>CM062295.1:350393312-351666363 GCA_031216915.1 Pictodentalium vernedei | reverse complement strand
CAAATGTCTGTGTATTCAGTTGAGAGTATTCGTTTGATGAGGATGTTCACATATCTGGAACAGACATGTTAACCTCCAGAATAATTTTTCAGGGAAGCTGAGGGCAATTTTCAGGGAAATGGGATGGATTTCAGGGAAAAGTTTGGACGGGAACAAAACAAAAGAAAAAACTTGAGAATTTTCAGCTCATGGACCACCCTTAACACCAGGTTATATCCAGATCTAGTTGTCAATTATGCCGATGCATTTATGCTATGTTAAAAAATCATAAAATAATTGTTGATTTGACCCCCCTCCCCCCCCACCTCCCCCCCACCCATCCTCTTTTTTCATGACCTCCCACCCACAGAGCACCACCACCTATAGTTTGCTTTTATCAAAGTCTACTAAGCTAATAATTTTCAAATTCTGGAAATGTTAACTGAAAAGATTATCTAATGTTCAGTTACTTCAAAAAGATTAGTACTGATTTGTCGCAGTTCTCGAATGAGAAGGCTTTGGTTACCCCTGTACTCCCAACCGCCTCCCTATTCCAACGTTCCTTCTCTCCTACCGACATTCAAAGACGAACTGCTTGATGACATCCCTTGCCCCATTCTTCCAAATCTTCGATTAGCATATTAACCCTCTCCTTTGAGTCTCCCACTAACCACATGTGTGGACGTTTGTGCCCTGCACAAAAACCTTTCTTTTCATCATTGAAGGACTTTTTTTTTTTTTTTAAATTCCATTCAAAATTTTCTGGATACAGACGGCCAACAGTTAACAGTTCTGTAGTCATCACATCAGAATAAATGTGTTAGAAAATAAGTCCATTGTGTATAAACATGCAGTCATAATTTTTCGGCATCCTAAGCGACTTTAACCTATTTTTAAACTGTGTTTAAATAGTTGAGGTCAAGGTGTTGTTTACGTTTTGATTTGGAAAAGGGATGAGAATTAAAGCTGTTCTATGAATAAATAAATATATATTACATGTCATGTACGCTGCCCATATGAACACAGAAAGTGAGACTCCACTAATTACACTACAAGGTGGGGTCTCAAAAACCCCACCACGTGACTTCAATTTGTCTATAATTAACTTGTGATTTTTGCAAGTGCGGTAATCAGATTTATTCTTCCACCAAAAAATAGTTTCAGTTCATTGTTGTTTAGTGATTGTTAGGTATTGCACTTAAGTATAAATTGAATACATATGCTCCATACATGTTTTTTGATAATAAAAAAGCATTAATATGGCAGAAAAAACGATCAAAATATGGAGTTTGAATCGTGTTTTTAATCTCGCATGAATATGTCAAACTGTGTGATGGGATGTTCGGCTGATCTCTCAGTCACCGGCTCTCAATTAGATCAAATTTTTTCACAGTCAGTGAAAAATTACTTTTAATTTTACTTGAAAATATTAAAAAGATAGTTCAATATTTGAAAAAAGTTATTAAAAGCTATTGCGACTCCGAATGTTGTTCATCAAAATCGATTCAGAACTCGAAGAATTACGAAAAAATAAATATACCGTACTGAAATGATGGATGTGAGTTGAAAAAATTATAACTTGACCAGAACAATATCTGGTCTTTTACCTAACTGTAGCTATTGACGGAGAAGAATCATGTTACCCGGTACTGAATTTTGAATAAATTGTGGATTGGGGAGGAAGGGAATCCGATTTACGATTTTAAAAGTTAAGTTCAGAGTGGAATGTTAAAATGTACATGTTGAGAGTGGAACAAACATAAATAAACTACATTAATGAAAAAGGAATGCTTGTGGTGGCCCTGGGACGTTTCAGCCGAAGATGCTTCAGAATCCATATATTGAAGTGCCTGCATGCACTAGCAAGGAAAACTGGCCAAGATGGGGGGAGGGGGGGGGGGGGGGGGCAGACGGGCAAGCAATCAATGATATAGGCCTATTTGTGCATGTGGGTTTATGGGAGTCTGGGGTCCAATTGCCTCGTTTCAAGGATGGGAAGGGCAGGGGGGGGGGACTATTTACTTCCCCATTTAGGAGTGGTATGGATGACTGAATCTTACACTTACACTGCCAAGACACTGAAATTTTTTATGTGCTGGCTGCACGCAAAAATCAGAGGTGGTGCCAGAAAATCTCCGTTAGAGGAACTAAATCTCCTGTCTGAAAGACCTATTTTAATTTTTGGGGTTTCAAGACCCGTGTGGGGGGACAAAACTAAAAAAATATAATTCGAAATTTCGGGGCATGTTTGAGCTAGGGTTATGATGTGTGATGGTCTGGCTTGTCGATCGGCATGCCATTATTGAAAAATAAAAAAAATATTATTTTCTATTGATTTTATTTACATATGGTTATAATTAGATTGCTGAATTAATAAAAAGTAATTGAAAATGTTGATTTGTCTCTTATTTTTTCTCAAGCTTGTCATGTGCAGATGTGTTAAAAACAGATGTTGGTTTGAAGGACAGCTCTGTGCTTTGTCGCGCCACTCAAATGTCATTTCACACCTTGTGCAAGTGGTAGTTTAATCTACTATATTTAATTAATCACTTCAATGCCGGCTACTTTAATGTAGTAGTAGTAGAATATTTTATTTAAGTGGCACATTTCAATACACATGCATAATATACCATAAGAGTATTTACAAAATATTTACATGAAATCCAGCCTATGGAGGCTTATGAGACACATTTTCATCAGAGGTACCCCAAAAAACCCAAAACCCGAAATAAACAAAACACATGCACGCACGCACACCAACACACACACCCTTGTGGATCCCCCCCCCCCCCCCCCCCCACACAGAGTAATATGCAGACATACACCCACATGCACTTGCGTACATTTTCGTGTACTAATTTTCCATCACTTTTTCTTACTCCCCCCCCCCCCCTCCCCCCCCCCCCCCCCATCACTTATATCTGTCTCTCTCTATCTCTTTCCCACTGGAGTGTACTCTCTCTTAGAATGGCACATTCGCAGATATTTTAATTCGGTATCTCCCTTATATTCACCCACATATTTTTACATACACACAGGCTTAGCTATTTCAATTGATAATACAAATAACAATGTAGACGAATGTTGAAAATATCTGCAAATGCAAAGAGTATAAAAGTATGTACAAACCCCTACAGAATTGGATGGAGGATATTTGTTTCGGTATGCAAATATCTCCCGTCCACCCCCCCCCCCCCTCCTCCCCTCCCCCCTGTGAAATAATCATTAGTTTCAGTCACGAGTGAGATACTTTTTGGTATCCATTCAAAAACACTATATTTTCTTTTTACTATATCCTTTTTATAAGAATCTTTAATTGCTTAGCCCGACAAGAGTAAGACAGGAAAGAGGATGGGCTGGTTGACTCAATGTCATAAACTGGTATCACATCGATCATTAGCCGTGTGCCGTGGGCACTTTTGTGATGCAGGAGGCTTTCTCATCCCAACTTCCGGCACAAGAAAAACACGTGTTGGCCTACAGCTGTAAACAAAATGTGAAATTGGGAACTTCGCGAATATTAGTTGTTTTTCTCAAGTCTGGTTTATTTATTTCCTCGATCAAATCGATCGCGCAAACACAACAGTTTAGTTTCGAAAGTGACGAGGACTTTGTACTTAACCAAATTTAACTGACTGTTCTATTCCCAATTTACAATTTCAAACCACAGCAATAGTCGGCGTCTGCCTCCTCCAAATTCCAATTTTAATTTAAAATAAATTATCTACTACCAGTAACGAATGCAGTTGTCTTGCCAGTTGACGTCACAAGACGGTATTTATCAGCTGGGAAACTGACATGCAAAAGCAATTAAACTAATCGTTAACGCTCGTGACCACGGTGGGTCACAGTGTTTTGAAAACTGTCTTCCACTGATCAAACACTGTGGCCCACTGGAACTCCATGGTGGAGAACACACCGCGGTGGCATTTTTGTTTCAATCCACGTTGAACGTACTGTAATGTTAGTTATAAGAAACCAAATGGAGTTAAAAGATTAAAGAAGACAACTCATTTATGTAAATATCAATGTGCAAAAAACAAACTTATTTATGTTAATATATATGTGCAGTGTATTATGTTTCGATAGATTGCTTGTTAAAAGTTGAAACAATTGAATGAAATAAAATATATCAAAGCCAATGTTCTTGTTATTGTTGCTCTGTTGTCAATGAAGATAAGTAATTAACTGTACACACCCACTCATAAATAGTTCCTCTATAAATAGACAGCACTAATCTAAATTTAGCATCAATAAATAACTGGGGTATTAATTGACCAGTCTCATATGGGTACTGTACACGTAATGTATTTAATTCCTTTTCATATATTTTATTTACCCCAGAACTACATTTAAATGAAGGTGGAGTTTTCATTTTTTTTTAAAGTAAGTCTCCTTACATTGATCACAAATCTCCAATTACGAAGAAAAAACAGAAATAAACAACACAGTTGAAATATATATCATAAAATATCCTTTTCTAAAATAAATTTAACTTAAATCCATATTTTACTGCTTTGTGAGTTTTTACCAGAGTTTGAAATGCATGTGATTTGACTCTGAACATTTTACATAAGTTACAACGGGAAAGAAATATTCGACTGTTGTTTTGGGGGATTTTTGGTCCAAAACTGATTCCTGTCCGGGAGGCGGGGATCTATACTGAAATTTCAGGATTTTCCTGGGCATTCTGGGAGAGTTAACATGTCTGATCAGGAATTATGCACAGTGGGGCCCACAGGATAGCTATTAACTGAATAATGTTAATTTGATATAACTTACAAACACAAAACCATTTACCTACAGCTGGGAGGTTTTGATTTTTCAGATTTGGATTCCGTTTTGGTTCGTTTTCAGAAAAAAAAACGCAGTTTCAGTTCAGTTTTCTTATCTGTTAAAATAGGAGAACAGTTGCTAAGCCCATTCAGTCAGAAAAAAACCCCATAAATCAGGATAATGAAGTTCATTATACCTCCACTTCCACTTTTTTTTTCAAAATGTGAGGTATACTGGAATGTGCCTGTCCGTGCGTCTGTACGACCATGTATCTGTCTGTGGTCTATTTGCCATCAGTCGTCCACCCATCTGTCTGTCCACACACACAGTAACTTCACAGTAACTTTAACAGTACTGCTCAGATTTCAATGAAATTTCATACAGGTTCACCACCATGAGATCTTTCAGGAGCATCAGCCATTTTGCTGTTGGAATATTTTTTTAGCTCAACTTGACAAAGTCAAGCTGAGCTATTGCCATCACTTCTCGTCCATTGTCGTATGTACGTACGTATGTACATACATATGTATGTACATACGTACGTACATATGTATGTCCATCCAGGCATACCTATGTACGTACGTCCACAATTTCCTTTGGCACACTGCACAGGTCACATTTATGATCAGATCACTTTGAAACTTGGTATGCTTGTTTGGGGTGACCTCTAGATGGGAGGTATCGATTTCTCAACCTACCTTGCAATTGTTTTTACTACAGGCTTGCACTACAGTGGGAGACCCTAACTCAGAAAATATACTCTCTATTTTGATCTTTCCCAAGCAATTTGGGAAGAAAAGTGGTGCAAAAGCACCAAGAAAAAATAAGCCAAAACTGGGTCGAGCACTATCGGCGCACACCCAGTAGGGGACGCTCTTCTCTTAGTACAAATCCACAACTTCCTGAAACCAGTGTGCAGGCAGTAACTAATGAACCATTCTTTTTTCATCCGCCCATGTGGCGAGACGCCCATATTTGCTTCAAGAAACAGTGATAATTCAACTCGTTGTTAATGGTTACCTGTGACTGGAATTATGGATCTGAGGATCGTATAATAACAGGACTGTGTTTTATATATTCTCGTTATTATTTTCAACCACATTTTCATTGTATTTTATATATTCATGTCTGGTGAAGAGATGCCTGGTTCCAGGACTATGGGTCCCTCTCCAGTCGACATCTGAGGCTGTCACTTGGGTTGTGACTCCTCCTTTGGAGCCTAGATAGGTTGCTCTGTCCCCTTTTCCACCAGTTTCAACAGCTCCCGTCGTATCTGCTGTTACTGCTGTTCCATCTGCAATGTCATCGGTCACCGTTTCAGCTGTCCTCGGTTTATCCCAGCAGGGGTCTGCAGAGATGCATCTCTGGTAGTGTGGACATGGGATATCGGCCTCAGCCTTCCCTGACTTCAACTCGGCGAAGTCAGAAGGGGCTGCCAACCGAACCCTCTGCTGTGGCTCCTCAGCTGTTGAGCACAGCAGTTTTATCCCTGCAGAGGTCTGCAAAGATGTCTGATAGTGTGGACATGGGGTATCAGCCTCAGCCTTCCCTGACTTCAACGGAAGGGGCTGCCGGCCAAACCCTCTGCTGTGGTCTCTCGACCGTCAAGCACCGCAGTTTTCTCAGTGCATTCGGCTGTTCATGGTGTGGACACCATGAACTCTCTGGTGTTTCCGTCCACGCACTCTGGTCCCATGACCAGTTTTGCGGACCAATGCCTTTTGTGCAGCCTGGTTCCATGGTTCCATGTCGACGGTCTGGGATGATGTCCTACGTCATTCCATAGATCAGCTGCTGCTTCGTCGGCTTGATCAGCCTTCTGTTGGAGGCAGGGGGCCGTCCAAAACCTAGCAGGCGTCCTTCTGCTTCCTCTGCAAAGCCAAGGGCTGATCCTCCTGCCACCGCTTCTACTTACTCACAGGGTAAGGGTAAGCATTGGCAGACTAGAGGGAGGACTCAGGATTCTTCATATAGTAGAGGAGGTGGTTTCTCCGCACATGGGCCTCACCAAGCCTCGAAATTAAGGTCCCAGGTTGGAGGAAGGATATCAGAATTCACAGACCATTGGGTCACAATCACATCCGATCCTTGGGTGTTAGATGTTGTTCGGTCCAGGCTGCGGATATCCTCCTGGAGACATCCAATTCTTTCGAGAGTGCCTCTTCCAACACAAGGTCCTTTAGACGTTACACGTTGGGAACTTTTGATCACGGAGATAGATAGTCTCCTGTCAAATGGGGCAGTCAAGGTCGTCAAGAACATTCAGTCAGTGGGGTTTTATTCCCGCCTGTTATCTTGGTACCGAAGAAGGACGGCCGACTCCGACCGGTTATCGATCTGAGTATCCTGAACCAGTCCATCATTGCTCCTAAGTTCAGCATGGAGACTTTCAGTTCGGTTTGCCTCTCCTTTCACCAGGGAGTTTTCGCTTCCAGCATCGACCTGCGAGACACTTACTTTCATGTTCTGATTCATCAGACATCGCGAAAGTATCTCAGGTTCCCTTTTCTGGGGGCAAGTTTACAAGTTCAAGGCCATGGCCTTCGGCCTCAGCCTGGCTCCTCGGGCCTTCACCCGACTGATGCCGCATGTGTTAGCCATACATCCCACACAGTCCAGGGTGACTACTTCGGCATATCTAGACGATTTCCTCCAGAGGCATTCCAATGCTGCCTTTCTGGGGTCAGATGTCAACACACTGTTGAGCCTGCTCACGTCGCTAGAGTTCAAAGTCAACGAGGAGAAGTCGGACCTTGTCCCTTCTCAGTCGTTTTGTCTTCTGGGGAAGGACTTCCGTACTCAGCTGAATACGGTGGCGGTTCCCCGGGCAAGGGCGGTGATTCTCTCAGCTTTTGCCCTGACTCTGTCCCAGTCCACTTCCGCAACAGCTTGGAGTCTTCCCCGGCTGCTCAGTCTCTGCGGTTCGGTGACGGATCTCATTCCTCTACGTCGACTGCATGTCAGACCTCTCCCAACACTTTCTGCTCAGTCGTTGGAGGCCGAATGTCGATCCTCTGGATTTGGTGCTTCTGAGTCTCTTCGTCGTCACCTTCTCCCCTGGACGGATGTTCAGTGGATTATGCAGGGATTTCCATTGGACTTACCCATGTCCAATCGTGTTCTGATAGCAGATGCCAGTGATCTCGGATGGGGTGCGATGTTGGATCCTCTAGTTTTTTCCCTTCACGGGACATGGGACCAGGATCAAGCAGCTCTTCACTTCATCCAGCAGGAGCTTCTTGCTCGTCTTCTTGAGTTTCAGGCAGTGGATCTCCCACCTTTCGAATCGCCAGGTCCTTCTGTTGTCTGACAAATTTGATTGGTTGCTTGCAATCGGAACCAGGCACGCACTTGGTTCTCATGTACGAATTGGCTCGGGATCTCCCGGAGTAGTGGTTCGTCACATTCCCGGTCTATTGAACATCCTAGCCGACTCCCAGTCCTGTCGGGGCAGGGTCATTTCCACCGAGTGGATGCTTGGTGTTCCAGTCGCTTTGCGATCTCTGGAGTCGTCCCCACATCGATCACTTTGCAACTCATGGGAATCATCAGATGGACACTTTCGTGTCCCCGTGTCTAGATCCTCTGTCTTTCTCGATTGGAATTGTCTTGTTGGTTACGCCTTCCTGCCGGTTCCAATTCTGCCTCAGGTTCTAACCAAGATACAAACCTGCAGTTGTTGAATCATTCTGATCGCTCCCCTGTTGCCTCAGTGGGTGTGGATAAATCTGCTCAGCTCTATCTTGGTGGCGGTGGTGTGTCAAATGGAGAATTAAGATAAACGCCAATAAAACCCAACGAATCACCTTTACGCGCAAGACAAATAAACGTGATTTTGACCTAAAACTAATGGATAACACCCTCCCAGAATGCAAAGATGCGAAATTCCTGGGCATCACCATTGATCAAAAACTGTCCTTCAACAAACACGCGGACAACATGGCGAAAAAAGCCACCAAACGCATTAACTTATTGAAAATGCTAAAGGGAACCTCATGGGGAGCCAACCAGTCCACCCTACTCAAACTATACAAAGCCTTTGTGCACCCAGTACTCGAATACAGGGCAATCATCCTAACTGACCTCAACCAAACCAATATGGGAAAACTCCAGAAGGTCCAAAATCACACTCTTAGAGTCGCCCTCCGCGGCCCATGGGACACACCCATCAAAACACTCCATGACAGGGCCGATATCCCCAGCATCAAAGACCGCCTAGCCACCCTGGCCGCAAAAAATCATGACCGGCCAGCCGACAGCGAACTAATATCCGAACTTGGAGCCATTTGTGAAAGCCGACAAAAGCGCAAAAATTCCAATCAAAACTAAGACTGCTCGAAAAAACTAGGGAACGAGAAGGTGAACTAACAGGCAGATTAACAGCTTAACTGTGGCTTTCTACCAGAAAGGGCTGCCTTCACCGACTCAGCTAAAATTACATCATGATTAAATATTATAAAAAACTAAACACGCTTAATAATAAATAGGGAATGAGAAGGTGAGTTAACAGGCAGAATAACAGCTTAACTGTTAGCGGGGGAGGAATTCGTCACATACAGGTGAATTGTGCACTTGGTGATACCTTCTTGAAATTTGGCACACTGTTAGTGTAGGCTATGAGGTTCTCAAAAACGATCGGCTACAAGTTGACACCGACCGGTGGCGACCAGTAGCGGCACAATCCAAAATGGCCGCCAGCGGCTGAAGGGAACCTCCTTTTCGACGGTCTACCGACTATACATCCGATTGTAAGGGCGCGAAAGTGAACTCTGATCCACGCACGTGTTGGAAACAGACGTGGGAGATGATGTAGAATAAAACGAGATTCTCTATACGGACGCATCAATTTCTTGGAACTTGAAAAGAGCGTTGTTTCTCCGGGATCAGCGTCATTCAGGCAAACCTGAATGACGCTGATCCCGGAGAAACAACGCTCTTTATGAAGCAGTCTCTTTGCCATACAATCTCTTGTTTGGCGTAATTCCGCAAGCAATTCTGATTTGTCTGTCGAAATTAATTCGAGAACGCGATTGTTCACAAAAATCATTCACAGAATGAGTGAGAATCCTCTTCGTGTACGGACTAGTACTGACTGGGAACGTTGTTGCTTTTGCCAGCAAGACAGTTCCAAGAAATTGATGCGTCCGTATAGAGAATCTCGTTTTCATGACGCCTATAAAGCTATTGAGGAAGACATAACGCGCTTCCTAGATAATGGCGTTGAGCTTCCATATAATTTGACCATTGATTGTTTGATGAGAGAGAGTGATGAGTGTATGTCGATGTCACTGTTGACGAATAAGGCAATATATCATAAGACATGCCGTGACAGTATTCGGACTCACATCGTACAGCGCGTGCTACACAAGCGAGAGCGAAATGAGGCAGTGGCATCCTGCTCCACGCTGAGTCCTAAAAGAACACGGACAAGTTTTGAATCTGGCTGTGACAGGAAACTGCCCCAGTGTGTTTATTGTCACAAACGCGAAGGTGACAGCAGTGAGCCTATTTGCAGATCAATGTCTGATAACAATAAACTCAAAATTATGGCAAAGGAAGCCGAGAACTGGGTTGTTTTTTCTCGGGTCAATGCAGCATTTGATTCCGCTGCTAGTGATCTTTACTATCACAAAACCTGTTATTGTAAGCTTGCCAATGAAGCACGAGCGGCTAAATCTAAAAAGTCGAAGAACGCCGAACATTCCGCGTCAGGCCTGCCCTATGACCCTCTCGTTATGGCAGAGCTCATAACATTTGTTGAACACAACGATTCCGCGATGAAGCTTGTCGATCTCAAGAATCTGTACAGTCGGAGGTTGAAGCAAGTCGGTTCTGATTGGCTTAGTGAAGAAATACATTCCACTCGATTCAAAGAACATTTGTTGCAGAAATTGGGCGATGGCTGGGACGCCTTCACACAGGGTAGAGATGTGTTTATTTCAAGTAGGTTTCGAGTTGGCTCCTTGTTGTCCGAATCTTTAACTCGTATAGTGTCTGAGGAAGAGGCAAAAAAGATAGTTGATGTGGGTCTTCTTCTGCGTAAACACATACTCATATCTCAAGCTCCTTTCACGGGATCATTTTCATCTTATTGCTTGAGCGAGCCTGTACCCAACTCACTCCTGACTCTTCTTAGAGTTCTACTTGAGGGCACATGTAGTATACAGAACTTAGGCGATGATGAGACTGTTAATGCCAAGACTCGAGTGGCTTGTACTATTTCACAGATGTTGATCAGCAATTCAGCGAAACGCTCCGAACATGCACAAAATGTTCACCAGAGACGTGACAGAGAAACTCCAATGCCTCTTTATGTGGGTTTGAAGTTGCATGCCCATGATCGTATGAAAAATCTTATCAGAGATTTTCATCAAATGGGACTCTCTGTCTCTTATGATCGCGTAATGGATGTTCGCAGGAGTTTCGCGAGAGCTGTTTCACTGCGGTTCAAGAACGAAGGTGTTGTAGTCCCAGCTAACTGCAAACGTAATGTTTTCTCGATAGGAACCACTGATAACATTGATGTATCTGGTAGATCTGATATGCATGGTACGTCCATCACACTCATTGGTCAACTGAGCAGGGACAATGTGGGTACTGATCCCCCACCACTGAGTTTAGATGTTCCAGAAGACACACAAATTGAACTCCCAGACGACTATGCATTTGTTCCTTTCGTTGAAGACTTTGGTGGGGACATCAGGCTTGAATCTCCAGATGAATGTAATGTACGGCCCAATGAATATGCAGATTTGAACGTGGGAGAGAATGACTGGTTGTCTCATGTGTCACAGATCAGCAATAAAGGGAAGGTTGATGGCAGCTGGCAGCTTGATGAAGTCTCTGTGACCTTTTCAGGCTTCTTTTCAAAACATGAAGATCAAGACAATGTCAAACCTCGTGCAGTTATTGGGGTATTCCCTGTTTTCAGTGAGCAGAAAGCGGACTCACTCAGTATGCAGAAGCATGCTATGTATGTGGTCAGGGAAGCTACTGCTTTCGTAAACCCCGGCCAGATACCTGTCATTGAAGGTGACTGTCCGTTGTATGCCAGGCAGAAAAAATGTCAATGGCTGTTCCCAGAGGAGATAGGTGAGGATCGAATGGTGTGTATGATTGGATTCCTGCATCTTGAAATGTGCACCCAAGAAGCTGGTGGTAAGCTTATGGGTGGTTCTGGTTGGGAGCGAATGTTTCACCTCGCAAAGATATTCACACCCGGTGTAGCATCATCCCTACTTGGTGGGAAACATGTCAAGAGGACGCGACAGGCATATCTTCTCACTCTAGCTTGGCTTGAGATCCTCAGAAAGAATGCTTATGAGATTTACTGTCAGCAGACTGGGCCCCATGAGTCATTTGAAATGTGGGAACAGAGGATTCTTTCACAATCTCCAACTGCGCGCTATTGGGGTGAAATCGTTCGGAACTTTCTCTTGACAAGCTGTCAATTCGTTCGGAACCAACGAATCGGTAACTGGCCTGGTACACTGTGTTCTATCGATGAGTTGTGCAGTTACTTTTTTGCCCTAGGACATACAAATTATTGTCGGTGGGTCCCCGTATTTCTGAGAGACATGTCTCAGCTACCCAGGCGGCATCCTTCAATCCACAACAAATTCATGGAAGGCCATTTTGTGGTCCAGCGTAGTGAGAGGAAGTTCAGTATGATGGGTTTAGATCAGAGCCAAGAACATAGTATCCAACTACTCAAAGAAGACAGTGGTCCAAAAGGTCTCTATGGCCAGGCTGAAGAGAAAGTCGTTATTGAGCTTTCAAGGTCAGAAGTTCTGCGTGTTATAGATGAGTATGAATATGCAAGTTTCCACACAACATCATCAGATAACACGGAACACCCGGAAAGTTCGGTATCAGAGCAGAAAAAATTTCTGAATCAATTGAAATCTCTCCTCGATCTGGTGAATCAGGGACTCATTATCAACCCTTATGATGAAACTAGTGGTCAGCTGGTGACATTAGATACTGGTGAATATATGGACCCCGAAGTTAGTAAGAGTTTACGGTCATTACCCGAAAGGGGCAAGCATTTATATTCCACTTTCTTGAAGGAAAGGCTTGTGGAATGCACCGTACCCCTGAATGATGTTATTCCCAAGGCAAATATATATACCTTCCTTAACCCACCCCCAGCCAACCTGGACAAAGGCCGAGACAAACTCATGTCAAGTAAAGCAACTGCCGCAATAGTTACCCAGATGTTCGTTTCACTGCAAGCCCGGCCTGATTCAAACATGGATGAGTTTTTCATGCACGAGAATGCACGTGATCCGCCAGCATTATCCGATAGAGGTAAGCTACGGAGTGGGACAAAATCTCAAATTCTCAATTGTTTACCAGCTATTCCTGCACAAGGGAAGAATTCAGCAGCTAGACAAGCTTCAGTTGTCATCTTGGATATGCCTGCTGTAGTCCATGTAATCAAACCACAGAAAGCGGATCTGTTTGGAGAATATGCTCGATTGCAATTATTGCCATACATCGAATCTCTGATTAACACGAACACCACAAGGGTTGATGCGATCTATGACTGTTACCCCGAAGGCAGTTTGAAGAATCAGACGCGAGCAAAACGCCTCGGTGAGACAGCAGTTAGGTTGATACGGGTGTCCGAGAACGTCCCTTTACCTAAAGGGAAGAATTGGCAGGCATTCTTGAAAGTTAGTGAGAATAAAGACGAATTTTTCAAGTTCCTGTCTGCTGAACTGCTGAAATTAACATCAACATCCGAGTACCAGTTGTTAACGACATCAGGAGAATATGTACTATGCAATAAGGATGTTAGCTTATGTGACATATCTCCATCGAACCACGAGGAAGCAGATACGCGCATGATGCTTCATCTCAACCATGCAGTCTCACAAGGTCACAAAATAGCTTTTCTTCGCACGGTTGATTCTGATGTCGTCATTCTGTCTTTGCACCATTTCGCAACATTCCGTGACCTTGGACTCAGTGAGCTGTGGATTGGGTTTGGAATTGGAAAGGCATATAAAGATATGCCAATTCATGAGATAGCTTCACAACTTGGACCTGATTACTGTAAGGCCCTGACTTTCTTCCACGCCTTCACAGGTTGTGATGTAACATCCAGCATGCTCGGCATTGGGAAGAAGACAGGATGGAATGCATGGATGAATTTTCCCGCATCAACTGAAATGATGATAGAATTGACTGAGAATCCGCAAGTCTTTTCAGAGGATTCCCCTCATATGCAGCATATCGAAAAACTCACCATACAGATGTACAGTAACAGTTGTGTCAGTACACGTGTCAATGATGCGAGACGGCATATGTTCACACATGGCCTTAAGTCTATGGAAAACATCCCGCCCACCAAAGCAGCTCTGTATCAACATGTAAAAAGGGTAATTCTTGTGTCATCTTTCATTTGGCATCGTGCTCTGCAGAAACACTTATGTGTGCCAGACCCATCACAGTACGGATGGGAGTGGAATCCACGTCTCAATATTCTGGTCCCATTTTGGACTCACCTAGGAGACGCAAGTGCTGCATGTGCACTGATGCTCCACTGTAGTTGTGCCAAGGCCTGCAAGGGCAATTGCAAATGCTTGAAAGCTGGATTAAGGTGCACACCTTTGTGTAAGTGTGAAGGTGGCTGTTGTAACAATATTGAGTAGTATACTGTCATGTTAGGACCAGTCATCTCCTATTCTGGTATTTTTTTTTCCATTTTCGGCCAGTTAACACATGTCATGTTTCTAGTTGAGTTGATTTTGCTAACAAATGTTCATCCCATGTGGCTTGCTACATTGTCCGGGGTATAGGAATACAGTTTTAGATTTCGGAAAATAGTCTGTTATTTACTGCACAAGACGGTGTTAATTCATGCATAGCATGATACAATATCCCCAACTATTTTGCCTCTGTACAACAGTTGATACCTTCGTTCACCCGTGTGTTCATCTATGGTATCCTTGTCTTTCTCTGGCCATAGGCCACATGTGACTAGTCAGTTCCTACTCCATAGCAAATCAACTTGGAAATCCTTCATCTTGTAGCGCACTCATGTCTCAATGAATCCATACCTGAGTTGATCTAATAAATCTAACGTAAGGTATCAAATTGCCATACCGGATCATATTTCGATAAGTTATTCGCTAAAACATTTCGACCACTCATCGACATCAAAGGTCATGTTTTGGCTCCCAGTGGTGGCTATATCTCTATATCCCTGGTAAAGTAGCATACCATGAGGGATGGGCATTAAGTGTCGGCAACATTAATCCTGACTTGGAACACACCACATCTTAACTGGCCGAAAATGAAGAATACTACTTGTAGTCAAAAAATATTCCTGTACCTCGAATGACTGCAAACATACACTCACCCCTTCTAGTCCCATTTTGCCAATGTTCTATACTGGCAAGATAACATTGTATAATTAACAACGGGAACTAATGCATCCCGAGTTCATTCCAGCACTGCCCTTGCTGGCAGACGTGTCGCTATGGTGTTGAGATTGAACCAGAACTCCTCTAGAAATTTGATAGTTTTATTTTCTTAGAAAATAAATCTATCGAAAATGCCGGAAGTTGAGAATAGACTGTCACTTTAATTGGATTATCAAATGTCCAAGTATCCCCACTGCTGCATACTATCGAGTACCCTTGTTCATGTGTTGACAGGAATCTCTCATACCATGTTCATTTGACCATTGCATTCCCGAGAAACATTCAACACTAATTTATCTACGGACGGACGATCATACTGACAGTCAGACACACAGACGCACACATCGATGGAAATTCTGATCCCATTATCCATTAATCTTCCCCCCAACTTGTTCCAAGGGCTTCACTCCATCATTCACATCAATTACAGCACATGTATGGTGTTAGGTTTGGAGCTTCAGTTGTGCGATCGGCGAAAATAGCTTTTTTTCGATCCGCTTGGCGGCCATTTTGGATTTCGCTGCTAGTGGTGGCTAGAGGATGGTGCCAACTTGTAGCCGATCGATTTTGAAATCTCTGATGCCTACCCTTACATCATGCCAAATTTCAGGAAGGTATCACCAAGTGCACAATTCTAGCGAATTCCTCCCCCGCTATGTGGCCTTCTACCAGAAAGGGCTGCCTTCACTGACTCAACTAAAATTAGTTCACGTTCCAAGACTGTTTAAAACCAAAACTGCACGAGTAAAACTAGGGAGCGAGAAGGTCAGCTAACAGGCAGATTAACAGCTTAACTGTGGCCTTCTACCAGAAAGGGCTACCTTCAGCGACTCAACTAAGATTACATCAGGTTTAAAAACTAAACATGCTTGAGGACAAATAGGGAACAAGAAGGTCAGCTAATAGGCAGATTAACAGCTTAACTGTGGCCTTCTACCACAAAGAGCTGCCTTCACCGACTCAGCTAAAGACTAGATCTTAAATTAAACAAAATGTGCTATTTTTATCTTTTTATATTTTACATATTCTAATGAAAACTAATTCTGCCTTCTTCTTTTAAGCAGGTTCAAAGAAGATACTTTTTGACCAGCACCCCAATAACTGCTATGGACACTATAACCATTATGGAAACAGTAACCCCCATGGTTCCTGAACATCCTCCACTCCATCCCCAAAAGTGGTCGACCACTTTATGGGAGGCGAGCGTTGGACCTGTGTCCCACCTCTGCCCCTTTTTGTAAGCGTATTGCACATCTTTTGTCCCAACCCAATAGGATTACAATGCAGGCCTGCCCCCGAACCAGGGAAGTTCGGGTCTTCTTTCTGGTGGTCCCCGAAAGGGGTCATTGTTGTTTTCTTCTAAAGAGTCCAACCAAACAGAGACAGCCTGAGGCTGATTATACTTGCCAGTGATGGCCATCACTCAAAATCATCCTCGAAGTGGCAGACTATACTTGCCTGAAAACCCAGATCGACTGCACCCTCGGGGAGAGGTAGTACCTTTGTGAGAGGACCCAACCTCTCACACTGATCCTCACCCGAGGGTTCAACCGACATCAGCCAAGAGACCATCGCGATGCAACCGGTGACACCTGCCGAGTACCTGAACCTGTTCCTCCTTCAACACGCCTAGACATGTGCGAATTGATCATTTACAGTCACTGAGGGTCGAAAGGGGCTTGTTCCCCACACCGTCCCTGCGCGCCTTCGGCGCATGAAATCATTCCTTTCAAATTATTCATTTTAGTTAAATCATGGAGAAGGAGGTTAGCTATATGTTAACATCTAAAGGAAAAAAGGTCTTGTTGTAGACCTCTAAAATATTTAAAATTCGAGAATCCCAAGAAAAATTATTCTGGCGATGTGAAAAAAGTAGAAGCCACAAATGGCTTGCAAAACCAATAACAAGTGATGGTAACCTTACTTCAGTGGCTGGTTATCACAACCGCAGACCTGATGTTGGAAAACTATTATTTAGTATTTATTTATTTATTGGTGTTTAAGGTCACATATTTATGCACAATGGTTAATCATGACCGAGACAGTTTTACTGGTAGAGGAAGCAGGAGTACCCGGAGAGAACCACTCAGCAACGATGAGCAGCTTCCACTCCCCAGCATCGTAACTCTGCACTGCAGCACAGGCAGGGTTAGATTGGTTGAAGACATGCGCACCATTGACATGCAGTACGCCTTAGTACACGGCGTCATCGTTTCCCCATGGGGACATTCAGGGTTAAGTGCCTTGCCCAAGAACACAACGCGGGAGTCTGAATGGATCACTAGACGGTCACCCATCGTCGGACTAACCGGACTCAATGTTGCTTAAATTTGGTGATCTGATGAGAACCGGTTACCGCAACTCCACCGCTCCCCCTGGAAAACTATTAATAGACTCTGCAGTTTGGGTTTCTGTTTCTTTTTTCTAAAATAACCATCAAACTGCGGTTTCAGTACTACCATAAATATGCCCACTTCTCTAAGCAAACACGGAGCAGAATTCTTGTAGTTATGCAAAATTGCTAATCATCTTCCAGTTCGAGGTTGTAAGGGATTTCAACCCACTACTATCATCATCCCCATAAGACCTTGACCTTTGACCACAAGGTCACATTGACTTCTTTTTTTTAATCTTTTGACCTAGGCATACGATTTTTGGCATGTGAGTGTATCACCAAAAGATGATGTGTCACTTAGCATCATGACCTACCTTGACCATTGACCTCAAGGTCAAATTATTGATTTTTAGCTCAACTTTGACGAAGTCAAATTTGAGCTATTGTCATGGCCCGTCGTCCATCTGTCCGTCTGTCCGTACGTCAACAATTGGCTATGGCTCGGACTAGAGGTCGTATTTATGAACCGATCTTTACGAAACTTCTTGTGTACCTTTGTTATGACCCTGGGACGGGAACGAGTGTTTTTAGGTGTGGTCCGAAATTCAAGATGGCTGCCAGTGGCCATTTTGTACCGATGATGCAAAAATCAGTTTTTTGTACAGAACTTCTGTATGAAAGTTCTGATTTGAATAAAGTTTTGTATAAATGTTTAGTACCATGGGATACATCACATATAATGCGGGTTTTTTTCTCGTGCGTAAATTATGCAAATTAGACTGACTTTGATTTATTTAGTGTTACTTTCAGAGCTGTAAGTGCCAAGCTGCTATGGCTCGGGCTAGAGGCCGTATTTATGAACCTATCTTTACGAAACTTCTTGGGTACCTTTGTTATGACCGTGGGACGAGAACGAGTGTTTTTGGGTGCGGTCTGAAATTCAAGATGGCTGCCAGCCGCCATTTTGTACCGACGATGCAGAAATCTGTTTTTTGTACAGAACTTCCATATGAAAGCTCTGATTTGAATAATTTTTTGTATGAATGTTTAGTACCATGGGATACATCACATATAATACAGGGTTTTTCTCGTACGTAAATTGTGCAAATTAGACTAATTTTGATGTTTTTTGGGGTTACTTTCAGCACTGTAAGTGCAAATGCCAATACGGCTCGGGCTAGAGGCCGTATTTATGAACCGATCTTTACGAAACTTCTTGGGTACCTTTGGTATCACCGTGGGACGAGAACGAGTGTTTTGGGGTCCGGTCCGAAATTCAAGATGGCCGATGGCAGCCATTTTGTACAAAATCAGGTGCAATCAGATTTTTTCACAGAACTTCCATATGAAAGCCCTGATTTGAATAATTATTTTGTGTGAATGTTTAGTACCATGGGATGCATCACATATAATACGGGTTTTTTTCTCGTGCAGAAATTATGCAAATTAGATGAACTTTGATTTTTTCAGTGCGACTTACACACAGTAAGTACACATGTCAATACGGCTCAGACTAGAGTCTGTATTTATGAACTGATCTTCACGAAATGTCTTGGGTACCTTTGTTATCACCTTGGGACGAGAACGAGTGTTTCTGGGTGCGGTCTAAAATTCAAGATGGCTGCCAGTGGCCATTTTGTACCGAAATTAGGTCTAATCAGTTTTTTGTACACATCTTCTATACAGCTCAGACTAGAGGCCATATTTATGAACCAATCTTTACGAAACTTCTTGGGTACCTTTGTTATCACCGTGGGATGAGAGCGAGTGTTTTTGGGTGTGGTCTGAAATTCAAGATGGCCACCAGCAGCCATTTTGTACCAAAATTAGTGCAATCAGTCTTTTGTATAGAACTTCTGTATGAAAGTTCTGATTTGAATAAATTTTTGTATGAATGTTTAGTAACATGGAATACATCACATATTGTAAGGGGTTTTTTTTCGTGCAGAAATTATGCAAATTAGATGAACTTTGATTTATTCAGTGCTACTTACACAATGTAAGCACACATGTCAATACGGCTCAGGGTAGAGGCTGTATTTATGAACCGATCTTCACAAAACTTCTTGGGTACCTTTGTTATCTCCTTGGGATGAGAATGAGTGTTTCTGGGTACGGTCCAAAATTCAAGATGGCTGCCAGTGGCCATTTTGTACCGAAATTAGGTCCAATCAGTTTTTTGTCACAAGTTCTATACAGCTCGTATTTATGAACTGATCTTCACAAAACTTCTTGAGTACTTTTGTTTTCACCTTGGGACAGGAACGAGTGTGTTTTGGGGTGCCTTTGTTATCACTGTGCTATGAGAACAAATATTTTGGGGTTCAGTCAGACCCACTCTGGGACTCAAAGATTTTTTCTAGTTCAGCATCTGACTGTCACCCACCTTTACAATACTTTACCTATACATTTGTTACAGGCAACGGTCAGTATTCATGTACAGACCGTTACAATACTTTATATGTACCTTTGTTATCAGGTCATTACCTAGATGTTTGTCATTGCTGTGTCACATACTATACATGTACATGTCTTTGTCTTGACAAGTTAAGCTACAGTGTCATTGACACTTTCATTTTTTAATCTTTTCACCCAGTCTTATGATATCTGGCATGTGGATGTATCGACATAACATTTATCATGTACTGTTGTGATGACAGATGACCTTGATCATTGACATCAAGGTCAAATTATTGAATTGTTCAGCTAGGTTTTTGATATTTGGCATAAGAATGCAACAGCCAGGCTGATGTGTCATTCTATCTTGAACTTCCATGATCTTGACATTTGACCTTTAGTTTGATCTTTGTTAGTCATAAGTTGGAAGCATGGAACTAATTGAAGGGGAGACATGTGTTTTAGTTCCCTAAAGTTTATTCATTTTTTCTTCCGAAACATATCTTATGACCCTACTTAGGGGTCATAAAAAATGTTTTGGAAGAGCAAAAATGAAAAAATAAAAGAAACTGGTCGCCGATTTTTTCCAAAAATGAAGAAATAAATAAAACTATTAAATATGGAATATTGAAAAATCGGCAACCAATTTCTTTTATTTTTTTTTACTCCCAAAACATATCTTATGACCCTACATAGGGGTCATAAGATATGTTTTGGAATAACAGAAATAAAAAAATAAATTAAACTTGGGAACTATTAAATATGAAATATTGAAAAATCGGTGACCAATTTCTTTTTTTCTTCCAAAACATATCTTATGACCCTACTTAGGGGTCATAAGATATGCTTTGGAAAAAGGGTCATAAGATATGTTTTGGAAGAAAAAATAGGAAAAAATAAAAGAAATTGGTTGCCAATTTTTCAGTATTTCATATTTAATAGTTTCTTTTTTTCCTTCCAAACCACATCTTATGACCCTAGTTCATGTATACCTTTGTATACCTTTCCTGTTCTGTAATTTTTAAATGAAAGTTTTTGAAATGTTGACATAAATAAAGTTAATAAGTTAATAAATATGAAAATGGTTATTTGGCTTTGTTTTCTTTTCTGTCTCATTTGACACGACCACCTCACCAATAAATCTCAGAAAAGTGTTGGCCAAGATTGAACTGACCAAGAGTGAATTGACCAAAATGGACCAAAATCTTAATTGTGCAATGATGGACAAAGGATTGAAAATGAGAAGTGCAGCGACTGATGAAACATGAATTACCATTTTTTCACAACTGAAGTGCCAACAGTCGGAATCGGTATTGGCTGATTGTGAACTTAAACAGTCGGTAATCTGTCCATGCCATTGGCCACAGTTATTTATAGGTGAACAGACAGAGATATAAGGGTTGTATCGATTAGTGAATTTCAAAGTTGACTAGTCACAAACCATAAGTTGATTACTAGTTGATTAGTTAACACCTCTCCCTCCAAACCATCAGTATCCGCGGTTCTAATTTATAATAGAATTCTCGCAAGTTGCAACCTGTTACTCACTTTCCTGATGTCTCCCAGACATAAATCTATCATTGATCCTGATTTCCATCACTCCCGATCATGTGTGGTTATAAACATAGCTTTTAGTGAGAAAAGCCTTTGCGAAAGACTTAGCATCTATCAACACCAAATCGCTAATTTTTACGTGATAAATCATAGTCATGTGCAAACTGTCCAATTTGTATGCGGAAAACATGATAGATGCAAATGGTAATTGCAAGTTGGAGGCATGAGACGTAGTCTCTATAAGACCGCTTACCACCTCTAGCCCAGGTAGGCCTGTGGTGGAAATATAGAATATACCCATAGTAGCTTGGTGTACCAAATGTTCACCACAAGTGGTGAAGTGGTGTTAACCGCGAGCCTTCGGCATGGTCAACATCACTTCACTACGAGTGAACATTTGGTACACCAAGCTACTTTGGGTATATTTTATTTATACCATGATCGTCAGATTATTAAGAGTCGCTATTATGTTTTCTCGATTTTACTGAGCACCAGACTTACGTACGTGTGAATCTGTTTTTGTTTAGATGAGCATCATTGGGCGGTACTTCCGCTGTCAGTTTTATAGCCGAAACAAAATGAAAAAATGAAACTGAGCCTTTTTCATTTTAATAACATAATATAACATACTATTTTGAGTTATGCATGCTTTATTAACATGAGACAATGCATGTTTGTTAATTTTTGGCATGTTATGAGGTAAACCCATTTAAAAACATAAATAATTGCCACTTCCATTTCACTCTTCGCGAGTTACATGCAATAAATTTAGACAAGATGCATTCAGGTCAACATCACCAAAGATCAGCGCGGATGTAGTTCTACTAGAGGTGTAAATTTTTACTATTGAAATCCCATTGCTAGCGTGTTCATCATGGTTTGTGTGTAAAGCTAAAATTTATATCATAGGCTTTTCATATATAGTAGAATAGGTAACTATGGAATAAATGAGTCTTACACAGGGTTTGCATTTTATCAGGGCTGATCAGCCCAGGCCCTGAGATCAGCCTGAGAGTGCTTCTGTTGGGGCTGTTTTTCCAGCCCCGACAAAATTTTAAAACAAAACTAAACTATTAAGGCATGTTTCAAAATGCAAACCCTGCTTACAGTGACTACAAGTGCCTCTAACCCATGATATTGAACTATTGTGACAGTTGAGATATTTAAGGCGTTGCCGCTGACATATGCTTCATTCATGATCATATCTTGATCACCCAGTCCATGATTGCAGCATGACAAGTTGGAAACATCAAAGCAATGATGACTGGTGGATTGATGATGGAGCAGGTCTGGCTAATCGATGGGCAATATTGTAATCAACAGTTATTAATCACATTGACTACAACTAGTTGAGAGACATTTTATATTCAGGTGAACAAATAGAGACATTTATATTTTCCTTTTTTATCTTTTTAGAAAAAAGCACAACAGCCCAAAAAAGAAACCACTTTCACACCACCGAAAATATATGAGACAGACAGCTTTTTCCACAGTGATCGTGATTCGGTGACCCCAGAAACCAGACATATACCTGCTCATTCAAGCGGTAGTAAACAGTCAGATGTTACAAATGATGAAAAAGACAATAGAGCAGAGAACAAAGAGTTGCCCTCCAGTGCTCATGACACCATGTCTGTGGAACAGTCTTTATGTAATCTGTCAAATGAGAGTGTGCAAGATATTATTCCAACTGCAGACAATCAAAGTTAATGTAATAAATAGAGGCTGTGTACACCTTTTGACTGGATGCAGAGTTCAGAAAAACCTACAAACATTACCACACAGGCAGTGGACAAATGCCTGACAAAAAGGATTCGCTCGCAAACCATGCATTCATAAAAAACTCAATCTGTATAGAGGATCTCTAATGAGTCATGATTTGTTATGACATTTCTGAACCGAGCTTACTAAAATCAATCAGATCCAAGGTTTACTGAGGTTCAGATTGATTTTTGTGAATGAGGTTCAGAAATTTCAGGTCAGATTGTGATGAATTTGAAATTCTTTTTGTCACATAATCCCCCACCTCATCCAAGTCATCCGAAGGATGTGATGGATGAGGGGATTCTTTGAATACAAGCCTGTAGGCTTGAGGATGTAACACTGGCATATTATTTTTGTACGGGTTTACCGTTTCAGCTCACTTCAAAGCACTAAAGTTTGAAGGTCACGCACAAACACTATAAATACTCAGCTCAGGTGGAAAGCGTTGTCTCTTCAAAGAATAGTCATATTTAATGATAAAAAAACCCTACCATAAATGAGGTGGATAACATTGGAAAACAAATGTGTATTACAGTGTATTGTTGACCCAATGAGGGTGGGTGTTACATCCACAAGCCTACAGGCTTGTATTCAAAGAATCCCCTCATCCATCACATCTTTCGGATGACTTGGATGAGGTGGGGGATTCTTTTCCATAAAGCCTTCCAGCTTCTCGGATGTAACACTGGCATGATTTCAAAGCTTTTATCATTAAATATGAGTGCGCGAAGCCCCATTGCGACACAGGTATGATCAATGTAGTGCAGTGGCGGATACAGGAATTCTCAAGGAAGGGGGGGGGGGGGGGGGGGGGGCGAAGGCACGAGCTTTTGTAGGGGGGTTTGGAAATGAGCGACCAAATGGGGCATTCTGGTGGCTTCTGGGTGGAAATCCTCTTGAATTTTTGAACGGCTAATTAACACTTTTTAAACAGCATGTTTCAGAATTTCAAATTCTGTCATACGTTCAAGACAGAATTAGAAACTTTGAAATATGCTCTTCAGATCCGTTTACCATAACATTGTGTTTTGGACACACTGTTTACAGTCATAACCGACTTAACCTCAGGAGAACATTGCGATCTGCCAGCGTTTGAAAGTTTTCAGCAGTCAGCCCTCTAGGCTTGGGTACCCCATGACTATGCCAATTAAGATCCTGACCCATAATTGGCATAGCCATGGGGTACCTGAGGCTAGGGGCATGTAACACCTCAAAATCATGCTGTGTCAGTGACGCTATAAATGAAGGCGACCAGTAGATATATTTTGCATAATTTCAACGGTATATTTGTTTTCCATAGCGAATGGTGATGGAGGAAATAAATGTCGTTGTATGTTTTTACTTCAATTCATGTATTGTCCCCAAATGAAAATGTTGCTGTTTCTTGACAGCCGAATACTATGAGAATATGACTTGTATTTCTTCAAACCATTGGTTTTATCCCTTTCAAGTGATCTGTAGTACAAAGGACCTATATGTATTACTAAAAAAGCAGCGGTATAGAGTCCAATGAGTCTCGCTACCATTCGAATAGTACGGTTCTGTTCAGCCAAAACTGCCTTTGACATTGACACAATAGTGTTAATTCTCTCTAAGGGGAGACGTATGGTGAAAGTTCCTGAATTGATGATATGGCCAAGATACGTAATTTCCCTTGTGGGACGTAAAACTGATTTTTCGAAATTAAGTTCAAAACCTAACCTATTGAAAAGATCTGACATAGTGTTTGTGTCTTCACGGGCACCTTTCCCTGATTAGTTGATAGTGAGTGAATCATCAATATAGTATGTACAACGAATTCCGGGACACACTAAAAAGTGTAGCCCGAGCCCAAGCTGAGAATATGGTGTAGCTGAGAAATAAAGTTTCGTTTTCTTTCTTATTTATCGTTAGATTTCAGTTATTTTTGGTATATAAATCACTGGTAGCCAAATGAATCTAGACAAAGTGAAATGGGTATTTTTAAACGTATATTTCGTGAAATATATGAAAAAATTTCTCCGAGAGACACTAAAAAGTGTAGCCGAGAAAGTGGTGTAGCCGAGTAATAAAGTGTCGTTTTTCTCGTTTGTTTATCAATTAATTTCAATAATTTTTGGTACAATCAGATTTTTGCACAGAACTTCCATATGAAAGCCCTGATTTGAATAATTTTTTTGTGTGAATGTTTATAATACGGGTTTTTTTCTCGTGCAGAAATTATGCAAATTAGATGAACTTTGATTTTTTCTGTGCGACTTACACACAGTAAGTACACATGTCAATACGGCTCAGACTAGAGTCTGTATTTATGAACTGATCTTCACGAAATGTCTTGGGTACCTTTGTTATCACCTTGGGACGAGAACGAGTGTTTCTGGGTGCGGTCTAAAATTCAAGATGGCTGCCAGTGGCCATTTTGTACCGAAATTAGGTCTAATCAGTTTTTTGTACACAACTTCTATACAGCTCAGACTAGAGGCCATATTTATGAACCAATCTTTACGAAACTTCTTGGGTACCTTTGTTATCACCGTGGGATGAGAGCGAGTGTTTTTGGGTGTGGTCCAAAATTCAAGATGGCCACCAGCAGCCATTTTGTACCAAAATTAGTGCAATCAGTCTTTTGTATAGAACTTCTGTATGAAAGTTCTGATTTTAATAAATTTTTGTATGAATGTTTAGTAACATGGAATACATCACATATTGTAAGGGGTTTTTTTTCGTGCAGAAATTATGCAAATTAGATGAACTTTGATTTATTCAGTGCTACTTACACAATGTAAGCACACATGTCAATACGGCTCAGGGTAGAGGCTGTATTTATGAACCGATCTTCACAAAACTTCTTGGGTACCTTTGTTATCTCCTTGGGATGAGAATGAGTGTTTCTGGGTACGGTCCAAAATTCAAGATGGCTGCCAGTGGCCATTTTGTACCGAAATTAGGTCCAATCAGTTTTTTGTCACAAGTTCTATACAGCTCGTATTTATGAACTGATCTTCACAAAACTTCTTGAGTACTTTTGTTTTCACCTTGGGACAGGAACGAGTGTGTTTTGGGGTGCCTTTGTTATCACTGTGCTATGAGAACAAATATTTTGGGGTTCAGTCAGACCCACTCTGGGACTCAAAGATTTTTTCTAGTTCAGCATCTGACTGTCACCCACCTTTACAATACTTTACCTATACATTTGTTACAGGCAACGGTCAGTATTCATGTACAGACCGTTACAATACTTTATATGTACCTTTGTTATCAGGTCATTACCTAGATGTTTGTCATTGCTGTGTCACATACTATACATGTACATGTCTTTGTCTTGACAAGTTGAGCTACAGTGTCATTGACACTTTCATTTTTTAATCTTTTCACCCAGTCTTATGATATCTGGCATGTGGATGTATCGACATAACATTTATCATGTACTGTTGTGATGACAGATGACCTTGATCATTGACATCAAGGTCAAATTATTGAATTGTTCAGCTAGGTTTTTGATATTTGGCATAAGAATGCAACAGCCAGGCTGATGTGTCATTCTATCTTGAACTTCCATGATCTTGACATTTGACCTTTAGTTTGATCTTTGTTAGTCATAAGTTGGAAGCATGGAACTAATTGAAGGGGAGACATGTGTTTTAGTTCCCTAAAGTTTATTCATTTTTTCTTCCGAAACATATCTTATGACCCTACTTAGGGGTCATAAAAAATGTTTTGGAAGAGCAAAAATGAAAAAATAAAAGAAACTGGTCGCCGATTTTTTCCAAAAATGAAGAAATAAATAAAACTATTAAATATGGAATATTGAAAAATCGGCAACCAATTTCTTTTATTTTTTTTTACTCCCAAAACATATCTTATGACCCTACATAGGGGTCATAAGATATGTTTTGGAATAACAGAAATAAAGAAATAAATTAAACTTGGGAACTATTAAATATGAAATATTGAAAAATCGGTGACCAATTTCTTTTTTTCTTCCAAAACATATCTTATGACCCTACTTAGGGGTCATAAGATATGCTTTGGAAAAAGGGTCATAAGATATGTTTTGGAAGAAAAAATAGGAAAAAATAAAAGAAATTGGTTGCCAATTTTTCAGTATTTCATATTTAATAGTTTCTTTTTTTCCTTCCAAACCACATCTTATGACCCTAGTTCATGTATACCTTTGTATACCTTTCCTGTTCTGTAATTTTTAAATGAAAGTTTTTGAAATGTTGACATAAATAAAGTTAATAAGTTAATAAATATGAAAATGGTTATTTGGCTTTGTTTTCTTTTCTGTCTCATTTGACACGACCACCTCACCAATAAATCTCAGAAAAGTGTTGGCCAAGATTGAACTGACCAAGAGTGAATTGACCAAAATGGACCTATATCTTAATTGTGCAATGATGGACAAAGGATTGAAAATGAGAAGTGCAGCGACTGATGAAACATGAATTACCATTTTTTCACAACTGAAGTGCCAACAGTTGGAATCGGTATTGGCCGATTGTGAACTTAAACAGTCGGTAATCTGTCCATGCCATTGGCCACAGTTATTTATAGGTGAACAGACAGAGATATAAGGGTTGTATCGATTAGTGAATTTCAAAGTTGACTAGTCACAAACCATAAGTTGATTACTAGTTGATTAGTTAACACCTCTCCCTCCAAACCATCAGTATCCGCGGTTCTAATTTATAATAGAATTCTCGCAAGTTGCAACCTGTTACTCACTTTCCTGATGTCTCCCAGACATAAATCTATCATTGATCCTGATTTCCATCACTCCCGATCATGTGTGGTTATAAACATAGCTTTTAGTGAGAAAAGCCTTTGCGAAAGACTTAGCATCTATCAACACCAAATCGCTAATTTTTACGTGATAAATCATAGTCATGTGCAAACTGTCCAATTTGTATGCGGAAAACATGATAGATGCAAATGGTAATTGCAAGTTGGAGGCATGAGACGTAGTCTCTATAAGACCGCTTACCACCTCTAGCCCAGGTAGGCCTGTGGTGGAAATATAGAATATACCCATAGTAGCTTGGTGTACCAAATGTTCACCACAAGTGGTGAAGTGGTGTTAACCGCGAGCCTTCGGCATGGTCAACATCACTTCACTTCGAGTGAACATTTGGTACACCAAGCTACTTTGGGTATATTTTATTTATACCATGATCGTCAGATTATTAAGAGTCGCTATTATGTTTTCTCGATTTTACTGAGCACCAGACTTACGTACGTGTGAATCTGTTTTTGTTTAGATGAGCATCATTGGGCGGTACTTCCGCTGTCAGTTTTATAGCCGAAACAAAATGAAAAAATGAAACTGAGCCTTTTTCATTTTAATAACATAATATAACATACTATTTTGAGTTATGCATGCTTTATTAACATGAGACAATGCATGTTTGTTAATTTTTGGCATGTTATGAGGTAAACCCATTTAAAAACATAAATAATTGCCACTTCCATTTCACTCTTCGCGAGTTACATGCAATAAATTTAGACAAGATGCATTCAGGTCAACATCACCAAAGATCAACGCGGATGTAGTTCTACTATAGGTGTAAATTTTTACTATTGAAATCCCATTGCTAGCGTGTTCATCATGGTTTGTGTGTAAAGCTAAAATTTATATCATAGGCTTTTCATATATAGTAGAATAGGTAACTATGGAATAAATGAGTCTTACACAGGGTTTGCATTTTATCAGGGCTGATCAGCCCAGGCCCTGAGATCAGCCTGAGAGTGCTTCTGTTGGGGCTGTTTTTCCAGCCCCGACAAAATTTTAAAACAAAACTAAACTATTAAGGCATGTTTCAAAATGCAAACCCTGCTTACAGTGACTACAAGTGCCTCTAACCCATGATATTGAACTATTGTGACAGTTGAGATATTTAAGGCGTTGCCGCTGACATATGCTTCATTCATGATCATATCTTGATCACCCAGTCCATGATTGCAGCATGACAAGTTGGAAACATCAAAGCAATGATGACTGGTGGATTGATGATGGAGCAGGTCTGGCTAATCGATGGGCAATATTGTAATCAACAGTTATTAATCACATTGACTACAACTAGTTGAGAGACATTTTATATTCAGGTGAACAAATAGAGACATTTATATTTTCCTTTTTTATCTTTTTAGAAAAAAGCACAACAGCCCAAAAAAGAAACCACTTTCACACCACCGAAAATATATGAGACAGACAGCTTTTTCCGCAGTGATCGTGATTCGGTGACCCCAGAAACCAGACATATACCTGCTCATTCAAGCGGTAGTAAACAGTCAGATGTTACAAATGATGAAAAAGACAATAGAGCAGAGAACAAAGAGTTGCCCTCCAGTGCTCATGACACCATGTCTGTGGAACAGTCTTTATGTAATCTGTCAAATGAGAGTGTGCAAGATATTATTCCAACTGCAGACAATCAAAGTTAATGTAATAAATAGAGGCTGTGTACACCTTTTGACTGGATGCAGAGTTCAGAAAAACCTACAAACATTACCACACAGGCAGTGGACAAATGCCTGACAAAAAGGATTCGCTCGCAAACCATGCATTCATAAAAAACTCAATCTGTATAGAGGATCTCTAATGAGTCATGATTTGTTATGACATTTCTGAACCGAGCTTACTAAAATCAATCAGATCCAAGGTTTACTGAGGTTCAGATTGATTTTTGTGAATGAGGTTCAGAAATTTCAGGTCAGATTGTGATGAATTTGAAATTCTTTTTGTCACATAATCCCCCACCTCATCCAAGTCATCCGAAGGATGTGATGGATGAGGGGATTCTTTGAATACAAGCCTGTAGGCTTGAGGATGTAACACTGGCATATTATTTTTGCACGGGATTACCGTTCCAGCTCACTTCAAAGCACTAAAGTTTGAAGGTCACGCACAAACACTATAAATACTCAGCTCAGGTGGAAAGCGTTGTCTCTTCAAAGAATAGTCATATTTAATGATAAAAAAACCCTACCATAAATGAGGTGGATAACATTGGAAAACAAATGTGTATTACAGTGTATTGTTGACCCAATGAGGGTGGGTGTTACATCCTCAAGCCTACAGGCTTGTATTCAAAGAATCCCCTCATCCATCACATCTTTCGGATGACTTGGATGAGGTGGGGGATTCTTTTCCATAAAGCCTTCCAGCTTCTCGGATGTAACACTGGCATGATTTCAAAGCTTTTATCATTAAATATGAGTGCGCGAAGCCCCATTGCGACACAGGTATGATCAATGTAGTGCAGTGGCGGATACAGGAATTCTCAAGGGGGGGGGGGGGGGGGGGGGTCGAAGGCACGAGCTTTTGTAGGGGGGTTTGGAAATGAGCGACCAAATGGGGCATTCTGGTGGCTTCTGGGTGGAAATCCTCTTGAATTTTTGAACGGCTAATTAACACTTTTTAAACAGCATGTTTCAGAATTTCAAATTCTGTCATACGTTCAAGACAGAATTAGAAACTTTGAAATATGCTCTTCAGATCCGTTTACCATAATATTGTGTTTTGGACACACTGTTTACAGTCATAACCGACTTAACCTCAGAACATTGCGATCTGCCAGCGTTTGAAAGTTTTCAGCAGTCAGCCCTCTAGGCTTGGGTACCCCATGACTATGCCAATTAAGATCCTGACCCATAATTGGCATAGCCATGGGGTACCTGAGGCTAGGGGCATGTAACACCTCAAAATCATGCTGTGTCAGTGACGCTATAAATGAAGGCGACCAGTAGATATATTTTGCATAATTTCAACGGTATATTTGTTTTCCATAGCGAATGGTGATGGAGGAAATAAATGTCGTTGTATGTTTTTACTTCAATTCATGTATTGTCCCCAAATGAAAATGTTGCTGTTTCTTGACAGCCGAATACTATGAGAATATGACTTGTATTTCTTCAAACCATTGGTTTTATCCCTTTCAAGTGATCTGTAGTACAAAGGACCTATATGTATTACTAAAAAAGCAGCGGTATAGAGTCCAATGAGTCTCGCTACCATTCGAATAGTAGGGTTCTGTTCAGCCAAAACTGCCTTTGACATTGACACAATAGTGTTAATTCTCTCTAAGGGGAGACGTATGGTGAAAGTTCCTGAATTGATGATATGGCCAAGATACGTAATTTCCCTTGTGGGACGTAAAACTGATTTTTCGAAATTAAGTTCAAAACCTAACCTATTGAAAAGATCTGACATAGTGTTTGTGTCTTCACGGGCACCTTTCCCTGATTAGTTGATAGTGAGTGAATCATCAATATAGTATGTACAACGAATTCCGGGACACACTAAAAAGTGTAGCCCGAGCCCAAGCTGAGAATATGGTGTAGCTGAGAAATAAAGTTTCGTTTTCTTTCTTATTTATCGTTAGATTTCAGTTATTTTTGGTATATAAATCACTGGTAGCCAAATGAATCTAGACAAAGTGAAATGGGTATTTTTAAACGTATATTTCGTGAAATATATGAAAAAATTTCTCCGAGAGACACTAAAAAGTGTAGCCGAGAAAGTGGTGTAGCCGAGTAATAAAGTGTCGTTTTTCTCGTTTGTTTATCAATTAATTTCAATAATTTTTGGTACAATCAGATTTTTGCACAGAACTTCCATATGAAAGCCCTGATTTGAATAATTTTTTTGTGTGAATGTTTATAATACGGGTTTTTTTCTCGTGCAGAAATTATGCAAATTAGATGAACTTTGATTTTTTCTGTGCGACTTACACACAGTAAGTACACATGTCAATACGGCTCAGACTAGAGTCTGTATTTATGAACTGATCTTCACGAAATGTCTTGGGTACCTTTGTTATCACCTTGGGACGAGAACGAGTGTTTCTGGGTGCGGTCTAAAATTCAAGATGGCTGCCAGTGGCCATTTTGTACCGAAATTAGGTCTAATCAGTTTTTTGTACACAACTTCTATACAGCTCAGACTAGAGGCCATATTTATGAACCAATCTTTACGAAACTTCTTGGGTACCTTTGTTATCACCGTGGGATGAGAGCGAGTGTTTTTGGGTGTGGTCCAAAATTCAAGATGGCCACCAGCAGCCATTTTGTACCAAAATTAGTGCAATCAGTCTTTTGTATAGAACTTCTGTATGAAAGTTCTGATTTTAATAAATTTTTGTATGAATGTTTAGTAACATGGAATACATCACATATTGTAAGGGGTTTTTTTTCGTGCAGAAATTATGCAAATTAGATGAACTTTGATTTATTCAGTGCTACTTACACAATGTAAGCACACATGTCAATACGGCTCAGGGTAGAGGCTGTATTTATGAACCGATCTTCACAAAACTTCTTGGGTACCTTTGTTATCTCCTTGGGATGAGAATGAGTGTTTCTGGGTACGGTCCAAAATTCAAGATGGCTGCCAGTGGCCATTTTGTACCGAAATTAGGTCCAATCAGTTTTTTGTCACAAGTTCTATACAGCTCGTATTTATGAACTGATCTTCACAAAACTTCTTGAGTACTTTTGTTTTCACCTTGGGACAGGAACGAGTGTGTTTTGGGGTGCCTTTGTTATCACTGTGCTATGAGAACAAATATTTTGGGGTTCAGTCAGACCCACTCTGGGACTCAAAGATTTTTTCTAGTTCAGCATCTGACTGTCACCCACCTTTACAATACTTTACCTATACATTTGTTACAGGCAACGGTCAGTATTTATGTACAGACCGTTACAATACTTTATATGTACCTTTGTTATCAGGTCATTACCTAGATGTTTGTCATTGCTGTGTCACATACTATACATGTACATGTCTTTGTCTTGACAAGTTGAGCTACAGTGTCATTGACACTTTCATTAAGAGTGGTGTCATAGCATGAGCCATAATTTTTGGGGTATCTTGTAGCTGACAATCACGTGTCCTGGTGCGACCATCCAGCTGTTGCCAGAATTCAGAATTAATTTTGGGTGCTGATATCAGCTTACAGTTTTTGGGAACAGGATGTTTGGTAATTATATCAGTTATATCTGATTTAATTGTTGTAGTTTTGTTAGCAAAATCTGCTATTGTTGTATTTACTTCCTGCCCATATTGTAGTTTTGTTAGTAAAATCTTCTATTGTTGTATTTACTTCCTGCCCATATTTTATATCATCAGGAAAAAGTTTTGGTAAATTCAAAAAATCATCCTCTGACAAGTTGTCGACATCTCCCTTATAAAAAAGTACCATGGTACTTTTTTATAAGGGCTGATCCATTGTGATCAGAATTTGTCCTGTGTCAGTTATCACTGGGCAAAGACCCATGTTGGCCCTCTGAATCAGAGCCAAACAAATCAAGAACTGCTGCCTGTGTATCAACCAAATTTGTCGCAGAATTTTGATAAGAAGTATGTGTAATAGTATCATTATTCAATCTCGACCTCTTTTGAGGTAGATGAGAAGTTTTATGTTTTCGTTTTTTAGCAGACTGCGACGAACTCCCCTGCACTACTTTCGATTTCAATACTTCCGTATTTACCCATCTGAATCGATCCGGATCACAGCGTGATGCCGTATTTTCAATATTTGTCACAGAACGACTGCGTCGTGCCCGTTTAGAGGGGATAACATCCTCCTCCTTATCACCACAAACATCAGATGGGTCAGTGACCTCAGCCACAGTGATTTGTAAATTGCTCTCCGAGCCATACCCACTGAACTCGCCACTGGAAGCTGCGTCAGAGGCAAAAATATTTAAAATTTCTCTATCAGTGGAACTATCATGTAAATTTTCCGATTGGGAATCTGATGTCGAATCAAGAAGAGTGGAATTTTTATAAGCAGAACTATCGCTGCAGCTACTATTACAGGATGACATGATCGAAATGGAATGGTAAGTCGCTCAAAATAAAAAGACAACGCTTTCCACCTGAGCTGAGTATTTATAGTGTTTGTGCGTGACCTTCAAACTTTAGTGCTTTGAAGTGAGCTGGAACGGTTATCCCGTGCAATTAATATGCCAGTGTTACATCCGAGAAGCCGGAAGGCTTTATTGTCACATAATGTGTAATTAAAACTTTTACCAAATGTTACACTAAAACTTGCCAGTGCTGTTAACAAAAAATTGCCAACCAAATTTGTTTTTTTCCAAGAAAATATTCCAAAGAGGGGTCAGGGGTATTAAACTATGTTTTGGAGACAAATAATGAAAATGTTTAATTATTCAGTAAATGTTTTTTTTGCAAATGTCTGTTATTCATATCCAGGTAAACAGTTAACCCTTTACCCAATGTAGCGGCCAAAACCGCCAATTAATTTTCATTATTTTTTGTCTCAAAAACATAGGTTATGACCCCTCTTTGGAACGAACTCGTCGAGCTCGTTCCAATGAGGGGTCATAACCTATGTTTTTGAGACAAAAAATGAAAAAAATTAGTTATTCAAGAATATTTTTGCAAGTGTCGTCTGCTTTTCATGTTAGGTAAAGGGTTAATGAAATATAAGAGAAGATAAATTTAGTTTTACCTCTGAAACCAATGTACTACAATGTCGGTATTGCCTTCTTAATCACAAGTTTATTAGATGATAGTCGTTTTATGGTATTGTTTGATAAACAGGGTCCCCACTCAAATGAAATGTCCTTGAATTTTGTTGCCTTCCTTGAAAAGTGCTTGGGTTTGTTTCTATTCATGACAACTTTACACCACCACCCTTGAAAAGTACCAAAGTTCTGTTCATCTATAACCTCTGAGACAAGAAGTTCATAATAACCCACCCCACATACACGTGATATCACAAAATCGGTCAGATACCACATCTCTTTTCATCTCTTCATTGTCCCTGGAGTGCAACAAGAATCCATCTGCAAGGCGAAAGCATCGCAAATGGCACCTTATTACACTAAGGGACAAAAATATCCAGCGAGTTGGGGGTTTTTTTTCCAAAATTAGGTTCTCGAGGGTGAAATGGTTGGTGTTATTCATGGTGTTGTAAGTTCATATGAAAATTATGATAGTCCTTGAAAATCATCTTTACACTGGAGTGCCAGTTCCATTACTTAACCCTCAGCACACTGGTGCCAAAATTTCAGACTGCATCTTATTCCAAAAATGCATCTAGAAATAACCAATTCAATCTTGTTTGACAGATCTCACTTAGCTCTGTCAGACAAGATTGAATTGGTTAAATTTCTATTTGCACAATGGGATATAATTTCCTACTTGAAATTCAGGCCTTTAGATCTCCCCAAAGTTACATCAGTAAATGGCGTGCCTCAATTATCAAATGATCTCAAATTAGATTTATGCAAACAAGCTTTTTGTTGAAGAGAGATGTGAAGATCTGGCTCCACTGTTTTTCAAATAATAATGGTAACTAAAGCAAGGCAACAAGAGAAATAAAACACTATCAGGAAATTACAATTCGTACGGATATCCGAGAATCAAATTCAAGCACTATTTAAGCACATTTCAAGTACTGTATTAATGATTCTCAAGGACTATCATTGTGTGCTATGATGCATACTGTTATGATGGCCTGTCACTTCAAGTAGTCGATTATGTATCGTAGTTAATATGATTCAAAATTAGGAAATAACAAGTGATTTTTTACAAAAATTACTTGATCAAATACAAATTTTTTTTCATAACCTACCTTATAAAATGATAAAAATCCAATTTTTTCTGCATTCCAACAACTCCTTGTATTTCAGTAATCCATCTACAGATAATATTTCAATGATGTTAAAAAAAACACTTATTTTTGAGTCAAGTTGACAAGCTTGCATTTTTTCCAAAACATACATCCAATACACATCATTAATCCTTTGTGGTTCGTCATCAAATACCACCCTCATTTTATATAAATAAAAGCTGTATATGTTATAAACAATCACTTCCAATAACTATCTGGAGTCCCCAAAATGAATGTTTTGATTTTTTAGAAGCATATATTACTTGAATTCGCCTGCTTCAAGTTCGTCATTATGCAATGAAATAAAAAAAAGGCATGTAAAAGACAAGACATAAACAGTAGTTTTTCATGACGTATATATCAATTTGCATTGAGGATGATTCTAATTGGTCAACTTTCCAAGGGAATCCTTCAGAATAAGAGAGGTTCTTATGATAAAATTATGACGTAACTGAAATTCTGGAGATTCCATTTCATCACCTTTATGCAGAGATGAAAGATATGTGGTTCCATGTGTGTGTCCCTTACCGATTTTATGTTATCGCACTTACGTGGGGTGGATCAGCATGAAAGTTATGGTTTCAAAGGTAGTAGGTAAACTGAACTCAAGTATTTTTCAAGGAAGGTGGTGGAAAATCAAGCACTTTTCTAGAGTATAAACAAATTCATGCACTTTTCAAGGAAAGGGTCCAAATTCAGTGACCTTTCATTTACGTACAAACCCTGGAAGTAACTCCTCCATATATTTCCAGTCACTCATCAGAAATATGTGGAAGAGTTACTTCCCGATAATGTTTTATTGCTCTTATTTCCCTGTTATGATTGGGGGCGTGGGGGCGTGGTGGCGTTGCGGTAACCGGGTCTCGTCAGATCACCGAAGTTAAGCAACATCGAGCCCGGTTAATCCTTGGATGGGTGACCGCCTGAGCGGTCCTTGGACAAGGCACTTCACTCCGATTTCCACATGGGGGCATGATGACACTGTGTACTAAGGTGTACTGCACGTTGATGGTGCGCATGTCTTCAACAAATCTAACCTTGTCTGTGCTGCAGTACGGAGTTATGATGTTGGGGAGCTGGCAACTGCTCATCGTTGCTCGGTGGTTCTCTCCGGGTACTCCAGCTTCCTCCACCCTTAACACTGTCACCGACATGATGTGGCCTTGGCTGTTAATGTGTCGTTAAACCCTAATAAATAAATAAATTCCCTGTTATGATTATAGTTACGAAAAACACTTCATTCAAAAGTCTCACACCGAGTTGAACCAAAGTTTGTTGATGGTCTCCCTGTCTGTCCAAATTAAAGGAATCTCAAAGCTGGGTAATTTCCTATTTTCATTATGCAAGGGGTCAGTGGCTTCATATTTAGTGAATATACTTCATAATACCTTTGAAGTGAAATTATTACAGTACAATTGCTGTGGATTGGTCGTAAACCACATGTGGACTGTGACGTCTAGACATGCATTTACCAGGTAATATAAATCACCAGGAGCAACATTTTAATTACTGAAGCACCGGGTTGTAGCCAGTGCTTAAGGTGCTATATTAAGGTGCTATATAAGTAAGAGAATCTTGTTTATTTTGAAATTCCCACCTCTGATATTCCTTAAATTCAAATTAAATATACACAAAATATACATCAAAATGAAGGTTGAGATGTATAAAACACGAACACACATATGTAATCAACTCATAGAGTTAACAGCAGGCACCACTGGTTCCTGGAAGTCTGCTACCATATTGGTACCAGATCCAAAAACAAAGCTAGGCATTCAAAACACTTTAGAGTGCAGCGATGGGACTGCATTTGGGAAAAGGACAACACTGCCTGCATTTTTTATTGAAGATGAATTCCATGTTCGACGGACATGCGCAAATCATCGAATTTCCATCGAAAAACAAAATCGTAATTCTAAGAAATTTCAACAGGTGTCATGATACCTTGCATAGAATATGGCAACTGTGCAACCTCTATTTAATAATAGTATGCTGTATTTAGGTGATCTTTCTCATTATTTGATTTTAGACGGCATTGTATGTTGATGCTTTTTCCGTCTGACGACGTTGACCGGAAATCAAAAGTAATTTACAATGTAAACAAAGCCTTCAGTTTTAGAATTTATCCCCACTGAAGAATTTTGATGTCCTAGCTTTGTTCTTGGATATGTGAAGCACATTTGGCCATAAGTTCTTGTGAAATGTTATTTTATTATCAGTTTTGGTACGAATACGGTAGCAGACTTCCATAAACCAGTGGTGTCTGCTGTTAACTCTATGAGTTGATTACATATACTCATATATTGCTCTGTTACATTTGATTGGACAGTGCCTGTTGGCATTATCAAATCAAATGTAACTGAGCAAAGTGTCATTAACAAAATTAGATTCAGGTTCACTATGAAACCATCTCTAACAGAGTGTAGATGTTATTGTCAAAACCTGTGATATTCTGTAAAGACCAAATATGGGCTTTCAGCACTCTACCAATTAATTAAATTTTTGAGTATCCCCATAATTAGTGTTTGAAATCTAATATTATTGCATCCGTGGACATCATTGCCCACCCGTGGAACGTGACCAGTCCACGACGGCTGTACTGTATTTGATCTGCATGTATTTTGCATTGTTAAAATTTATAAGAGAGTGCCTGTTGGTAGCCTTCAATTAATTGTAACTTGAGGACGTGAAAAAATTTGGACAACTAATAATCATTTAGCATGCTGCCAGTTACTACTCCTAACCTTTAGGGCCAGGACATTATCCAGATTTACTACTGCACCACAGCATGTGTCTCTAGTGATTTTGTAGTGATTTTCGCCAAGTATAGGGCTTGATTTATGCACAAAAATTTGAATACAATTTGCTATTCATTTGGGAAAATTGATCAGCTGTTGATAAATATTAACTTCCGACTGACTGTTTTAACCATACAAAGTTTTCTAAGTCAGATATAGGCATTTGTAAGGTTAAAATAAATGCAATGCCAACATGTTTTTAAGAATCTTCTCTCTAATAAACTAAGAATAGAATAGAAAGTAAGCTTCAACTGCACTTTTCAATATTTAGATGGCGGGCCTGCAAATAAGCAGTCTGTCATGGTCAATGACGGGCATAACTTACATGTTTTGAAAAGTACCAATTCATTTGTACCCCCCCCCCCCCCCCCTGCAGGAACCCCGGGAAGTAAAGTAGTGCTTGATTACTGTGGTAAACAAGCTATGTTTCACTGGTAAAATAGGACCCAGTCACTAATGCTAGGGAGGTCAGATTCAACTTTGATCAAATCGAGAGCCTGGGTTAATATTTGGGCTCCCTATGTGAGCCGGAATTGGCAATGTAGCTGAAGAATTAGAAATTTTGTATTCAGTACCCTCTAGAAATTAATCCCCATAGTTTGTATCAAGGGGATTCATAGGAGAGCTCTACATTTTACATTATGATCAACTGAAGAAAAGGCATGATGCTCAGACTATTTTTGTCACTCCTGCTGGGCTCAAGGAATGACATTGTATCCTATGGAGATGGATTGCTTAACCCTTTACCTAACATGAAAAGCAGACGACACTTGCCAAAAAAATTCTTGAATAACTAATTTTTTTCATTTTTTGTCTCAAAAACATAAGTTATGACCCCTCATTGGAATGAGCTCGACGAGCTCGTTCCAATGAGGGGTCATAACCTATGTTTTTGAGACAAAAAATGAAAAAAATAATGAAAATTAATTGGCGATTTTTTAGAATAGCGCTGGCCGGTTTTGGCCGTTACGTTGGGTAAAGGGTTAATGTAGACTGAATCTTGGACTGTGTTTATATTGTCTTCTGTTCAGGGTGAGCACCTCAGGCCCCGTGGGGCCTCTTGTTTTTCAACTGTTCAGTTTGTAAATTATATATACTACTCAAAGTTTGCTAAGCACCAAGTATATCCAACTACCTGTTTTACGTTTTAGTTGAAATATTGTAATGAAAAGTGTATATATTTTTTATTTAATTATATCTTGAATGATTTAAGTATAGAAATTAAGATTTTGTTTGTGTTTGACATTATTTTTTAGCTTTTGAATATGATAACCATGGAAAATGGATATTATTGGTAAAGAAATTTTTCAATTTGCCAAAAAGTTGACAGAGCAAACTGGTATGGGTTCAATATCGAGTACGAGAACCATTACTGTCAATTACAGCTTGACGCCTTCTGCTCCCAATCAGGTTCCTGTGGTCCTTTGTGGGATGTTGTTCCATTCTTGGACCAGCATGGCACCAAGCTCCTGGACACTTCTTGGCTGGACTGGACAGGCTGAAAATCACCCACTGCACCTGCATACCATCTGACGTGGACATCCAGGATCTCTTCAATGTACTGTGCAGTCAATGTACCACGTTCAAGGACAGAGCTCTGTACATCCATCCCTGCTGATGCCGCCCCAGACCATGATTGACCCTCCACCCTAGCTGTCATGCTCAGCAATGTTGGCTGCATGGAATCGATCTCCTGGTCGTCTACATACCCTAGAACGCCTATCTGTGTGGTTTAGGCAATACCTTGACTCATCTGTAAAAAGGGCAGGTCGCCAATCTTCTCTGGTCCATACGTGGGCCATGGCCCATTTATATCGTGCCTTGCGGTGGTTCTGGGACAGCGGAATGCAAATACATGGTCTTCTCGATCGGAGACCACCTTCGTGCAACCTTGTCGGGATAGTCTGCGTCGAAACATTCACCCCGGATGCATTCTGAAGGTCATTGCAAAGCTGGGTTGTTGTGGCAAAGCGGTTCCTAAGGGCCTGAATGATAAAAAAAAAACGGTCTTCAGCTGCAGATGTTGCCCTGTCTCTGCCACCACCATGCCATCTTACTGGAGTGCCATACTGCTGAAATCTTGCCCAGGCTCTGGTGATCACCGTATGGTGCACGCCAAGGGCTCCACCAACCTGATGATGGGAAGACCCTTGCTCCACCATTCCTACAGCCTGCCACATTTCTGCATTGTCTTCTCACATTTGCATTCGCCATATTCAATCATTAAATCACAGGGGTTTGGGTTGAAATGAAGATTAAATACCCTACACATGTCATGTACATGTAAACAGTACACAAAAACATGAAAATCAAGGGGTACATGCTTTCCATGACTGTCATGAAAAGTCTGCCTGTCAAGAGAGCTAATGTAAACACTGGGGACCATCTCAATACATCCCTCAATCATATCCAACAAAAATATTGCAAATATGTCACAAGCAAATTTCACAATGATGTGTCAAATATTTGGTGCTTGGCAAACTTTGAGTAGTATGCATAGGTGCATGCAGCCAATTTGTTAGGTAAAGAGTAAATGTATCTTTGTTTTGGGATTGACTTTGTCGCAATCTGCGTCCATATTCTCCTTCAGACTTGACCTCTTGAAAATAAGTCCACCCGTATGCTTTTTCCCTCTTTTACCTCACACAACCCCTTGAGCTTATTCATGGGTCGGTGCGATATTCACAGATGACAGACAAGATTGACCAAAATACAAGAGTCTCATCTAGATATCACACCAAGTTATCCTACCAAGTTACAATAAAATCCCTTCATAAAAACAACCTTCAAGCAGTGCTAAAGGAATCTTGGTCACGTACCAGCTCACCGTTCATGACCAAAATATGACAATCTCAACTAGACATCATACCGAGTTATCCTTCCAAGTTACAATGAAATTGCTTCATAAATATGAACTGTAGACTGCTAAACAGATCAAGGTCACATGCCTGTACGGCTGTCACGGATGACTGATCAAGGCCAAAATAGGACGTTCTCATCTAGACATTATACTGAGTCATCCTACAATTTAAGCTGTAGACAGTTAAAGGAATCCAGGCAACATGCCCCTGCAACCATCACGGTTGAGTGAACCCGACCAAAAAAGGACGTTCTCATCTAGACGTGACACAGTCATCCTACGAAGTTACAATAAAATCCCTTTATAAATACGACCTGTAGATGGTTCTAAAGGTTTTCGGGCCTGCGTAGCTGTCATGGTTGACTGATCATGACCAAAAGACTGGAACGTTCTCATCTAGACATTATACAGAGTCATCCTACCAGGTTACAATGAAGTTCTTTCATAAATACGACCTGTACACTGTGCTAAAGGTTTTTGGGCTCTCACAGCAATCACAGTTGCCCGATCTCGACCAAAAGGGAACATTCTCATTTAGACATTATACGGAGTCGTCCTGTTAAGTTACGATGAAATCCCTTCATAAATATGACCTATGGACTGTGCTAAAGGTTTTCGGCTCTCACAGCCATCAGGGTTGACTTATCGCGACCAAAAGGGTACATTCTCATCCAGACACTGTACGGAGTCATCCCACCAAGTTACAATGAAATCCCTTTATAAATAAATATGACCTGTAGACTGTGCTGAAGGTTTTGGGGCTCTTGCTGCTGTCAGAACTGACTGGTCGTAACCAAAAGGGGATGTAGTCATCTGGACATGACCTCTAACCTGCATATGAAATTTCGTAATGATTGGACAAGAACTAAGGGGTGTAATCTGTACTAAAGAAAATGTGAACAGACTGATAGACTTCACCACGCATGATGGCCATAGCTTATCTTGACTTTGTCAAGTTAAGCTAAAAATGTTTATATATGGTTATTTTTCTGTTGAAATTTATTGTAGAGTGTCAACAGAATTCTCCAATAAATATATCAAAACAACTGTTTTATAACAAAATCTTGCTTAACTAAGGTTCCGTTACTAGTATGATAAAAAAAATACTCATTTACAAATTGCCTTTGAAAAATAATTCAGCACTAAACCAGCCAGATAAGCCTCAAAATTCATGCAAATGGAAAAGGACATTGCAGTCATGAATTTACACCAAGTTTAAATTTGACAAAACAGTGTTCACATAAAATTCGGAGGCCAGTCATTGTAGTCCTATCTTAGTTAAAGCCAGTCAAACTTTTTAGTTGCTATTAATTGATATAACAAGTTTTGAGGAGTCTAGTCTTTATTTTAATAAAAATAATCAGTGTATTTTAATAAAAATAATCAATGGTAGAAAATGAAAGTTCATTAAAATTAATTTGTTTGTTTCCTGTTATTATTTCCGCAATTCTGTTGGATAAAAAATGGTTTACCAAAAATGTAAAAAAAAACTGTGAAATTGTTTATAGTCCAGGCACATTAGACATAAAAATGAGAAAGTAAGGAAAAAAATCGGAGAAAGCTGATTTTTTTATATGTTTCCGGGACACACATTGTGGATAAAGTGTGAAAAGTCCCCGCAAATCCGAGTTGAGCTTTTTTAGTTATAGCGTTTTTTTGATGAAAAAAAAAAATTAAAAAAAAATTCGACCCAGCTCCATATTTCTCATTCTTATTCGCCTTAGTAGGGTGAGAATCATAAATATCGTGCTGAATTATATTGAGAATACATATCCCCAACAGAAAATGCCAACTTTGTACCAATCCTCACACTCAATGGTGAAATATTCACGAAAATGTACAAAATTACGAAAAAAAATTTATTGTTTTCATACACACAACAGTACACAACGTCCATTAACTGGTAGAGTGCTGGAAGCCCATATTTGGGCTCTATTATGAAGTGCAGGTACTGCAACTTAAAGGCTTCAAATTCAGTTGCTGTGCTTCGTATTATCTTTGAAGTGATATTATTTAGTATGTTAGGATTTACCTTGTTACAATTTATGGGAGAGTGCCCACAGGCACTCTCCCATGAATTGTAACAAGGCAAAGACAAGCGAACAAATTTGGATGGTCAAAAATAATTTAGCACTCTACCAGTTAAATCAAATCTACGACTACTTTGGGAGTTAAATTATATAGCAAAAATTGCAGAAAAGCAGTGGCTTTATAAAGATATATAACAATAGTCATTTATTCCATAATGAACTGGTGAAACGTGTGAAATATTAACCATACCCCCTAAACTCAAATTCAAACGGCATCGACTTTTCTCATTCAAATACCGTATTATAGCATCATTGTTTCAATTTCCATGTTCGATTAAATCACATAATGTAAACAGGGACTGAACGTTTGTCCAGTGACGTTTGACCAACCACTTTATATCAAATCAGTGGAGATTGTGTCTTCGTCAGATAAGTTGACAAAAGTTTTCGTTAGACTCGGCGGCTTCCATATGATTATGTCATATTTAGGGGCAATTGGTTCGATCATGGCTGGTAGCGGCTTGGATGAACTTTGAGGGACTGTTTATGCTGGTGGGTCAATCCATCATTTGATCAGTGGTCATGCATATTCAAGAGCAGTTCGTGCCCATTTGCTAACACAAATTGCCATTACAAAACTTGTGTTTGAAGAAAGCCGAACACTAGATAACATAGACTGCACAGAAGTCAATGAAATATTCTGTGGACTTGCCAGAGGTGACTGTACAACAGCTGACGCTGTCAATCAAGAAAGTGTCAACCATCTACTGTCAAAATTACACGAACTGCTCCAGAATGCGTCCGTAGGACGCACAGGAAAGCTTTGGGTACAATACTACGAGCAAATAGGTCTTCTCCAGTTGATCTTGAGAGCAGAGCGCACAGGCGACTGGAAACTCCACACATATTGTGTTCGCAATATGATTCCAGTATTTCACGCAGGTGGTCATTTTGCATACGCAAAAAGTTCTCATCTCTATTTGCAGCAGATGAATGAGCTAACAGAAATAATGCAACAGGATGATTTGAAGTTGTTCATTGAGAAAGGTTACTTTACCATAAGGCGCTCAGATAAATTCTGGGACGGGATATATTCTGATCAGACCATAGAGCAGTGTTTAATGAGAATGTTCAAGCTCCCTGGTGGTCTCACACATGGCAGGGGAATAACCGATAGCACTGTTGTGAAATGGGTACATGGACTACCTCTTTGCCTTCCGATATGTAATGCTGTTCATGTTCACACTGGTCATGGCGAACAACATCGGGATCTCCGTCAAAGTTCACAATTGACTGATGCCAATGATATCACCAAATTATTGAACTGGCTCAGAGTGCATTCCCCCTTTCAGAATAGAGATCCACTACAATTAGTCTCTATAGCGACCGGGCTTGTGGTCGACGAAACTGTGAACTGTGACCAAGTTCGCAAAATTGGTGAATGTTGCGTATCGAATGTTGTAAGCAAAATGTTCAACAGCATCAAACTACGACGTGTTGACACTGTGAAGTCTTTCGCATCGATGGCAAATAGCATCAAAGTCCGTGGAAGTAAGGTAGTGATTGACCCCACAATTCTGTTCAACCGCATCACATGTGTTATTCAGTCACAAGCAGAGATGGAAGAGTATCTCAAATATGAACTCGCCCCGAAACCACCAGCATTGTTTGATTCTGCTGGAATGAGGAAGACACAGAAAAGCACGCTCGGTAAGATCCTCAAAACATACAGTTCCGAGCAAGCTAAAATCCCAGAACATTCTCTGTTTGTTGTAGATGGTGGATTTTTATTGAGGGCAGTTGTATGGCCTAAACAGTCGTCATATAAGGACATTTGTACATCATATTCCAATTATCTAGTGAGACATTTTGGGGCGAACGTCGTGGTTGTTTTTGATGGTTATGCTTGTACAATGTCGACAAAGGGCATGGGACAAGCCCGTAGATCTAAAGACAGGTATTCCATTGATATCAATATCTCACCCGAGTTACCAGCCACCACACCCCAATCCGATTTCCTTGCAAATGCCAAGAACAAACCCCAACTGATCGATCTTCTAATGCAGGAGCTATCTGCTATCAATATTCAGTCCAAGCACGCCGAGGCTGATGCTGATGTACTGATAGCCGAAACTGCACTTGACATCGCTCAAGATGACAACAATGTTGTCGTTGTGGGAACAGACACAGACTTGTTAGTCATTCTTACCTCTCGAGTTCAACCGGGATGTAATATTCACATGATGTATTCCATTACCCCAAACTTACTAGTTTCAGTTAGTGAAATAGCAACCAAAATGGGTGACCATAGAAGCAACCTCCTTGTAGCACATTCTATAAGTGGTTGTGACACTACTTCTGCACTCTTTCGAGTTGGTAAGAAGAAAGTATTCAGTACAATTGTCTCCGATGTTACTAGCGACTCACAACAGTATGTCAACACAATTTTGGCGGATGACAGTACACCAAGTGCAGTAGCCGCTGCCGGGGAACAACTTCTCCTGATCTTATACGGGAGTAAAACTGTTTCCTCTCTTGACCAATATAGATATGTCACTTACAAGCGTTATGTAGCAAAATCTAAACTGAATAAACCCATCGACCTCGCCTCACTCCCACCAAGCAGCGATGCTGCACAACAACATGTCTACAGATGTTATCTCCAGGTCCAACAATGGCTGGGCACTTCGCTTCCTCCGACGGATTGGGGGTGGTCGCTAGACAATGGACTTCTTGTACTGACTGCAGCCACAAAGCCATGTGCCCCCGATAACCTACTGAATCTGATCAGTTGTGGTTGCAAGAGTGCTTGTACAAAAAGGTGTGGGTGTAAGAAGGCAGGACTCTCTTGCTCAGGTTTGTGTAATTGCAGTTTGGATTCTTGTAACAACCACAGAAACAATGTCCTGTCGGAAATTTCTGAGTTCGATGAATAATATGTATATAGGTCATGTCATTTCTGTATATAGCGTTGATAATAGTCAATGTAACTTAATCCATGTTGATTGATTTGTACATTCTGTAAATATTATTTATTGATTTTTGTACATTCTGTAAATATTATTTATTGATCTAATGCTGCCAGACACAGACATGTCTGTTCGGTCCCAAGCCCGAAAATAGTTGAGTTCTCATGCTGACGAATTTTATGCCAAAAGGGGAACTCGGCCAGAAGCAGAGGGGGTCTTCCATAATGTCTATTTTGTAAGCAATGATAAAAGTCTTCAAATGGTGGTGGATTTTTTATCGTCTGTCCAACTAACATCCCGTTCTGTACTACGACCCTTTGGGCAAATCCGTTAGGAAAATCGTCATTTTTTGCGTAAATCCGATACTTTTTTGTGAATTTTCAATAATTTTTCGCAGAAATTGTCACAGAATGCACATTTTCCTCTAGGTAAATGTATATTAGACATTATGTAGCTCGAAATACGCGTAAACAAAAAATACAGTTGGATCAATTCGAGGTTACAAAGTTCGTGCGATTTTTTTAAATTTTTTTCAAACGCGTTTTCGAAAAAGGCTGTAGAAAAAAAAGCTCAACTGGGATTTTAGGGGACTTTTGTCTAATCGTTCAGTGACATGCACTCGACATTCCCTGAAAAAATCAGCTTTCTCCGATTTTTTTCCCTAGTGAAACCTAATGTTCTTGGGCTATTATTACACACCTGTTCTATGAAATCCCATTCTACAGCAACATTTTACCATGTGGAAAATGAAAATCCATTCCACACACATGTGCAGAACAGAAATTGTTGACGGAATATTTTTAAATAGAATATAAATTTCACTGGAATTTTCTACAAATCGTGCACTGCAATAATAATTTGAATCACTAGCAATAGCTAAAAATAGTAACACAGGTTCCCCTTTCAAATTTGGTTTGGGATAAAATGTGTTCTTTTTGTTGACAGTTTGTCCCCTGATTTCCAATGTGTTCTATTCGCCTTCTGCTTTGGAAGTAACAATTGTAAAAATCGAGTCAATCGACCCAACTTCTTCACCTGAACAAATGTTTTGTGACAATGGAAAGGGTAAGAAAGGCATATTTGAGAATGTAAACAAATTGGACATAACTGAAATGTATTGATCTGATGATTGATACAAGAGGAGGGCAGAGGAATTATATCGTATAAAAGAGAAACTCCAAGATGGGCACCATTTATCCTAACAAGATAGCCCCCCAACAGACAGATTTTAGGGAATTTGGTGGTGCCAATGTCTTCCAAAACTCACACATGGCTCAGGTAATGGATACAGGCTGTTGGATGAACCAGAGAAATTGTCTTAAATAACAGACAAAATGCAAGATGGCTACCAAGATGACCATTTTTCATTGAAATATAGCAACACTCAATAACTCAAATATAGATGTCGCCCCAAACAAGCATATAAAATTACGGAATCATCAGTTGAGGGATGCTGGATGTTTGGTGTGCAAAATCATCAAAGATGGATGCTAGTTACCATATTTTTCAAGCTTTGGAAAGGAACATCAGAAGATCACATTTAGATGGGGTATTTACACCCCAAACATTTGCCAAAGATATGGTTTTTCTTCCAATTTATACATTCTTCCATCATTATGTTCAGCACGCATATGTTAAGTTTCTTGGACAAATATGCTTGAATGCAAAACACAGTGACATAGCTACTGTGTGTCATAAAATTGCTTCACCACAAACTTTGCATGGCATTATTCAATAATGGGTAAGGTTGTGGTGTAGAGAAATCGTGTTTGAAACTACTGGTACCCGGGCAAGCCACCAAATTGCTTAACAACAGATTTTGAAACACTTGGGGGGGAGGTCTCTTGCTCTCCCCAGGCGATGCAGACATGGCTGCATTGCCTGAAGACGACCATGAAAGGGCTCTTCCTCTCACATCGTGTTATTGCTTTGTGATGGATACCCTGGTTCATCCACTAGAAAGTAACACCCCCCCCCCCCCCCCCCCAATATTATTTCCCTGATATGCCACTGACTAGCTGTAGGGTATGCCGAAGGAATTGTGGATTAGTTTTTACATAGTTTTTCCCCTTGTGGCACTGGAATAAGTGGGGAAATTGAAATGAACAAAACTGCATTTGCTCAACAAAAGGAACATACATACAAAGTTGGGTAAGAATGTAAGAATTTTTTTAGAAAAAGTCATTTGAAGTCATGACAAAGAGTTAATAGTTGGGATAAAAATAATAAATTTGAATGTCAAATTTTGTATATGATACAATGAAAACGTTTGCAGTTGTATTTTTAGAATTGTATTTTCTACTTATTAATATAACTGACTAAACTGAATCATTAGCATTTTAAAAGATATGACAATTTGTCAACTGGCACATTGCCACATCTTTGGAAATGCTAATAGTTCATTTCAACCAATTTAAAGTCATAACTGGAAAATACAATTCTTGAAAATACAGCTGTAAAAGTTTTATAGCATTGTCCCCTGGATGGATTTGACAAATATGTTAGATCAAGTACAAAAAATAAAACTAGAATAACAAGAGGAAATATGGAGAAAAAATTCTCCCATAAAATTACACAGACTCTTTTATGCATCACTGTCACAAGTCTTTGCTTTGACTATTCTCAGCAAATGTCAATAAACCTTTATTAAAAACACTCTCTGTTATTCCTTGAGAAGCAAGTATGCATGTCACCCCTGAAAATATATGAAATGTTTACAAGTTATAAAGTTTTCACACTTCACCTAATAGAACAATAAATCTGCTCAGCCCTATAGCAGGGTACATACATACCCAAGAAATGAAAAAAATTGCAGGACTTGATTTTTGTGGAGAATTTTAACATCTCACATACCAGTTAACAATTTCTATCTGCGACAACCAGCTCTACATGAGGAAATGTCAGTCGATCTATCTGTTAGTCTGTCACCAACAGGTCTTCAACTCTATAACTTTTTAAAATATTGGGTAGAATGACATCGTATTTGGAATGCAAGTGTATAATGTTAATGATGTCTTAGCCACCTGTTCAATGCAGGTGTTATTCTGGGGATTTTGACATAGTTATTGCCCTTGATGGACTTTGAGTTTGCTTCATTTTTCCATCTGTCGCAGCTTAGGTGTGAACTCACAATTTTTATTACCGTCACTTCTCATCCGTCGGGATACATACGTATGACCGTCGACATACATAAGTACATCCAGGCACATGTATGTACGTATGTTCACAATTCCCTTTGGCACACTGCGCAGGTTGCATTTATGATCAGATTGCTTTGAAACTTGGTATGCTTGTTTGGGAGCTTTCAATTTTCTTCCATTTCTATCAAAACATGTTGCCGCTGGCAATGGCCTTTGAACTTATTTGTCAGACCTCAATATTTCCCTTTGGCACACCCTACAGGGCACATTTATAATCAGGTTTTTGAAACCTGGTATGCTTATTTGGGGTGACCTGCAGATGGGAGCTATCGGTTTTCTTCCATTTGCGGCAAAAAATGTTGCAGCTGGCAATGACCTTTGAACTTAGTTTAGTCAGGCATCAATATATTCCTTTGGCACACCCTACAGGATTCATTTATGATCAGATTGGTTTGAAACTTGGTATGCTTGTTTGGAGTTACCTCTAGATGGGAGCTATCGATTATCTTTCATTTCCATCAAAAAATGTTGCCGCTGGCAATGACCTTTGATGAACTAAGTGCACTTATGAATCAATATTTCCCTTTGGCACACCCTGCAGGGCACATTTATAATCAGATCAATTTGAAACTTGGTATGCTTGTTTGGGGTGACCTCTAGATGGGAGCTATTGATTTTCTTCCATTTCTGTCAAAAAATATTGCCGCTGGCAACGGCCTTTGAACTTAGTTTAATCAGACCTCAATATTGCCCTTTGGCACACCCTACAGGGCACATTTATGATCAGATCGATTTGAAACTTGGTATGCTTATTTGGGATTACCTTTAGATGGGAGCTATGGATTATCTTCCACTTCCAACAAATGAAAGTGTCAATGACACTGTAGCTCAACTTGACAAACTTGAACTTGGTAAGTTATAAATGAAATGGCAAAATTGAAGATCATTGGTACCAATGTCATTTTTTTTGCCAGTGGCAACATTTTTTGACAGAAACCGAAGAAAATCGATAGCTCCCATCTAGAGGCCTCCCCAAACAAGCATGCCAGGTTTCAAAGCAATCCGATCATAAATGTGCCCTGTAGGGTGTATAAAAGGGAAATATTGTGGTCTGACTAGACTAAATTCTAAGAACGTTGGCCGTGGCAACATTTTTTGACGGAAATGGAAGAAAATCGATAGCTCCCATCTAGAGGTCACCGTAAATAAGCATACCAGGTTTCAAAGCAATCTAATCGTAAATGTGCCCTGTAGGGTGAGCCAAAGGGAAATATTGTGGTCTGACTAAACTAAGTTCTAAGAATGTTGGCTGCGGCAACATTTTTTGATGGAAATTGAAAGAAAATCGATAGCTCCCATCTAGAGGTCACCCCAAACAAGCATGAAAGGTTTCAAAGCAATCCGATCATAAATGTGCCCTGTAGGGTGTGCCAAAGGGAAATATTGAGTCTTCTGACTAAACTAAGTTCTAAGAACGTTGGCCGCGGCAACATTTTTTGATGGAAATTGAAGAAAATCGATAGCTCCCATCTAGAGGTCTCCCCAAACAAGCATACCAGGTTTCAAAGCAATCAAATCATAAATGTGCCCTGTTGGGTGTGCCAAAGGGAAATATTGTGGTCTGACTAAACTGAGTTCTAAAAACGTTGGCAGACTAAACTAAGTTCTAAGAATGTTGGCTGCGGCAACATTTTTTGATGGAAATTGAAAGAAAATCGATAGCTCCCATCTAGAGGTCACCCCAAACAAGCATACTAGGTTTCAAAGCAATCAAATCATAAATGTGCCCTGTAGGGTGTGCCAAAGGGAAATATTGTGGTTTGACTAAACTAAGTTCTAAGAACGTTGGCCGCGGCAACATTTTTTGACGGAAATTGAAGAAAATGGATAGCTCCCATCTAGAGGTCACCCCAAACAAGCATGCCAAGTTTCAAGTAATCTGATCATAAATATGAACTGTGAGGTGTGCCAAAGGAAATTGTGTACGTACGTACTAACGTACTAACATACTAACATACGTACGTACGTACGTATGTACGTATGCCGACGGACGAGAAGTGATGGCAATAGCTCAGCTTGACTTTGTCAAGTTGAGCTAAAAATGTTGCCGCTGGCAACGACCTTCAATGAAATTAGTGCAGCTATGCAACAACATTTCCCTTTGGCACACCCTACAGGGCACATTTATGATTGGATCTCTTTGAAACTTGGTATGCTTGTTCAGGGTGACTTCTAGATGGGAACTGTCAATTTTCTTCCCTTTCCGTCGAAAATAGTTGCCGTTGGCAATGACCATTGAACTTGGTATAATCAGGCATCAGTATATTCCTCTGGCATGCCCTACAGGGCACACTTATGATAGGATCGCTTGAAACTTGGTATGCATGTTCTGGGTGGCTTATGGATGACTGCTGTTGATTTCTTTTCATTTCCATAAAAAATTATTGTTGTTAGCACAAGCCTTTGGGCTCAGTACATTTTTGTAGCAACTTGTCCCTTTTGCACTCTCTACAGTGTACATTTATGAATTTCCATAAAAAAAAGATGAAAAGACCATTGCCACTTGCCAGGAAGGTCAAACTCACTGCATTAACATATTCCTTTGGCATGCTTCAGAGGGCGCATTCATTATCAGGTTGTTTTGAAACTTCATATACTTATTCGGGGTGTCCGAGATAGGAGCTATTAATTTTCTTTTCATTTCTATCAAAAACTGGCTGTGCATTTACATTCTTTTTTGACATGACCTACAGGGCACATCTGTTGTAGGGTTGTTTTTGGACTCAGCGTGCTCATTAGGTGAAACTTCTACATTTAGATTCATTTCTGTGATAAAAGTTGCCGTTTACAATGATCTCCGAACTTACTGCGCATTTATGTATCAACATTCTTCCTTTTGCCAGCATTACAGTTTACATTTAAAATGCATGGATTGCTCTGACATTGGAACCATTGTTATGTTGAAGTTTCACCAAATAACATTGGAACCAATGATCTTCAAATTTACCATTTCAAGTCTTTCAAATTTGTCAAGTTGAGCTGCAGTGTCAATGACACTTTCATTATGCATGTATTGAGCCAGTACAGTGGAGTCCACTTTATTGGATATCTCTTAACTGAATAACCCACTTTTGTGAATAAGATTTCCCAACACAAATCTATTTACCATACATCCAGTACAAATTTGACCTGTTAATTGTATACTGGTTATAGAGTAAACTCCTATTAATTGAATAAAAAATCTTGTAACCTGTTGAGAAATTACCAACTCTCCCCAGTTTTCCTTTGTTTACAGACTTGTCTGGCCTCAGTACAACCAATACATACATTTAATCTATTATATCTTGCTTGATAGAGCACATGGAGCTCTGAAAACCAGATATTAAAGAATAAATGCTAGATGTATCTCAAGAATACAGGAAAGTGACACAATCCCTGTTAAACGAATACTCCTGTTAATTGAATAATTGCCATTAGCAAAGTGGCTATTCAATTAACAGGGTTCCACTGTAGTACATGCACCTGCACCTGACAGTGACCCCTAGGAAACTGGCTTGGAGAGACAAGTATAAATTGTCGTCATTTCTGTTAAGACACAAAGTGAAGAAGTTAAAAAATTTATAGTAATTTATATATTTTTTATACTTACCAATGACCCAGACATAGCATTCTCAAAATCTAGTGCCAAACACAAATTTTGCATCTAAAACCGAAAAAATCATGTCCTAAATGGTCCTCCATAGCGCATGCGCAGTGTCAAGGAGGTCTCGAAATTGGCGCCAATTATCATTCTTACAAGCAGTGCCTGGTCAGCGCTATGTACTCAGCGGGGAGGTATGAGTTCCCAACTCCTGAGAGGGCCATCCCCATCTAGGTCATTGGTAAGTATAAAAATATATAAATTACTATAAATTTTTTAACATTTTTATACTGTACCAATGACCCAGACATAGCTGAATAGAGAAAAGGCTGGAGGGCCTAGGACATAGAGGAAAATCCAATAAGCTCAACTATATATAATAGAGTTATCCCCTCGAGGAGAAAAGGAGTATTAGGCTTTACATGTATCTTTCTTATTTATGATAAATTAGAAAGACACAACACCCTTCATAATTGAGCATAATAACATCCATGTTCTCTATTAACATCCAGTATAACCCTTTATTTATTGGCTTACTTTAAAAATAATTAGTATAAAGTAAGTCCAGAGAACTGAGACTCTTTATACTCTTTAAAAGTGTCCGAGGATTGTATATTAACGCCCGTTTGACACGTGACATATACAAATGCTTCACACCGAGCTACACTTTAAAAATATGACATGAATGAATTTAAACATTTGCTTTACACTTTAAAACCATCCCGGTGTGCCACGATATCTTCCCCCCTGGATATCTCACCCCCCCCCCCCCCCCCCCCGGGGGAAGATAATCTAGGCTATCCCCTAGGTTATCTTCCCCCCACCCTGGTTATCCCCCCCCCCCCCCCCACCTCAAAAAAAAATATAAAAAGAACTGAACAAAAAGATAAAGATAAGAACATTTATTTATGGAATTTTCATTGAAATTACCACAAAAAAGTGGTTCAACTCTTTAATATATACATGACCAGTGAATAGAAAATAGGCAATCTCAGAAGCAACTATTTCAAAAATATCAAAAACAGTTTCAACTTGGCTTATACTGTTGAATAATGACCAGTGAATTGAAAATAGGCAATCTTAGAACCTTTCCAGCAATTTGGGGGACTTTTCTGAACATGTGGATGGGGTTGGGGTGGGGGAGATGTCCAACCTGCGTATCTTCCCCCCTCACCCGTCCAAAAAACATAGCTACTATTCAAAAATATCAATAGTTTTTTTTACACCGTGGGGCCAACCATAACAAAGTCCAAACAATGGCTGAAAAAGGTTCTATGAAAGTCTACTGGGAGTTTGACATGGGTGGGGGGAAGATATCCATGCCTGGTTATCTTCCCCCCCCCCCCCCCCCCCACCCAAGTCAAAAAATATAGAACAAATTAAAAACTGTTTCAACTTGGCTTATACTGTTGAATAATGACCAGTGAATTGAAAATAGGCAATCTTAGAACCTTTCCAGCAATTTGGGGGACTTTTCTGAACAATATGAGCTATTCTATTATATCTTGTTTGACAGAGGTCAAGGCGCTCTGTAAAACAAGCAAACACATAAAATAGGAAAAACGTTAATACATTAACGAAAAAGCTTCAATCAATAATAAAATTATGTAAATGAAATCGGATAATCATAAAGAAAATTACTCCTTGATGAAAATGAACAACAAATAAGACTACCTAATGAAATGTTATAGGGATTAGTATGGAAGGCAACTCAAATATGAAAGTCTCAGATTTTATCACAAAAATTGGAGAAAATTATGTTTCTTCGAAAAAATAAAAGAACATGTACTCCGTTTATTAATTGGCAGCTACTTTATTTCAACCAATTTTCAAGACCAGGAAGCTAGGATCAGTTCATTTTTTCAATTCCCCCCCCCCCCCCTCCAACCCCCCAATTCCAATCAACCCCAACTCAGTGTTTATATCTAAAACCAATTTTTCTCCCAAATAATGTCAAATATGTGAAATAGAAAATATTGAGATGATTTATTGTCACAGGTTTGGCACTGGATGGACCTGGAGGCAAGATATCCATGTTGGAATTGAAAAAAAAATTTGGCCCAAAATGTTTTTCTCGACATTTCATCATTAAATAATGTCATATCACTCAAAAAAAAATTTTGTCATGGGTGGGGGGGAAGGTATCCTGCTACACCGGTACCGACTCAGAATTACTGACTCCAGAGGAGGTATCCCCTTGCTTTTCGCTATAAAGCAGGTGACCTAAGGGAACACCCTCCCCTTCCCCTGGGTCAAATAGCCCAGAGCGAAGAGGGCAGCAGGACAGAGTCACTGCTGGAACAGAAAGCCTGCATAACTATAGTTGCAACTGTTTAGTGGACGACATTCTGAGAAACAGATAACGGACCTAAACAATGCAGGTCTCCAGAAATGGACTCAATATTTCTGAGATAAAAATTTGTGAATGTGGATGGCTGAGACCAATATGCAGCCTTCATTAAATCTGTAATAGCAACACTATTTGCGTAAGCCCAAGATGTAGAAAGAGCTCTTACTTCATGAGCCGAAATCTTAAGCACAGACTGCTGAGTTGAAGATAGATTATCATAAGCAGTACGGATAGTTAATTGAATCCATCTAGCAATAGAATGGACCGTAATGTCCTTTCTATTAGGCATCAGAGACAGAAAGAAGCGTTTTCGTCCCTTTCTGATAAACTGAGATCTTCGTTTATAAATACGTAAAGCTCTAACTGGACAGAGTAAAGGCCTATGCCCGTCTGAAGATGGAAGGGCCTTAATAACAATAGGTTCCGGATATTTATTAGGAGCCCGATTCTTAGTCAAAAATCCAACATTAGTAGTAAAGGTAATAGTGTTCCCGACACTACGATAGTGAGAATCGTCCACACATAGTGCATGAAGCTCACTAACTCTTCTAGCCGAAGAGAAAGCTAAGAGAAATGCTGTCTTATAAGATAAGAATTTGAAGTCCACTGTCTCAAGAGGCTCAAATGGCTTTTCTTTTAGTTTAAGAAGAACCCAAGCTAAATTTCATTTAGGAATTAATCTCAGGGTTCTAGGTCTATTTATCGAGAAGATTCTAACTAATTTAGATAAAGAGACATTAGATCCAATTTGTAAACTATCATGGTGTGCATAGGTATCAGATAACATACACCTATAACCTTTAATAGTAACAGGCTGCAGTTTGATCTCATCAAACAAGTATACTAGAAAGTTTGCAATGTCTGGAATGGAGGGATCAAAAATGTCAACCGAATGATCCCTACACCAACGACAAAAGACCTTCCACTTAGCCGCATAGTTTAGCGAAGAGGAGGTCCTCCTACAGTTAGAAATTGCGTCCACTGCTCGTCCTGTAAAATGCTTGCCGTACAAGAAGGACCGCACAATGGAAATACGTGAAGGTTGAGACCTTGCGGGTTGTGATGTAGTTGACACGATTTCCCCTGCGAAAGAAGATCCTCTCGTGGAGGAAGCTTCCGCAGTATGTCCCACAGCAGACACCTGAGTAGATTTATCCACGGTCTCTGTGGAGACAGAGATGCTACCAACAGAATTTTGCATTGAGATTGTTTTATCTTTTGCAATATCTGCTGAATCAATGGCGCTGAAGGATATGCATATCCTATCATTCCGTCCCACAAGATCGATAGAGCGTCTACTGCATATGCTCGAGGACCCGGACATGGTGACACATACGTCTGCAACTGATTGTTGAGCTGTGTCGCAAATAAGTCTATCATTGGCCGCTCCCATCGGTAACAAATCTGATTGAATACCTGTTTGTTGAGAGTCCATTCTGATGGCAACAAGCGACCCTTCCGTGAAAGGGAGTCTGCTAATACATTCAGATGACCCGGAATATGACGGACCGAAAGTAGAACTTGGTGTTCTAGTACAAACAGAAGGATTCTTTCCGTTAAATTGAATAACGGAACGGAATGAGTGCCTCCCTGGTTCCGAATATATGCTACTACTGTCGTATTGTCGGACAGGATTTGGACATGTGCTTTCTGAATAATGTTCATCCAATGACGTAGTGCAAGCCAAATTGACATCATTTCTTTGATGTTTATGTGCTTGCCTAGAAACTGCGGATCCCAAAGACCCTGGCACTTTGGATCCGTTGGGATCAATGTTGCACCCCAACCTGTTTGACTGGCATCCGCCATAATAGTAAAACTCGGATCCGGCAACTGCAGTGGAACTCTCTGAGTCAACCACTGAATATTTGCCCAAGTCTGAATCTCTTGTTTCACTTGATTTGACAAGAGAACGTCTATATCGAGCGAATGAATCTTTACACTCCAATTCTGAGTCAAGAAAATTTGGAGAGGACGAGTGAGTAACCGCCCCATCGGAATGAGATGAGCAGCAGCTCCGCACAGACCTATCAGTCTCATGAACTCTCTCGCTGTGACTTTGTCTGAGTGAAGACAATAGCGAGCGCAACAACTGATTAATTTCGCTCTGGTTAACGGCAGACGAACGAGATTGTTGTGCATCTCGAAGCTCATTCCCAAGTGGGTGAATGACTTGGACGGCACCAGATCCGACTTCTCCTCGTTTATTATAAAACCGAGATGTCGGAGTAATAGAAGCAGATTCTGCACATCGTTCTGAAGCGTTAACTCGTTGCCGTACCTCTGAAGAATGTCGTCCAGGTAGGCCGACGTTACCGCAGACGAATGAGCTCGGAAATGTATCATTACCGAGTTCATTATTCCAGTGAAAGCCCAGGGCGCTAGGTTCAAACCGAAGCACATCGCTCGGAACTGATATACAACTCCTAGGACTGCGAAGCGTAGATACTTTCTGAATGCCGGATGTACCATGACGTGAAAGTACGCATCCTTGAGATGTATGCTTGTAGCATAGTCGTTCACCTGAATACTCGCTTTGACTGGTCGAATTGTCTCCATATAGAACTTCGGAGCGACGATCAGCTTGTTTATCCAACTCAGATCTATGACTGGACGGAACGAGCCGTCTGGTTTCGGAACCAGAAACAGACACCCGGTGATTCCTGGTCTTCTACGACCTCTACCGCATTCTTCTTCAGAAGAGACTGTACTTCTGATAGAAGAGCGTCTCTTTTCTGCGGATTTGATGGAAGCTGAGTCCATTTTGGACTTCGAGTTAATGGAGGCTTTCGTTTAAAGGATATTCTTAGTCCTTCCGAAATTATCCCTCGAACCCAGGGGTCGTCCGTAATTGACGACCAATTGTTTATAAAACTTGACAATCTTCCGCCTACCGGAACACGATAGAGGTTCATACCATCACCTCCTGGACCTGCGAGGCTTGTGGAAGGAGAAACTACATCCTCCACGACCCGCACCTCGCCCCGTCGACCTAGGGACGTCTGACCGGTTATCTCGGCCAGAATAACGTCCCCCACGTGAGTCGCTGCCTTGACGGTCTCTAGAATAAGACATAGAGGACGCATAGGAACCTCTATAGGAACTTCTCTTGGGCATACTTGTCCCAGAAGTGCCTGTCTTACTCTTTTCTGCTGTATCCAACTTTTTAGAAGCAGATTTGAATAGCAGAGAATCCGAAGCTTTCTTAGTTATCTTATCATAAATTGCTGAAAGCTTGCCGTCGCAGAGAAGCTCTCCGGAGACCGAAGCGACTCTGAGAGAGTTTTTCACCTTACCATCCACGCGCGTGGATGTAGCTAGGGCCGCGTCACGTCTAACCAACTCCAGGTTTGCCACTGAAAGGGTGGAGTTATACGTGGAATAAGCTATTGCCCTTGAAAGAACTCTTAATGAGGATTGTATATCCTGGAATTCTTTCCCTTGAAGACGTAATGATAACGCTTTAGTAAGGTGATCTGCGTATGATAGAGCGTCTAAGTTAACTCTATTAGACATAATTGTCATTTCCAACGTCGTGGTTGGAATTGACATAGACGACGGTAGAGACAATTCTAGGTCTTCAGCCTGGTCGTCTAGACACAGAGGAACTCTCGGTATGCCCTGTCCTGCCGTTTCGAATTTATTCCTTGAATTGATGAAAGGCAGATGTAGAGCATCTGCAGACAAGAAACCATATTTGCTCGTTTTGGTAGCAAGCTTATATATAGCGTCATTCAATAATTCAAATGTTCTTGTGACATTATTGGACTGTGTCGGAAACTCAGGGACGATGTCCCTAAACCGATCAAAAAAATTCTGTGTCCAATGACGCTATCAATCTCTTATCCGGCATCGCAGCATTCTGGTCCGACGGAACAACCTCTGGAAGATAATGCCGGATAAAATCTACGGCAGCTTTATGTTGTTCCGAAAGGGAAAGCTCCAGATCCTCTGAATCCCTTTCGCCATCCTGTCGGACCCTATGAAGTTCTCGGTCGTCCGTACCTGATGCTTCAGCGGAGCGTACCGACCCAGCGTCGTCAGATAATTCCTGATCCGACAGAGATTATGTCGTCTGCTGGGATAAGTTGTGCTATTTGTGATAGCACGTCCGTCACTGAGGCCTGTGGAGCAGCGGTCTTACGTTGCTTTGCCGCTGGAAGCTCCCTGGACGTTGACTCCTGCATACTTCTTTTATGCGAACGTCCAGAGTCTACAGGCCTCGTGTCCCTGGCTACCGGATGGCGTGACCTGGTCGCCGTGGAATCCCTGATCGGCGAAGCTGGCTGGATATCCGTGGTCATATAGCCAAGGTGCGGTCGTGTGCGCTTCCGTGAGGATGAGGAAGCCATATCGACAGTCTTTCCAATGTTTGATGTATGCTCCGAATGCGAAACATTTTGTACCACAACATCTGGTCCCAGATGTTGTTGTACGAGAGAGGGACCTCTCTCGCTCGCAGCCCGGATGGACCTGGACGAGCTAGGAACCGGACTAATAGGCTTCCTCCGTTCTATCCTCTGATCCGCCGTCACTGGGTGTGCACTTTGTCTTATTATAGTGCTTGCATCACCCAAATCTCCTTCCTGGACCGTAACGGACGAACCCGGCTGCCGAGCCATTCGATGAATGGTCGCTACACCGGGCGAGCTAGCGGACGCCAATGCCATCGATCCTACTAGGGACCTCTTAGGCAATTGATGTATTTCCATGAGCACTTTTGCCGCTAGCTCTTCATTTAACTGTGACGACGGAGGCACACTTTTGGAAGACATCACGGAAACATCACCCTGTTCTTGTTCCTCTGAAAAAGAGATTGATAAACTAGAGTGACCCTGCGGAGAAAGGACCAGCATGGCCTTTTCCCCACTAACAACATACCGTGACACATGTTTCCAATGTTTGTCATCCCAATTGACACACACTGAGCAGGAGTTAGTGCGAGTACACTGACTACAATTAATACAATGATTATGAAAGTCAGAGGAAGATTTCCTCTTATTACAATTTCAACAATATCCTTTCATTGTGAAAAGAACACAAACAGTCCTAGTACTCGCACCAACCCCTGAAAACAAAGATACATAATAACATGATCCATTAACATATAGAAAAAATAATTGAAATCAAAAAAATTTTTTGAAAAAATATTTTTTCAGAAAAGCCCAAGTTTCTGAAAGTAACGTTGAGCCCCAATGGATCCCAAAAAAGCCTGTGGAAGTGTGGACAAAAATTTTAAAAATATTTCAAAAAAATTAATGCAACACTTACGTATAATAATAATGTATCTTGTTATGATTAAACTAATACAAAGACAAGAAATCACTCTCAACAGAAACCGTTGTCAATGTAAACAAGAAGTGTATAAAAACCGGAAACATGACTCCAGGCACTGATAAACATGGCCCGAAATCAGTTACCAATTACAACACTATCTGATGCAAAACGGAGACTTCCCAGGAAGAAACTGCAGAACATCAGATGGTAGATGCAGAACACAATGCCTAAACACCCATGGGTGAGGACGTAAACATGGGGAAAAAACAGAATTCATTCTGTTACCAAGCTAAAACTCCCAAGGAATTTTAGTAATAATATTACAGAAAATATGCCAAAAGCATGGGAGAATTGCAAGGGGGGACTAAAGGAAAGGGAGAGAGGAAACACTGAACAAGCAGTGTAACTTTATAGCAAGAATGACAACAACAGGCCCATGCCTTGAAATCTAAATTTTATAGTAAATTTCCTTTCTTATTATACCTACCACAATTGTTTACTACAGGCTTGCACTACAGTGGAAGTCCCTAACTCGGATAAAATACTCTCTATTTTTGTCTTTCCCAAGCAAGTTGGGAAAGAAAAGTGGTGCAAAAGCACCAATAAAAATAAGCCAAAACTGGGTCGAGTGCAACCGGCGCAGACCCAGTACGGGACGCTCTCTCCCAAGTACAACTCCACGACTAATTCTTTTTGAATCCATAAACGTTAGAGTTATGTGATCAGCGGGGAGGAAAGATTCTTTACCCGTAAAGAAGACGGGAGGGCCTCCATGTAAACAATTGTAGTAGGTATAATAAGAAAGGAAATTTACTATAAAATTTAGATTTCTTATCAACCTACTCACAATTGTTTACTACAGGCTGAATAGACAAAAGGCTGGAGGGAATCGCATAACCAACCCCCACATAACCCTAGTGCACTGGAACCGTGAAGTAGAAGGAAGAGGTCCCGAGGCTTATCAACCATAATGTCGCAATCATTGGTAAAGGGCAATGAAAAGAGACATATGAGCCTGTGTGACACACAGACAGAAAAAGGGCAGTAACAGCACAAGGCTGAAACTGACCTTCAAGAAGCCTAATGGCTATGGCAGACAACAGCCTGAGCAGAAGAAAGAGGACCCAGGGCAAAAAGGTCGTCCGACTGCTCCTGCAACTGGCGCAAATAAAAGGTCGAGAAAGTAGAAGCATTTCTCCAGTAGGCTGCCTGCATAACATCCGACAACTTGACGGAGTTAGAATAAGCCCAAGAGGTAGACAGTGCCCGCACCTCGTGGGCAGAAATACGATTGGTAATACAATCGCCAGCTGCTAAACGACTATAAGCCGTACGAATAGCAAGACAAATCCATCGAGAAATGGATTGAGGAGAGATCTTCTGTCGACCCGGAATGAGAGACAGAAAAAAACGTTTTCTGCCCTTCCGTATGAAGCGTGTCCGATCAAGATAAATGCGAATAGCACGGACCGGACAGAGCAAAGGGCGAGTCCCCTCAACAGAGGGAAGAGCCCTGATACAGATAGGAGGAGGAGTAGTATCTGGTAACTGATTCTTAGCCAAAAAGGAGCAATCAGTGGTAAAAGTAACACTGTTGGGGGAGCTCCTAAAAAAGGCCGGGTCAACCGAGAGGGCGTGAAGCTCACTAACCCGTCTGGCCGAAGCAAATGCCATCAGAAAAGCCGTCTTATATGTGAGAAAATGCATATCCACCTGGGATAAAGGTTCGAACGCCCCCCCCCCCCCCCCCCCCCCCCCCAAGCAAAGCAGCACCCACGAAAGATTCCATCGTGGAGTAAGCTGCAAAGTCCAAGGCCTTTTCAAAGAAAAGTGCCGAACAAGCTTGGAGAGGTAAGGATTAGTGCCGATACGACGCTTCCCCACATAAGAAAAAGTCTCTGAAAGCATAGACCTGTAACCCTTGATGGTAACAGGCTGGAGACCCCGAGAATCAAACAGATATACCAGAAACTCCGCAATCTGTGAAATCGAAGGATTGGCATAATCAACAGAGTGATCAGCACACCAACGACAGAAGACCTTCCATTTAGCTGCATAAGCTAAACCAGTGGAGTGCCTCCTTGAAGAAATGCACTCCACTGCTCGTCTCGAAAAACCTCTACGGAGGAGACAGGACCTGACAAAAGATATGCGTGAAGGCACAATGAAGTTGGGTCGACGTGAAACCTCCTCGGGCGACCTTGACAAAGAAGGTTGTGACGTAGCGGGAGACGTGCTGGAACCGCCGCCATCAGCGAGCGGAGCTGATTGATCCACACCCGCTGAGGCGACAGGGAGCGATCAGAATGATTCGACAACTGCAGGCTCGAATTTTGGCGAGAACCTGAGGAAGAATCGGAACCGGCGGGAAGGCGTAGCCGACTAGACCGTTCCAATCGAGTGACAGAGCGTCCACGGCAAAAGCCAGAGGATCTGGACACGGGGACACGAAAGTGTCCACCTGATGGTTCCAACGAGTCGAAAAGAGGTCGATGTGGGGACGTCCCCAGAGATCGCAAAGCGACTGGAACACTGCCCTGTGAAGCATCCACTCGGTGGAAATAACCCTGCCCTATCGGGACAGGGAGTCGGCTAGGACGTTCAGACGACCGGGAATGTGACGAACAACCACTCCAGCATGAACATCCTGAGCGAGCAGTAGAAGATCCTGAGCTAACTCGTACATCGGAAGCGAGTGCGTGCCGCCCTGGTTCCGAATGTAAGCAACCACCGTCGAATTGTCGGATAGTAGAAGGACCTGGCGATTCGACAGGTGAGGGATCCACTGCCTAAAACTCAGAAGAAGAGCAAGAAGCTCCTTCTGGTTGATGTGTAGAGCTGCTTGATCCTGGTCCCACATCCCGTGTAGGGAAAGACCGAGAGGATCCAACGTCGTACCCCATCCGAGATCGCTGGCATCTGCCGTCAGAACGCGATCGGACGTGGGTAAGTCCAGCGGAACACCCTGCGTAATCCACTGAACATCTGTCCAGGGAAGAAGGTGAGGATACAGAGAGTCTGGAAACGGAAGCACCTGATCCAGAGAATCTACATTCGGCCTCCAACGACTGAGCAGAAAGTGTTGGAGAGGTCTGACACGCAGTCGACCTAGAGGAATGAGATCCATCACCGAACCGCAGAGACCGATCAGCCGGAGAAAACTCCGAGCGGTCGCGGACCTGGACTGGGACAGAGTCAGAGCAAAAGCTGAGAGAATCACAGCCTTGGCCTGGGGAACAGCCACCAAATTGAATTTGGTTTGGAAAGACATCCCCAGATGACAAAACGACTGAGAAGGGACCAGGTCCGACTTCTCCTCGTTGACTCTGAATCCTAGCGACGTGAGCAAGCTCAACAGAGTGGCGACATCTGATTCCAGTAAGGCAGCATTAGAATGCCTCTGGAGGATATCGTCCAGATATGCCGAAGGAGTCACCCTGGACTGTGTGCGATGTAACGCTATCACATGCGACATCAGTCTGGTGAACGCCCAAGGAGCCAGGTTGAGGCCGAAAGGCATGGCCTTGAACTGGTAAACTCGCCCCAGAAAAGCGAACCTGAGATACTTCCGTGACGCCCGATGCATCGGAATGTGGAAGTAAGCGTCTCGCAGGTTGATGCTGGCTGCGAAATCTCCCTGATGAATTGATTGGCGGACCGACCTGAAAGTCTCCATGCTGAACTTGGGAGCAATGATAGACTGGTTCAGGATACTCAGATCGATAACCGGTCGGAGTCGGCCGTCCTTCTTCGGCACCAAGAACAGGCGGGAATAGAAACCCACTGACGGAACGTTCTTGACGACCTCGATCTCCCCCCTTTGCCAGGAGATTGGCAATCTCCGTGGACAAAAGTTCCCGACGTAAAACGTCTGAAGGAACTGTGGTTGTTAGAGGCACCCTGGACAGAGTGGGGTGCCGTCGGAAGGATATGCGCAGCCCGGACCGAACATCTAACACCCATGGATCGGATGTGATGGTGGTCCAATGGTCTGCGAACTCTGCTATCCTTCCTCCAACCTGGGACGAGTCGAGGTGAGGACCTTCATTTCGAGCCCCGACGAGGCCCGCGAGAGGAGAAACCACCTCCTCTGCTAAATGAAGAATCCTGAGACTTCCCTCGATTCTGCCGACCCCTACCTTTACCCCGTGAGTAAGAAGTAGAGGCGGCGGCAGAAGGACCAGCCTTTTGCTTCACAGAGGAAGCAGAAGGGTACTTGTTAGGCTTGGAACGGCCCTTGCCTCCCCGAGAAGGCTGATCAAGCTGACGAAACAGTAGCTGATCTTTGGAATGACGGAGGACGTCATCCCGGACCGTCGACACGGAACCATGGAAAAGTTGCGGACCTGCCAAAGAAGCAGATCGAAGAGTAGCACGCTGCTCCTCGGGAAGGGATCGTCCTGTGTCCAGCACAGCGTCCCTGCGAACTAATTCCAAATTCGCCGTGTTACAGGCATGCGTGTGAGTAAGGTGCATAAGCGCCTTGGACAGCACACGCAAAGGAGCCTGTACCTCGTCAAACTTATCTGGAGGCAGATAAGCAGCCAAAGCTGAGACGATGTGATCTGAGAGAGAAAGCATGCCAAGCATCTCTCTAGATAAGCCCAACGTGGACTCCAGAGTCGTCATTGGAATGACGGCAGACTTGGGCTTGGAAAGCCCGAGGGAAGTGGAGTCCTGATCCAGAACCGTCAAAGCCTGGCAGACTGACGGATTGGCGGAATAGTAGGAACGATAACGCACAGGTGGCAAAAAGGTGTCAACCCTGGTGAAGAACGAAGTCTTCAAAGCCTTGGAATTCAGCTTGGCATCCAATGCTGAAAAAGCTTCAACCACCTGTACCGACTGGCACGGTCGAAGGCGCCCAGAAGCAGGTTGCTCCATAGGCTGTTGGCGCGCGACCGATGATCGCGGCCAGGCTGACACTGTCGGCTGGTTAGCAGTTTTGAGCTCAGGCAGAAACCCAAACACAAAGTCAAGAGCCGCCCCCAAGTCCGAAGACTGCTGGCCCTCGACCTCAAGCATGTCGGACTCCTCCCCAGAGTCGGAAGACACATAGCCCATCATGGGCAAACCAGCCGATGCCTCCCATGGTGTCGGGACACCAGAGGAATCGGAAACCGGCCTGTTTCCAATCCCGGGAGGCGGCGCCATAGGAGGCGCCTGGAAACCACCCATAGCCTCGCTGGAAGCAACAGGAAGGCTCTTAGAAAGAACCTGAGTGAGTAAGGAGAGGGCATCCCTAAGCTCACTGCCTGTACCGACCGGTTCGACAGGGGAGCGAACCGGCAAAGTGGCTTCACCTCTGACCCTCTTAACCAGCAAAGTGTCACGATCCTCCAAAACACCCGACGCGGGACGACGGGCGGCAGCCGAAACATCTGAAGGCAGACGTGTATAGGGGTACAAAGAACCCCGAGGATCAATATTGCGAGAACTCATGAGAGTCACCGCGGACCTCTGCGGGGCAGAAGGTCCAGGCTGCACAAAAGGCGTTGGTCCCCCAAAACTGGTCGTGTGACCAGAGTGAGTAGACGGAAACGCCACAGAGTTCAGAGTGTTTCCACTACGAACATCCGAATCCAAAGACACAACTGTGGTGCTCGACGGCGAAGAGACCACAGCGATGGGCTCGGCCGGCAGCCCCTTCTGACTTCGCCGAGTTGAAGTCAGGGAAGGCTGAGGCAGATATCCCACGTCTACAGTATCGGACAGTCCTGCAGTCCCCTGCAGCGAAAAGCCGAGGCCGGCTGAAACAGACAACGAAGCAGACGGGCCAGCAGCAGTAGTAGATACGTCGAGAGTCATTGAGGCTGGTGAAAAAGTGGAGAGAGCACACCGGCTCGGCTCCGAAGGAGGAGTCACAACCTTAGTGACAGCCTCAGATGTCGACTGGAGGGGGACCGTAGTCCCGGAACCAGGCATCTCTACACCAGAACACTCAACGGCTCCCGCAGTATCCACCACAGGAAAAGACTGCACATCCCCCACGGAGGAGGAATAACTCTCACCAGACAAAGTCGGCTCGGGAGGCCCCGAACAACCACGTTCTCCTTTCCCGCGGGAGCGGGAGGCACGGCCACGAGAACGAACGACACGGTTTACTGACGCCCAGAAGGTGGAAGACCATGTTCCACAGACACCACACGGCCGCTCGGCCGAACACCCATTATTGGAGGAACAAGACGAATGTACATCGTCCACATGCTTTAGCAGCAGACATTGCCCACAAGGAATTGTCCTGGGCATGATAGAGGTGAGAGGAGCAGAGAAGGTGAGATGAGAAAACAGAACACCCCCAAAGAAGAGAGAAAGGTGACAGAAACAAAGACCCCAGACGGTCGACCGGGAACCACCCAACAGGAAGACTACTCTCAAAAGAAAGAAGAAACACTGTAGGAGTGGTACCCCGCTGACACCTAACTCTAACACAATTAGAAAATTTTGCAAAAAAAGCATTAACAATAATTGTGAAAAATCTAAGTCCGAACCGCGTGGCACGCGAAATTCGTGCCCTACTCAAGAGAGAGCAAATAAATATACATTATGGACATATAATAGAAAAGAGAATATATAAAACACTGTTCCTGAGAATACAAAGGATACACTGTGGTATAATGAATCAGGAATCATCAAACATCGAGCTGGTGGAACACTGATAAGCGTGCAAAAACATCTCGACACGAAGCGGATTTTAAAAAGAATGTGTCTTTAGAGACGGTATATGCGCACTGGCAACGGAAGTCGTGGAGTTGTACTTGGGAGAGAGCGTCCCGTACTGGGTCTGCGCCGGTTGCACTCGACCCAGTTTTGGCTTATTTTTATTGGTGCTTTTGCACCACTTTTCTTTCCCAACTTGCTTGGGAAAGACAAAAATAGAGAGTATTTTATCCGAGTTAGGGACTTCCACTGTAGTGCAAGCCTGTAGTAAACAATTGTGAGTAGGTTGATAAGAAATTAGGCAACATAACATAATTTCATAAAAAAATTTTAAGTTACAGCCCTGATTATTTCCTGCCACTAATTTTTCCTCCTTCTATTTCCTCTTTAGATCCACAATTTCTCTAATATTTATGTGTCTGGCATCATTTAAACTGAGATTTACAAGCACAAATATCAGTCAGATGTGAACTGATGAAGGGCCAAACAAAGAATGATAATTAGCGCCAATTTCGAGACCTCCTTGACACTGCACATGCGCAGTGGAGGAAAAGTATGGAGGACCATTCAGGACATGATTTTTTCGGTTTTAGATGCAAATTTTGGGAATTGGGGGGCAAAATTTGTGTTTGGCCCTAGATTTTGACAATTAGCACCAGCTATGTCTGGGTCATTGGTACAGTATAAAAATATTGTGAGCTCGCACCTAAACTGGGATGGATGGTCAGAATCAACCAAACTCCAAGTCCATAAAGAGCAATATCTGTGATGAAAAATTCTCTGAATAACACCTGCATTAAACATGGGTTAGTCATTGATAAGATAAGATACACTAGCAAACCAAATACGATGGACTCTCCTACTCCCACTTTTTGCAACAAAATGTTTCTTTCACAGACACCAAGACCAGGGCACATAATATTATCTGGAGGTAGTGGATGTCCATGTGTTGTCATAAATAATACTGTAGTCAGAATTCTATAATAGGGGGTACCCTAGCTTTTGTTTTTTTTGTTTTTTTTCGGGTGGGGGGGGGGGGGGGAGGGAATAATGATACTTGAAAGGTAATTGTGTAGGGTTTTACAGCCTTCCCCACCTTCCCAGTCCTAACTAGGACCCTCTAGTCATTACTCCTGCCTCCCACTTCCCTTGAAGAGGGGGGGGGGGGGGCAATGACCAGCGTCCTAGTTAGGACTAGCCTTCTCACAATCTGAGACAATTTTGCAAAATTTAGTTCTCAAACAGCGAATCAGGCATTTGTAGCCTGCGTAACCCCTATATTGGCGACAATTTTGAGGTTCTATGTTGGGTGAAACTTGCACTGGGCCAGTGTTTTGGAGGGGCCAGCGAAAATCGAAAATTTTGGTGAGTTGTTATGTTGGCTTCCCTTCTTTAGAAACTAAATCTCTTGATACAGTATTGTGGGAATATTCTGGCTGGAAAACATTGTGGTCACATACAAAGAAGCCACTCCAGTGCCACACTGACTTTCCATTCTTCAAATTTTTCTGTGGGGATGATCCTGTACCCTGCCAGTGAGAGTGGAATACCTCATCTCCTGCCCTGCCCCAGCTTCTCATTTCATGAGTCAGATGATGCTTTGGTTTGATTGAAATGTGACATCCGTCACCAGAATCTGCCCGATTTATCCAACACCACTTTCTCCAAACTGTCTCACTATCATTGCCAAACACATCTAACAATCTTCATTTTTTTGTTCAAAAACATAGATTATGTCTTCTCTTTGGAATGTAATTGAAAAATTACAAATTCTCCTCAAAAAGCAAAACCTGCCAGCCTATGCCAATAAAGTGGTCCTGCAAACCTTTTAAATCCAAGCAAGCCACTTTGTTGTTTCTGAATTTTTTGAAAAATGGAGGTTACTTGGAATTTTTAGCTCAACTTTGACGAAGTCAAATTTGAGCTATTGTCATGGCCCGTCGTCCGTCCGTCTGTCCGTACGTCAACAATTGGCTATGGCTCGGGCTAGGGTCGTATTAATGAACCGATCTTTACGAAACTTCTTGTGTACCTTTGTTATGACCCTAGGACGGGAACGAGTGTTTTTAGGTGTGGTCCAAAATTCAAGATGGCTGCCAGCGGCCATTTTGTACCGATAATGCAAAAATCAGTTTTTTGTACAGAACTTCTGTATAAAAGTTCTGATTTGAATAAAGTTTTGTATAAATGTTTAGTACCATGGGATACATCACATATAATACGGGTTTTTTTTCTCGTGCGTAAATTATGCAAATTAGACTGACTTTGATTTATTTAGTGTTACTTTCAGAGCTGTAAGTGCCAAGCTGTTATGGCTCGGGCTAGAGGCCGTATTTATGAACCGATCTTTACGAAACTTCTTGGGTACCTTTGTTATGACTGTGGGACGAGAACGCGTGTTTTTGGGTGTGGTCCGAAATTCAAGATGGCTGCCAGCTGCCATTTTGTACCGACGATGCAGAAATCTGTTTTTTTGTACAGAACTTCCATATGAAAGCTCTGATTTGAATAATTTTTTGTATGAATGTTTAGTACCATGGGATACATCACACATAATAGGGTTTTTTTTCTCGTGCGTAAATTATGCAAATTAGACTAACTTTGATGTTTTTTGGTGTTACTTTCAGCACTGTAAGTGCAAATGCCAATACGGCTCGGGCTAGAGGCCGTATTTATGAACCGATCTTTACGAAACTTCTTGGGTACCTTTGTTATCACCGTGGGACGAGAACGAGTGTTTTGGGGTCCGGTCCGAAATTCAAGATGGCCGATGGCAGCCAATTTGTACGAAATTTGGTGCAATCAGATTTTTGCACAGAACTTCCTTATGAATGCGCTGATTTGAATAATTTTTTGTGTGAATGTTTAGTACCATGGGATACATCACATATAATACGGGTTTTTTTCTCATGCAGAAATTATGCAAATTAGATGAACTTTGATTTTTTCAGTGCTGCTTACACACAGTAAGTACACATGTCAATACGGCTCGGGCTAGAGTCTGTATTTATGAACCGATCTTCACGAAACGTCTTGGGTACCTTTGTTATCACCTTGGGACGAGAACGAGTGTTTCTGGGTGCGGTCCAAAATTTAAGATGGCTGCCAGTGGCCATTTTGTATCGAAATTAGGTCTAATCAGTTTTTTGTACACAACTTCTATACGGCTCAGGATAGATGCCGTATTTATGAACCGATCATTACGAAACTTCTTGGGTACCTTTGTTATCACCGTGGGATGAGAACGAGTGTCTTTGGGTGTGGTCTAAAATTCAAGATGGCCACCAGCAGCCATTTTGTACCAAAATTAGTGCAATCAGTCTTTTGTACAGAACTTCTGTAGGAAAGTTCTGATTTTAATAAATTTTTGTATGAATGTTTAGTAACATGGAATACATCACATATATCACGGGTTTTTTTCTCTAGCAGAAATTATGCAAATTAGATGAACTTTGATTTATTCAGTGCTACTTATACTCTGTAAGTGCACATGTCAATACGGCTCGGCCTAGAGGCTGTATTTATGAACCGATCTTCACAAAACTTCTTGGGTACCTTTATTATCACCTTGGGACGAGAACGAGTGTTTCTGGGTGCGGTCCAAAATTCAAGATGGCTGCCAGTGGCCATTTTGTACCGAAATTAGGTCCAATCAGTTTTTTGTCACAACTTCTACACAGCTCATATTTGTGAACTGATCTTCACGAAACTTCTTGGGTACCTTTGTTTTCACCTTGGGACAGGAATGAGTGTGTTTTGGGGTGCCTTTGTTATCACTGTGCTATGGGAACAAAAATTTTGGGGTTCAGTCAGACCCACTCTGGGACTCAAAGATTTTTTCTAGTTTAGCATCTGACTGTCACCCACCTTTACAATACTTTACCTATACATTTGTTACAGGCTACGGTCAGTATTTATGTACACACCATTACAATACTTTATATGTACCTTTGTTATCAGGTCATTACCTAGATGTTTGTCATTGCTGTGTCACATACTATACATGTACACGTCTTTGTCTTGACAAGTTGAGCTACAGTGTCATTGACACTTTCATTTTCTAAATCAAAATGCTAGTATGTGAGATAAGCCTGATGTCTATAATTCTAGTCCATTGTAACTAATTATGACAGCAAACAAACTGAAGTTGAATGACAATAAAATAGAACTCATTGTGTTCTCCTGCAGACATAAACCAGCACTAGAGATTCTGCCTTGTTTCAAGATGGGGGCTTTATTTATTAGGGTTTAAAGACACATTAACAGTCAAGGTCATATCGTGTCGGTGACAGTTTTACGGATGGAGGAAGCCAGAGTACCTGGAGAAAACCGCCGAGCAGTTGCCAGCTCCCCCAACATCGTAACTCCGCACTGCAGCACAGGCAGGGCTAGATTGGTTGAAGACATGCGCACTATTGACATGCAGTATGCTTTAGTTAGTACACGGCGTCACCGTGCCCCCATGTGGACAATCGGGGTGAAGTGCCTTGCCCAAGGACACAAAGCGGGAGTCCGAATCGATCACTCAGACAGTCACCCATCCAAGGACTCGACATTGCTTAACTTCGGTGATCTGACGAGAACTGGTAACCGCAACACCACCGTGCCCCCAAGATGAAGGATACTGTGATTAATCAATTACAGTGAGGAAACTTGGGTGTATATCTAGATCAACATATTACAATGAGCTCACATATAACAAAAGTTTGTCAGTCTGTTAATCTGTATATTCGAAAGATAGGCCACAGCACCAGAATTTTAACAAGGAGTTCAGCAGATTTAAGCCTGGACTAGGGCTGCACGGTATTACGGTATACCGGCTGATACTGGTATTGAAATTGTCACTGGTTAAAAACCGTCCATCAGAAATGAATACCAGTATACCATACCATGAGTAATGGTATACAATTTTTGGGCCCAGTATTATGATTTGAAATTCGCGTTTTCTTGAAATATATATATATATATATAATGCGCGAAAATAGGGAAAACACATATTAAATGCAAGGGATATCATCAATAATAAAAAGGATATTTTTGGAGTTATAGATAGAAGTATCACTTACTGCAGTGTGGAAATTAGTGATTTGAATGTGTTCAATGGAAGACTAATCCATGTCTGCAAAGTTATTGAACCTATTGTTACGAAAATAAGCCATAAATTTACTAGTCGGTTTACTCGCTTTCATCAGATAGAAACTCGGATACAAATAAATTAGTGGTCGACTTCTTTTGTCTTGATAAGTCTGGTGTCAGTTACTATCTGACAATGTTTTCCCAGTGAAACTGCAGTGATGGATTCACACGTCTGTCAGCAATTTGACAAAAATTGTTGCAAATTTCGCAATCTGCGTAATTTGAAATAATGTATGTCAGATTCCTGACAAACAATGAATTAATGAACATCAAAATTCTTTTACATCCAAAGAAAACTCAACACTCTGAATGTACCGAATTTCATGGGTTGTTTTTCATCTGGGACGGTGGGACTGTGCACATCGCATTAAACAAGGGCTTACAGAAAAGTAAGGTATTTCACTTTTATTTTGCTTTCAATCTGAACTGTTTCATGGTATACCATGGTATTGTTTTCAATACCGTCACCAGTACTCAAACCCAAATACCGTGCAGCCCTAGCCTGGACTACTGCAACTCTTTACTATATGGTCTTCCCAGTAAACATTATTAACAAACAGGCTACAGCATAGCCAAAATACAACAGCCTGTTTTGTCTCTCTCACTAGATAGCATGAACATGTAATACCTGTGCTGAAAGCTCTACCTTGGCTACCCATTTCAACAGGGGTGGTGGAGCCAAGGTGAGGGGCATGTGCCCCTCTCCCACTTTTTTCCTAATTATAGGTATCCAAACATTTCCCGACAATTATAGGTTTTCAGCATTTTCAGACATAACGTACACAACCCCCATGGCCACTACACAGAACACATCACCTATACATATATGACCACATTGATTTTCAAGATTCAAGATTTTATTGAATAAAAATAGAAAGCTTCAAATTTTTCAAAGGATGGTTTCAAAGTTATGATTACGTAAAAACAAAATAAATAAAGCATCATACATGTAACAGCATTACACACCAGTGCACATTGCTTGGTCATGCAGGGGAGTAACCGTAAAGTGCCAGTAGGAGTAATACTTATTCATTTTTGGATAGAGTCATTCCGAATTATGCTGATGATTGGAAAATATAAATTTGTATTCAATGGCAAAGAACGAATTCAATTCAATTCAGTCCAAAGTATGCAAATTGGGTGAATGCCATATAGGTTGTAGAGTGTACCAAAAGGTGAGATATATAAAGACGAATGCTACTCTTAATCAAAAATGAAAAAAAATTAAATCCACTACCCTGATATGTGGTAATACCCGAAAGACAGCTGATCTCACAAGATTCAATTTTGACCGGTCAATATCACAAATAATGACAATAAAGTTGAGGTTAGGTTGAGATCACCGAGGTTAGTTTTAATGCCCGAAAGACAGCTGATCTCACAAGATGCAATTTTGACCGGCCAATATCACAAATAAGGACAATAAGGTTGAGGTTAGGTTGAGATCACTGAGGTTAGTGTCTTAAAAATGTCTGCATTTCAGCAAGAGTAAAACTCCAAGATTATGTTTTTCACTTACAAGGCACGCACTGGTGGTCTAAGCCAACCCTATCTTTCAGATCTACTGACTGAGTACCAACCCAGCCGTACTTTACGATCCTCTTGCCAGAACTACTTGGAGGAAAGTACTTTCTCACTCTCCTCATGGAGGGTGTTCATTTTCCTGCTGTGCTGCTAGGCTTTTCAATAGGTTTCTCGGATATGTGAAGTCTGCACAGTCAGTGAGCTTATTTAAATCCAGCGTGAAAGCCTGTCTTTTTAAACAGTGTTATCATTAATCCTATTATCACATAACCACGGAGCTACAAAATTGTGTAATATTCTACCACAATCTTTGTACAGTGCCTAGGAACCTTCCAGTATTGTGATATGTGTGCTGAATAAACGGTTGTTATTATTATTAAGGTCAAGTCAATATATGGCCACAGACATGGTCAAGACTTCAATACACCATCCTGAAACACCCCAGGGTGACAATGACCTATTTATCATACAATATCTCTTCTAAAAAGTGACCAACTTGTCATGAAAATAAGGAACTATTTGAACGCACACAAACCAAACAAGAAAATATCAGCAGAGCTGATGAATATTCCCCCAATATGAGCCCTAAGGTAAGGCATGATGGTGATTTTGGTGTATGCCATGAGAGGCGAACAATCTGTGAACCTTGAAGATATAACATTGGGTAAAAGTCATGACACACTCAATTAAGAGAAAGGGAGGGGGGGGGGGGGAAGGCAAATAAATGACAGTCATGAGCAACCATTAAGTTCAGTGTGAACAAGATCTGTCCCTTCAATCAATTTTCCTGGACCAGACAAATTTAGAAAGGAGAAACAAACAAATGAAGGTTTCTGAACTTGAATCAAGGTAATGACACATGCTTCGGTAATAAGCGGTCATTATGTGTATGAACATGATTGGTCCATTGAATACTTTTTTAAATGTAAGAATAGAGAAACAAACAAATGTATGGTCTGCGACCTTCACATTGGAGCTATGACCTTGGGTCAAGATCATGACACACCCTTGTGTCATAAGCAATTGGTGAAGCATGGAGATCAATCCACTGAGTGGACAGACAGAGAATGGAAGAACAAACAAATGAATGGTCTGTGACCTTGACCTTGTAGCTATGACCTTGGGTCAAGGTCATGACATGCCCTTGGGCCATAAGCAATCATTTTGTTAAGTATGAGCAAGATCAGTCCTTTGAATAATTTTTTTTTTAGACCGGACAAAGTTAGAATGGAGAAACAAACAGATGGAACATAGGGGCTAAGTGGTTATGGCATTGGACTTCAAACCGAAAGGTCCACTTCAATCCCCACCAAGGGTGACTGCATTGTGTCCGTGGGCAAGGCACTTAATCCTGATTGCCCATGTGGGGGCACTGTGTACTAAAGCATACTGTACATAAATTGTGCACTTATCTCCAAACAATGCTGACTGTTCAGAGTTAGCACGTTGGGGAGTCTGACAGTTGCTCACCACTACTCTGTGTTTCTCTCTGGGGACTCCGGCTTCCTCAACCCCTAAAACTGACACGAGGTGACTCGGGCTGTCAAAAGTGTCACTAAATCCCAATCAAAAAATAAATAATAAAATAAAAAAAAAAATTAAAAAACAAATAACTGGTCTATGACCTTCATTTTGGTGGTATGACACAAACTTGAGTCAATCTTTGTATCATGTATGAAATATACTGGTTCACTGAGTGATTTTTTTGTGAAGCAGACAAAACTAGAATTTTACAAACAAATAAATGGCCTTGGTCTTAGAGCTATGACCTTGGCCCAAGGTCATGACACAACCTTGGATCATTAGCAATCATTGTGTGAAGTATTTTTTATGGACTGGAAAAAGTTAATACAGACACATGGATGGACAGACAAAGCAGCTTCTAAGTGCCCCCTCCCCCACCCCCAATTTTTGGACAGCATAAAAGCATCACTGTTGTCATGAATTATTCACTGGATCACTATTAATCCGGAAGCTAATAGACCCCATCTGCATCTCCTCCCCCCCCCCCCCCCACCCTTAACTAAATGCACTTTTTCTGTTATTAAGGATGTCTTCTTGAAAAATGTTGATGTTAACCTGAAAAAGTGGCTGTATTGTGACCAGAGGCACTGGGGACCAAGATGCTGCCATTTCCATGATTGTGTATATCATCATCTTAACCCCCATTAAACTGAACTGATCAAATCAAATGAAATTTGGGCCTGCTACAAATGAATTGTGTCGATAGAATACCATTCTTCCTTTTGAGACAAAGTATGGCAACTATAATCAAGACAGCCACTAAAATGGTGACCAGAAGTAGCAAAATTAGGTAATTTTTAATGAAATATTGTGCTGTTTCTTCAATTTCTCAGAATATATTAACAACAATGGCTCTTTTGGTCCATTTTTATGAAGAACAATCATTTTCTGATAATTTTAGACTACTTTGATAGATCTGGCACCTCTGTGAGGTCACAAATATGATTATATCTAATTACAACAATCTAAAAACAACCTGACAAATACTAAAACTTACCCAAAAAACAGATTTCTGCATCGTCGGTACAAAATGGCGGCTGGCAGCCATCTTGAATTTTGGACCGCACCCCAAAACACTCGTTCTCATCCCATGGTCATAACAAAGGTACCCAAGAAGTTTCGTAAAGATCGGTTCATAAATACGGCCTCTAGCCCGAGCCGTATCCAATTGTTGACGGTCAGACGGACGATGGGCCATGGCATAAGCTCAAATTTGGCTTTGCCAAAGTTGAGCTAAAAAAGCATATTCGAATGAAAGAAAAACAGTGATAGTGCATTTTGCCTATTCATCAATATCATATGAAAGAACACACTAGGAAGTGTGTTTTTTTAATACGAGGGCATTATTTTTCACAACTTTCAAACATACACCTGTATGTCAAGTCCAATATTTCATCGTATGAATGCATTTTGCTCCACACAATGCGATTCACAAGGGAGCCACCACATATAAGTTAATCTGCTTGTACACTTGTTTGTTATCAAGAGGTTACAAGCAACTTGGCGGCTCATAGATACCATGTAGCCTGTTATCTGAAAATTCGCTTTTTAGTTCAAGAAGTTTATTGAAGGGCCTAGCATGTATTAGGGTAGGTTTATATGTACATTCAAGGGGTGTAAAAAGTTGCATCAGTCCAGAGGGGAGGTCTATGTGCAGGGGGGGGGGGATTTTCAGAACAAGAAGAAATCCGCCCAATGACCCACACTCATAAAATGATTCACGGAACACTAGATACTAGTAAACAAAACGAAAGGGAATCTTGCGATGAGAAATAATAATTTCATTATGCATTGCATGTTCAATGAAAAAGAAGTTGGAACCATGCAGTGAGGCAGAAATATGCAGCAGTCTGGAAACTATGCATGTTCAGTGCATGCGTGTTTCATTTTCTGTACCCAATGTTCTGTGGATCATTCACCGTATGAAACATGAAAGTTTTCCGTCTTAAGGAAGTGTGTGCTCTCGAATTCAAAACCCACTGGGTTTCTTTTTTTCGAAGTTAAAAATGAAGAATAACATTTTTCCAATTTGAGAATGTGATGCAGGCAATCTTGTTTGGAGATCCCCGAGAAGGCAAACAGGCATGTGAGCTCTAACAATGTTTTGACGCTAAAATTGCAAATGTGTGAATGCAGTGCAGGGTAATCCAAAATGATTATTCTTTTATTATTATGCCACAATGAACTCACACATTCTACATGAATGCGGCTGGAAGAACATTTAAGTTGCAAACATTGAGAAAAATGGAATTGGTTTCACTCAGCACTGTGTGTTCGATGTTCAGCACGATAATGAATTGGCTTCATGCATATATGCGTGTAAGCTATTAAATTTAAGCTATTTAATTTTACTGAGTAAAATGAGTATAAAATACCATGCACTTTTGTGAATCCATGAATGCTCCACAAAGACTGTACCGTATATGTTAAATTTTACTACATTTGGTCTACGAATAAAAATATTATATTACCAAAACTGAACTTGCATTTCTTTTTTCCGTCAGTATATATATAAAAGGTGCCATAACTCAGATACAAATTATCGCACCACAATCAAAATCAAACCATCTGGTATTTTGTCTCCAGTAAGCTATATTCCAGGTTTGATTAAAATCAGATAACTATAACTCAAGTTACCATCTGTAAACCAATATCAACATGTCTTCTAAGTCAAAAAAGGACCATAACTCTGCCAAAAAATATCACCAACTCCACTATCAATTCCAATCTGTATTATGTGGTTATAAACCTATGTATAAAATTTCATTTCATTCAGTCAAACTAAAGTTATCACCCGGAAACCAATATCAAAATGTCTTCTACTTCAGAGAAGTTACTTAACTCACCATTAATCCCAACATGTCAAGCCTGAAAATAAGCAGACTGTCATTAGCAAAATAAGGTCCCCAGAGGGTGAATTTGGTGATGCTACCCTGCACAGCTTATACCCTCTGTGAACCTCAGTCTGAATCTACGTCTCAAGTCTAAACAGAAACATGTACCCAGAGGATAAATTGGCCCATTGTATGGCATAGCATCAGCAAATTCACCCTCTGGGGACCTCATTCTGCAAATGACAGATTGCTTTTATTCAGGCTTGCAACCTGTATTATGTGGTTATAAACCTATAACCAATGTATACAATTTTATTTCATTTTCTTCAGTCACACTAGTACATAGGTGCCCAAAAGAAGAATTTGAGGATGGATACTGACCGAGTTTACTAACATCAACAATATTTCTGTGCTCATCATCAAAGAACAGCATGTCTGCATATTGTATACCACTCAAATGATGAAACCTGAAATAATTTACAAAATGAATAAATTCTGACCTCGTCATTTTCTTTGAAAAAAGTCAGTATGGATGAACATATTTGATGACAACAAATTAAAAGTTGGCACAGCCAACAGATGCTCCCCAAAATGCAAATTGACGAAAACAACATACTGATTTTTTCAAATGCAAAACTGTGAAATGGTTTAAGCCATAAAAAAAAAAATATTACAAATCATGTGGAAGAACTAGGGTAACAGTACACAGTAAACCTATATTAAAAGCTCCTTGGGAAGGAAATTAAATTGGCCTTTGAATACAGGTCACTGCTTAATTAGGGTAAATGTATTAGCAGGTTTGATTATACATGCCCCTGGCATTTAATACGATACTACAGGAAATTTTGTATCACTCAGTGCTGGAAATGAACAAAATTGACAGGTGAAGTTTTAAGCTCCTGTGAAATCACAGTCGGGAGTGAATTGCACCCGTAAAATGTTAGTACATGAATTTTGAGAGAATATTGTCACCAAACACCAGAAACATTAAATGTAAAAGACCTGCTGAACTAGAACAGTAACTTGCCACTGGCCACAGAGTGCTGTTTTCTCAAAACAACACACATTTATAAGCCCTCACAGTATATTAGTTCTCCACAATATTTTCAACAAGTGCATTTTTTTAGCTCCAGTAAAATAGAAAACACTGGTGCTGACCAGAGCAATTGCACTAGCACCCATCTCATTTCCAGGCCTGTATCACTTTACCATTTTGCCACATTTCAGGGGACATAACTCTGAAATGGAAAATGCCATAACGGAAGAAGAGGTTTTCTAAAAAAGAGGAATTCTAAGTTGAAAAAAAAAACAGAAAAAAGGCCCATAACTCTAGAAAAAAATGGACAAAACCTGTTAGTTGTGAATATCCTTTCCCCCATGGTCGTCTTTCAGCATACCAAAGATAATTTAAATCCAACATTCACTGACTGAGATATGAAGGTCCAAAGTTGTTACAGATGGACAGATCGATGGAAAGATAAACAGATCGATGGACAAACAGACCCCATTTTTATATCCTCTGCAAACTTTGTTTTGGCAGGGGATAACTAGAGTTATCAACTGGAAAGCACTGATTTTACCATTTTGTGACTTTTCAAGGGGCATAACTCCGGAATGGTAAGAGCCAGAACAATGAAAATCAAACTTGAACCTACATTTCAAGGTACATAGTAAGGTTGCATAAGTGTAAGGTTGTACATGAGAGTAAACTAGAGTTATCATCCATAAACAATTGATTATACCATTTTGCAACATTTCAAGGGGCACGACTCTTGAACCAGTTTTACCATTTTGCAACTTTTCAAGAGGCCTAACTCCAGAATGGTAAATGTCATAACAGTGAAAACTGAACTTGACCTGCATTTCAAGATAGGTAGTAACGTTGCGAAATAATAAGGTCGAACATCGAAGCGAACTAGAGTTATCATCCGGAAACCATTGATTTTACCATTTTGCAACATTTCAAGAGGCATAACTCTGGAACTGTCAATGGCATAACGGTGAAAATCGAACTCGACCTGCAATTCTCGGCAGACAGTAACATTTTAAAATTATAAGGTTGTACATCAAAACAAACTAAAGTTATCAGCCAGAAATTATTGATTTTACCATTTCGGGACTTTTCAAGGGGCATACATAACTCTGGAATGGTATAAGTCATTTCATGATAGGTAGCAAGGTTACAAAATTAGAAGGTTGTACATCAAAGTGAACTAGAGTTATCATCCGGAAACCATTGATTTTAACACTCTGTGACTTTTCAAGGAGCGCAACACTGGAACAGTAAATGTCATAATGGTGAAAATCGAACTTGACCTGCATTTCATGGTAAGTAGTAATGTTGCAAAATTATAAGGTCACACATCAAAGCAAACTAGAGTTATCATCTGAAAACTAATGATTTTACCATATTGCAACTTTTCCACAGGCATAACTCTGGAAAGGTATATGCTCCAATGATGAAAATCAAACTTGACCTGCATTTCATGGGAGGCAGAAACATTGCAAGATTATAAGGATGTACATCACAGCAAACTAGAGTTATCATCCAGAAACCATTTGTTTCAGACAGACGGACAGATGGATAACTTAGTGGTGACTACATCTCCCCCGAAATGTTTTTGGGAAGCATAGAAATACGCAAGACTGATTTTAGTGAATGAGGTGCAGATTGTTCATATCAAATTGTGATGACATTATGTGTACACTCCATACGAAAAAATTATCCAAAAATCGACTGAGTGTGTTATGTGTAATTACATAATGTCAGACGTCCACTCACTAATCAGTGTTCATTGGACTGTATTGGGAAAAGATTCGCAAATTAACATATTAATTACTGTTCACTAAATCCTTTTTTTGTCCCTGATACATTTTGTTTGGGAATTTTGTATATCAAATAAAATCTTTAAAGGTGAAAATCGATTCTGTAAATCCGTTATTTTGTGTGATAAATTTGAGCCAAAAAATGAGAATTTTGCCTATCACGTGAAACAGTTTGGCTCTTCCGTCAATTGGATATACATTGCATGAAATATTCTTAAGTCATTGGAGACCGGCGAACAAACTCAGGGGGGAATCCAAATCATATATCAGCGAAAATTTTATTTTAATATGAAAACAAATCGAAAATCTCACGAATTAACGAACAAATTTTTTCAATTCCTGTATTAAACCGCAGTACAGAGTTCTGGAAATGAAAGATATGGCATTTGTATCTGCATATTTTATTAAATGTAGGTTTTAGAAATTTTCTGACTGAACAATATAATTGCAAATCAGGGACAGTCTCTGATAGATTTTTCTCGCGAAACATTAATTGGTTATGTAATCCTTTTCACGTGACCGCACTAAACCAGCTTTTAATACCCGGTTATTTCTACACAAACGACAGGGTATTAACAAGTGCGGTTTTGTATGCAGTGTACATGTAATGAATTTGTGATTCTTTCTATCCCACAATCATGATCAATGCTAGTGGGGTGGCTGGTGGGGACAGTTACCAATCCCCACAACCATGTCAGAAATTTTTGTTATCCAGCACTTGAACGGGAGCGTGGTGGCTGTGATTACAGCATTGGACTTCAAACTGAAAGCTTCACAGGTTGATCCCCTCCAGGGGCAACTGTATTGTGTCCCAGGGCAAGGCAATTAATCCTCAATGCTCACGCGGGGTACATTAGCACTGCGTAATAAGGCATACTGCATGTCAATGGTGCACTTGCTTTCAACCAATGACAAACTGCTTGTGCAGAGTTGGTACACTGAGGAGTCTGGCAGTACTCGTTGCTCCTCGGTGGTTCTCTTGGGGTACTCCAGCTTCCTACACCCATAAAACTGTCCAACATGAGATGACTTTAAGCCTGGCTGTTGAAAGTGTCATTAAACCCCACTTGAACAACAGCATTTTTCTATGAAACCCACTAATTTGAAATACTAGTTTAAACTTTGACAAAACCACATTCCATGATATAATAAGAGCAACGTGAAGTGTGGCATATGCCCCAGATGGTGTAATAAAAGGGTAGGCAAGTCTCTTGGGGGCATAACCAAAATCAAAAGGAAGCTTCCTCCAGACACCAACAATGCATCACAAAAAAATACAATTGATTTGAGTCAGCATTCATTAGTTATTGGATGGAAACCTAATTCAATATGGCCACCATTGTGGCCATATTGAATTGGCAAGCTGGGACCAAAATCGAAAGGAAGCTTTCTCTTGACACCAATTATGCATAACCCCAAAATTAAACATGATTCGAGTTGGTATTCATTAGTTATTGGACGGAAACCAAATTCAAGATGACTGCCATGGAAGCCATAATGAATTGGCCACTGGCAGCCATCTTGGTTCAGCTGACTGGTCCAAAATTGAAAGGAAGCTTCCTCTAGACACCAACAATGCATAATTAAAGAATAAAATAAATAGGCTTCTTCCACTCATCATACCTAACCCACATATGAAGTTTGGTAAAGATCCGGCTGATAGAACTTTAGTTAATTGACGGAATGCAGCAGAAATCTGTTTCAAGTAAATTTAATGTTGAAGGTCACAGTGACCTTGTCCTTTGGTGCATCAAAATCAAAATGAATAGGGTTCTTCCTCACATCATACCTAACCACCATACTGACTTATATCAAGGTCAGTCTAGCTGAACTTTAGTTATAGAGCGGAAACCAATTTCAAGTGTATTTAACATTGGAGGTCACAGTGACCTTTACCTTTAGTACATCATGGTCAAAATAAATTTGCTTCTTCCACTCATCATACCTAACCCACATATGAAGTTTGGTAAAGATGTGGTTGGTAGAACTTTAGTTAATTGATGGAATGTAAAAAGATAATGGATGGAAGCCGGACGACGTTAGACGCCAGACATGGTGATAACATAATGCCACCTCCTCAAAGAGGCCAGGGGCATAAAAATGCCCTTATGTTTCATATACCCTTCAGATAAATGTACTTATTATAATTAGAAGACAATCCAGCAGTCATGTACACAAAAAAGGTTTGGGTATTAGGCCCCACAAAGTAGATTTTCTGTTTCTTGAGCCCTTTTTTTTATAAAAATGCATGTGGGTGGGTGTTTTATTATTTTATTTTTTTATTTCTGTAATTATTTCTGTCAATGTCAATGTGTCAATGACACTGTAGCTCAACTTGTTAAGACATGTACATGTATAGTATGTGACACAGCAATGACAAACATCTAGGTGATGACCTGATAACAAAGGTACATGTAAAGTATTGTAACGGTCTGTACATAAATACTGACCGTAGCCTGTAACAAATGTATAGGTAAAGTATTGTAAAGGTGTGTGACAGTCTGATGCTAAACTAGAAAAGAAATCTTTGAGTCCCAGAGTGGGTGTGACTGAACCCCAAAATATTTGTTCTCATAGCACAGTGATAACAAAGGCACCCCAAAACACACTCATTTCTGTCCCAAGGTGAAAACAAAGGTACCCAACAAGTTTCGTGAAGATCAGTTCATAAATACAAGCTGAAAAGAAGTTGTGACAAAAAACTGATTGGACCTAATTTCGGTACAAAATGGCCACTGGCAGCCATCTTGAATTTTGGACCGCACCCAGAAACACTCGTTCTCGTCCCAAGGTGATAACAAAGGTACCCAAAAAGTTTCGTGAAGATCGGTTCATAAATACAGCCTCTAGCCCGAGCCGTATTGACATGTGCACTTACAGTGTATAAGTAGCACTGAATAGTTCATCTAATTTGCATAATTTCTGCACGAGAAAAAAACCTGTACTATATGTGATGTATTCCATGTTACTAAACATTCATACAAAAATTTATTCAAATCAGAACTTTCAAACAGAAGTTCTGTACAAAAGACTGATTGCACTAATTTTGGAACAAAATGGCTCCTGCTGGTAGCCATCTTGAATTTCGGACCACACCCCAAAACACTCATTCTCATCCCAGGGTGATAACAAAGGTACCCAAGAAGTTTCGTAAAGATTGGTTCATAAATACGGCCTCTAGCCTGAGCTGTATACAAGTTGAGTACAAAAAACTTATTAGACCTAATTTCAGTACAAAATGGCCACTGGCAGCCATCTTGAATTTTGGACCGCAGCCAGAAACACTCGTTCTCGTCCCAAGGTGATAACAAAGGTTCCCAAAATGTTTCGTGAAGATCGGTTCATAAATAGACTCTAGCCCGAGTCGTATTGACATGTGTACTTACTGTGTTTAAGTTGCACTGAAAAAATCAAAGTTCATCTAATTTGCATAATTTCTGCACGAGAAAAAAACCCATATTATATGTGATGTATCCCATGGTATTAAACATTCACACACAAAATTATCCAAATCAGCGCTTTCATATGGAAGTTCGGTGCAAAAATCTGATTGCACCTAATTTTGTACAAAATGGCTGCCATTGGCCATCTTGAATTTCGGACCGGACCCAAAAACACTCGTTCTCGTCCCACGGTGATACCAAAGGTACCCAAGAAGTTTCGTAAAGATCGGTCCATAAATACGGCCTCCAGCCGTATTGGCATTTACACTTACAGTGCTGAAAGTAGCACTAAATACATCAAAGTTAGTCTAATTTGCATAATTTACACACAAGAAAAAACCTGTATTACATGTGATGTATCCCATGGTACTAAACATTCATACAAAAAATTATTCAAATCAGCACTTTCATATAGAAGTTCTGCGCAAAAATCTGATTGCGCATAATTTTGTACAAAATGGCTGCCAACGGCCAACTTGAATTTCGGATCGGACCCCAAAACACTCGTTCTCGTCCCACGGTCATAACAAAGGTACCCAAGAAGTTTCGTAAAGATCGATTCATAAATACGGCCTCTAGCCCGAGCCGTATTGAATTGTTGACAGACAGACGGATGACTGGCCATGGCATAAGCTCAAATTTGGCTTCGCCAAAGTGTTGAGCTAAAAATGATTTGAGTCCACAGTCATTAGTTATTGGATGGAAACCAAATTCAATATGGCCACCATATTGAATTCCTTCCTTGCTAAAGAAATCTTGGTAATAATTTTCAGTTCTTCATTCACTCTGTACCCAAGTTCCCATGTTGGCACTCTGATCTTTCCTACACTTTCCTTCCCTGCCTCCACTAGGCTCAAAACTATGGGTTCGGCCATCTTCTGGACATTGCCCCCCTTGGGTACGGTTGCAAGCTTTGGTTTCCGTTTTTCATTGAACTTTGCCCAGTCAGCATCCTTTTTGAGTTCCCAAATCTCCTTAAAGCTTCCTTTGCATTTTACTACATTTTTGGCCCTCATCGTCACTGTAATCCAGTTGTGATCACTATCCACTTCCATTTTACCCTCATCATCCACTTCTACCCCTATCACCTCCCTCCATAAATTAATATCTGTGAGAATGTAGTCGATTATTGATTTTCTGTCGTTCCTCTCCCAGGTCCATTTCCCCTTACACCTCGCATCCCTGTTCAGAATCTTCAGACCGAGCTCGTTTGTGAAGTTCAACAGTTTCCTTCCATTCCTGTTGACTTTCTTGTCCGCACCCTTTATGCCTTCTTCCTTATCACCTATGTGGCCATTAAAGTCACCCATCAGAATTATACCGAGCCCCTTGTTTTGCAGCTCTGTGATATTGGCCCTTAGTGTTGAGTATATCGAGTCATTCCACTCGGGTTTGCTTCCCTCCACCGCACAGTACACAACCCCAAGGGCAATACTTTTGTTTCTCAGATTGATCCTTACCCACCCAGTTTCTTTCGATACATCAGCCGAGGTGCTGACCTCTTCCAGGTCTGTGATTAGCGACGGTTTTAAATCCTCTTTAATGTACATGCCTACCCCTCCCCCTTTTTTCTGGCCTTCCGTTCATCCTACACCTAGCCACACACACCCGCCTTACTTGGTCTACCCATTCCTCATGTCTTATCCACATTTCGCTTAAGCCCATGACGTCAAACTCCTCTGCCTCGATCAATGTAGCAATTTCACTTACTTTCCGGTGGAGACCCTGGATGTTGCTATAACCCACTTTCAGGGTATCAAGATTCATTGGCTTCCGCCTAGTGGTCCCATTATTATCCAGTCCCTGTATGTTTGTATATCGTATTTTGTGTACCTGTGCTTTCCTTGGGATGCTATTCCTATTGAGGTGGATTTTTGGTCCCTTTTCCTTATCCCCCTTATCCCATTTTTTACAACTATGGTTCGTAACATGTTTCCTGTGTTCATTCCTCCCTTCTCTGTTCTCCCCTCCCCTCCCTATACCAAAAAAGGTTCCACCACCTGCAACAAATTTCTTCCTAAAACCTCTGTACCCCTTGGGCTAAGATGGAGACCATCCCTTCCATATAGGTCCTTTCTGCTCCAAAATGATCCCCAATTGTCGACAAAGGGTATCCCAAGTTCCTTACATTACTCCTCCAATTCCTCATTGGCCCCAATGATCCGCAAATAACGCTCGCCCCCACCACCTAGTACTGGGAGAAGCCCCGAAACAACTACCTGTGCATTCTTGGCATTCAGTTGAGTTATTACGTCCTTGTAAGTCTCAAGTAGCTGAACTGATTTTCTCTCCCTGATGTTGTTGGTCCCCACTTGTACAACAACCACTGGGTCTGGGCCTGACCTCTTTACTAATCCACCCACTCTGTCCCTTAGGTCCTCAAACCTAGCCACCGGAAAGCACAAATTGGTCCTGTTGACACTGTCGGGCCCACACACCACCCTATCTAACCCCTGAGCTGTACTACTCCCTGCAAACACCAACTGCCTCTTTCCTGTCCTACTACCCCTGTTACCACCTCTGTTCCCACTGGATCGGCTCGCAGTCTTGCACTCCGCCACACTAACCTCCAAGCCTACCTCCACCTCTTCAGACCCCACCTGCTCCTCAGAATTCTCGAAATTACCTAACACACTGAATCTATTTTGGACACTGCACTCCACTTTTTGCCCACTTCCACTACAAGCCTCCTTGTCCTCATTTACCACCTTCCTAACCTTCCCTCTGACTCCTGCCCTGACAGACGCCACATGGGCATCGCTATCTCCCTCAGTATCCGATTCTAAACGAATATGCCTTTGCCCCCCCCCCCCCCCCCCCCCACCTCCGACTCAAACTACTAGCCTGGGGATTTGACACTCTAGCCTCTGCTTCTCCCTCCATTACCCTCAACCCGACGCACCTTCCCATTCCCAAAAGACCCACCATCCACGTCAAAAGTCCGCTTTCTACTATCCATCACCTTCCAAACCCCATCGAATGCCACCCTAACTGGGGTAACACCAGACTTTCCTGCCTTCCCCAGTTTTCCCCTCACCTCCTGCACCTCTTCCTCCAACTTTACATAGGCCTCTAACAGCTCCATCCCCAACTCCCCCAGCCCACGCCCATCCACATACACCATATCACAGTGATTACACACATCCGACCGCAGGCTGTCCGTTGATAACTCACTAGCCACCCCTGTGCTGGCCTCAACCATTGCCCCCACCTGTACACCTATACTAACCGTCTCTACACTGCTAGTCTGAACCTCCCGCGTCAAGAAACACTTTCCGTACATAGCAACCATAGCCAAAATTAAAATGAGAAACTTAAATTTTGAAAAAGCGGTCGAAAACGTAAACAAAACACCGAAAATGACCCGCGCGAAGATAGGAAACACGCCACTTATATCCGACAGAGAAACTAAACTAAACACTAATATAACTATCTTTTAATACAAATCACATCTATACAATTAACACTAAAACAATATATATATCAACACAAACACCTGGAAGAAAAGTATGAATAATTAAGCTAACTTTTGACAACGGAAATGACAATATTCCCTGTTGGTTCCGAGACGGACAGCAGTATTTGGTCACATGACGGCTCGGTAGTCATGGTTGACTGATCATGACCAAAATAGGGCAGTCTCATCTAGATATACCAAGTTATCCTACCAAGTTACAATTACATCCCTTTATAAAAGAATCAGTAGACAGTACTAAATGAATCCAGGTCGCATTACCAGGTGGCGTAATGTCTGACTGATCATGACCAAAGGAAAAGGAAAGTCTCATCCAGACATCATATCGAGTTATCAATCCAAGTTACAATGAAATCACTCTGTACATAAGAACTGTAGACTGTGCTAAACAAATCTAGGTATGTGCGGCCATCATGGTTTACCGATCATGGCTAAAATAGGATATTCTCATCATGGCTAAAATAAGACGTTCTCATCTGTACTTTATACTGAGTCATCCTACCAAATTACAATGAAATCCCTTCATAAATACAACCTGTAGACTGTGCTAAAGGTTTTGGGGTTTCAGGCTTGGGCAGCCATCACAGTTGACAGATTGCGACCAAAAAGGAAAAACCTCATCTAGACATTATACGGAGTCATCGTAGCAAGTTACAATGAAACCCCTTATTAAATATGACCTGGAGACTGTGCTAAAGGTTTTCAGGCTTCGGCCCCCTGTCGTCGTCATGGTCGACTGATTGTGACTGAAAGGAGACGTTCTCATCTAGACATTATACCGGGTCATCATACTAAGTTACAGTGAAATCCCTTCATAAATATGACCCATAGACTGTACAAATGGTTTTTGGGCTTTGGGTCTGAGTAGCCATCATGGTTGACCGATCGCAACCAAAAGGGGATGTCTTCATCTGGACATTGTACTGAGTCATCCTACCAAGTTACAACGAAATCACTTCATAAATATGACCTGTAGTTTGTGCTAAATGTTTTGGGGTTTTGGGCTCGGGCAGCCATCACAATTGAATGATCGCGACCAAAAGGGGACATTCTCATCTACAAATTATCTGGAGTCATCTTACCAAGTTACAATGAAATCCCTTCATAAATATGACCTGTAGACTGTGCTAAAGGATTTTGGGCGTCAGGCCCCTGTAACAATCACAGGTGACTAAAATCAAATCCCTATCGGGGAGAAAATTTCCTACATATTCACCATTTTCAAATCTAGTCATGGCTGCTACGTTGATTTGTTGTCGCCACCAGAAGAAGTCTCCAACAAACAACAAATGAGTAAATTATAAATACCTTTTGAAATGATTCACTTTGCAACCAGGATAAATCTCTTTATAGCTGAGGTATTTTTCCCAGTCAAACAGCTTTACCAGCTCATTAGCTTCTTCTGTACAACCTGTTCTAGAATACAGACACAGGAACATTCAGCTCAAGCTATTTTTTGTTTCAAATATTTTCAATGTTGATGTAAGGCCATTAAAAAAAAAGGTTGATTTTCTCAGGCACCGTCCGCGTCATTATATTTCCGTTGCATCAAAACTTTTTACTACCCAGTCAAAAAAAAAAAAAAATCTGCACGATCAAAAAAAATTTCCCCAGTCCGTATTTTCGGATCGGAATTTTGAGCACCGGTACCAGTACACATTTTTCTGAAGTATTTCAACTTCCTGTTCCCATTTTCCTCCGTATTTTCATTCGTCAAATTTCTATTATAAAAATGTTTTCTATGTTGGTACAAATATCAACTTTTGAGAAAAATGCCGCTATTATCTTGTTAAATTAGTGCTGGAATGAACATAATCCTGCAATGGAGCATCTTTGGCAGGTCGTCAACAGCCAAGCTGATTGAAGCATTTCGCAATATATGTGATAAGATAACACCAGTCCAGAGTTAAACGATTTCTTCCTGCAATCTGAATATATACTACTCAAAGTTTGCTTAGCACCAAGTATACCCAACTACCTGTTTTACGTTTTAGTTGAAATATTGTAATGAAAAGTGTATATATTTTTTATTTAATTATATCTGGAATGATTTAAGTACAGAAATTAAGATTTTACTTGTGTTTGACATTATTTTTTAGCTTTTGAATACGATAATCATGGAAAATGGATATTGTTGGTAAAAGAGGAAATTTTTCAAATTTGCCAAAAAGTTGACGGAGCGAACTGGTATGGGTTCAATATCGAGTATGAGACCCATTACTGTTAATTACAGCTTGACAATGCCTTCTCATGCTCCCAATTCGGTTCCTGGTGGTTCTTTGTGGGATGCTGTTCCATTCTTGAACCAGCATGGCACCAAGCTCCAGGACACTTCTTGGCTGGACTGGATGGGCTGAAATTGCAAGCTGTAACTCATTCCAGAAATTGTTCGATTGGATTGAGGTCAGGGGATTTTGCTGGCCAGTCCATACGCTCAATCCCCTCCCTCTGTAAGTACTCCCCGCCAGCCTGGGCAACATGAGGACAGGCATTATCGTCCATCAGAATGAATCTATCACCAACTGCACCTGCATACAATCTGACGTGGACACCCAGGATCTCATCAATATACCGTTGTGCAATCAATGTACCACGTTCAAGGACACAGAGCTCTGTACGTCCATCCCAGCTGATGCCGCCCCAGACCATGATTGACCCTCCGCCATAGTGGTCATGCTCAGCAATGTTGGCTGCATGGAATCGCTCTCCTGGTCTTCTCCATACCCTACAACACCTATCTGTGTGGGCTAGGCAGTACCTTGACTCATCTGTAAAAAGGACAGGTCGCCAGTCTTCTCTGGTCCATCCAACGTGGTCCATGGTCCATTCATATCATGCCTGGCAGTGGTTCTGTGACAGCGGAATGTGAATACATGGTCTTCTTGATCGGAGACCACCTTCGCACAACCTTGCCTGGATAGTCTGCGTCGAAACATTTACCCTGGATGCATTCTGAAGGTCTCTGCAAAGCTGGGTTGCTGTGGCAAACCGATTCCTATGGGCCTGAATGATCAAAAACTGGTCTTCAGCTGCAGATGTTGCCCTGTCTCTGCCACCACCATGCTGTCTTACTGGTGTGCCATACTGTTGAAATCTTGCCCAGGCTCTGGTGATCACTGTATGGCGCACACCAAGGGCTTCACCAACCCGACGATGGGTAGCCCCTTTCTGCTTCAGACAAATGTCTTCTTACATTTGCCATATTCAATCATTAAATCACAAGAGTTTGTGTTGAAATGAAGACTGAATACCCTACACATGTCATGTACATGTAGACAGTACATGAAAACACCATGAAAATCAAGGGGTACATGCTTTCCATTATTGTCACAAAATGTCTGCCTGTCCAGAGAGCTAATCTAAACACTGGGGACCATCTCAATACATTCCTCAATCATATCCACCAAAAATATCGCAAATATGTCACCAGCAAATTTCACAATAATGTGTCAAATATCTGGTGCTTAGCAAACTTTGAGTAGTATATTTTTGAGGGGTATCTTTCTCAGATTTCAGAATAAAAAATAAAAATAAAAAGCCTCCTGCCCTCACAAAATTTGGGGCACAACTGCCTGAGAGCATAGACATGTTTTTTTAATGGCCTAATATAAATAAATTTTTTTCATATTGTTCTTTTAACCCTCTGAACTCTTAATGTCAAAATGACAAAATGTTTTCAGTAGCAACTATTTCCCATAATGCAGTTTGATATTTAACCAAAAATACCTTGTTTGACAGAGCTCGGTGAGCTCTGTCAAACAAGATATAATTGGTTAAATTCATAGTTTAACAAGAGAAAAACAGAGTTATTGGAGACATTCTGTTGCACTACCATGGTACTAGAGGTTAAAGCTTATCCTATGAGCTTTCTCTTGAAGCTTGTTACAGTGATATTATATTATACCTGTACTAACTGGGCAAACAGACATTTCCTTTGTCTTCATAGAAATAAGGTGACCGATTTTCATTTCACTCACACTATTTTTCATTTATCTTTTTGGTGTTTAACTCCTTGCATGCTGCTGAGGGTATTTCTGCCCAGCACAAATTTCTCTTGTCAATGGAGAGAGTATACTTTGGGCAGATTTATTTAAAGTTCCCCCTGTAAATTGATTAGATTTTGTTCGCCAATGATTACTTAAGTTAAATTTAAATGACATGGCTGCTTTACAGCAGCCATGATTAGATTTGACATAAAAAATCTTGAAAATACTCAGCGGGTTAATAGTTGAGGCCACTTTCATCATCTGAACCACAATGCAGGTACATGCATGATATCAAATTTAGCCAATCATTTACACATGTACATGTACTCAAGCTGCCTGCTTTGAGGATTTCCACCCTAGATTTTGTTATCAGGTCCTGTTTCGTCAGTATAGCAGAACTTGTTTACCATAGTAAACAAACACTGTTTCACTTCCCACTTACCATACAAGACAAACAGTAAATAACAAGAATGTCTCCTTGAATACTCCATGGTATTTATATGTTAGCTCTTTCAGAACTACTAAAGCTGACAGAAAGACAAATGGACAGACAGGACAGACAGATAGATAGCCCAATAGATAGATCTAATGGTGTCATGCAGCACACCTTCTCTTTGCACTTTACCCTTCTGTGAAGTCCCATAGAAATCTACCCAGTTGTTATAAAGTTATAACTGAAACAAAAGACTGGGAGTTTTTGTAATCATGTGTCCTTGACTGTCATCATTCAGACTTGATGTCACTTCATTTTAAGGCAATGCACACCTGTAACTTATTGATGATCAAGTCAATCAACTATACTTCAACAAAAGACACATCTCTCTCTTGATGTATTTTTCATATATATAATTCATTGTATGCATATTCTCATATATTGGAAAGGTCTTTACTTGTGAAATTTTGGAAATATAATTCCTATTAAAAACCATATCCAAAAATGCCACCAGTTTTCACCTGATGCAAAGAAAGTCCCTTTTTGCAATGAAATTTTAAAGTTTTTAAAAAAAAAAAAAGACCCAGATTTTTTTTTCTCGACTAAACATCATTTTTGAAGTATTTACATAATTTTAAAATCGACTGGCAAAACACATTTGATGCAATACCGTTAAATGCAACCTAATTGTTCTCCTGTTCTTTATGCATGAGAGTATGTCACATTATGCAATGAAAGTGTCAATGACACTGTAGCTCAACTTGTTAAGACATGTACGTGTATAGTATGTGACACAGCAATGACACACATGTAGGTAATGACCTGATAACAAAGGTACATGTAATGTATTTTAACGGTCTGTACATAAATACTGACCGTAGCCTGTAACAAATGTATAGGTAAAGTATTGTAAAGGTGGGTGACAGTCAAATGCTAAACTAGAAAAGAAATCTTTGAGTCCCAAAGTGGGACTGCACCACAAAATATTTGTTCTCATAGCACAGTGATAACAAAGGCACCCCAAAACACATCCGTTCCTGTCCCAAGGTGAAAACAAAGGTACCCAAGAAGTTTCGTGGAGATCAGTTCATAAATACGAGCTGTATAGAAGTTGTGACAAAAAACTGATTGGACCTAATTTCGGTACACAATGGCCACTGGCAGCCATTTTGAATTTTGGACTGCACCCAGAAACACTCGTTCTCGTCCAAAGGTGATAACAAAGGTACCCAAGAAGTTTCGTGAAGATCGGTTGATAAATACAGCATCTAGCCCGAGCTGTATTGACATGTGCACTTACAGTGTATAAGTAGCACTGAATAAATCCAAGTTCATCTAATTAGCATAATTTCTGCACGAGAAAAAAATCTGTACTATATGTGATGTATTCCATGTTACTAAACATTCATACAAAAATTTATGCAAATCAGAACTTTCATATTGCACTAATTTTGGTACAAAATGGCTGCTGGTGGCCATCTTGAATTTCAGACCACACCCAAAAACACTCGTTCTCATCCCACGGTGATAACAAAGGTACCCAAGAAGTTTCGTAAAGATCGGTTCGTAAATACAGCCTCTATCCTGAGCCGTATAGAAGCTGTGTACAAAAAAAATGATTAGCCCTAATTTCAGTACAAAATGGCCACTGGCAGCCATCTTGAATTTTGGACCGCACCCAGAAACACTCGTTCTCGTCCCAAGGTGATAACAAAGGTACCCAAGACGTTTCGTGAAGATCGGTTCATAAATATAGACTCTAGCCCGAGCCGTATTGACATGTGTACTTACTGTGTGAAAAAATCAAAGTTCATCTAATTTGCATAATTTCTGCACAAGAAAAAAACCTGTATTAGGCCATAAAAAAAAGAACCTCTATTTCTCAAGCCTGCATGCATGGTCATTTTTGGTGCGCATGCAACCTTTTTATGGCACCAAAAAATCTTCAAAAAAAATGTGAGATATTGTGCTCATTTCGGTAAATCGATATCGATGTGTTCGCAAATTTTCAATTAACACACTTCAAGCTTTTTCTACATCATATTTTAATAGTGCGCGCAAAAACAGCCCAAAGGGCTGCTTTGAAGCAAGCCTAATAGACAACGTGTATGTGACATTGGAAAAACCAAGGAATGTTATGCCATCCAATCTAAACCGGAAACCGGAAGTAAAAACATGGGGAACCCCAGCTCTCGTTTTCAGAAGCGAACAAATCGAATGACGCCCCCTAAAAAGCGAATGGTGTAATGCGAGATTTCTCCTTAGATCATTCCATGCAGACTGTGAATAATTTATTGAACATGCTTTTCAAAATTAAAGTTTTTTCCAAACAAACTCAACTGTCGTTTGCTTTGCTGACTAAATGACAGAAATTGTCGAAAAGCTAAATGTTCCCATATATGCACATTGGATTTCATAGTCTGCTGGCTGGTTGTTGGGATCCCGCTGTTGTTCGATTCTGCGGAGTATTCTGTCACGTGATTTATCTGTTTTGCATTTGCAAGTGCAAAACGCTGTTCACTTCAAACCAACACTGCGTGTTATTGGAACAAAGTTACCAAATGAAAAGCATCAACAACACGTCCGTTTGTTGTAACTTAAAAGTACGCACAGGTCGGATTGTGGCAAAGGTCGTTTTCATTCAGTTATTACGAACCTAAGATGTCGAAGTGACATACTGCCTGACAAACGTCCACGAATTACCATTTCCAAAACAGAAGTTCCGTTCCACAATGTATGCACCCCATCGAAACAAAAACAATAAATTTTCGACAATACGTTTCGAGGCCAATTTTCAAGCGAAGACGCCTTACCCATCACAATGACTGCATGCATTCTCGTTTCTGACAATTGTAATGTTTTTTCTGTGCGCACAATTTATTGTGCTCGACCATTACTAAAGCTGCCAAACTTGTGAAATTTAAAAACACCTATCCCCCCCCCCTCCACCAAAAAAAACAATAAAAATAAATGTTGCAGTGAAACTCTTTTTTTCTTTAAATTCGCACCATATGAAAATAAAAAAAAACCCAGATAACCTGAAATATTTCTCCATTGTCCAAATAGCTCATATTTAATATATTGTAGGTATGATATGTTTTTAGGGGGAAATAAATCTACAAGACAGCATGTACCTGCATTAGTTCACAATGCAAAATGTTTTGTTGGACGACCCCTTAAACACTGTTTTAAATTTTGTTAAGTTTATGTCATTATAATTTGAAAAACACTGTGAGTTTCGCACGCTTCTTGGTTTTACCAAAGTTCATATTAAAGTGGGTGGGTTTTAGCAATATTCACGACAGAAAGTGTTTTATTCTGTAAAAGGTAAGTCATAATGACAGCAAGAAGGAAGGTGTCTTTCAGTCTGACAACAAACAGTCACAAAGGGGAATGGTCGATTCGCACCACGTTTGATTCGCACCAACCCTCAGAATGTCTGCAAAGTCAGGTGCTATGTTGAATGGAACACAGTCTCCTGGCATTTATTTTTAGTAACATTTGTATTGTAAATGGCCGTCATTGGGAATTTGTGTACTGTTATTTGAAACCGTTACACGAGTTTCCCAGTTAATTTAAATAAATGCATTCGAGATGCAGGATAATTGGATAACTAATAGTAACCATTGCTTGATATAAAAGTAACAGCCATAGTTGAAAATAAATCGCATATAGGCAGGAATGTGCAGTCGAATTGGTTAATAAAAACACGCAAACATTCGTTTTGTATTTCATTTTCAGATTTCCAAAAATATGATTTATGGATGAACTGCCCGTTCAAATGGGTTGTGATAATTTTGAATATAATGGGGAAATATTGCGATTCACAATTTTATTAGGCAGGTTGTGAAAGGATTTTTTTTTTGGGGGGTAAAATAAATTTCTGAAAGTTCAACCCGAGACGTTTCACCCACGAGGCATTTCGTGACTTTCGTCCTGTGTTATAATTTTCTCGTTTCACTGAAAAAACAAACATTCAAACCCCACTTCATTTACGACCCAACACCCCTATGGTGAATAACCAATATATTTGCGAAATTTTACGTGGTCCACCAGACGTTTGGGTGGGCTTCAAATTACCACAAACAACCTCTTGGGAGAAAATAAAAAGAAAAAAAAAAACCCGCCCACCCGAACGCCCGCATGCTTTTTTGGAAAAAATGGCCTGAGAAACAGACAATCAACTTTGTATGGCCTTATATGTGATGTAGCCCATGGTACTAAACATTCACACAAAAAACTATTCAAATCAGCGCTTTCATATGGAAGTTTTGTGCAAAAATCTGATTGCACCTAATTTTGTATAAAATGGCTGCCATCGGCCATCTTGAATTTTGGACCGGGCCCAATAACACTCGTTCTCGTCCCACGGTGATACCAAAGGTACCCAAGAAGTTTCGTAAAGATTGGTTCATAAATACGGCCTCTAGCCCGAGCCGTATTGGCATATGCACTTACAGTGCTGAAAGTAACACTAAATACATAAAAGTTAGTCTAATTTGCATAATTTACGCCCGAGAAAAAAACCCGTATTGTATGTGATGTATCCCATGGTACTAAACATTCATACAAAAAATTATTCAAATCAGCGCTTTCATATGGAAGTTCTGCACAAAAATCTGATTGCACCTAATTTTTACAAAATGGCTGCCAGCGGCGAACTTGAATTTCGGATCGGACCCAAAAACACTCATTCTTGTCCCACAGTCATAACAAAGGTACCCAAGAAGTTTCGTAAAGATCCGTTCATAAATACGGCCTCTAGCCCGAGCTGTATTGAACTGTTGACGGACAACGGACAACTGGCCATGGCATGAGCTCAAATTTGGCTTTGCCAAAGTTGAGCTAAAAATAAATCATTTTAAAACAACCTGGTTTAAGGTTGCATAATTCACAGCTTTGGCAGGCCTTTATATTACCCCAAATTCAAGTTGGTAATTGGTGTCCCCAAATTAGGAGATGGCTACCAACAGCTTGTTGTGACATTCCAAAATGAGGATATTTATTAAATGCTTTTGCCCCATGCAAAATAGGTCTTAGAAAGCCCTGTATTATATTCTATTTGCATGTAAATTGACTAATCATGTAGTTTCTCATATTTTGGGGACATTTTTGACTCAAATCCGGTGTTCTCAAATTAGACCAATCTAAAGCCCTGGCTTGGGAGACAATAGGTAGACAGTCAGTCTGACCATGTTGTCTCAATGAAGTATACATTTGTATTGTCATGCTCGAGCAGTGTTAATTTACATATATTTTTTGATATCCTGAAAATACTCGTTACTACCATATGTATCAATCAATCAAAATGTCAAAAATTAAATTACACCAGTGGCGGCGCCAGAAATTTTTTTGTGGGGGGGCAACTAGGGGGGCAGACTCCCATGAAGGGGGGCAAATACGTAAAGGATCATATCATTACTTTGTTATGAGGTAGTCCAAACTTGGACCCAAAGTCCGTAATATACTTTTTTGGTTTGGTACGTCCACCAAAAAATTATATTACAGACTTTGGGTCCAAGTTTCGACTAAATGTAATGGTAATTAGCGGCCCTCCTTTCAAAAAATCCTGGATCCGCGTCTGGTGGGTCTGTGCGTGAGAGAGAGAGAGAGAGAGACTCATAATGCCCGTCTGTCATAATGCGAAATCCATGAATTTTTTTAGACAAGGGATATGGATAGACATGCCTTTGTTGGCTCATAACTTAATTATAACTTATAAGTATCTGCATCCGAGTCTTTAAATCTCTACTGCCTGGATGTGTTCATCAGCTAGCCTGAGGCTTTGGGCTAAGTGTGTATGGGAAATTATTGGGAATAAAAAAAGAGAGGGGTTTGTGTGTGTGTGAGAGAGAGTGACTGAATGTGTTTGTGTGTGAGGGTGGATGGAAATGCATGCAAGATGGTGGGGGGGGGGGGGGGGGGGGAGGGCAACTGGGGGGGCAAAGCCTTTGTTTGGGGGGCAAATGCCCCCCCCCCCCCCTCCCCCCGTAGTGCCGCCACTGAATTACACTGGATAAAGTTGTAATCAAGTGACATTTTTTTTTACATAAATCCCAAGATTTTAGGGACATTTTTTCATAAAAAACCTGGCAATTTTCAAACACAGAGTTCTGTATTGATAAGACACACAGCTATGAAATTTCACACACAACTTACTACCTGCCCATTCAAGCAAATGGTTATAATTTTTGTTGTTTGTGTTGACATAATTTTGGTGTTTAAGCATAAAAACGTCATTTCTAAACAATTTTGATTTTGCTACGTATATAAAAGGAATTTACTTCTAAATTTGAGAAAAATAATCTCCCATAAAAATCGTATCCAAAAATGCAATTAGAAATTTTGAAATTATGATGTTGTATTGTCCAATTTGGATGACATTTTAGTATGTTGTACAGCTAAATAAAATAAGGAGACCAGTATTCTTTAGACTTATCTCCATTTTTAATATTTTCACATCAATTTGGCCTTTTGACAGGTGAGCATTGCTGACACGTCTGCAACCATATTTATAAAACATCATAGAGGTAGCAAATTTTGCATATAAATGCAACAATAACAGATGCAGTGCAGTATCATGTGTTGACCTCTCTACATTCCAAACTCCCAAACTCCCTTGGTTGCAGTCATAAAAACATCAAAAACACTGAAAGCTGACTCAAAAATTAAATTTCACAGGATAGGTTTGAAATCATGTGATATTTCAGTATATTTTAGATGGAATGATATTTTAGTACATATTATTCTGAATACGAAGCTGAAAAAAGTTTGAAAATCAGACTTCAAATACATGGAAAGCCTTTGGGACAACTACCATAACATAAACACTTACAATGCTGAACTGTGGAATTTTCAAAGTCCAAAAAACATTGAAATTTGTGAAAAAAAATATAATAAGGCCACATAAAGTAGATCTTCTGTTTCTCAGGCCATTATTTGTGAAATTGCATGCAGGCGAGCGGTTTTTTATTTTATTTTTTATTTCAGTTCTTAGCCATCAAAAGTTCATGTTCTTGGTTCAAGTTTTAGGGCTCATAATCTACAAAATAGCATGGGTGGTGGTGTATTTCATCCCTTGAGTGCAAGAAGGCTTTGCAATGCTAAAGCATTGCAAAGATTTCTTGCACTCAAGGGACAAATTCATAAATTTTTTTAACTTAGGTAAAATATCAGACATAAACCATTTAATTTTATTTTTTTTTAAGTTTAAATTGGTTATAAAAAGAGAACATGCAGCAGCCAAAAGGACCATGCGGGAGGGAATGAGAAACATTTTTTTTATTTTTTTAGGCCTAATATTCTTAAATTTTGTAGTAATAAGGTGTTAGTTGCCTCTGAAGGTCATAAGAAAACAAATAAACACCAAAGTGGTTTGTCAAAGCAACATAACATGCATACAATATGACCTATTCAACACAAATTCTTACACCTTTAAAAATGAAAGTGTCAAACTATAGCTCAATTTGTTAAATAAGGGACTGAACTATATAGAAAGCTCAAGTAATCCCAAGTCATCCACTCAAGTATCACTCCAAAGCTACATACAAAATTTGAAAAAGATCGGGTGAGAGGTGTGGCCTGTAGGGTCTGCTGAGGGAATTGCTGATGATTTGTATGCCAATAAAAGATTGCCACTGACAGCCATGTTTTTCAACGAAATTCAGAAAAATTTGACAACTCCCATCTAGACTATACATCCAAAGGTACATATGAAATTTTGAAAAAGATGCAGTGAGGGATGTGGCCTGTAGGGTGTGCTAATGGGATTGTTGACAATTTAAATGCCAAATCCAAGATGGCTGCTGGCAACCACATTTTTCAACAAAATTCAGAAAAATTTGTGATAACTCCCATCTAGACATCACACCAAAACTACACAAGAAATATGAGAAAGATTGGGTGAGAGATGCGTCCTGTAGTGTGTACTAATGGAAATGCTGACTATTTATATGCCAAATCCAAGATGGCTGCCAATGGCAATATGTTTGAACGAAATTCAGAAAAATTTGATAACTTCCATCTAGACGAAAACACCAAAAGCTATACATGAAATTAAAAAAGATCAGGTGAGAGATGTGGCCTGTAGGGTGTGCTAATGGAATTGTTGTCAATTTATATCCAAATCCAAGATGGCTGCTGAGAGCCATGTTTTTCAACAAAATTCAGAAATATTCGATAATTCCCATCTGGACATCACACCAAAGCTACAAAGAAAATTTGGAAAAGATCGGGTGAGAAATGCAGTCTATAGGGTGTGCTAAATTAATAGCTCCCATCTAAACACTGCCCCAAAGCCACATATGAAATTTGAGATTGATTGGGTGAGAGCTGCGGCCTGGAGGGTGTGCTAAAGGAATTGTTGGACAATATATACAAATACAAGATGGCTGCTGGTGGCCATGTTTTTCAACAAAATTCAAAAACATTTGATAGCTCCCATCTAGGCATCACACCAAAGCTACATATGAAATTTGAAAAAGATCAGGTGAGAGATGTGGCCTGTAGGGTGTGCTAATGGAATTGTAGACAATTTATATGCCAAATCTAAGATGGCCAATGGCAGCCATGTTTTTCAACAAAATTTCGAAAAATGTGACAGCTCTCATCTAGACATTGCCCCAAAGCAACATATGAAATTTGGGACTGATCGGGTGAGAGCTGCAGCCTGTAAGATGTGCTAAAGCAATTGCTGAATAATTTATATCCAAATCAAAGAAGGCCACGGGCAGCCATTTTTCAACATTGTCAAGTTGAGCTTAAAAACTAAATTTTACCCCAACATTTGATTAAAATTGAAACAAGAGGCCCCACGGGGCCTGAAGTGCTCATCTTGAACAGAACAAGAATGAGTCTACATTAAGCAAACCATCTCCATAGGCCAGGGGTCAGCCTGGCAGCTGATTTTAGGGAGAAGTGACTTCTCCCTCCAGAGACTTTAGGGAGAAGTCAGGGGCCAGGAGGGAGAAGTCAGAAAAAAAAAAAACAGATATGACATCGTGACAAAATAAATGTAAATAGAGGACACAATTGTGGAGAAAAAAATAAATAAAAGTTATACAAACATACACACACACAAAACTAAGTCATGTAGGTTAACATCCTTCCCCCTCCCCTGCAAAAAATTGTGTCATTCATGGTTTCTGAATACCTTAACTCTTTCCCTAACAGTGATGACTAGGGTTACCATGCAGTTGATTTTGTATTTGCCGCAATGCAGTGGATTTGAAATTGAGCATTACCCATGGTGAGAGTGTTCTTCTCTGTAATAGAAGGTATATTCTTTTAAAGAAACTATTTAAAGTATTTAAAATAAATTTCAAGTTCACATAAGAAGCTGGGTCATTCATGGTTTCTGAATATCCTAACTGTATTGAAAAGCATAGTTAAAAAAGTTTTTGATATCCTTCGTAAATTAAGCGTCATTAACAATTTGAGTTAATTTATTTCTAAGGTAAATGACAAAATATTTCAGTTGTCTCCCTTCCCTGCTGCTCTGGGCGACAATGCACAGTTGATTGAAACGGGGGAGGCAGAAACAAAGGCATGCTTACAGGCAGTTGTGGGAGTCCGTTACATGACTTTTTGCGAAGAGAGAGTTAGGATGTCTCAAGAGCTAGTCTTGTGGCTGCATGTTTACCACTGCACGTTTAGTGTGAGACATTCGGTGGGTCCGACATAGTGTGTATGTGGGGAGGGTGGTACCCCTCCAATACTCTCAGAGTATGCGGTCACGGCTCTCTGCACGCTGAGTATATGGGCAGAGAATTGTTATAGATTGTGGTCCATGTTTTGGACACTCATATGGGTGGACTTCCACCCGTGGAGTTATATAACTTTTCACTGCTTATGAAAATGGATTGCGCTCCATCAGCTGTAGGCTGAGCCTAGGTACGGATTACTTATTTAGCGCATGATACAGCGTGTTGTTGTGGTTTTTGAGTAACTGCTGCGTGTCAGAATACGTGTTTCACTAATTGGGTGCAGTTCGAATATACTACGTGTACACTGTTTTATTCGTGAGATCGTATCAGTATTTGGTATGCTTGAAGGTCGATGGCACTGGTGGAGGACCAAAGGTGGATGGCTTAGCTACCCGTTTCCTCCATTCACCCCTAGACCACGCTCTAAGGCTCATCTATAATTGCATGCTATACTGTTGAATGCATGTGCTTTACATGATACGACGCCGAGGCCGTCAGTGTTTCCAATAAAATTATCTGGCCCTATTCTTAGCGTGCAAGGCCGTATCAGTGTCGGCGCGCTGTATTAAATATGATCGTACCAAAAGGCTCATCAGCATGTGTGTGCTGTATTGTTTGAGGTAATGTGCTTTCCAACTATTAGGCTGAGTACACTGCCTGAGTAATTAATTGTCGACATTTCAAAGGATATTGTCGATAGATTGAGAGCAAGTGTGCAGTGTACGCTATTATTTGTCAGTTCGTGCCCTTTATTCGCACTTAATTTGTGCTGAAAAATCATGTGGGTGGATTTCCACTCATTGGGATTATATAACCCTTTATTGCCATTAAGAACAGATTAGGCTGTATCAGATGTCAGCACCCTTATTTAAGGGTTATTTATTTGACTATTGGCTGCTTTATCGAGGAGCTTGGCTGCTTTGTCGACGAGCTTGATTGCGTAAGCGTAGCGTTTGGCTGTTTTATAGAAGAGCTTCGCTTATTCATAATTTGAACAGCTCACCTATCATATTTGGAAGAGTTTGATAGGTACCGGTATGAAGTCTATCATTCATACTATTTTATCGTTGTCAGAATGTTTGACAAGATAGGCTTGTGTATATACAGTTGTGTTTTGCTAACCGACCACTATATTTTGTATTTTCTCATTCAGTTGGTTCCGTAGAAGTCACTTGGAATCAACATGGAGATGTTGCCTTTCTCATAGTCAGTCGGATGGTTTTTGACCTAGCTCCCCTTGAGCATTTGGACTGAAGGAGTCCGGGGGAGGCATGTTTCTATGTTTGTCCATTACTGTGTGAGGTGGACTTTTGTATTTGTTTCAGTGAGTTAGAATGTAGAGCCCCATGTTGGGGGAAAGGAAATCTCGTGGTATTTGCCCGGCAGAGCCGCTGGTATAACTATAGTTTCGACCGTAAGGTCTTATCAAATAAACAAATACATAAGATTTCGTGTTTAGATTGTGTTTTCATGGACCACTTGGAGTTATGTTGTGGTCAGTTATTATAGCGTGTATGCGCTTGAGAAATATTTTGACTGTACTGTTGTCTGTAGCGACAAGCAGCTTGTTGAAGCTTTACTGAAGTGCGATTTTACACTACAGAGGGTGAGTGGTACTACAGAGCCTGGATTAGGCTCACTCAGTCATTATGTTTATAGAAGAGAATAGCCTTGTGCTTTTACTCTCTGCTAATCAATTCAGTCTCTAAGAAGACCGTGTACACGACTGGTATCAGTGTGTTAAGAATGGTCTATTATGTAGACTTTGAGGCTACGCTACGTATATAACTGATATGATCAGATCAGCTTGTGAAATTGTCACGTACTTTGGATCGTTCAAACAGCTGTTATCAGCGTGTAGAAAAGTTGGTATAAGCCGTAGGTTTTGTTCAATAATGAAGTTTCGTAAAGATCCGTTCATAAATACGGCCTCTAGCCCGAGCTGTATTGAACTGTTGACGGACAACGGACAACTGGCCATGGCATAAGCTCAAATTTGGCTTTGCCAAAGTTGAGCTAAAAATAAATCATTTTAAAACAACCTGGTTTAAGGTTGCATAATTCACAGCTTTGGCAGGCCTTTATATTACCCCAAATTCAAGTTGGTAATTGGTGTCCCCAAATTAGGAGATGGCTACCAACAGCTTGTTGTGACATTCCAAAATGAGGATATTTATTAAATGCTTTTGCCCCATGCAAAATAGGTCTTAGAAAGCCCTGTATTATATTCTATTTGTATGTAAATTGATTAATCATGTAGTTTCTCATATTTTGGGGACATTTTTGACTCAAATCCGGTGTTCTCAAATTAGACCAATCTAAAGCCCTGGCTTGGGAGACAATAGGTAGACAGTCAGTCTGACCATGTTGTCTCAATGAAGTATACATTTGTATTGTCATGCTCGAGCAGTGTTAATTTACATATATTTTTTGATATCCTGAAAATACTCGTTACTACCATATGTATCAATCAATCAAAATGTCAAAAATTAAATTACACCAGTGGCGGCGCCAGAAATTTTTTTGTGGGGGGGCAACTAGGGGGGCAGACTCCCATGAAGGGGGGCAAATATGTAAAGGATCATATCATTACTTTGTTATGAGGTAGTCCAAACTTGGACCCAAAGTCCGTAATATACTTTTTTGGTTTGGTACGTCCTGTGGACGTACCAAACCAAAAAATTATATTACAGACTTTGGGTCCAAGTTTCGACTAAATGTAATGGTAATTAGCGGTCCTCCTTTCAAAAAATCCTGGATCCGCGTCTGGTGGGTCTGTGCGTGAGAGAGAGAGAGAGAGAGAGACTCATAATGCCCGTCTGTCATAATGCGAAATCCATGAATTTTTTTAGACAAGGGATATGGATAGACATGCCTTTGTTGGCTCATAACTTAATTATAACTTATAAGTATCTGCATCCGAGTCTTTAAATCTCTACTGCCTGGATGTGTTCATCAGCTAGCCTGAGGCTTTGGGCTAAGTGTGTATGGGAAATTATTGGGAATAAAAAAAGAGAGGGGTTTGTGTATGTGTGAGAGAGAGTGACTGAATGTGTTTGTGTGTGAGGGTGGATGGAAATGCATGCAAGATGGTGGGGGGGGGGGGGGGGCAACTGGGGGGGGGGCAAAGCCTTTGTTTGGGGGGCAAATGCCCCCCCCCCTCCCCCCGTAGTGCCGCCACTGAATTACACTGGATAAAGTTGTAATCAAGTGACATTTTTTTTTACATAAATCCCAAGATTTTAGGGACATTTTTTCATAAAAAACCTGGCAATTTTCAAACACAGAGTTCTGTATTGATAAGACACACAGCTATGAAATTTCACACACAACTTACTACCTGCCCATTCAAGCAAATGGTTATAATTTTTGTTGTTTGTGTTCACATAATTTTGGTGTTTAAGCATAAAAACGTCATTTCTAAACAATTTTGATTTTGCTACGTATATAAAAGGAATTTACTTCTAAATTTGAGAAAAATAATCTCCCATAAAAACCGTATCCAAAAATGCAATTAGAAATTTTGAAATTATGATGTTGTATTGTCCAATTTGGATGACATTTTAGTATGTTGTACAGCTAAATAAAATAAGGAGACCAGTATTCTTTAGACTTATCTCCATTTTTAATATTTTCACATCAATTTGGCCTTTTGACAGGTGAGCATTGCTGACACGTCTGCAACCATATTTATAAAACATCATAGAGGTAGCAAATTTTGCATATAAATGCAACAATAACAGATGCAGTGCAGTATCATGTGTTGACCTCTCTACATTCCAAACTCCCAAACTCCCTTGGTTGCAGTCATAAAAACATCAAAAACACTGAAAGCTGACTCAAAAATTAAATTTCACAGGATAGGTTTGAAATCATGTGATATTTCAGTATATTTTAGATGAAATGATATTTTAGTACATATTATTCTGAATACGAAGCTGAAAAAAGTTTGAAAATCAGACTTCAAATACATGGAAAGCCTTTGGGACAACTACCATAACATAAACACTTACAATGCTGAACTGTGGAATTTTCAAAGTCCAAAAAACATTGAAATTTGTGAAAAAAAATATAATAAGGCCACATAAAGTAGATCTTCTGTTTCTCAGGCCATTATTTGTGAAATTGCATGCGGGCGAGCAATTTTTTATTTTATTTTTTATTTCAGTTCTTAGCCATCAAAAGTTCATGTTCTTGGTTCAAGTTTTAGGGCTCATAATCTACAAAATAGCATGGGTGGTGGTGTATTTCATCCCTTGAGTGCAAGAAGGCTTTGCAATGCTAAAGCATTGCAAAGATTTCTTGCACTCAAGGGACAAATTCATAAATTTTTTTAACTTAGGTAAAATATCAGACATAAACCATTTAATTTTATTTTTTTTTAAGTTTAAATTGGTTATAAAAAGAGAACATGCAGTAGCCAAAAGGACCATGCGGGAGGGAATGAGAAACATTTTTTTTATTTTTTTAGGCCTAATATTCTTAAATTTTGTAGTAATAAGGTGTTAGTTGCCTCTGAAGGTCATAAGAAAACAAATAAACACCAAAGTGGTTTGTCAAAGCAACATAACATGCATACAATATGACCTATTAAACACAAATTCTTACACCTTTAAAAATGAAAGTGTCAAACTATAGCTCAACTTGTTTAAGAAGGGACTGAACTATATAGGAAGCTCAAGTAATGCCAAGTCATCCACTCAAGTATCACACCAAAGCTACATACAAAATTTGAAAAAGATCGGGTGAGAGGTGTGGCCTGTAGGGTCTGCTGAGGGAATTGCTGATGATTTGTATGCCAATAAAAGATTGCCACTGACAGCCATGTTTTTCAACGAAATTCAGAATAATTTGACAACTCCCATCTAGACTATACATCCAAAGGTACATATGAAATTTTGAAAAAGATGCAGTGAGGGATGTGGCCTGTAGGGTGTGCTAATGGGATTGTTGACAATTTAAATGCCAAATCCAAGATGGCTGTTGGCAACCACATTTTTCAACAAAATTCAGAAAAATTTGTGATAACTCCCATCTAGACATCACACCAAAACTACACAAGAAATTTGAGAAAGATTGGGTGAGAGATGCGTCCTGTAGGGTGTACTAATGGAAATGCTGACTATTTATATGCCAAATCCAAGATGGCTGCCAATGGCAATATGTTTGAACGAAATTCAGAAAAATTTGATAACTTCCATCTAGACGAAAACACCAAAAGCTATACATGAAATTAAAAAAGATCAGGTGAGAGATGTGGCCTGTAGGGTGTGCTAATGGAATTGTTGTCAATTTATATCCAAATCCAAGATGGCTGCTGAGAGCCATGTTTTTCAACAAAATTCAGAAATATTCGATAATTCCCATCTGGACATCACACCAAAGCTACAAAGAAAATTTGGAAAAGATCGGGTGAGAAATGCAGTCTATAGGGTGTGCTAAATTAATAGCTCCCATCTAAACACTGCCCCAAAGCCACATATGAAATTTGAGATTGATTGGGTGAGAGCTGCGGCCTGGAGGGTGTGCTAAAGGAATTGTTGGACAATTTATATACAAATACAAGATGGCTGCTGGTGGCCATGTTTTTCAACAAAAATCAAAAACATTTGATAGCTCCCATCTAGGCATCACACCAAAGCTACATATGAAATTTGAAAAAGATCAGGTGAGAGATGTGGCCTGTAGGGTGTGCTAATGGAATTGTAGACAATTTATATGCCAAATCTAAGATGGCAGCCATGTTTTTCAACAAAATTTCGAAAAATGTGACAGCTCTCATCTAGACATTGCCCCAAAGCAACATATGAAATTTGGGACTGATCGGGTGAGAGCTGCAGCCTGTAAGATGTGCTAAAGCAATTGCTGAATAATTTATATCCAAATCAAAGAAGGCCACGGGCAGCCATTTTTCAACATTGTCAAGTTGAGCTTAAAAACTAAATTTTACCCCAACATTTGATTAAAATTGAAACAAGAGGCCCCACGGGGCCTGAAGTGCTCATCTTGAACAGAACAAGAATGAGTCTACATTAAGCAAACCATCTCCATAGGCCAGGGGTCAGCCTGGCAGCTGATTTTAGGGAGAAGTGACTTCTCCCTCCAGAGACTTTAGGGAGAAGTCAGGGGCCAGGAGGGAGAAGTCAGAAAAAAAACAAAACAGATATGACATCGTGACAAAATAAATGTAAATAGAGGACACAATTGTGGAGAAAAAAATAAATAAAAGTTATACAAACATACACACACACAAAACTAAGTCATGTAGGTTAACATCCTTCCCCCTCCCCTGCAAAAAATTGTGTCATTCATGGTTTCTGAATACCTTAACTCTTTCCCTAACAGTGATGACTAGGGTTACCATGCAGTTGATTTTGTATTTGCCGCAATGCAGTGGATTTGAAATTGAGCATTACCCATGGTGAGAGTGTTCTTCTCTGTAATAGAAGGTATATTCTTTTAAAGAAAGTATTTAAAGTATTTAAAATAAATTTCAAGTTCACATAAGAAGCTGGGTCATTCATGGTTTCTGAATATCCTAACTGTATTGAAAAGCATAGTTAAAAAAGTTTTTGATATCCTTCGTAAATTAAGCGTCATTAACAATTTGAGTTAATTTATTTCTAAGGTAAATGACAAAATATTTCAGTTGTCTCCCTTCCCTGCTGCTCTGGGCGACAATGCACAGTTCAGAAAAATGGCAATTTCTGCCAACCATCTTACATTGACACGTGCGATTGGCGCTATAAGGATTGCCATTCTTATCCATCCGAATTTGTGTGATTTCTATCGTAGCCTTATTATATTTAACCCCCTTCCAATAATAATAAAGAAAAACTTTCAATGCAAATTGCGGGGCGAATTTCAATGCAACCAATTTTTCAGTGGAACAGAGCGTAACCCGTAAGCAATTTCGACGTTTTTATGGATGAACTGTCTCTTACACATTTTTTTTGTTTTGAAACGGTGGTTAACTTTAATAAATTCTAATTAACTCGATGCGTGTCTTGTGTGGTTCGTTGTTTTTGATGGCACTTTTGTTTTTAAATAGCATTTTGTGCTGGTTGCTATCAGTTGGGGCGTATTGTTCGAATGACAACGCCATCACAACTCTTTTCAGAAATATAAAATTGGGCTAGTTTAGGCTATTTACAGAGCCGTATGACGAATTTTGACAACAGCCATGTTTACTTTTTGTGAATGCGGAAGCGTTTTTTTTTTGGAAATAAAACATAAGAAAATACATTAAACTGCCATGTCTCCCAAGGAAGTTTTGGAGGGCGACTTGAATTTTGCCCCCAGTGAAAGCCAAGGCGACTTGAGGAATGACAAGGCGACTTCTTCGCCCTAGTCGCCCACTCGGCTGACCTCTGCCATAGGCTACACTGTCAATCCTTGAGTCCCTCAGGAGTGACAAAAATAATATGGGCATCATGCCTTTTCTTTAGTTGATCATAAAGTAAAATGTAGAGCTCCCCTATGAAGCCCCTTCATACAAATTAAGTGGATTAATGTTAGTTACACACCTCTAGAGGGTACTGAATACAAAATTTTTAATTCTTCAGCAAAATGGCCAATTCTGGCTCCTATAGAGAGCCCAAATATTAACGCAGGCTCTTGAAATGAAGACAGTTTAATCTGATTTCCCTAGAGATGTTGTGTACCGAATATGAAAGCATTCTGACTGTTGGATCTGAAGAACAGAAATTGTAAAGAAATTTCTTCGAATTGCACTAAGTTCAAATCTGGGCTACCATAGCAAGCCCAAATATTAACCTAGGGATCCGATTTGAACAAACTTGAATCTGACACCCTAGAGATGTTGTATACCAAATGTGAAAGCATTCTGACGAGTGGATCTGAAGAAGAAGATTTTTGAAGAAATTCCATGATATTGTACTAAGTTTATTGTACTAAGTTAAATTTCATGTTCCCATATGGAGCCCAAATATTAACCTAGGCACTCGAATTGAACAACCTGGAAGCTGACCCCCCTAGAGATGTTGTATACCGAATATGAAAGCATTCCGACTGGTGGATCTGAAGAAGAAGATTTTTAAAGAAATTTCTCCATATTGCACTAAGTAAAAATTTGGGCTACCATAGTGAGCCCAAATATATACCTAGGTACCTGATTTGAACAAACTTGAATCTGACCCCCTTAGAGATGTTGCATACCAAATATGAAAGCATTCTGACTGGTGGATCTGAAGAAGAAGATTTTTTTAAATTACCCTCCATATTGAACAAAGATAAAATTTGAGCTTCTGCAGGAAGCCCAAATATTAACCTAGGGACTTGGTTTGAACAATCTTGAATCTGACCCTCATAACAATGATGTATACCAAACATTAAAAGATTCTGACAGGTGGTTCTGAAGAAGAAGATTTTTAAAGAATATTCCCCATATTATCCTATGTTAAAACTTCGGGCTCCTGTAGAGAGCCCAAATTTGAACCAATGAGCTTTATTTCAACAAACTTTTATCTGACATTCCTATGAATGCTGTATACCAAATATCAAAAGATTTTGATGATTGGTTCTGGAGAAAAGATTTTTAAAAATTTTTGCAAAATGTTGACTCAGCATTTTTTCGATGCCCATTACAGAACACCCTAGCATAAACGATGGCAGTTTTTTTTACCATTCAATTCTACTGGTCCTAATGATACTTCATACCAAATAACAGCTCTCTGTTCCATGTGGTTTGGGAAATATGGGCGTTTGAAAATATTTCTATTGTCAGCTTCCAGGGTTCCCATGGGGATGCGGGAATTTTTTTTTTTTTTGCATGGGTCAAGTACTTATGACCCAACAATACCACAAACCAAATTTGGTTCATACCGGACCATCGGTTCAGAAAATAGAAATTTTGGACAGGGCCAAAAATCTTACCCCTCCTATTACAAAGCCAAATATTACTTCATGAACTTCGTTTGAACAAACTTGATTCTACACCTAATATGGAAGCTCCATACCATATATCAAGTCATTGTACACATTGGTTTTTGAGAAGAAGATTTTTAAAATATTTTGGAGCATTTTCCCCCACTCCCTCCCTATGGGGCTGGGCATGTTGAGTTGAACAAAAATGAAATGCCCCTTTGGGACCATCACTCACACAAATATTCACTTGAATTGGCCCAGTGGCTTTGGAAGAGAAGACCAAAACATGGTGTTGACGGACGACGGACAGAGAGCGATGAGATAAGCTCAGCTTGACTTTGTCAAGATGAGCTAAAAACCTACAAATGGAGGGTTAATTACTGTTGTGGTGTATCCCGAAACACTTGCCTGCTAAATACTAAAGCCTTGAGGGGTAATTGACTTCAAACAACTACCTTAACCCTTTACCCAATGCAGATGATATCAAAATTTATTATTTTAAATATCATTTTTTCAAAACATTTCAACAAAACCATATTATGTGTCCCCTCGTTGGAACGAGCTTGACGAAATTTTTTAAAAAATAATATTTTTTCAACTGCTGAATTTGTATATTACGTGGGCAGATGTGGGCAATTCATTGGGTAAAGGGTTAATACAAACTCTTACATCGGACTGTGAATTTTTAAGTCCAAAAAAAAAACCATTACAATTTCTGAAAAAAATATAAAAATTTTGTAGTGAGGGGGTGTTAGTTGCCTCTGAAGGGCATAAGAGCACGAATAAACACCAAACAAGTTTGTTAACCCTTAAAGGTCTGGATATTTTTATACACTTTTCATATGGTTTATGTATCTACATCTTGAGACTTTGCAGTTATTTTTATGCAAGACTTGGCTGCTTGCAAAAGCAGCCAAGACTTGCCTACAAACAACTGCCAAGGTTTTATAAGTACAACTTGCCTTCAACCACTGACTGCATGTTGGAGTCACCTGTTTGGTTGCAGTGAAATGTGATCCAAGTTGGAACTGGGCTTTCAAGGGTTAAAGCAACATAACATGCATACAATATGATCTGCCTGTAAATGCAAATGCTTACAACTTCACAAAAAGTAAGTTTTACCTCAAACATTTTGTTAATATTGAAAAAAAAATCCTGGTTTGGGGAAAAATATGGTTGAGAAGGTCCATGCTACCCACATATCAAATATCAAAGGCCCAGTCACATAGAAAATGACCTAAACACAAACTCATACAAAATTGGATATGTCTGGCCAACACGGACACCACTGTACATACCATAATATACATGTAGCTCACCACTGGGTTGAAGTAAGTAAGCTAAAAAAAACTACGGAAAACAGCTTTCCTTTGTTCTTTACTCTTGGGTAAAGTTTTGTGAAATTCCACCCAGTCATTATTGAGTCATGGCTAAGCCATAATTTTCCAGATAGAAAAAATTTTCCCAGATTTCTGTATAACTGTGTGATCTTCATCTTTGTCAGTCAGACCTGATGATGCTGCAGGACACTCCTTCCATTTGAGCTTTACCCTTGTGTGAAGTTTTCTGAACATCCACCCAGCTATTATAGAGTTATGACTGAGACACATTTTCCTGGACAGAAAAACAAAATGTGAACAGATGGATGGATGGACGGAAGGAAGAACAAGCCAGATTCAAGATGCTGCCTTCGGGCCTGAAAAATAAACTTTGAATGGCTGATTTTGCCCCCAAAAATTGACCAGATATGACTGTTATGTTATGTAAAGGGTTAATTCCAGTATTACTAAATGCTTCATGTATGCACTTCATTCATAAAAAGTTAAAGACATTAAATTAGAGGCGGACTGGCAGTATGGTATGCAATTGTCAGCCCACAAAGAGGACATTTCAATATACCAGCAGTCTTGCCTGCAATTGATCACTCAGATGAAAGGAACAGTGTTTCTTCAATTTCAGAAATCAAAATTTTTCCCATTATGCCAAACTATGGTCTTCATGATGGGTCCCCCCTCCGAGGTAGAACCCTTTTTGAAGAAGAATAGAAGAAGATGAATAACAAGATTTTGATAAACCTTCCAGCAGATTGCCTCATTTGACAATGGTTAACCTGTTGATCGGTTACCTAGATTTTTGTCATAAACCTATTGGTTAACCATTGTATTAAAAGTATTAATACTGACAAAGCTTCTGACATACCCAACTACCGTTCCTCCCAAATTAGTTTGGCGTTTAGACATAAGGGACCCAAGGCAGATGAAGTACAAAACAGGTACATACACACGCCCCTTCTCCCTTACACACGCACATACACTTGTGCACGCATTAACATTTGTTGTTCTTTGCTTTATATAATTTTTGTGTCTAATGAAAATTAAAGAATTTTAATTGTTTATTTTGCTGTGTGGTTTATTATTTCAGAAATGCAAACACATTTGCCTCGAACTGGGAGTGGGAATTGGGCAATTGTGTGGGGATGGGGTCAAATACCGTCGATGGACGTCTGTATTACGAATACATTGAACTTTAGGGCATGGGAGTTGCATTGGCAGTCTCTGATTAACATTGAAAAAGAAATAATTGTAAATCATATCTACCTTCACCTACATTTCGGAATCCGGAGAATGTAATCCAAAATTCCAAACTAAAACTTTATTTGTGCCACAATGTTCGAAATCATTTGGAAAAACCCATGTTCACAACCATGCTGGATGCTTATTCAAATGGAATAAGCACGAAAACAAGAAGTCAGCATTGGTGAATAAAAGACGTTTCCATAATGTGTTCGAAAATTTTTATCATGGATTGGAAGAGTAAAAAGGGGCGGAATGCAAATAATTAACAACAGCTCATTTGATTTTCAATATGTCTCCTTTTTATTGTCTTGAAGACTTATTTTCAGTTTCGCGCAGTGCGAGAGTTAAAACCTCACGGGCAGTAAATGTATTAACAAAGCAGTTAGCTCCCTTTAGCTGTAACAGACAATTGTCTTTCTCAGAATCGAAACAAATTAATTGTTTCGAGAGCCAGAGGGCGCCGTGAGTTGGTACTGCAGATCTTCAGTACTGCTAATACTATAGATTTATACCCCCACAAGTACAGTAATGATTGAAACACGCTGTATAACCACGAGCATTTTGTTCTTGTTTTGTTCACTGCAGTGCTTCTTTTAAATCAGTGGGTGGAAAAAAGTTGAAAACTTTTCTCATCCCATAACAACTAATTTCGTTGGGTATCAGCGCGATTTTTGGTTAACCGATCGAGCGTTCGCCTGAAAACAAATCTGCGCAACAGATAGACGAACAGTACGAGCATTCGCCTCTTATTTCGAGGCCTGCCTCGATCGCCCCTTTGGAGAGGAGATTGTTGATCTCCTGCACCAGGTGGTCCCGACGCAGAGAATCGGAAGGGACCTGACGCGGGATTGAGGGGCACCCGAGATAAACAGGGGTGCCGATGGAAGGACAGTCGCAGACCGGATTGGATGACGTCGAGGACCCAAGTGTCTGACGTTATCTCTGTCCAACAGTCGAACAACAGACAGCCTTCCTCCCACTGGAGGCGAATTGAGGTGAGGACCTTCATTTGCAGCCTCAACGAGGACCCCAAGAGGAGAAACCACCCCCTCGGGAAGCAACAGAGTCCTGAGACTTTCCTCCCAGAGGCTGCCAGCGAGCCTGGTTGCATCGGTGCTTCTTCTGAGCAGAAGTTGCAGATGGAGCCGAAGGCGTGGCTGACGTCGCTGACGTGGCAGACGCAGCGGGATGCTTGGCAGGCCTGGAACGACCACCACCCGCAGCAGCAGGTTGGTCCAGCTGTCATAGCAAAAGCTGGTCCTCCAAATGATGAAGAACCTCACCACGGACAGCATCCACAGAACCATGGAACAGCTTAGGTCCAACCAAAGAAGCAGACCTCAGAACAGCATGCTGCTCAGAAGGAAGGGATGGAGAAAAATCCAACACTGCATCCCAGCTCCAAATTAGCCGTGTTACAGGCGTGAACGTGTGTCAAGTTCATAAGAGGTGCCTGAGCATCATCAAACTCCCCTGGTGGAAAATATGCAACCAGGGCAGCGACGACATGGTCCACGAGAGATAACATACCCAGCATCTCACGGGACAGGCCCACCATAGACTCAACGACTGACATCGGGAGAACTGTCGACTTAGGCTTAGTCAACCCGAGGGAAGAAGAATCTTCGTCCACAGTAGTTATCCCTTGAAAACCGCGACGGAGGCAGGAAAGCATCAGCTCGTGAAAAGAAAGAACCCTTGAGGGCCTGAGAACGCATTTTGGCATCTAAGCCCTGGAAGGACTCAACAACCTGAGCCGATTGAGAGGACGCAAAACCCCAGAGCTAGAAGGTTCAACAGGGTTACAGTGCTCCACAGAGGACCGCGGCTGGACGGTCACTGATGGCTGGTCTGAAGGCTGAATGTCCGGCAATAAGCCAAAGACAAAATCCAAAGCCTGTCCCAAAACTGATGGGGGGTGGGAGGGGTGGGGGGGGGGGGGGACCTGTCGCCTTCAAGAAAATCATCATCCTCTGTAGTAGAAAAGACGCAGCCCAACTCGCGCTGACCAGCAAAAACCTTCTGTGAATACTGAACAGTATCCAAAGGGCCAGGCGAGGAATCTCGGCGACCGACCAAAGGAGGTTGTGCCTCAGGAGGCACAGGGAAGCCAAGTTGAGGGCTGCTAGAAAGCAACCGGGTGAGCGCCAAAACGGCCTGATGCAGCTCACCCTGAGAATCCGTCATAGCAGCATCGCCCGATGGAGTGTCTTCCCAATGGACCCTTCTAGCAGAAGAACCCAAATCCTCAGAAGGGACCGACGATGAACGTCAATAAGCAGACAGAATAGGGAGACAGTGAGAAGACACCAGAGGATAGTCCCAAGAGTGATGCCCAGGGGCAATCACTGACCTCTGCGGAACAGAAGGTCCAGCCTGCAAATCGTCTAGAGAGACCGACGGCGTGCGTCGATCGGTAGCTGGACCTGGGACACGGTGAAAAGACACCGGAGGATTGTCCCAAGAATGAAAGGAACCTGCCATTGGCCTCTGCGTGGCAGAAGGCCCCAACTGCCCATCCTCTGAGACCGACGACAAGCATCGATCGACAGTCAGACTTGGAACACAGTGAGGAATCACCGGAGGAAAGTTCCAAGAGTGACAGCTAACCGGAGCTGTCACTGACCTCTGCTGAACCGCAGGCCCTGGATGCCAATGCCCCAGCCCCATCCTGCTAGCCGGCACACCAGCAGGGGAAGGCGGAACAACAAATGATTCGCTCGAGGGGCGAGGAATCGCTGCCAAAGAGACCGAACGGCCCAACCGACAAGGAGCAAACCTAGCCAGATGAGACGGAGCTGACAGCAAACCCGCACAGCTTCGCCGTTAAGCCAGGGGAGGTGCAAAAGCAAAAGCTGGTCCTTCGAATGATGAGAAACCTCACCACGGACACCTTCCATGGAACCATGGAGCAGCTGAAGTCCAACCAAAGAAGCAAACCTCAGAACAGCACGCTGCTCAGAAGGAAGGGATGGAGAAGAATCTGGGAACATGTATTCATTCCTCTCAAAATAAAATCAGGAACAGGAAATTATTTCAACTGCTTGTCTTTTTGACATTCATTCTTGGGAAGAATGAATTTTGTGTGATTCTGCCACTGTGATAAAGTGTAGTATTCTACCGGATAGTTAACTCTCAACTCCCTGCACACTATGTGCAGATATTCCTGCCAAGGACACAAAATCTCTTGCCACTGATACAAGTATAATTTAGGCACAATTAATCAAATTTGTCCCCTGTAAATTGAATGGACTTTTTGAGCAATGATTTCTTGAGTTAAATATTGATAAATGTTTCATCAAATCCAGTCATGGCTGCTTCACATATTTATATATTTATTGGGGTTTAACAACACTTTCGACAGCCAGGGTCACCTCGTTCGGACAGTTTTACGGGTGGAGGAAGCCGGAGTACCCGGAGAGAACCACTGAGCAGTGGTGAGCAATGTCAGGCTCCCCAACATACTAATTCCACACAAGCAGGGTTAGCATTGGTTTAATACAATTGTATATTGACATGCAGTACACCTTAGTACACAACGCCACCATGCCACCATGTGAGTTATATGTCTAATTCCTACTGCTGTGAACTCAGAACAGGGTTCTTAAGCTTGAGTTAATTCCAAAGTAGGGCTTGCACTTACGTTACAGCCAATTGTAAACAATTGTGAGTAGGTTGAGAAGAAATGTCCTCCATGTGGACTGTCATTGATCTCTCAATGCAAGCAAAGCATGTCCATTCAGTTCGAATAATCAAAATTTTCTCCAGGTCTGGGGCCCATTGGTGCATTTCCCGGCAACTTTTCATGGCCCAGTTTTCCCCTGTACTAAATTTTACCCGATACATGTTTGGACGAATAACCATGAAATTTGATGGTTTCAGAAGATTTTGAAAAAAATCAGGGATACAATGTACTGTCAAATGGAGAAACAAACTGAAAGAAATGAATAACCAAAAGAAGTACATTACCTAGAAGCAACTCCAATCCGAATGCCATAATCTTGAAGCTTTTGCAGAATATTGGGTACATCCTCAAAATATTCCACCTGTTTTCCATGTCTGTCATATACACCATCACTGAAATACAACACTTTATTTACAGCTGTATCCCTCCACCCATAGGATATCAAAATTTAATATTTTAAATATTTTAAATTTTGTTTTTTCAATTTTTTCAAAATATTTCAATAAAACCATATCATGGGCCCCCTTATTGGAATGAGCTTGGCAAGCTTTTTCCAGTTATGAGGGGTCACAGGGTCACATGATAATGGATTGTTGACATTTTTTTTTTAACTGCACAATTTATATATTACAGATGCAGCTGATTCATTAGGTAAATGGTAAGATGATCACACATAAAATATTATTATTATTATTTATTGATGTTTAAGGTCACATATATCACACATAAAAACTAGATGGTTCTGAAATCGCAAAGCAAATTTCCAGAATACATTCAATGAAGCAAGACCAATACCAGTGCCTAACAATAAGGGGAGGGTGACTGGAGAGCTGAAATGGTTAAAGGGTTTTCTTGATCGATTAATTACATGGATTAACCTTGGTTAACCGATTAGTCACTTACCCTAATAGGTAGCTGAATAATTGTCGTACCATTGATGATTTACAGCATATTAACTCTTTACCCAACATAACAGGAAAAACCAGCCAGTGCTGTATACAAAAGTCTCCATTCAAATTTTAATATGTTTTCAATTTTTGTCTCAAAAACATAGCTTATGACGAACTCATCCCAATGAGGGGTCATAAGCAATGTCTTTGAGACAAAAATTGAATTTTTTTAATAATTTAATAATTTATTTTGCAAGTATCGTCTTTTAACCGCATTAGGTAAAGGGTTAAATGACCATTTCCACCTACTGATACATGCACGTAAACAAGTATGTCAGCATGTAACATGCATGCTTTACTCTGTCTCATATAATTGATGAGTCAGTGTGACAATGTTTGCCTGTCTTGGAGCAAGTTTCTTCCTCTGTTGACCCATATAATACAGTAGTTCAAAAGTAACGGTTAATCGATCAATTACTTTTTTGATCGATCAAGATGCTGATCATTGATTAATCGATTAACTGTTTCAGGTCTTGGTGACTGTTACCTTTTATTGTACTTAGCCACTGGATAAGGCATATAAAAACTTATAAAAAGACATCAAAAAGGGATAAGACAATAGAAACCTGATCACTCAACTAGCAAGTTTGTCATTCATGGACCAGTATGTAGTCTCTGCAGTGGTCCATGATTTGCAAATTTTCTTTTTGGGTCCTCACATTTCTACATGTATTGCTCTTGCAAGCAAATGTATACATGTAGATGTTCATAAACAACTCTGTTTTTCTAAATAATCTTCCAGCACAAAGACATAGAAGCGCACTGCTTAGTGCTTTGGACATGGAGACAGAGGTAGCCACATGACAATTATACCAAACTCTTACATCACAATAAAGTTGACCACTCATTAAGCAAGTTGATACTGGATCAGCCATGTCAACTACCATTGGCTGTCAGCAGTGCTGAGGCAAAAGCCGAGGAAACTTAAATTGTCTCTGGCAATAAAACTTTCGACAGCCAGGGTCACCTCGTTCGGACAGTTTTAAAGGTGGAGGAAGCCAGAGTACCCAGAGAGAACCACCGTGCAAAGGTGAGCAAATGTCAGGCTCCCCAACATACTAATACCACACAAGCAGGGTTAGCACTGGTTTAATACAATGGTATATCGACATGCATTATGCCTTAGTACACAACGCCACCGTGCCACCATGTGAGTTATATGTCTAATTCCTACTGCTGTGAACTCAGAACAGGACACCCAACAAACAGCCTTTGTGTCAACTTGCCAGTTAAATTCAAAATTTACTGGCAGTGGTTTCTCATGAAGTCTTGGCTGCCTTTGTAGGTACATGTAACCAAGAGTTGACTACAAACCACTGCAAAGCCACAAGACTGAGCTGGTCACATGATGCAAAACAGGTGAATTGTCTTTAACTGGTTGAGTGCTAGAAGCCACTATCATGGCTCTATTGGAAAGTGCTAGAAGCCACTTCAGGTGCTTTACACTGGATGCTCATTCCAATGAGGTGTCACAACCCATAATTTTGAGATAAAAAATGAAAAAAAAAAAAACTCTTGCTGAAGGAAATTCATACCCTCACGCAGTGCTGGACCGATGAAGCATCAATTAATTAAAATAAAAAAAATTATGAATATTCTTGGACGGACTCACACATGGATGGACACACAGATGCACAGACGCATATAATTCAGTATACCCCCATTTTCTTCGAAAGTGGGGGTATAATAATGAAAATTGAATGTGATTTTTGTGAATAGCACAAGCCTGTTTTGGTTGTCATGCCTTGTAAAGGGTTAAGTGTTAAAAAGTAAATTTATTATACCCTGAACAAAAGACTATAAAAACATTGTGGAAAAATAATAACTGTATCCCCCACAGTGAAAATATAGAAATTTACACTTTCACTGTATCAAAAATGTTACAATGTACCTTACAAACTTGCCCGCTTTCATTTGAGGCATAATCAAGGAGAGTACCACTGATTTATCACTGAAAACTACCAACTTAGCCTGACATGTACATAATGAAAAGAAATTCTAGCATTTCTGAGTGGATACTGCCAAATTATTTTTTTTGGACCATGATAAATGTTCATTTTTCAGTCATAGCATGTTACTCACGAAAAATAAACATTTGCCTTGGTCACTCATGTGCTGTATCCACTCAAAAACATTTGATATTCTATATTCATAAGACGAAGATGAATGCCTATTTCTTGATATATCACAGTATAATAACTACCTTTATTTTTGGCCTACTATCAGCAGCTGGCAGTTAAGACAATCCTTTACTTTACTGAGGTATACGATCATGTAGATTAACTACATCAATATGGTATTCCTGGCTTGTACCATTTTTGTATAGCTGGGGTATAATTCATGGCCTGATGAATGTGCATACATGTATATATCGGGAGAAAGACTACATGCGCCCAAGTGAAAGTCAAGTTGTGTCACACTGGAAATGGACCATGTAGGTACATGTACCTACATTGTAGGAGGCAGCATAGAGTACAGGTATGACTCACTTTCCATTATGATGTAAAAAGCTGTAAAAGATTCCCACTGTGGTGGTGGATACAAGTACCCACAAGTGGTTTTGAGTATACATGAGGAGCAACGAGGCTCATAAAAGGCAGTCACAGTTAGGAGCCAGAGAGAACAAAGAGCTCCCGTAATATCTTCAGATAAGCTTTGAGAGCTCCACATATACACCAGGGCTTCATTAATAAAAATTTTAATGATGATGATTTCTATTACCCCATAAACATATGAGTGGACAAAACTGGACATCACTGCCCACCTGCCCAGTTCACAGCAGTTGTACTGTATTTGCCTATTTGGCAAATCAAGGCAAACATTTGCATTGATGATCCTGTCAGCTGAATTAACCCAGTAAGTCGCACTTTAAGAGAAGGTGAAGTTGAACCTTTGTCATGAGTTAACCATAAACAGCAGAATTAACTCCAGAAACAGCACATCAGACACTTGTCAACTGTGCTGTGAAACAGCGGGCCATGTGAATCTCACATTTTCGATCCGAATCATCTTGAAGATGACCATTGGGGGTTGGGGTACAATAAACTTGATTTGTTCCGATTCTAATGGCTCAAGTTCCGACTGATAAAATAATTCAACTTCATGTACATCATCAAGGCATGCCTTCGTCGAAGGCATGCCTTGAAGATGTAGTTGGAATATTACCCTGTAAGGATTATAGTTGATCGTTGACATTGCTTGGAAACCTTAAATTTGTATTTAATAATGGTAGGAACTAGTGATATTGGAATTAGCATGGCTGGTGACATGAATGAAGATGCTATTTATGTTAATGTATCGGAAGTTACACTCAGTCTTTTATTTCAACATTTTTTATGTAAAATTTCCATCTGAAGTATACATTTTGTGTGAAGATAAAGATGACTGATACTGAGCTATATTCCTTTGAAAAATATTCGGGAGGAAACGAATCGGGCAGACGATAACCAGCTGTATCTGTCTGCTGATCTTTCCAATATGAATGACTCCTTAACAACACTGGAGGCATGCATTGAGAATATTCGACAGTGGATGGGGAGAAACTTTCTAAAATTAAATGATGATAAAACTGAATTTGTACAGTTAGGCGCCAAACATCAGCTAGACAAAGTTCCAATTAACTGCTTGAAAATAGGCGATAGCGCAGTTAGATCAAGTAAAACTGCCCTAAACCTCGGTTTCACTTTTAATGATTGCTTTGATCTGCATAACCAAATCACAAAAGTGAGCAAATGCTGCTTCCTCCAAATAAGAAACATCAACAAAATCAGAAAGCTACTTGACCAAAACACTCTGAAAACTGTTATACAGCCTTTGGTCCTGTCCCATTTGGACTATTGCAACTCTCTCTATTTCGGCCTTCCTCTGAAATCAATGTACCTGCTTCAACGTATTCAAAACACAGCAGCTAAGATCATTACCGGTGCGAAAAAATATGACCACATTACACCAATCCTGAAATCTTTGCATTGGCTGCCAGTTGAGTCTCGCATTAAGTATAAGGTATTGGCGGTGACACACAACATCTTACATAGCGACAAAGCACCAATCACCTTAAGCAGGTCATCAAAGTAAACACACCGTCGAGGAATCTCAGGTCAGCTTCTGAGAGTCTCCTTGTTGTACCTCGAATTCGATCAATGGCAGGGAAGAGATCGTTCACTTTTGCAGCTCCCTCACTCTGGGACGCCCTCCCTCGGAACCTTAGAAAAACCCTAAATGCAGATCACTTCAAGAAAGCTCTGAAAACCCATCTCTTTCAAGCAACCTTCGGCCGCTGATTATACCATTGTTACCATTACCTATGTTTTCAGCGCTTTTGAGCAGCGTTTCGCTGGGAAAAGCGCTATATAAATAAATTATTATTATTAAAAAATCAGACTCTCTCCATCCAATAAATAGTGACAAAACAATTGTCAATGCACAAAATCTTGCTAAAGTTCTCCATCCTGGTAGAATTGTATTTATTTGAAAAAATATATAAATTTTATAGTAAATTTCCTTTCTTATTATACCTACCGAAATTGTTTACTACAGGCTTGCACTACAGTGGAAGAACCTAACTCGGATAAAATACTCTCTATTTTAATCTTTCTCAAGATTTGGGAAAGAAAAGTGGTGTAAAAACACCACGAAAAAATAAGCCAAAACTGGGTCGAGCGCCATCGGCGCACACCCAGTATGGGACGCTCTTCCATAGTACAAATCCACGACTTCCGTAAAACAGTGTGCAATGAGTCAATTCGTCATTCTTTTGATTCCGAACAACACAGGAGTTATGAGATCAGCGGGGAGGAAGGATTCTTACCCGAATAAGAAGACGGGAGGGCCTCCATGTAAACAATTTCGGTAGGTATAATAAGAAAGGAAATTTACTATAAAATTTATATTTCTTATCAATCTACCTCAATTGTTTACTACAGGCTGAATAGACAAAAGGCTGGAGGGAATCACATAACCAACCCACACATAACTCAACAGCACTGGGACCGTGGACAGAGGAAGAGATCCCTAGGCCTATCAAACCATAGCATCACAAACATTAGAAAAGACAATGAAAGATGAGGCGTATGGTGAAGTGCGACACACAGACAGAAAGGGCAGTAACAGCACAAAGCTGGAACCGACCCTGAAAAAAGCTGAAAGGCTGGGATAGACAACAGCCTGAGCCTAAGAAAGAGGGCCCCAAGGTTCTCTGTCAGCTCCTGCAACTGTCGCAGATAAAAGGAGAAAGTAGCATTTCTCCAGAAGGCTGCCAGAATAACATCCGTCATCCGACAACATGACAGAGTTATTAAAAGAGGAAGACAATGCACGCACCTCGTGGCAGAAAAAAAACAATTGGAAAAACAAGCACCAGTAGCTAGACGAGCGGAAGCTGCACGAATAGCAAGACAAATCAATCAAGAAATGGATGCAGGAGAGATCTGGCATGTGAGAGAACGCATATTCATCCAGGATAAAGGTGTGAACGCCCGCCAACCCAAAGCAGAGCAGCGCCCAAGAAAGTGACCATCTTGAAGGAAACTGCAAAGCCCTAGGTCTTTTCAAGGAAAAGAGCTGAACAAGTTTACTGGGAGTCGGCTAGGACATTCAGACGACCGGGAATGTGACGAACAGCCACCCTGGCGTGGACATCCTGAGCGAGCAGTAGAAGATCCCAAGCCAATTCGTACATTGGAACAGAGTGCGTGCACCCTGATTCCGAATGGAAGCAACCACCGTCGAATGATCGGACAACAGAAGGACCTGGCGATTCGACAGGTGAGGGATCCACTGCCTGAAGCTCAGGAGAAGAGCAAGAAGCTCCTTCTGGTTGATGTGTAGAGCTGCATGATCCTGGTCCCACATCCCGTGAATGGAAAGACCTCGAGGATCCAACGTCGCACCCATCCGAGATCACAGGCATCTGCCATCAGAATGCGATCGGACGTGGGTAAGTCCAACGCAATACCCTGCGAAAGCCACTGGATATCTGCCCAGAGGAGAAGGTGAGGATAAAGATATTTTGGAAACTGAAGCACCAGATCCAGAAAATCGACATTCGGCCTCCAACGACTGAGCAGAAAGTGTTGGAGAGGTCTGACACGCAGCCGACCTAGAGGAATGAGATCTGTCACCGAACAGCAGAGACCGGATAGCCGGAGAATACTCCGAGCCGTCACGGAAGTGGACTGGGACAGAGTCATAGTAAAAGCTGAGAGAATCACAGCCTTGGCCTGGGGAACCGCCACCAAATTGAATTGTGTGCGGAAAGCAATCCCCAAATGATAAAACGACTGAGAAGGGACCAGGTCCGACTTCTCCTCGTTGACTCTGAAACCTAGCGACATGAGCAGGCTCAACAGAGTGGCGACATCCGACTCCAGTAAGGCAGCATTGGAATGCCCCTGGAGGATATCATCCAGATATGCCGAAGTAGTCATCCTGGACTGTGTGCGATGGAAAGCTATCACATGCGACATCAGTCTGGTGAAGGCCCAAGGAACCAGGTTGAGGCCGAAAGGCATGGCCTTGAACTGGTAAACTCGCTCCAGAAAAATGAACCTGAGATACTTCTGTAACACCCAATGAATCGGAATGTGAAAGTAAGAGTCGAAGCTGGAAGCGAAAACTCCCTGCATGGTGAATTGAACGGAGGACCGACCTGAAAGTCTCCATGCTGAACTTGGGAGCAATGATAGACTGGTTCAGGAAACCCAGATTGACAACCGGTCGGAGTCGGCCGTCCTTCTTTGGCACCAAGAACTGGCGGGAATAGAAACCCACTGACCTAATGTTCTTGATGACCTCAATCGCCCCCTTTGTCAGGAGATTGTCTATCTCCGTGGACAAAAGTTCCCAACGTAAAATGTCTGAAGGAACTGCGGTTGGAAGAGGCACCCTGGACAGAGTGGGGTGCCTTCGGAAGGATATTCGCAGCCCGGACCAAACAACATCTAACACCCAAGGATCGGATGTGATGGTGGCCCTACGGTCTGCGAACTCTGCCATCCTTCCTCCAACCTGGGACGGGTTGAGGTGAGGACCTTCATTTCGAACCCCGACGAGGCTCGCAAGGAGAAAACACCTCCTCTACTTAATGAAGAATCCTGGGACTTCCCTCAAAACTACCGACGCTTACCCTTACCCCTTGAGTAAGAAGTAGAAGCGGAGGCAGAAGGATCAGCCCCTTTGCTTCGCAGAGGAAGCAGAGGGTACTTGTTAGGCTTGGAACAGCCCGTGCCTACCCTAGAAGGCTGATCAAGCTGAAGAAACAGCAGCTGATCGTTGGAATGACGTAGGACATCATCCCGGACCGACAACACAGAACCATGGAAAAGTTGCAGACGTGCCAAAGAAGCAGATCGAAGAGTAGCGCAGTGCTCCTCAGGAAGGGATCGGCCTGTGTCCAGCACAGAGTCCCCTCGAACTAATTCCAGATTAGCCGTGTTACAGGCAAGCGTGTGAGTAAGATGCATGAGCGCCTTGGACAGCACACACAAAGGAGCCTGTACCTCGTCAAACTAATCTGGGGGCAGATAAGAAGCTAAAGCTGAGACGACGTGATCAGAGAGAGAAAGCATACCAAGCATCTCTCTCGATAAGCCCAATGTGGACTCCAGAGCCGTCATCGGAATGACGGCAGACTTGGACTTGGAAAGCCCGAGGGATGTGGAGTCCTGATCCAAAACCGTCAAAGTCTGGTAGACCGACGGATTGGCGGAATCGTAGGAACGATAACACGCCGGAGGCAAAAAGGTGTCACCTCTGGAGAAGAATGGAGCCTTCATAGCCTTGGAAGTTAGCTTAGAGTCCAAGACTGAAAATGCTTCAACCAACTGTACCGAATGGCACGGTCGAAGATGCCCAGAAGCGGGTTGCTCCATAGGCTGTTGGCGCGCGACCGATGATCGCGGCCTAGCTGACACTGTCGACTGGTTAGATGGTTTGAGATCCGGAAAGAACCCAAACACGAAATCAAGAGCCGCCCCCAAGTCCGAAGACTGCTGGCTCTCAACATCAAGCATGTCTGACTCTTCCCCTGAGTCGGAAGACACATAGCCCATCGTGAGCAAACCAGCCGACACCTCCCATGGTGTCGGAACACCAGAGGGATCAGAAAGTGGCCTGTTTCCAATCCCGGGAGGCGGCGCCATAGGGGGCGCCTGGAAACCACTCGCTGCCTCGCTGGAAGCAACAGGAAGGCTCTTTGACAGAATCTGAGTGAGTAAGGAAAGGGCCTCCCTAAGCTCACTGCCCGTACTGGCCGGTTCGACAGGGGAACGAATCGACAAAGTGGCTTCACCTCTGACCCTTTTAACCAGCGAAGGGTCACGATCCTCCAAAACACCCGACATGGGACGACGGGCGGCAGCCGATATGTCTGAAGGCAGACGTGTATAGGGGTGTGACACACCCCGAGGATCAACATAGCGGGAATTCATGAGAGTCACCGCGGACCTCTGCAGGGCAGAAGGTCCAGGCTGCACAAAAGACGTTGGTCCCCCAAAACTGGTCGTGGGCCAGAATGAGTGGACGGAAACGCCACGGAGTTCATAGTGTCCCACTAAGAACATCCGAATCCAATGACAACTGTGGTGTACGAAGGTGCAGAGACCACAGTAGAGGGTCTGGCTGGCAGCCACTTCCAACTTCGCCGAGTTGAAGTCAGGGAAGGCTGAGGCCGATTCCCCCACGTCTACACAACCAACCAGACACCGCAGCAGACCACTGCAGGTATAAAACTACTGTGCTCAATGGCTGAGAGGACACAGTAGGGGGTTCAGTCGGCAACCCCATCCAACTTCGCCAAGTTGAAGTCAGGGAAGGCTGAGGCCGATACCCCACAACCACACTACAGACATCCCTGCAGATCCTGGCAGGGATAAGCCGAGGCCGGCTAAAAACGGTGCCCAATGACGTTGTAGACGGGACAGCAGTAGCAGCAGATACGACGGGAGCTGTTGGAACTGGCGGAAAAGTGGAGAGAGCCACCAAGCTCGGCCTCCAAAGGAGGAGTCACAACCCTAGTGACAGCCTCAGATGTCGACTGGAGAGGGCGCATAGTCCCGGAACCAGGCATCTCTTCACCAGAAATCCAACAGCTCCCGCAGTATCCACCATGGTAAAAAACTGCACATTCCCCACGGAAGGGGAATAACTCTCACCAGACATGGTCGAGTCGGGAAGCCCCGAAACGACAGTGTTCCCCACCCCCCGCTGGTGTGGGAGGAGCTGCACATCCCCCACGGAGGGGGAGCAATTCTCACCAGACGTGGTCGAATCAGGCGACCCCAAAACGATAGCGTTCCCCACCCCCCATGGGAGTGGGAGGAGCTGCACATCCCCCAAGGAAGGGGGCAAACTCACACCAGACGTGGTCAAATTAGGGGGACCCAAAATGACAGTGCCCCCCCCCCCCCCGGGGGCGGGAGGAGCTGCACATCCCCCACGGAGGGGGTTAACTCACACCAGACGTGGTCGTGTCGGGAGGCTCCCGAAACGACAGCGTTCCACACCACCCGCAGGTGCGGAAGAAACGGCCACGAGAATGCACCAAGGCAAGGACAAAAGGAATTGCCCTAAAGGAACCGAACTGGAAATAACAGAGGAGAGAGCAGTAGAAGAAAAAGGTGAACTCAACAGAAACAGAAAGTAGATGAACACCCTCAACTACGAGAGAAGGTGGCAGAAATTTAAACCGGTGGGTACATAACAGAACCCAGACGGTCGACAGGGACCGAAAAAACAGAAATTCAGCCCTCAACAGAGTGAAGAAATCCTGTCCAGACAGTCCAGAATGACACCTAACTCCAAAATTAATTCATTCAACCGAAAAAATTCATTGTCGAATCGCGTGATGTCGAAAACAAAACATTCGCAAAAACGGAATAGTAAATAATATACAATGAGAATGTGGTTGAAAATATTAACGAGAATATATAAAACACAGTCCTGTTATTATACGATCTTCAGATCGATAATTCCAGTCACAGGAAAACCATTATCCACTAGTTGAATTATCACTGTTTCATAATGCATATGGCGGGGACACATCCTGCTCGTGCCTCGGATAAAAAAAGAATGACGAATTGACTCATTGCGCACTGTTTTACGGAAGTCGTGGATTTGTACTATGGAAGAGCGTCCCATAATGGGTGTGCGCCGATGTCGCTCGACCCAGTTTTGGCTTATTTTTTCGTGGTGTTTTTACACCACTTTTCTTTCCCAAATCTTGGGAAAGATTAAAATAGAGAGTATTTTATCCGAGTTAGGTTCTTCCACTGTAGTGCAAGCCTGTAGTAAACAATTGAGGTGGGTTGATAAGAAATTACAGGGTTCGAACATGTTTCTGAGAATCAAATTCCATGACTTTTCCAAGACTTTCTGACCAATTTCCATGACCTTTCTGTCATTAGTACGATCACCACGCTCTCTTTTTCATGATTTTTAAGCGTGATTCTGGGGGAAATGGTGTACTGCAGCATTATCATGACAAACTTACATGACTATAGCAACTCCACCACCCCTCCCCCCTCCCATTTTCCAAAACTTCCAGGCCTGCAAAAAATATTTTTGTTTTCTGTGACTTTTCGAGGATTCTGTGACCCATACGAGCCCTGACACTCATGTTACAAATCACCTTTCAAAAATAATTTGGCACTTTACCAACTATCAGGAATATTCAATTAAAAGATATTCATTTAACTGGTAGAGTGCTGAACGCTCATATCTGGGCTTTATTCTGAAGTGCAGGTACCTCAAGGCTAAATTCTGGATTCCATATTATCTATGAAGTGATATTATTTAGTCTGTTAGGATGCACTCTCCTATAAATTTTAACATGCCAAAAACATGTGAACAAATTTTGATGGTCAAAAATATTTTAGCACTCTCCCAGTTAAATTGGCTCCACTGTACTGTCATTACAAAAGCATAAATCTCTGACTGCCTAAACCACCAATTACCGATAGAATTTCGCTGGTCAAAAAAATATGAAAACATGGCATCTCAGATGCTGTTTTTATTAGTTTTCCTTGAAGCAAAAATGATTTTGCAATATTTTGTATCTTAAATAGCATTTGACCAGTATACAGTACTTCAGTTACAAAAGCCATCAAGAGAATTTTGACCAGATTGCAACTTGTTTGCATTCTGGACATAATTCACTGTCTGCTTCTCTTCCCACTATAGTAAAATCATGTCGAAAAAGAAATGTAAGAATATTGAATTTGAGATGGTATTTTCATTTGTTGTTCTTGATGCCATCTTGATTTCGCTGTAATTTATTTAGGAAATCTCAACCGACAGGTGTGCTGCGATCCAATCTCGATTTGATCACAAAAAAAAATGAAAGTGTCAATGACACTGTCGCTCAACTTGTGTGAGACATGTACATGTATAGTATGTGACACAGCAATGACACACATCTAGGTAATAACCTGATAACAAAGGTACATGTAAAGTATTGTAAAGCTCTGTACATAAATACTGACCATAGCCTGTAACAAATGTAGAGGTAAAGTATTGTAAATGTGGGTGACAGTTAGATGCTGAACTAGAAAAGAAATCTCTGTGGGGTAAATGTTACAAATTACAATGGGGATCCTTGTATGATGCATCATAAGCCAAATGTTAGCAACTGTTTTAGCCTGTTTCATTTAAACCCTTCTACGGTTGATTCCTACTAAGTAATAAATATTTGTCCAGTCCTTCTTAAAATATAGGTATTTGAATTTTGTTATCTTTAGCCCATAGGGCTCCCACGACGGTAAGGAGGTTTTATTGTTCTCATTGGAAACAGAAAATCAGGTTGTGCTAATAATGTTTACCCTCGCCAAACAACACCAAATATTAACACAGCTAAGCCCAAAAGCACTTGTTACTGTCCCATGATGATAACAAGTCCTAGAAGTTCTGTACAAACAAGAGGCCCCACAGGGCCTGAAGCGCTCATCTTGAACAGAACACAATATAAACAGAGTCCAAGAATAAGTCTACATTAAGCAATCCATCTCCATCGGATACACTGTCAATCACTGAGTCCCTCAGGAGTGACAAAAATAATCCGGGCATGAGGATTAATCTTAGTTACACACCTCTAGAGGCTGAATACAAAATTTTTAATTCTTCAGCAACATGGCCAATTCCGGCACCCAGGCTCTAAAGAGAAATTTTAAAGAAATTTCTTCCTACTGCACTGAGTTAAAATTTGGGCTACCATAGCGAGCCCACATATTAACCTATGGATCCAATTTGAACAAACTTGAATCTGACCCCCTAGAGATGTTGTATACCAAATATGAAAGTATTCTGACTAGTGGATCTGAAGAAGAAGATTTTTGAAGAAATTCCCTCATATTGTATTAAGTTAAATTTCAGGTTCCCATATGGAGCCCAAATATTAATGCAGACACTCAAATTGAACAAACTTGAATCTGACCCCCCCCCCCCCCCTCCCCCACCCTAGAGGTGTTGTATACCAAATATGAATGCATTCTGACTAGTGGATCTAAAGAAGATTTTTAAAGAAATTTCCTCATATCACACTGAGTAAAAATTTGGGCTACCATAGCGAGCCCAAATATACCCCTAGGGATCTGATTTGAACAAACTTGAATCTGACCCCCCCCCCCCCCTTCTGTAGGAAGCCCAAATATTAACCTAGGGACTTGGTTTGAACAATCTTGAATCTGACCCTCATAACAATGATGTATACTAAACATTAAAAGATTCTGACAGGTGGTTCTGAAGAAGACGATTTTCCCCATATTACCCTATGTTAAAAATTTGGGCTCCTGTATTGAGCCCAGATATGAACCAATGGGCTTTGTTTTAGCAAACTTGTATCTGACCCCCCTATGAATGCTGTATACCTAATATCAAAAGATTCTGATGATTGGTTCTGGAGAAAAGATTTTTTTTTAATTTTTGCAAATATGCTGACTCAGCATTTGTCGATGCCCATTACAGAACACCCTAACATAACCAATGGCAATTTTTTTTTACCACTCAATTCTACTGGTCCTAAGGATACTTCATACCAAATAACAGCTCTCTGTTCTGTGTGGTTTGGGAAATATGGGCACTTGAAAATATTTCTATTGTTAGCTTCCGGGGTTCCCACAGGGACACAGGAATTTTTTTTTTTTTTTGCATGAGTCAAGTACTTATGACCCAATAGTACCACATACCAAACTTGGTTCAAACCGGACCATCAGTTCAGAAAATAGAAATTTTGGGCGGGGCCAAAAATCTTACCCCTCCCATTTCAAAGCCAAATATTGCTTCACAAACTTCGTTTGAACAAATTTGATTCTACACCTCAAAAAGAAGTTCCATAGCAAATATCAAGTCACTGTACGCACTGGTTCATGAGAAGAAGATTTTTAAAATATTTTGGAGGATTTTTCCTCACTCCCTCCCTATGGGGCTGGGCATGTTGAGTTGAACAAAAATGCAATGCCCCTTCGGTACCATCACTCACACAAACTTTCACTTGAATTGGCCCAGTGGCTTTGGAGGAGAAGACCAAAACATGGTGTTGATGGACGACAGACGGACGGACGACAGACAGACAGTGAGGAGATTAGCTGAGCTTGACTTTGTCAAGATGAGCTAACAAGAGCACCGCGTAGCGGGACAATATACACCTGTTTTGTATTTTTGAAGGGTTGGGGTAAGGATAGGGGTGAGGGTGAAAATTGTTTGGACCAACTCCATATTCGAACTTGACCTGTATTTTGTTGTGATTAAACAACATACCAAGTTTGGAACCAATCGGAAAACAAATAATAAAAGTTATCATCCAGAAACCAAATATTTGATGCATTCTAGGTCCAACAAGGTCCATAATTCAGAGAAACTTCGAAGTTTGAACTGACCCCATATTCGAACTTGACCTGTCTTTTGTTTTGATTAAACCACATACCAAGTTTAGGAGTCAATCGAAAAAAAAATACTAAAGTTATCATCTGGAAACCAAATGTTGACGAACGGACAGACCGACGGATGAACAAATGGATGGACAAATGGACAGACAGACAGACTGATTCCATAATTCGACGGTTTTTCAACAGGTGCATAAAAAATCAGTTAGGCCATACTAAAGTTATAATCCGGAAAACACAAAATGCACAAATTCAAGAGGAATAACTCTGGAAAGGAACATGCGATTTTGGCTGAAAGTGAACTTCAGCTGTGCTTTGTGGTCATAAACAAAATCTGAGAATTTGAAACAAATTAGTAAGGCAAACTAAAGTTATCATCCGGAAACCACATAATTCCCAAATTTGCAATCATTCAAGGGGAATAACTATGGAATGGTACATGCGATTATGGCCAAAGGTGAACTTGAGCTGTGCTTTGTGGTCAAAAACAAAATCTGAGAATTTGAAAAAAATCGGTCAAGGCAAACTAAAGTTATTATCCAGAAACCACAAAATCCACAAATTTGCAATCATTCAAGGGGAATAACTCTGGAAAGGTATATGCGATTGTGGTCAAAAGTGAACTTGAGCTGTATTTTGTGGTCAAAAACAAAAAACTTAAAATTTGAAATAAATCGGTCAAGGCAAACTAAAGTTAGCGTCCAGAAATGAAAAGTTGGGCTAAATTCCCATAAATAAAGGGCCATAACTCTACTGCAAATGGGCCGCTAGAAACGGAAATGGAACCCATCCTGTATTTTGTCATACTAAATCCACATGCCAAATTTAACTCCGCTCAATCCATTACAACTAAAGTTATCGTCCGGAAACAAAATGTGTCCATGGACGGAGAGACGGGTGGAGAGACCATTCACATAATACATGCCGTTTTTCAAATGGGTGTATAAAATCAACATCTGAAAAATTTGGTGTCAATCCGTCAAGGCGTTCAGCTTTAAATGAATGGAAACCAATTTTTTTTTTAAAATTGTGTTTTCAAAGGGCCATAACTCTGCAGCAGATGGACTGAGAAACACCAATATCGAACTTGACCTGTATTTTATTGCTACAAACATCATCTGAAAGTTTGATGTCGATCCATCAAGGTGTTTGACTTTAAATGAAGAGAAACCAATTTTTTTTCAAAAGATTGTGTTTTCAAAGAGCCATACCTCTGCAGAGGATGGACTGAGAAACACCAATATCGAACTTGACCTGTATTTCATTGCTAAAAACAACATCTGAAAAATTTGATGTCAATCTGTCAAGGGGTTCAGCTTTAAATGAACGGAAACCAATTTTTTTAGAAAAATTGTGTTTTCAAAGGGCCATATCTCTGCAGCAGATGGACTGAGAAACACTAATATCGAACTTGACCTGTATTTTAATGCTAAAAACAACTTCTGAAAGGTTGATGTCGATCCGTCAAGGCGTTCAACTTTAAATGAACGGAAACCAAATTGCTTACGGACAGACGGATGGATGGACGGACGGACAGACGGACGGACAGACTGATAACATAATACGACCATTTTTTAAACAGGCATATAAAAACTGATTGCACCTAATTTTGGTATAAAATGGTCGCCGTATTATACATGATGTATGTTACTAAACATTCATACAAAAAATTTTTCAAATCAGAACTTTCATACAGAAGTTCTGAACAAAAAACTGATTGCACTAACTTCGGTACAAAATGGCTGCTGGTGGCCATCTTGAATAATGTACCGCACCCAAAAACACTCGTTCTCGTCCCATGGTGATAACAAAGGTACCCAAGAAGTTTCGTAAAGATCAGTTCATAAATACGGTCTCTAGCCCAAGCCGTATTGAATTGTTGATGCCGGACAGACGTCCAGACAGACGACGGGCCATGGCATAACTTCAAATTTGACTATTTGAGCTAAAAATGCTTTTGTGATCACAGTACTGTAAATCTGTCACAACCAGATGGCAATCCTCTCATGATCCAATCGAGTGACAGCCAAGTGGATAAGTGTGCTGGTCTTTCATACCTGAGGTCCCGGGATCGACCCTCAGTTAGGAAAAGTTCTCAAAGTGCCCAAACACTCTGTCACCATAAATTGTGAGCTTGATGCTGCCACAGCATACATTCCTATGGAACAAAAAATGGCTGTTCTCTTGTGGAGAGAGACACACTCTGTGAAGGCTAAAGATCCCTTTGTAGTATTTGAGGAGAGCGAGGCATGAAGTTGCCACAATGAAGGTCATCCACAAACCTGCGCCATTGGGCCAAGGAGAGACATTAATATAAGTTGCATAACTTCTTTGCCAAACCTTGTAAAACAAAAAAGCTTAAACCTCTACTTGAGAAAGTAACAGCTTTAGCTAAGCAGGGTTAGCAATGGTTGAAGACAAGTGAACCATTGACCTGCAGTACAAGTGCACCATTGGCATGCACCACTGACATGCACAGTGCTCCCACATATGCAATCAGGATTAAGTTTCTTGCCTAAGAACACAATACAGTTACCACTGGCGGGATCGAATCGTGGACTCTTCAGTTCAAAGTCTAATGCCATAACAACTCAGACACCATGCTCCCACTTTCAGGAATCAAAATTAGTCTTGATACATGAGAATCAGTTTTAATTTTTGCGACCTCCTATTGTGAGAATATTCCAATTTTGCTGAGTTTCTTGTCTTACATGTATAAAACATGTTCCAACACACAGGCTTTATCTTGTCATGCTGATGGAAGTTATAGAACCTTGGCAATGGTTTCCAGTTTGTCTTGGCTGCCTAAACATCACTAGACACCACTGCTGTGCCAAAGTCCTATTGGGTATCTTATTATGATAGAGCAAAAATCTAAGTAGATTATTTATTTATTGAGGTTTCAATGACACTTTCGAAAGCCAGGTTCACCTTGTATCAGACAGTTTTACAGGTGGAAGAAGCCAGAGAGAACCTCCAAGCAATGGCAAGAAACTGTGAGACTCCCCTAAATTCTAACTCCACACAAGCAGGGTTAGCATTGGTTGAAGACAAATGCATCATCGATGTGCAGTACGCCTCAGTGCACTACGCCACCATGCCCCCACATGGGCAATTGGGAACTAAGTAGATTTCTCCACGTCAAAATTTAGGGACACTTTCAGAATCTAAGAAAAGAATCAAATGAACATTTGTGGGAATCAAAGTTATTTCTGAATGTTTTCCTTTTGAAAACCACTAGTGCTAAATGATTCAGATTTTCAGATGAATTTTGCATGTAAATCCAGACTTTCCATTCTTAAATGCCCCAGTGTCTCAAGAACTACTCACCTTTTTTTCTTGAAAGGAGGATCAAAATGGGTGTCTACCCAGAACGGCCATAATGTATAGTCTGCAGTGAAGAAGAAAAACATTTAAGAAATAATAGTTCATAAGAATGGACTCAAATAAAACATCTGGAAAAAACTAGTTATAATACAATAATTGAAACCATAAGCAAAATCAGCCAATTGCAACTAATAATAATAACACTTTGGCCGGCTGCTAATTTGTCACGGTTCTCAAGTGAGAAGGACTTTATAACTAGAGCTGAAACAGTTAAGGGATTTTCTTGATCGATTAATCACATGGGTTAACCTTGGTTAACCGATTAATAACTTGTCCAAATAGATATCTGAATAACTGCCATACCATTGATGATTTACAGCATGAACCCTTTACGCAACATAAAAAACAAAACTGACTAAGCCTATATACAAAAATTTCCATTCAAATTTATTGTGTTTTCAAATTTTTTTTGTCTCAAAAACATAGCTTATGATCCCTCGTGGGAACGAGCTCGCTGAGCTCATTCCAATGAGGGGTCAAAAGCTATGTTTTTGAAACAAAAATCGAAAATTTTTAGTAATTCGTGAATTTATTTTGCAAGTATCATCTGCTCCCCACAATGAGTAAAGGTTTAAGAATGACCATTTCCAGCTACTGATACAGTATGATGATCATACTGATACAGTATGATGATCATGCAAGTAAACAAGTATGTCAGCAAGTAACATGCATGCTTTACTCTGTCTCATATAATTGATGTGAGTCAGTGAGACAATATTTACCTGTTTTGAAGCAAGTTTGTTCCTTTGTTAACCCATATAATACAGTAGTTCAAAAGTAAGTTAATTGATCAATTACTTTTTGGATCGATCAAGATGTTGATCATTGATTAATCGATTAATCAGTTAAACGTTTCAGCTCTATTTATAACCTCTGTGTTCCCAAATGCCTCCCAATCCCCACGCCTCCTCTCTCCTCTCAGCACCCAGACAAACTGTCTGATGACATCCTGTACGCCATTATCCCCAATCTCTCCGATAAGCATACTAACCCTCTCCTCGCTGTGACCCACTAACCACATGTCCTTTATTCTGCCATCCCACTTGCCCATTATACTCCCAGTGAATCTTTACACTGTTAGACTGGTATTTTGGACATTCTAGAAAATGTTCAGTCTCACAATGCCCCTATGGCATATGGACTGTTTTGGTTTTTGTAGTTAGAAAGACATCACCAATTAACAGCTTGTAACTTTAAAGCAGAGAATATGAACCCAGATGAAAATATTTTGTATTAGTGGTTTCTGACAATGAGAATAAACAGCTGCGCCACGAGCGCATGATACGCCCATTATTAATTACAAGAGGGAACCACACAATATGAGTATACATGTGTACTTGTCAGGTTACATATACTTGCCACCAAAAAATCATGAAAATTGCTCAAAGTCCAACATGTGGAAAATTGCCTATATTTTGATGAATAAAGTCCCATAACTCTGGAATGACAAATCAGACAGCGACATAAATCGAAAGGGAGATTCCTTCTATCAACATATACTTGCAACCAAAAAATCATGAAAATTGCTCTAAGCATTTTCAAGTTATTGTTCGACATGTGAAAAATAGTCCCATAACTCTGGAATGACTAATCGAGCGGCGACACCAACCGAAAGGGAGCTTCCTTCCATCAACATAAACCACCTACCAAAAAATCGTGAAAATCTCTCAAAGCATTCTCGAGTTATCGTATGATGTGTAAAAAATCGACAATTTTCTTAGTAATAAAGTCCCATAACTCTGGAATGACTAATCGAACGGCGACACTAAACGAAAGGGAGCTTCCCTCCATCGATATACACCACCTACCCAAAAATCACAAAAATCTCTCAAAGCGTTCTCGAGTTATCATACGACGTGTAAAAAATCAACAATTTTCTAAGTAATAAAGTCCCATAACTCTGGAATGACTAATCGAATGGCAACACTAAATGAAAGGGAGCTTCCCTCCATTGATATACACCACCTACTCAAAAATCACGAAAATCTCTCAAAGCGTTCTTGAGTTATCGTATGACATATGACCGGACGGACAGCGGTATACCATAATACAACCCGTTTTTTCAAAACGGGCGTATAAAAACTAGGATGTGATTTACAAAAAACTTGCAGTGGTACTTGGGGCAGGGCCATAGTGAGCATTTTGAACTTTGGAGGGATATCAGTCAGGGTATCTTTTGTTTCAAAATTTTGATTCGCAGTTCTCTCCTCCTCCAGGAACATTGATTAGCAATTGGTACAAACTGATTCGTAGTTTTAGACCAAGGTTAGTTAATTTTCAGTTTATTGTTATCCAGCCCATTTCATTTCATTTTTGTCCGAAATACCATGCTGTGCACATTTCTTCATCATGGCCACCTAAATTTAATTTCCCTTTCCCTAACAGTTTGCTGTAGCAAATTTCATGGGCTTAACATTGACTATGGCATTATAATGCAGTTCAACATGCATTCTTTTTTATGGGTTCACATCAGTGACACACTAATAAGACAGTAAGTTTGGTTACCGTGATTTACTTATTCCTTTGAATCAATTAGTGTCAATTCTAAGTTGTTTGTGACTGAAACTTCGAAGTTTCATTTCAGAGCGCAGTTTGTGCCATTCACATGCACAATTGTTGTATTTAAGTTGGATTTTCCTGAACGAGTTCACATTCAGGAAAATCCAACATAAATACAACAACTGCATATGTGTACAGCAAAAACAGTTTCTAGAAGGGTTATGGTATGAAAAACCAATGCCACTGATATAATGAATGATTGTGTCAGTGACTGGACATGGTGACATTGAAAGGGCAATGTGCCTTAGTGGGATAACCCAATCAGTTATTCCTGTGTTGCTGGTTCCGTAATAGCAATCTTAGCGATTAAAGAGAATGCCTGACCATCATACTGGCAGAAATCTTAGAAAGAAAGATTTTGTATCGCAGTGTGTGAATCATTTTTAGATATTGTTTCGCAACCGGGAGATATTGCTTCGCATACGGCGATGTGAAACGAAACAACATATACCCTGCCAGTGGGTGCCTTATGACATGGTAGAAATACAACACACAAGACCATGTTTGGAGTGTGTGATCAGTGGTAAAGGCACTGGACTTTATGAAAAGTTCACAGTTCAGTCCCTGACCAGCGATAACTGCATTGTGTCCTTGGGCAAAGCTCTTAATCCAGATTGCCCATGTGGGGGCATAGTGGTGTTGTGTACACAGGTGCACTGCGCATGTCAATTGTGTACTTGCCTTCAACCAATGCTAACACTGCTTGTGCAGAGTTAGTATGAACATTGGGGAGCCATAAAAGAGACAAAGCAAATGAAATAAAGTGTCAATGACACTGTAGCTCAACCTGACAAACTTGAACTTGGTAAGTTATAACCTGATAATGAATGTGCCCTCTGATGCATGCTAAAGGAAGATGTTAATGCACAAATGCACTAAGCAGGTCATTGCTTGTGGCAATGTTTTTTGTTTTTTTTTATGGAAATTCATAAATATACCCAGCAGAGAGAGTAAAAGGGATAAGTTGATGCACAAATGCCATAAGTTCAAGGCTGGTGATAATGACAATAATTTTTTATGAAAATGAAAAAAAGCAATAGCTCACATCTAGAGGCCACCCCAAACACACATACCAAGTTTCAAAGTGATCCGATCATAAATGTGCCCCGAAGGGTGTGTTAATGGGAAATATTGAGGTCTGACTAAACTAAGTTCAAAGGTCAGCGGCAACATTTTCTGACAGAAATCTAAATTTTATAGTAAATTTCCTTTCTTATTATACCTACCACAATTGTTTACTGCAGGCTTGCACTACAGTGGAAGTCCCTAACTCGGATAAAATACTCTCTATTTTTGTCTTTCCCAAGCAAGTTGGGAAAGAAAAGTGGCGCAAAAGCACCAATAAAAATAAGCCAAAACTGGGTCGAGTGCAACCGGCGCAGACCCAGTACGGGACGCTCTCTCCCAAGTACAACTCCACGACTTCCGTTGCCAGTGCGCATATACCGTCTCTAAAGACTCATTCTTTTTGAATCCGTAAACGTTAGAGTTATGTGATCAGCAGGGAGGAAAGATTCTTTACCCGTAAAGAAGACGGGAGGGCCTCCATGTAAACAATTGTGGTAGGTATAATAAGAAAGGAAATTTACTATAAAATTTAGATTTCTTATCAACCTACTCACAATTGTTTACTACAGGCTGAATAGACAAAAGGCTGGAGGGAATCGCATAACCAACCCCCACATAACCCTAGTGCACTGGAACCGTGAAGTAGACGGAAGAGGTCCCGAGGCTTATCAACCATAATGTCGCAATCATTGGTAAAGGACAATGAAAAGAGACATATGAGCCTGTGTGACACACAGACAGAAAAAGGGCAGTAACAGCACAAGGCTGAAACTGACCTTCAAGAAGCCTAATGGCTATGGCAGACAACAGCCTGAGAAGAAGAAAGAGGACCCAGGGCAAAAAGGTCCTCCGACTGCTCCTGCAAGTGGCGTAAATAAAAGGTGGAGAAAGTAGAAGCATTTCTCCAGTAGGCTGCCTGCATAACATCCGACAACTTGACGGAGTTAGAATAAGCCCAAGAGGTAGACAGTGCCCGCACCTCGTGGGCAGAAATACGATTGGTAATACAATCGCCAGCTGCTAAACGACTATAAGCCGTACGAATAGCAAGACAAATCCATCGAGAAATGGATTGAGGAGAGATCTTCTGTCGACCCGGAATGAGAGACAGAAAAAAACGTTTTCTGCCTTTCCGTATGAAGCATGTCCGATCAAGATAAATGCGAATAGCACGGACCGGACAGAGCAAAGGGCGAGTACCCTCAACAGAGGGAAGAGCCCTGATACAGATAGGAGGAGGAGTAGTATCTGGTAACTGATTCTTAGCCAAAAAGGAGCAATCAGTGGTAAAAGTAACACTGTTGGGAGAGCTCCTAAAAAAGGCCGGGTCAACCGAGAGGGCGTGAAGCTCACTAACCTGTCTGGCCGAAGCAAATGCCATCAGAAAAGCCGTCTTATATGTGAGAAAATGCATATCCACCTGGGATAAAGGTTCGAACGGCACCCCCCCCCCCCCCCCACCAAGCAAAGCAGCACCCACGAAAGATTCCATCGTGGAGTAAGCTGCAAAGTCAAAGAAAAGTGCCGAACAAGCTTGGAGAGGTAAGGATTAGTGCCGATACAACGCTTCCCCACATAAGAAAAAGTCTCTGAAAGCATAGACCTGTAACCCTTGATGGTAACAGGCTGGAGACCCCGAGAATCAAACAGATATACCAGAAACTCCGCAATCTGTGAAATCGAAGGATTGGCATAATCAACAGAGTGATCAGCACACCATCGACAGAAGACCTTCCATTTAGCTGCATAAGCTAAACCAGTGGAGTGCCTCCTTGAAGAAGAAATGCACTCCACTGCTCGTCTCGAAAAACCTCTACGGAGGAGACAGGACCTGACAAAAGATATGCGTGAAGGCACAATGAAGTCGGGTCGACGTGAAAACTCCTCGGGCGACCTTGACAAAGAAGGTCGCAACGTAGCGGGAGACGTGCCGGAACCGCCGCCATCAGCAAGCGGAGCTGATTGATCCACACCCGCTGTGGCGACAGGGGAGCGATCAGAATGATTCGACAACTGCAGGTTCGAATTTTGGCGAGAACCTGAGGAAAAATCGGAACCGGCGGGAAGGCGTAGCCGACTAGACCGTTCCAATCGAGTGACAGAGCGTCCACGGCAAAAGCCAGAGGATCTGGACACGGGGACACGAAAGTGTCCACCTGATGGTTCCAACGAGTCGCAAAGAGGTCGATGTGGGGACGTCCCCAGAGATCGCAAAGCGACTGGAACACTGCCCTGTGAAGCATCCACTCGGTGGAAATAACCCTGCCCTGTCGGGACAGGGAGTCGGCTAGGACGTTCAGACGACCGGGAATGTGACGAACAACCACTCCGGCGTGAACATCCTGAGCGAGCAGTAAAAGATCCCGAGCTAACTCGTACATCGGAAGCGAGTGCGTGCCACCCTGGTTCCGAATGTAAGCAACCACTGTCGAATTGTCGGATAGTAGAAGGACCTGGCGATTCGACAGGTGAGGGATCCACTGCCTGAAACTCAGAAGAAGAGCAAGAAGCTCCTTCTGGTTGATGTGTAGAGCTGCTTGATCCTGGTCCCACATCCCGTGTAGGGAAAGACCGAGAGGATCCAACGTCGCACCCTATCCGAGATCGCTGGCATCTGCCGTCAGAACGCGATCGGACGTGGGTAAGTCCAGCGGAACACCCTGCGTAATCCACTGAACATCTGTCCAGGGAAGAAGGTGAGGATACAGAGAGTCCGGAAACGGAAGCACCTGATCCAGAGAATCTGCATTCGGTCTCCAACGACTGAGCAGAAAGTGTTGGAGAGGTCTGACACGCAGCCGACCTAAAGGAATGAGATCCGTCACCGAACCGCAGAGACCGATCAGCCGGAGAAAACTCCGAGCGGTCGCGGACCTGGACTGGGACAGAGTCAGAGCAAAAGCTGAGAGAATCACAGCCTTGGCCTGGGGATCAGCCACCAAATTGAATTTGGTTTGGAAAGACATCCCCAGATGACAAAACGACTGAGAAGGGACCAGGTCCGACTTCTCCTCGTTGACTCTGAATCCTAGCGACGTGAGCAAGCTCAACAGAGTGGCGACATCCGATTCCAGTAAGGCAGCATTGGAATGCCTCTGGAGGATATCGTCCAGATATGCCGAAGTAGTCACCCTGGACTGTGTGCGATGGAACGCTATCACATGCGACATCAGTCTGGTGAACGCCCAAGGAGCCAGGTTGAGGCCGAAAGGCATGGCCTTGAACTGGTAAACTCGCCCCAGAAAAGCGAACCTGAGATACTTCCGTGACGCCCGATGCATCGGAACGTGGAAGTAAGCATCTCGCAGGTCGATGCTGGCTGAGAAATCTCCCTGGTGAATGGATTGGCAGACCGACCTGAAAGTCTCCATGCTGAACTTGGGAGCAATGATAGACTGGTTCTGGATACTCAGATCGATAACCGGTCGGAGTCGGCCGTCCTTCTTCGGCACCAAGAACAGGCGGGAATAGAAACCCACTGACTGAACGTTCTTGACGACCTCGATCGCCCCCTTTGCCAGGAGATTGGCAATCTCAGTGGACAAAAGTTCCCGACGTAAAACGTCTGAAGGAACTGTGGTTGGAAGAGGCACCCTTGACAGAGTGGGGTGCCGTCGGAAGGATATGCGCAGCCCGGACCGAACAACATCTAACACCCATGGATCGGATGTGATGGTGGTCCAATGGTCTGCGAACTCTGCTATCCTTCCTCCAACCTGGGACGAGTCGAGGTGAGGACCTTCATTTCGGGCCCCGACGAGGCCCGCGAAAGGAGAAACCACCTCCTCTGCTAAATGAAGAATCCTGAGACTTCCCTCGATTCTGCCGACCCCTACCTTTACCCCGTGAGTAAGAAGTAGAGGCGGCGGCAGAAGGACCAGCCTTTTGCTTCACAGAGGAAGCAGAAGGGTACTTGTTAGGCTTGGAACGGCCCTTGCCTCCCCGAGAAGGCTGATCAAGCTGACGAAACAGCAGCTGATCTTTGGAATGATGTAGGACGTCATCCCGGACCGTCGACACGGAACCATGGAAAAGTTGCGGACCTGCCAAAGAAGCAGATCGAAGAGTAGCACGCTGCTCCTCGGGAAGGGATCGTCCTGTGTCCAGCACAGCGTCCCTTCAAACTAATTCCAAATTGGCCGTGTTACAGGCATGCGTGTGAGTAAGGTGCATAAGCGCCTTGGACAGCACACGCAAAGGAGCCTGTACCTCGTCAAACTCATCTGGAGGCAGATAAGCAGCCAAAGCTGAGACGACGTGATCTGAGAGAGAAAGCATGCCAAGCATCTCTCTAGATAAGCCCAACGTGGACTCCAGAGTCGTCATTGGAATGACGGCAGACTTGGGCTTGGAAAGCCCGAGGGAAGTGGAGTCCTGATCCAGAACCGTCAAAGCCTGGCAGACTGACGGATTGGCGGAATCGTAGGAACGATAATGCACAGGAGGCAAAAAGGTGTCAACCCTGGTGAAGAACGAAGTCTTCAAAGCCTTGGAATTCAGCTTGGCATCCAATGCTGAAGAAGCCTCAACCACCTGTACCGACTGGCACGGTCGAAGGCGCCCAGAAGCAGGTTGCTCCATAGGCTGTTGGCGCGCGACCGATGATCGCGGCCAGGCTGACACTGTCGGCTGGTTAGCAGGTTTGAGCTCAGGCAGAAACCCAAACACAAAGTCAAGAGCCGCCCCCAAGTCCGAAGACTGCTGGCCCTCGACCTCAAGCATGTCGGACTCCTCCCCAGAGTCGGAAGACACATAGCCCATCGTGGGCAAACCAGCCGACGCCTCCCATGGTGTCGGGACACCAGAGGAATCGGAAACCGGCCTGTTTCCAATCCCGGGAGGCGGCGCCAAAGGAGGCGCCTGGAAACCACCCATAGCCTCGCTGGAAGCAACAGGAAGGCTCTTAGAAAGAACCTGAGTGAGTAAGGAGAGGGCCTCCCTAAGCTCACTGCCTGTACCGACCGGTTCGACAGGGGAGCGAACCGGCAAAGTGGCTTTACCTCTGACCCTCTTAACCAGCGAAGGGTCACGATCCTCCAAAACACCCGACGCGGGACAACGGGCGGCAGCCGAAACATCTGAAGGCAGACATGTATAGGGGTACGATGCACCCCGAGGATCAATATTGCGAGAACTCATGAGAGTCACCACGGACCTCTGCGGGGCAGAAGGTCCAGGCTGCACAAAAGGCGTTGGTCCCCCAAAACTGGTCGTGTGACCAGAGTGAGTAGACGGAAACGCCACGGAGTTCATAGTGTTTCCACTACGAACATCCGAATCCAAAGACACAACTGTGGTGCTCGACGGCGAAGAGACCACAGCGATGGGCTCGGCCGGCAGCCCCTTCCGACTTCGCCGAGTTGAAGTCAGGGAAGGCTGAAGCCGATATCCCACGTCTACAGTATCGGACAGTCCTGCAGTCCCCTGCAGCGAAAAGCCGAGGCCGGCTGAAACAGATAACGAAGCAGATGGGCCAGCAGCAGTAGTAGATACGTCGAGAGTCGTTGAGGCTGGTGAAATAGTGGAGAGAGCACACCGGCTCGGCTCCGAAGGAGGAGTCACAACCCTAGTGACAGCCTCAGATGTCGACTGGAGGGGAACCGTAGTCCCGGAACCAGGCATCTCTACACCAGAACACTCAACGGCTCCCGCAGTATCCACCACAGGAAAAGACTGCACATCCCCCACGGAGGAGGAATAACTCTCACCAGACAAAGTCGACTCGGGAGGCCCCGAACGACCACGTTCTCCTTTCCCGCGGGAGCGGGAGGCACGGTCACGAGAACGAACGACACAGTTTACTGACGCCCAGAAGGTGGAAGACCATGTTCCACAGACACCACACGGCCGCTCGGCCGAACACCCATTACAGGAGGAACAAGACAAATGTACATCGTCCACATGCTTTGGCAGCAGACATTGCCCACAGGGAATTGTCCTGGGCATGATAGAGGTGAGAGGAGCAGAGAAGTGGAGATGAGAAAACAGAACACCCCCAAAGAAGAGAGAAAGGTGACAGAAACAAAACCCCAGAAGGTCGACCAGGAACCACCCAACAGGAAGACTACTCTCAAAAGAAAGAAGAAACACTGCAGGAGTGGTACCCCGCTGACACCTAACTCGAACACAATTAGAAAATTTTGCAAAAAAAGCATTAACAATAATTGTGAAAAAATCTAAGTCCGAACCGCGTGGCACGCGAAATTCGCGAGCGACTCGAGAGAGAGCAAATAAAAATACATTATGGACATATAATAGAAAAGAGAATATATAAACACTGTTCCTGAGAATACAAAGGTTACACTGTGGTATAATGAATCAGGAATCATCAAACATCGAGCTGGTGGAACACTGATAAGCATGCAAAAACATCTCGACACGAAGCGGATTTTAAAAAGAATGAGTCTTTAGAGACGGTATATGCGCACTGGCAATGGAAGTCGTGGAGTTGTACTTGGGAGAGAGCGTCCCGTACTGGGTCTGCGCCGGTTGCACTCGACCCAGTTTTGGCTTATTTTTATTGGTGCTTTTGCACCACTTTTCTTTCCCAACTTGCTTGGGAAAGACAAAAATAGAGAGTATTTTATCCGAGTTAGGGACTTCCACTGTAGTGCAAGCCTGTAGTAAACAATTGTGAGTAGGTTGATAAGAAATGAAAGAAAATCAACAGCTCCCATATAGAAATCACCCCAAACAAGCACACCAAGTTTGCAAGCAATCCAATCATAAATGTGCCCTGCATGGTGTGTCAGAGGGAAAAATTTGATGCTTAACTGCAGTTTTTACTAAGTTCATCAGAGGTTGTTGCCAATGGCAACTATTTTTTATGAAATGGAAGAAAATCGATAGCTCCCACCTAGAGGTAACCCCAAACAAACAAACCAAGTTTCAAACCATCCTGATCATAAACATGGCCTGTAGGGTGTGCCAAAGGAATATGTTGATCCCTGACTAAACTAAGTTCAAAGGTCGTTTCCAGTGGCAACATTTTTTGATGGAAAATGGAAGAAAATCCCATGTAGAGGTCACCCCAAACAAGCATGCCAGGTTTCAAAACAATTAGATCATAAATGTGCCATGTAGGGTGTGACAAAGGGAAATATTGAGGCTTGACTAAACTAAATTCTAAGAATGTTGTCAGCGGCAATGATTTTTGATGAAAATAGAAGAAAATCAATAGCTCCCATCTAGAGCTCACCCCAAACAAGCATACCCAGTTTCAAAGTGGTCTGCTCAAAACTGTGCACTGCAGGTGTGCGAAAAGCAAAATATTGATGCATAACTGCACTAAGTTCATCGAAGGTCATCATTTGCCAGTGGCGACATTTTTTGACGGAAATCGAAGCAAATCGAGAGCACCCATCTAGAGGTAATCCCAAACAAGCGTACAAAGTTTCAAACCGATCTGATCATAAATGTGCTCTGTAGGGCATGCCAAAGGAATATATTGATGCCTGACTAAACTAAGTTCAAAGGTCGTCACCAGCGGCAACATTTTTTTATGGAAATGGAAGAAAATCAATAGCTCCCATCTAGAGGTCACTCCAAACAAGCATGCCAGATTTCAAAGCAATCCAATCATAAATGTGCCCTGTAGGGTGTGCCAAAGAGAAATATTGAGGTCTGACTAAACTAATTTCTAAGAACGTTGGCCGAGGCAACATTTTTTTACGGAAATGGAAGAAAATCGACAGCTCCCATCTAGAGGTCACCCCAAACAAGCATGCCAGGTTTCAAAGCAATCTGATCATAAATGTGCCCTGTTGGGTGTGCCAAAGGGAAATATTGAGGTCTGACTAAACTAAGTTCTAAGAACGTTGGCTGCGGCAACATTTTTTAACGGAAATTGAAGAAAATCGATAGCTCCCATCTAGAGGTCACCCCAAACAAGCATACCAAGTTTCAAAGTGATCTGATCATAAATGCGACCTATGAGGTGTGCCGAAGGAAATTGTGGACGTACGTACGGACGGACGAGAAGTGATGCCAATAGCTCAGCTTGACCTTTTCAAGTTGAGCTCAAAATCTTGTCAGTGAATTCTTTAGGTAGATTTAGATGGAATCTTCATCAAATCTAGTCATGGGTGCTTCATAGCAGCCATAACTTGATTTGATGATGAATATTTTGAAAAATACTCAGTGGGTTACGAGTGAGTCTGCAGCTACATGTAATTCTCAATATGATTGTACAGGTTCTATCCAATATAACTAAATCGACTTGTTTGGTGGCAATATTTTGCATTATTTCCAAAAGATTGGCAAATGTGTCACATCCTGTGCTATTCTGTGCAAAATGAAAGTGTCAATGACATTGTAGCTTAACTTGTCTGTCTGTTGTGTTTGATGAACAAGATAATGTTTAATGTTTATGAAAGGATTATGAAATAAGACAAGAATTGTGATAATTGGGAATATGATAATTTCTGTTCCCTGTATGCTATGCCTTCAAGAAAAACAATACGAGGTGTAGACTGTACTAAAGAATTGAGGGGTGGGTTAATGTGGCCCTCACAGTTAATGTATGTGGCCCTCACAGTTAATGTATGTCAACAAAAGTTACCAAGTTACAGCGAAATTATTCCAAAACAAATCATCCTATCAAGTTACAATGAAATCCCTTCACAAATACGGCCTGTAGACTGTGCTAAAGGTTTTCGGGCTTCGGCCCTGTGTAGCCATCATGGTTGACTGATCGCAACCAAAAGGGGATGTCCTCATCTAGACATTATACTGAGTCATCCTTAGGGCTGCACAGTATTATGGTATAGCGGTTGGTACCGGTATTGAAATCATCACCGGTTAAAAACCGTCCATCAAAAATTAATACCGGTATACCGTGAGTAATAGTATACAATTTTGGGGTCTGGTATTATGATTTGAAATTTGCGTTTTCTTGAAATAAAAATATAAATAATGCTCGAAAGTTAAAAAATTTATAGTAATTTCTATATTTTTTATACTTACCAATGACCCAGACATAGCTGGTGCTAACTCTTAAAACATAGGGCCAAACACAAATTTTGCCCCCCAATCCCCAAAATTTGCATCTAAAACCAAAGAAAACATGTCCTGAATGGCCCTCCACACTTCACCTCTACTGCGCATGCGCAGTGTCAAGGACGTTCCGAAATTGGTGTCATTAATCATTCTAATAACCAGTGCCTGGTAAGCGCTATGTACTCAGCGGGGAGGCAAGAGTTCCCAACTCCTGGGAGGGCCATCCCTGTCTGGGTCATTGGTAAGTATAAAAAATATAGAAATTACTATAAATTTTTTAACATTTTTATACTGTACCAATGACCCAGACATAGCTGAATAGTAAAAAGGCTGGAGGGCCAAGGACATAGAGCAAGATGGAATACGCTCAATAATATAAAATAGAGTCATCCCCTCTAGGGAAAAAGAAGTAATAGGCCTTACATGTATCTTTCTTATTTATGATAAATTAGAAAGATACAACACCTTCCAAAATTGAGCATCATACATCCATGTACTCTATTAATATCCAATATAATCCTTATACTAATAATTTTTAAAGTAAGCCAATAAATAAAGTAAGTCTAGAGAATAGAGACTCTTATACTCCTTAAAAGTGTCTGAGGATTGCATAATCATGTCCGTTGACACGTGCTATATTCAAAAGCTATACTTTAAAAACTAAGACTTGAATGAATTTTTAAAACATAAACTTCTCACTAAACAACCATCCCAATAACAGCTCAGAATTACTAACTCCGGAGGAGGTATCCCCTTGTTTTCATAGTAAAACAGGTGACCCAAGGGAACACCCTCCCCCCCCCCTTTTCTTGCCCTGGGTCAAATAGCCCAGAGCAAAGAGGGTAGCAGAACGGAGTCACTGCCGAAACAGACAGCCTACCTAGCTATAGTAGCAACTGTTAAGTGAATGACATTCTGAGCAGTAGATAATAGACCTAACAATAGAGGCCTCCAGAAATGGACTCGATATTTCTGAGATAAAAATTCATGAATGTGGATGGCTGAGCGCAATGAGCAGCCTTCAAAAATCTATAATAGCGACACTATTAATGTAAGCCCAAGATGTAGAAGAACTCTTACTTCATGAGCCGAAATCTTAAGCACAACTGCTGAGTCAATGATATACCATAAGCAGTACCGATAGTTAATTGAATCCATTAGCAATAGAATGGAGCGTAACGTCCTTCTATTAGGCATCAAAGACAGAAGAAGCTTACGCCCGCAGTAATAAACATATATCTGTTCATAAATACATAAACTCTAACCGGACAGAGTAAAGGCCTATGCCCGTACGAAGACGGAAGGACCTTAATAACAATAGGTTCCGGATATTAGGAGCCTAACTCTTATGCAAAAATCCAACCTAAATAGTAAAGGAAGTAGTGATTCCGAAACTACGAAAGTGAAAATCATCCATCGATAGTGCATGAAACTCACTGACTCTTCAGTAAAAGAGAAGCCAACAGAATTACTGTCTAAAAGGTCAGAATTTGAAAACTACTGTTTCCAGAGGCTCAAATGATTACTTAGCTAAATAAGAACCGAAGTTAAATTCCATATAGGAATTTAATCTAAAGATTCTAAGTCTATTTATCAAAAAGTTACTAACTGACTTAGATAAAGAGACATAAGACTCAATTGTAAACTATCATAGAGTGCATAGGTATGAGGTAACATAAACCTATAACGTATTAATAATAACAGGCTGCAGTAGATCTTGTCAAACAAGTATACTAAAAAGTTGCAATGAGTAGTATGGAGGGATCAACAATATGAACATAGTGATCCCTACACCAACGACGGAAGAGCCTCCACTTTAGCCGCATAGAATAGCGAAGAAGAGGATCTCCTATAGTAAGAAATCGCGTCCAAAGCTCGTCCAGTACAATGCTTACAATGCAATACGGACCACACAACAGAATACGTGAAGGTTGCGACCTTGCAGGTTGTGATAAAGATGACACGATTTACCCAGCGAAAAAAGATCCTCTCATTGAGGAAGATTTCGCGTTAAGTCCCACAGTAGACATCAGAGTAAATTACCCACGGTCTCTGTGAAGACAGAGATGCTATCAACGGAAAAGTATTGTGGTTGTTTATCTTAGCAATACCTGCTGAAACAACAGCGCCGGAGGATACGCGTATCCTATCATTCCATCCTATTAGATCAATAGAGCGTTAACAACATTAGCTCAGAGATCCGGACAAGCCAACATATATGTCTGCAATTGATTAGCAAGCTGTGTCGTAAATAAATTATCATTGGGCGCTCCCATAGATAGCAAATCTGATTGAATACTTGTTTGTTGAGAGTCCATTCTGACGGCAACAAGCGACCCCTAAGTGAACGGGAGTCCGGTAAAACAATCAGACGACCCGGAATATGACGGACCGAAACAGAACTTGGTGTACTATAACCAACAGACGGATTCTTTCCATTAAATTGAATAACGGAAACGAATGAGTGCCTCCCTGGTTCCGGAGATACGCCACTACTGTCGAATTAATGGACAGGATTTGGACATGCGTTTCTGAATAATGTTCATGCAATGACATAAAGCAAGCCTAAAAAACATTATTCCGCGGAAGATAATTGCTTGCTTAGAGACTGCGGAACCCAAAGACCCTGGCACTTCGAATCCGTTGGGATCAATATTATATCCCAATCTGTTTGACTGGCAACCGTCATAACTATAACACTCGGATCCGGCAACTGCAGTGGCACTCTCTGAGTCAACCACCGAATGTTTGCCCCAGTCTGAATCTCTTGTAACACTAGATAGACAAGAGAACGTGTAAATCGAGCAATTCATGGGTTGCTGAAAAGTTGCCGTCGAAGAGAGGCTTCTCCGAGAACGAAGCGACTCTGAGAGAGTTCTTCACCTTACTATCCACGCGCGTGGATGTAGCTAGGGCTGCGTCACGTCTAACCAACTCCAATCAGCCACTGAAGGGCGGAGTTATACGTGAACAAACTACTGCCCTCAAAAGAAATCACATTGAGAATAATATCCCGTAAATCTTTTCTTGAAGACGTAATGATAACGCCTCAGTAAGGTGGATTACGTATGATAAAGCGTCTAAGTTAAGTCTACTAGACATCATTGTCGTTTCCAACATTGTGGTTGGAAAAGACATAGACGGCGAAAAAGAATATTTCCAGTCTTTAACCACGCCGTCTAGACGCATATGAACTCTCGGTATGCCCTGCTCTGCCAAAATAAATTATTCGTATAAATGATAAAACGGCAGAAATGAGCATTGCGGACAAGAAACTAAACTATCATGCTTGGTAGCAGGCTTATATGCATATATAGCGTCGAAAAATAAAACACATGTTGTAATGACATTATTGGACTGTGTCGGTAAGTCAGGGACAATGTCCCTGAACCGATCCAAAATTCCGTGTCCAATGACGCTATAAGTCTCTTATCCAACATCGAAGCAATGTAGTCCGAAATAACAATCACTGGAAGATAATGCCAGAAGATATGAATGGCAGCTTCCGATGCTACGAAAGGGAAAACTCGAAATCTTTCGAATCCCTTTCGCCATCCTGTCGGACCCTATAAAGCGTTCGGTCGTCCGTACCTGATGCAACCGCGGACCGCACCGACCCAGCGCCGTCAGATAATTCCTGATTCGAGTAAGAAACTGTCAATTGCTGGGATGCTGCGAAACAACTGTGCTAACTCGGATAGCACGTCCGTCACTGAGGCCTGAGGAGAAGCGGTCCTACAATGCATTGCCGCTGGAAGCTCCGTGATCGTTACCCCGTGCATACTACCAATATGCGAGCGAACGGAGTGTATAGGCCTCGTGTCCCTTGGCTACCGGATGGCGTGACCTATTCGCCGTGGAATCACTGAATGACGAAACTGATCGGATACTCGAGGTCACGTAGCCAATGTGCGGTCGTGTGCCCTGCTGTGAGGATGAGGAAGCATTATCGACAGTCTCTCGGACTGTCAATATAACGGAGCGTCCCGACCGACAGACATATGCTCCGAATATAAAATATCTGAACCACAACATGCGGTCCCCTATGTTGTTGGACGAGAGAGGGACCTCTCTCGCTCACAGCCCGGACGGACCTGGACAAGCCAGGAACCGGACTAACAGGCTTCCTCCGATCTGTCCTCAATCCGCCGTCACTGGGTGAGTACTAAAGTAATTACAGTGCTCGCATCACCCAAATCTCCTTCCTAGACCGCAACGGACGAACCCGGCAGCCGAACCATTCGATGAATGTACGCTACACCGGGTGAGCTAGCGAATGTCACTCCGTCGATCCTACAAGGGATCTCTTAGGCGATAGACATATTCCATGAGCACTTATTGCCGCTAGCTCTTCATTAACTATGACGACAGAGGCACACTTTTGAAAGACATCTCCGTAACTTTGCGAACAAGAAACCAGAAATGCTTGGTTATAGCAAGCATATAATAATAATAAATATAGCGTCGTTCAATAATTCGAAAGTTTGTGTGACATTATTGGACTATGTCGGCACTGAAGGACGATGTCCCTGAACCGAACCAAAAATTTCTAAGTCCACCGACGCTATCAGTTTCTTATCCGGCATCGCAGCATTCTGGTCTGACGAAAGAAGCTGTAGAAGATCAAGTCAGATGACATACACAACAGCATATGTTGTTCTGAAAGGGAAAGCTCGAAATCCTCCAAATCCCCTTCGGTATCCCGTCGGACCGGATGAAATTTTCGGACGTCCGTACCCGCTTCCGCGGAGCGTCCCGACCCAGCATCGTCGGATAAAAAATATGCGACAGATTCAGTTGATGCTGGGATGCTGCGATAAGCTGTGCTATTTAGGAAAGCACGTCCATTCCCGAGGCCTGTGCAGTAGCGGTCTTACGATGCATTGCCGCCGGAAGCTCCGTGTACGATGACTCCCGCACACTTTCCTACGCGAACGTCCGGAGTCTGCAGGCCTCGTGTCCCTGTCTACCGGATGGTGTGACCTGGTCACCGATGATTCTCTGACTGGCGAAGCTGACTGGATATCCGAGGTCACAGAGCCAAGAGCGGTCGAGTGCGCTACCATGAGAATGAGGAAGCCTTATTGACAGTCTACTCCGGACTGACTATATGTCGGAGCGTCCCGAGCGACGGACGTATGCTCCGAATGCGAAACATTTTGTACCACAACATCTGGGGCCAGATGTCGTTGTACGAGAAAGGGGCCTCTCTCGCTCGCCGTCCGGATGGACCAGAACGAGCTATGAACCGGACTAAAAGGCTTCCTCCGTTCTCCCTCTAATCCGCCGTCACTGGGTGTGCATTTGGTTGATTTATAGTGCTCGCATCACCCCAAAACTCCTTCTAGACCGCAACGGACGAACCCGGCTGCCGAACCATTTGATGAATGGACACTACACCGGGCGAGCTAGCGGACGTCAAAGGCCGTCGAACCTACTAGGGTCCTCTTAGGCAATTGGCGTATTTACATGAGCACTTTTCCGCTAGCCCTTCATTAATTGTGACGACGGAGGCACACTGTTGGAAGACATCACAGATACATCACCCTAATCTTGATCGTCTGAAATAGAAATTGATAAAGTAGAGTGACCCTGCGGGGAAAGGACCAGAGTGTCCAATTCCCCACTAACATACCGTGACATACGCTTCCCATGTTGTCATCGAAATCATACGATACAGAACAGGAGTTAATGCGAGTACACTGACCACATATAGAATGATTATAAAAGTCAGAGGAAGACTTCCTCTTATTACAATTGATCAAAATCCTTTCAATGTGAAAAGAAAACAAGTCCTGGTACTCACACCAACCCCTGGCAATCAAAATACATAATAATAATATGATCCATTAATATAGAAAAAATAATTGAAATCAAAATATTTTGAAAAAATATTTTTTCAGAACAGCCCAAGTTTCTGAAAAGTAACGTTGAGCCCCAATGGATCCCAAGCCTTAGTGTGGACAAAAATTTTAAAAATATTTTAAACAATTTATTCAACACTTACGAACAATAATAATGTATCTAGTTATGATTAAAATAACATCAAGATATTATTTTCAAGAAATCCCCCCCTCACACAGAGGGCTGTTGTAAATGTAAACAATGAATGTAAAAACACTAAAATAAGACTCCAGGCACCCAGGCCCGGAATCAGTTACCAAAAATACACTATCTGATGCAAAACAGAGACTTCCAGGGAAGAAACTGCAGAACATCAGATGGTAGATGCAGAACACAATGCCTAACCACCCGTAGGTGAAGACGTAAACATGGGGAAAAGAACAGAATTCATTCTGTTATTCAGCTAAAACTCCCAAGAAAATTTAGTAATAATAATTACAGAAACTATGCCAAAAGCATGGGAGAATAGCAAGGGGGGACTTAAAGGAAAGGGAGAGAGGAAAACACTGAAAAATCAGTGTAACTAAATAATCAGAATGACAACAAAATGGCTGCTGCCTCGAAAATAGGTAACTTAACATAATTTCATTAAAAAATTTTAAGTTACAGCCTTGATAATATTCTATCACACATTTTTCCTCTCCTCCTTCTCTATCCTCCTTAGAATCACCATTTCACTAATATTTATGTGTCTGGCATCATTTAAACTGAGATTTACAAGCCCAAAGATCAGTCAGATGTTAACTGATGAAGGGCCAAACTTAGAATGATTAATGGCGCCAATTTCGGAACGTCCTTGACACTGTGCAGGCGCAGTAGAGGTGAAGTGTGGAGGGCCATTCAGGACATGTTTTCTTTGGTTTTAGATGCAAATTTTGGGGATTGGGGGGCAAAATTTGTGTTTGGCCCTATGTTTTAAGAGTTAGCACCAGCTATGTCTGGGTCATTGGTACAGTATAAAAATATAGGGCAAACACATATTAAATGCAAGGGATATCATGAATAAAAAAGATACTTTTGGAGCAATAAATAGAAGTATTACTTACTGCTCTGGGAAAATGAGTGATTTGAATGGAAGAACGACAACAACAATCCATGTCTACAAAGTTACTGAACCTATTGTTTAATACGAAAATAAGCCATGCAATTATCAATGGGTTTACTGGCTTTCATCTGAATCTCGGATACAAGTAAATTTGTCTTTGTCAATTTAATTCCCGTAAAAACATGGTCAACCTCTCTTGACTGATAAGCTTTTAATTACTGAGCCAGTCATTGTGTTAATTGCGTATGTGTGGCTTCATGAAAAACAGTGGCAAACAAAACTTTTTTATCAAAACGTGTGTCCAGTTGATGGAATTCCGAGGGCCTGTTTACCGAAACAACCAGTAGTAGCGCCTCCCCTTCTCCTATCTTCCTGCAGTAAACTTTCTCAGATGACAATGTCAAATGTCAGCTGTCATATGTCAGGCCAGTCGGTCTGTTGATATTAAGCACGCCTCCAAGACGTGATCACCCTTCAGTTTATGTGTGATTTGAAACATTTTTTGTCAGATTGCTGACAAACAACGAATTAATGAACTCCAAAATTCTTTTACATCCAGAGTAAACTCAGCACTTAGAATGTGCCGAATTACATGAGTTGCTTTTCACCTGGGACCTTGTACATCACATTTATCAAGCACTTCATAAAAATAAGGTACATGTATTTCAGTTTTATTTTGTTTTCAATCTGAACTGTTTCACGGTATACTGGTATACCACGGTATTGTTTTCAATACCGTCACCGGTACCAAAATCCGAATACCGTGCAGCCCTAGTCATCCTACCAAGTTACAATGACATCCCTTCATAAATATGACCTGTAGCCTGTGGTAAAGTTTTTCAGGCTTTGGGCTCGGGTATCCACCATGGCTGAATTATTGCAACCAAGAGGGGATGTTCTCATCTGGGCATTATCTGGAGTCATCCTATCAAGTTACAATGAAATCCCTTCATAAATATGACCTGCAGACTGCACTAAAGAATTGAGACATGGGTTAATGTGGCCCTCACAGTTAATGTACATGTATGTCAAAAAAGTTATCAAGTTACAGTAAAATCATTCCAAAACAAGTCATCCTACAAGGTTACAATAAAATCCCTTCATAAATATAACTCATAGACTTTGCTGAAGGAATCTAGGTCATGTGGCAGTCGGACGTTACATTTGACCAATCATGACCAAAATAGGATAGTTTCATCTCGATATCATACCAAGTTATCCAACCAAGCTACCATGAAATCCCTTCATAAATATGGACTGGACTGTGCTAAACAAATCTAGATCATATGCCTGTGTGGCCGTCATTGATGACTGATCACAGCCAAAATACGACATTCCCTTCTACACATTAGACCGAGTCATTTTACAATGAAATCTCTTCATAAATGCAAACTGTAGACTGTGCTAAATGATTGAAATTGATTGAAATTTGATTGAATGAAACAGTCCCGACCCAGCATCGTCGGATAAAAAATATGCGACAGATTCAGTTGATGCTGGGATGCTGCGATAAGCTGTGCTATTTAGGAAAGCACGTCCATTCCCGAGGCCTGTGCAGTAGCGGTCTTACGATGCATTGCCGCCGGAAGCTCCGTGTACGATGACTCCCGCACACTTTCCTACGCGAACGTCCGGAGTCTGCAGGCCTCGTGTCCCTGGCTACCGGATGGTGTGACCTGGTCACCGATGATTCTCTGACTGGCGAAGCTGACTGGATATCCGAGGTCACAGAGCCAAGAGCGGTCGAGTGCGCTACCATGAGAATGAGGAAGCCTTATTGACAGTCTACTCCGGACTGACTATATGTCGGAGCGTCCCGAGCGACGGACGTATGCTCCGAATGCGAAACATTTTGTACCACAACATCTGGGGCCAGATGTCGTTGTACGAGAAAGGGGCCTCTCTCGCTCGCCGTCCGGATGGACCAGAACGAGCTATGAACCGGACTAAAAGGCTTCCTCCGTTCTCCCTCTAATCCGCCGTCACTGGGTGTGCATTTGGTTGATTTATAGTGCTCGCATCACCCCAAAACTCCTTCTAGACCGCAACGGACGAACCCGGCTGCCGAACCATTTGATGAATGGACACTACACCGGGCGAGCTAGCGGACGTCAAAGGCCGTCGAACCTACTAGGGTCCTCTTAGGCAATTGGCGTATTTACATGAGCACTTTTCCGCTAGCCCTTCATTAATTGTGACGACGGAGGCACACTGTTGGAAGACATCACAGATACATCACCCTAATCTTGATCGTCTGAAATAGAAATTGATAAAGTAGAGTGACCCTGCGGGGAAAGGACCAGAGTGTCCAATTCCCCACTAACATACCGTGACATACGCTTCCCATGTTGTCATCGAAATCATACGATACAGAACAGGAGTTAATGTGAGTACACTGACCACATATAGAATGATTATAAAAGTCAGAGGAAGACTTCCTCTTATTACAATTGATCAAAATCCTTTCAATGTGAAAAGAAAACAAGTCCTGGTACTCACACCAACCCCTGGCAATCAAAATACATAATAATAATATGATCCATTAATATAGAAAAAATAATTGAAATCAAAATATTTTGAAAAAATATTTTTTCAGAACAGCCCAAGTTTCTGAAAAGTAACGTTGAGCCCCAATGGATCCCAAGCCTTAGTGTGGACAAAAATTTTAAAAATATTTTAAACAATTTATTCAACACTTACGAACAATAATAATGTATCTAGTTATGATTAAAATAACATCAAGATATTATTTTCAAGAAATCCCCCCCTCACACAGAGGGCTGTTGTAAATGTAAACAATGAATGTAAAAACACTAAAATAAGACTCCAGGCACCCAGGCCCGGAATCAGTTACCAAAAATACACTATCTGATGCAAAACAGAGACTTCCAGGGAAGAAACTGCAGAACATCAGATGGTAGATGCAGAACACAATGCCTAACCACCCGTAGGTGAAGACGTAAACATGGGGAAAAGAACAGAATTCATTCTGTTATTCAGCTAAAACTCCCAAGAAAATTTAGTAATAATAATTACAGAAACTATGCCAAAAGCATGGGAGAATAGCAAGGGGGGACTTAAAGGAAAGGGAGAGAGGAAAACACTGAAAAATCAGTGTAACTAAATAATCAGAATGACAACAAAATGGCTGCTGCCTCGAAAATAGGTAACTTAACATAATTTCATTAAAAAATTTTAAGTTACAGCCTTGATAATATTCTATCACACATTTTTCCTCTCCTCCTTCTCTATCCTCCTTAGAATCACCATTTCACTAATATTTATGTGTCTGGCATCATTTAAACTGAGATTTACAAGCCCAAAGATCAGTCAGATGTTAACTGATGAAGGGCCAAACTTAGAATGATTAATGGCGCCAATTTCGGAACGTCCTTGACACTGTGCATGCGCAGTAGAGGTGAAGTGTGGAGGGCCATTCAGGACATGTTTTCTTTGGTTTTAGATGCAAATTTTGGGGATTGGGGGGCAAAATTTGTGTTTGGCCCTATGTTTTAAGAGTTAGCACCAGCTATGTCTGGGTCATTGGTACAGTATAAAAATATAGGGCAAACACATATTAAATGCAAGGGATATCATGAATAAAAAAGATACTTTTGGAGCAATAAATAGAAGTATTACTTACTGCTCTGGGAAAATGAGTGATTTGAATGGAAGAACGACAACAACAATCCATGTCTACAAAGTTACTGAACCTATTGTTTAATACGAAAATAAGCCATGCAATTATCAATGGGTTTACTGGCTTTCATCTGAATCTCGGATACAAGTAAATTTGTCTTTGTCAATTTAATTCCCGTAAAAACATGGTCAACCTCTCTTGACTGATAAGCTTTTAATTACTGAGCCAGTCATTGTGTTAATTGCGTATGTGTGGCTTCATGAAAAACAGTGGCAAACAAAACTTTTTTATCAAAACGTGTGTCCAGTTGATGGAATTCCGAGGGCCTGTTTACCGAAACAACCAGTAGTAGCGCCTCCCCTTCTCCTATCTTCCTGCAGTAAACTTTCTCAGATGACAATGTCAAATGTCAGCTGTCATATGTCAGGCCAGTCGGTCTGTTGATATTAAGCACGCCTCCAAGACGTGATCACCCTTCAGTTTATGTGTGATTTGAAACATTTTTTGTCAGATTGCTGACAAACAACGAATTAATGAACTCCAAAATTCTTTTACATCCAGAGTAAACTCAGCACTTAGAATGTGCCGAATTACATGAGTTGCTTTTCACCTGGGACCTTGTACATCACATTTATCAAGCACTTCATAAAAATAAGGTACATGTATTTCAGTTTTATTTTGTTTTCAATCTGAACTGTTTCACGGTATACTGGTATACCACGGTATTGTTTTCAATACCGTCACCGGTACCAAAATCCGAATACCGTGCAGCCCTAGTCATCCTACCAAGTTACAATGACATCCCTTCATAAATATGACCTGTAGCCTGAGGTAAAGTTTTTCAGGCTTTGGGCTCGGGTATCCACCATGGCTGAATTATTGCAACCAAGAGGGGATGTTCTCATCTGGGCATTATCTGGAGTCATCCTATCAAGTTACAATGAAATCCCTTCATAAATATGACCTGCAGACTGCACTAAAGAATTGAGACATGGGTTAATGTGGCCCTCACAGTTAATGTACATGTATGTCAAAAAAGTTATCAAGTTACAGTAAAATCATTCCAAAACAAGTCATCCTACAAGGTTACAATAAAATCCCTTCATAAATATAACTCATAGACTTTGCTGAAGAAATCTAGGTCATGTGGCAGTCGGACGTTACATTTGACCAATCATGACCAAAATAGGATAGTTTCATCTCGATATCATACCAAGTTATCCAACCAAGCTACCATGAAATCCCTTCATAAATATGGACTGGACTGTGCTAAACAAATCTAGATCATATGCCTGTGTGGCCGTCATTGATGACTGATCACAGCCAAAATACGACATTCCCTTCTACACATTAGACCGAGTCATTTTACAATGGAATCTCTTCATAAATGCAAACTGTAGACTGTGCTAAATGAATCTAGGTAACATGCCCCTGCGGTCATCATGGTTTAGTGAACCCAACCAAAATAGGAGGTTCTCATCAAGACATTATACAGAGTCATCCTACCAAGTTACAATGAAAACCCTTCATAAATACAACCTGCCGACTGTGCTAAAGGTTTTGGGTCCACACAGCTGTCACAGTTGACCGATCGCGACCAAAAGGTGATGTTCTCATCTAGCTGTGACCTCGAACCTGCAGTTTCAAGACACTACAAGAACCTTGTGGTGTAGCCTGTGCTAAGGAAAATGTGAACAGACTCAGACTTCCACACGCGTGATGGCAATAGCTTACATATATCTTGACTTTGTCAAGTTAAGCTAATGATAGATATCGCAATCTGCTTAGGTCTCCATAGCAAGAAATTTGCTTCCTTAGCAACGCAGTAACGAAGAGGAAAATTTTGATCTTATTGTACGTTTAGGACGAAATCTATAGGAAATGAAACTAATAGTTTAGCAACAATGTCAAGTGAGCTCCCTAGATCCGGGGGTATGTTCTAAGCAATGGGTTAATTATTATTACCGAACTGATTTTGGCAAAATTTAATATATCGCCTCACAACTTAGCCTGAAACTGAAGAAACTACAACACAACCGACTCCAGCGACCTCCAGAGCAACCATATTTTTCCCTTAGAAACAGCTTAACTACTGGCCCAGCCTTGGTGTAATTTAATACACAGGTCTACATTTGGGCCAGAAATAAAATGGTCTATATTGTAATCTGCTTACTTCATCTCCGTAGCAACAAGCATGTTTCTTTATTAACGCAGTAACTAATACATAGATTTTGATCTCATTGTATGTCTAGAACTTACAACCAAGAAGAAATGAAACCAGCAGTTTAACAAGTGCCATGCGAGCTCCATAGCAACCAGGTTGTGTCTTTAGAAACATGCTAATTATTGAGTTGGTTTCACATTTAATATATGGCCTCACAACTTGGCCACAAACTAAATAACCTATGTGACAACAGACTCTAGTGATCTCCTTCGCGCGCCTTCGTGCCCCTTCGCAATGGTTTAATTTCTGTGGCAATCTCACAGTAATTAAATACACAGGTCCACATTGGGGCCCAAAGGATCTGCAAAGGAACCTGCTTTCAGTCTCCATGGCAAGCAGCATGCTTCCTTTACAATGCATTATCTAATTGGTAGATCCTGATGTTAATTTACAGTTAGGAATATAAGTCAACCAGAAATCAAACTAATAATATAACATCAATATCACATGATCATTGTCCAAGGTTCTTCCTTAGCAACATGCTCACTCCTGGATCCATTCATCAGACTTTCATATGCAAGCCCACACCCTGGGCAGAAACTAATTAAACACAGTGGCAAACAGACCATGTGGTCCCCATAGCAACCAGTGAGCTTCCTTAGCAACAGCTTTACAACTGGGGCGATCTTGGTGTAATTCATTAAACATTTTCACATTTGGTTCAGCTAATAAATGTTCTTCCTTGCAAACTATTCACTTAGTTTCCATATCAACCAGACCGCCTCTTTTGCAACGCATTAATTAACTGGTAGGCTTTGATGTCATTCTACAGTTAGGACCATAACTCTTCTTCCAGAAATGAAACTAATAGTGTAACAGTGCCACACGCTTTTTTAGAAATGCACGAACTACTGAGCTCCCATACCAACATCAAAATGAAAAAAGCTACGCTCCTGGATTTGTCAGTTGCAGATGAAATTTGGTTAGGTGGGTGGGTGCGTGGGTTTAGTGGGTAGTGGCATGTAAACACACAGTTTCTGTTCCATGTAAAACGTTCACTGATCAACAACATAGTTAATCATACTAAATGATTAATTTTGTGTTAGCTTTCAACTATTTCTAAGTTTTGTTTGTCACCTGGAAGAGAGCAAGATGCCTGTACCATGCTCTAAATGATCACCATCCTAATTCCTAAATATTCATTCACATTATTCGGAAGATAGATGAGAACTGTTTAATATTTAGGAACAAAATTCTAACTTACTTCATTATTGGGGAGTGGGTATTTTCGGCCTCTGGAACATTCGGCCCCAGGAACATTTGGCCGCAGTTTTCAACTAGGAAAACTAAGAGAGGCGCAGTTTAATATGAGTTTAAACACCTTTATTACAACCAAACACAAAAATAAATACAGCGAAATATAAAATATATACAGTAAATACATTTACACTTTATATATCCTGGCACACAACCTCAAAAATCTAGATGTAGTTATATCATTCTCTTTATTTCTCCCATGCTAGGGCTGCACGGTATATCGATAAACAGATATATACCGGTATTCAAACCAATATCAATTGAATACCGGTGTAATTACAATAATATCAGTTTATCGTCATTGTTTATTTACCCACAGTTCTGATTTTCAAGATGTCTCGAGTTTTTTAATTGTAGCCCCGAATGAATAATATTATCCCTTTATCCAAGAAATCGTCTGCTTGTGCCCTCGCAATATACAAATTCAGCAGTTGAAAAAATAATTTTAAAAAATTTCAACAAAACTATATCATGTGACCCTCATTGGAACGAGCTTGTCGAGCTCGTTCCAATGAGGGGTCACATGATATAGTTTTGTTGAAATCTGGGGAAAATCTGAAAAACTAATTTTGAAAATGATAAATTTTGATATCGTCTTACGTTGGGTAGAGATTTTTCGAACCGCATCAACAAGGCATGCTAATTGGTTCCGGCTGGTGCCTCGAGTCTCGATTGTGGTACTTGTGTTAATATATCTGAACAGTTTTCGATATACCGGTATACCCGGTACCGCAGTATTTTTTTGAATAGATACCGGTATTCAGTTTTGAATATCATGCAGCCCTATCCCATGCTTCCTCTAACTTCTTGGGTATCTTTGGACAAGCAAGTAAGTGAGCAAAATTGATGTTGGACTCAAATGAATGAAAAGTTTCATGGCACCGAAGGCACACAGGGACAATGTGGGATTTAAATCCCTTGCAACCCAAATAACTTTGTTTGCTTTATAACTTTATTTCCTTATGAATACTGAAACAGCAGTTTGTTGGTTGTTTCAGAAAAAAAGAAAAAGAAACCCAAATAGTCGTTAGTTTAGGAGCAGCCCCACCATGTTATCCATAACGGTTACAAAAAGGAAAAAATCCACCGATATGTGTTTTTGAAAGCTTGATGAATGAAAGGTTTTAGCGTGCCTAAGGCGCGCGGAGACGATGTGGGATTTACAAATCCCTTGCGCCCAGGTTAACCTTATTTTATTTCACTTGGATCACACAGGCCTAGCTTTCCTATTGCCTCAAATAGCGTTGAAACGATTAGTCGACTGGTTGAAGTCGATTTGATTTTCAGAAAAATCGACTCTGAAATCCAACAGTCGACTACTCGGGAAACTCAAAGAAGTTGTTGTAAAATGCTAATAGTGGGGGTTAATGATTACAAACATCAGACGTTTCTGCTTCATGGTGGACCTATTTTAAATTGTATTGAGAAGTGGATATCAATGCATTCACTGTCGTTTGTTGATGCCGATAATGATAAAACTTAGATTTCAGCAGCATTACAAGCACTGATTTCACCTAACCTAATCACTGGCACGTGTTGAAGAAAAATACTTTGATGCACAACTTCAAAGATGCCGTTGTTAATTCATGCAAGCATTTTGTCCCTCACCCAAGTCGACCACACTTTTTAATTGCAGTTTCTGCAGAGTCCCCGTGCTTAAACTGACTCTTGTACATGTATATAAGTGAATCTTCTTTGAGCCAGTTGACCTGTCTTCCTCAAAGGTAAATCAATGCCATAGCTCCATATTCTATGATATTACTGTACTGGTTTGGGTGAGAGCTGGCGAAGACCGGATATGAAGGTGAGGAAACAACTGTCTGTCACAAAATTTGACCCGAGAGTTTTTAATTAATTGCACCGGGCGAATGGTAGCACACTTCAAACATTTTACAAATTCACGAAACTTCTGTTTTAACATCATTGGGTACTTTTTCCACTGTACGGACAATGGACTAGGAGGCACACACTTCCCAGGTATCCTAATTTTTTTACTGAATGGTTAAAGCTATAATATGCACGTTTTAAAAAACTCAAAATACAAAAAAGAGAACAGCTACGTTCATGACTTTGACAAGGAAACTTCATCAAACACCTGTCAAACGAGTCATTAAACGAAAGGGTTATCAACTTACATGTAACAGTCTCTTATCACCTAATTTACTGAGACAATTGTTTTCAACAGAAAAGCCAACTAGTCAATTTTGAATCGATTACTCCCATCGACTAGTCGACTTTGAAAAATAGGTAATCGTTTCAACACTAGCCTCAAATGGGGTCTGAGGGGGTATGCACACGGTTAGAATTCCCGGCAGTTTTTGAAAGCTTGGAGTCATCCATCAACCTATAAGGGACAGGGCCATAGTTACAGTCCACATAAAAGGTTTAAGGGTTCAAAGAAATTGTAAAAACAGTACATGTATATGATCGCCTGATCAAGCAACAAATCAGCTGATGGCCAAAGTGTTATTAAGTGCAATTAAATCAATCAAACATCAGTTGCACTGTATGAATATCTCATCAGAGGCCAGAACTTTGATCACTACTTCAGAAGAACATATAAAAACAAATTTTTAAAGCTGTGCTGTGCCAAACAACATCCAAGAATTATATCATTTCGGGTTTGCATGTCGGCATTAGAGCACATGTAGTGTCATTCTTTTTAGCCGCCCCTTGAAACCTTTTCAAGTTGATTACGTCCATAGATACAGCGACTCGCACAAAACTTTTCCCCATTCTCCATTGGCTTAATTTCATGTATGATTTTCTTGGCATAAAAGGTAGCCAATGGGATGTTTTTTGTGAGCATCTTCGCTTCTATGGATGCTGTTATCTTGTTTAGTTTCAAAGGGAAGGTTAAAAAATATATAAACGTCAAATGTGATTGCCAGAAATGAATAAATGTGGATCCGAGATTAGTAATTGATAAAGGTATATGGTTAATATTTGAATCTGCCCTCCATAGAAAATGGGACCTCAAATTATTTATAACTAGAGGTACTGTGAGCAAACTCACAAAGTGATACCCCCTGTGCCTGAAATGTATAAGTTAGATTATCTCCCTTTGGAAATGTCAGAACGGAATTATATTGCTTCATGCACATCTTCATATGGAGTTCTTCCATTGCGTAAAGTTTCATGAAAATTCTTCAAATGGTTTAGGAGGAGTTGCGCTTACAAGGATGGACAGACGGTATAAGTTAGATTATCTCCCCTTGGAAATGTCAGAACGGAATTATATTGCTTCATGCACATCTTCATATGGAGTTCTTCCATTGTGTAAAGTTTCATGAAAATTCTTCAAACGGTTTTGGAGGAGTTGCGCTTACAAGAATGGACAGACGGTATAAGTTAGATTATCTCCCCTTGGAAATGTCAGAACGGAATTATATTTCTTCATGCACATCGTCATATGGAGTTCTTCCATTGTGTAAAGTTTCATGAAAATTGTTCAAACGGTTTAGGAGGAGTTGCGCTTATAAGGATGGTCAGACGGACAGATTATCTCCTCTTGGAAATGTCAGAACGGAATTATATTGCTTCATGCACATCCCCATATGGAGTTCTTCCATTGTGTAAAGTTTCATGAAAATTCTTCAAATGGTTTAGGAGGAGTTGTGCTTACGACGGATGGACAGACGGACAGACGGATGGACAGGGTGATTCCTATATACCCCCCCCTCCCCCCAAACTTTGTTTGCGGGGGGTATAATAAATCGGATACTTGTCGCTCATAACCCACTTTCCACTGTACAGTATCTTGTCCGACTAAATGTTTTTCAGCCTTTTCTGCGACTTCTACCAGTTATCATGAACAACCCAAGAACACCCAACGGTTGTGTAATACATCACTGTAAAGCTTTTTCATTCCCCTTTCCACTGACATTGGGTACTGCTGGATACATTATGTGAATCAAATTTTTGAAAAGCGAGTTGTGAACTTTGTTAATATTTATATACCATTATGGGGGCACGTCAGCATCGTTTCAAAAATGCTATCAAATATCATTTTTCTTTCGATTTCACAGCTTGTGCCGAGTACCTGTGATCGAAAATGGAAACCATCTTCAATAAAAAAAATGCAGACAGTGTTGTCCTTTTCTAAAATGCAGTCCTATCGCTACATTCGAAAGTGTTTTGAATGCCTAGCTTTGTTCCTAGATATGTGAAGCACATTTGGTCACGAGTTGTTCTCGCGAAATATTTTTATATTATCAGATCTGGTACGAATACCGTAGCAGACTTCCAAGAACCAGTGGTGCCTGCTGTCAACTCTATGTATTGATTACATATGTGTTTCGTGTTCTATACAACTCAACCTTCATTTTGATGTATAATTTGTGTATATTTAATTTGAATTTAAGGATTATGTTATCCGAAATTTTAACCAAAAAGCACAGTGCCAAAACACACAATTGAAACATTTTGGCTGCTGATGTTTGATGTCTGTTGGATCACAGATATTTGATTAACACATCAATGATAAATAAAAAGACCAAAAATGGACTTTGCAGTGAAAAAATGACTTTTAATTCTCCAATTTGAAAAAACAATTTCCGATGAATACATGGGAAATATCACTGAAATAGTTAAACCAAAATAATAAGTGAACATCCTTTAGTGGCAATTACCAACCAAATAATTTTTAAAAATATCTAAATAATTTTAAAAATTAAAAGATCAAATTATATGTTTTGTTTCACTGTGAACAAAAGCCCAAAGCAGAACCTCCTAAATGCTAAAAATTTAAATTTTATAGTAAATTTCCTTTCTTATTATACCTACCACAATTGTGGTAAAGTGGTGCAAAAGCACCCAAAAAAATAAGCCAAAAATGGGTCGAGAGCTACTGGCGCAGATCCAGTAGGGGACGCTCTCCTCCAAGTACAACTCCACGACTTCCGTTGCCAGTGCAGAGATATGTCGCTAATGACGCATTCTTTTGAATCCGCCAACTTTAGAGTTATGTGATCAGCGGGGAGGAAGGATTCCTACCCGTATAAGAAGACGGGAGGGCCTCCATGCAAACAATTGAGGTAGGTATAATAAGAAAGTAAATTTACTATAAAATTTAAATTTGTTATCAACCTACCTACAATTGTTTACTACAGGCTGAATAGACAATAGGCTAGAGGGAATCGCATAACCAACCCACACATAACCCAATTGCACTGGAACCGTGGACAGAGGAAGAGGTCCTGAGGCCTATCAAACCATATTTATAGCATCACAATCATTAGTAAAAGACAATGAAAGATGAGGCTTATGGGTATGTGTGACGCACAGACAGAAAAGGGCAGTAACAGCACAGAGCTGGAACTGACCTTCAAGAAGCCTAATGGCTAGGATAGACAACAGCCTGAGCAGAAGAAAGAGGGCCCAATGCAAAAAGGTCCTCCGACTGCTCCTGCAACTGACGCAGATAGAAGGTGGAGAAAGTAGAGGCATTTCTCCAGTAGGCTGCCTGCATAACATCCAACAACTTGACGGAGTAAGAATAAGCCCAAGAGGTAGACAATGCACGCACCTCATGGGCAGAAATACGATTGGCAATACAATCGCCAGTTGCTAGGCAAGCGTAAGCAGCGCGAATAGCAAGACAAATCCATCAAGAAATGGATTGAGGAGAGATCTTCTGTCGACCAGGAACAAGAGACAGAAAAAAACGTTTCCTGCCTTTCCGTATGAATTGTGTCCGATTGAGATAAATGTGAATAGCACGAACCGGACAGAGCAAAGGGCAATTACCCTCAACAGAAAGAAGAGCCCTGATACAGATACAGTAACAGACAGGAAGTGGAGTAGTTTCTGGTATCTGATTTTTGGCCAGAGAGGAGCAATCAGTGGTAAAAGTAACACTGTTGGGAGAGCTCCTGAAAAAGACCGGGTCAACCGAGAGGGTGTGAAGCTCACTAACCCATCTAGACTGGCTGAAGCAAAAGCCATCAGAAAAGCTGTCTTATATGTGAGAAAATGCATATCCACCTGGGATAAAGGTTCAAACGGCACCCCTCACCCAGTCCCCCCCCCACCAAGCAAAGCAACACCCAAGAAAGATTCCATCTTGTGGTAAGCTGCATAGTCCGAGGCCTTTTCAAAGAAAAGTGCTGAACAAGCTTGGAGAGGTAAGGATTAGTGCCGATACGACGCTTCCCCACATATGAAAAGGTCTCCGAAAGCATACACCGGTACCCCTTGATGGCAACAGGCTGGAGACCCCGATAATCAAACAGGTAAATCAGAAACTCCGCAATCTGTGAAATCGAAGGATTGGCATAATCAACAGAGTGATCGGCACACCATCGACAGAAGAAATTCCACTTAGCCGCATAAGCTAAACCAGTGGAGTGCCTCCTTGAAGAAGAAATGCACTCCACTGCTCATCTCGAAAAACCTCTACGGAGGAGACACGACCTGACAAAAGATATGCGTGAAGGCACAATGAAGTTGGGTCGACGTGAAACCTCCTCGGTTGACCTTGGCAAACAAGGTCACGGTGTAGAGGGAGACGTGCCGGAACCACCGCCATCAGAGAGCGGAGCTGATTGATCCACACCTGCTGAGGCGACTGGGGAGCAATCAGAATGATTCGACAACTGCAGGTTCAAACTTTGGCTAGAACCTGAGGCAGAATCGGAACCGGTGGGAAGGCATAGCTGACTAGACCGTTCCAATCGAGTGACAGAGCGTCCACGGCAAAAGCCAGAGGATCTGGACACGGGGATACGAAAGTGTCCACCTGATGGTTCCAACGAGTCGCAAAGAGATCGATATGGGAAAGATCCCAGAGATCGCAAAGAGACTGGAAAACTGCCCTGTGGAGCATCCACTCAGTGGAGATGACCCTGCCTCGTCGGGACAGGGAGTCGGCTAGGACGTTCAGACGACCGGGAATGTGATGAACCACCACCCCAGTGTTGACATCCTGAGCGAGCAGTAGAAGATTCCGAGCCAATTCGAACATTGGAACCAAGTGCGTACCACCCTGGTTCCGAATGTAAGCAACCACTGTCGAATTGTCGGACAACAGAAGGACATGGCGATTTGACAGGTAAGGGATCCACTGCCTGAAACACAGAAAAAGAGCAAGAAGTTCCTTCTGGTTGATGTGTCGAGCTGCCTGATCCTGGTCCCACACTCTGTGAAGGGAAAGACCTAGAGGATTCAATGTTGTACCCCATCCGAGATCGCTGGCATCTGCCATCAGAACACGATCGGATGTGGGTAAGTCCAACGAGACACCCTGCGTAATCCACTGAACATCCGTCCAGGGGAGAAGGTTAGGATGAAGAGATTCTGGTAACTGAAGCACCAGATTCAGAGGATCGACATTCGACCTCCAACGACTGAGCAGAAAGTGTTGGAGAGGTCTGACATGCAGCCGACCTAGAGGAATGAGATTCATCACTGAACTGCAGAGACCGAGCAGCTGGAGAATACTCTGTGCTGTCGCGGATGTGGACTGGGACAGAGTCAGAGCAAAAGCTGAGAGAATCACAGCCCTGGGGAACCGCCACCGTATTGAACTGAGTACGGGAGGCCATCCCCAGATGACAAAATGACTGAGAAGGGACCAGGTCCGACTTCTCCTCGCTGACTCTGAATCCTAGCGACGTGAGCAGACTCAACATAGTGTCGACATCCTACTCCAGTAAGGCAGCATTGGAATGCCTTTGGAGGATATCGTCTAGATATGCCGAAGTAGTCACCCTGGACTGTGTGCGATGGAAGGCTATCACATGCGACATCAGTCGGATGAAAGCCCAATGAGCCAGGTTGAGGCGAAAGGCATGGCCTTGAACTGGTAAACTTGCCCCAGAAACACGAACCTGAGATACTTTCGCGACGCCCGATGAATCGGAACGTGAAAGCAAGCATCTCGCAGGTCGGTGCTGGAAGCGAAATCTCCCTGGTGAATGGAACGGCGGACCGACCCGAAAGTCTCCATGATTAACTTGGGAGCAATGATAGACTGGTTCAGGATATTCAGATCGATAACCGGTCGGAGTCGGCCGTCCTTCTTCGGCACCAAGATAACAGGCGGGAATGAAACCCCACTGACTGAATGTTCTTGACGACCTCAATCGCCCCCTTTGCCAGGAGATTGTCTATCTCCGTGGACAAAAGCTCCCGACGTAAAACGTCTGAAGGAACTGTAGTTGGAAGAAGCACTCTTGACAGAGTGGGGTGCCTCCAGAAGGATATTCGCAGCCCGGAACGAACAACATCTAACACCCAAGGATCGGATGTGATGGTGGCCAATGGTCTGCGAACTCTGCTATCCTTCCTCCAACCTGGGACGAATCGAGGTGAGGACCTTCATTTCGAGCCCAGACGAGGCCCGCGAGAGGAGAAACCACCTCCTCTGCTATATGAAGAATCCTGAGACTTCCCTCTTACCTGCCAACGCTTACCCTTACCCTGTGAGTAAGATGTAGAAGCGGTGGCAGAAGGATCAGCCCTTTGCTTCGCAGCGGAAGCAGAAGGGTACTTGTTAGGCTTTGAATGGCCCCTACCTCCCACAGAAGGCTGATCAAGCTGACGAAGCAGCAGCTGATCTTTGGAATGACGTAGGACGTCATCCCGGACTGTCGACATGGAACCATGGAACAGTTGTGGAGCTGCCAAAGAAGTAGATCGAAGAGCCGCACGCTGCCCCTCAGGAAGGGAACGGCCTGTGTCCAGCACAGAGTCCCTTCGAAGTAGTTTCAGATTAGCCGTGTTACAGGCATGTGTGTGAGTAAGATGCATGAGCGCTTTGGACAGCACATGCAAAGGAGTCTGTACATCGTCAAACTTACCTGGGGGCAGCTAAGCAGCTAAAGCAGAGATGACGTGATCTGAGAGAGAGTCGCCAAAGGAATGACTGCAGACTTGGGCTTGGAAAGCCCGAGGGAGTTGGAGTCCTGATCCAAGACAGTCAAAGTCTGGCAGACTGACGGATTGGCGGAATCGTAGAACGATAACGCGCTGGAGGCAAAAAGATGTCAACCCTGGTGAAGAACGGAGCCTTCATAGCCTTGGAACTCAGCTTAGAGTCCAAAGCTGAAGACGCTTCAACCACCTGTACTGACTGGCACGGTCAAAGACACCCAGAAGCAGGTTGCTCCACAGGCTGTAGGCATGTGACTGATGATCGCTGCCTGGCTGACACTGTCGGCTGGTTTGATGGTTTGAGATCTGGAAGGAACCCAAACACAAAGTCAAGAGCTGCCTCCAAGTCAGAAGACTGTTGGCTCTCGACATCAGGTATGTCTGACTCCTCCCCTGAGTCAGAAGACACATAGCCCATCATGGGCAAACCAGCCGATGCCTCCCATGGTGTAGGCACACCAGGGGGATCAGAAATTGTCCTGCTTCCAATCCCGGGAGGCGGCGCCATAGGGGGCACTCGGTACTTCGCTGGAAGCAACGGAAAGCCTCTTGGACAGAACCTGAGTAAGGAGAGGGCCTCCCTAAGCTCACTGCCTGTGTCGGCCGGTTCGACATGGGGACGAACCGGCAAAGTGGCTTCACACCTGACCCTCTCTACCAGCGAAGGGTGGCGATCCTCAAATACACCCAAAACGGGGCGACGGGTGACAGCCGAAACATCTGAGGGCAGACGTGTACATAGGTGTACGACATACCCCGAGGATCAACATAGCGGGAACTCAGGAGAGTCACAGCGGACCTCTGCGGGACAGAAGGACCAGGCTGTACAACAGGCGTTGGTCCCGCAAAACTGGCCGTGTGACCAGAATGCGTGGACGGAAATGCCACTAAGTTCATAGTGGTCCCACCATGAACATCCGAATCCAATGACAAAACTGTGGTGCTCGACGGAGGAGAGACCACAGCAGAGGGTTCGACCGGCCACCCCTTCCAACTTTGGTGAGTTGAAGTCAGGGAAGGCTGAGGCCGATATCCTACATCCGCACTACCAGACATCCCTACAGACCCCTGCAGGGATAAGCTGAAGCTGGCTGAAACGAAAACCGATGACATAGCAGACGGAACAGCAGTAATAGCAGATACCTCAGGAGTCGTCGAGGTTGGTGGAATTGTGGAGAGAGCACCCCTACTCGGCTCCGAAGGAGAAGTCACAACCCTAGTGACAGCCTCCAGATGTCGACTGGAGAGGGACAGCAGTCCCTGAACCAGGCACCTCTTCACCAGACAACTGAACGGCTCCCACAGTATCCACTACAGGAATAAACTGCACATCCCCCAGGGAGGAGGAATAACTCTCACCAGACGTGGTTGTTTCAGGAGGAGGACGCACGGCTACGAGAATGTACAACACGATTCACAGATGCCCAGAAAGTGGATGACCACGATCCACAAAGACCACAAGGTCGATCGGCCGAACACCCAACACCCATTGCAAGAGGAGCATGAGCCATCGAATCGTCCACATGCTTAGGAAGCAAACATTGCCCACAAGGAATAGTCCTGGGCATGACAGAAGTGAGAGAAGCAGAGAAGGTGAATTCAGCAGAAGAACACCCCCAAAGAAGAGAGAAAGGTGACAAAAAAACAGACTCCAGACGGTCGACCGGGAACCAAACAACAGAAAGACCACTCTCAAAGGAGAGAAGAGAATCTGTATTAAAGGTACCCTGCTGACACCTAACTCTAACATAATTAACAAAATGAAAAACTTTAACATGAATGTAATTGTGAAATTTTAAAGTCCGAAACCGTATGGCTCATGAAAGTCGCGCGCGACTCGGAAAAGAAAAAATAATACATTATGGATAATAATTTACAAGGAGAATATAATGAAAAACGTTCCTGATAAGAAAAGGATACTTTGATCCAACTTGATACAGGAAACACACAATCAACGAGCAGGATGATCACTGATACTAGTGCTGAGAAGAACGTCTCGTCAACATGGCGGACGAAAAATAGAATGAGTCATTAGCGATGTATATGCGCAGTGGCAACGGAAGTCGTGGAGTTGTACTTGGAAGAGAGCGTCCCCTACTGGGTCTGTGCCGGTAGCACTCAACCCAGTTTTGGCTTATTTTTTCTCGGTGCTTTTGCACCACTTTTCTTTCCCAAATTGCTTGGGGATGATCAAAATAGAGAGTATATTTTCCGAGTTAGGGACTTCCACTGTAGTGCAAGCCTGTAGTAAACAATTGTAGGTAGGTTGATAAGAAATGGTACAGTTGTGACTGAAAAGCAATGTTTTTTGAGAATATTTTGTTTTGATTCAGACATGCAGGTAGAAGAGGAAGAGAGAACATTCAATATGAAATGAGAAAAATTTCTCAATAATGTAATTGTTAAAATGAACTTCACTTGCAAGTTCTAATCAGTTAACTTTTGAAAAAAAAGAAGAAAGATAACCAATTCTGCATGAATGGTACTGAGTGTAAGGTGAAACAAGAGGGATGTTACATCCCAACGCTCACCTACATTCGCGCTTGATAATGTCGTTCCAATGTAACATACCTAATATTTAGTTAATATAAATCATTAACTAGGCATCAAATGATTAATGTGGTTTATGTGATGGCTTTGGAAAGTCTATATTTCTGCATTTATTATATATCAATTCAACATAGAATCATTGGATATAAAAGCATTTTTTTCTTTTAGAAATGTTTATGAGTAAGAATATGAATCGTGAGGCCAGATATTAAATCATAAATAAGAATTAGGAAAGGCTTTCATAAATCACTGGAATTGTAATTGAAGTACATTCATTGGTTAAAGAGGAGTTGCGGAAAAACATTTGTTCAAGAAAGTGACTATAAGTCCCAACAAAAATACATCACATCAACAACTAAAATAAGCCTTAATGTTACTAGTAACAAGTATGAGAAAGTATTAAATAAAAAAAAAAGTTAAAAAAATTTTTTTTTAAAGAAAGTGAATATAAGTCCCAAAAATCCCCCTCAAATTCCTCAAATATGCATGTAATAAGGGTGCAACGTTACCGCAGTGTAGTTCAGTAACCCATGCGTACAATATCAATTGCTTGGAAAGACACATAGAAACAGAACTCACCTTAACACCTCACCTTAACACAAACTTTTAGAACTTAAAATTGAGTAAGTCAGAGAAAAACATGAACATTGTGACTGAAAAAAAGAAAAGAAATCAGTTAAATTTCTGCATACAGTAGGGTTAATACCTACAGTTGTTATTGAAATGAGAAAATAAACAGTAATGAGAGGTGAAGGCACCACAATCTGCACAAATCTGACTTTAACGCAAATTCTTACAACACCTAAACGCTAATTCTTACAACAAGTTTTGGCAGAAAATCAGCCTCAAATTCCTCAAATATGCATGTAATGAGGGTTAAATATTACTGCAATGGAGTTCAGTAAACCAAGTGTAGAATGTTAATCGCCTGGAAAGACACACAGAAACACAACTCACCTAAACACAAAGTTTACAAAGTTTTACAACTTAAAATTTACTAAGTCCGAGAAAAACATGAAAATTTTGACTGAAAAAAAAGAAAATTTCTGTTAAATTTCTGCATACAGTAGGGTTAATACCTACAGTTGTTATTGAAATATGAAAATCAACAGTAATGAGAGGTTAAAGCAGCACAATCTGTTACTAATAAAGATCCTCATCTCTTGCCGCACGTAACATTGATGCACAAAGGTACCGGAGCGTCAGGTCGAACTACAAGGACATTAACAAAAATATCAACATACTTTAGGACTATTTTTCTAGCCTCAACAACTCTCTTCTTATTTATAGTACATGAATCTGTTACGCAACAGCCAAGAGGAGCATTTTTCTGTTGCAGGCTATAGTAGGATGTTTATAATTCTCTCGCGAGTTTAGTGCGCGAATCTCTCCTATTCCTTGAATCGTAACCGGTTATTAAACGTTGTTCCTCTAAAATGTTAGGTCTCGAAACATAACTGCTTTGGTGTGTAATGGATTTGTAGTTGATTGCCTACCTTTTTTCCTCGTCTGTCTATTACTGTGTTCAATGTAATACCTCTCTGGAGTAGTTGCACATTTATTCCAAACTTCTTGAGTCTTTATTATTACATTATTCATGCTTCTACTTGAGGGTTTCTCTCCCTTACCTTATTAGTGGAATTAAAAGATACTTTAAATTTGAAGGGCATGTGTTCTGTACCCAAAGCAAATAGGTTTTTATTGTCTGACTTGGATTCAGAGTAACGTAGAGGCCTCCATTGAGCGTAGGACATTAGTACTATATCTTGTCTCAATCTAAAAATTCCTCCTTCCTAAACCTAACCTTATATACAATCTAGTAAATTTACTTCCAATCAACATCGAGCTGTTTCTCTATAACCCATCGAATGAAATATTTCTCACAATTATATGAAGCTATTGGCAACAGATTGGGTTATAAAAATATTACATACGTAGTTGCCACCTCGATTGTCATAGTATTTGTACTTTGGTGGAAACGACCTTGATAAGCTTGCAGCTTCCTGTAGAATCCACACATATGTTTTTGCTGTATGTGTATCTATGTATATTGGAAATAAATATTGTTTAAACTAAATATTACTGCAATGGAGTTCAGTAACCCAAGTGTAAATATTAATCGCCTGGAAAGACACATAGAAACACAACTCACCTAAATACAAAGTTTTACAACTTAAAATTTACTAAGTCCGAGAAAAACATGAAACTTTTGACTGAAAAAAAAGAAAATTTCTGTTAAGTTTCTGCATACAGTCGGGTTAATACTTACAGTTGTTATTGAAATATGAAAATCAACAGTAAGGAGAAGTTAAAGCACCACAATCTGCACAAAAGCTGACTTTAACGCAAATTCTTACAACACCTAAACGCAAATTCTTACAACTTTTGGCAGAAAATTTTAGGTGAAATTTGGAAAAAAGACGTAGCATCAGGGTTAAATACCGTTCTGATAGTCGCCTACAACCTACATATGCAATATCAAAGGCCTGACCCCACTGATCTTTGAGAACTCACCTTAACACCTCACCTTAACACAAACTTTTTGGAACTTAAAATTTACAAAGTCCGAGAAAAACATGAAAATTTTGACTGAAAAAAAAGAAAATTTCCGTTAAATTTCTGCATACAGTAGGGTTAATACCTACAGTTGTTACTGAAATATGAAAATCAACAGTAATGAGAAGGTAAAGCACCACGATCTGCACAAAAGCTGACTTTAACGCAAATTCTTACAACACCTAAATGCTAATTCTTACAAGTTTTGGCAGAAAATCAGCCTCAAATTCCTCAAATATGCATGTAACGAGGGTTAAATATTACTGCAATGGAGTTCAGTAACCCAAGTGTAGAATATTAATCGCTTGGAAAGACACACAGAAACACAACTCACCTAAACACAAAGTTTACAAAGTTTTACAACTTAAAATTTACTAATTCCGAGAAAAACATGAAAATTTTGAGTGAAAAAAAAAGAAAATTTCTGTTAAATTTCTGCATACAGTAGGGTTAATACCTACAGTTGTTATTGAAATATGAAAATCAACAGTAATGAGAAGTTAAAGAAGCACAATCTGCACAAAAGCTGACTTTAACACAAATTCTTACAACACCTAAACGCAAATTCTTACAACTTTTGGCAGAAAATTTTAGGTGAAATTTGGAAAAAAGTCGTAGTATCAGGGTTAAATACTGTTCTGATAGTCCCATACAATGTACATATGCAATATCAAAGGCCTGAGCCCACTGATGTTTGAGAAATTAACCTTAACATTAAATCTTACAATATTGGACACGCCGGACGCCGACGCCCGAGGTTATGACAATAGCTCACCACATCTTACAGATGTAGGTGAGCTAAAAAGCATTCCATTTCTGTTCGATAATTATATTGTCTCATGTTTGGAAGGAAAACTCCCTTCCATTACTGAGTAGCAAGTGGTAATCAGTTCTACTGCAATCATTCATATTTGTCTTTGTTTGGCCAACCTGACCAGTTACAATGACTCTGTACATGTGTATTGGTTAAGTGTCTTGGGATTTTAAGCATGTCCTTCTGTATCTTTTGTGAAACAACATGTAGATAATTTACCATTTTCTGTGCCAATTTTAAAATACTTTTCTGGGGTTTTAAAATTATTTAGTTGGTAATTGCCACTAAATGGATGCTCCATGAATATTTTGGTTTAACTATTTCAGTGATAATTCTCACGTAATCATCTGTCGCTGTTTTTTTTAAATTCGATAACTAAAAGACATTTTTTTTCACTGCAAAATCACTTTCTGTTGTCTTCATTTATCACTGATATTATAACAAATAGCCATGATCCAACAGATACGAAACATCAACATCCGAATTGTTTCAATTGTGTGTTTTGGTTGGATCAGGTCGTTTCATCCCATGGTCGTTTCGTCCCAGGACATTTTGTCCCATTTTGGTCGTTTCGTCCCATTTATTTTGGTCATTTCGTCCCATGTAGATTTTTCACTTTGGTCGTTTCGTCCTATGTGGATTTTTCACTATTGATGTTTCGTACCATCCGAGATTGGCCAGGTAATCTCAAATTTGGTTGATTTTTTATAATTATTTCTCGGTGAGACTATGCAAATATGGATATCATTGGAACCGGCTTGATCAATTAGTTCCAATAATATCCATATACGCAAGTTAAAAAAGGTTATGGGCTCTGAAAATACCCGGTATATTTGTTTCCCACAAATGCTTCCCACGCTAACTCTCTATATATTTGTATGTTGATAACACCCATATTTCTGCATAATGTTTGGAAATGAACTCCTTACTCTGACTCCAGCTCAAACCCTCGAGAGTGTTGTCACTCTCACGGAGTCGAGCCAGACTCGGGGCAAGCGTCATTGTACATATAACTCTCTGGCTAAGGGAGAAGAAAAGGTTGGGTAAGTAGGGAGCTATACACAAAGACTCACTGTGCCGATTGTGTTATTTCTATGAAACATAACATATAAAACTATGATGTTGCCTTCACACCAGAAGTTTATGAACTCTGAATATATGTGTTTTTCCATGAATGTTTCCTATGTTAACCATCTATATATATTTATCATCACGATACCAATATTTCCTCATAATTTAAATTTATGGCTGTGAGCGCCTTACTCAGACTCCAGCTCGACACCACGGGATTGTTTACTTCTCTCGTGGAGTTGAGCTGGACCCTGTGCAAGCGTTCTTATACAGAGAACTTATTCAACGCAAATGGTGTCAAGCATGATCTTTCGATAAATAAATTGAAGTTATCCATAGGGAGGCTATACTTTTATCATGCCGTGGTTTGACACCACCCCCCCCCCCCCCCCCCCCACCAGACCAGAATTTGTACCCATTATAATGTATTTCGTTGATGCCACTCCTGTAATAAGGAAAAATACAGTTAAAACTAGAAGTCCTGTCATGAACTGTGTGCTTATCTAGGCTTAATTGCGCGTAGGAGTTGCACGCAATTGCCATATCAGATGGTATACAAAGCACGCAGGTTCTCCTGGTTACTCACAGCAAACACAGGCAATGTTTCTGCCAATGGACCTCCGAGTTACCCGGAGGTCCATTGGCTGAAACATTGCTTGTGCACAGACCATATGTACAGATTTCCATAGCCTCACTATGGTCATAACGTGTAGATTAACGTGCAGATCGACGTGCTATTTATGCGCATTTCAGGACAGGACTTCTACTTTTAACTGTAGTACGATTAGATTTATTTATTGGTGTTTAAGGTCACATATTTATGCACAATGGCTAATCATGACCGTGACAGTTTTACGGGTGGAGGAAGCCGGAGTACCTGGAGAGAACCACCGAGCAACGGCGAGCAACTGTCAGCTCCCCAACAAACTAACTCCACACAAGCAAGGTTAGCATTGGCTGAAGACAAGTGCACCATCGACGTGCAGTACGCCTTAGTACACAACGCCACCGTGCCCCCACGCGGGCAATGGAGATGAAGTGTCTTGCCCAAGGACACAATGCGGTTGCCGCAGGTGGGATTCGAACAGAGGACCTCTCGGCTTGCAGCCTGCACCTCTACCTACTGAGCCACCGTGCTCCCGTACGATTAGATAATGAATTAAAATGGGAATTATAAGGATGCACAAATTAATAATTCTTAATGAGCTGGTCATCCAACTCCCCCCTCACATCACCCCCGCATCATACACCAAACTAATGCTTACAATCATCCCCTTTATATTACATTACTTAAACTCATCCTCAGTCTCGACAAAGGAAGTTCCCCTCCCAAGTGAACACTGACAAAAGCCTTATAAAAGCAAGCAGGTGTTGGTAATTACTATTATAAAAAGTAGCCTGAAATGTTTTTCATTTTCCCCAGTAAAACCATGCGAACATGGATATTATTGGAACTAACTGATCAACCCAGTTCCAATGATATCCATATTTGCATAGTCTCACTGAGAAATAATCATAAAAAAATCAACCAAATTTGAGATTATCTAGCCAATCTCGGATGGTACGAAACATCCAAAGTGAAAAATCCACATGGGACGAAACAACCAAAGTGAAAAATCTACATGGGACGAAATGACCAAAATAAATGGGATGAAATGCCCAAAATGGGATGAAACGTTTTGGGACGAAGCGACCATGGGACGAAACGAGTACAACCCGTTTTGGCACTGCGCATTTTGGTTGAAATTTGGGGTAACATTGTCCTTAAGGGCCTATATAAGTAATGAAATTTTGTTTATTTTGAAAATTCTCACCTCTCATATTCCTTAAATTCAAATGAAATACACACAAATTATACATCAAAATGAAGGTTGGAATGTATAGAACAAGAAACACTTATGTAATCAACTGATAGAGTCGACTGTAGGCACCACTGGTTCCTGGAAGTCTGCTGGCATATTCGCATCAGAACTGATAACAAGAGGGATGTTACATCCCAACGCTCACCTACATTCGCGCTTGATAATGTCGTTCCAGTGTAACATGCCTAATATTTAGTTAATATAAATCATTAACTAGGCATCAAATGATTAATGTGGTTTATGTGGTGGCTTTGGAAAGTCTATATTTCTGCATTTATTATATATCAATTCAACATAGAATCATTGGATATAAAAGCATTTTTTTCTTTTAGAAATGTTTATGATTAAGAATATCAATCGTGAGGCCAGATTGCATTGGAAGACATAAAGCAGAATCTTCTGTCAAGTAATACTGAAAGTAATATTGAATTGGAATCACCTAGTTCTTTGCACGATGGAAACATCAGTGAAGAATCACCTATTCATATTGTCACTACTAATGGGGACATATTTGAAAGTTTTTACTTCAATCCAATTAATGTAGAATGGCAGTTGCACCAATGTGCAATTTTTAATATAATTTTTCAACACCCAGTGGCATTTCAAAGTTCAGATCCTTCACATCGTCAAGAAATACAGGCACCTTCTCTGTAGTTCAGTAACCCATATGTACAATATCAATTGCCTGGAAAGACACATAGAAACAGAACTCACCTTAACACAAACTTTTAGAACTTAAAATTAAGTAAGTCAGAGAAAAACGTAAACATTGTGACTGAAAAAAAGAAAAGAAATCAGTTAAATTTCTGCATACAGTAGGGTTAATACCTAAAGTAGTTATTGAAATGAGAAAATAAACAGTAATGCGGGGTGAAGGCACCACAATCTGCACAAAGCTGACTTTAAAGCAAATTCTTACAACACCTAAACACTAATTCTTACAACAAGTTTTGGCAGAAAATCAGTCTCAAATTCCTCAAATATGCATGAAATCGACACTAAACAATAGGACTACCAGCCCATCTCTTTGGTGGAAGACATTAAAACTGCTTCTGGGGAATAAAGTGGCCGAAGTCCCCGACCTGTCTCAAGATAATAGACTTATCTCGAGAAATGCAGATAAGGCAGAAGCCCTAAATGATTATTTTTGTAGTATTGCTACACTTGATGACACGCATGCAAGACTTCCTACATTACCCTCCCAGGATTGCCCAACCATTAGCAACCTACAATTAAGTGAAAAAGAAATAAGTGAAGCGCTCAGATCTTTAAAAATATCAAAGGCATCGGGTCCGGATCTAATGAGTCTGCGTCTCTTGAAGGGGTGTATACTCTCTTTGAGAAAACCACTCACCACGATATTCAACACTTTGCTTGAAAATTCTTACTACCCTTTGCAATGGAAAAGGGCTAACGTAGTCCCAGTACTGAAAAAAGATCCTCCAAATTTGGTATCCAACTATCGCCCGATATCATTACTGAGCTGCCTAGGGAAAGTTCTCGAAAGGTGTGTTTTTAAACGAATGTGGCAGTTCTTAGAACAAAACAATATACTTAGTACTTTCCAGTCAGGCTTCACACCGCACGATTCGACAGTACTTCAACTCACGGACATTTATGATGAGTTTAGTCGCGCATTGGATGAAGGCAAAGACGTGAGGGTTGTTTTCTGTGATGTTAGCAAGGCTTTCGATAAAGTGTGGCATAAAGGTTTGATCTATAAACTGAACAAAATTGGTATCACCGGTGATCTCCTTGAATTTTTAAAATCTTACCTCAGTGACCGAGTACAAAGAGTGGTTGTGAACTCCGACACTTCATCGTGGAAACCGATTACGTCAGGTGTTCCCCAGGGCTCTATTCTTGGGCCCCTGCTCTTCTTAATATATATAAATGATATAGCTTTGGATTTGACAAGTAGTATTCGACTATTTGCGGATGATACAACACTGTATCTAATAGTTGACAATCCTAATAGGGCTTCCCTAGTTTTAAATAGCGATTTGGCGAAAATCGAACAGTGGGCCCAAACTTGGTTAGTTCAATTTAACCCCCAAAAAACCGAAACGATGATCATATCTTGAAAGAAAGACCACGCTGGATATACCGATTTAGTAATGGCCAGCACTGCCATTAAAGAAGTCACTGAACACAAACATCTTGGTGTTATCTTAAACTCATGGTGTACCTGGGAAAACCATATTGAGCATATTTGCTCAAAGGCCTGGTCACGGTTAGATCAAATCAGGAAAAATAAATTCAATTTAGATCGCAAAACTCTGGAGAAAATTTATTTCGCTTTCATCCGACCTTTGCTTGAATATGCTGATACGGTCTGGGACAACTGTACTGAACTTGATTCGATGAAGCTTGAAAGCATTCAAATAGCCGCTGCGCGAATTGTGTCTGGTGCAACCCTTAGCGCCAGCAAAACTATGTTATATGTGGAAACTGGATGGGATACCCTCAGAACAAGACGGGAGAAGCATAAACTGATACAGTACTTCAAAATGTTTCATAATTTGGTTCCCCCTCACATATCTAACAGAATCCCTCCTCCTATCTCGACCAATCAAGCCCACGATCTCCGAGGTGCAAACAATCGTCGCGTACCCCTTTGTAGAACCAAAAATTATCAAACATCCTTCATTCCTTCGACAACAAAATTATGGAACGAGTTACCTCTCAACATCAGAGATAATCATTCTTTGGTTGAGTTTAAAAATTATCTTAATCGAAATGTTAATCGCCCACCTAAATTCTTCTTTAATTCGATTTCACGCAAGGCACAAATTTACCACTGCAGGTTGCGCCTACAATGTAGTAATCTGAAGGAGCATCTCTTTGATAACCACCTGTCTGATAGTCCGTACTGCTCCTGTGGTGAGCGCGAGTCCACCGAACACTTCTTGTTAAACTGTCCCATATACAGCGAGGTACGAAGAGTGACACTTGAACAACTTCCCTATCTTATCGACTGTAATACGTTGTTGTACGGCTCTGAATTTTACAGCGAAGTGGACAATAAAACCATCTTTGAAATAGTTCATAAATTTATTCTTGATTCAGCAAGATTCACCTAATATCAAGTCTGATGATTAGAAACTAGTTATGGAACTGGTCGAGAGTACCACCGTGATGTTTTACTAATAAAGATCCTCATCTCTTGCCGCACGTAACATTGATGCACAAAGGTACCGGAGCGTCAGGTCGAACTACAAGGACATTAACAAAAATATCAACATACTTTAGGACTATTTTTCTAGCCTCAACAACTCTCTTCTTATTTATAGTACATGAATCTGTTACGCAACAGCCAAGAGGAGCATTTTTCTGTTGCAGGCTATAGTAGGATGTTTATAATTCTCTCGCGAGTTCAGTGCGCGAATCTCTCCTATTCCTTGAATCGTAACCGGTTATTAAACGTTGTTCCTCTAAAATGTTAGGTCTCGAAACATAACTGCTTTGGTGTGTAATGGATTTGAAGTTGATTGCCTACCTTTTTTCCTCGTCTGTCTATTACTGTGTTCAATGTAATACCTCTCTGGAGTAGTTGTACATTTATTCCAAACTTCTTGAGTCTTTATTATTACATTATTCATGCTTCTACTTGAGGGTTTCTCTCCCTTACCTTATTAGTGGAATTAAAAGATACTTTAAATTTGAAGGGCATGTGTTCTGTACCCAAAGCAGATAGGTTTTTATTGTCTGACTTGGATTCAGAGTAACGTAGAGGCCTCCATTGAGCGTAGGACATTAGTACTATATCTTGTCTCAATCTAAATATTCCTCCTTCCTAAACCTAACCTTATATACAATCTAGTAAATTTACTTCCAATCAACATCGAGCTGTTTCTCTATAACCCATCGAATGAAATATAAATAACATAGCTGGAGGCTATGGGCTTAGGAGGCGAGTTTGTTGGAATTATGAAAGCATTATATCAAGATGTACAGAGTGAACTTAACCTGGGAAACATTACAACGAAACGTGTGCCTATGGAGATAGGCCTAAAACAGGGGTGTATCCTTTCGCCGATCCTGTTTGCATTGTACATCAAAGGCTTAGGAGATGAACTCCTGCGTAGCGAGGAGGGGGTAGCAGTTGGTGACGTGAAGATCCCAGGGCTATTTTTTGCAGACGATATGGTTCTAGTGTCAGAGAGCGAAGAGGGGCTAACGAAAATGCTGGGAATTGTTGGGAAATATGGGAGCAAATGGAGACTCGAACTTAATGAAAGCAAGAGCAAAGTTATACCTGTGGGCCGCAAAGTGGACCCCACTCGAAGGTGGAGAGTGGGTGAGTTCTGCATTCCGGAAGGGAGCAGCAAACTTCTCAGTGTGGGAGAGACGGGTGATTACGAGTATTTGGGGGTAAATATAAACATTACAGGAAGAGGCATCTACCGGAACCACACAAATAAATTGATTCTGAAGGGGAAGCGAATCCTTAACCAAATGAAACTTATAGGGAGAAACAGTTTCAATAAGGTTTTCGTGGGGAAAACCATTTGGGAAATGGTGGGTCTGCCAAGTATAACATACGGTACGGAAGTGGTACCCCTAAACCAGACGGCCGTAAAGAGCTTGGAAATCCTGCAGAACGATGCAGGCCGATGGATAACGGGGTCGAGTAATGCCGCAGCGCTAGAAGCAATCAGGGGTGAGCTTGGGTGGATGAGGATCAAGGACAGGATAGACCTGTTGAAGCTCGGTTATCTTAATTATTTGGTAAATCTCCCAGACAGCCGATGGTGTAAAGTAATGTTCCTGAGAATTTTCAACTCAAATATCAAAACGGGGTGGATGGTCCAAATGAGGGAGCTAGTAGAGAACTACTCATTGGAGATCTCGGACCTGGACGTTGGGGCAAACCAGGGTAAAAAAATCGTCAGAGAAAGGGTCATGGAAGATTGTAACCGTAATTGGCGAGAGGGGGTCAAATCAAAGAGGTCTTTGGGTGGCCTGCGTGATAAAGAGAAGCCAGGTTTTGAAGAGTACCTTGATGGCACCTTTGGGGGGTCACTGTTGTTCAAGCTGAGGTCGCGATCCCTGGAGCTGAGGGGAAAAATTGGGAAAGACGGTGAAAGGGAGTGCCAGATGTGTAACTTGGACATGGTGGAGACCCTGGAACACTTTCTTCTTGAATGCCCAAAGTATCAGCCTAAAAGAATGAGATTCACTGGGAGTATAATGGGGAAGTGGGATGGGAGAATGAAGGACATGTGGTTAGGGGGAGACTCAAAGGAGAGGGTTAATATGCTAATCGGAGAGATTGGGAAGAATGGGACAAGGGATATCATCAAGCAGTTCGTCTCCGAGTGTTGGGAGGAGAGGAGAAGCGTGGGAATAGGGAGGCAGTTGGGAGCACAGGGGTAACCATGGCCTTCTCGTCCGAGAACCGCGACAAAACAGCGGCTGGCCAAAGTGTTATTATTATTATGAAATATTTCTCACAATTATATGAAGCTATTGGCAACAGATTGGGTTATAAAAATATTACATACGTAGTTGCCACCTCGATTGTCATAGTATTTGTACTTTGGTGGAAACGACCTTGATAAGCTTGCAGCTTCCTGTCGAATCCACACATATGTTTTTGTTGTATGTGTATCTATGTATATTGGAAATAAATATTGTTTAAACTAAATATTACTGCAATGGAGTTCAGTAACCCAAGTGTAAATATTAATCGCCTGGAAAGACACATAGAAACACAACTCACCTAAATACAAAGTTTTACAACTTAAAATTTACTAAGTCCGAGAAAAACATGAAACTTTTGACTGAAAAAAAAGAAAATTTCCGTTAAATTTCTGCATACAGTAGGGTTAATACCTACAGTTGTTATTGAAATATGAAAATCAACAGTAAAACAAAGTTAAAGCAGCACAATCTGCACAAAAAGTGACTTTAACGCAAATTCTTACAACAAGTTTTGGCAGAAAATTTTAGGTGAAATTTAGAAAAAGGTCATAGTATCAGGGTTAAATACTGTTCTGATAGTCCCTTACAACCTACATATGCAATATCAAAGGCCTGAGCCCACTGATCTTTGGGAAATTAACCTTAACATTAAATCTTACAATATTGGACATGCCGGACGACGACGCTGATGCCCGAGGTCATCATATAAGCTCACCACTTCTAATGGAAGTAGGTGAGCTAATAATAAAATAATATTTCATCAGAACAACTTGTGGCCAAATTTGCTTCATATATCCAAGAACAAAGATAGGCATTCAAAACACTTTCGAATACAGCGATAGGACTGCATTTGGGAAAAGGACAACACTGTCTGCATTTTTTATTGAAGATGGTCTCCATGCTCGACAGACATGCGCAAATCACTCGACACCACGAATTTCCTTTGAAAAACAAAATAGTAATTCTCAGAAATTTCAACAGGTATCATGATACCTTGCGTTGAATATGGCAACTGTGCAATCTCTATCTAATAACAGTATACTGTATGAAGGCGATCTTTTTCATTATTTGATTTTACACCGCGTTGTTTTTACATGCTTTTTCCATCCGATGACGTCGACCAGAAATCGAAAGTATATTCATATGGAAACAAAAGCAAAGGCTTTGGAATTTATCCCCATGCAGCTCTGTCGCCGTGTTTTGAAGAATTTTGATCCCCTAGCTTTGTTCTTGGATATGTAAAGCACATTTGGCCATGAGGTGTTTTTGTGAAACATTGTTAAATTATCAGTTCTGGTGCGAATACAGTAGCAGACTTCCAGGAACCAGTGGTGCCTACAGTCGACTGGGTACCTGTCAACTCGCCACTGGGTCAACTCGCCACCAGTACTTTTTGCGGGTCAAGTCGCCACCAGTTAGTGGTGAGTTGACTCACTTTTTGGTGGCAAACTGACTCACTTTCGAAAAGTTTTTTAACAGATTTTTCAAGATTTTTTTCAAAAAATAATCGGTTATTTGTACTTACTTTTCAAACTGTGACCGTCCGAGAAAAAGAGTTCTCCATGAAAATGAAAAATGAAAGATACTTTTGGGTTTGTTTTGATTGCACAGATTGTCGAATCAGCTATCACCGAACGTGAACTTCCAGTTCCTGAGCATTCCTCTCAAAATGTTGCTCATGAGGCTACAGTTGAGCCCCTCATCATGTTACCAGAAGATGATTTTGTTTGTCATGACAACACGTTTGTACAGAACTTCGATTCTGCTGATTCGTCATGCTCAGAGTTTGCTTTTGAGTGTGATGCTCAGGAAGATATGTGTTTGCGCACCGATCATTCTTATTCAATTGGGAATTTGAGCTCTAATTCAAATGATATTACTTTTGAATACGTCAGTAATTGCGTTGGAATCAGGTCCTCGGGCTGAAATTCTTTTAGGGTTTTCCAGGAATCAGGTCCTCGTGGCTGGAATTCTTTGATGTTCATGGAGTGGTAACTTCGGATGAATGTCCCTGAAAGGTCCTTAAATAGTGCTTGAATTTGATTACCTGATAATCAGTGGGAACCCTGTCAATGTATAATATATTTTTCAGGTGCTCAGTGTTACGTTTGATACTCATTATCTTACTGTTGATTACCGTCGTTTGTTTCCATTTTTTCAAATATTGGACGAATATTTCATACTTTGAGCACCAAGTACAAATATCTGGGCCCGCCAATAAGTCGTATCGATTTACCAATACTTACAGTGCTCAAAGTATAAAATATGCGTCCAATTATTGAAAAAATCTGATAAGGTGCTTAATGTATTCAAGTATTTTTCATGTGCTAAATGTTATGTTTTGTTATATGTTTTGGATCATAAATAAACTCATGTTGTGTCAGAAACCTGCCTTGTATTATTTTTTTCTTTGGTGGCGAGTTGACCCGTGGCGACTTGACCCGTTCCCCAGTCGACTCTATGAGTTGATTACACGTGTTTGAACAGTTTCGTGTTCTATACATCTCAATCTTGATTTTGATGTATGAATGAATGAATGAATGAATGAAAGGTTTTAACGCACCGAAGGCGCGCAGGGACGATGTGGGATTTACAAATCCCTTGCGACCCAGTTAGCCTTATTTTATTTCACTTGGATCTTGGATCACACAGGCCTAGCTTTCCCATTGCCTCAAATGGGGTCTGAAGGGGTATGCACGCGGTTAGAATTCCCGGCAGTTTGCATTGGAGTGATAGATTGTCAAAGACCAAACCCTCAACGCCATTAAGACTATTAGTATTAGAGAGTGGGTCCAGCTTGGCGATGGTAGAGGTTTGAGTCCCACCATGGTGGCGAGCCAGAATATAATGCTGTGCGATGGCAATTTTAAGGGAAAAAGAAAAAAGAAATTTCAAAATAAACAAAATTTCATTACTTATATAGCACTTTAAACCTGTGAAAAACAACTTCTCACCTAGTTCAGCGATCCGAACGTAGTGGCTACCCCTCTACGTTCAGATTCTTCCCATTCAATCCTATAGAAAAAGTTCCCATCAAATTTTTATGGGAACTCAAAACTCAAAATCTGGGATATATATCAAGCTTTCGCCCTTATTACCGTCTGCAATCGATAGTACACGTAATAGACCTTTTCATCGGTGCAGAAACGGAATCTCGATCTCATTCGCGCAGCGGTGGTCATCAAACTCGGTCGCATTCGCACAGAGCAGATTATCAAACCCATTCTGCGCAACTGCGATCGAATTTCCTATTCCGCATCGATGAAAAGGTCTATTCGTTTCGGCGCCATTACCGGGTTATTGTTTTTACTGTTTTATATTTAAACAAAAACATGGCTGATTTTGAAATCTCCGTTGCCGTCTCACGAGTACACAAATGACGACAATTAAAGGATAAAACCTAGTTTGGATTAATAAACTCTGCCCAAATGTAAGGAAATACATGTACTATCGATTGCAGCCGGTAATAAGGGCGAAAGCTTGGGTAAAGGTGTAGAATAGGGGACTTTTCGTTTTTTGTTTAAAATAATGATTTTCTCGCTATTTTTTCTCTGTTTTCTTAAAGTAAACTATATTTTGAACAAAATGATACAAAATTAGGTACCTCTATCATGTTTTAACATGTCAGAGAATAGATTTTAAATCCCGTTGAATTGCTAGTTTCTCAGTTGCCAATTGTTTCAACCGCTGAAAATATCGCAGCATCTGTTGTTTTCATTCGTTGTTACGAGTGACGTCACAGGGGAGAAATCATTCTATATGATAGCAGGTGCGCTTCGCTTGTGTGCATTTTAGCAGGTGCGCTTCGCTTGTGTGCGTGTTCCTTGATTTAAGGTCATTTCAGTTAGGACCAGGGTGAGCTAATCGGTAAGCTAACCCTGGCACTTAATAGACTGATCCTAAAATTTGATCTAGGGTCAGTTTAGTGAGGGGGACAGGGTTTGTCAGCCGACATTTCAATTACTAAACTCTCCCCATATGATAGCGATAATGGAACGGAGCGATTGCAGTGAGTTCGACGGCGCTGTCACAATAAAATCGTTAATATTTCTTTAAAAAAACGATAAAAGTATGTGATTTTGTGTCATTTTGTTCAAAATATAGTTTACTTTAAGAAAACAGAGCAAAAATAGCAAAAAAAGCGTTATTTTTTTTTAAAAACGAAAAGTCTCCTATTCTACACCTTTACCAAAGCTTGATATATATCCCAGATTTCGAGTTTTGAGTTCCCATAAAAACTTGATGGGAACTTTTTCTATAGGATTGAATGGGAAGAATCTGAACGTAGAGGGGTAGCCACTACGTTCGGATCGCTGAACTACTTCTCACCCAGATCAAACACGACTAATTGTGGTTTTTTCATTCTTCGCCCTTTGTTATCCCAAAGGTATTTAAGGAAACGTTTTAAATCAAAGCGAACGTAGCTCCTGATGTGTCAGTCCACATCCACCGAAAACCTCTTAACAACAGACGTCCAACACACAGACTTTACAACTTTTAATGATCAATAAAATGGTGATTTTTCACAGTATAGTCAGTCAATGGTCAGTCTGAAATCGAACATTGTTTATTCTTTTTGCAAAGTATGTCCCCGAACATGTATTTCATAGATAGATTAGAAACGGGACATAATTCTGAACGTTTTTGTAACTGGGCCTTGCAGAGAATGAACGGGGTACGGGACCACTCGACCATATTCCCGATTTTGGTGGCGAGTTGGCCCACTTCGAAAATTATCGTTATTTATTTTTTTTTTTATTTGAATTAAATTGATTTATTTTATATTTCCTGTTCGTTACAGTATTCTGAATTAGTAATCCCAATTATATCAGATTTCCTTTTAATCATCAGCTTCACAGACTTAGTACATTCCAACACAAATAAATTTTACAGTATGACTGAAACATCCTCCAATCAAGCAGCACAGTTGCAATGTAAACATAACAGATGAGTAATCTGAACAAAAACATGTCATCAGATTAACGCTTTGGCGGTACTCACTTTGTTATTGATTCCTTTGATTTGAAAATAATTTTATGTTGTGGAGTAAGTGATACTCATTAATATTATTGGTATATCCAATATGGGGGTACCGGGTACTGCGTTAAAAAGAAGGTATTTGACAGAATAAGAGTGAACATGCAGATGTGTTCCCGTGTTTTACAGTGACTGGAAAAGACCCGCTCCCGTTGACTCAACCACCTTCGGAATCCAAGATAATAATAACTGAGAGATTTTTTTTAAAATAAACAAAATTATTTTTGAAATCGCGCGTTGTTACTCATTTCTCATCACCCATCATGACCAATCCTCATTATTCCATCCGGGGGGGGGGGGGGGGGGGGGGGGGGGCGAGTTGGCCCGTGGGCGAGTTGGCCCGAGGGCGAGTTGGCCCACCAGCAAGGGGGCGAGTTGGCCCGGGGGCGAGTGGTCCCGTTCCCGATTGAACTGTATTCAACACTTCCGACCATAGAAATCGGAAAAAGACGTCTTTTTATATCCGATGACTGTGCTCCGACCATAGCTATCAGATAGAAGACATTCTGTCCGATATCTATGCTTCCGACAGTGGATAATTCTACTTACCGGACACGGGTCAAAACATACCCAGACCGAAACGTACCCGAAACGTACCCAATGAGTGAAAACTGTGACTGTGCTCCGACCATAGCTATCAGATAGAAGACATTCTGTCCGATATCTATGCTTCCGACAGTGGGTAATTCTACTTACCGGACACGGGTCAAAACATACCCAGACCGAAACGTACCCGAAACGTACCCAATGAGTGAAAACGTACCCAGACCGAAACGTACCCAGACGGAAACGTACCCAATGAGTGAAAACGTACCCAGACTGAAACGTACCCAAATCATGAGTCAAAACGTACCTAATACCCTTTTTCTCAATTAAAAAGTGATAAGGAAATAAGAAGTCATTGATTCAATTCATGATGTAATGAGAGTGTTATTTTAGTAAAAACAATTGCAGAAGAATCAATTATATTTTCTGTTGGCACAGCCAGTTATTATTAATCATTACTAATTATACTGAACCCATGTTAGTTTGTTCTGTTATAACAACAATTATCAATCACTGTTTCTCTTTTGATTTCTTTTCTGTAGGAATCGACAATGTTTTCACATGATGATTGTAACCGCTGATTTTTACTGGTCAGTGTAAACACAAATTAGTGTTTTCTGTAATAACAACTAAATATTATCAATCGGTTTTGGAGAAAAGGGGGGTAGGGGACCACAGCCGATAACCCAGAGGGGCACAAATGCTGGGAACATAGGAGGAACAACAAACATGCACAATACAGGGACACACCAGGGTTATAATAATGTGCCAGTGATGACAAAAAAACAAAGATTCATTAAGTTTGGGTACTGCAACATCCAGGGTCTGCACAAGAAAGTAAGCGAAATATCAACAATGATGGACGAAGGAGACTTTGATATAATGGGTCTAAGTGAGACGTGGATACGACGGGATGAGCGGGTTGATCAGATGAAGGGTTGCGTGTGGATAGGAGCTGGACGAACTGAGGGTCAGAAACGGGGTGGGGGTGTTGGCATCTACGCTAAAGAGGAATTACAGCCCTCATTGATTACAGATCTCACAGAAGCAAGGACTCAGATTCCAGTATCCAACGAAATAGTATGGGCAAAAATCAAGTTAGGAAGCAGGAGTGTTGCCGTTGGTGTTGTATACTTAGCAGTGGAGGGAAGTAAGCCTGAGTGGAATGATTCAATATATACAACTCTTAGATCGAATATCACAGAGCTTGGAAGCAGGGGGTTCAGTATTGTCCTAATGGGGGACTTCAATGGGCACATCGGGGATAAGGAGGAGGGCATACAGGGAGGTGATAGGAAAATTAACACGAATGGGAGGAAGATGTTGGACCTATCAAAAGAGCTTGGTTTAAAGATCCTGAACAGGGATGCGAAATGTAAGGGTAAATGGACCTGGGAGAGGAACGATAAGAAAACAATAATTGATTATATACTCACTGACATTAGCGTATGGAGGGAGGTTATAGATGTAGAAATAGATGACGAGGGAAAAAATGACTTGGGTAGTGATCACAACCTGATAACAGTTAAGATTATGGGCAAAAAGACGAATAGAGACAGAGAAATACCTTCAAGGAAGTTTGGGGACTAAAACAAGGAACCGACTGGAAGCAGTTTCGGGAAAAACTAAAACCAAATCTTGAATGTATACCTAGGGATGCAAATGTCCAGAGTATTTCAGATGGCATAGTAAATAGCCTAACAGAGGCAGGGAGGGATTGTATAGGAAGGGTGAGGGTCCCAACGAGAGAACTTGGATACAGGGTTAACGAGGGACTGAAAAAGGCTATAAAAGAAAGGAAGGTAAAATGCGCTGCTTACAGAAGAAGTAGGAAGCTTAAAGGGGTGGATAACAATGACACGAGACTAATGAAAGGAGAATATGAACTGGCACGGAGAAAGGTGAATGAGATAAAGAATAATAATAGGAAGGAGCACAATTGCAGTCTTGCCAGAACAATAAAGAAAACGGGGGGTTCGAGCTCAAACGTATTTTGGAACTGGATAAATAAACGGGGGAAAAGTAGTGTGCAGAGTATCAAAGTGGATGGGGAAAGTACAGAAGATAAAGGCCGTATCGCTTCAGAGTTAGTCAAGCACTGGGAAAAGATAAACGATAGGCGATGGGGCAGTGGGTCCCCACCAAAAAGAAATACACTGGTGGAGGAGAACCTATCCAATCGTGTATGTAGCGAAATAACGGCAGAAGAAGTGCGGAACGTGGTCTCGAAATTAAAAAATGGTAAAGCGGGAGGGACTGATGAAATTCCGAACGAATTCCTAAAAAATGGAGGGGAGGCACTTATTGAAGTCCTGACAAACCTTTTCAACCTGGCTCTGCGAAAGCAAGAGGTCCCCAGAGAGTGGAGGGAAAGTAAGGTGTCGTTCATACACAAAAAGGGGGATAAGGAAGTTCTAGATAACTATAGGGGGATATCAGTTAGTAGTAACATCGGAAAAGTATTCTGTAAGGTTATATACGGTAGACTAGAGGAAGTTATTGAAGAGAAAGGTTTTTTAGGAGAAATTCAAAATGGTTTCAGGAAAGGACGAAGAGTCACTGATCACCTATTTACACTCACCCAACTGATAGAATCAACAAAGGCTGAAAAGAAAAAGGTGTTTCTGGCATTTCTAGATGTGAAAAAGCGTACGACCGAGTGTGGAGGGAAGGTATGTGGCGAAAGCTCGAGGGCATCGGACTGGGGGGTGACTTTGTGGGAATCATGAAAGCACTGTATACAGATGTGCAAAGCCAACTCAGTCTAGGGAGTATCACTACAAAACGAGTCCCCATGGATATAGGCCTCAAGCAGGGGTGTATCTTTTCGCCGATTTTGTTTGCATTGTATGTTAAAGATTTAGGGGACGAACTAATTCAGAGTGCGGAGGGGGTAAATGTTGGAGACATAAAGATACCAGGCTTATTCTTTGCGGACGACATGGTGTTAATGTCTAGAACTGAACAGGGGCTAGAGAAACTGCTGGAAATTGTTGGTAGATATGGGAACACTTGGCGGCTCGAACTAAATGAAAATAAAAGCAAGGTAATACCCGTTGGACGCAAGGTAGATATGACGAAGAGATGGAGAGTGGGGGAGTTCTCAATCCCCGAAGGGGACAGCAAACAAATCACTGTAGGAGAAACGGGAGAGTATGAGTATCTAGGGGTAAGCATAAATATAACGGGAAGAGGGGTGTACAGAAATTACTCAGCCAAACTGATTCTGAAGGGGAAAAGAATTCTGAACCAACTAAAACTTTTAGGGAAAAATAGTTTCAATAAGGTCTTTGTGGGGAAAACACTGTGGGAGAGGGTGGGTTTACCAAGTATAACGTATGGCACGGACGTGATTCCATTAAACCAAACCGTTATTAAGAAGTTGGAAAGTACTCAGAATGATGCCGGCAGATGGATAACAGGGTCGAGTAATGCTGCAGCTTTGGAAGCAGTAAGGGGGGAGCTTGGGTGGATGAAAATCAAGGACAGGGTAGATTTGGGAAAACTGTGTTACTTTAACTACTTGAGAAACCTGCCTGACAACCGGTGGTGCAAATTGATGCTCGATACCATTTGGAATTCTAATATAGAAACGGGGTGGTCAAAACATGTGAGGGAACTAATGGACAATTACTCTATAGAGGTCACAAACATAGAAGTAGGAATGAAAGAAGGCAAAAGGTTTGTCAAAGAGAGAGTCATGGAAGACTGCAATCGAAACTGGCGAGCAGGGGTTAGCGTGAAAAGATCACTGCAGGGGTTACAATATAAAGAAAAGCCAGCTTTTGAGAAGTACCTAGATGGCACCTTTGGAGGGTCACTGCTGTTCAAACTGAGATCAAGATCACTGGAGCTTCGGGGAAAAATTGGGAGAGATGGGGAAAAGGGATGCCAAATGTGCCACTCTGGAGTAGTGGAGACCCTGGAACATTTTCTCTTGGAATGCCCACAGTATATACCTCATAGAATAAAATTTACTGGAAGAATAATGCAGAAGTGGGGTGTAGAAACAAAGGATAGATGGCTGAAGGGGGACACGAGGGAGAGGGTAGGAATGCTTATTGAAGAAATTGAAAAAGAGGAAGTGAGGGACACTATTAAGCAGTTGATATCTGAATGCTGGGAGGAGAGGAGGGGAAGAGGGGGTGGGGTGCAGGGGGAATGATGGCCTTCTCTTATGAGGACCGCGACAAATCAGCGGCTGGCCAAAGAGTTATTATTATTATTATTGAAGGCTATGAGTTTCCTTTTTATTTCTAATGATACCATATAGTTTACTTTATTTTGAAAATATCTAGCCATCTATAAACAAGAAAATACAGCAGTGCTGTGCAAAAAAAGGACGATGATAATATGCCAATGTAGTTTTACTGAAAAGACCATCTTTAAAATGACTGAGTATCACAAATGTAGTTTCATATAAAACATTACGTTGAGAAAAAATCTGGGGAATAAAGACGTGACGTGACATTGACCTGCCTGTTGGTCAAAATCGGCCCAGTAGTTAGCCCGTTGCTAAGGGGCGCTCTCGTTGCTAGGGAAGTCACAAGACGTAAAATTTGATCTGTCTGTTTTCATTTGCAATGCATTTTGGGTCCGTATACCGAATTTGGTCAAAATCGGCCCAGTAGTTAATCCATTGCTAAGGGGGAGCTATGGTTGCTAGGGAAGTCATGTGACGTCATCGTGTAACGTAGATGGCAGAGTTACAGAAGAGCGAGATCAAATCGCATTAGAACTAGTCAAGCACTGGGAAAAGGTAAACGATAAGCGATGGGGCATGGGGAACCCACCGGAGTGTCCGAACCAGGTCGAGGAAAATCTCTCGGACTTCGTGTGCAGCGAAATCAAAACTGAGGAGGTGCGAAGGGTGATCTCAAAATTGAGGAATGGAAAAGCGGGAGGGGTGGACGAAATTCCTAACGAGTTTATCAAAAAAGGGGGAGAGAAACTCTTGGAATGCCTGACTGCCCTATTCAATTTAGCCATAGAAAAACAAGAGGTCCCAAAGGAGTGGAGGGAAAGCAAAGTGACATTTATTCACAAAAAGGGGGAAAAAGACGTTTTGGATAACTATCGAGGGATCTCTGTCAGTAGCAATATTGGAAAGGTTTTCTGTAAAGTCCTTTATGGGAGACTAGAGGAGGTAATTGAGGAGAAGGGTTTTTTGGGAGAAATCCAGAATGGCTTCAGGAAGGGAAGGAGAGTAACCGACCATCTTTTCACGCTATCCCAAATGATAGAATCCGCGAAAGCAAAAAAGAAAAAGATGTTTATGGCCTTTTTGGATGTCAAAAAGGCATACGATAGAGTATGGAGGGAGGGTATGTGGCGCAAGCTGGAGGCTCTGGGCTTAGGAGGCGAGTTTGTTGGAATTATGAAAGCATTATATAAAGAAAGTGAACTTAGTCTGGGAAACATTACAACAAAACGTGTGCCTATGGAGATAGGCCTAAAACAGGGGTGTATCCTTTCGCCAATCCTGTTTGCATTGTACATCAAAGGTTTAGGAGATGAACTCCTGCGTAGCGACGAGGGGGTAGCAATTGGGGACTTGAAGATCCCAGGGCTATTTTTTGCAGACGATATGGTTCTAGTGTCAGAAAGCGAAGAGGGGCTAACGAAAATGCTGGGAATTGTTGGGAAATATGGAAGCAAATGGAGACTCGAACTTAATGAAAGCAAGAGCAAAGTTATACCTGTGGGCCGCAAAGTGGACTCCACTCGAAGGTGGAGAGTGGGTGAGTTCTGCATTCCGGAAGGGAGCAGCAAACTTCTCAGTGTAGGAGAGACAGGTGATTGCGAGTATTTGGGGGTAAATATAAACATTACAGGAAGAGGCATCTACCGAAACCACACAAATAAATTGATTCTGAAGGGGAAGCGAATCCTTAACCAAATGAAACTTATAGGGAGAAACAGTTTCAATAAGGTTTTCGTGGGGAAAACCATTTGGGAAATGGTGGGGCTGCCAAGTATAACATACGGTACGGAAGTGGTACCTCTAAACCAGACGGCCGTAAAGAGCTTGGAAATCTTACAGAACGATGCAGGCCGATGGATAACGGGGTCGAGTAATGCCGCAGCGCTAGAAGCAATCAGGGGTGAGCTTGGGTGGATGAGGATCAAGGACAGGATAGACCTGTTGAAACTCGGTTATCTTAACTATTTGGTAAATCTCCCCGACAGCCGATGGTGTAAAGTAATGTTCCTGAGAATTTTCAACTCACATATCAAAACGGGGTGGATGGTCCAAGTGAGGGAGCTAGTAGAGAACTACTCATTGGAGATCTCGGACCTGGACGTTGGGGCAAACCAGGGTAAAACAATCGTCAGAGAAAGGGTCATGGAGGATTGTAACCGTAATTGGCGAGAGGGGGTCAAATCAAAGAGGTCTTTGGGTGGCCTGCGTGATAAGGAGAGGCCAGGTTTTGAAGAGTACCTTAATGGCACCTTTGGGGGGTCACTGTTGTTCAAGCTGAGGTCGCGATCCCTGGAGCTGAGGGGAAAAATTGGGAAAGACAGGGAAAGGGAGTGCCAGATGTGTAACTTGGGCATGGTGGAGACCCTGGAACACACTAGAATGCCCAAAGTATCAGTCTAAAATAATGAGATTCACTGGGAGTATAATGGGGAAGTGGGATGGAAGAATGAAGGACATGTGGTTAGGGGGAGACTAAAAGAAGAGGGTTAATATGCTAATCGGAGAGATTGGGAAGAACGGGGCAAGGGATGTCATCAAGCAGTTCGTCTCCGAGTGTTGGGAGGAGAGGAGAAGCGCGGGAATGGGGAGGCGGTTGGGAGTTCAGGGGTGACCATGGTCTTCTCGTCCGAGAACCGCGACAAATCAGCGGCTGGCCAAAGTGTTATTATTATAGTCTAAACAGTTATGTAGGCCTAAACTCCACTACGGTTAGAGCTACTAAACGTATCAATTTTCTGAAGATGATCAGAGGTAGAAATTTGGGAGCAAACAAAGTTGTGCTTCTCAAGCTCTACAAAACATTTATACCTCCGGTACTAGAATACGGTGCCATAATAAAAAGTGACCTGAGCAAAACCAACATTCAGAAGCTACAGAGGGTTCAAAATTATGCTCTGCGTGTGGCACTTTGCAAACCCAAATGGACACCGATAAAGGAACTTCACGAGCTAGCAAAAATAGAAACTATTGATACGCGATTAAAACACCTACAAAACAAAACCCTCAACAGACTCCAAGATAGTGAATTAATGGTTGAACTGAACGAACACCGACCCCTTAACAGAAAAACAAAATAAGTTGCCAGAAAATAAAAAAAAAATAATTATACAATATAACTAAATTGCGTGGAAACAGTGAGGATTGCCTCGCTACTCATTGAGAATTTTAGGATAGAGTCTGTGAGGACTGCCTCGCAACTCTGCTGAAGCGCGATTGAAATGCGTTTAATAAGATCTACATAACAAAACCCTCCACATACTCCAGGAGAGTGGATCAATGGTGAAGCTGAACGAACACCGAACCCTTAACAGAAAAACAAAATAAGCCACAGTAAATTAAAATTAGCGATGTGAAGTTAGTTACTTATTTGACATTTTTTATTCCATCAAAACAGGAAATATGGCACCTGCTGTAGGGTGGCACAAATGAAGACGAGTTGATTGACATGTTGCCCGTTCACATAAGGCCTTTCATTATGGGGGAACCAAGGCCCAAAAAGTGACAACCGCCCAGAAAACCTTCTAGATGGGCAAATCTGATCAAATAAATGGCGCTGTAGGGTGGCACAAATGAAGACGAGTTGATTGACATGTTGCCCGTCCGCATAAGGCTTTTCTTTATCGGGCAACCAAGGCCCTAAAAGTGACAACCTCCCAGAAAACCTTCCAGATGGGAAAATCTGATCAAATAAATGGTGCTGTAGGGTGGCACAAATGAACACGAGTTGATTGACATGTTGCCCGTCCACATAAGGCCTTTCTATATGGGGCAACCAAGGCCCTAAAACTGACAACCTCCCAGAAAACCTTCTAGATGGGCAAATCTGATCAAACAAATGGTGCTGCAGGGTGGTACAAATGAAGACGAATTGATTGACATGTTGCCCGTCCGCATAAGGCCTTTCTTTATGGGGTAACCAAGGCCCTAAAAGTGACAGCCTCCCAGAAAACCTTCTAGATGGGCAAATCTTATCAAATAAATGGTGCTGTAGGGTGGCACAAATGAAGACGAGTTGATTGACATGTTGCCCGTCTGCATAAGGCCTTTCTTTATGGGGTAACCGGGGCCCTAAAAGTGACAACCTTCCAGAAAACCTTCTAGATGGGCAAATCTGATCAAATAAATGGTGCTGTAGGGTTGCACAAATGAAGATGAGTAGATTGGCATGTTGCACGTCTGCATAAGGTCTTTCTTTATGGGGCAACCAAGGCCCTAGAAGTGACAACCTCCCAGAAAACCTTCTAGATGGGCAAATCTGATCAAATAGATGGTGCTGTAGGATGGCACAAATGAAGATGAGTTGATTGACATGTTGCCCGTCCGCATAAGGCCTTTCTTTATGGGGCAACCAATGCCCTGAAAGTGACAACCTCCCAGAAAACCTTCTAGATGGGAAAATCTGATCAAATAAAAGTGCCGTCGGGTGGCACAAATGAGGACGAGTTCATTGACATGTTGCCCATCCACATAAGGCCTTTCTTTATGGGGCAACCAAGGCCCTAAAAGTGACAACCTCCCAGAAAACCTTCTAGATGGGCAAATCTGAACAAATAAAAGGTGCTGTAGGGTGGCACAAATGAAGACGAGTTGATTGACATGTTGCCCGTCCGCATAAGTCCTTTCTTTATGGGGCAACCAGGGCCTTAATAGTGACAGCCTCCCAGAAAACCTAGATTGGCAAATCTGATCAAATAAATGGTGCTGTAGGGTGGCACAAATGAAGACGAGTTGATTGACATATTGCCCGTATTGACATAGCGGATAACTTGCGTTAACCCAGCAGATTGACTCCCCGATTATATCCCCGAGTTTAACACGAGATTAACGCGAGTTAATCTGCGATGTCAACGCGTGTTTATCCGTGCGGTTAACGAGAGTTTATCCGCGAGTTCATCAGCAAGGATAACACGACTTTAATCCGAGTTTATCCACGTAATTAACGCGTGTTTAACACATGTTTAACGCGTGTTTAACGCGTGCTGTGTCTAACGCGAGGTAATACTCGTGGTTAACTGGAGTTTATCCGCGAGATTAATACAAGTTTAACAGGAGTCTGTTCGCGGGGTTAACGCGAGTCTTCTCCACAAGGTTAACGCCAGTTTGACGCCAGTTTAAACGAGTTATACGCGAGTTTATCCGCGATGTTAACGCGAATTTAATGCGTGGTCGTCCGCGAGTTTGGCGGTAGTTTATCCGTGAGGTTAACATGAGTTTAACGCAAGTTTATTGGCGATGTTAACGCGAGGTTATCACGAGTTTATCTGCGAAGGTAAGGCGAGTCTGGCACGAGTTCATACGCGAGGTTATCACGAGTTTATCCGCCAGGTTACCTTGTGTGTTACGCGCGTTTATCGGCAATGTTAACGCGAGGTTATGCACGAGGTTGGTTATTACGAGTTTATCCAAGTTGTTAGCGCTAGTAAAACGCGAGGTTAACTCGAGTTTATCGCGAATTTGTCCTCGAGGTTACCGCGAGTTTATGCGCGTTGTTAACGAGAGTGAAACCGCGATGTTAACTCGAGATTAACGCGGATTTTTTTCCGTGAGGTTAGTGCGCGTTTAACGCGAGTTTATCCGGAATAGTAATGCGAGTTAATGCGCAAGGATATTATTTGGCGCGAGTTTATCCGTGAGGTTAACTCGAGTTTAACGGGCGTTTATCGGCGATGTTAACACGCGGTTAATACGAGTCTATCCACGAGGTTAACGCGACATTGGCGCGTGTTTATCGGCTATGTTAACATGAGTTTATGTGCGAGGTGATCGCGAATTTATCCGCTTTGTGAGCGCGATGGTACGCGAGTATGAGGCGAGTTTATCCGCGAGGTCATCGCGAGTTTGATGCGAGTATATCCGCGACATTTACGCGAGTTTAACGTGAGTTAACCTGCGAGGTTAACGCGAATGTATCCGCGAGGTTAACTCGAGTTTCACGTGCGTCTATACGTGAGATTAACGCGATTTTGACGGGTGTTCATCCGCGAGTTCATCCCTGAGGTTAACACGAGTTTTGTGCGAGTTTAACGCGAGTTAATCCCCGAGATTGACGTGTGTTTATCGGCACAGTCAGCGCGAGTTTATGCCCGACGTTAACCCGAGCTTTTCCGCCAGTTTAACGCAAGTTTTTCCGCGATATTAATGCGAGTTTGTGCGCAAGATTATCGCGAGTTTATCCGCGTTATTAGCGAGAGTTTAACTTGAATTTATCCACGAGGTTAACGCGGGTTTGGCGTGAGTTTATCCGCGAGATTAACACGAGTTTATCGATGAGTTTAACTCGAGTTTGACGCGAGTTTATCCGCGATTATAACGCGAGTTTATGCGCGACATTAACGCGAGTTTATCCGCGAGGTCAAATCGAGTACATCTCGAGTGTATCGGCGGTGTTAACACGAGTTTATGCGCCAGGTTATCGCAAGTTTATCCGCGAGTTAATCCGCGAGGTTAACGCGAATTTAACGCGTGTTTGTCTGCGAATTTAACACGAGTTTATCCCCGAGGTTAACGCGAGATTAACGGGTATCCATGAGATTAGCGCGAGTTTATGCGCGACGCTAACCCGAGTTTATCCGCGAACTTAACGCGAGTCTAACCACTGGGTGCGTGTTTAACGCGAAGTTAACTCGAGTTTAGCACACGTTTATCCGCGAGGTTCACTCGAGTTTAATGCGAGTTTATCCACGTTGTTAGCGCGAGTTTAACGCGAGGGTAACGCGAGTTTATCCGCGAGGTTAGCACGTGTTTAACGCAAGCTTATCCTCAAGTTTAACGCGAGTTTAACACGAGTTTATCCACGAGGGTAACGCAAATTTAACGCGAGGTTATGCGCGAGGTTATGTGCGAGGTTAACGCGAGTTTGTCCTCGAGTTAAACGTGAGTTTATCGGTGATGTTGACGCGAGTTTATGCGCGAGGTTATCGCGAGCTTAGCGCGAATTTATCTCCGGGCTTATTGCGAGTTTATCCGCGAGTTAATCTGCGAGGGTAACGCGAATTTAACGCTTGTTTGCCCGCGATTTTACCACTAGTTTATCTCCGAGGTTAAAGCGAGATTAATCTAAGGTAATCCGTGAGGTTCACTCGTGTTTATCCGCGCGGTTAGCCGGCGTTTGGAGTGAGAATATCCGCGAGTTTAACGCGAGTTAATCCGGGAGGTTAACGCATGTCAACTGCTATGTTAACGCGAGTAATCCGCGAGGTTAACGCGAGTGTAATGCAAGTTTAACGCAAGTTAATCCACGATGTTAACGTGTGTTTACCCACGAGTGTAACGCGAATTTATCGCTGAGGTTAATCCGCGAGGTTAATGCGAGATTAACTCGAGTTAATTCGCGAGGTTAACGCGTGTTTCTGTGCGAGATTTAACGCGAATCTATCTGCTAGATTAATGCAAGTTTAAAGCGAGGTTAACTCAAGTTTAACGCGTATTCATCCGCGAGGTTAACTCGATTTTGAAGGGAGATTATTCGCGTTGTCAGCGCGCGATTATCCGTGAGGTTAGCGTGCGTCCTACGCGAGTTTGTCCGCAAGGTTAAAGCGAGTCTAACTTGAGTTTATCCACGAGGTTAACTGGAGTTTAACGCGCGTTTATCGGCGATGTTAACGCGAGGTTATTCTCGAGGTTATCCACGTTATTAGCGCGAGTTAAACGCAAGGTTAACGCGAGTTTAAAGCGAATTTACCCACGAGGCTATGGCGAGTTTATCCCCGTTGTTAGCGAGAGTTAATTCGCGAGGTTAACGGGAGTTTAACGCAAGCTTATCCACGATATTAACGCGAATTTATGCGCACGATTATCGCGAGATTATCAGGTTTAAAGTGAATTTATTCCCGAGATTAACTCGTGTCTATTCGGTAGGTTAACGCGAGTTTATCTGCAAGGTTAACTCGTGTTTTCAGCGACTTTATCCGCGATTATAACGCGAGTTTATTCCCGAGGTTATCGAGAGTTTATCCGCGTGTTTTTCAGCGAGTCACTCCGTGAGGATAACGTGAGTTTGGCGCGGTGTTTGTCCGCGAGTTTAACGCGAGTATATTCCCAAAGTTAACACGAGATTAACGTGAGTTAATTCGCGATGTTAACGCGTGTTTATCCGCGCGGTTATCGCGAGTTGATCCGCGAATTTAACACGAGATAATCCGCGAGCTTAAAGCAACTTTATCCCCGATGTTAATGCGAGTTTATCCGCGAGTTAATCAGCAAAGTTAACGCGACTTTAACCCCAGTTTATTTGGGAGGTTAACTCGAGTTTAGCGCGAGTTTATCCGCCCGCGAGTTCAACGCAACTCGTGGTTAACGCGAGTTTATCCGCGTAAATAACGCGAGTTTAACGGGAGTCTGTTCGCGATGTTAATGCGAGTCTATCCGTAAGGGTAATGCCAGTTTAACGCGAGTTTATCCGCCGCGTTTAGTCGAGTTGAACGTGAGTTTATCCGCGACGATAACGCGAGATGATGCGCGAAGTTAACCCGAGTTTAACGCGTGTTTTTCCGCGAGGTTAACACGCGCTTGGCGCGAGTTTATCCGCGAGGTTATCACGCGTTTATCCACCACTAGGTTAACTTGAGTTTTTCGCGAGTTTATCGGCGATGTTAACGCAAGTTTATGCGCGAGGTTATCGCGAGTTTATCATCGTTGTTAGCGCGAGTACAACGCGAGGTTAACTCGAGTTAAACGTAAATTTGTCCGCGAGGTTATCGCGAGTTTAGTTGCGCTGTTAGCGAGAGTTAAGCCGCATGGTTAACGCGAGTGTATCCATGAGGTTAGCGCGAGTTTAACGCGTGTTTATCCAGGATATTCATGCGAATTTATGCACAAGGTAATCGCAAGTTTATCCGCGATATTGTCACGAGTTTTTCACGAGGTTAACATGAGGTTATCCCCGAGGTTAACTCGAGTCCAACGCGAGTTTATATGTTTGTCCGCAAGTTTAACAGGAGTTGATTCCCGAGGTTAACGCGAAATAAACGCGAGTTAATTCGCGAGGTTAACGCGTGTTTATCCGCGGGACTAGCGTGAGTTTATGCGCGACACTAACGCGAGCTTAACGCAACTTTATCCGCGAGACTAACGCGAGTCTAACCGCTAGGTTAACGCGCGTGTAACGTGAGGTTAACTCGAGTTTAACACGAGTTCATCCGTGAGATAAACTCGAGTTTAACAGGAGTTTATCCGCATTTTTAGCGCGAGTTTGGCGCGAGATTATCCATGTGGTCAGTGCGTGTTTAATGCGAGTTTATCCGCAAGGTTAACGTGAGATTGACACGAGTTTATCCGCGAGGTTAACTTGAGTTTAACGCGAGTTTATCGACGATGTTAACGCGTGTTTATTTGCTAGGTTATCACGAGTTTATCCACGTTGTTAGCGCGAATTAAACGCAAGGTTAACGCGAATTTAAAGCAAATTTGTCCGCGAGGTTATTACGTGCTTATAGAGACAGTGTTGTTAGAGACAGTTAATCGGCGAGGTTAACGCTAGTTTATCCGCAAGGTTAACGCGAGTTTAACACGAGTTTATCCACGAGGTTAACTCGAGTTTAACGCAAGTGTATTGGCGATGTTGACGCGATATACGGCGAGGTTACCGCGAATTTACCCGGTTTGTCAGCGCGAGTTAAACGAGATGTTAACTCGAGTATGAGGCGAGTTTACCCGCTAGGTTATCGCGAGTTTGGCGCGAGTATAGCCGCGATGTCAACGCGAGATTAACGTGAGTTTATTCGCGAGGTTACTACGAATTTATCCGCGAGGTTAACTCCAGTTTAGCGTGCGTTTATGCGCGAAGTTAACGCGATTTGGCGCGTGTTCATCCACGAGTTTAACGTAAGTTCATTAGCGAGATTAACGCGATATTTATGCGAGTTTAACGCGAGTTAATCCGCGAGGTTAACTTGTGTTTATCGGCGCGGTCAGCGCGAGTTTATGCGCGAAATTAACGCGAGTTTTTCCGCCAGATTAATGTTACGTTATCCGCGGTATGAATGCGAGTTTGTGCGAAAGGTTATGGCGAGTTTATTCGCGTTAATAGCGCGAATTTAACGTTCGTTTATTCACGAGGTTAACGCGAGTTTGGCGCGAATTTATGCGTGACGTTAACGCGAGTTTATCCGCGAGGTTAGCGCGAGTTTAACGCGAGTTTATCGGCGATGTTAACACGAATTTATGCACGAGGTTATCGTGAGTTTACATGCGTTGCTATCGCGAGTTTATCCGCGAGTTTATACGCGAGTTAATCCTCGAGGTTAACGCGAATTTAACGTGAGTTTGTTCGTAAGTTCTGCACGAGTTTATCGCCACGGTTAATGCGAGATTAACTAGATTTAATTCGCGTGGTTAACGAGCGAGGTGAGCACGAGTTTATGCGCGACCCTAAAGCGAGCTTAACGCGAGTTTATCCGCGAGATTAACGGGAGTCTAACCGCTAGGTTAAACTGAATGTAAATCAAGGTTAACTCGAGTTCAACGAGAATTAATCTCAGAGGTTAACGCATTTTTCTCTGCGAGGTTAACGCGAGTTCATCCGGGAGGTGAATTCGAGTTTAACGGGAGTTTATTCGCGTTCTTAGTGCGAGGTTGACGCGAGGTTAATGCGAGAGTATCCGTGATGTTAGCACGTGTTTAACGCGAGTTTATCCACAAGGTCACGGGCGTTGATCTCGCGTCACCCTTGTGGATCAACGTGCGTAAGATGCGTGTTAAACTCGCGTTAACCTCGCGTATGAACTCCCGTTTACTTTGCGGATAAATTTGTGGTTAAACTCACGTTAACCTCACGGAAAAACTCGCGCCAAACTCGCGATAGCCTAGCGGATAAACTCCTGTCAAACTCGCGTTAACCTTGCGTTAAACTCGCGCAAAACTCCCGTTAAACTCGTGGGTAACCTCGTATCAAACTCCCGCTAACCGTGCGGATTAACATCCGTTATCCGTTATCCTCGCGGGTCAACTAGCGTTAATCTCGCTTTAACCTCGCGGATAAACTCCTGTCAAACTCGCGTTAAGATTGCGTTAACCTCGCGTTAACCTCACGGATAAACGCGCGCTAACCTCACGGATAAATTGGCGATAAATTCGCGTTAACCTGGCGAATTAACTGTCGCTAACAACGCGGAAAAAGTCGCGATAAACTCGCGAATAAATTTGCGTTAATACCGCCGATAAACAAGCTTCAAACTCGAGTTAACCTATAGCACCTTTTATTTGATCAGATTTGTCCATCTAGAAGGTTTTCTGGGAGGTTGTAACTTTTAGGGCCTTCGTTGCCCCATAAAGAAAGGCCTTATGCGGAGGGGCAACATGCCAATCAACTCATCTTCATTTGTGCCACCCTACAGCCCAATTTATTTGATCAGATTTGCCCATCTAGAAGGTTTACTGGGAGGTTGTCACTTTTAGGGCCTTGGTTGCCCCATAAAGAAAACCTTATGTGGACGGGCAACATGTCAATTAACTCGTCTTCATTTGTGCCACCCTATGGTGCCTTTTATTTGATCAGATTTGCCCATCTAGAATGTTTTCTGGGAGGTTGTCACTTTTAGGGCCTTGGTTGCCCCATAAAGAAAGGCCTTATGTGGATGGGCAACATGTCAATCAACTCGTCTTCATTCGTGCCACCCTACACCACCATTTATTGGATCAGATTTGCCCATCTAGAAGGTTTTCTGGGAGGTTGTGAGATTTAGGGCCTTGGTTGCCCCATAAAGAAAGGCCTTATGCGGACGGGCAACATGTCAATCAACTCGTCTTCATTTGTGCCACCCTACAGCACCATTTATTTGATCAGACTTGCCCATCTAGAAGGTTTTCTGGTAGGTTCTCACTTTTAGGGCCATGGTCGCCCCATAAAGAAAGGCCTTATGCGTAAGGAGAACATATCAATCAACGCGTCTTCATTTGTGCCACCCTACAGCACCATTTATTTGATCAGATTTGCCCATCTACAAGGTTTTCTGGGATGTTGTCACTTTTAGGGCCTTGGTTGCCCCATAAAGAAAGGCCTTATGTGAACGGGCAACATGTCAATCAACTCGACTTCATTTGTGCCACCCTACAGCGCCATTTAGTTGATCAGATTTTCCCATCTAGAAGGTTTTCGGGGAGGTTGTCACATTTAGGGCTTTGGTTGCCCCATAAAGAAAGGCCTTATGTGGACGGGCAACATGTCAATCAACTCGTCTTCATTTGTGCCACACTACAGCACCATTTCTTTGATCAGATTTGCCTTTCTAGAAGGATTTCAGGGAGGTTGTCACATTTAGGGCCTTGGTAGACCCATAAAGAAAGGCTTTATGCGGACGGGCAACATGTCAGTCAAACCGTCTTCATTTGTGCCACCGTACAGAACCATTTATTTGATCAGATTTGCCCATCTAGAAGGTTTTCTGAGAGGTTGTCACTTTTAGGGCCTTGGTTGCCCCATAAAAGGGCTTATGTGGACGGGCAACATGTCAATCAACTCGTCTTCATTTGTGCCAACCTACAGCACCTTTTATTTGATCAGATTTGCCCATCTGGGTTTTCTGGGAGCTTGTCACTTTTAGGGCCTTGGTTGCCCCATAAAGAAAGGCCTTATGTGGACGGGCAACATGTCAATCAACTCGTCTTCATTTGTGCCACCCTACAGCACCATTGATTTGATCAGATTTGCCCATCTAGAAGGTTTTCTGGGCGGTTGTCACTTTTAGGGCTTTGGTTGCCCCATAAAGAAAGGCCGTATGTGGACGGGCAACATGTCAATCAACTCGTCTTCATTCGTGCCACCCTACACCACCATTTATTGGATCAGATTTGCCCATCTAGAATGTTTTCTGGGAAGTTGTCACTTTTAGGGCCTTGGTTGCCCATGAAGAAAGGCCTTATGCGGACGGGCAACATGTCAATCAACTCGTCTTCGTTTGTGCCACCCTACACCACCATTTATTTGATCATATTTTCCCATCTAGAAGGTTTTCTGGGAGGTTGTCACTTTTAGGGCCTTGGTTGCCCCATAAAGAAAGGCCTTATGTGAACGGGCAACATGTCAATCAACTCGTCTTTATTTGTGCCACCCTACAGCACCATTTGTTTGATCAGATTTGCCCATCTAGAAGGTTTTCTGGGAGGTTATCACTTTTAGGGCCTTGGGTGCCCCATAAAGAAAGGCCTTATGTGGACGGGCAACAGGTCAATCAACTCGTCTTCATTCGTGCCACCCTACACCACCATTTATTGGAACAGATTTTCCCATCCAGAAGGTTTTCTGGGAGGTTGTCAGATTTAGGGCCATGGTCACCCCATAAAGAAAGGCCTTATGCGTAAGGAGAACATATCAATCAGCACGCCTTCATTTGTGCCACCCTACAGCACCATTTATTTGATCAGATTTGCCCATCTACAAGGTTTTTTGGGATGTTGTCACTTTTAGGGCCTTGGTTGCCCCATAAAGAAAGGCCTTATGCGAACGGGCAACATGTCAATCAACTCGACTTCATTTGTGCCACCCTACAGCCCCATTTAGTTGATCAGATTTCCCATCTAGAAGGTTTTCTGGGAGGTTGTCACTTTTAGGGCCCCAGTTGCCCCATAAAAAAAGGCCTTATGTGGACGGGCAACATGTCAATCAACTTGTCTTCATTTGTTCCACACTACAGCACCATTTATTTGATCAGATTTGCCCTTCTAGAAGGGTTTCAGGGAGGTTATCACATTTAATGCCCTGGTAGCCCGATAAAGAAAGGCCTTATGCGGACGGGCAACATGTCAGTCAAACCGTCTTCATTTGTGCCACCGTACAGAACCATTTATTTGATCAAATTTGCCCATCTAGAAGGTTTTCTGGGAGGTTGTCACTTTTAGGGCCTTGGTTGCCCCATTAAAGGCCTTATGTGGACGGGCAACATGTCAATCAACTCGTCTTTATTTGTGCCACCCTAGAGCACCATGTATTTGATCAGATTTGCCCATCTGGGTTTTCTAGGAGTTTTCACTTTCAGGGCCTTGGTTGCCCCATAAAGAAAGGCCTTATGTGGACGGGCAACATGTCAGTCAACTCGTCTTCATTTGTGCCACCCTACAGCACCATTTATTTGATCAGATTTGCCCATCTAGAAGGTTTTCTGGGAGGTTATCACTTTTGGGGCCTTGGTTGCCCCATAAAGAAAGGCCTTATGTGGACGGGCAACATGTCAATCAACTCATCTTCATTCGTGCCACCCTACACCACGATTTATTGGATCAGATTTGCCCATCTAGAAGGTTTTCTGGGAGGTTGTCAGATTTAGGGCCTTGGTTGCCCCATAAAGAAAGGCCTTATGCGGACGGGCAACATGTCAATCAACTCGGCTTCATTTGTGACTCCCTACAGCACCATTTATTTGATCAGACTTGCCCATCTAGAAGGTTTTCTGGGAGGTTGTCACTTTTAGGGCCTTGGTTGCCCCATAAAGAAAGGCCTTGTGTGGACGGGCAACATGTCAATTAACTCGCCTTCATTTGAGCCACCCTACAGCACCTTTTATTTGATCAGATTTGCCCATCTAGAAGGTTTTCTGGTAGTTTCTCACTTTTAGCGCCATGGTCGCCCCATAAAGAAAGGCCTTATGCAGAAGGAGAACATATCAATCAACGCGTCTTCATTTGTGCCACCCTACAGCACCATTTATTTGATCAGATTTGCCCATCTACAAGGTTTTCTGGGATGTTGTCACATTTAGGGCCTTGGTTGCCCCATAAAGAAAGGCCTTATGTGAACGGGCAACATGTCAATCAACTCGACTTCATTTGTGCCACCCTACAGCCCCATTTAGTTGATCAGATTTTCCCGTCTAGAAGGTTTTCTGGAAGGTTGTCACTTTAAGGGCCCCGGTTGCCCCATAAAGAAAGGCCTTATGTGGACGGGCAACATGTCAATCAACTCGTCTTCATTTGTGCTAACCTAAGACACCTTTTATTTGATCAGATTTGCCCATCTAGAATGTTTTCTGGGTGGTCGTCACTTTTAGGGCCTTGGTTGTCCCATAAAGGAAGGCCTTTTGCGGATGGGCAACATGCGAATCAACTCGTCTTCATTTATGCCACCCTACAGCACCATTTATTTGATCAGATTTGCCCATCTAGAAGGTTTTTGGGGAGGTTGTCACATTTAGGGCTTTGGTTGCCCCATAAAGAAAGGCCTTATGTGGACGGGCAACATGTCAGTCAACTCGTCTTCATTTGTGCCACACTACAGCACCATTTCTTTGATCAGATTTGCCTTTCTAGAAGGATTTCAGGGAGGTTGTCACATTTAGGGCCTTGGTAGACCCATAAAGAAAGGCTTTATGCGGACGGGCAACATGTCAGTCAAACCGTCTTCATTTGTGCCACCGTACAGAAACATTTATTTGATCAGATTTGCCCATCTAGAAGGTTTTCTGGGAGGTTGTCACTTTTAGGGCCTTGGTTGCCCCATAAAAGGGCTTATGTGGACGGGCAACATGTCAATCAACTCGTCTTCATTTGTGCCAACCTACAGCACCTTTTATTTGATCAGATTTGCCCATCTGGGTTTTCTGTGAGCTTGTCACTTTTAGGGCCTTGGTTGCCCCATAAAGAAATGCCTTATGCGGACGGGCAACATGTCAATCAACTCGTCTTCATTTGAGCCACCCTACAGCACAATTGATTTGATCAGATTTGCCCATCTAGAAGGTTTTCTGGGAGGTTGTCACTTTTAGGGCCTTGGTTGCCCCATAGAAGACCTTATGTGGACGGGCATCATGTCAGTCAACTCGCCTTCATTTGTGCCACCCTACAACACCATTCATTTGATCAGATTTGCCCATCTGGGTTTTCTGGGAGGTTGTCACTTTTAGGTCCTTGGTTGCCCCATAAAGAAATGCCTTATGCGGACGGGCAACATGTCAATCAACTCGTCTTCATTTCAGCCACCCTACAGCACAATTGATTTGATCAGATTTGCCCATCTACAAGGTTTTCTGGGCGGTTGTCTCTTTTAGGGCCTTGGTTGCCCCATAAAGAAAGGCCTTATATGGACGGGCAACATGTCAATCAACTCGTCTTCATTCGTGCCACCCTACACCACCATTTATTGGATCAGATTTGACCATCTAGAACGTTTTCTGGGCGGTTGTCACTTTTAGGGCCTTGGTTGCCCCATAAAGAAAGGCCTTATGCGGAAGGGCACCATGTCAATCAACTTGTCTTCATTTGGGCCACCCTACAGCACCATTGATTTGACCAGATTTTCCAATCTAGAATATTTTCTGGGAGGTTGTCACATTTAGGGCCTTGGTTTCTCCATAAAGAAAGACCTTATGTGGACGGGCAACATGTCAATCAACACATTTTCATTTGTGCCACCCTACAGCACCATTTATTTGATCAGACTTGCCCATCAAGAAAGATTTCTGGGAGGCTGTCACTTTTAGGGCCTTAGTTGCCCCATAAAGAAAGGCCTTATGTGGACGGGCAACATGACAATTAACTCGTCTTCGTTTGTGCCACCCTACAGCGCCTTTTATTTGATCAGATTTGCCCACCAAGAATGTTTTCTGGGAGGTTGTCACTTTTAGGGCCTTGGTTGCCCCATAAAGAAAGGCCTTATGTGGACGGGCGACATGTCAATCAACTCCTCTTCATTCGTGCCACCCTACACCACCATTTATTGGATCAGATTTGCCCATCTAGAAGGTTTTCTGGGAGGTTGTCACTTTTAGGGCCTTGGTTGCCCCATAAAGAAAAGCCTTATGCGAACGGGCAACATCTCAATCAAATCAACTTCATTTGTGCCACCCTACAGCCCCATTTAGTTGATCAGATTTTCCCAGCTACAAAGTTTTCTGGGAGGTTGTCACTTTTAGGGCCCCGGTTGCCCCATAAAGAAAGGCCCTATGTGCACGGGCAACATGTCAATCAACTCGTCTTCATTTGTGCCACCCTACAGCACCTTTTATTTGATCAGACTTGCCCATCTAGAAGCTTTTCTGGGAGGTTGTCACATTTAGGGCCTTGGTTGCCCCATAAAGAAATGCCTTATGCAGACGTGCAACATGTCAATCAACACGTCTTCATTTGTGCCACCCTACAGCACCTTTTATTTGATCAGATTTGCCCATCTAGAAGGTGTTCTGGGAGGTTGTCACTTTTAGGCTCTTGGTTGTCCCATAAAGAAAGGCCTTATGCGGATGGGCAACATGGCAATCAACTCGTCTTCATTTGTGCTACCCTACAGCACCATTTATTTGATCAGATTTGCCCATCTAGAAGGTTTTCGGGGAGGTTGTCACATTTAGGGCTTTGGTTGCCCCATAAAGAAAGGCCTTATGTGGACGGGCAACATGTCAATCAACTCGTCTTCATTCGTGCCACACTACAGCACCATTTATTTGATCAGATTTACCCTTCTAGAAGGATTTCAGGGAGGTTGTCACTTTTAGAGCCTTGGTAGCCCCATAAAGAAAGGCCTTATGCAGACTGGCAACATGTCAGTCAAACCGTCTTCATTTGTGCCACCGTCCAGAACCATTTATTTGATCAGATTTGCCCATCTACAAGGTTTTCTGGGAGGTTGTCACTTTTAGGGCCTTGGTTGCCCAATAGAAGGCCTTATGTGGACGGGCAACATGTCAATCAACTCGTCTTCATTTGTGCCACCCTACAGCACCATTTATTTGATCAGATTTGCCCATCAGGGTTTTCTGGGAGGTTGTCCCTTTTAGGGCCTTGGTTGCCCCATAAAGAAAGGCCTTATGTCGACGGGCAACATGTCAGTCAACTTGTGTTCATTTGTGCCACCCTACAGCACCATTGATTTGACCAGATTTTCCCATCTAGAATGTTTCCTGAGAGGTGGTCACTGTTAGGGCCTTGGTTTCCCCATAAAGAAAGACCTTATGTGGACGGGAAACATGTCAATCAACACATCTTCATTTGTGCCACCCTACAGCACCATTTATTTGATCAGATTTGCCCATCTTGAAAGTTTTCTGGGAGGTTGTCACTATTAAGGCCTTGGTTACCCCATAAAGAAAGGCCTTATGTGGATGGGCAACATGTCAATCAACTCGTCTTCATTCGTGCCACCCTACACCACCATTCATTGGATCAGATTTGCCCATCTAGAAGGTGTTCTGGGAGGTTGTCACTTTTAGGGCCTTGGTTGCCCCATAAAGAAAGGCCTTATGTGGACGGGCAACATATCAATCAACTCGTCTTCATTTGTGCCACCCTACAGCACCATTTATTTGATCAGACTTGCCCATCTAGAAGGTTTTCTCGGGGGCTGTCACTTTCAGGGCCTTGGTTGCCCCATAAAGAAAGGCCTTATATGGACGGGCAACATGTCGATTAACTCGTTTTCATTTGTGCCACCCTACAGCGCCTTTTATTTGATCAGATTTGCCCTTCAAGAATGTTGTCTGGGAGGTTGTCACTTTTAGGGCCTTGGTTGCCCCATAAAGAAAGGCCTTATGTGGACGGGCAACATGTCAATCAACTCGCCTTCATTTGTGCCACCCTACAGCACCCTTTATTTGATCAGACTTGCCCATGTAGAAGGTTTTCTGGGAGGTTGTCACTTTTAGGGCCTTGGCTGCCCCATAAAGAAAGGCCTTTTGTGGACGGGCAACATGTCAGTTAACTCGTCTTCATTTGTGCCACCCTACAGCACCTTTTATTTGATCAGATTTGCCCATCTAGAAGGTTTTCTGTTAGGTTCTCACTTTTAGGGCCTTGGTTGCCCCATAAAGAAAGGCCTTATGCGGAAGGGGAACATATCAATCAACGCGTCTTCATTTGTGCCACCCTACGGCACCATTTATTTGATCATATTTGCCCATCTAGAAGGTTTTCTGGGATGTTGGTACTTTTAGGGCCTTGGTAGCCCCATAAAGAAAGGCCTTATGCGAACGGGCAACATGTCAATCAACTCGACTTTATTTGTGCCACCCTACAGCCCCATTAAGTTGATCAGATTTTCCCATCTAGATGGTTTTCAGGGAGGTTGTCACTTTTAGGGCCTTGGTTATCCCATAAAGAAAGGCCTTATGCGAGCGGGCAACATGTCAATCAACTGGACTTCCTTTGTGCCACCCTACTGCCCCATTTAGTTAATCAGATTTTCCCATCTAGAAGGTTTTCTGGGAGGTTGTCACTTTTAGGGCCTTGGTTGCCCCATAAAGAAAGGCCTTATGTGGACGGGCAAGATGTCAATCAACTCGTCTTCATTTGTGCCACCCTACCGCACCTTTTATTTGATCAGACTTGCCCAGCTGGAAGGTTTTCTGGGAGGTTGTCACATTTAGGGCCTTGGTTGCCCCATAAAGAAACGCGTTATGTCGTCGGGCAACATGTCAATCAACTCGTCCTCTTTTGTTCCACCCTACTGCACCTTTCATTTGATCAGATTTGCCCATCTAGAAGGTTTTCTGGGAGGTTGTCACTTTTAGGGCCTTGGTTGCCCCATAAAACGCCTTATGTGGACGGGCAACATGTCAATGAACTCGTCTTCATTTGTGCCACCCTAGAGCACCATTTATTTGATCAGATTTGCCCATCTGGGTTTTCTGGGGGGATGTCACTTTTAGTGCCTTGGTTGCCCCATAAAGAAAGGCCTTATGCGCACGGGCAACATGTCAATCAACTCGTCTTCATTTGTGCCACCCTAAAGCACCATTTATTTAATCCGATTTTCCCATCTAGAAGGTTTTCTGGGAGTTTGTCACTTTTAGGGCCTTGGTTGCCCCATAAAGAAAGGCCTTATGTGGACGGGCAAGATGTCAATCAACTCGTCTTCCTTTGTGCCACCCTACAGCACCTTTTATTTGATCAGATTTGCTCGTCTAGAAGGTTTTCTGGGAGGTTGTCACATTTAGGGCCTTGGTTGCCCCATAAAGAAAAGCCTTATGCAGATGGGCATCATGTCAATCAACTCGTCTTCATTTGTGCCACCCTACAGTACCATTTATTTGATCAGACTTGCCCATCTAGTAGGTTTTCTGGGAGGTTGTCACATTTAGGGCCTTGGTTGCCCCATAAAGAAACGCGTTATCTCGACGGGCAACATGTCAATCAACTCGTCTTCATTTGTGCCACCCTACAGCACCATTTACTTGATCAGATTTGCCCATCTAGAAGGTTTTCTGGGAGGCTGTCACTTTTAGGGCCTTGGTTGCCCCATAGAGAAAGGTCTTATATGGACGGGCAACATGTCAATCAACTCGCCTTCATTTGTGCCACCCTACAGCACCTTTTATTTGATCAGATTTGCCCATCTGGGTTTTCTGGGAGGTTCTCACTTTTAGGGCCTTGGTTGCCCCATAAAGAAAGGCCTTATGCAGACAGGCAACATGTCAATCGACTCGTCCTCATTTGTGCCACCCTACAGCACCATTTATTTGATCAGATTTTTCCATCTCGAAGGTTTTCTGGGAGGTTGTCACTTTTAGGCCTTGGTTGCCCCATAAAGAAAGGCCTTATGCGGACGGGGAATATGTCAATCAACTCGTCTTCATTTGTGCCACCCTACAGCACCATTTATTTGTTCAGATTTGCCCATCTAGGTTTTCTGGGAGGTTGTCACTTTTAGGGCCTTCGTTGCCCATAAAGAAAGGACTTATGCGGACGGGCAACATGTCAATCAACTCGTCTTCATTTGTGCCACCCTACAGCACCATTTTTTTGATCAGATTTTCCCATCTAGAAGGTTTTCTGCGAGGTTGTCACTTTTAGGGCCTTGGTTGCCCCATAAAGAAAGGCCTTATGTGAACGGGCAACGTGTCAATCAACTCGTCTTCATTTGTGCCACCCTACAGTACCATTTATTTGATCAGATTTGCCCATCTAGAAAGTTTTCTGTGAGGTTGTCACTTTTAGGGCCTTGGTTGCGCCATAAAAAAAGGCTTTAAGCGGACGGGCAACATGTCAATCAACTCGTCTTCATTGTGCCACCATACAGCACCATTTATTTGATCACATTTGCGCTCCTAGAAGGTTTTCTGGGAGGTTTGCACTTTTAGGGCCTTGGTTGCCCCATAAAGAAAAGCCTTATGTGGACGGGCAACATGTCAATCAACTCGTCTTCATTTGTGCCACCCTACAGCACCATTTATTTGATCAGATTTGCCCATCTGGGTTTTCTGGGAGGTTGTCACTTTTAGGGCCTTGGTTGCCCCATAAAGAAAGGCCTTATGCGCACGGGCAACATGTCAATGAACTCGTCTTCATTTGTGCCACCCTAAAGCACCATTTATTTAATCCGATTTTCCCATCTAGAAGGTTTTCTGGGAGTCTGTCACTTTTAGGGCCTTGGTTGCCCCATAAAGAAAGGCCTTATGTGGGCGGGCAACATGTCAATCAACTCGTCTTCATTGGTGCCACCCTACAGCACCTTTTATTTGATCAGATTTGCTCATCTAGAAGGTTTTCTGGGAGGTTGTCACTTTTAGGGCCTTGGTTGCCCCATAAAGAAAAGCCTTATGCAGATGGGCAACATGTCAATCAACTCGTCTTCATTTGTGCCACCCTACAGTACCATTTATTTGATCAGACTTGCCCATCTGGTAGGTTTTCTGGGAGGTTGTCACATTTAGGGCCTTGGTTGCCCCATAAAGAAACGCGTTATGTCAACGGGCAACATGTCAATCAACTCGTCTTCATTCGTGCCATCCTACACCACCATTTATTGGATCAGATTTGCCCATCTAGAACGTTTTCTGGGTGGTTGTCACTTTTAGGGCCTTGGTTGCCCCATAAAGAAAGGCCTTATGTGGACGGGCAACATGTCAATCAACTTGTCTTCATTTGTGCCACCCTACAGCACCATTGATTTGACCAGATTTTCCCATCTAGAATGTTTTCTGGGAGGTTGTCACTTTTAGAGCCTTGGTTTCCCCATAATGAAAGACCTTATGTGGATGGGCAACATGTCAATCAACACGTTTTCATTTGTGCCACCCTACAGCACCATTTATTTGATCAGATTTGCCCATCCTGAAAGTTTTCTGGGAGGCTGTCACTTTTAGGGCCTTGGTTGCCCCATAAAGAAAGGCCTTATGTGGACGGGCAACATGACAATTAACTCGTCTTCATTTGTGCCACCCTACAGCGCCTTTTATTTGATCAGATTTGCCCTCCAAGAATGTTTTCTTGGAGGTTGTCACATTTAGGGCCTTGGTTGCCCCATAATGAAAGGCCTTATGCGGAAGGGGAACATATCAATCAACTCGTCTTCATTTGTGCCACCCTACAGCACCTTTTATTTGATCAGCTTTGCCCATCTAGAAGTTGATCAGGGAGGTTGTCACTTTTAGGGCCTTGGTTGTCCCATAAAGAAAGGCCTTATGTGGACGGGCAACATGTCAATCAACTCGTCTTCATTTGTGCCACCCTACAGCACCATTTATTTGATCAGATTTGCCCGTCTAGAAGGTTTTCTGGTAGGTTGTCACTTTTAGGGCCTTGGTTGCCCCATAAAGAAAGGCCTTATGTGGACGGGCAACATGTCAATCAACTCGTCTTCATTTGTGCCACCCTACAGCACCATTTATTTGATCAGATTTGTCCATCTAGAAGGTTTTCTGGGAGTTTGTAACTTTTAGGGCCTTGGTTGCCCCATAAAGACAGGCCTTATGCGGACGGGCAACATGTCAATCAACTCGTCTTCATTTGTGCCACCCTACAGCACCATTTATTTGATCAGATTTGCCCATCTAGAAGGTTTTCAAAGAGTTTGTCACTTTTAGGGCCTTTGTTGCCCCATAAAGAAACGCCTTATGCGGACGTGCAACATGTCAATCAACTCGCCTTCATCTGTGCCACCCTACAGCACCATTGATTTGATCAGATTTGCCCATCTAGAAGGTTTTCTGGGAGGTTGTCACTTTTAGGGCCTTGGTTGCCCCATAAAGAAAGGCCTTATGTGGACGGGCAACATGTCAATCAACTCGTCTTCATTTGTGCCACCCTACAGCACCTTTTATTTGATCAGATTTGCCCATCTAGTAGGTTTTCTGGGAGGTTGTCACTTTTAGGTCCTTGGTTGCCCCATAAAGAAAGGCCTTATGTGGACGGGCAACATGTAAATCAACTCGTCTTCATTTGTGCCACCCTACAGCAGGTGCCATTTTTCCTGTTTTGATGGAATAAAAAATGTCAAAATGTCAAATAAGTAACTAAAATTACTCAGCAGAATTAAACTGCGTGGAGTCAGTGAGGATTGCCTCGCTACTCATTGAGATCTTTAGGATTGAGCCTGTGAGGACGCAACTCTGCGTGTGGGGAGTGGGATCCGAAGAAACACACCCCTTACCCCATCCATAGCAACAATCACACAACAGTCACAATATACAATAGCGGATACCTATCTTTCTCTCTACCTATAACTTTTCTAATTGAACATTCTCAAATTTTCTTGCAACACTCTTATCAAGAAGATGCATGGAAATGGTAGACAAAGCGTAGGAGGAATTGGTGCAACCTACCTTTCTGCAACACACACAGGAAACCACCAAACACCAGGCAAGGATTGAAACAAGCTCATCTGGCTGGGGACGAGTGTTCATTTTATGTAAATAAACATTTGAATAATGATTTAACAGCCCTTTTAAGGGCTTGAGGGTGTGTGTCTGTGAGAGGGTGTGTGTGTTTTATTTTTGGTTTTTGGGGGGGGGGGGGGTGGGGGAGGGATGGGGGCATTTGGAATTCCCGAAGAACAACCAGATACCTCATAATCACATACGGCATCCTATCTCCCAGAAGGCTTGATGGATGACTCCCGGTTTTTCAAAACTAAACTGTTGGAGCTTTCTCCACCCCTTTTTTGTAACCGCTATGGTCATATACCGGGGCCGCTACCAAACCGGCGTTGCTGTTTGGTTTTCTTTTCTCTTCTTCCCTTAAATTTGCCATCGCACAACATTATATTCTGTCTCGACACCATGGTGGGACTCAAACCTCTACCATTGCCGAGTTTGAACCGAATAGAGCCCACTCTCTAATAGTCTTAATGGCGTTGAAGGATTGAGTATTGACAATCTATCACTCCAACGTAAACTGCCAGGGAATTCTAACCGCGTGCATACCACCTCAGACTCCATTTGAGGCAATAGGAAAGCTTGGCCTGTGTGATCCAAGTGAAATAAAATAAGATTAACCGGGTCGCAACCTTTCATTCATTCATGATGTTATTAAGTTCATTATGTCAGAAAGGTCAACACGCCTGCGAGTACGACCAGAAGACCGTACCTTTCTTGGCAACGGAATGTGAGGGCAAGACAAGAGGCTTTGTGTTGCGATATATGCAAGCGATGACAGCATAGAACATGTCAAACAGGAATCAAAGGACTCAGTACCGACAAACTGTTCGTGGCGAGATTACTGATTTTCAGTGGCAATGTGGCAGTGCAAGATGGGTGTTCAGCGCCGTCTTCGGACGCGCCTGTTCAAGAGAGTACTCAGGACAGTTTTGTGGAGCCTGCTAATAATTCAGAGACACCTGTTCACGAGAGCACGCGTTTATCATCGTCGGCAGCTACACCATCAAATGGTTACTAGACGATTCACCCCCGTGGACGATTCGCAGGCCTGCAACCAGGGGGGGGGTTGGGCGCCCCCTGGAAAAATTTTCGCCCCCCCCCCCCCACCTAGAAAAATTTCAGACACTGTTTTTCAGTTTTCAACATTTTGATCTATTTTATCCACCAGTGAATTAACTCAGACTGTCAATTTACACCTGTAATTACATTGAATATAATCCCATGACTGAGTCTCTATTGTTATATTTGAGGTGTTTATTCAACACACAGATTTTACACAACTATGACAATTCGAAACATTAACTAGACTTTATGATTCTGGAGAATCATGGCTTTTCCCGATGAGATTCCATGATTTGTCATGACCCCACAGTGTATGATGAATTGCTTTTGACTGTCTCACTGAAGTTCCTTCATTGATGTCATGAAAAAGGTGAGTATAGAAATCTCAAATGACTCAGTTTGATAAAAAAAAATTGTTTAGGTAAAAACCATCATTAACGGTGGAGACGGGTAATATCAATATCGTCGTCCAACAAGTTAATGACCGACAAAAGGAGTTATGTTTGTTTGACACATACCCACTGAGTGCTGTATCGATTTGAAAATGGTCCGTTTTATCTCAAATGTATCCAAAATATTGATGTCTGGCAGCTTGTTAAGGGTTAACAAGTGTTAACAGGAATATTTATTCATGCAACTTGTAATTTCACGCCAAAAACTGTGAATGGCCATTTTTACTTAAAAATCTACAAGATGTTTTCAGAGAAATCCAGGGAGAACATGAATTTTAAGCTGTTGACGGGTATAATTGTTTATCCAGCCCAAAACGGGTTAAGGGTTGTTTTTTTAATACGCTTATTACTTATAAAAATAATTCTCAGTGAATTCTACTTCCACTTATGTTGATTTCTCCTCTTAACTTTGGGTGCTGCGGGTATGCAAACACAGCCCACTTTTTCAACATTTTGATGTTTGAGAACCAGCGTAGGGTTAACAAATGCTTACTGGAATATTTTGTACATGCAACTTGTAATTCACACTAAGCTCTGAGAATGGCCAATTTTTCTTGAAAATCTACGTGATGTTTTTAGAGAAATCCTCGGATAACATGAATTTTTAAACTTTTGAGGGGTATCATCCTGTAACCAGCTCTAAACGGGTTAATGCTTGGTTTTATGAATACCTTCATTACTTACAAAAATGATCCTCGAGAATTCCCACTTCCAATGAAGGTGGTTATGTTCATCTCGCAGGTACACATTGGGTGTAATGGGTGGCCAAGTACAGCCCATTTTCTCAAAATTTGCTGCCTCTGGAGGGTTAACAAACGCTTATCGTAATCTTTTGTTCATGCAACTTGTAATGTCACTCCATGACCTACAAATGGTCAATTTCTCTTGAATACTTACCAGATTTTTTGGAGAAATCTACAGAAAATGGGAATTTTAAGCTTTTAATGGGTATATCTCCTTAACCGGGCGAAAATGGGTTAAGACCTCAATTTTTGAATACCCTTACTACTTACTAAACTTTTTCCCTATCAGTTTTGTGTCCGGTAAAAGAAGTTATGTTTCTCTGCAGCATTCCCATTTGATGTTGTTGGTGTCCAAAAACAGACTATTTTTACGAAATTTTGACATTTAGCAGCCCATGGAGGGTTAACAAATGCTTATCTGAATATTTTATCCATGCAACTGGTAGTGTGACTCTAAGACCTATCAACGACCATTTTCTCTTGAAACCCTACGAGACGTTTCTAAAGAAATTCAGGGAAAACATGATTTTTTAAGCTTTTGATGGGTATTGCTATTAACCATCCCAAAAGGGGTTAATGCTTGGTTTTTTGAATACCCTTATTACTAACAAATTTGGTCCAGAATCATTTTACCAATTGGTAAAATGATTCTGGATGGTCGTTCTAAAGGCAGTGGACAGAAAAAAAAATCAAATAATGAATCTTGTTATGTGTGCAGAACAAATAAAACTTTTTGGGGTATGTTAAAGTAGGAATTGATCCTTCGGAAGACAGGAAATTGCACCTTTTAATGCAAAATTTTGGGGCATGTTGAAGTTGGAATTGATCCTCCAGAAGACAGGAAATTTCTCCTTTTAATGCCAAATTAAAAAATTTTCCCATGACGGGTCGAACTATGGTCTACCCGGCGCACATGTGTTTGGCACGGTGTATCCAAATTAGTGGAACTTAGTCACTATGGGGGGGGGGGGGGGGGGGGTGGAAATAAAAAAAAATCAAATAAGGAATCTTGTTATTTCAGCAGAAAAAATAAAAATTTTGGGGTATGTTGAAGTAGGAATTGATCCTTCAGAAGACAGGAAATTGCGCCTTTTAAAGCAAAATTTTTCCCATGCCGGGTCGAACCATGGTCGACCCGGCGCACATGTGCTTGGGACGGTGTGTCCAAATTAGTGGAATTTAGTCACTATGAGGGGGGGGGAGGTGACGATTCGCCCATATTTTTTCTGGACGATTCGCCCCTGGACGATTCGCCTTCATGGACTATTCGACCCAGATTTCTTTTTATAATTATGTGTAAATAAAATATGTATAAACATGTTTAAATATATGTTTTGAATTTTTTTGGAAAAGAATAAATAAAATTAAAAATGAATTGTCAAATGGAAAGGTACTTTCTTACCTCGACTAAGTCAATTACAGAGCAAATTGTTGTCGATACAAATGATATTGGACACGTGTGCACGAACGTGACAACCGTTACTTATTCCCGGTTCCTTATTCGACATTCGGCACCAACCGATTTTGGCCAAATAAACTACATTGTGGGGTGGCACAAATAGATTCATGAAGATTGCCACCAAAATTAGATACCTCACTCTCCCAAAATTGGGCACCCTAAGAGCCCAAAAGTGCTGAGTTGCTCAAAATTGTATTTATCAACCGATTTTCGCCAAATAAACGGCATTGTGGGGTGGCACGAATAGATTCATGAAGATTGCCATCAAAATTAGGTTCCTCACCCTCCCAAAATTGGGCACCCTGAGAGCCCAAAATTGCTGAGTTGCTCCAAATCGTATTTATCAACCGATTTTCGCCAAATAAACTGCTTTGTGGGGTGGAACAAATAGATTCATGAAGATTGCCACCAAAATTAGGTACCTTACCCTCCCAAAATTGGGCACCCGAGGAGCCTAAAAGTGCTGAGTTGCTCAAAATCGCATTTATCAACCGATTTTCGCCAAATAAACTGCATTGTGGGGTGGCACAAATAGAGTCATGAAGATTGCCAGAAAAATTAGGTTCCTCACCCTCCCAAAATTGGGCACCCTAGGAGCCCAAAAGTGCTGAGTTGCTCCAAATCGTATTTATCAACCGATTTTCGCCAAATAAACTGCATTGTGGGGTGGCACAAATAGATTCATGAAGATTGCCACCAAAATCAGGTACCTCACCCTCCCAAAATTGAGCACCCCAGGAGCCCAAAAGTGCTGAGTTGCTCAAAATCGCATTTACCAACCGATTTTCGGGAAATAAACTGCATTGTGGGGTGGCACAAATAGATTCATGAGGATTGCCACCAAAATTAGATACCTCACTCTCCCAAAACTGACCACCCTAGGAGCCCAAAGTGCTGAGTTGCTCAAAATTGTATTTATCAACCGATTTTCGCCAAATAAACTGCATTGTGGGGTGGCACGAATAGATTCATGAAGATTGCCACAAAAATTAGGTACCTCACCTTCCCAAAATTGGGCACCCTAGGAGCCCAGAAGTGCTGAGTTGCTCCAAATTTGATTGATTATTTATTTAACGGTATAGATTGGAATTACATCAATGCTTGTATAATACAAGATTTCGAAAGCACAAAACATTAGTACAATATGATGATATAAATAAATATCTATACTGTAGGGAGATGGCATAGCCAGATTGGCTGTCTACCTGTCATCTCCAACTAAAATTTGTTCTGGAGAGACAACTGTACACTGACTGTGTATGTGGGTTAAAGGCAAGTTATCCGATCGCATTCCGATTTAATTTTCAGGTGTTGAAAGTGTCGTACCTGGCAGTTTAATCATACTTTTGTGTTAGGTGAGATAAACAGACGTAGTATATTACTTGGTGTTATCAAATGCAAAAAGCATACAAATCGGAAAATGACCAATGTATAGTGAAGGGCCAAGTTAATGGCTGTGCAGACATTTGATTATTTTTAGAAACATCTTCAAGGGTTTAAATCCATAATTATCTACCGACATTAAAATTACAATCTCGACAATAGGGATTGTCACATTCAACACTGCTTGGGTACTGGGAGATGAATTTTTGTGTCAATAATTTTCTGAATAGATTTCTGTTAGTAATAGACCTTAAATCTTGATCCAATTCATTCCACACCCTCGGAAATGCATGGATCTGTAACCTATAGAGGGCTTTAGTACGCGTTCTACTCACCTGTAATAAATCTGATTGTCTCGTAACTCTTTGTGAGATATTTTGAGTTGGGTTAAAAAAGTCATTAAATGATGATGGAAGTTGTCCCATTTTCCAATCAAAAATGAAGAGACAAGCTTGGAGTTTAAACAAGTCATTAATTTTAAGTATTTTGTTTTTTATAAATAAGGGATCAGTATGGGCGTTGTAATTTGAATTATTAATGATACGAAGTGAGCGTTTTTGCATAATGAGAATTTTATTAGTTGCCCGAGCATTACCCCAGACATGGATGCCATATAACAGGTGGCTATGTATAAGGGCAAAGTATAATGTTTTTAAGGCCTTCTGTGGCAATATGTTTTTTACTTTATTCAATGCATAATTTTCTTTTTCAATTTTGGAGCAAACATGTGAGATATGGGCACTGTATGTTAGATTGTCATCAATGCTAATACCAAAAAATTTTAGTGATTTATCTTGTTCATGGCCTCCTATTCTTTTTATCGGTTGGTTTTGTATTTTTATAGATACATTTTCTGGGACTAGCGTGCTACGGGTTGGATTTATCAGAACGTACTTAGTTTTATATGTGTTCAACACAAGCTGGTTGGCTGAGCACCATTCATTTAATTTGCTTCATTCATGATTTATATATTCAGCCAATCTACTTGCATTTGGACCTGAAGCATAGGCTGTCGTGTCATCCACAAATGGTAGTAGATTTAACAATGTCGAGTGGCGAATGTCGTTAATATAAAGCAGAAATAGGATCGACCCAAGTATGGAACCCTGTGGTACTCCAAATGTTATTTGTGCTTCATTCGAACTATTTTCACCACATTTTACATATTGGGTTCTGTTAAATAGATAACTCTTGAACCAGTCCATACTAATACCCCTGAATCCATATCTTTCTAATTTGTTTATCAGAATACTATGATTTATCGTGTCGAAAGCTTTCGAAAAGTCTATAAATACCTCTAGAGTTAAATCTTTTGTTGGTTTGTTGTTTTCTATAGCAATATGTCTCAGGAGTTGCATCACGGGATGTGTGGTGCTATGATTTTTTCTGAAGCCATATTGATGCTGATAAAGAATATCAAATGTATCCAGGTAATTAATCATTCTATTTGCCATTAATTTTTCTAAGATTTTAGAGAATGCTGGAAGAATACTTATAGGTCTGTAGTTATTAAATCTATTTTCATCCCCGGTTTTATAAATTGGTATGACTTTAGCGATTTTCATTCGGTTTGGTACAACACCGCTGATGAAAGACTGGTTGACAATATGGGCAAACGGGTAGGCTAATATATCTATAGAATTCTTTAGAAGATATGTTGTGGTGCCATCACAGTCTTCTGACTTTTTGGCTTTCATTCGTTTGGCAACATCCATCACTTCACAAGGAGTAGTGGGTGTTATGTAGAAGTTATTTGAGGAAGACAGACCCATGAAGTTTCGGAAGGATTTATCTGTTTGTGTCAATTCTGCACTAGCACGTCTTCCTGTGTTTACAAAAAATTATTAAAGGCACATGCTATTTCCTTTGGGTCATTTATTTCGCAATTATTGTCTTTGATAAAAGTAGAAGGCAAGCTAGTTGTACGTTTTGCTTTGTTTATTGTTTCATTTAATATTTTCCAAGTTTCTCTTAAATTGTTTTGCTACCATTTAATATCTTATTATAATACATTGCTTTACTTTGTTTTTTTTATTTTATTAAAGATTTTACAGTAATTTTTGTAGCTTTGTATTTTTTGTTCTGTTGGGGATTTTATTTTTTTATTATAAAACTTTGACTTATTGAGAGATGAAGTCATGAGTCCCTTGGACATCCACGGTTGTTTTCTGATAAACTTAGCTTGCAGTTGCACATTTACTAAAGGAAACGCCTGTTCAAAGGCTGTTGAATAGATATCCATGAAATTCTCGTAAGCTGTATTAGGACAGCTTGATTCAAGAATTGGCGAAAAATCGCTTTGGTAGAGAAGTGACCTAAATATGGCCACGTTGGCTTCAGTGAATTTACGTTTGCATATAATTTTAGGACTGCTCCTTGCAGCGGTAATATTTTCTATATAATATGTGCCGAAGTGATCGGAAACATCTGTAATTATTATTCCTGACGAGCAGGTTTCGGTTACATTATTTGAGAAGAGGTGATCTATTAAAGTTGCCGAGTGAGTGCTTATCCGAGTGGGCCGGGTAATACAAGGTAAAAAACCCTGACTAACCATGAGATCTAAAAACATTTGGGTTTTGGGATGACAATTCGTTTTTAGTAGGTCGATGTTGAAGTCTCCCATAATATGTGCCTCCGTGCGTTCATGATTAATTAGGTCAGTTATTTCATTTATTTTTGTAAGGAAGAGATCTATATCCGCTTTTGGTTGTGTATTTGGTCTATATATGACACCAATTAGTTTCTTAGTATTATTTACCTTGATTTCGACAAACAGGGACTCAATTACATGGGGAATAAAAACAGACAAATCGTGTCGTATTATAGGCGCCAGCCCCTCCTTAATGTATAGACCCACACCACCCCTCCCGTCACCCCCTCAGGTCGTGTCTTATTAATGAGTGGACAATAGCCGTCCAACTGGTGTGACATGTTCGAAGGAATTCGAAATATTTCGGTTAACCCTATAATACTAAAGGCATTATTCGAGCCATGTAAATCACTCAACAATTCATTCAAGGAGTCCCAGTGTGCATTTAAGCTTTGGCAGTTTAAATGAAACATTGAGAATTGATCACTTTGCTTGATGTTCTTTGATTGAAATTCATTGGGTGAGTAATAATTACAAACTCGTGTAGCATCTTTAAATGGGGAGTCTTCGTGATTGGGAAGTTCACATGTTCTGTCGTTATAGACCTTAATGAAATCAAATTCCGGATTCGTCTGTATCTCATCGAGACTAATGTTACCCGCCATTATTCACAACAAAAAACTACCAAGTGGTACAATTTCATACCAATACATAATCACAGAAGCGTAATTTGATCGTTGCCAGTTAATATATTCGGATAATCTGAAAACTCCCACAGCCATATATATATTGCGTATTTGGGGTGTAATATCTAGGCTTAAATAATCAGTCGTGTACAATGCAGGGATCTTTGTACGCGCAATGCAGAGAAAAATAAACACAAACATCAACAAGAACATATATGCAAATTTCATGATTGGATAAAGATGGGATTATAAGAGGGAACGGTGGAATGATATGTTATTGGGATGATTCTTATCCATGGTTCATACAAAACCTTACAGAAAAAATTCAGGGGTTTCTCAAGGATTTTTCAAGACCGAGATACAGATTGGGTTTCTGGAATATGCAAAGTCTTAGGGAGAAATTCAATGGTTTATCAGGGATTATGCAAGCAAGACCGAAGTAAAAAAGAAAATGGTCATAGCGAATTCAAGGGATTTTCAAGGCACACGTAAATTTTAAGGGTTTCTCAAGAGCTGTGCTGACCATCTTATCAATAGCGGAATTAGGTGTATAAATGTATTAAATTTATTTTATTGGGTACATTGAAAGTGCCATATCCATTTTAAATAAAATAAAAAAAAAAAAAAAAAAAAAATAGCAGGAAGAGACCACAGTTCGGACTTGAATTTCTAGAGTATAAAACGTTGAGTTATTTACTTATTTATTGATGGTGAAGGTCACGTTTCTCGACAAAATGGCTAATAGTGATTGCAACATGGAAATAAAGTCAAGATTAGCCAGTCATTTATACCCATGATGCCCACTTGCTGCCCACTTGCTGACGGGCTGAACCCAACGATGTTGGTCACCAGGTCCCATTTTGCCAATGAGATTCAATGGTTTATCAGGGATTATGCAAGCAAGACCAGTAGGTAATAAGTGCGGATTCCGTATCACTTGTACATGTACACGTACATGTATGTACACCGCCATAGGATTCAGTGTTAAAATCGTGTACAAGTGCAAAAAATGTTGTTTTTCATGGTGATACAGAATCCGCAATTGGTTTTGAGGCTCACAGATCGCACTTTTAACGTTCAAATACCCGTTGGCGAACGCGTACATTCGACACGTCGCTCAAGAGTGAAAAAAATGTACAAAATTTTAAGAAAATATAATTAAAAATTTGTTCTCTACGTTCCCATCGCGGATTAGACCATCGGTCCATCGTTGGTGAACGCGAGCAAAAAACGTTTTGCGGATTCTGTATCAGCATCAAAAAAGTGGTTTGCGGATTCTGTATCACCTAAGTAGGTACAAGTAGGTATACGTTCACCAACGAATGTTCGAACGGTTAAAGTGCGATCCGATCGGGGAAACCCATTTGCAGATTCTAGATCAGGAAATCGACCTCTGTACGGTACATGGAAAAAAGGTGATACCGAACCGGGAAACCACTGTCACGTTCCCGATCGTGTTTGGAACGGTATAGGGTGCGATTTGATCGGTGAAAAAACGATTTGCCGATTCATCTCTTGAGTTTTGTGAAGGAAAGGTTTCGTTCAAAAGTGTCGATTATAAAATTGAATCTGTAAAAATAGACATTCATGTTTTGTTTCGGTGTGAATGAAAGGAAATCATTCAACGGATGACAGATGAATTTTAAGAGATAAAACTGACACTCATGTTTTTGTTCTGGTGTGAATGAAGGTTTTCGTTCAAAAGAGTAGACTATAAAATTGAATCTGTACAAATAGACATTCATGTTTTGTTTCGGTGTGAATGAAAGGTTTTCCGTTTACATTGAAAAAAAATTGAGTTTTAGAAAATTAGAAAATCGATGGGAAAAATCGTTTGTTTACGTTTTGTCACTGCGAATTTTGTGAAATAAATTTTAATAAAACACTTTATAGAATTGTTTCATTCAGATAAAAATAGTTCGTAGAATTATTTCATTCAAATACAAATTCTATTATAAAACCTTTTTTCACTTATATGAATTTTTAAGAGATAAAACTGACACTCATGTTTTTGTTCTGGTGTGAATGAAGGTTTTCATTTAATGGGTCGTTTTAATAATAGACAATAAAAGCGCATTTCCACTCAATTAGGTTTAAGTGGTAAATAAATTTTTAATATATTCGTGATAATGTTCGGAGATATGAATGAACCCTTTTAACGGATGTAATTATTCTCAAGCACGTTAAATCAGAAACCGGTTTCTTATGTACTAAAACTTTCAAAGTTCTCCAGTTCGTCACTGAGTGAATAATCTGTGATGCGATTTTTAACGCGTTCAGAGGCAAAACGCATTTATAGAGGTTTTATCATGTAAAATGTTTTTTCCTCAACTGGTTTTTAGTTATTATATTAAAGACAGAAGATTTTTATTTACTTAAAACATAAAAATAATTATACATTTAATTTTGAAAATAATAAATAACTCACATTAGCATACTCAAAGGAAATATTAATAATTTAAAAACGAAAAAAAAAAGTTTTTACAGATGGATGCCAAACGTCGAGGTCAGCTTTTAAACGAATATGAACGTGCCAAGAAGAGCATTCAATCGGCTGACAGAAGCAGATGTCTTGGAGAGATGGAACTCAGACGCGAAGCCACAAAAATATTTATACCCGTGATGGAGGTTCAAGAGCGAAGCAAGAAGGAGATAGTTGAAGAATTGAGACCTATAAAAGAGAGTTCTTTGAGAATGGGTTCGTTACCCGGTAGTTTTATAAAACAGTATTCCTTTCAATCTACACCAGATTACGTTCCCATGAGAATCGAAACTGATGTGAGCGAGAGCGACGACACAGCTTCGACTATCACCACTGATAGCGTCGCGTCGTCCGAGGGTGGTGGTAAGAGAGATCTGTTGTATGGAATTTATAAGGATTCGGACGGTGGAACTTTTGTGGGCGACACAGAAGTGGAAATGGATGATGATGATTTAATCGTCGGTTCGAATAAGTATAAAATAACTGATGGACTGCGCAAATTGCTCCTTTTCGACAAGCCTGGAGATTACACGGAACAGGATTTCGACAATTATGCGACATTCTGGTTCAGACCCATGCCATGAAGAGAAATAATGATGCCAGAGGGACGAGACCCAAAGCCAATACAAGATTTAGCCAAAATGACGAGTGGATCTGGATTGAAGAGAACTCGCGAAGGTGTAATATAAATAAATAATAATATTAAAACTGAGTTTGATAAAACATAAAATTGTGTTTGAAAAAATTTAAAATAACAACAACAAAAATAAACGAAGATGAACATTAAAGATATGTCTTGGAACGACGCCGCGACTAAGAGGTCGAATAATGAGTTCTTTCCCAAAAGCATAAGAGGCTTGATAATGGGAAAATCGAATTGTGGAAAGACCAATCTGTTGATGAATCTGTTGTCCCGACCCGACTGGTTGGATTACGACAGATTGTTTGTGTTTGGCAAGAGCTTGTTTCAACCCAAATACAGATTGGTTCGAGAATGCATGAATCGTAGATTGCCTAAGGACGTCATAGCCAGAATCTTTGACAGTAGGGAGGAATTCGACAAAAGTGAAGCTTCTCTTTCGACCATTTTGGACGGTGCGGCGATGGAATTGATGAAGAGAAATGCATCTTCGAACGTCGAGTGTCGATTTTATGAGAACGCTAGCGACATTCCGGATCCTAGAGAATTGAAATCGGAAGATAAAAATCTCATGATTTTCGACGATCTGCTTTTGGAGAGACAGAACCGATGCGAATCGTATTACGTTAGGGTCGTCACAGCAACGTGGACTGTTTCTACCTGTCGCAGAATTATTTTCGATTGCCCAGACAGACGATAAGGGAGAACGCTAATTTTCTATGTCACTTTCACCAAGATCTCAAAAATCTCAATCACATCTATAGCGATCACGTCGCAAACGACATGAGCGTGGCGGAATTCAGGAGATTCTGCAAGAGGGTTTGGGATGGAGGACTTTACAATTTCGTCGTGATCGATTTGACAAGCGAATTTAATCGCAGAAAATATCGGTGCGGATTCGACAAGTTTTATGTTTCTGATGATAATAAGATAGAGCGTGAAAATAAAAATTAGAAAATAATAAATCTTCAAATAATTAGTTTTGAAAAAATAAAAATAAAATTAAATATAATGTTCGAACAAGGAGAATTGTTAGAACAGATAGGCGAGAATACAGCTGCAAAACAATCCATTCAAATCGTGGTGAGTGGCGATTCGACTCGATTCGCGACGAAATTCGAACCTTCCAGCAAATTGAATAGAGAGAAAAGATATGAGATGGCGTTGGTGAATCTGGAGACTTATTATTCCTTTCCCAACGTCACTGAAAAGAATAACTCGTTCAAGTATTCCGACGGAGTGGATTGGTTGGAGATTCGAATTCCCAAATGAAGTTACGACATAGACGATTTGAACAATTACATTCAAACGCGAATGAAGATGGATGGAAAGGGAATCAACAAGATCAGACTCTCTCCCAACCCTAATACCTTAGAGACGATGTTGGATTTGGAAGATAATTTTCGAGTGGATTTCAACATGGACGATTCTATAGGCAAGATGCTGGGATTCGATTGAAAGATGTATTGAGGCCACGCGGTATCTGAAAATACGGTCGACATTCTCACAGTGAATAGCATTCTGGTGAACGTGGATGTGATTATTATTATTATTTACTGGTGCTTAAAGCCACATCAGCAGCTAAGGCTATATCGTGGTGAGAAAACGTTAAAAAAAACACGGCAGCAATGAAATACAAAGACGAGTAAAAATCAACTACAATAAGAATGATAAAGACAATGTAGTATGAACAGTGATGCGAGAATAAACAAGAAATATGAATAGCTCACAAATCAACCTGGTGAATTTAAGTCTTAAAGACTCTAGTTAAGATAATAAAAACAATTTTAAAATTTATTAAAAAGGTTGATTGATTTCAAAAATGAAAGAATCATATTCGGGCTCGTACGATAAAACAGATCTCTCAGAGATCCTACAGAAAAATACTGCCCTCTGACAAGATTAAAATCCGTACAATGTAAAAGAAGATATAAATGATAGATGAGAATTTAAAATAATAAAACCGGACTATTTAAAATTTATTAAAAAGGTTGATTTCCTTCAGGAATGACAAAACTTTATGAGAGTTTGTCTTGTAAAACAAGTCTCTAAGAGACGCAACATTGAAATACTGTCGTCTAACAAGATTAAAATCTGTACAGTGCAAAAGAATGTGCTCCACTGTCAACACCTGCTGGCAGGGAACACACTCTGGTCGCATATTACCCTCTAACAAAAAGGAAAGTGTAAGTCGTGTATGACCAACACGACATCATGTCAGAATAACATGATCCTTTCTACAAAGGTCACTGGATGGGTAGTGATCAGAAATAGTGGGTCGGAAGCGATGGAGCTTGTTATTTGTCGCTTCATCCCATTCCGCCTGCCACATGGATTTGATGTAACTACTGATATGTGGTTTGAAGTCACCGAACGGAATCTTAAAATCAGTGAGAGGCTTGGATAAAGCCTGTTTTGCTGCACTGTCTGCCCTGGTGTTACCAGCGATACCTACATGTCTGGGTAACCAGCAAAACACGATATCATATTGGTCAGACACGAGAGTTGATAACTTCTCACGAAGTTCCAAAATGAGAGGGTTCTTCAACCTGGGGTTGAGCAAAGCAAGCAAAGAGGAAAGAGAGTCAGAAAAAATAATCGACTTCTTTTCCTGTACATTTTCAATATGTTCGAGGGCGAGTTGTAAAGCTTTAACTTCAGCTGTGAAAATAGAACTTTGATTCGGTATTCTGATTGAAGTGACATGATCGTCAGTGACAATACCTGATGCTACTTTGTCACCATCTTTTGATCCGTCTGTATAGATCCTTGTATATGTACTATACTTTGACTTAATTTCAGCATATTTCTGCTTAAACTGCAGAGAATTTGTTTCAGACTTTTTAGTAGATGCTAGGTCCAAAATAACTCTTGGCTTTTTAAGATGCCAAAGAGGAGTTTGTGGTTCACGGTTCTCTTTTACTGCAACTGGTTCAATTTTGGCAGACTCCAAATGAGGTTTAATTCTCATTCCCAATGGAGGGATATGTTTCTGATGACGGTTAAAAAATTCAGTATTTTGAGGTTCTGAGACACAATTGTATGCGGGGGTAGACGGATTAGAAAGAAGTTTTGAAACATATTGGAGTGAAAGTTTAATTCTGCGCTTCTCAAGAGAAGGCTCCTCTGCCTCAACAAGCATCGAATCTACCGGTGATGTTCTAAAAGCACCAAGGCTGATTCTTATGCCACTATTATGAATGGCATCAAGAGGTTTGAGATATGACTTTCTAGCAGAACAGTAAACCACACAGCCGTAATCTAATTTTGATCTGACAAGTGATCTATACAGATGGAGTAATGTTTTTTGGTCAGCACCCCAATCAGTGCTACCAACTACCTTCAAAATGTTCAGTGCCCTTTTACATTTTACCTTTAGTTGTTTTATATGAGAAGTGAAATTCAGTTTGCTGTCAAACAACAAACCCAAGAATTTCACTTCCTTAACAACATTAATACGACTCCCGTGTATTTTAAATTCCGGATCAAGGTGGTGCTTCCGGAGCTTACAGAAATGAACACAATTAGTTTTCGTTTTTGAGAATTTGAAGCCGTTTTCTGTAGCCCATTTCTGGATTCTGTTCAAACACAGCTGAAGTTTGCGTTCTATAGCATTCATTTTTTTTGCTGCTATAGCAGATTAAAAAGTCATCTACACACAATGTCGAATCAACCATATTCTCAATTACATCAATAATACTATTGATTTTCACTGAGAAAAGCGTAACAGATAAAATACTTCCTTGAGGAACCCCCAATTCCTGCCAGTGAGGATCAGATAACGTTGACCCAACACGAACCTGAAATCGGCGGTCCCTCAAAAAGTTTTCAATAAAAAGAGGCATACGCCCCCTCAACCCCATGTTAAAAAGATCTTTTAAAATCCCATACGTCCACGTTGTGTCATATGCCTTTTCCAGGTCAAAGAAGATGGCGACCACATGTTCTTTTCTGGCAAAGGCATTTCTTATAAACGTTTCTAATCTAACCAAATGATCCACAGTACTTCTCGGGTTTCTGAAACCACACTGAACATCTGCAAGCAGATTGTTCGATTCCAGAAACCAGACAAGTCGATCATTGATCATCCTCTACATGGTTTTACACAGACAACTTGTTAAGGCAATAGGCCTGTAATTGCTTGGGTTGCTGTGATCTTTATCAGGCTTAGGAATAGGAATTATAGTAGCGTTTCGCCAGGAAGGTGGAAACTGGCCAGTCACCCAAATGTCATTAAAAATAGATAATAAAAGTGCAAGTGAAGTTTGAGGCAGATGTTTTAAAAGTTGATAGTGTATTTGATCAGGTCCAGTGGCAGAATCCTTTACTCTATGCAAAGAGTTACTTAACTCTTCCATAGAGAAAGGTTCGTTGTAGTCCTCTAAGTTATTGGATGTAAATTTAATCTTTTGTTTTTCTTGTTGTTTTTTAAGTTTGAGGAACTCTGGGTTACTATTTTCAGACGACGAATGTTTAGAAAATGTAGAGGCCAACTTGTTTGAAATTTCCTGTTTTGATGTTATGAGTGTGTTGTTATCTTTTAGGTGTTGTACAGCTGATTTTGTTTCTTTTCCTTTAATTTTTTTAATCATTTTCCAAATTTTAGTGATGGGGGGGGGGGGGGGTTGATTTAGTTTCGAAACATAAGTTTCCCATGAACTTTTCTTTTTATGTTTTAAAAGTCGTCTTGTTTTTGCCCGATTTATACGTAATCTATCCAAATTTTGTGCAGTTGGTAACTTATTAAATTCCCTCTCAAATTTCTTGCGATCTTTTATAGCCTGTTTGCACTCATTATCAAACCATGGTTTTGTGAAACGTTTTGGATTTGCCGAGGTTTTAGGAATGAATTGGCTTTCAATGTCAATCAACTCTGTGGTGAAGTGTTCAATCTGGTCAGTACTATCCTGAAATTTCTCCCGTGTGAGGCGTTCAGAACAAAGCGATGAGAAAGTGTTCCAGTCAGCCTTTTTAAAGTTCCACTGGGGCACCCTTTCATCATCCGCCGGAAATACACTCTCCAACACAATCAGAAAGTGGTCACTCCCGCACAAATCATCTTCTGCCTTCCATGAAAAATCAAGGAAGACAGAAGGGCATGCAATTGTTAAATCAGTTGAAGTGTAAGAACCAGATGCGGGGTGCAGGTAAGTATCTGACCCATCATTGAACAAGCACAAGTCATATTTTGTAATGAACTCTTCTACAGTTTTACCTTTTGCATCTTCTTGACTGCAGGAATTACCCCAAAGGGGGCTATGTGCGTTAAAATCACCCAACAAAATGTATGGAGTTGGGAGTTGTCCGACCAGCAGCTCAAGGTCATTCAGTTGTAAGGCTTTACTTGGTGAAACGTAAATAGAACAAAGTGTAACTGTTTTGTCCAAAGCTAGGCGTACCACCACAGCCTGTAAATTTATCTGTAGTGGTACAGAACTGTGAATGATGTTGTTCCTAACCAAGACACTCGTTCCACGAATATGAAGATCATTATCATCTACCCAGGCATTATACGGTGTATAATGCTTTAAGGCTGAATGACCCTGAGCCTCGGGTTTCTTTAAAAGAGTTTCCTGCAGGCAAAAAGCAGCAGGTTTATATTTTTGGCTTAAAAGGCCCAGTTCATTAAAATTTGCTCTAAAACCTCGACAATTCCACATATTATGTTATTTTTATTAGTTCTATCCATATTTGGTTGGAGATTTATCTGGTGGACGAATGGGTGAAATGGCCCCAAAAGCTTTCTTCGGTGATTTCTGTCTTGGGGACTTATTCTGAAAGGCGTTCGGGCATAAGGGCCCGAACGTTTCATCGATGCACTCACCAACTTCCATCAGCTCAAGGCCTTCAAACCTGTTACGAGTAACAGGGTTTTTAAGGGCCTTAGGTGTTTTTTCTGATTTCCCTTTTTCTGGTTTGGTATTGTTTTTTTCCTGATTCTTTCTCTGATTCTGACTAAGCTTTTGTGGTTCTGATTTTGATTTTGTTTGAGATTGTAGATTTTTTTTTTCTGATTTGGCATTATTAGATTTTTTTTTGTTGTTGTTGTTCTGTTTTCTGTGCTGGTTTTGAATTTACAGTGGTTTTTGAGTTTGTCTGTGTCGAATTTGGTATAGCCGATTGTGTTTGCATTGATTATGGTTCTGTTTCATTGGTTATTGAGATAGTAAAAGGTTCTATCAAGGTAGGTAGCACACTGTCATGTAACCAAGTATATGGTGTCTGACACTGAATGGAAGCAGTCGGAACCTTTTGTTTTACTGTTGTTGCATATGTTGTTGACGAACTCATACCAGGCATTGATGAAACTATGTCTCTGGCTTCCTTAAAACTTATCTGTTTCTCACATTTAATTTTTTGATTGTATTTTTCTTTTTTCCACACAGGGCAATCCTTAGAAGATGCAAAATGATTGCCCTGGCAGTTACAGCACATGACGGTGTTATTACATGGGTCCTGATGTTGTTGACCACATTTATAACACGTTTCTTTACCCCTGCAGCTATTTTGCCCATGGCCATATTTTTGACATCTGAAGCATCGAAGTGGATTTGGAATGTACAAATCCACTTTGATGTTCAGGTAACCAACTTTGATAGACTTCGGTGGTTGTGTACTATCGAAAGTGAATATATAGGTGTTTGTTTTAATTAATATCCCATCTTTTCGAATTTCAACTCTTTTAACATCACTTACACCTTGTGATTTTAATTCATTTTTAATTTCCATTTCATCAACCCCAGTTAGCTCCCTTGTTCTTACTACTCCTTTGCTGTTATTTAAAGTTTTGTGGGGAACAACATTAACCTTCATATCTACTAATTTAGTTGTATGCAACAAATTCAATGCCTGTTTTTCTCGAATGCATTCTATCAATAGTCCACCAGATCGTAACTTTTTAACACTATTGACAGTGCCAGCGATTCCTTTTATCGTTTTTTCTATTGCAAACGGATTCATGCTTGTTACTTGCTTCCCTTCTTCATCAGAATATATGATGACAAATTTTGGCCAAGAATTTGAATGACTGGTTTGCTTGTCAGAATCAGAATCAGAGTCTGTGTCATATCCTCGTTTCTGTAATTTGGTAGTTTGGTTTTACATATTTTAATAATTTATAATTCTTCTACATATGACTTCCACCCTTACTCTGAGCCCAACATGGGGGTGATGTCGCGGTATATCCAGCAAACGGCACCAGAAGTACATACGTAGTATACTCGACCAACATTGATGCAAATGCATAGCTGCTGGCCGATTGACACGTAGAGTTTAAAAGGAAGAGCCAGGTTGTGGCAGTAATTCAACCAACAATTTCTCTAAAAAAGTGCAACAAAAGCTACAACTGACAGTAGACGCAGACAGTGCAACAAAACGGATGTTAAAAAGGATTAAGATCATTAAAAAGTCAGTACAGGGTAGCAATGCTAAAATTGAACTAAAAGAAATAACTAATTGAATAACCGCCCAATGCCCCCCGACGTGACACCCGATATTTTTGGGGTTAGGGGCTCCCGATTGATTAGAACCGACCATCCGTCTTCTCCCGAAATTGGGGCCAAAGCAGTGTGTTGGACATTATCTGAAAAAATGGAGACCAGGTCCAAACGAAGTTTACGACCCGATCCCCATCCTTGGAGACTGCCCTAACCGGGGCCCGAGTCCTCAACTGCCAGGATTCCTTCTTCCGGGGCCTTTGGAAAGCACCTCATGGGAGAACAAGGTGCCTGCCAGATGGTATTAGCAGGATTGATCATTTTGGTCCAGGGCTGCGTATTCGTATATTCCACAGCGAACCAGCTCAATTGAGCAAACCTGCCAATTCGAAATTAGCAAACCTGCTCAATTGAGCAGGCTGTCCTCTATCCGCCACCTGAGGACCCGCCTAGTAGGGGATGATCAAACCCCCCTAGGACGTGGATGTGATTGCTGGAAGCTACGTGAATGGTAGTGCTCAACCGACGATCTATTCCTTCTTTCCAAACGTGTCGCCGGGTTATAAGATCGTGGAACGACCTCGAAATTTAGTTTATTTACCAGTGATTTTAGACACGTTGTATAGTCTCAAAACCACATTGACGGATCAAAATGGTGAACTGTTAGATCTTCGCGGAGAGAGGGTGACGATACGATTTTACATAAGAGAAATATAAAAGCAAAAAAAAAAAATATTGTGTATATATAAATAACAAAATACAATAAACGCAATATTAATTTTACAAAAATTATTTAATATATATAATTAACATTAAAACAAAAAAATACAATTGAAGAAAATATATTTAAAAAAAAAAGAATTATGACACAATACGTGGTTAAAAACGTGAACATATCCGCAAGACAGAGGAAGAAACTTAAGAGAGCGTTAACAACTCGAGGCGAGGTGGTGAGATTCAAATTCACCCACGAAGATCTGACGAGTGGCGGTCAGGATTCGATCGCCAGGACCAGAAGTCAAATCAAAAGGATGGAGAAAGCGATTCGTGATGGAAGAGGGTTGACGGTGAGATTGAGTCCCACTCAGTTGAGATACAATTTGAGAATGAAAGGCGGTTTCTTACCGCTACTGGCAGGAATCGCCGCAAAAGCATTACCCTTTGCTGCAAAAGCATTGCCCTTTATCAGAAAGACTCTCGGCGTGGGAGCTCTCTCGGGACTCGCGAGTTCGGCAGTTGAGAAATTAATGGGTGGCAGCGGACTGTTTTTGAAGAAGGGAGGAGCCGTGTGTCGCATCCACGTAGACGACAGCAGTAAAGGATTGTATCTAGAACCTGTTAGAGGTGACAACTCTTTGAGTGGAAACGATCTCTATCTAAAGAGTGGACAGAACGTTGAGCGACTCGACAAGGGTTTGTTGTTTGGTGAGAATTCTCCATTTAAGAATATACCGATTTTGAGTATGTTATTATAATGTAAAAATTATATAATTATATAAAATATAAATCATAGAAAGTATAAAATATTATAAAATGGATAAAAAGGTGGAAAAACAATTAGACGATAATGATGAATATCACGAGATAGAGTGCGAAAAAGATGTGGAAAAACGATTAGACGCTATTGATGGATATCTTAGGAAAGAACTGATAAAAGAGTTAAATAAAGATCGGGATAGATGGTTGAAATTTAAAGAATGAGACGTTTTCCACCATCACCACTACCTTCTGAAGAGAATGGTAATGATGCGAGTGTTACCGAGAGATGCACAACATTCGTTCATAATTATGATTCGGATAAACAAGTTCTTATAAAAAAAACGTAACATATCACAAAAAAAAGAAAAGAAGAATCAATGCTGAAATTTGAGAAAAAAGGAAATGTTATTATAATATATGGGCGATAGTGAAGAAGGAAAACAAAAACAAAAAAAAAAACAAAAAAAAAATAATGAGATCTAGATATGATCAACCTCTCTAGATCTCATTACTTTTTTTTCCTTCTTCTTCGCTAAAAAATCAATCTCTCTATTGTTTATATTTCCAAGTCCGTTATTAGCATGTTGACACTCGTGTATTCTCCTTTTTCGAAAATGTGTTGAATGTTTATCTTTACTTTTTTGAGTTTTTTTACATCGGTGAACGTGCTCTCACCACCCGATTTGTCCACGAGTTCGAGTGAGATTTTTGGATATATGTAACTTCCATAGGACAACGACAAATCATCCTTGTCGAATTCTTTATCTTTGGTGATGACGATTTTCTATAGATTGCTTTGGTAGTCGCAAAACAAATCGAGCATGGCTTCGTCCAATTTCCAAGGCATGTTATATCTATCGTATTTGCACTCTAAGCCCTTCGTCTCGACCTTGTTCAATTCGATGGAATCGTGTTGTTGTAATCTATAGATTTTAAAACCGAATTTCTTACATATTTCGACTTGTTTCAATTTCAATTCGCATCTTTTAGGTGTTGTTGTCATAATCGATTATTTGTTTTTTTTCTTTTATGAATTCTTGCAAATAATATATATTTTAAATTTTGTATTTAAATAATAATTTGTTAAAAAAGTTTGTTTTTTTTTACTCTTTATATATATATAAAAAAAAAGTTTTTTTAATTTGAATTTTCTTTAATGTGAAAAGTTTTTTTTTGCAAAAGTGTTTTTCTCTTTATATAAATAAAAGTTTAAATTTAATGCCCTTTTTTCTCGTATTAATTCAATTTTTTCACGTTAAGGAACATAAAAAAAATTGATTAATTTCATCATTTTTTTTTGAAGGAATTAAAACATATATATATAAACAATTTTAAAACTTTTAACAAATTATTATTAAATACAACATTCGAAAACAAAAAATATTCTTACAAATGGAGCAAACAAATAAAAAAATGGAAAATTTAAATAAGAAAACCGTACCTCAGTTAAACGAGATTTGTAAAATATAAAAAATTCCACATTTCAGAAATCATAGAACTAAATAAAAAAAAAATGAAGTCATACAGGAATATTGTTTGCGAAATGATGGAAAGGCAAATGAAATTCGATAGCAACGACGTCAAAAAATGCATCGGTTGTGAAAAATGAGAAGAAGAAAAAGATAGTAAAAGGAATCGAAATGCCGACGTCGAAAAAAACCAAAAACGTTTCGATTGTGAAAAATAGGAAGACGACTAAACGAAAAGCCGTTGAAGAACTTCAAGTTTCAAAAGAAAAGAAAAAAAAACTAAAACGAAAACGAGTGATGTACTTCAGATTCTAGACAAACGAGATATATGGAGCGAAATTCGACAAGCAATTGACAAAGGGAAAGGAGAAGAATATATAGCATGACTCATCGAGGAAATATTCCAATCGAAGCCTGTAGAATGGGAGAGTGTGATCAAAGGCATTTTTAAAACTTTCGATGTGGTTCCCTCATTCAAGAAAATCGATCCGAAATTATTCATGGAACGGGTGAAGAAAAAAGTATTGGATTTGTTTCACAAACACATGAATGTGGGACAAAAAATTAAGATGATACTCCATTGCGTGATGAATAAAATTGATGTGAAGTCCGGTGAGAGCATCGTGAAAAATGCATATTTCAGAGCTAATGTCGGACCCATACTTCCAGGTTCAGATTTATCGGACGTTTTCGAAAAGATGAAAGACAAGATGTTGATGTCTCTCACGAATTATCAACATGAAGGTAGTAATTGGACGTTCGATGAGGTGTTGAAACTCGAAATTCATATAACTAAAAACGATTCATTGAAAGGGTCTTCCTACGTGGAACTACCGTATTTCTTAGCTAAAAAAATGCTGTGATCAACGTGAGAAATAAAGATGATCAGTGTTTTAAATGGGCAGTCACCTCCACTTTATACCCTGTCAAAATGAACTCCGATAGAGTTTCTCAGTTGTGGGAAGGTTGATATTTTATTTGCAACCTTTTCCCTTTGTCTGGGAAAACTCTTAAATGTTGAACTAGACAGTATAGGGGAATCCACATGCCTTTCATTACCTAAATCATCCACAGCAGGAAGAGAAGAAACTTTATATATTTCATTATTTGTTTGTGGCTTAATAGGGCTATGTAAAACATTTGATTCAGCTCTAAGAGCTCTTTGCCTTTCAAAGTCCGTCTTACGCAGATCATAATGAACTGACAACTCCTGAAACTGCCTTTCAATTCAAATAAACTATTATCTCCAAAATTAGGAGATTCTTGGACAACAACATCCTCAATCCTCAACTATCCTTCCAGCCCTTGAATTTGTGCTGGGGATAAACCTTTATACTTTCCAGATGTGGACATGGTTTCTATTCAAGAACCCTGCTCGCAGCGCCAAAAATGTAATGGGATGAGGTTGAGGGGTTCCAATATCTTTCGTGACCCTGGCAAAACTTATCAAGAGTACACCTCCCTAGACCTCCATGACCCAGAAAAAGGATCCCAGATTCGTTGTTCTTGAACTATGTCCACCAATGAATGTGACTCAACACAGAATAGTTAATTTGCCATGGTTTTAATTATTTTAAAAAGTGTAAACTGACATAAAAAAATATATATATACATAACACACCTGAATAATGGGAGGTGGGTGAAAGGTCATGATGCGTGAATCAATGTCTGTGCCCAAACTATAATTTATAGATTGTCTCAAGCCTTAGAAATGGTTACTTAAAACATGACTACAAACTTCCCAAGATTCACTTCAATACTCAAAAGACGTCACAAAAATGAGTCTGTTGAAGCCTGGTATACTACCATTCAGTGTTAGTGTTATATTAAATTATATTTTTTAATATCCACAAAAAGTGGGTTTATAAGTACCTAGTATACTACTATTGGTATTATATTTTGACGTTACCAAAAAGTGGGTTTATAGGGACATAGTATACTACTATTTTGATATTATAAAAAGGTGGATTTACAAGGACCTAGTATACTACCCTAGGATTTTGACTTGGACAGTTTTATCTATGGATGAACTGATATTAATCTTGTCTTCAATTTGGAAAAATAATCCCTTTAAACTTTTATCTTAGCCTACATCGTCATTCATTTAGCTAATAATTTGTTAGTTTTCACCGAACGATATAGCGACTGGAAATTTTAAAATAAATATTACAAATATATTTAGTTGTAAGCCAAACTAAGGAATTAGTTAAAGCACGAATGACAAGTATGGAATAGAAATTAAGAAAATCTGAAAAAGAACCTGAGACAACCGATAAACAATGACAAACATTGATTAAGACAAATCAACCCCGTCACAGTAGACAGATTATCCCAGAATAAATTTCCCATTCGCTTGGAGTGGTTTATTTCATCCTCGATGCATGAGCCAGAGAGATCTGTGGGTTCAGAATAGAGAACATGAGAAAGTTTCTAAGTTGTCCAGAGTTGCTCCCATCAATAAAAGCTGTTCTATTTCCACCAGTGGAAGAAGCAGGGGATCGATAGAGGAAGAGAAATATTCGAGCGATTTTAAAAATTAACACTGGAATCTTGTGATTTCTATTTGAACTATTTTCTGAATGAACAATATACAACCCCATGTGTATGACATACGAACGGGATCACTTGAATTAAGCATGATGCTTAAATAATTAGGCATCATGCTAAAGGGATGCACCCAAACCATCCCCAAGCCGAACCGTCCCCACACTATTTTACCCAAACCGTCCCCAACTATTTTGCCCTGTGTCAGTTACTCAGGTGGGCCGACGTAACCCGAACCGTCCCCAAGACCGAACCGTCCCCACTATTTTACCCAAACCGTCCCCAGTTGAATACATGGCGAAGTTACTGTATTTAGTTAGGTCTACTCGTAATTAAGGACTAACGAATGAATGAATGAAAGGTTTTAGCACGCCGAAGGCGCGCAGGGACGATGTGGGATTTACAAATCCCTTGCGACCCGGTTAACCTTATTTTATTTCACTTGGATCACACAGGCCTAGCTTTCCTATTGCCCCAAATGGAGTCTGAGGGGGGTGTGCACGCGGTTAGAATTCCCGGCAGTTTACGTTGGAGTGTTAGATTGTCAATACTCAATCCCTCAACGCCATTAAAACTATTAGAGAGTTGGCTCTATTCGGTTCCAGCTCGGCGATGGTAGAGGTTTCAGTCCCACCATGGTGGCGAGCCAGAATGTAATGTTGTGCGATGGCAGATTTAAGGAAAGAAGAGAAAAGAAAACCAAACAGCAACGCCGGTCTGGTAGCGGCCCCGGTATATGACCATAGCGGTTACAAAAAAGGAGTGGAGAAAGCTCCAACAGTTTAGTTTTGAAAAACCGGGAGTCATTGATCAAGCCTTCTGGGAGATAGGATGCCGTATGTGATTATGAGGTATCTGGTTATCCTTCGGGAATTCCAAATGACCTCCTCCACCCCCCCCCCCCCCAAAAAAAAAACCCTCTCACAGACACACACCCTCAATCCCTTAAAAGGGCTGCTAAATCTATATTCAAATGTTTATTTATATAAAATGTACACTCGTCCTCACAGACTCTATCCTAAAGTTCTCAATGAGTAGCGAGGCAATCCTCACTGACTCCACGCGATTTAGTTATATTGTATAATTTTTATTTTATTTTATTTTTATTTTTTTTCCAGAAACTTATTTTGTTTTTCTGTTAAGGGATCGGTGTTCGTTCGAATCTATTTCAGATATCCTCGCCAGTAAGCCGGCGGACGCAGGTCTTCTCATTTCTGTAGCGGCGTCAATACATGGTAAATCAGGAACTGGAGGAGCATGGCCCCCCTTACTTGGTTTGGCTCTCAGAATTGCCTTCTCCAATTCCAATTCCCTTCTCAATTCAGCCTTTTCTTTATCTGCCTGCCGCTTCTGGGCTTAATGACTAATAAGACTGAACTTTGTGATTTATTTCAATACAAAATTGTTTGGAACAAGTGACCTTAAAATGTTTTGTGATTGTTGTGATTATTGGTTCTTTGAAGTTGAAGCGTGGATGTTTAGAGTAAACACTCTTTGAAGTAGCGACACGGAGACGGCCACAGTGTTTGTGCAAACATTCTTTGAAGCCGAAAGGAGTAATCACAGTGTTATTCTTGTTAAAACATACTGATAGCATGTCAGATGAGTGAGACCTGTCATCGTTACAGAAGTCAACCAAGTTTGTATTTTTCATTCATTTCAATTTCCAATACGTCTGAATCAGATTTGTGAGTGATAAAGTTCCTGGTGCATGAAAAACGGACTTTATCTCATTCATTCTGTTGGATTTAATGCAATTCACAATCGGATATAATTTTATTCATTATTATAATTTGTTGGATTTGATAATTCTCTTTTGGTTGAGTGGTTTTGCATAAAAATAAATCTGTATAAAAATAATAATAATAATAAAAAATAATAATGACGTGGGGACGGTTTGGGTTTCGGGGATTGAGGACGGTTTGGGTAAAATAGGTGGGGACGGTTTGGGTTGCTTAGGTGGGGGACGGTTCGGCTTGGGGACGGTTTGGGTGCTATTCATGCTAAATTATAGCATGATGCTAAAATAATATAGCATGTTGCCTGAATAATGCAGCATGATGCTTAGTAAATTAAGCATCATGCTTAATCATTTAGGTATCACGCAAATGTGTGCAATAAGGCTTTCAGAGGTCTATTCAAAGTTAAACAGATAAGACAGTTCCTCACCAACGACTCAACAAAAATCCCAGTTCATGCCTTTGTAACTGCACATTTGGATTATTGTAATGCCTTACTGTTCAACCTTCCACAATATCAGTACTCTCGCCTGCAGGTGGTACGAAATGCATCAGCCCGAGTGGTATGTAGGATATCACGATCTCAACACATCAGTCCTGTTCTGAGGGATATGCACTGGCTGCCTGTCAAGTACAGAATAATTTTCAAAACTTTATTATTGTTTTTAAGACACAAAACAACATGTCACCAGTCTACTTATAAGAACTCCCGAATACCAAGAATGTGTGTCAATACAATCTGAGGTCCGATGGTAAAATGCTAGTAGTATGTCAAGGGCTTTTGAGGGAAAGGTTGGGGGATCTCATCGGGGGATCTCATCTGACGTCATAGTCACGTGACGTAGTGGCGCCATGTTGTGTTGTCATGGTAACCGGCGTGAGCGGCCATGTTGTGACGTAATCTCCATAGTGATACGTGTTGTTAGTACGCATGCGCAGCGCGTGTTGTTAGGGTGATACGTGTTTCCGTCGTCCATTTTGTATACAGGAGGCCGCCATCTTGGTTTCTATGGTAGCACGTGATTGCTATGTTACCCAATTTTTCTGCAATAAGACGGGGTATGTTCGGAGGGTGTGTTCCTTTGTAGAAGAGTAAATCTAATTACCACAAACAACCCGACAATCCCTCCAAATCACCAAAATCCACCCGAAATCACCGAAATTGACTTTATTTCCCCAATTTATCGGCTTAACACGTAGTGCTATAGTACTAAGAGGTACAAAGGGGTGCATTCGACTGAAGTGGAGTAATTTTCTGGTTCGGATTTTCCCAGAATCCTCATTTAATTACCCAAATAAACCCATCAAGTTGTATTATTTCGAATTCTTTCAGAATCTCTTTTTTTTTGGATCCCATGACGTTTTATTTCCCTATTAAGAGTAGCACGTAGTGCTATAGGACAAATTTACCCAGAAATCCATTATTAAAATTATAAGTAGGACGCATATGTGTACATGAAGGCCATGAAGCTAAGTTCCACCATATACTCATAAGAGGATCTACCCAACAGATGTGTCGTACGAGGTCTAATTTACTATCCCTCATTTTGATTTTTCTTTGTTCTTCGATGGAAAGTTTAAAAAAATAACAACACTAAATATAAATTTAAATTTCTTTTATTCAACAACAAAAATACATCTTTTTAAGGTATGTAGATTGTCAGATATTCATAAACAGTATTTCTGCAGATTGGGCATCTTCTCAGTGGTTTACAGCAGTCTTTGCACAGGCACAAATGGTTACATGGTCGCGGAGCGACATTGGCTTCAGCTAATAAACACACACTACATTTTGTCCTCCGTGAATCTTCTTCTTGAAATGATGTGTCCATTTCTTCTTCTTCTCTGATGGCCATTTCTTCTTCTTTTTCAACGTCCATGAATTCAGGTGGTAAATTATGAATGTAATAACAGTCTGGAGAATATTTTCTGTGTTCTTCTATAACATCATCTTCTGTTTCCCAGAAACGAACAATAATACCACAATGAAAACATTGAGTTCTGTCTCCTGTCCCCAAATAAAAGAATCCAGCTTTTGTCAGTTCATTCGGGGTTTTCACACTTTCACTTTGTAACATGAATTGAAATGTCTTGAGACGATTTTCCTCCAATGCATACTTGATGTGTTTTGGTGGTCTTTGTTCTGGTGTCTTTCTTATTTTTTCTTCTCCACGTAATAACTGCTCCAGTACTGGTGGCGGAACATCACGAAAATACGTTTCGAATGAAACGCTCATTCTCTCTACAAAGTCTCTTGGATTTCTTGTTTCTTGGTTTCTTGATTGATAATCATTCAGTGCCATCCTGATCAAACATGGAATAGTGAACATTCTTCAATCCTTTTTATCTTCATTCTTCTTTGGTTTTCTTTCTCTTTTTGGTTTGGGTTCTCCTATTTCAAGACTTCTCTTCTTTGCAATATCCACTGCTTTGGTCACTTGTTCCCAATCTCTGGTGGTAAACTGGAACCCAACGTCGTTCTTGAACAGTTGAATCTGTAAATCGTTGTTAAGTTTGAAGACGGTCACATTAGTAGACATCCTTCTTCTTTGGCTGTCGAAACACAAATGAGCTGAACACCAAGTGCACCAGTTTTTATAGTTTTCCTTCAATGCAGCGACATCTAGTGACTGGTTTCCTCTATGACGTCATTAACCAACACATCATTATCCGTTAGATCAGTGGTAAATATGTTGGATATGGTTTCCATCGGTACACCGCGACAGCGATGTTTCAAATAAAACAGACAGTATTGTCCACACACTGGTAATGGTCCTTGAAGGCGTTTCGTATTATACTTCCAATATCAGGAATTCTTCTTCAGGAAATTCTCGAATGGTCTGTGTTGTGGTGGTAATCCATAGGAATCAAAGTATTCTGCGTTGTGGTGACTCACAAAGAGAGCCACCCAATGTTCTCCTTTTCTGTGGTCTGGATCCGTGTTGGCTATCAAAGCCACTGGTCTGTGATCTGGTAATCTTCTTGGTAATTTGTTTCTTGAAAATACACCCAAACATATTCTCTTCAAACAACTATCTGATCGAAGTGCATTCTCTAACTGCAACGTGTTCATGTTGAGTAATCGAAGATTACTTGTCTATTCTTATCCACTTCTATGATGTTCTGGAATTCTGCATACACCAGTACGTTGATTGTGGTTGGTAATGGGTTTTCGAAATGGACTTCTAGTCTCAAGTTTCCTCTCTTCACCAGATCGAAGTGTTGTCCATGTGATAGATCTGGAGTCAGGTCGAATACGAATAGGGTGTATCCATTTATGTACTCTTCTCGGCTGATGTGGTTTCCTTCATTCTCATACATTTGTCCAGTTCCTTGGAACAGAGTTGCATAACATCTCGCCACTTCTTGTTGTTCGAATCTAGGTTGTAATGGTTTGGCTGGAATCTGCTGCCCATCCACGTACAATGCCAAGTAATTGATTTTGTAGTTCTTGAAATTATATGGATTCTTTGAAAAGTTTCCATTGAAAGCATCGTTGTCTACACATCCCACTACGATGCGTTTAGGTATTTGGCCTAAAAATAAGTTTTCTTGTGTAATACTCAGATTTCCTTTCGGCACTGAAAACACCTTGGTTTCCACACGATCGATAGGATATTTTGCAGTTGCTTTTGTTAGTGCTTTCTCGTGAGCCATTCTCACGAATGATTGGAGTCTCTCTTTGCGTACAAACATGGATACATCTAGAATTTTGATCTTGTATGTAGCGGTATCGGCCATCAATGCGAAAGCATCTTTGGCTCTATTCATTTTAACATGAACATTAACTCCATTCAGCAAGTAACGAGTTTGGAAAAACATGTCCAAATGTAATCTTCCAGTCATGTCCACGATTTTACTTTTCTCTATAAATTTCTTTCGAAGAAGAAATCCCTTGTTATCATCTGTCAAATCTTCCATGTGTCCGGCCGTATCCTTGTACCATAATGCATTAGTCAGTTGGGACTTCTTGGCAGCTGGTCCATAACTCAACAAAGTTTCTATGAAAGCTCTGTAATGATAAGTGTTGTTGGAAGGAGATACCAATTTTTCATTCAAGCTGATATCGATTTGATTAAATAAGGAATGCATCCATAAATTGACTTGGCCCACTTTGGCATCGGGTGCAATTGATGCCCCACTGGAATCTACAACCGTTGCTTTAACATACAAGTATGTCTGTGCCAAATTCAAATAATCATCTCCTAATCCTACAATGTGGAATTCTATTGGACCACTGTTTCCTATAGTCGCCAAAGGCCTGTGTTCTACCCATTGCCCATTTTCCACACTAGTCTGTGTTGGTGGTATGGAAAACAAGTCGAGTTCGCTGTTGACACACTCACAAGATTTTTCATTAATGAGAGACATCATGCACCGAGATGGTCTTGGGTCTGAACAGTTCTCCTTCTTTTTGTCGATTTGCTAGTTTTGCGTGGTGCGGGCCTTTTTATACTTTTCCTACTGGGTGGTTTTGAACCACCAACCACTTCATTCCAAGCTCCTGCACCAGCCTCTTTGACTCTTTTGATTGCTGCCTTTTTTACATTTTTCCCTTCAATGACATCTTCGGCAAAGGCTGCTCCTTTTCTCAATAACTGTTTTCCCACGGTCCTGGCTGTAGTTTTCAATAAAGGTAACACCATATTCTTCAGTCCTCCCAATATACTTCCCAAACCATATCCTCTCTGTATTTGAGCTCCAGAAAAAGCCGGTAGACCATTCCCAGCTTGTTTCGTGTAATATTCTTCATATAATTTGGACTTACAACAGTAAGTCATGTTTATGTGAAATGAAGAGATCTACGATTTCTGAAAAGAAGTGTCACTGTCACTTTCCCGAACTCGAATGGTACTATAGCTCCTGTGTCACCCCTTATATACACCTGGACGGTACTGAAATTTTTTCGTTCTACTGGTACACAATACACATTCTCAAATGTTTTAGAGATGATATCCCCATATTTCCCACGTACGGGTACGATACGAAGAAGTGGTATTCTTGTATCTCCTACGACTTGGTCACGAACCAAGTCACAATATACATAGAGTGAATAAAATCCTTGGTTGACATCGGCAACTCTGGAAGAATTGTAAGTTCCTGATTTAAAAACACACTCATTAAATCCCAAAATATTTTGAAGAGTAGGGCTCAATGTGACCACGACTCCATCACGTACCGTGATACGAACTTTATCAGTCACTCTATCCAGTTCAAAAGCTACCTTATCGTGACGAGGCAAGAGTAATTCTTTAACACCATTGATAGCTCGTATCACATCAATGGGATCCCAATAACGACCTTCCTTGAGAGTAAGTCGGTAATTCTTTTTCGAAGACCAGAACACTGTAACGAAAGCTTCTTCTCCACGAATATTGAACCAAGTATTTGGATACTGAATCTCTGCCAGACCTACTTCCCATTCTCCCGTGAGATTCACTGGTTGTGATAACTGAGTGGTGTACGTAGTCAACGTGTTTTCTGGAAACACGTTCATAGAACTATTACTTGGTAGAGTCAAATAAAACATTACTTTTTCTTAATGGTTGGATTTGGTAACAAATATCCTATGCTACTACTCAAGAGAGCAGTCCACAACTTGCTGTCTGTGTTTTCGAGAGTGAGATTAACGACACTGGTAATGATGATGATATACAAAATGATTATTTGTGAAATTTTTTACAAAAATTTACCAAACAGAGGCCAAGAACCGTTCGATCCTTCTTCCATTTTGAAGAAACTTCAGAGGTTCACTTTCTTTTATAGGTGAGCTGACTCTGTTTGATCCACGAATTGAACGAAGTTGGGTATCCCAACCACTTTACGAACAATTCCCTTTTCTTACCTCGACCACGTTTCTTGAGTACGTGTTCGATTTTGTAAATAGTTTTATGTGAAACTCGCTGAAGCTCTTCAGTGTAGAATGACCCTTTCAATATTTCTCCATTATCATCTTGTAACATGTATGTGACTGGATGTCCTTTCTTGATGGCTACTACTGTGAATAACTCTTCGGTCCAATTGGGCAAATAACCTTTCTCAAAAGTTTTCTTAACTTTATTGATTCTCACTCTGTCACCTACTTTGTACTTTGGTGTCTTGTGTTTTATGGGTTGTCCATACAACCTTTGCCAAACCTCTTCTTGATTTTCAAAGTTCACGGCGATGGGAGCCATACATATACTACGATGATGAGAATGATTATATGATTTCACCAAGTTTTGAAGTGGAAAAGTGAGTGTATTGTTCTTGGTAAAATATTTCCACATTTTGGTTTTCAAAGTTCTATTGAATCTTTCTACTATGGAACATTTTGTTTCCACATTTTGTGTTGTGAAAAAGTCGACTTTGTGATCTTTGAGAAAATTCTGAAATTTTCTGTTTAGAAATTCTTTGCCTTGATCAGTTTGTAATTTTTCTGGTTTACGATCTTGTTTGAAAATTTTACTAAAAGCTTTCATGATGGAATCACCAAGTTTGTTTTGTAATGGTATCACCCAAGCATATTTACTAAATACATCTATACATGTCAACAAAAATTTTATGTTTTTGTTGAATTTACTTATGTTTGAAACATCTACCAAGTCAGCTTGCCATTGTGCATCTATACCACTAACTATTACTTTTCTTCTACGAAATGTACGACGAACAGGTTTGTGAAGAGTGTATGTGTCTTGAGTCTCTAACCATGTTACAACTTGTTTGTTTTTTTTCTTGGACGCTCTACGAAGAGCGTCTACACCACCAAAACTACCAGGCACTTCAGAATCATAGTACAATGCTTCCATGACTGCCTTGTTCAAGTGTCAACTCTATTTATACCTTTTTTTCGGTCCACTTTGGCGTTTCTGTTTTCTTTGGTTGTTTTGGTTCCGACTTTATCGGTGCCTGTTTCATAAAATCCCAACGTTCTTTATGACCAATTAATTCTTGGGGTATGTTACTATCTCTCAAAGCTTCGGCCAACATTTCCCATCCCTTTGGTTGGAAAGATTTTCGTCTTCTAAGTAAATCGTTTAGAAGATCTGTTACATTCGACCCTACCACTGTTTGATCTTTGTAGACTAATTCACCCTTCTCATTCCAAGATATATTTGGGTCACTTCTAATACGATTCAACAACAACTTGCCCTTTCTCTTCATTGTCATAGGTATAGAATCGAGAATGTCTTCGTCTTTATTATCTTTCTCGAATTCGACTTTAATTGGCCGAGGAGCCATTACCTTTTGTTGAAATGTCAAGTATCTTTGTAACATTTGATTATATTGAGTCATCTTTTCATCAGCCGAGAGAAAAGGGGCATCGAGAATATCTCTCATTTCTCTATCCAGTGATGAAACAGCCAGTTCATTCGGTTGTCTTGGAGTCACTTGTAGACGTTCCAATAACCTTGGTTCTACCAAAGCCATCTTCTTTGCATATTCCATCATCCAAATATACCTTTAACAGCACCCAATAGTACAGGAGGTAGCAATGCCCCCAAGAATCCCCCTTTCTGCAAGATTTGTCTCCTCTTTTTGTCAGATGTACCTTTGTTTGCCACTGCCCTCACTAGTTGTTTCTGACGAACGAGTTTGGTTCTCTGAGCTTTGGTCAGAGGTACTGCCCCCTTCAGTATATTCGAGGCACAGTCACACACACAAGTTATCAATTCTTTGTCTGCATGTTTAAGTATGGATTTGACGAGTGCGGGTTTCGATTTAATAAGAACCTTGAGAAGAGTGATGTTGCGCTTGAGACGGTCAGACATGCTTCTGACTCGAGTCAGACTTGTTGCTCCCCTTTTATACTTTTCGGAGGTACACATATTGGGTTTCCCCAGGAAAAATTTGACTTCTTAATCTCATGTGTTCTGGTGTGTCGTGCTTAAGATCTATTAAAAGGTAACCATATGGTGTCGAAGTGGCATCTTCGAAAACTTCTCTCAGAAACTTGGAATGACCAGGATACATCTGTGCTGCCAAGTGTGAGATCTGAGAACGATCCCTAGGATTTTTAAACAAGATCATGTAATGACTATTGAGAGCTACAGTCCTATGGACTTTATTTTTATCGAATAAATTTTGAACAATGTAGATCACACTAATGTTACGGTGATGACTACCTTTAGTAAATAATCTAGACACTCGAACATCTGCATCGAGCATCAGATCATCCAATATGACTAACTATCAGATTTTAATTCTTGAGGGAGACCCTCTACGAATTCTACTTGGGGCAAAGTATTGTACAATGGTTGCCATTCACTATAACACCATATTATATGATTGGGAGTAGGAGTAAATAATTCTGCAATGTGTTGGATGACTTTTTTCACAAAAGATGACTTACCACTACCCGTGGGACCACACATAAAACAAGTGAATGGATGCTTCCAACGAGGATCCATCTTTGTTGTTCTATGTGGGTACTACTTCCCTTTTATACCTTTTGGGGAGGTGGCCCCCACTGAACGTGGGGACTACTCCCCCTTTTATACCTTTTGGAGAGGTGGCCAATATGAACCGTCATCCAAAAAATATTTAAAATTGGTGGCCCTCTGACTTACAGGCTGGGGACAGTTTAAGTTTGTTTGATATTTGTCAAGAAGATAAACATCAAATAACTTAAGCGTCATTACCACCTTTTTTTCTTGTTTCTTCATTTTATACTTTTTTTCTTCTTTTTTCATCTTTTTTTTATAAAAAAATCATCTATTTACAACATCTATTTACATCTTCAATTAGAATCCAATTGTAACAGGTTTCTTGATGGTCATAAATTCAATCACCAAATCCATAATACAACGTCTCTGTTCATTTGTGAGAGGTTTCTCGAACATATCTTCATATTCTTTCTGTACTGGTGGTGGATTCATTCCAGAAGTATTATGGTGCCACAGTAGATGAACATCATTCTTGTTAACTCTTTCAAGTGCGTCACTAAAACATGTTATAATCTTCTCTTCTTCAGACATCATTAGGCATACATTATGCTGAATCTGACTTGGGTGATCGACTGTACATCCATAGCATTTTTCTTTCATTACAGCGTCAATGTTCTCTTCGACATAATGAGCATATGCCAAGCAAAGTTCATGCTGCAAGCGAACTTGCCTGAGTTCACTATCAATTTCATCAACGATCAATGGTCGTGGTTGGGTTATTCTCACTGTGATCTTCTTCTTCTTCAAAGGTGGTTCTTGATTTGGTTTTTTGAAGTCTTCATGGTTAGTAGGTTTAGTGTCTTCAGTTAAAGTTGTTTGTTGGGTTTTGATGGCTGCATCTACTTCTTCTATTTGAAATTTCAAGGCATTCCATTCTTCTAAAGATAGAGCAATACCAGTCTTCGTAGGATAAGGTTTCTGGTCTTTTCCCTCAAAGTATCTTCTGAGATGAATCTTCAGTTCACCCTGGTACTGGGTGACGTTAGCATAAGTCTGCTTGGTGCCAATTCGGAACATCTTCTCTGGTCAATGGTTCGATCGTGAATGATGCCAAGTCCATGCTTTGCCTAATCTTATATATCTTTGACGGACGTGATTGAAAACATCACCCCAGTTGAACAAATTTTGATTGAGTTTTTGATTCTTGGTTGGGGTTTGTGTTTGTTTCCTATAGGATTATAGGTTAAAGTTGGAAAATTTAGAAAATTAGTATAGAAAGTAATGGGAAAGAAACACAATGAGAATACAGAAATTTGATTGGTTGATTAACTTCGATCTGATTGGTCAGTTTGGCGATCAAACTGCAATCTTGATCCTTAAACTGTAGGATATGGCCCTCTGCATTTTATACTGGCTTGGGACAGGTCAAGCTACAAACCTCTGTCCAATGGAGATAAGTCAAATAGCTCGAGTGCATTCCCACCCCCTACAGTTCGTATCCTCTTTGAGGGATTTTTTTTTGTTCATCAAAAAAGAAAAACGAAAACAACATGTCCAACTTAGCAATTTAGTTTTTCTATCATAAAAATTTCTCATTTCTTTTAAATATTCACAACAGAGAATTTCTTAGTAATGATGATGATGATGATTTATTCCTTTGGTTATACAATAGGGGTAGCCTAAAAGACACCAGGAATCAACTTTAAAAAATGAAATGAAACTAAAAAGTAAAGAAGTATCATCTGGTTCCAATAGGTGTAACCTAAAAGATACCATGAATCAACATGTCTTTTAAAATGAATGGAACTAAAAAGTTTTGAATGAAACTAAAAAGTTTTGAATGAAACTAAAAAGTAAAGAAGTATCATCTGGTTCCAATAGGTGTAACCTAAAAGATACCATGAATCAACATGTTTTTAAAATAAATGGAACTAAAAAGTTTTGAATGAAACTAAATTTTGAATAAAGAAGTATCATCTGGTTCCAATAGGTGTAACCTAAAAGATACCATGAATCAACATTTTTTAAAAATAAATTGAACTAAAAAGTTTTGAATGAAACTAAAAACTAAAGAAGTATCCTCCACTTTCAATAGGGTTAGCCTAAAGTATATCAGGAACATGATGATGATGATGATAATGATGAAAAAACTCTCTGTATTAGAATAAATAAAAAAAAAATTGAAAAAATCTTTACACTAGAAAAAATGTATTGCCTTGTAAGACTTGCCATTTAGAATTTTTTTTTTTGAAGACTGCCATATAGGACTTTATGAGGACTGCCATATAGGACTTTTTACTTTGAGAAAAACTTGCCAGATAGGACTTTATGAGGACTGCCATGTAGGACTTTATGAGGACTGCCATAAAGGACTTTAGAGAAAAAAACTGCCATAAAGGACTTTAGAGAATGCCATAAAGGACTTTAGAGAATGCCATAAAGGACTTTAGAGAATGCCATATAGGACTTTAGAGAAAAACTGCCATAAAGGACTTTAGAGAATGCCATATAGGACTTTATGAGGACTGCCATAAAGGACTTTAAGAATTTGATGAGCCTAATATGATTGAGTAGACCACCTAAAAACCATTTCGGTTTTTTTTTTAGGAATTTTTTGTAGGCAAAAGCTAGACTTGGTTCAGGTTGTAGAAAAATATGACACTCACTCAATTGTTTCTTCTTTAAATCTCTAGTGGTATGGTACTAACTCCATCTTCTAAAACTCTTCGTTTTGGGTAGAAATATGATAGTCCATCTCTGCTCTGCTGGTAGGTATACATAGTGTTGTCATTCATCACAAATCCTCGGTTGATGCCAGATCCACTTTGTTGAGTCTTCAAAACTTGCAAATATCTGTCTTTCGTCAAATCATTGTGGCGTTTGCTGATTCCCTTACAACTGAATTTATTGGTGGCTCCGAAACAATAATATGTTTTACTACACAGTCCAACAATGCCGATTCCTTGCCATTCTACCTTAAACAAGCCTGGAGTTCTCCTGTCAAAACGCTTTCTTTCTTGGCAGCATGAGGGTGACAGCCATTCTTTGCCTTCTAATTTGGTTTTCACATAATCATCTCTGTGGAAATCACAACACTCTGATGGAAACCACTTGTGATTCTCTTTGTAAAATTCTACTCTCTTCTCTGGTTTCACTAATTCATCTATGGATGGTGACGAAGTACATATATATGCAGAATCTGTGTCCATTTCAGCATATTCGAAATCTTGGCGGTTGATAAAAGTATCGATGACATCATAATAGAACTGAAGCATCCTGAGTTTCGCATACTGGTAAACAAAGAATCCGATGTGAAGTGGCAGATCCAACTTGATTGTCTTCTTGTTGAGTTCGACTTCATATAATGTATCATCTAATGGATTCAAGGCTCTGAAGGACATGTCATTTAAAGCTTTGGTAACTTCTTCGTCTTCGCAATAGCACACACGTCGATGCTTCTCTTTGTTGGTGACGGTTTTACCATATCCAGAATTTCCCAACAGCTTCATGGTGTCGGCAACGATCGACTTGTCAGGGTCAACATCTCCTTGTCTTCTTGCTTCAGATACTTCATCTCCAAATTTTTCAAAACATCTTCTTGGTTTATATTGGATAACTTGATAGACGTGATCAACTTCAATACCATGCTGGAGGTACCACTGCAGTAAAGGGGTTGCAAATAACATTTTCTCCGCTCCATAGTTTCCGATCAAACTTCTACGGGGTTTCTTCATGATTCCATTCTTCTCGGCAAAGGCCTTCATGTGTTCACCAATATCATCTATGGAAATATCTGTATTCTTGAAGATAGGTGTCATCTCTTCAAAGTACTCTTTCAGGCGATCTGGTACATGTATATCACATTCGACTAAACCAAACAGTTCACCGGACTTCACTTTTTTCAGTATTTCTTCCTCTGTCATCGCACCATCTATTTTGTCTAAAAAGTTCTCTTTCAGGAAGGCTTTGAGTGTGGCATCGGTCTTCTTCATCTCTCTCCACTCACACTCCCAGATTTCAATAAGTTTATAGCCCAAATCGGTGATGTACTTTGCATTGGTACGGGTGTCTTGTAGTAGTTCTTTCATCGGTTTATCTCTGACTTCATTATGGATGATAGGAAGGCCATTCTTATCTTTCATGCAGGTATGTCCGTGCCAGAAGCAGCCATGGAACTGGTATACAGTCTGTGTCTCTTTGCACCAACCATCAACAGGCAACTGTCTTTGACCAATCATTTTTTCAGCTCCGTTAAACTGATGTCTGATGTGGATGTCATCTCTCATGGATAAAAACTCTAACCATTGTTCAGCCATTTTACCATACTTCATTGGATGTTCTGGTTTAAACTGGTTTTCTTCACGACGTCTAATACTCCAACCCGTTGGCATCTCTTGCATTAGGCACCAAAGATATAATGCATTCGCATCAAAGCCTATAATACTTCCACATGGTTTTGCTTCTTTGCCATATTTTGTTTCTCTGATTCGGGTAACATCTTTCTCGTGGTATCGGTTGAAGATAATTAAAGGTCCACCAACGATATTATCTTTCACCAAGTGATGCAAGTCTTTATTCTTCTGGTTAAATAATGTGAAGTAAGTGGAACAGGTATTTCAAAGTGAGGCCCGGAACACTGATACCATCTTTAAACATGTCGATGTGGCGTTCTTAGTAGAAAGCAAACTGCTTGTCAACTGCTTCAAGGAATGGTTTTACATCTCGGTTATTATACCAGATCAGAAAATCACGGAAAGTTGTCATCTCCAGGTCGTTCCATACATGATGGCAGTACTGGTATTCTTCATTGGATATATTTTCTTTCTTGAGAGAACTGTAGAAGGCTTCATGGTCTGGTAGGTGGTCTTGATCCAATTTGTTCAAGCTGTCGATCCATTCATATGGTAAAAATCCCTTTGTCACGGAGCAGCCGAATGCTTTCAAAAACTTGTCATAGCTGAATCCTGGAGCGAGGTAGTTGCAAATATCAACAAACTTGAAAGATTCTGTCGAGACGCACATGTAGTTATTCGATTTCTTCACTGCAAACTTGAGTGGATTCTGTCTCTTCAGGTATGTCATCAGTTCATGCTTGACTACATTCATATCATATTTTCCAGAGTTGAATCCGATGACGGGCATCTCTTGCAGGTAATCTTGAAATTTCTTCTCCAATTTTTGTAAAGGGTGCATCTTGGATGTATCTTCTCCAGTAGCTCTGGCTTCCGCTTCCAGCGTTTCATCAATTTTCTGTCTGAGTTTAAACAAGGTCCAAGCATGATAGGTCTGCATCAGTTGGTGGCAATGAGATGAAACAGCTGTGAGGTATGTCATCATTTCTTCAACAAGTTCTTGAGAATTTCCATTTGTAATAAAACATTTCGGTTCCTGGTATTCTGGAACATTACTACATACACTCACACTCAATGGTCGGTGTTCTGCTTCCCATATCAGTTTATCACTGTCAGCAGGTAGACTGGATTTGACAAAGTAACTTTCAAAATCAAACGTTGCACGGTATGGATAAAACTTCTTCTCTTCAGATACTTCTATACCTTCATCTTCTAACAGATCAAATATGGACTGGGATGGATGGTATACACCGCCAACATACTGGTAATTTACTTCATCTGTACAGGTTTTCTCGTGACGATTGAGTCTGTAAACCTTTTTCCATATTTTGCCGCATTTGCGGCATTCAAAGGATTTGCAGTATTGGTCTATATCGATGATGTAGCTAAAATGGTTCTTGTAAATGTTCACATACATGGTATCTTCATACTTTCTGTGAGATCTCTGTACTAATTTGGCAACAATTTGGTCATCATCATTCTTGACAAGTTCATATACTTGGATATTTACTTCAAAACATTTCTCCAAGTCAGGTAATTCGGCTAAAGTTACTCCACGGAATTCATTCTTTGGCTTCTGGGTATACTTGTTGTACTTGGCATCTGTTGTATAGTTGAGGTTGTCTGTTATGGAACCACTCCATAAAGCTAAACAGCGGAAAATACACAGGTTGTCATCATAGGTAAAATGGCGAGCTCTATCTTTCACCAAAGCATTTACTGCTTTGTTCTGGAGAATGTAGTCAGGAAGATCTTCTACCATTCCAATTGGGTGGTCTTTCAGCTTATTCACATAAAATGTGACGTTGGTAACTCTCTCCACAAGCCATTTGGTGTTGGGTCGTTTTAATTTGGCCCATTCCAGGATATCTTCTTCCATGACATCATCAAGGAATTCTTCAAAGTCTTCTTGGCAGCATACAAGCTGTGGAACATCAAGTACCCGGGCGTTGTTTTGTGATGGATGGTAATACTTCAGTTCATTCGTTTCATTGTGTCGCAGGATAAAACCAAAACTCAGATTAATTTTAAATCTTAGCTGTTGTGGCAGAAATATGGTAGTCATCAATTCATCAGTCATCATCTTCAGGTTCACATCGTTGATCCGGTAGTTATATTGGTCTTGGACTCTTCTGTTCATCATGTGGCGAGTTCTAATAGAACTCCAGTTATCTTCGTACACGGTCAATATCTCATCTGGCTCTTCTTCAGACATCATATTCTTTTCAAACTCCATTGGGTCAACATCATAATGGGTGGTCGTCGTGGTCCGTGGTTGTTTAGGTGGTCCTCTCTTCGGTTCATCAGTCTTCCTTTTAGATGGTACAGGAACTGGTCGGTGGGCAACGCTTTTGTGTCGATTAAAATGGAGTAGTTGGTTAAACTCCTGGCCGCATACTTTGTCACCATCCTTAGATCCATCTGTATAAATCCTTGTATATGTACTATACTTGGACTTTATTTCGGCATATTTTTGTTTGAACTGCAAGGAATTGGTATCAGATTTTTTGGTAGAAGAAAGGTCCAAAATAACTGTAGGTTTTTTAAGATGCCAAGGAGGAATATGTATTTTACGATTTTCTTTTATTGTATGTGGTTCAATTTTGGTGGACTCCATGTGGGGTTTAATTCTAATTCCCAATGGAGGAATATGTTTCTGGTGGCGGTTAAAAAAATCAACATTTTGAGGGTCTGTAACACAATTATAAGCAGGATTTGAAGAATTGGCCAAAAGTTTACACACATATTGGAGAGACAATTTAATTCTGCGCTTCTCAAGAGAAGGTTCCTCTGCTTCAACAAGCATCGAGTCTATAGGGGATGTTCGAAAAGACCGTAGACTAATTCTAATACCACTATTATGAATTGCATCAAGTGGTTTGAGATATGATTTCCTTGCAGAACCGTAAACTACACAACCGTAATCTAATTTTGACCGAACAAGTGATCTATACAGATGGAGCAAAGTTTTTTGGTCTGCACCCCAATCGGCGCTACCAACAACTTTCAGCAGGTTCAGAGCTTTTTTACATTTAACTTTTAGTTGATTTATGTGGGAAGTGAAATTCAGTTTGTTGTCAAACAACAAACCTAAGAATTTCACTTCCTTAACAACTTTAATAGGACGCCCATCAATTTTTAACTCCGGATCGAGGTGATGTCTCCGAAGTTTACAAAAATGAACACAATTCGTTTTTGACTTGGAAAATTTAAAACCATTTTCTGTGGCCCATTTTTTAATCCTATTCAAACACAGCTGAAGTTTGCGGTCGATAGCATTCATATTTTTACTGCTGTAACAGATTAAAAAATCATCAACATATAATGAAGAATCTACCATATTCTCAATTGCATCGACGATATTATTAATTTTAACCGAAAACAGGATAACAGATAAAATACTACCCTAAGGAACCTCCAATTCCTGCTCGTGAGGATCAAATAACGTTGACCCACCACGAACCTGAAACTGGCGGTCCTTTAAAAAGTTTTCAATAAAAAGAGGCATATGCCCTCTCAACCCCATGTTAAAAAGATCTTTTAAAATCCCATACGTCCACGTTGTATCATATGCCTTCTCTAGATCAAAGAAGATGGCGACCACATGTTCTTTTCTAGCAAAGGCATTTCTAATAAACGTTTCAAGTCTGACCAAATGATCCACAGTACTTCTGTGGTTTCTGAAACCACACTGACCATCCGCAAGCAGATTGTTCGATTCCAGAAACCAGACAAGCCAATCATTGATCATCCTCTCCATGGATTTACAGAGACAACTAGTTAGTACAATTGGTCTGTAATTACTTGGATTACTGTGATCCTTATCAGGCTTTGGAATGGGAATAATTGTTGCCTTTCGCCAGGAAGGTGAAAACTGGCCAGTCACCCAAATGTCATTAAAAACTGACAATAAAAGTTCTAGTGAAGTTTGAGGCAGATGTTTTAAAAGTTGATAGTGTATTTCATCGGGTCCAGTGGCAGAATCCTTTGCTCTATGCAATGAGTTACTGAACTCTTCCATAGAGAAAGGTTCATTGTAATCCTCTAAGTTATTGGATGTAAATTTAATCTTTTGTTTTTCTTGTTGTTTTTTTAGTTTGAGGAATTCTGGGTTACTATTTTCAGATGACGAATGTTTAGAAAATGTAGAGGCCAACTTGTTTGAAATTTTTTGTTTTGAAGTTATGAGTGTGTTGTTGTCTTTTAGGTGTTGTACAGCTGATTTTGTTTCTTTTCCTTTAATTTTTTTAATCATTTTCCAAATTTTAGTGATGGGGGTATTTTGATTTAGTTTTGAAACGTAAGTTTCCCATGAACTTTTCTTTTTATGTTCTAAAAGTTGTCTTGTTTTTGCCCGATTTATACGCAATCTATCCATATTTTGTGTAGTTGGTGACTTATTAAATTCCCTCTCAAATTTCTTGCGATCTTTTATAGCCTGTTTGCACTCAGTATCAAACCATGGTTTAGTGAAACGTTTTGGATCTGCCGAGGTTTTAGGAATGACTTGGCTTGCAATGTCAATCAACTCTGTGGTGAAGTGTTCAATCTGGTCAGTACTGTCCTGAAATTTCTCCTGTGTGAGGCGTTCAGAACAAAGCGATGAGAACGTGTCCCAGTCAGCCTTTTTAAAATTCCACTGGGGCACCCTCTCATCATCCGCCGGAACTACACTCTCCAACACAATCGGAAAGTGGTCACTCCCACACAAGTCATCTTCTGCTTTCCATGAAAAATCAAGGAAGACAGAAGGGCATGCAATTGTTAAATCAATTGACATGTAAGAACCAGATGCGAGGTGCAGGTAAGTATCTGACCCATCATTGAACAAGCACAAGTCATATTTTGTAATGAACTCTTCCACAGTTTTACCTTTTGCATCTTCTTGACTGCAGGAATTACCCCAAAGGGGGCTATGTGCGTTAAAATCACCCAACAAAATGTACGGAGTTGAGAGTTGTCGGACCAGCAGCTCAAGGTCATTCAATTGTAAGGCTTTACTTGGTGAAACGTAAATAGAACAAAGTGTAACTGTTTTGTCTAAAGTTAGGCGTACCGCCACAGCCTGTAAATTTGTCTGTAATGGTACAGTACTGTGAATGATGTCGTTCCTAACCAAGACAGTCGTTCCACGAATATGAAGATCATTATCATCTGCCCAGGCATTATACGATATATAATGCTTCAAAGCTGAATGATCTTGAGCCTCGGGTTTCTTTAAAAGAGTTTCCTGCAGGCAAAAAGCAGCAGGTTTATACTTTTGGCTGAGAAGACCAAGTTCATTAAAATTAGCTTTAAAACCTCGACAATTCCACTGTATTATATTTTGTTTTGGTGTACTATGCATGTTTGGAAGGTGATTTTGAAGGTGGTCGTATGGGTGAAATTGCCCTCGTAGTTCTTTTTGGTGATGTTTTGCGCGGGGACCTTCCCTGAAATGAAGGGAAGGGATTATTTGAAAATGTTTCTATGAGACATTCGTCCACAGACATTTCCTCAAAAGCTTCATATCTATTTCTAGTGACAATATCTCTAGAAAATTTAGGAATTCGATCTGAAAGGGTTTTCTTTTTTTCTTTTCTACTTTTTTGACTTTGATTTTGACTCTGACTCTGACGTTAACTAGATTGTGATTGGTCACTTGACGTTTCACTAACCTTTTTGCCTTTATTTTTATTTTCTGTTGCCTTAGTTTGAGTAGATGAGCTATTCATATTTGTTGTTTGAATAATGCTAAATGGATTTATAGATTTAGGTTCTGTGTTATTAAGCCACGTGAGATCTGTTTGACATTGCACTGATTTTGTAGTTGTAGTAGTATGTTTAATAGCATTCGCATAAGATGATGGTGGTAAATTCATCCCCGGCATTGTTACAACAAATTCCCGGGCCTCTTTAAAACTAATCTGCATCTCACATTTAATTTTCTGTATGAGTTTCTCTTTTTTCCATACAGGGCAATCCTTAGATGATGACATGTGATTGCCCTGACAGTTGATGCATTTATAAACAGTTATGTTGCATGGTTCTTCATGGCTCAGACCACATTTGAAGCAGATTTGTTTTCAACGACAAGAATTCTGACCATGACCAAACTTTTGGCGCTTGAAACATCGAAGTGGATTTGGGATATACAAATCCACTCGGACATTCAAGTAACCAATTTTAAGTGCTTTAGGGGGCTTAGTGCCATCAAAGGTACAGATGTAAGTATTGGTTTTAATTTTATTGCCTTGTTTGTTGATCTCAATTCGTTTTACAGAGGTGATTCCTTGTGGTTTAAATTCACATGTAATTTCAGTTTCGGTCATATCACTCAGCTCAGGAGTTCTTATTACGCCTTTGCTGGAGTTTAAGGTTTTATGCTAATTTGCTGTAATGTTGATATCAATTAATTTTGTTGCATGTAGTAGGTTGAATGTTTGGATCTGTCTGTTACACTGTATTAGTAAATCTCCTGAACGTAATTTCTTTATTTCTTTTACTGTTCCCACTATACCTTTGATGGCTTTGTCAAGTGCGAATGGGTTAACATTACTAAGTTTTTTATTGTCATCTGTCGAATGAAGTAGAATGAACTTTGGTAGGTTGTCTTCAGGTGGAATCAATGATTTTACTAGTTCTTCATCAGAATCAGAGTCTCTAAGTCCAGTATCTAAAAAAGGTCGTTTGATTTGTGGTTTTTGGGATGCCATGTTTAATTATTTGAATGTTCACTGCCCCGGCTCCCACCCACCGTGGAGTCCAACAAGGGGTAGGGTTACTGCTTTGCAGTGAACCCACCAGGTTGCCGGTATTCCCACATACTTGGTATGGAGCAGTATACTCAGCCAGTGTTGATACCAAAGTATGCCACTGGCTGATTGACCCGTGTGTGGAAGTGCCAGGTCTTCAGATGGCAATCATCCAACCAATCACTATACAAAACACTGCAATTAAAGTTACCATGTAAAACTGAAGCAAACAGTGCAGCAGACTTATGTAGTTGTTAAAAAAGTAACACTTAAAAACAGTACACAATGGCAATAATAGTGTGTAATTAAAAGAAGTGACTGATTGAATGACCACCAAATGTCCCCTGATGTGACACCCAGTACTTTTTGGGGTGGGGGCTCCCAATTGGCCAGAACGGGCCATCCGACCATCCTTCTACTCCCGAAATTGGGGCCAAAGCAGTGTCTTGGACATTATCTGAAAAAATGGAGACCAGAGCCAAACAGAGTTTACGACCTGATCCCCATCCTTGGAGACTGCCCTAACCGGGGCCTGAGTCCTCAACTGCCAGGATTCCTTCTTCTGGGGCCTTTGGAACGCACCTCACGGGAGAACAAGGTGCCTACCAGATGGTATTAGCAGGATTGATCATTTTGGTCTGGGGCTGCGTATTTGTGTATTTCGCAGTGAACCAACTCAATTGAGCAAACCTGCCAATTAAAAATTAGCAAACCTGCCCAATTGAGCAGGCCGTCCTCTATCCGCCACCTGAGGACTCGCCTAGTAGGGGATGATCAAACCCCCCTAGGAACTCTGGTAACACAGGTTCTGCTAAGTCAACTTTCTTATTTGTAAAGTTTATTTGGGGAGGCGGTGGTAGTGGTAGCCTGCTCATCCCCTGTAAAGTTTGGTTGTCAATGTCTTTTTCATCAAGTTGTAAGTTGAAACCTGTAATTGGTAATCTATCTTCTGTATGCTTTATGTATTCTGGCCATGGATAAACTTTTACCGGTCCTCGTTGATCAACAGCTGGTTCACCCCATCTTGGTTGAGACACAGAGTTATTCGATAGCTTTTTCAATCTACATTCATTAATCCAATGTCCTCTCTTATTGCAATAAAAACATGGCCCTTTGTCTGAACATGTATTCGCCCAATGTCCTTTCTGATGGCAAATGGAACAAATCATCTCTTTAGGTGTTTATATCAACTTATAAAGTTCATTCACAAGTCTTTTTACTTCTCCCCATTTAGATGGTTTATAGTAAATACTTTTAGCATCACTTGCTTTTTCTAATCTTGGATCTGTAACTCTATCCATCTTTAACTTTTGGAGCGTTTCAAAAATATGTCTTGTCTTCTTGAAGTCAAAAGCAAGTGTGAAACATCCGAAGATTCTTCCTCCTTTTATACCTTTTTAATGTACATTTAATTGTACACATAAATGTTCCATAACTTGCATTTACACACAATTGTTTAAATATACATTCATTTGGTTACAAACAGTTATGCTATCTTTTGCACTCAATAACCTCTGAATACAAAATTGCTGTTGTTAAATGTGTTTTAAATGTTGACTGAAAGATACACTAACAAATAAAAGCTATAAAATATTTACCATAGGAATTTTCCCATAGAGTGAATGGATTACATATATGACTTTTCAAATGTATATAAGAAACATTTATTAACAGTATAATTCAGTGGGTATTAAATGTACATTTAAATGCACAATTAAATGTACATTAAAGAAAAGTATAAAAAAGTGGGGGAATCTTAGGTTGATTCACACTTGGTTTTTTGACTTCAAGAAGACAAGACATATTTTCACAGCTAGAAGATGATAGAAGAAAAGATGAAGAGAGCTATTGAATAATATAGTGAGACAGAGAGTGAAGTGGATAACAAGAAGCAGAGAGTAGAATCAGCAAGAGACTTATACACCATTCACCCACTTCTACAAAAAACATCAAGAAAATTCCATTCCAAATCCTGTGTATGCAGAATAACATTCAAACAATTTAATCCAAAGAATCCATTTGACACCCTTGGAAAAGAATTTGACAGCGTAGTAGAAGATATTAAAGAAAAATGTGGTGTAGAAGACAATGATCCAATGAGAATATCAGTTAACCACCCAGGATTAGAAATAGGTATATTTATCCCATTTACTAAGGCTTCATGTATCACTGGTAACACCATATTAGATGGAATAGAAAAAGTTGTACAATCAAATGATAAATTTACTATCCATGATGGGCAATTATCTTTAGAAATAACTCGCACGGGCCATCACGGGCCATTGTAGTGGGAAAGTGTTATGCTGATAGAGATAATTCAGAACTTTGGCAAAAGAAATGGAAAAATATTAAACGTTCTGATAGACCAACACAAGAGTTGGAAGCTAAGGCATTGAGGGACAAAGCAGGTCTTGATTATAATATTCCTTGTGGATATGAAGAAAATTATAAAATACAACACCTGCTTTACCCAGAGTATGTCATCAAAATTCATCCTCAGTATGCAAAAAGTGAATTTTTATTCAAACCTCCAATTACCACCACTGGTAGTAAAGTTATTCATATTTACCACCATGACCAGCATTTCGATACTATCACATCAATTAAAGGGTTTTTAGGATGCCACTACTATTGTGAACTTCGCAGTAAAGGGACTAATAACAGAGAACGTCACATGTGCCCTTTTGGTTGTGTTTGCTGTGCTCCAACAAAATGTATTCCCGAACATCCCATCACCTGTTACAGTTGTAATAAACAATTTAGAAGTTTATCATGCTATAATAACCATATCACTACAAAGGGGAAAGAGGAAAAAATTTGTCAATTAGTTCAAAAATGTAAACAGTGCAATTCATTAATATATCCAACAAAAGGAAAACACATCTATGAAGGATTCGAAAAATGCAAATATTGTCAACAAGTAGTTAATTCTGATCACCAATGTTTTATTCCAAAATACACTTCACCTGAGGATGGAAAATTACCAAACATTCCATTTGTATTTTTTGATTTTGAAACCACACAAGACTCAGGAGTTCATATTCCAAATTTCTGTGTTGCTCATCGTGCATGTGGGGAATGTATTTGCAAATCTATAGATCAAGAATGTATTTCCTGTGACAAATTTGGATATCGGCAATCAATTTTTAAAGGGGAATCTACTTTATCAGATTTTTGTGACTGGCTTTTCAGTAAGGAACATAAAGGGACAACAGCTATTGCTCACAATTTAAGAGGTTTTGATGGACAGTTTATTTTAAGGCACCTAATTGAAACTGGTACAACAACTCCTGATGTAATTATGAATGAGAACAAAATTATTTCACTTAAAGCTTGTGGTATTAGACTATAGATTCTTTAAATTTTCATTCAATGAGATTGGCACAATTTCCTAAAACATTTGGCTTGACAGAATTAGCAAAAGTTTATTTTCCCTATTTGGCAAACACACAAGCTTATCAAAATTATGTTGGCCCTTATTTAGATTCAACTTTGTATATGCCAGATTCAATGTCTCCAGCAGACAGGGAAGATTTTATCAAGTGTTACAACAAAAAATTTACTAGTAATGCCAGATTTGATTTTCAAAAAGAAATGGAATTATACTGTAAATCAGATCTAGATATCTTGCGTAGGAGGTGTGGGGAATTCAGACAAAAATTTATAGATAGTGATGGCATAGACCCCTTGAGAGAAGCATTTACCTTAGCCGATGCATGTACAAAAGCTTGGAGAAAAAATTCACATCCAGAAAACAAAATGGCAATCATTTGAGACATAGGTTACCCTGCTAAAGTCAAATACTCTGTTAAAGCCATTAGATTTTTACAGACACTTGCACGGGAAGAAAACATACATATTCAACATGCACTCAATGGTGGGGAAGTTAAAATAGGGGGGTATTATGTTGATGGGTTTCACAAAGATACAAATACAATCTTTGAATTTTATGGATGTACGTGGCATGGGTGCATGACATGTTACAAAGACAATACACATGAGAAAAATCCAAACAATTTGCGAAGTTACCAAACTCTATACAACAATACACAGGAAAGCATACACCATTTAGAATCATTAGGGTATAACATGAGAATAACATGGGAACATGAACTTGATCATTTTTGCGAATCAAATCCTGAAGTAAAATCAACATTAAATTCATTTTTTCCAAACATGGATCCTATTAAACCACGTGAAGCATTATTTGGGAGGAGAACAAATGCCATTAAATTACATCATAAAATAGACCAAAATACAGACAATGAAATAAAATACATAAACATCTGTTCACTCTATCCTTATGTCAATAAACACAGAGAATATCCAGTAGGTCATCCAGATATCCTCACAAAAGAAAACATAAACATGAATAATATAAGACAGTACAGGGGACTTATCAAATGTAAAGTTTTACCACCACAATCTCTACACATGCCAGTATTACCAATTCATTGCAACAAGAAAATGGTTTTTAGACTTTGCAATACATGTGCAGAACAAGAATTAGACAAATGTGAACACACACCAGATCAGCGTAGTATTACAGGTACATGGACATATGTTGAACTTTTTAAAGCTTTAGGGATGGGGTGCACATTACTTGACACTTATCAGATTTAGCATTGGGAAGAATGGTCTTCAGAAATTTACAAACATTATGTGAACAAATATTTAAAAATGAAACAAGAAGCTAGTGGATATCCAGATTGGGTGAAAACAGAAACAGACAAAGATACATTTAAGAAAGACTATGCACAAATTGAAAACATACATATGGAAAATATTGAAAAAAATCCAGGACAAAAATCATTTGCTAAAACCATGTTAAACTGTTTATGGGGGAAAAGTGCACAAAACAATTTAAAAACAAAAACAGAATACATACAAGACCCAGCAAAATATTTTGATCTGATACAAGATAAAGACATCATTATTAAAAATGTTGAATTGTTTGATCATGATAAATGTATTTTAGTCAATTACACAAAGTCTACAGATGTTTATGAACCTCACAAATCAGCTAATGTTGCAGTTGCATCTTTTGTCACAGCTTATGAATGAATGGAATTATATAAAGTAATAGGACGTTTGGGTAGACGAGTATTATATTTTGACACAGACAGTTGTATTTACATTCATACCCCCTAACTTTGGAATCCACAAATTGTAAACAGTAGGTTAGGTCAATGGACAGATGAACATCCAGATGCAAAAATACATCACAGAAAGTCAATTTTGAATCCATGGTGGAATGTGTACAAGACAGACACAATTACAAAATGAACATTGAATACACACATAGAGTTAAACGCAACAAGAACAGACAAGTCACAAGTGAAAAACAAACCAAAACATTCAGATCTGTGTACACAAAACGTTTTGTAGTGGATAGATATGACACAAGACCTAATGGGTTTAAGATATAAAAATACCCTTCAGATTTCTCATTTCAACTTTGAACACTGAGCAGGCAAGATGTCTCTACCACTTAATCCTACTTATCCTATATACTTGTCAGAGTTAAGAAGACTTTCGAGTTTTAGTATGACTACAAATCCTATTTTAAAATCCAAGAAAGAAGAATTAGCAAAAGCTGGATTTTTCTATGTGGGAGATGGTAAAGTAAAATGTTTTGTATGTGGACAAGGTTTAATGAATTGGGAAGAAAAAGATATTCCTTTGCAAGAACATGTTAAGTGGTCACCAAATTGTCCTTATATTCAATTGATAAGAAATTGTCAATTATACAAACCACCAACAAGTATGCAAACACCCCCAGATAAAATATTATCAGTGATGGATTATGGATTCACTTTAAATCCAATTTTCAACAATGAAAAAATATGACAAGTGTCTAGATGATTTTCCAGATTCTAATTCTTTATTTGCACTCATGGTACTAAATGATCAAAGTACATCATTTAGTACCATAATTGCAAGACAAGCTGCAGGACAATTCAAAACTAAGTTAGATAAACTGTTTACAGATAATGTAGAAAATGATTTTCCTGACTGTCCTGATGTACAAAGTGCATGGTGTAATGTGATACCTGATGCACAAAATACACCAGAACAGACAAAAGAATCATCACTTTGATTTCAACCATGGAACCAGTAAGATGTATCTTAGACAACAAGATTACATGTAAGGCATTATTATATGCATTACATTTCAATTGATCACTCTTGGTTATCTAACAATAACAAAAGAGTTTATTCATAATCAATTGGAAAAAGATGAAATGTATGGGGAATTTTGTAATGCATTACAAATCATGAATGCTTTTTACAAAGATAATGTAGAAACTATTTGAACAAGAGTTGTGTGGGGTAATATAATTTATGATAAAGAAATCATTAATTACTTGTATAGACAATGTGTACCACAAATAGATAGAAGAATAGATTCTTCAGACACTTTATTTGAGTTAAAAGCACCCTTAAAACGAATACCTACTAAAAGACATGAAGAAGGTATGGAAAGAGAAAGTATATAAGTGAATGATTTGACAACACTTTCTCACACAAATATAATTATGGCATCGAGTGAATGTTTATTGTTTCAACACCCTTGTAATATCTTTATTTCGGGACCTAATGGTTCAGGAAAAACAGAATTTGTCAAAAAGCTTATTGATATGAAACATGACTTATTTCAAATCCCCCCACAAAAAATTATTTGGTGTTATAAAGAATGGCAAAATACATATACTTTACTTAAAGAAAGTGAAGATATTAAATTCATAGAAGGTAGCCCTGATGATGAATATGAAATTGTCAGTGATGTCACTATTCCCCATCTTGTAGTTTTTGATATGTTAGGAGATAAAGATGAAGAAAAAATTAAATTATGGTTCACACGAAAAGGACATCATAGAAATGCAAGTGTCATTTACATTACACAAAATATGTTTCAACAATCTAAATCTAGCCATACCATAAGTTTAAATGCACATTATATGATTTTATTTCAAAATATCAGAGATAAAGGGCAAATTAAAGTATTGGCAAATCAAGTTCAATTACCACATTTAAATGCATGTTATCAAGATGCAACAAGTATTGATCATGGTTATTTATTAATTGATTTTCATCCTAGAACTCCTGAGTCTTTGAGATTAAGAACTGATATTTTTTATCCTTGGGTAACACAAAATGAACGTGGTCCCATCATTTATACAAAACTATAAATTCCTCATGTTCTAATGAGTTGGTGTTAGTTAGTCAAAGTTTGTCAATGACTACACATCATCATGGTATCATTCATACAATCTTTGGAACATCTTGGTCAAGAAACAAGTCCATTTGCAAGACAAAAATTACTTAAGAAAGGTTTTAAGAAAATTTTAAAATGGTTTACATTAGCAAGTAGAATCATACTTAATAAGAAAATTAAATTGCCAAAACAAACTTTAACCTATATGGATAAACATAAACAAGATCTTGAACAACTTGCAAATCCAAGAGTAGATCTTGCAACAAAACGAAACTTTATTTTAAAACCAGGAGGTGGTGGATTTTTTGGTGGTGTTATCATTTGTAATTTAATTCGATGGGATGGTCATAAGACAAGTAGATCATTCTATTCACCATTCAAAAAAACAAAGAGTAAGAAACAAAAGTCACCTAAAAGGAAACGAAAATCCCCTAAGAAAAGATCAAATAATTCATCAAGTTCTAGAGAGATAAAAAATCAACGAAAGGTAGGACCTAAATATATGTACACAAATTTTGAAATTGCACCTCATATATCTCCATCTACAAAAACAAAAGCATTACTTGTGAAAAATCTTCAAAAACAAAGAAAAGTATACCACTTAAGTTAACACATGTAGTGTCAATAACAAAAGATGGTGTTAAAAATCATGAACCAATGTATTCTCTACAAAATACACAACATGTACCATTAAAAGAAAATATTCCCACAATGGCACGTTTTACAGCTTTAAATGCACCTAAACCTGTTAAAGGGATAAGGTCTTACTTTAAATAATATAAAGTGTGCACATGTATATATAAATAGCATTACATTTTATATTTGTTTCATTTAATCATTCGATTCTATAAGAGCAAGATGGTGAGACAAAATAAGAAACAAAAAATTCCTTTAGTTAAAAAATATGGTGGTATGTTAATAGGTTTAAGTCAAACTCCTCCAGCATTTCAAAAACAAATTATGAAAAATGCACCTAAAGAATTAATTAATTGTGTGTCAGAATGCTGTCATTATCTTTTAAAAGGCAACATACATCTAACAAAAAGTCAGAAACAAAAATTACATCCAAAGCGTCAACAACTACGAGCACTCGCTAGTAAATCAATAACTCTTAAAAAGAAAAAACAAATTTTAAATCAAAAAGGTGGTTTTTTACCATTACTTGGTTTACTTGGACCTGCTATAGGAGTTGCAACAAATCTTGCAAATAAATTAGTCAGTAAAATGTGAAAAAGATGGCTATTGTACCTTATCAAATGTTAGAAGATATGCAATGTTTTAGAAATGAAAAAGCTCAAAGACCAAGATTACCACCTAACCCAAAAGTTACAAATACTGCACAACTTCAAAATAATTTATCATCTGTGTTACGAAATTCAGAGTTGTCCGAACGTGAGAAAGAACAAAAGTATGGGGAAACTTTACAAAAATTTCAAATGTCACATAAGAAGGCATTACAACCAACATTGGTTCCATTGCCTGAGTCAGGAGAAAAATCATTATTTTACGAGATCGCATTATAGAAAGTGCCCCTGTTACAATGAGACGTAAAGCAACTTCATTATTATCTGCTTTATCATCTCATCCACACATGAGTTGGGATGATCAGGGTGTATTAAGTTATGATGGAGAAGTCATAAAAGGTTCAAATATCATAGATTTAGTGAATGATGTTCTTAGACACCAAAAAGGTTATAAACCGAGTGGATGGGAAATGTTTAGTCGTGGATTAAAAGATATAAATATCCCTCAAGATTTTGTTGGCAATCATGAACGTTGGTTATGGATGAATAGACAACCTATACCCAAGCCCAGTAAATATCAAAGTTCTCCAGAAGATAGTTGGTCTGAAACACCTCAATCACCCCCTCCAAAACGTAAAGTTCGTCGAGGTCATAGAGTGCAGTGGAGTGAAGACACACCAAAGTCAGTACTAAAGCGTAAATTGACAAAACGTAGATTATCTGAAAAATGGGAGGCTTATTGAATGATTTATTAACTGAAATATATTACAATACAAAACATCCTGCTGGTTATGGTGGTATACAGAAATTGTACAAAGCAGCTCATAGTAAAGATAATTCCATCACAATTGATCAAGTGAAAAAATGGTTGAAAGGAGAAAGAACTTATACTTTACATAAACCCATCCGTAAAAAGTTTTCAAGATGTAAGACTATAGTGGGTGGTATTGATCATCAATGGCAAATTGATTTAGCAGACTTACAAAGTTTACAATCTTACAATGACCAATTTCGTTATTTAGTTTGTATTATTGATGTATTTTCAAAATATGCATGGGTAATACCCATTCACAATAAATCAGGACAGACATTAACAAAATCTTTTCAGAGTATTTTGAAAACTTCTGGACGTAAACCATTATCATTACAATCTGATAAAGGTTCTGAATTTAAAAATAAAGATGTACAAAAAAATTTTTTAAAGAAACAAAACATTTATTTCTTCACAACAGAAAATCCTGAAACCCAAGCTAGTATTGTTGAACGTTTTCAACACACATTGAAAACACAAATGTGGGAATATTTCATGCACAAACGTACATTAAGATACATTGATGTGTTGGAAAATTTAGTTGATGGATATAAGCATAGTTTTCATCAAAGTATTCAGATAACTCCTGCTTCAGTATCATTAGAAAATGAAGTAGAAGTATCTCAACATTTGTATGGTAAAAAAAAATCTAAAAAGAAAAAAATGCAATTTAAAGTTGGTGATATAGTACGTATTAATAAAGCCAAATGTACATTTGAAAAAGGGTATTTACCAAATTGGACAAAAGAATTATTTAAAATTACTCATGTAAAACATACAATACCACCCACTTATAAACTTGAAGATATGGGTGGTGAAAATATACAAGGGACATTTTATCCACAAGAAATTCAAAGTATAAAAGATGATAAAAAATATATAATTGAATCAATTCTTAATAGACGGTCAAGACGTGTGGGAAAGAAAATTATTAAAGAACTTAAAGTACATTGGGAAGGTTATCCAAAGAAATTTGATAGTTGGATAGCAGAATCAGATTTGATATAAAAAGAATATGCCATCAAATGAAACTTCATTGCCTAATGATACCACAAGTGTTGATGTACAAAGTCAACAAAGTCAACAATTTAAAATTTGTGGAAATCATGTTGCAAAAAATCAAGTCAATTATTTCACACAGATTATTATCATTTATGGTATTATAATTACTGCCATTGCACATTTGAGTTTCAAAGCCCTGATAAAGAATTGTGGTTAGTGTTATTAAGTAGTTCATTAGGATATATTCTTCCAAGTCCAGGTTTAAAATATTTGAAACAACCACAAGATAAGAAAAATGAAATCTTTTTACGTAACACTTATGAGTGATAGTTCTATGGATATGTTTCCAAATAATAACCAATGTTGTTTTCAAACACAATTATCTAAACCCATTCATGTTGATAAAGAACATTGGGAAGTGGGATTAGTTGAAGTAATTTTACCTTTGGAAGCAAAAAATATTACAGATGAAGAATCTGTTTTTAAAATCATTGTGACAGATAGCAAAATATCAAATCGTATTAATAAAACGAATTTGAAACATACATTACACAAAGGTGTTGCTGCTGTCAAATTAAATATTTTATCAGGTGCATATTCAAATGGCACTCACGTCATAGATGCAACGCAAACAAAAATTCAAGAAAAACTTGGAGACATATTTAAATCATTTGATGTATTATTTTATCTTGGATTTTCAAGTCTCCAAGCCCGTGTAAAAATAGTAGGAAATAGTATTGGGAAAGTGGGTACTGAAATGTCAGAAAGTTTATTACAAAAATTGGGATGTAAAGATATTTTTCCTGTAATTTTTCCTAACACATCAAAAGGTGCATTTAAATATAATGTGGACTTAAATGTGGATTTCAATCAAATCTTTATTTATGTTGACATAGCAGATTATACATTTTTAGGTGATATTGAAGCACCTATTTTACGTGTGATTCCATTTGAATCACATAAAGAGTCTCTAATTTGATAATGTACATTACGTACCAGTATCAAAATCTTATTTTGATCAGATCACTATAAATATAAATGGGAACACTGGTAACCCCATTAAGTTTGCAAGTGGCAATACAGTTGTCAAGTTGCATTTTAGACAGAGACATAAATTAAATGTGTAAAAATGATGCCGTTGTATCAAGGTGTACCACGGCAATATGGATATGGATTGGGGTCTATTTTTCACCCAGCAATATGAACAGCTGCACCCTTTATAAAACCAATTGCAAAAAATGCATTTCAAACATTAAAGAGAGATGGATTAAAACGTGGTTTAGAAATAGCAAATGCATTAATAAAAAAAACGTAAAGCACCTAAAGACATTTTATTAACTCCTGGAAAAGATCTTTTGAAATCAGTTGGTGAATCTGCTTTAGGCATAAAAAGACAAAAACAAGAACGAAAACGTCAGTCTATGGTTCGTTCTCGTAGAGGTAAGACACGTCAAAGACAAGCTTATTTAAAACGAAAATCAAGACCACTTGATGTATTTGATTAAAAAATCATGATGTTACATGGATCTTGCGAACATTTTGGTAGTAGTTTTGATCCAGATAATGTATCACCAACATCAAGTGGTATAGAAAATATTGCTGAAATTGAACAATTTCCTATTGCATCTTTAAATAATTTTTCACCAATAGAATTTTTAATTCCAAGACAAACAACCAAGTGGTTAGATCTTGCAGCATCTACACTTGAAGTTCAATTTAAAATTATAAAACAAGATGGGAGTGTTTTGGCTGGAGATACACAGATTGCTCCTATCAATAATTTCTTTCACAGCATGTTCAGTAAAATTGATGTTACACTGAATGGCAATCTTATCACCCAATACAGATCTTTATCCTTATAGAGCATTTTTTGAGAATTTTCTTAGTTATTCAAGAGATGTGAAAAAACACATCTAGCTGCTAGTGAGATGTGGTATACAGATACTCCTGGACACCACGCAGAAACAAGTAAAGCTTCGTCTAACAAAGGTTTGACTGAATGAGCTAAATTAATTGGTGGTAGCAAAAATGTACAACCAAGAGGAAAACTGCATTTAGATCTGTTTGTGCAAGATAAGTATTTACCAAATGGAGTTGAGATGAGAATTAAATTGCATCATGCTCCAACTAAATTTTGTTTGATTGGTAGTGAAAATGGAAAAATAGAAATTCAAAAAGCCATATTCAGAATACCGGCACTGGATTTATTTCCAAAATTTGCAAATGATCTTAATGCACAAATAGATCGAACAAATTATAAAATGCCCATAAGACATAGTGAAATTAAAACTTTTACTATTGGAAGTGGTCTTCGTTCAAAAATAGAAGACTATTTGTTTCATAAACAGATGCCAAAACGAATTATTCTTGGTTTAGTAAGTAATCGAGATATAAATGGAGATATTGGCACTAATCCATTTAATTTTCAACATTTTGATTTGAATAAGTTGGAAATCACAATCGATGAACATTCCATTAAAGCACGTCCCTTTGACCCGAATTTTGAAGGTGGACTTTATCTAAATTCATATTTATCATTGTACGAAGCTATGGGCTATTTTGGACAAAATCAGTCATTTAATTTATCTTTGCAGGATTATGCAAAAGGGAATACTCTTTGGGGTATTGATTTGACACCTGATCAGAGTAGTAGTGGGCCATTGGCTCACCCAATAATGATGTCTGGCAATCTTAGGTTTGAACTTCAGTTTGCTCAAGCTCTTCCAGAGGTGATCAACGTTGTTGTATATGCAGGATTTGATAGTGAGATAGAAATCAACAAATTCAGAGAAGTGATATTTGACTATTAAACAAGATGAGTCAGTGTGAACATTGCAAGATGTGTAAAGAAAAAATACAAACATTATTTCAAGAATGTGTAGTGATAGAACTGACAAAATCCATTCAACAGAAAATGAAAAATATCTCTGAAGAAAATCGAACCAACACAACAACATTAATAGATATAAACATTGCAGAGTGTTTACAGAAAGTGTGTCCAGTGACTATACTATATAATCTACACAAGAGAGCAATAAAAATAAACTTATTAGAATATTGTGCTCATATGGACTTTGAAATAGACTGCCAAAAAGACATTCAAAAGTGGGCAGATTTAGTTAAAAGAGACTGGTCATATTATACAGCAAATCTTGATTAACGGCTCCGTGCCAGCCTTTCCCAAGGCTAAGAAGATGGAAACCATACAATTACAAACTATACTTGACAGTTCTCAAAGGTTATCATCCTTAAATGGAAAAGTGTGTTCAAAAGACTTGTTACCAAAACAAAAACCTAAACACAGACAAGCATATCTATCACAGATTCATCAAAAGAACCAGGAGAACATTGGATAGCAATATATTTTAAAGACAATCATTCTGCTATCTACTTTGATTCATATGGTTTACCACCAATAGATAGAGACATATACAATTTCATAGTGAAAAATACAGATTCCTGGACAATAAATACAATGAGACTACAAAGTGAATTTACTGTTGTGTGTGGAATGTACTGTATATTTGCTTTAGATCATCTTGCAAGAGGATATGATTTAGAGACAGTTCTTATTATCAAATTTGATCCAAGAAATTTCCAAGAGAATGATAGAGATGTTCGACGATGGTTTGAGCAAACTTATAGACATTATTTGAAATAACTGTAATAATAATAAATATCAGGTGTCAAAACAATCCCACAGAGGTAATTTTTTAGTTTTTTAAGTTTTTTATTAAAGTCAATCATCTATTATATAATTTTCGCCAGACATTTGTGTAACAGAGAGATAGGGTTTTTTAGTTATTTTTTATATTTGTTTTAAAATCAGATCACTTGAGTGATATCAGTTTTTTATCTGACTCCCAAGATTTTTTCAATTGAAAAAAAATCTTGGGTATCAAATAAAAACTAGCACAAAAAAGAATCTTGATGTAAATAGGTTTTCTCATGGATAGGCAAACTCAGACCTCGGTGTATATATGTTCAGATTTCATTTCATTATAATGATTCAACTTTAAATACAGTTTTGTGTTTTGTTAAAACCTCTGTGACAGTTTTGTCGATTTTGTTAGGTTAGTCCTATAATCCCTTTTTATCACCGTGTCCCTATTATTTCCCAACAGTAAAAAAGAGTTAAGAGTCACTTCTCTTTTTCACTGAGAGTATTAGGTTTTAATATTGTATGCATACTTATCAAAAACTTTTATAGTGTAACCTGATATACAGTTTATACTGTAGAGAAAATATTTTGATTGCTAAACATACAATGCATACTATTCTTACTATAGAAAAAACAACTATCACAGAGAGTTCGACCACAACAAATATATGACAAAGACTTGGTTGTGTACATGAGAAGATATATCTCTCTAATAGTGTAGTTGGCCCTGAAAATGGCCGTTTTTAAAAATCTTCAGTTCCGTAGAGAGCTATGTGGCAAAGCCATCTCCTCTTCGGTGAAGAATTCACCTTCCCACACGTCTATGGTTGTTGCTAGCATCTCTTCATCTGTAAAGCAATCTTGCTCCCATGTGTAGCTTTTCCCCACAAGAGCTTCCTCCTGCAAATGTACGGGGAGATCAAACCAGTGTTTAGGTCGATTCTTGTACTGGATCTCCCCGAACGGACGTGTGGCGGCTTTAATGAAAGGGTGGTCTTCAATCTTCTTAAGTTGTTCTTCCATCGAAAGTGTTGCCGACCACCACTTTCTCAAAGCCAAGGTGAATTCTTCATCGGCCCTCTGTTTCTTGGTTCTCTCATAACTCTCTACGGAACTGTAATCAATCTTTGTTGCCTCCATGTCTTTTTCCTCTCTGTCAAAGATGATTTCTTGAGTCAGATGATGAAATGTATCCAAATCCTCAACTCACCTTCTTTTTATAGACAATGCGAGGATCGAAAATGCACTGAAGAACGCTCACGTGACAATTTTATCGAGTGCGGGAAATAATTGTTGACGTCAGACGGCTGTGATAGTAAACGTCTGTTATCAACAATTTTTTCCCGCGAAAATTGTTGACGTCGGACGGCTGTGATAGTAAACGTCAGTTATCAACAATTATTTCCCGCACTCGATAAAACTGTCGCGTGAGCGTTCTTCAGTGCATTTTCGATCCTCGCATTGTCTATAAAATCTAAAACGCGTTCCAGACAATTCATTTGATAAAAAGCAATCGCCTGTTCTGCATTCAATCATGGACGAATACAATATATTAGCTGATTTTAAAGATTTAATTCGTATTGACAACTCATTGATGATACCGCAGAGAATACCAAACCAAAAGGATACCATACCAAGTGAGAGGGTGAATAATTCTTTTTCACAAGATGAAAAAACTGAAACATTATTACAGAAAATCCTGGAAACTCTACAAGACATGAAATCATCTCACCAAAAGATTGTTCTCTCAGCTGATAAGATTACAGTTCCTATAGAATTCAAAGTGTCGTCTCTTCCTTTAACAGTACCATATGAGTTGGCAGAACCGATACATCAACCTCTGAGAAAAAGGGGACGACAAGCACGAAAACAGTTAGTAACTACATCCACACAAACAGATAAAGTCATTCAACAACCTATTCCAGACAATCAGAGTGAGGAAGAATCTGATGATATTGTTAAACCTAAAAAAACGAAACGGGTACGATTCGATGGTCATGGGCGATATATGAAAAATATTGCTAACTGTTGAGTGACTTACACTACATCAAAACAAAAACAGCCCTTTTCAGGGCTACCCACAATATTAGAAAGAGACATATCTTCTCTTGTACTCAACCGAGTCTGTGTTATACAAAAAAGACAAAAAGCAGTTCCCTTATCCTCCAGTGAAAACTTATAAGCCAAAAATGTACTATAGGAGTTTGTCATAAGCATGATGCGGGGGTCACTATAGACCCAAGCATTTTTAACACGGCGTTTTCCATAGGCCCCATAGGGTTAGTGTTAAATTGTGTAACTAATATACCCAAGATTTTTAACACTGAATTTCGCATACACTCCATAGGGTTAGTGTTAAATTGTAAACTTATAGACCCAAGAACTTATAGGGACAAACCTGAATGCGCTGTGCTACCAGCGCATTCAGGTTTGTCAGGTTTCAACTTGGGTCTATAAGTTTCACAATTTAACACTAACCCTATGGAGTCTATGCGAAATTCAGTGTTAAAAATCTTGGGTCTATAAGTTACACAATTTAACACTAACCCTATGGAAAACGCCGTGTTAAAAATGCTTGGGTCTATAGTGGCACCCCAACTACTGTTCAAGCTTTTTGTTTTTAAACGGGGGCTCATATTTTATTTTCAGTTAGCGTTTCGCCAAACACATGCTGATGTGATAATAAATATTAAAACCAACCATACATCAGTGGATACTAGTTCTAGATTCCTGTAAAGCCCAACTCAGTGATAGCCACATGAGCCTATTAAGACTAGGGCCCCTTGTGTTCACTCCACCAATCACTTTGTGTGAGCTCAAAGTGATGGACCCGGAGGGGGGGGGGGGGGGCTGAGGGGGCCCAAATGCAAACCGTAACTTACTGTTTTTAACCCCCTCGCTTCCCCAGGAGGCACCAGAATCGACTCAAAGATTCAGAATTTGAGGAAAAAAAATATCCGGGAATGGCCCCACAACCGTGGGAGGGAATACGCCCAATTCCATAGTTCAAGGTATTGAAATATGCCAGCGTTATGTCGATCTCCCCACCCCCCCCCCCCTCCACCATTTCGAAAATATGGGTAATGGATTATATATCTAGTGGGGGCGTAGCCAGGATTCTGTAATGGGAGGGGGGTGGGGGTCATGATATTTGGAAAGTCGTTTTGAGGTCCCCCAGGCCTAACTAGAGATAGACCTCCCCAGAAACAAATTATCGTAAACAATTCATTAGTTATTAATTCCAATCGCCCGCTATACACATTAGTGTCCATCATACACAATATGTATAGTGGGCGACCGGAATTAACAAGCAATAGATTTGGAATGTTTCCAATTACTTGATGCCCAATCTTGGAGTGCAAGTTCAAGATAGCCTAAAGCGCCAGTGTGTGTCAGAGAAAAGCAATAGGGATTGTGTTCAGATGCCAGTTTCAATGTAATCGTATATTCTTACTGGGTTAAAAACAATAAGTGACAGTTTACATTTGGGAGGGACCCCCCCCCCCCCGGCCCCCCAGCCCCACCACTCGGAAAAAGGTTAAGTTGCTAGACTCTGGGGGAGATCAATCCTGGTGCCCCCTGAAGAAAGGTAGGGGTTAAAAACAGTATGTGACAGTTTGCATTTGAGGAGGTGGGGGGAACCCCACAACAACCTTCCAAATATCATGATTGCCACCCCCCCCTCCCCCCCCGGCTACCCCCCACATTATAGAATCCTGGCTACGCCCCTACTAGATAAAAAAAATCCATTTCATATTTTCGAAATGGGGGTGGGGTGGGAGGGGGGACTAGATCGATATAACGCTTGAACCGTTATGTAATTGTGCTTATTCCCTCCCACGATTATGAGCCCTTCCCAGGATATTTTTTTTCTTCAAATCCTGAATCTCTGAGATCGATTCTGGTGCCTCCTTGTGAAACGTGGGGGTTAAAGACAGTTAATTATGGTTTGCATTTGGGGACCCTCAGACCCCCCCCCCCCCCCCTCGGGCCCACCACTGGGAGCTCACACGTAGGGATTGGTGGAATGAGAACAAGGCGCTCAAGTCTTAATAGGCGTATGTGAGTATCATTTGGGTAGGACATACAGGAATCTGGAACTAGTATCCATTGATGTGTTGTTGGTTTTAATATTTATCACTTCGGCATGTGTTTGGCGAAACGCTAACTGAAAATAAGTTATGAATCCCCGTTTAAAAAAATAGCTTGAACACAACTTTTTGCCGGTAAAAAAGACGGTAAGTGTATAAAAACTATGTTTTAAAGTACTAAATGTACAGCTGAATGTACCAAATAGTGACAATTTAATGAAGCGTGCGCAATAATAAATATATGTAACGAAGATTAAGTATTGTTTATTTTACTGTAGACTATTTTCAAAGTATAAATGGTTTCTCTCCCAAAACCTTTCTGTTAAATCCCCTCGTAGTGAACAGAAACATCAAAATGTTACGCACACGAATTAGTTACACCTCCATCGAGCAAGTATGATAATATTCACCCGTCGTGCACATCAGCGAATTCGTTGTTTTCCTTGCACAAAATGGCTTGTCGATCAGTGTCGATGGCGAAATGATCTATTTTGTCTTGAAAAATAGTCTACAATAAAACAAACAATACTTAATATTCCTTCTATATATTTATTATTACGTAAGCTTCCTTAAATAATCACTTTTCACACATTCAGAGGTACATTTAGTACTTTAAAACGTAGTTTTTATACACTTACCGTCCTTTTTACCGGATACCGTCCTTTTTACCGGCAAAAAGTATTGCCCGTAATCGAGACTTACGGAAAAAAATACAAATATACTACTGAAAGTTTGCTAAGCACCAGGTATATCCGGCTACCTGTTTTACGTTTCAGTTGCAATATTGTAATGAAAAGTGTGTATATTTTTTATTTAGTTATATCTCTACGTACAGAAATTAAGATTTTAGTTGTGTTTGACATTATTTTTTAGCTTCTGAATACGATAACCATGGAAAATGGATATTATTGGTAAAAGAGGAAATTTTTTAATTTGCCAAAAAGTTGATGGAGCGAACTGGTATGTGTTCAATATCGAGTACGAGACCCAATACTGTTAATTACATCTTGACAATTCCTTCTCATGCTCTCAATCAGGTTCCTGGTGGTCCTTTGTGGGATGTTGTTCCATTCTTGGACCAGCATGGCACCAAACTCTTCGACACTTCTTGGCTGGACTGGACGGACTGAAATTGCAAGCTGCAACTCATTCCAGACATGGTCGGTTGGATTGAGATCAGGGGATCTTGCTGGTCAGTCCATACTCTCAATCCCCTCCCTCTGTCGATATTCCCCGACAGCATGGGCAACACGAGAACGGGCATTATCGTCCATCAGAATGAATCTATCACTCACAGCACCTGCATACAATCTGACGTGGACATCCAGGATCTCATCAATATACCGCGGTGGAGTCAACGTACCACGTTCAAGGACACAGAGCTCTACATGTCCATCCCTTCTGACGCCGCCCGAGACCATGATTGACCCCCCCCCCCTCCCCACCACCATAGCGGTCATGCTCAGCAATGTTGGCTGCATGGAATCGCTCTCCTGGTTTTCTCCATACCTTTGAACGCCTATCTGTGTTGTCTAGGCAGTACCTTGACTCATCTGTAAAAACGACAGATCGCCAATCTTCTCTGATCCATCCAACGTGGTCCATGGCCCATTCTTCATATGGAGCCTGGCGGTGGTTCTGGGACAGCGGAATTCGAATACATTGTCTTCTCCATTGCAGACCACCTTCGTGCAACCTTGTCCGGACAGTCTGCGTCGACACATTTACCCCGATTGCAATCTGAAGGTCACTGCGAAGCTGGATTGCAGTGGCAAAGCGGTTCCTACGGGCCTGAATGATCAAAAACCTGTCTTCAGCTGCAGATGTTGCCCTGTCTCTGCCCCAACCATGCCGTCTTACTGGTGTGCGATTCTGCTGAAATCTTACCCAGGCTCTGGTGATCACCGTATGGTGCACACCAAGGGCTTCACCAACCTGATGATGGGTAGCATCTTGCTCCACCTTCCCTACAGCTCGCCACATTTCTGATTCAGACAAATGTCTTATTACATTTGCATTTGCCATATTCAAACATTAAACCACAAGGGTTTGTGTTGAAATGAAGATATTCATGCCCTACACATGTCATGTACATATAGACAGAACACGAAAACAACATGAAAATCAAGGTGTACATGCTTTTCATGACTATCACGAAAAGTCTGTCTGACAAGAGAACTAACGAAAACACTGAGGACCATCTCAATACATTCCTCAATCATATCCACCAAAAATATGGCAAATATGTCACAAGCAAATTTCACAATAATGTGTCAAATATTTGGTGCTTAGCAAACTTTGAGTAGTGTAGAAATATATAAAGAGCCTTCTCCACCAGTGATGTAGTCCTGCTGTTTAAACCTGGCCATACCAAAAATAAGCTATTTATCTGTGGAGAAGTCAAAAGGCAATATTTTGGTTGGCAACAGCTATTTGCCAGCATGCTGGCAAATAGCGATTTGACCATTATTCATTATTTGCCAGCAGGACGACTATAAACTCGAATTTTTGTAAATTGGAAGTTTTATCTCTCTGTAGGTTTACGTAGTTTTGCCCAAGAAGTATTTTGAGCCACAGGATTGGCCGTGATCTTGACAATGAAACCGCGACCTTGGCCTCTCAACTCCGAAATTACTAGTCCGATCGGGAGAAACTTTTGTATTGGTTTGTAGTAGTCCCCGTATAGTGTTTGGGCTAGTTAAATTACGCACGTGCTGTGACCTAGGCCCTAAAAGTGTACCTTTAAAATGGTCATTTAAGCCCTGATTTGTTGAACTTTTATATCAGAGGTGTTTCAACATTAACGTCTTTGTGAAAACAATTATAAGATGTCTTGGGTTGCCTTTTTTATGATAGCAGACTGAATACATCTAACTGGGATGCGATAATGATCCGAACTGCCACAGATATAATGTGGTCCCTAGAGGGGCTTCGCTGGCAAATAAGACAACTCTCGATGTCAGCATTTCTCGTTTCTTGTGAACTAAAAAATGTTCAAACTTTCAGTGCACCTTCACCCATTTGACATAAATGGAAGGCTGAAACTACACAGAAAACCAAGGGATCCTTACTAAGACAATGCTGGCAAATAAGGGAACCCCTAATTTCATAATTTCGTCTTTGTGTTAACAATTATAAGTTGCCTTGTGTTGAAATTCATGGAAACAGACTGAATACATCTAATTAAGATGTAATAATTATTTGAACTGCCACAGATACGAAACGGTCCTTAGTGAGACTATGCTGGCAAATAATGGGACCCCAAATTTTATGATTTCTTCATTGTGAAAACAATTATAAGATGTGTTGGGTTGAAATTCATGATAACAGACTAAATACATCCAGATGAGGTGTAGTTATGATTGGAACTGCCACAAATACTTGTGGTCCTATGTGAGACTATGCCAGAAAATAATGGAACCCCAAATGTTCTAATCTCTTCTTTGTGAAAACATTTATGTGGTGTCTCGTGTTGAAAATCATAATAGCAGGTCGAATAATATTAAAATGAAATGTAATTACAAATGAAAGTGCCACAGATACGATGTGGTCCTATCTGAGACTATGCTGGCAAATAACAGAACCATAAAATTTATAATTTCTTCTTTGCAAAAACAATTATAAGATGTATTGGGTTGGAATTCATGATAACAGACTGAATACATCCAATTAAGGTGTAGTTATGTTTGCCACATATACTATGTGGTCCCATGTGAAACTATGCTGGCAAATAACGAAACCCCAAATTTTATAATTTCGTCTGTGTGAAAACAATTGTAAGGTGTATTGGGTTGAAATTCGTGGTAACATACTAAAAACGCCCAATTGAGATGCAGTGATGATTGCATTTGCCACAGATATGATATGGTCCTTTGTGAGAGTATGCTGCCGGATAAGGGAACCCCTAAGTATACAATTTCTTATTTGTGAAAATAATTATGTGGTGTCTCGTTTTGGGAATCATAAAAAACAGACCAAATAATATTAAAATAAAATGTAATTATGACTGTAAGTGACACAGATACGATGTGGCCCTGTGTGAGACTATGCTGGAAAATAACAGAACCTCCAATTTTATAATTTCTTCTGTGTGAAAACAATTGTAAGGTGTAATGGATTGAAATGCGTGGTAACATACGAACACATTCAATGGAGATGCAGTGATTATTGCATCTGCCACAGATATGACATGTCCTTTGTGAGAGTATGCTGGCAAATAATAGAACCCCTAATTTTATAAGTTCTTCTTTGTGAAAACAGTTATGTGGTGTCTTGTGTTACAAATCATGATAACAGACCGAATAATGTTAAAATTAAATGTAATTATAATTGAAAGTGCCACGGATACGGTGTGGTCCTGTGTGAGACTATGTTGACAAATAATGGAAACCCCAAATGTTCTAATTTCTTCTTTCGTGAAAATAATTATAAGATTTATATGGTTGAAAGTCACGATAACAGACTAAATACACTTAACTGAGATATAGTGATGATTGCTTCTGCCGCAGATATTATGTGATCCTGTGTGAGACTATGCTGGCAAATAATGGAACCTCTAATTTTTCGATTTTCTTCTTTGTAAAAATAATTATAAGATGTATTGGGCTGAAAGCAATAGAAAGCAGACTGAATACACCCAACTGAGATTGAATGATGACTGGAACTGCCAAAGATACAATGTGATGGCTAGTGGGACTATGCTGGCAATTAAGACAACTCCCAATGCCAACATGCCTTGTTTCTTGTAAATCTTTCAGGACATGTTCAGGCAATTTTCATTGTGCATTTCCCACTTGGTTCGAATTGAATGCTAAGACTACACAGAAAACACTGTGTTCCGTATTTGGACTATGCTGGCAAGCAACAGGACCCCTGATGTAATAGTTACTTCTCTGTTGAAACAATTATGAGATGCCCACTGTTGAAAATCACGATAACAGACCGAATAATATTAAAATGAAATGTAATTATAAATGAAATCGCCACAGATACTATGTGGTCCTATTTGAGACAATGGTGGAAAATAATGGAGCCCCAAATTTTATAGTTTCTTCTTTGTGAAAAGAAGGCGTATGGGGTTGAAATTCGTGGTAACATACTAAAAACATTGAATTGAGATGCAGTGATGATTGCATCTGTGACAGATAAGATATGGTCCTTTGTGAGAGCATGCTGGCGAATAATAGAACCCCAAATGTTCTAATTTCTTCTTTTTTGAAAACTATTATAAAATGTATATGGCTGAGAGTCACGATGACAGACTAAATACATTTAATTGAGATATAGTGATGATTGCAACTGCCACAGATATGATGTGGTCCTTTGCGAGACTATGCTGGCAAGTAACGAAACCTCTAATTTTTAGAATTTCTTCTTTGTAAAAATAATTATAAGGTATATTGGGTTGAAAGATATATAAAGCAGAATGAATACATCCAACTGAGATGGAATGATGATTGGAGGAACTGCCAAAGATACAATGTGATGGCTAGTGGGACTATGCTGGCAACCAAGACAAACAAATAAGACAACTCTCAATGTCAACATGCCCTGTTTCTTGTAAATCTTACAGGGCATGTTCTGGCGATTTTCATTGTACCTTTCCCACTTGGTTCGAATTGAATGAAAAAACAACACAGAAAACACTGTTTTCCGTATTAGGACTATGCTAGCAAATAACAGAACCCCTGATTTAATAATTGCTTCTCTGTGAAAACAATTATGACGTGCCTTGTGTTGAAAATCATGATAAAAGACAGAATAATATTAAAATGAAATGTAATAATAATTGAAAGGGCCACAGATACTATGTGGTCCTATGTGAGACTATGCTGGCAAATAATGGAAACCACAATTTTATAATTTTTTCTATGTGAAAGCAGTTATAAGGTGCGTTGGGTTGAAACTCATGATAATAGACTAAATACACCCACTTGAGAGGTAGTTATGATTGGAACTGCCACATATATGATGTGGACCTTTGCAGGACTATGCTGGCAGACAATGGAACCCCAAATTTTATAATTTCGTCATTGTAAAAATAATTGTAAGGTGTATTCGGTGAGACTTTGCTGGTAAATAACAGAACTCCTAATTTTATAATTACTTCTTTGTGAAAAGAATTATAAGATGTATTGGATTGGAATTCATGACAACAAACTAAATACATCCAACTGAGGTGTAGTTATGACTGGAACTGCCACGGATACTTTGTGGTCCTATGTGAGACTATGCTGGCAAATAATGGAATTCCAAATGTTCCAATTTCTTCTTTGTGAAAACAATTATAAGATGTATTTGGTTGAAAGTCACGATAACAGACTAAATACATTTAACTGAGATGTAGTGATGATTGCAACTACCACAGATACGATGTGGTCCTTTGTGAGACTAATTTTTAGAATTTCTTCTTTGTAAAGATAATTAAAAGATGTATTGGGTTGAAATCTATAGAACACAGACAGAATACATCCAAACGAGACGTAATGTTGATTGGAACTGCCACAGGAACAATTTGGCCCTTTGTGGGACTATGCTGACAATTAATGGAACCCCTAATTGTATAATTTGTGAAAACAATTATAAGATGTGTTGAGTGGGAATTCTTGATAACAGGTTGATTACATTAAATTTTGATGTAATTATGATTAAAACTGCCATAGATACAATGTGCCCCCTACTGGGGTTAGGGTGGCAAATAAGACAGCTCCCAATGTCGGCGTTTCTAGTTTATTGTCAAGTGTTCTGATTTATTTTACGTTGTCAGTGAGGAATCGCCCACTTACATTGAATTCCCAACTGGAATTGTCTGGAATGCCAAGTGGGCTTTATTGGCTAATAAAAGAAACACAGTTTCCATATTGCTTGTTTAGAAAAAATATTATAGTTGAGTTGCATAACCGCCTCAAACACTAGCCCACAGTCGGTGTGGCATTCACTACTGCTTGAAAACAAGAATACCTCGACTTTCTTCATTTCTTGCTTTTACAGACATTATTGAAGATTTTCGGTTGATTTTCATGATGGTAGTGTGATTCCACCCACCCCTTCATACGAAATAATAATTTGAACTACTACTCCCAAAACTAGACGATCCTTATGGGATCCATGCTAGCCAGTTAGGGACCCAGAATATTTTGAAATTCTCCCTTATTAACATGTTTATTATAAAGCATTTTCGACTGAATTTAATGAAGTTTGTTCAAGTTAACTCTTTTTTCTTCAGTCGAAAAGAAGAACCACCACAACACTATTTAGATCCTATTTAGGTTTGTAAAAGAGCGCTGTTAGCAACGTTGGTAGTTCGCCTTTTAAGCAGAAGTAGTACAATTATATTTGGAAAAAGAGCGTTGGTTATACAGTTCAGTTAACAAATAACTTGAAAAGCGGCGACTGAATTGTTATGAATAAACGTTCAATTTTCTGAAATGATAACAGGAAATCATTTATTATTAAGGGCCTATATAAGTAATGGAATTTTGTTTATTTTGAAATTCCCACCTCTCATATTTCTTAAATGCAGATAAAATATATACAAATTATACATCAAAATGAAGGTTGGGATGTATAGAACACGAAATACATATGTAATCAACTAATTTGAGTTGACAGCAGGCATCACTGGCTCCTGCAAGTCCGCTATCGTATTCGTACCAGAACTGATAATAAAATAATATTTCGCAAGAACAACACGTGGCCGAATGTGCTTCAGATATTCAATAACAAAGCTAGGCATTCAAAACTCTTTCGAATGCAGCGATAGAACTGCATTTTGGAAAAGGACAACACTGTCTGCATTTTGTATTGAAGATGTTTTCCATGCTCGACAGACACGCGCAAATCACTCGTTACCACAAATTTCCATCGAAAAACAAAATCGTAATTCTAAGAAATTTCAACAGGTGTCATGATACCTTGCATTGAATATGGCAACTGTGTAATCTCCATCTAATAACAATATACTGTATGGAGGCGATCTTTTTCATTATTTGATTTTAGACGGCGTTGTTTTACATGCTTTTTCCGTCCGATGACGTCGACCGGAAATCGAAAGTATATTCATATGTAAACAAAAGCAAAGGCTTTGGAATTTACCCCCATGAAGCTCTGTCGCCGTGTTTTGAAGAATTGTGATCCCCTAGCTTTGTTCTTGGATATGTAAAGCACATTTGGCCACAAGTCGTTTTCGTGAAATATTATTAAATTATCAGTTCTGGTACGAATACGGCTACAGACCTCCAGGTACCAGTGGTGCCTACAGTCGACTCTATGTGTTGATTACACATGTGTTTCGTTTTCTATACATCTCAATCTTCATTTTGATGTACATTTTGTGTTTATTGAATTTGAACTGAAGAAATATCAGAGGTGTGAATTTTCAAAATGAACAAAATGTCATTACTTATATAGGCCCTTAAATTTTTCGTTTTCATATCATTTTTGAGAAAGGTTTTTCATTTTCGCATTTGCATGTAAAAGTGGTATTTGTATTAAAGGAAATGGTGATCGTAACTGGAGACATTGTAAATGATTATTTTTTTTCTTTCCACAAACTATGTTGTATAACTGTGTTCAAATGTGATTGACATCGCACTTGAAACTTGAAACGATCCAGCCCCTCAGTAGTAGTCAGTAGTTTGTGACCGATGGTAGTGGCCGTGGAAGAGTTAAATGTTATTACCTGCCTTCGAGGAAGAGTTAAATCATAATTCTCGGAGACGGGTGATTCAAACATTATCAGCTGCTCGGATTTCCATACTCATAGTGATAATTACGTGAAGAATGTATCGCTTCGATGCGTCTCCATGTATAAAAACCGGTTCACAATAATTGACTTTGGAATTTTGAGAAGGCAGTTGAGGTAAATATTAGCTACATTTATTTGGAAATATATTATTGCTTCTATGTCTCGCTAGTTGGAATTTTTGGAAGGATTATGGAATTTCCTCTCCCGGCGGATCTGGTGAGTCTTTAGGCAAATTTATTATATTGTTTTGCCTTTTTGTAATTATGTGCTTGGGAGTTGTGCGACTCGACTGAGACTAACTCAGTGGGGGCGCACACTTCTCAGCCAGTAGCAGACTCAATTGGAGGGCGGAGGGGAGAGTAGTCCAAACCAACCCTAGTTTTGACTGGCCGAGATCCTGCCCCCTCTCCCTTAGTCAATCTTTGGCAACATAATAATCTAATTGTAGAGATTATGTCATAGTCCTTGGATGTAATTAGTGCATTATGGATGGAACTCTTTAGTGGGGGGACACAGTTTGGTTGTATGTGGGGGAGACTTTTGCCCCTCCCCACCCGAGAAGTACAGGAGGAGTTAAGATTTATAAGCAGTTTAGCTTAAACATGGTTAGGTTTGGGATCCGGTATATGTAGAGCTCACCTCCGTAGAGGTCTGCACTGGATAAAATAGATAATGATTGGAATCCGATTTATGAAAGCCAGCTCACCTCCGTAGAGGTCTGCGCTGGATAAAATAGTTAAAGATTGTGTCGCGATAATCGTGGTATTTGGTAGTGGTACTCCTTTGAGTATGTAATTTTGTATAGGATTTGGGCGCGCGCGAGGTTTTGGGACGGAATTCCTTTGAGTACGTAGAACTGAAACTATTTTAGCTCCCCTCCCCCCGACGGGGATAGGGTATGGGTAGTAGCTTATTTATTGTTCCGCGCATTGGTTGAGCGTTCGCGACTGGTATTGAGCTGGAGGTAAAACATTAGCTTTAAAGTGGAGTAGTGCTTGTTTACACAGAAAACAAGCTCTGCTCGTTTTGGTAACCCTCCTTAAGGTTGTAGGTAAAGAAGTTTTCTTGAATGGCCCGTTAGCCAATTTAAATAAAAGACAACGATGCAAGTTCTCCCCACTTGAGAAAGGACTCGTATAATGTATACTAAAGTGTTGAAAATGGATTGTTTATATTAAATATTATATCATATTTTCTTGTTGTTTCGTCTTTGGAAACCCCTCTAGGAATGAGAACCCGCTTCTTAACCCCCAGTTTTTTCTCAAACTGTGGACCTCTATGGGACACTCTTGTTGTTTTGATCGGGGGCGGTGCACGGTATTTCTCTATGGAGGTCTATAGGAGGCGCTGCCTTCGATTATAACCACACCAGGAACTAGTTGCGGTGTAAATTGAGAGGGGCGGGGCTCAGGTTTGTTACAGTTTTTGGCGTCACCGACAGGATATTCCTTTTCTTTTTGATTAGTTGGTGGATTTTTAGCGATTAAATTGTTTGAATTTACGGGAGAGTGGTGATTGAATTGTGAAAATGGCGACCAGAAATGATTACGAGTCGGATGACTATGCTCAAAGGTCGAGGTCGCGAGTTCATTCGGATGAATTGCCAGTACACGGAGCAAGACCTAAACACTCTCGGGGAGCTCTCTAGTCTTTATGTACTTCTGACCCTACACCCGAGCGAGATATACAGTATTCTGATCGATTTTTGGAATATGAAAAGGGTGAGTTACAGAGAACACTGTTAGAATTACAGGCCCATTCGGAGCAGTTGGATGAAATTAGCGAGGTCTTAGAAGAAAACCTGACATCACTTCTAAAATGTAGATGGAACGCGTCAGTGACACACACATAGATGATGGCCGCGGGCCCTCGAGTCAGGGTTCGCGGGGATCACACGTGATTGCGACACCGACACACCCCAGGCCGGTTGTGCCTCAAATAAAATACTCTGGGCGGAAGTCCGGGAGTGATATGCAAAATTTGAATCATGATACACAACTGCCAGATTCTAGGTATGGTTTTGGTAAAGATGATTTTAGGTATCGGAACCAAGGGTTTCCAAGGAAACAGATAATTTCGTCGGATACTTATAGTGGTTCGACCAGAATAACTGACTGGTTGACCCATTTTCAGAAATGTGTTCTTATTAACCAATGGTCGGAGGACCTTACCCAACAGTTTTTGGTAGCCTCGTTGAGGAGTACGGCTTTACAGTTTTATGAGGATTTGGACCCGTTCGTTAAGGCACACTCCTCGAGAGTCATGCAAAGTTTGAAGGATAGGATTGACCCCTATAGGGGAACGGCTATTTATAGGGCCAGTTGCGGTCCTGACGAAGATCTCATAGGGAGACCTTACCTGAGTTAGCCTGCAGTATTAGACGATTGGTAAGAAAAGCATATCCCGAGGCGCCCCTGTTGGTTAGGGATGATTTGGTCAAAGAAAGTTTCATATCAGCCTTGACTGATAATGAAACCCGGATGCAGGTACTTGGAGCAAAACCGGAGACACTGGATGTGGCAGTTCGACTGGCATTAGAAGAAGAGTCATATAAAAGGGTCGACATTCCTATGTCGTCTCTTGGGGTGGTTAATGAGTCAGTAGACCCCGAAAGTTTGGGAGCGTTAACCCAGATGGTGCAAGATCTGCAAAAGAAGTGTCAGGAGTTGAGTGTGGAACAACAAAAGTTAAGAAGTGAGTTGCAAGGTCAAGGTTTTCAAGATCAACCCAAGGGTCGTTGTGATGGAAGTAGCGGTGAAAATAGGTAGATTACGAGATGGGGTCGTGGTCAGATGGGCCAAAAAGACGAGGTCTTGATTGATAATGTAAATAATTAAAAAGATTAGAGACCGGGGTTTGGGTCAAACCACAGTCTGAGTCTGAAAGACATAGGACCCTCCCAAAATATGAAACTGGTCATGTATATCTTACACTAAAAGTTTTTGGACAGGAGGTTGATTTTCTCCTAGACACCGGATCCGCAGTTAGTTTGTTGAGTTTCAAAACGTTAGTGAAAATTATCGGAAATGGGTCCTCAACGTTACGGAAGGCCCTGTTACAACCGATAATGTTACAACGCCGCATAATGTTACACCAGCGCATAATGTTACAAAAAATGTAGTGAACAATCGATAATGTTATAAACTCCGCATAATAACTTTTTTCAACCCGTTATGTTATAAAAATCGACGCATAATGTTGTAACTTTTTTCAACCCGTTATGTTACAACAAATTAACAGATAATGTTATAACTTCTGTATACTAATTCCGGTTACAGCTATTGTAGAGGGACTTTACCACTTACCATTTATTGCCGCATAAAGGTATGTAATATTTATACAAAAGGTTTCTGCACTGGTTAAGGCGAGGAGCTACCCCCCCCCCCCCCCCCCAACTCCCGGGGATTTATCATAGAATGGGCTAATCACGTTACATGGACGCGGATTATCCTGGTAACTCAATCGTATGACGTCATTACCATGATCATCCAGTGTCCAACATGGTGAAGGCGGGGGTGGTGGGGGAGGGGTGCTATTTTATCCGGTTGGTACGTTTACCAACATGCGTAGTCTCCGCTTCCAGAAATGAAGTGTACCATAGTCCCAAGAATATCTTATTGTTCATTAATTTGACATTTTAACAACTGACAGTGAACAAAAATGAGGTGGAGTTAAAAGAGGTCAAAAAGTTGGATGGAGCGAGGTGCATATGGTGGATGTGGCGGGTTGGTAGTGTCGAATGGAACAAGAATAAAATGCGAGACTGGGTAGGAAGAGGAATGGGGTTTAGGAGGACTGGAAGGGGTGGGCAGGGATTAGGCTGAGAAAGAGGGGAGGTCATGAATTAGTACATCAGGATAATTGTGCAAAGAAGGCTATCTGAGAATGCTATAAGGGAGTAGAGCTAGACGGTATGATAATATAGATGGTGGAGATGTTGGAAGTAGAAGTAATGAATTTGGGATTACAGGTTCTGGACAAGGCGGAATCACTAGAACAGACAGTATAGGGAGAAGGAGGAGGCTGTGGAGGAGGAGTTGTGTTGATGTTGGTGTTGTGGCAGTGTTGGTGATGGTGTTGAGTAGTTATGCATGTTGAAAATGAGCCATTTTGTAGGACCCCGGGGCAGGACCGGGGGAAGTGACGTCATGTCACGTGACTGGGCGGTCATGTTGGGTTGTCATGATAGTGCACGTGGGTGGCCATGTTGTGACGTCATTCTCATGATAATAGGTGGTAGGAGTGCGTATGCGCAGCGCGTGTTGTTATGGGGACACGTGCTCCGTCTCACCCCTAACAACCCGACAATAGATATCGAATTAATCCAAACAACCCGACAATCTTCAGAAACTGACCCAAACACTCCAGAAAACACTCCCAAATTAATGAGGGTATGAGATGTAGAGGTACTCATTGCGCTTATTTTCATAGCTTTCATTTTGAGACGTATGATTGTCCGCGCATCGTGCTCATTTTCATAGCTTTCATTACTTCATACGACGAAAAGGGGAATCCGTGGGTTTAGTATCCTTAAAATATAGGATAGTATCCTTACCTAATGTCCGACAATATAATGGACGCGTAATTAATCACAGCAATATGGGTATATTACAATAATGGTAGAAATTATTTAAAGTCAGAATGGTCCAATTCGACACTGGGAACTGAAGAGTTCCCTCAAATACAGACCGACGATCTCCACCTGAAACTGATGCCATGACAGTATAAATTACCAACGATATGTTTATTTGAAGTAATAACATTATCGGTTAATTTATTGAAACATAACGGGTTGAAAAAAGTTATAACATTATGCGTCGATTCTTATAACATAACGGGTTGAAAAAAAGTTATAACATTATGCAGAGTTTGTAACATTATCGGTTGTTTACTACATTTTTTGTAACATTATGCGTTGGTGTAACATTATGCGGCGTTGTAACATTATCGGTTGTAACAGGCCCCAAGTGAGATTTTGGGTGCTACTGGTCAACCGTTGGATGTGGCACGATTAATTGATTTTTCTGCTGAAATTGGTAATGATAAAATTATTCATACTTTTCATATGGCTTTGTGATTTTGTTTTTGAAGCAATTTTAGGAATAGATTTTTTACAGGGCTTTGATGTAGAATTATTTTTACACAAAAATGTTATAACAAATTTCAGGTGTTGAGTTTCCCTAAAATATTATAAGAAGTCGGAAAATCAAATTCATGTTTTACTGATAGAGGGCTTGTCTCTGCCTCCCTTTTCTGAGGTGATCGTAAAGGGACGTGTGGACGATCCGTCGATCGAGCAGGGCTTGTGCGAGGCTCATCCAAAGTTTATTGAAAAACATTCCGGATTAATGTTTGGTCGTAGTGTTTGTGATTTAAAACGGCAACGGGAAATTCCAATTAGATTCATTAATTTGTCCAGTTCGCCTCAACGTGTTAATCAAGGAGAGACTGTTGCGATAATAGAGACAAGTGAGGTTTTGGAGGATCCCACTGGTGAGACTCCTCTCCCTTTGGAAATCGGTAAATATTCTTTAAAAGAAATGTTTGACCCAGACGTACCGACAGAATTGCAGGTGGAGCAGGCCAATTCGATGTTGGAGAAAAATCGTGATGTTTTTATACAGTTTGAAGGAGATTTGGGACATACTGATATAGTCCAGCATGAAGTTCACGGGTGACCACCCCCTATTAAACAACAGGCTTATCGGCTTCCTTTTCATAAGAGACGGGAAGTGGAGGAACAAGTAGAGTCTATGTTGAATCAAGGGGTGATTCAACCCTCCAACAGTCCCTGGGCCGCGCCCATTGTCTTAGTAAAAAAGAAGGACGGCAGTTTGAGGTTCTGTGCGAATTACCGTAAACAAAACGCCATTACCCGTAAAGACGCCTATCCCCTTTCCCGAATTGATGAGAGTTTAGAGGGGATGTCGGGGCAGAGTGGTTTTCCACACTGGACTTGGCATCGGGAAATTGGCAGATGGAGTTAGCCCTTCTGTCCGGGAGAAAACGGCCATTACCACAGGGACGGGGGTTATATGAATTTACGGTGCTCTCGTACGGGCTTTCTGAGGCCCCCTCCTCGTTCGAGAGGCTCGTGAAGCTAGTTTTAAAGGGGCTTCATTGAAAAACGTGCTTGATATATCTTGATGACGTCATTATCCATGCTCGCACTTTCGAAGAACATTTGGAGCGGCTAGCAGTTTTTAAACGCATTAGGAATGCAGAGTTAAAATTAAAACCGTCCAAATGTGCATTGTTTAGACGTCAAGTGTCCTATCTAGGTCATATTGTGTCCTCGGATGGTGTTACGACAGACCCTGAGAAAATAGCTCGTATAAAAGATTGGCCTGTACCCACTTGTGTGAAGGAGGTACGAAGTTTTATTGGGTTGTGTTCATATTACCGAAAATTTATATCGCATTTCTCTGATTTTAAAGTAACATTGGGTTAGAATATAAAAGCTACAATGACCTTATAATGACGAGGTAATTAAAATTCACCACTATAGTTAGTGATGGCTTGTAATGGTTTCTCAAAGTGTGTTCACTTCTGTCAAAGGTTTCCTTTCACGTGGTAATGAAGTCCTTCGCCTCCGGTATCCGTCAGCAAAGTGTCAATGGCTGTTGCAGCTTCTCGCCGAAGTCAACTCCGTTTTCTCCCGGTAAACTCTGTTACCACTTCGGCCAGCTCCGGAATACCCGGACGTTTTCACGTACCCTTTTTCACAACACTCTTTCCCATTTAATTAAATTACTCTTTACTTTTTTCAAATAAAAAATACGGGAAAAGAGTGATTTACTGGATTTTGGAACTTTATAGAAAAATATATTAATCTGGCCGATCATTAATTTAATTTCATTTTTAAGATATTTAATTTACATGACCATTTTCTGTATTTAAGCATTTAGTTCCAAATCCTAAAAAATTACTGATTTACTTAAAATCTTTTTTAAAAATTCATTTTTTTAAAAAAATATCAGTTCATGGACTGTCGAACATTCGAACAGCCCAAATTACTTTAAAAGGCCGAGCTGTCATACACACGAACAGCTCATTTCCAAAAGCCCTTTCCTAGGTCCCATTTTTTCTTGTTTCCCTATCAGGCTTCCTCAAGAGAAACTTAACCCGGTTTTATAACTGGAAATCCCCTTTAAGTTTCTCAGGTGGCTGCTTCGCCTTCCCTCTATGGTATCTCCACTGAAATCCGTACTTAAAATGTCTTTCCAGACTGTGTTCGTCAACTCCGAGATCCGTCAGATCAAGACACAGCTTTTTCTCCACACAGTAGTTTTCAAGTTAACCCATGGCGTATACCAAATATGCATATTTCATAAGATATGCCAAGTTAGAGGTTTTCAAAAGAGATATACCAAGTGTGTTTACCAAATATAAGGGTTTGTACCTAAGTATACAAAATATATGTCTGGTTTAAAAGCAGAATGACATTATCCTTGAGGCGACTTGGAGGCTTTAAACTGGGTGAGTGGAGTGCGCCTGGCTTTGCCTTGACGCACCTTTGGCCAACTCCCCAAAAACCTCACCTCGGTCTAGGAAAAAATTCTACTAACCGTTGAGGCATCCTTGAGGCTCTACTTGGGTGAGTGACTGCCTGTACACAGCCCAGTCCTCAACCTCAACCACCTAGCCAATTTTGACCATGCAGTGAGGCACCCTGGTGACTTCTACTGGACAATCTCTCTTCACACCAGGCTTCCTCAGGTCCGAGTATTTGTCCAAGCTCCCCTCCTCACTCATGCAACTTTCCTTTGAGGCACCCGTAAGACTTATCCTGGGTAGTTTTCAGCGCCTCAGGCATCCCTCAACACCAAACAACTGTCCAAGCCTCCCACCTCAATATGGGACAAACTGGCATAACTGAGGCTAAACTTTAGTGGATCCATAATTAAATTATTCACTTGAGGCAATCCTGGGTCTCCTCAAGTCTGGACATCCACCCAAACACCCTACCTCAAATACTGGAAAATTTAAATAATGACCCCGCTCAATTTACTATAAAATAATACTTAGGTGAAATAATACTTAATAAACCTTTCCTTGAGGCACCCATATGACACTTATACGGGGGGGGGGGGGGGGGGGGGGGGTGTGCATCTCCGGGATCCGTCAGCACACTCCTGACAACAACCCAAATCACCCACCTCAATCTGGAAATAGTTTATTTCTTCCCCCAGTGTAATTTTGAAACTTATTCTGGGCTAACCACCCAAGCCTCTACCCCAGTCACAAAAAGAAAAATACAAGTATAGGGATAAACACAAAATCATTTCACTTTTACTTGAAGACTACATCAACCTGGAGATTTTGACACATACACAGACGGATTCGTTGAATACCATAAACTGTCTTGGTATTGGCCACAGTGACCACCAGCAGTTCATGAAGGCTTTCACCTCTGATTGCAGCCACCGCCTGGGCAACCTCCCCTATAATAGCAGGAGTTGACCAGCGCCTCCTGTTCCCCATGGGAAAATTGGGGACGTCTGTTTCCAGTAACAGACGATTTGAGGGGATTGCAGCCACTGTTTTCTTCATTTCCGGGGGAAAACTCCTGCAGAGACCAGTTAAACCAAAAAATGTATTGGGCCTATGACGAAGACAGGCCTTAACGTTCACCTCCAAGCCCGTGAAACAATGAAGGTGGATAACCTGACTTACATGTGTCGTTTGAATGATTTGGATTAGCGCCGTGTTCAACAGATCATGGGACATCAGAGGTCCCTCAGCCCCATGAACATGCAGCACCAGTGGCTTATCTTTTGGCGTCATTTCCAACAATCCCCCCCCCCCCCCCGAAAATTCGGTCCTGTTCCTCAATTTCAGCTGGACCCTTCATATAAGTTCGGTCCAAGCCGATTTCCCCAAAGGCGGCTACTTGGGGGGAATTAACCAATCCCTTAAGCTGCTGCTTCACCTCCTCAGTTAAGAAACTGTACTTCGAGGGGTGGCAACCTACCGCTACTATACCACTCAACGCCTGTGGATCCTTCGGGAATTCCTCGGGATCACACAAGACGTCAACAGCAGCTTCTAATTGAACAGGAACCTGGGGGTTCATCTGATCCCGAGTCCTTGCCAGCACCTGATCCAGTGTCAATCCTGGCAAGCGGAAGTTTTTCCGAACTCTGTTCAGATGAAAGTGAGAGTCTATGGCTACGGGGTCTCTCACTTTACCAGCGGCTGTCACCTTCAGAGTCACTGGGTCCATTTCCCTTTCAAATTCGAAGGGACCCGAGGAATCCACCACAGAAGAGCTTCCCGAATCGGTCGGCCGCTTCTGTTTCGATTGTGGAGCCCCCCTGTTCCTCTACAGCAATTTTTAAGGTCGCCGGGTCCTTTTTCTTTGTATTATGGGACCTTGGGGTTCCATGACAGAAGAGCGTCCCGAATCAGTCAGCCGCTTCTGTTTTGACGGTGGACCCCCTTGTCTCTTTGCGCCCCTCTTCTCAGGTGACTTAAACTTGGAATTTTAGGTGTTGGACACTGTTGCGGCTGCACCTGGGGTTCCCCTTGATGCAACTCCTGTGACGAAATCCGTACAGGGTTTAGGAGCAGGGGGTGTTGCACTTCCGGTTTCCGTCAGCGCTACCTCCTCAGCAGCGACCGCTGAGATTATCTCGGCAGCAGCAACCAGTCCATCCTCAGTTTCATGAGGATAATCCAGCTGTGCCGCCCTAACCTGGGCAGTCAACCACTCTTCTGCCCCAAGCTCACCCTTACGAGCCTTACTCACCAGCATCTTTACCTGCCAAGTGGACACCTTTGTCTTCATGAAGGTGCTCTGAACCCTGAGACTGACCTGGTTCAGAAAAAGGCATACCACCTTCCAAAGGAACAAACAAGAAACTGTATACATTTGTTCCATTTTCATACCTTCAGGAGGAAGGGCGACGCCTAGGTCCTTAGAAATGGCCTTCATGGTTAGCTCACAACCATTGCTAGGGACCAAGTCTTTTAAAAGCTCTGACTTGGTAGACGATTCTATGGCCCTTAAAGTTTTCAATAATTTTGTCAGAATCACCAAGTCAGATGATTTCTCCTCTAGCCCTAACATGGTTCTAGCCAGCAGAACCATGTCATGCACCATTTTAACCCTAAGAGGCTTTGGAGTGGTGATTCCATATTCAATCCACCACGTTGGTGGGAAGTGAGTCCCTGAAAAGTGATTCTGTATATCCGTTTTGAATTCCATGGCACATGTTTCCAGGGGACAAACTCTCGCCACCTTAGGTTTGGGACCCTTTTGGGCCTCCCTCAAGGGTTCCGCACCTTTTTGTACCTCTTTGGTTATCTTGCCCTTTGTCAACTTTTGGGCCTTCCTCATTTTCATGGGAGATTTTTTCTGGCTTCCGGCTTTTGGACCCTCTAGGCCAGCCCTCGAGGTTCTTTCGACTTGATCCTACTCTGAGTCAGCTGAGCAGACATCAGACCGGTCGGTTCCCCTCCGGTATTCGTCAGAGAGCCTTTGACCACAGACATCTGTTCGCCTAGGTGGGTTTTCCCTTTGGGAGCAAAAACACCCCTTTCCTCAAGAACCCTGTCTACTGACTCCACCCTAACTTCTGCCTCAGCGGCATTAGCTATGCTACTAGACTTCTCCAAGAACCGAATGTCCTTGGTCAAGGGAGCCGCAGACACTGTACTTGTCCTAACTTTTGGATTTTTAAATTTAGGAAATGGTCCCAAATTTTCTTGACCCACCATTGACATGACAGCTGCTCCAGAGCAAGAGCAAGAGATATATATCTTTTTGCCAGATTCTATTTTTTTTTGTGCTTTGGCTAGGAGATATTGACTTTTAAGCACGTATAAAGTTTCCATCAGGGACCAATTTGCTCATAATAATAGGGCCATGAACCTTGATGCAGGTTTTATTAAAATATTTTCTTTTACGTGCCTATTTAATTTTTGATGGAGCTCACTCAGGTGAGTTTTAGCTCCAACTGCTGATAGAGCAATACGTTCTGCCATGCCTGTTAATTTTTCTTTCTTGGACAGACGTATCTTTCTTTATCTTTTCAATTGATCCCTGTTTTACTGAGTCGGGTGTGGGAATGGCTTCGTATTGAATCTCCATTTTTTCCACACCACCGGATTCCAGCACAGTTCGGTCTTCCTCCTGTGCCTTCTCTACCCTTAACCCAGTAAGTGGAAGCACACTCCGGAATTCGTCATGTGTCTCCATTGTCTCCCCTGCAGGGGATCTACCTTCCCCCACCAACTCCCATATAGGTATTCCTCAGGAGTAGGATCAGGTAAAGGGGTGGTCCTTACCATTTCAGGCATTTCCAACTGCTGTGTTCCCGTCAGGTTGTCCCCAGGTTCCACCGTTGATAAAATCTCTTGTCTGATTTGACCCTATCAGGAGTTCCTCAATGGTATCTGTCACGGATATGGTACTTACTGACCCGGTCCGGTTTCCGTCACGTGCCTACATCATTTCTGAATCCACATCCAGACCCAGATCCAGCTCTATATCAGAGTTATTTTCAGACATTTTCTGAAATGAAGCGAATTAACAATTAGGACATTTGTATTCATCGATCTCCTCTCCTTCCTCTTGGGTGATGTTAACGCATTTTCCGTGGAACCATTCTAGACAGTGATAACACTGTATCATGAACTGTCCACTATATGGTTTATGACAGATGCAAAAAACTGTAGATGCTCTAAGTACAGTAACTTCCCCTGTTTCTTCAAAATTCTTAAGGCATTTTGTTTACCATTGTGGCAGAACCCTATCATGACAACTTCTTAACCTATCATGGTTCGCCACACAAATAGAATTTTTGAAAATAACCTTGAATAAGTATGGGGTATAAACTTCACCAATAATGGCTGGTCCTTTTCAAAAAGGAGCCAATTCTCTACATCTGCTCTTTTTCGTTGCATCGTCTAACATGTAAACCATGTCACCCAATTTATAAGTTCTCTTATTCAGAGTGAGATCATAATTTCGTTTCATTTTCTTTCATTCGGATTTTAACTGCTTACGTGCAACTTCATGAGCCCTTTTTATTTCAGAATTCAAATCACGAACATACTCTGGAATTTCCTTTGATGGAACGTCTTTTTTGAAGTTAAATACCAAATCTGTTGGGTGATTTACTTCTCTGCCCAACATTAGTTTATTTGGGGTAAATCCAGTTAATCGGTGCACTGATGACCGCAAAGCTCCGGCTAACTGCGGAATAAATATATCCCAGTTTTTCTGACTTTTATCTACAAAACACCGAACCGCGTTCATTAAGGTGTAGTTTTGGCGTTCCACTTGACCATTATCAGAAGGTCGATAAGGTGTTGTTCGTGCTTTCTGAATTTGTAACAATTTGCAAATAGCTGTAAACAATTTACTTTCAAAACAAGGACCTTGGTCCGTGAAAATTTGAAATGGACAGCCAAATCCTGAAAAGAACTCATTAACAGCTACACATGCGGCAGTTTCCGCAGTCTGATCTGGTAAAGGGATACATTCGGCCCACTTTGTAAATTGGTCGATTATCATTAGTATATATTTATTCCCTTTTTCAGTAAGCGGTAATGGACCCAGGAAATCCAAATGAACTCTCTCCATTGGATAACCTGAATGGAATATTGTCATATCCCATTTTGACTTTTTAGTTGGCTTTTTGCCAACTGAACATTGTGGACAGGCTTCCACAAAAGTTCTGATTTCCTCACTCATTCCATACCAATAAAAGTCTTTAGTTGCCCTATATCTAGTACGTACTTCCCCTTGGTGCCCTGAAGCAGGAATATTATGGGCTAACGACAAAATTTTTGCCGAAAATTTCCTGGGAACTACCAAAACTTGATCTATACTATTTTTCCTAACCTTATATAAAAGCCCATGTTTCAAGAGAAACCTTTTTCTGTTAATCCACATATATTTTGTAGCACCCTCAGTGGGTTGCTCTCCCGTTTCCAGCCATGTCACAATAGGTGAAATATCAGGGTCTTTGCTCTGCACTTCTTGCATTTCTGTTGAAGAACAGACCGCAGCAAGAGTAACGACATCATTATTAGTCGTGACTGCCCTAATTTGAGGACCATTATATGTAGATTCAATTTCTAGGTAAGAATGGACCCAATCAGAATCTTGACAAATAGAACCAATATTGGGTGTTGTGTCTGTCCAACCATCACTGAAGCCCCGCAGAATCCCAGGAACCTCTGATTGGAATTCACAAGTTAAATTTTCCATTCTGTCACCTGCCATTGAGTCATCTGGGGTAATTTCTGATATTGTAATTTCGGTTGTATCATCAAAAGAACATAAGCCCGGGCTAGAGGCACTACATAATCAACCTCTTCTTCAAATTTAGCCCAATTTTTCTGTAATTGAGCACAATAATTGCACCCGCGGCAAGGTAATTTTGAAAGTTTACAACCCAAAAAATACTCTGGACACCCCTGACCCGTGGGCATTCTAGAAAGGGCATCTGCGTTATTATGCAATTTCCCTGGCCTATGCTGGCTGGACTACCATATTATATTGGCTAAGTTCCTCCATCCACCTAGCCACCTGGCCTTGTGGATTCTTGAAGTTCATTAGCCACCTAAGGCTAATGTGGTCAGTTCTAACAATAAATGGTTGTCCCAGCAAATAATGCCTAAACTGCCTCGTAAACCTTACCAATTCAAGCAACTCCTTCCTAGTTGTGCAGTAACGTATTTGCTGGAGGTTAACACAAAACTCCCATATGCAATTACTCTCTCCACCCCATTCTGAATCTGGGATAGCTCGCCCCATATCGCCCACCCACTGGCGTCCGTATCAAGAATGAAAGTGTCACTATTGTTTGGAAGAGTGAGAACTGGTGGAAACACCAAACAAGTCTTAATAGCTTCGAAAGCATCTTATTGGTCTTGTCCCCATTTCCAGTGAAGTCATAAAGAATTTTTAGCCATTTTGGCAAAATCTTTAATAAAGGTTCGGTGATAATTCACCAAACCACAAAAGCATTCAACCTCTTTTGTAGTTTTTGGAATTTGCCAATTTTTAATAGTTTCCTTGGATTCATCATTTAATTCAACACCGTCTTTACTGACGATTCTTCCAAGAAACTCAATTTTGTGCTGGCAAAATTCACATTTTTGGGGTTTTAACTTTAAACCGTATTTGTGAAATCTTCCCAGTATCCGGTTAAGACTTTGCAAATGACTATCAAATAAACATCCACCGAACAACGCATCATCCAGATAACCCAAAGCTGTGGACCAGGTTAACCCTTCGATAACCAAATTTATTACCCTTGACCACTTATAGGGACTACCGGAAAGACCGAAAGGCATTTTATCAAATTCCCAACTACCATGTTTGGTACTGAATGCCGTTTTTCACCTTCCTTCTTTTCTAAGATTAACTTGATGATAGGCACTCATGCAATCCGCTTTTCCGACCACAAATTACCTGAAAGCCGATCAAGACTTTCATCAATTCGAGGTAAAGGATAAACCTCATTCTGTGTGATTGCATTAATTTTCCGATAATCAATGCACCACCTCAATGAATTGTCCCGTTTTCGAACTAAAACTGGCAGTGAGGCCCATTCACTTAAACTTGGTTGAATAACCCCAGTTTCTAACTAAGTTTGCATCAAATGTTTTTCCTGGAGTTGTGTGTGAGTGGTTGTCATACCCCGAGTGTATGGTAACCCCATCATGACCTAATCTTACCCTGCATTGTCCATTTTCTGCACAACTGTGCATGGTGTCATGTGTGCTATCCACTTTTTGTCGCACATCGGGATTTGTTTTGAGAGTGGCCGCCTGGAGTTGCAACTTCCTCTCCGCCTCCCTCATCTTTGAAAGCAATACGACACTCATTCTTTCATATTCACTCATTTTATTCTCCCAGTATTCCCTATTTGGAGAACCAGACGCTTGGGGTGAAAATCTACTCATACTCTCTACCCCTCTTACATTACTTGAGTGTATGCGTGGCGTGTCTGCAGGTACCCCCCGCTGTGCTTCTATAAAAATGGCAGATTGGTTCCGCTCAGGAGAATTCAGGCATTCCTCGTCCCACATCACGTCTGAATCGTCGCTTACATGTACCCTGTGTGTTATGTTTCCTGGTTGTGTGCCCTGTATTTGCCGCTGACCTAGGCTGTGTACACGTGGTAACGCAGTGTGTGAGTTTGTGCTACACGACCCTGTTGATACAGGTGATAATGGAGTATACTTATTGTGTCCCCTGTATACTGTTGACTTGCCCTACTTTCTGGGCCAACACAGGTTGAGCCAATAAATGATGGTGGTGGCTAACCCCCCCCCCCCCCCCCCCCCACCTGGCCTTTGTGTAAGCATAATCCTGTTGCCGATTGACACTGGATGCAGTGGATGACTTAAGTCAATAACCTGCCTCTGTGCTTGTGTGCCTCTGAAATATGGGATTTGAATTAAATCCTCCCAATTCAGTACTCCATACTTTTTCCTGCGCTCAATTATTCCAGCAGCAATTGTTTCCCCTACATAAGGAATCAGTAACAGTTCATGAAAAGAAGCTGTATTGACATTAATTTTGCTCATGCTTATTGGCGTAAATCACCGATAAAAAAAACACAATTTTCTTTTTTTTTTAAATTTTTCCCACAAAAAATTCAACGTTAAAACAAATTGTTTACTCTCGCGCAATGCTCAAGCAAACTCAGTGATTCACATCAACTTGAAAGGAAAATTTGAAGCAATAATTCTATTGAGAAACCTGCAACATTTTCAAAATCAGGTAACGCTCAAATGAAAATATTGCTTTGACACTCTAAACTGTTTATAAATTTCCGATTGAGCAACTGTTCAATCAATTTACAAACGACAACCGAATTTTTTCGACCACATCTGTATCGAAGACAAAACCTTTTGTTTTCAATTTGTGAAAATGTATTTCAATAAGCACCAACCGATTGAAAAAAAAATTCACAAGGTGAAAAAATTCATTATCTTCTTCCTCCTAAACACAATGAAAACGCAATTTCATCTTAAATTCAGGAAAAAGAAGATCCAAAGGAGACAACTGTCTCAAGTGTCAAATTTACAGTTCAAAATGGCGACAACAACACTAAACAAGCCATTTCTATTCGTATCAATGTACCGAGAAAGGTCACGCAAGATCTAACAAAACCGTCGCCAAATAAAGTAACATTGGGTTAGAATATAATAACTACAATGACCTTATAATGACGAGGTAATTAATACTCACCTCTATAGTTAGTGATGGCTTGTAATGGCTGATCAAAGTGCGTTCACTTCTGTCAAAGGTTTCCATTCACAAGGTAATGAAGTCCTTCGCCTCCGGTATCCGTCAGCAAAGTGCCAATGACTGTTGCAGCTTCTCGCCGAAATCAACTCCGTTTTCTCCTGGTTAACTCCGTAACCACTTCGGCCTGCTCCGGAATACCCATTCAATCTGGAGCGCTGCAACGCGGACATTTTCACGTATCCTTTTTCATAACAATTTGGCTAATCCTTTGTTAAGATTAACAAGGGAAAATGTGAAATTTCAATGGGAGGCGGAGCAACAGGGGGCGTTCGACATTTTAAAGGACAAATTATGTCATAGCCCTATTTTGGCATACCCTGATTTTAATTATGAATTCATTCTTGATATAGATGCAAGTCAGTTTTGTCACAACTCGTTGATGTTAAAGAGCGAGTTATAGTCTATTTCAGTAAAGTCCATTCTCCAGAAGAGAGAAATTACAGTACAACTAGTAAGGAGTTGTTGGCTGTGATAAAATGTGTTAAACATTTTCGTCATTTTTTGTGGGAAAGCATTTTACTGCAAGGTCAGATCATGGCTCTTTACAATGGTTGTTTAATTTTAAGGAGCCAAATGGATAAGTAGCACGTTGGTTGGAATATCTGAGTGGGTTTGATTTTTCTGTTGTTCACCGTCGCGGTGAACAGCATAGGAATGCTGATGCACTGAGTAGGATTCCGGTCAATACACCTGTAGTTGTGAACACAATAGAGCTTGGTTCGGTGGTTGAATTTACCGAAGAAAGTCAGCAAGCTGACCCGATTTTGAAACAACTTAGGGACTTTAAAAGAGATGGAGTAAATCCAGGCCCTGAGTTATTAAAAGGAACACCCCTTTTGCTCCATAGGTATGTTAGTCAGTGGGAACAAATAGTTCTGAAGAATGATATGCTATTTAGAGAATGGTGTGAGATTGGGGGTCAAAATAAAATGCTGTGGATAGTTCCAAGGGTCCTGAAGGATCGGGTGTGTAGGGAATATCATGACACATTGATAGGAGCTCATCTAGGAGTCTTTAAAACGTTCAACGTTTAAATTAAAGAACGTTTTTTTTTTTTGGGGGGGGGGGGTGGAATGAAAAAAGATGTAGAATTATGGGTGCGTTCATGTCAGATTTGTCAGCGTCGTAAGTTACCTCCTAAGGCTTTTCAGGCTCCTATTGTTACAGCCAAGGTGTCTGAACCAATGGAACGTGTAGCCTTGGATATTTTAGGGCCCCTACCGGAATCGGTTCAAGGCAATCTTTATATTTTTGTAGTCTCGAACTATTTTTTTCTAAATGGACCGAGGCTTTTGCTATTCCCAACCAGAGAGCAAGTACGGTAGCTGATATTTTAGTACGTGAGTGGATTGTTAGGTACGGGATGCCTAAATTTCTCCACTCAGACCAGGGAACTAACTTTGAATCTGAATTAGTGCGTGAGGTGTGTAAATATTTTGAGATTAAAAAAACCCGTACTTCACCATATATGCTTCAGTCCGATGGACAAGTCGAAAGAATTAATCGAACTTTGGCCTCAATGCTAGCCTGTTTCGTGGAGGAAAATCATAATGATTGGGAATATTATCTCCCTTTTGTTATGATGGCCTGTCGTAGTGCCATACATGAGACTATTGGGTTCACTCCCTTTAGTGTCATGTTTGGCAGGGACATTACTCTTCCCACGGAAGTGGTTGCGGGAAATGTTCCGGGTAAGGAGATAAGCCCTAACCTGTATGTTAGAGAGTTGGAGAGTCGCTTGCCCGGGATCTTTCAACTGGTTTCTCAAAAATGTGAAGCGGCTATTAGTCATCAAAATAGATTTGTGACCGACGATTGCATGGCAAGCCATTTGTAGTTGGGGATAAGGTTTGGCTTTATGTACCAAAGATGAAGAAAGACCAAACCTCAATTTGCTAAGTTCCGGTATGGTCCATATATTGTTAAAGAGAATCTCTCGGACGCCAATTATCTAGTGGTCCAAGAACAAGGGGGACGATTACAGAGACCGCTCCGCCGTCCTCGATGGCAAAATTCCCAAGATTTTTTTTTTTAATTTTTTTGCCCTGATTCATTTGTTTGGAAGGAGGGTCAGCTGTGTGTCCGGGACATGGCGGATCAACCTTTAGAATTGCTGAGATAGTTCACCTGTGAATTAGGTTTTGAGCCGGAGTTAGTTATTAATTTTATTTGAATTTTATGATGAGACTATGGCGAATATTTGGAATGGCGCTATATGATATTGAGCGCTGTATGTTTTATCTCGCTGTACTATTGAGGGTCACCCCTCCGTTGAAAATGCAAGCAAGACTATTTAAAAAATATGTAAGTGTGCTCCGCTAAAAAAATACATTAAAAAAAAACACAACCCTGATTTAAAAAACTATATATGTATATAGCCGAAAAAAACAATAATGTTGTCACTGGAAGGATACTCCCTACGTAAAGAACATTATGAATCTCAAAGTTCCAAACACATCACCGGAACTAGAAATTTCACAAGTGAAATTTCCGAGCCTGGACCACGCTTCCCAACCAGCCCACGATACTCGTGGACTGCTTGCCGCCACGTATAGACTTGCGCCAAGAGAGGTTACCGCTAGAGTAAGAGTGGCTCAACTTCGTCAATTAGACTTGACCAAAATCTCAACATATTTTTTAATAATATTCCGCGTAAGGCCTTTAAAATTATATTAAAAACATGTATTTTCCCGTGCATTCAAATGCACACCATCAGCCAACATATGGGTGGCCATAGTTTGTGTATGTCGAATAAATAAAACCTTTTGGCCAGACATAGCCTTCATGGACTGATTCAAGTAAAATATTCTCATTTCAAACATATCGGAAGACACATGACGAGTACTGACTCGGGGAAAATGCTACAAACAATAGTGTTTTTAACACCACCAACCTCAAAATGTTGCAACAGTTTCTGAAAGTCACTCAGATATAATTGCGACGAAAAACTTATGTCATCAATGTCATTGCCACCAATCTGCAGGATAACAACTTCCGCGGATTCCACATTCAACGGGATCAAGTCCACCAATTTTGCTCCAGGTAAACCAACAAATTCCACTGCATCTAAATTCACAATCTTTCCATATATTTGGATGCTTCTCCTGGAATTTCTGGAGACGATGAATATAGCTATGGCCCAGTATGTAGATCTTCATCAAAACGCTGAAAGAAAAACCATACAGCCAAAGTATCTGAAGACAAAATATATATATATATTTTTAATTTTACATATTTCCTAGGAGCATCCCTTCCAGAAAAGAATCCTAAAAATTATACCTAGATATGGGACAACTCCCTCTCCGACTGTCCAGTTCAACTGATGAAGATCACCACACGCGGACAACTCACTCGCACCCCATACACATGTACAGCGCCGTACTTTAAACAATCAGTTCTAACTCACCCCACAAACTCACGCACCACCCCAAGGACACAACACGCGACACCAAACACACCACGACACCCGACACCACCCACAAGATCCCACGCGATATCCCCACCCTATAGCCAACCCACCAGAGCACGATGCCCCACAATCGAACCAGACAGGAGGATCCGAAGTCATACCCTCTTAGAGTAAAAAAAACAGATATCCAAAAAAAAACTTCTTTAGTTTGGTGAGATGTCTCCACCCGCGAACGGTTTCCCAATTACATCAAAAACCGGAAAACAATATATATATATATATATAAATAAAAATATAACCCTCAAGGAAACGCCTATCGGAGGGGTGACCCTCAATAGTACAGCGAGATAAAACATAAAGCGCTCAATATCATATAGCGCCATTCCAAATATTCGCCATACTCTCATCATATAATTCGAATAAAATTAATAACTAACTCCGGCTCAAAACCTAATTCACAGGTGGACTATCTCAGCAATTCTAAAGGTTGGCCCGCCATGTCGCGGACACACGGCTGACCCTCCTTCCAAACAAATGAATTAGGGCAAAACAATTAATAAAAAACAAAATCTTGGGAAGTTTGCCATCGAGGACGGTGGAGCGGTCGGCCTCGACGGTTAGAAGGCAGCTGTATGGCATCATCGCAGTCATCAACACATGGACTAACCCATGGAGACCGATTGTCATCTAGAACACTAGGATCAACCTCAACTAGAGCAAATGGCACTTGACCATCCACCTCAGGATTAGATGATTTCTGTGGGCGCTGAAAACAACGGTTTAAACGATTGAAATGTACTATCTGTAATCGTCCCCCTTGTTCTCGGACCACTAGATAGTTGGCGTCCGAGAGTTTCTCTTTAACAATATATGGACCATACCAGAACTCAGCAAATTGAGGTTTGGTCTTTCTTCATCTTTGTACATAAAGCCAAACCTTATCCCCAACTACAAATGGCTTGCCATGCACTCGTCGGTCATAAATTTTTTTTGATGACTAATAGCCGCTTCACATTTTTGAGAAACCAGTTGAAAGATTCCGGGCAAGCGACTCTCCAACTCTCTAACATACAGGTTAGGGCTTGTCTCCTTACCTGGAACATTTCCCGCAACCACTTCCGTGGGAAGAGTAATGTCCCTGCCAAACATGACACTAAAGGTGGTGAACCCAATAGTCTCATGTATGGCACAACGACAGGCCATCATAACAAAAGGGAGATAATATTCCCAATCATTATGATTTTCCTCCACGAAACAGGCTAGCATTGAGGCCAAAGTCCGATTAATTCTTTCGACTTGTCCATCGGACTGAGGCATATATGGTGAAGTACGGGTTTTCTTAATCTCGAAATATTTACACACCTCACGCATTAATTCAGATTCAAAGTTAGTTCCCTGGTCTGAGTGGAGAAATTTAGGCACCCCGTACCTAACAATCCACTCACGTACTAAAATATCAGCTACCGTACTTGCTCTCTGGTTGGGAATAGCAAACGCCTCGGTCCATTTAGAAAAATAGTCCGAGACTACCAAAATATAAAGATTGCCTTGACCCGATTCCGATAGGGGCCCTAAAATATCCAAGGCTACACGTTCCATTGGTTCAGACACCTTGGCTGTAACCATAGGAGCCTGAAAAGCCTTAGGAGGTAACTTACGACTCTGACAAATCTGACATGAACGCACCCATAATTCTACATCTTTTTTTCATTCCAACCCCCAAAAAACGTTCTTTAATTTTCATTAACTTTTTAAAGACTCCTAGATGAGCTCCTATCAATGTGGCATATTCCCTACACACCCGATCCTTCAGGACCCATGGAACTATCCACAGCATTTTATTTTGACCCCAGTCTCACGGCATTCTCTAAATAGCATATCATTCTTCAGAACTATTAGTTCCCACTGACTAACATACCTATGGCGCAAAAGGGGTGTGGCTTTACTCTCTTTTAAACTCCCTAAGTTGTTTCAAAATCGGGTCAGCTTGCTGACTTTCTTCGGTAAATTCAACCACCGAACCAAGCTCTATTGTGTTCACAACTACAGGTGTATTAACTGGAATCCTACTCAGCGCATCAGCATTCTTATGCTGTTCACCGCGACGGTGAACAACAGAAAAATCAAACCCACTCAGATATTCCAACCAACGTGCTACTTATCCATTCGGCTCCTTAAAATTAAACAACCATTGTAAAGGGCCATGATCTGACCTTGCAGTAAAATGCTTTCCGACCAAAAAATGACGAAAATGTTTAACACATTTTATCACAGCCAACAACTCCTTACGAGTTCTACTGTAATTTCTCTCTTCTCTTATGAACAGGAAGCCGATAGGCCCGTTGTTTAATAGTGGGGTGGGGGGGGGGGGGGGGTGGTCACCAGTGTGAATTTCATGCTGGACTATATCAGTATGTCCCAAATCTCCTTCGAACTGTATGAAAATATCACGATTTATCTCCAACATCGAATTGGCCTGCTCCGCCTGCAATTCTGTCCGCACATCTGGGTGAAACATTTCTTTTAAAGAATATTTACCGGTTTCCAAAGGGAGGGGAGTCTCACCAATGGGATCCTCCAAAACCTCACTTGTCTCTATTATCGCAACAGTCTCTCCTTGATTAACATGTTGAGGCGAACTCGACAAATTAATCAGTCTAATTGGAATTTCCCGTTGCCGTTTTAAATCACAAACACTACGACCAAACATTAATCCGGAATGTTTTTCAATAAACTTTGGATGGGCCTCACACAAGCCCTGCTCGATCGACGGATTGTCCTCACGCCCCTTTACGATCACCTCAGAAAAGGGAGGCAGGGACAAACCCTCTATCAGTAAAACATGAATTTGATTTTCCGACTCCTTATAATATTTTAGGGAAACTCAACACCTGAAATTTTTTATAACATTTTTGTGTAAAAATAATTCGACATCGAAGCCCTGTAAAAAATCTATGCCTAAAATTGCTTCAAATGCAAAATCAGCCACATGGAAAGTATGAATAATTTTTATCATTACCAATTTCAGCAGATAAATCAATTAATCCTGCCACATCCAACGGTTGACCAGTGGCACCCAAAATCTCATTTGGGGCTTTCCGTAACGTTGAGGTCCCATTTCCGATAATTTTCTCTTACGTTTTGAAATTCAACAAAATAACTGCGGATCCGGTGTCTAGGAGAAAATCAACCTCCTGTCCAAAAACTTTTAGTGTAAGATATACATGACCAGTTCCATGTTTTGGGAGGGTCATATGTCTTTCAGACTGTGGTTTGACCCAATCCCCAGTCTCTAATCTTTTAAATTATTTACATTATCAATCAAGACTTCGTCTTTTTGGCCCATCTGACCATGTCCCCTTCTCCTATTCTACCTATTTTCACCACTACTTCCATCACAACGACCCTTGGGTTGATCTTGAAAACCTTGACCTGCAACTCACTTCTTAACTTTTGTTGTTCCACACTCAACTCCTGACACATCTTTTGCAGATCTTGCACCATCTGGGTTAACGCTCCCAAACTTTCGGGGTCTACTGACTCATTAACCACCCCAAGAGACGACATAGGAATGTCGACCCTTTTATATGATTCTTCTTCTAATGCCAGTCGGACTGCCACACCCAGTGTCTCCGGTTTTGCTCCAAGTACCTGCATCCGGGTTTCATTATCAGTCAAGGCTGATATGAAACTTTCTTTGACCAAATCATCCCTAACAAACAGGGGCGCCTCGGGATAGGCTTTTCTTACCAATCGTCTAATACTACTGGCTAACTCAGATAAGGTCTCCCTACGAGATTTTCGGCGGGACCGCAACTGGCCCTATGAATAGCCGTTCCCCTATATTGGTCAATTCTATCCTTCAAACTTTGCATAACTCTCGAGGAGTGTGCCTTAACAAACGGGTCCAAATCCTCTTAAAACTGTAAAGCCGTACCCCTCAAAGAGACTACCAAAAACTGTTGGGTAAGGTCCTCCGACCATTGGTTAATCAAAACACATTTCTGAAAATGGGTCAACCAGTCAGTTATACTGGTCGAACCATTATAAGTATCCGGCGAAATTATCGGTTTCCTTGGAAACCCTTGGTTCAGATACCTAAAATCATCTTTACCAAAACCATACCTATAATCTTGCAGTTGTGTATCATAATTCAAATTTTGCATATCTCTCCCGCACTTCCGCCCAGAGTATTTTATTTGAGGCACAACCGGCCTGGGGTGTGTCGGTGTCGCAATCACGGGTGATCCCCTCGAACCCTGACTCGAGGGCCCGCGGCCATCATCCATGTGTGTGCCACTGACTCTTTCCCTCTGTTTTTTAGAAGTGATGTCGGGTTTTCTTCTAGGGCCTCACTAATTTCATCCGACTGCTTCGAATGGGCCTGTAATTCTAACAGAGTTCTCTGTAACTCACCCCTTTCATATTCCAAAAATCGAATAGAATACTGTATATCTCGCTCGGGTTTAGGGTCAGGAATACATAAAGACTCGGGAGCTCCCCCTGAGTGTTTAGATCTTGCCCCCTGTCCTGGCAATTCATCCGAATGAACTCGCGACCTCGACCTTTGAACATAGTCGTCCGAATCGTAATCAATTCTGGTCGCCATTTTCACAATTCAATCACCACTCTCCTGTAAATTCAAATTATTTAATCGCTGGAAATCCACCAACTAATCAAAAAGAAAAGGAATATCCTATCGGCGACGCCAAAAACTGTAACAAACCTGAGCCCCGCCCCTCTCAATTTGCACCGCAACTAGCGCCTGGTGTGGTTCTAATCGAAGACAGCGCCTCCTATAGACCTCCAAAGAGAAATACCGTGCACCGCCCCCGAGCAAAACAACAAGAGGGTCCCATAGAGGTCCACAGTTTGAGAGAAAAACCGGGGGTTAAGAATCGGGTTCTCATTCCTAGCGGGGTTTCCAACGACGAAACAAGAAAATATGATATAATATTTAATATAAACAATCCATTTCAACACTTTAGTATACACTATACGAGTCCTTTCTCAAGTGGAGGGAACTTGCATCGTTGTCTTTTATTTAAATTGGCCAACGGGCCATTCAAGAAAACTTCTTCACCTACAACCTTAAGGAGGGTTACCAAAACGAGCAGTTTGTTTTCCTGTGTAAACAGGCGCTAATCCACATTAAAGCTAACGTGTTACCTTCAGCTCAATACCAGTCGCGATCGCTCAACCAATGCGCGGAACAATAAATAAGCTACTACCCATACCCTATCCCCGTCGGGAGCAGGGGAGCTAAAATAGTTTCAGTTCTTCGTACTCAAAGGAATTCCGTTCCAAAACCTCGCGCGCGCCCAAATCCTATACAAAATTACATACTCAAAGGAGTACCACTACCAAATACCACGATTATCGCGACACATTCTTTAACTATTTTATCCAGTGCAGACCTCTACGGAGGTGAGCTGGCTTACATAATTCGGATCCAAATCATTATCTATTTTATCCAGTGCAGACCTCTACGGAGGTGAGCTCTACATATACCGGATCCCAATCCTAACCATGTTCAAGCTAAACTGTTTATAAATCTTAACTCCTCCTATACTTCTCGGGTGGGGAGGGGCAAAAGTCTCCCCCACCTACAACCAAACTGTGTCCCCCTCTAAAGAGTGCACATAATGCACTAATCACATCCCAGGACTAGGACATAATCTCTACAATTAGATTATGATGTTGCCAAAAATTGGGAGGGGGGGCAGTATCTCGGCCAGTCAAAACTAGGGTTGGCTTGGACTACTCTGCCCTCGGCCCTCCGGATGAGTCTGCCACTGGCTGAGAAGTGTGCAGCCCCACTAAGTAAGTGTCAGTCGGGTCGCACAACTCTCAAGCACAGAATTACAAAAAAAGGCAAAACAAATATAATAAATTTGCCTAAAGACTCACAGATCCGCCGAGAGAGGGAATTCCATAATCCTTCCCATATTCCAACAAGCGAGACATAGAAGCAATAATATATTTCTAAATAAATGTAGCTAATATTTACCACAACTGCCTTCTCAAAATTCCAAAGTCAATGGGGGCAGTATCTCGGCCAGTCAAAACTAGGTTTGGTTTGGACTACTCGGCCCTCGGCCCTCCGCCCTCCGATTGAGTCTGCCACTGGCTGAGAAGTGTGCGGCCCCACTAAGTAAGTCTCAGTCGGGTCGCACAACTCTCAAGCAGAGAATTATAAAAAAGGCAAAACAAATGTAATAAATTTTCCTAAAGACTCACCAGATCCGCCGAGAGAGGAAATTCCATAATCCTTCCAAAAATTCCAACTAGCGAGATATAGAAGCAATAATATATTTCCAAATAAATGTAGCTAATATTTACCTCAACTGCCTTCTCAAAATTCCAAAGTCAATTATTGTGAACCGGTTTTTATACATGGAGACGCATCGAAGCGATACATTCTTCACGTAATTATCACTATGAGTATGAAAATCCGTGCAGCTGATAATGTTTGAATTACCCGTCTCCGAGAATTATGATTTAACTCTTCCTCGAAGGCAGGTAATTACATTTAACTCTTCCACGGCCACTACCATCGGTCACAAACTACTGACTACTACTGACCGGCTGGATCGTTTCAAGTGCGATGTCAATCACATTTGAACAATTATACAACATAGCTTGTGGGAAGAAAAAATAATCATTTACAATATCTCCATTTATGATCACCATTTCCTTTAATACAAATACCACTTTTACAAATGCAAATGCGAAAATGAAAACCCTTTCTCAAAAATGATATGCAAACGAAAAATTTAAGGGCCTATATAAGTTATGAAATTTTGTTTATTTTGAAAATCCTCACCTCTGATATTTCTTCAATTCAAATTCAATAAACACAAAATGTACATCAAAATAAAGATTGAGATGTATAGAAAACGAAACACATGTGTAATCAACACATTGAGTCGACTGTTGGCACCACTGGTTCCTGGAAGTCTGCAGCCGTATTTGTACCAGAACTGATAATTTAATAATATTTCACGAAAACCACTTGTGGCCAAATGTGCTTTACATATCCAAGAACAAAGCTAGGGGATCACAATTCTTCAAAACACGGCGACAGAGCTTCATGGGGTAAATTCCAAAGCCTTTGCTTTTGTTTACGTATGAATATACTTTCGATTTCCGGTCGACGTCATCGGACGGAAAAGTATGTAATACAACGCCGTCTAAAATCAAATAATGAAAAAGATCGCCTTCATACAGTATATTGTTATTAGATAGAGATTACACAGTTGCCATATTCAATGCAAGGTATCATTACACCTGTTGAAATTTCTTAGAATTGTGATTTTGTTTTACGATGGAAATTCGTGGTATAGAGTGATTTGGGCATATCTGTCGAGCATGGAAACCATCTTCAATAAAAAATGCAGACAGTGTTGTCCTTTTCCAAACTGCAGTTCTATCGCTGCACTCGAAAGAGTTTTGAATGCCTAGCTTTGTTATTGAATATCTGAAGCACATTCGGCCACGAGTTGTTCTTGCGAAATGTTATTTTATTATCAGTTCTGGTACGAATACGTACCGGAACCAGTGGTGCCTGCTGTCAACTCTATGAGTTGATTACAAATGTATTTCGTGCTCAAAATCCCAACCTTCATTTTGATGTATAATTTGTATATATTTAATTTGAATTTAAGGAATATGAGAGGTGAGAATTTCAAAATAAACAAAATTTCATTACTTATATAGGCCCTTAATAATAAATGATTTCCTGTTATCATTTCAGAAAATTGAACGTTTATTCATAATTCAGTCGCCGCTTTTCAAGTTATTTGTTAACTGAACTGTATAACCAACGCTCCCTTTTCCAAATATAATTGTACTACTTCTGCTTAAAAGGCGAACTGCCAACCTTGCTAACAGCGCTATTTTTACAAATCTAAATAGGATCTAAATAGTGTTGTGGTGGTTCTTCTTTTCGACTGAAGAAAAAAGGGTTAACTTGAACAAACTTCATAAAATTCAGTCGAAAATGCTTTATAATAAACATGTTTATAAGGGAGAATTTCAGAATACTCTGGGTCCCTAATTGACCAGTATGGCTCCCACAAGGATCGTCTAGTTTTGGGAGTAGTTCAAATTATTATTTCGTGTGAAGGGGTGGGTGGAATCACACTAGCATCATGAAAATTAACCGAAAATCTTCAATAATGTCTGTAAAAGCAAGAAATGAAGAAAGTCGAGGTATTCTTGTTTTCAAGCAGAGCAGTAGTGAATGTCACACCGACTGTGGGCCAGTGTTTGAGGCGGTTATGCAACTCAACTGTAATATTTATTTTTTTCTAAACAAGTAATATGGAAACTGTGTTTTTTTATTAGCCAATAAAGCCCACTTGGCATTCCAGACAATTCCAGTTGGGAATTCAAGGTAAGTGGGCGATTCCTCACTGACAACGTAAAATAAATCAGAACAAGAAACTAGAAACGCTGACATTGGGAGTTGTCTTATTTTGCCACCATAACCCCAGTAGGGGGCACATTGTATCTACGGCAGTTTTAATCATAATTACATCACAATTTAATGTATTCAACCTGTTATCAAGAATTTCAACTCAACACATCTTATAATTGTTTTCACAAATTATACAATTAGGGGTTCCATTAATTGCCAGCATAGTCCCACAAAGGACCAAGTTGTACATGTGACAGTTCCAATCAACATTACGTCTCGTGTGGGTGCACCCAGTCCGTTTTCTATAGATTTCAACCCAATTCACCTTTTCATTATTTTTACAAAGAAGAAATTCAAAAAATTAGAGGTTCTATTATTTGCAAGCATAGTCTTGTAAAGGACCACATCGTATCTGTGGTAGTTGCAATCATCATTACATCTCAGTTAAATGTATTTAGTCTGCTATCGTGACTTTCAACCAAATATATCTTATAATTGTTTTCACAAAGACGAAATTGGAACATTTGGGGTTCCATTATTTGCCAGCATAGTCTCACATAGGACCACAAAGTAGCTGTGGCAGTTCCAGTCATAACTACACCTCAGTTGCATGTATTTAGTCTGTTATCATGAATTCCAATCCAATACATTTTATAATTGTTTTCGCAAAGAAAAAATTTTAAAATTAGGAGTTCTGTTATTTACCAGCATAGTCTCACATAGGACCACATCGTATCTGTGGCACTTTAAGTTATAATTACATTTCATTTTAATATTATTCGATCTGTTATCGTGAATTTCAACACAAGACCCCACATAACTGTTTTCACAAAGAAGAAATTATAAAATTAGGGGTTCCATTTTTCGCCAGCATACTCGCACAAAGGACCCTATCATATCTGTAGCAGATGCAATCATCACTCCATCTCAACTGAATCTTTTTATTATGTTACCACAAATTTCAACCCAATACACTTTACAATTATTTTTACAATGACGAAATTATAAAATTTGGGGTTCCATTGTTTGCCACCATAGTCCTGCAAAGGTCCACATCATATGTGTGGCAGTTCCAATCTTAACTACCTCTCAAATGGATGTATTTAGTCTATTATCATGAGTTTCAACCCAACGCATCTTATAATTGCTTTCACATAGAAAAAATTATAAAATTGTGTTTTCCATTATTTGCCAGCACAGTCTCACATAGGACCACATAGTATCTGTGGCCCTTTCAATTATTATTACATTTCATTTTAATATTATTCTGTCTGTTATCATGATTTTCAACACAAGGCACCTCATAATTGTTTTCACAGAGAAGCAATTATTAAATCAGAGGTTCTGTTATTTACCAGCATAGTCCTAATACGGAACACAGTGTTTTCTGTGTAATCTTAGCATTCAATTCGAAGCAAGTGAGAAAGGTACAATGAAAATCGCCAGAACATGTCCTGTAAGATTTACAAGAAACAAGACATGCTGACATTGGGAGTTGTCTTGTTTGCCAACATAGTCCCACTAGCCATCACATTGTATCTTTGGCAGTTCCTCCAATCATCATTCCATCTCAATTGGATGTTTTCATTCTGCTTGTCAGCATAGTCTCACAAAGGACATATCATATCTGTGGCAGTTGCAATCATCACTATATCTCAATTAAATTTATTTAGTCTGTCATCGTGACTCTCAACCATATACATTTTATAATAGTTTTCAAAAAAGAAGAAATTAGAACATTTGGGGTTTTATTATTCGCCAGCATACTCTCACAACCGACCATATTATATCTGTCACAGATGCAATCATCACTGCATCTCAATTCAATGCTTTTAGTATGTTACCACGAATTTCAACCCCATACACCTTACAATTCTTTTCCCAAACGAATAAACTATAAAATTTGGGGCTCCATTATTTGCCAGCATAGTCTCACATAGGACCACATAGTATCTGTGGCAATTTTAATTATAATTACATTTCATTTTATTATTATTCGGTCTGTTATCGTGATTTTCAACAGTAGGCACCTCATAATTGTTTCCACGGAGAAGTAACTATTAAATCAGGGGTCCTGTTGCTTGCCAGCATAGTCCAAATACGGAACACAGTGTTTTCTGTGTAGTCTTAGCATTCAATTCGAACCAAGTGGGAAATGTAAAATGAAAATTGCCTGAACATGTCCTGTAAGATTTACAAGAAACAAGGCATGCTGACATTGGGAGTTGTCTTATTTGCCAGCATAGTCCCACTAGCCATCACATTGTATCTCTGGCAGTTCCAATCATCATTCAAACTCAATTGGGTGTATTCAGTCTGCTTTTTATTGCTTTCAGCCCAATACATCTTATAATTATTTTTACAAACAAGAAAATCTAATAATTAGAGGTTCCATTATTTGCCAGCATAGTCTTACACAGGACCACATAATATCTGTGGCAGATGCAATCATTACTATATCTCAGTTAAGTGTATTTAGTCTGTTATCGTGACTTTCAAAAATATACATCTTATAATTGTTTTCACAAAAGAAGAAATTAGAACATTTGGGGTTCCAATATTTGCCAGCATAGTGTCACATAGGACCACATGGTATCTTTGGCAGTTCCAGTCATAACTACACCACAGTTGAATGTATTTAGTCTGTTATCATGAATTCTAACCCAATACATCTCATAATTGTTTTCACAAAGAAGAAATTATAAAATTAGGGGTTCTGTTATTTGCCAGCATGGTCTCACATGGGACCACATCGCATCTGTGGCACTTTCAATTATAATTACATTTTATTTAAATATTATTCGGTATGTTATTTTCACCACAAGACACCACATAATTCTTTTCACAAAGAAAAAATTATAAAATGAGGGGTTCCATTATTCGCCAGCATACTCTCACAAAGGACCATATCATATCTGTCACACAAAAGAAATAATAAAATTTGGGGTTTCCTTATTGGCCAGCGTAGTCTCTCAAAGGACCCTATCATATCTGTGGCAGTTCCAATCATAATACCTCTCAAATGGATGTATTTAGTCTGTTCCAACTCAATACATCTTATAATTGCTTTCACATAGAAGAAATTATGCAATTGGGGTTTCCATTATTTGCCAGCATAGTCTCACACAGGACAACACCGTCTCCGTGGCAGTTTCAATTATAATTACATTTCATTTTAACATTATTCGGTCTGTTATCATGATTTGCAACACAAGACACCACATAATTGTTTTCACAAAGAAGAACTTAAAAAATTAGGGGTTCCATTATTTGCCAGCATACTCTCACAAAGGACATGTCATATCTGTGGCAGATGCAATCATCACTGCATCTCAGTTGAATGTGTTAGTATGTTACCACACATTTCAATCCATTACACCTTACAATTGTTTTCACAAAGAAGAAATTATAAAATTAGAGGTTCTGTTATTTTCCAGCATAGTCTCACACAGGGCCCCATCGTATCTGTGTCACTTACAGTTATAATTACATTTCATTTTAATATTATTTGGTCCTTTTTTATGATTTCCAACACGAGACAAAAAATAATTATTTTCACAAATAAGAAATAAAAACCTTAGGGGTTCCCTTATCCGCCAGCATACTCTCGCAAAGGACCATATCATATCTGTGGCAGATGCAATCATCACTGCATCTCAAATGGGGGTTTTTAGTATGTTACCACGAATTTCAACCCAATACACCTTACAATTGTTTTCACACAGACGAAATTATAAAATTTGGGGTCTCCTTATTTGCCAGCATAGTCTCACATGGGACCACATAGTATATGTGGCAAACATAGCTACACCTTAATTGGATGTATTCAGTCTGTTATCATGAATTCCAACCCAATACATCTTATAATTGTTTTTGCAAAGAAGAAATTATAAATTTTAGGGTTCTGTTATTTGCCAGCATAGTCTCAAATAGGACCACATCGTATCAGTGGCACTTTCATTTGTAATTACATTTCATTTTAATATTATTCGACCTGCTATCATGATTTTCAACACGAGACACCACATAAATGTTTTCACAAAGAAGAGATTAGAACATTTGGGGTTCCATTATTTTCCGGCATAGTCTCACATAGGACCACAAGTATTTGTAGCAGTTCCAATCATAACTACACCTCAATTGGATGTATTTAGTCTGTTATCATGAATTTCAACCCAACACATCTTATAATTGTTTTCACAATGAAGAAATCATAAAATTTGGGGTCCCATTATTTGCCAGCATAGTCTCACTAAGGACCATATCGTATCTGTGGCAGTTCCAATAATTATTACATCTTAATTAGATGCATTCAGTCTGTTTCCATGAATTTCAACACAAGGCAACTTATAATTGTTAACACAAAGACGAAATTATGAAATTAGGGGGTTCCCTTATTTGCCAGCATTGTCTTAGTAAGGACCCCTTGGTTTTCTGTGTAGTTTCAGTCTTCCATTTATGTCAAATGGGCGAAGGTGCACTGAAAGTTTGAACATTTTTTAGTTCACAAGAAACGAGAAATGCTGACATCGAGAGTTGTCTTATTTGCCAGCGAAGCCCCTCTAGGGACCACATTATATCTGTGGCAGTTCGGATCATTATTGCATCCCAGTTAGATGTATTCAGTCTGCTATCATAAAAGGCAACCTAAGACATCTTATAATTGTCTTCACAAAGACGTTAATGTTGAAACACCTCTGATATAAAAGTTCAACAAATCGGGGCTTAAATGACCATTTTAAAGGTCAAGGTCACACTTTTAGGGCCTAGGTCACAGCACGTGCGTAATTTAACTGGCCCAAAACACTATACGGGGACTACTACAAACCAATGCAAGAGGTTCTCCCGATCGGACTAGTAATTTCCGAGTTGAGAGGTCAAGGTCGCGGTTTCATTGTCAAGGTCACGGCCAACCCTGTGGCTCAAAATACTTCTTGGGCAAAACTACGTAAACCTACAGAGAGATAAAACTTCCAATTTATATATATTCGAGTTTATAGTCGTCCTGCTGGCAAATAGTAAATAATGGTCAAATCGTTATTTACCAGCATGTTGGCAAATAGCTGTTGCCAACCACAATATTGCCTTTTGACTTCTCCACAGATAAATAGCTTATTTTTGGTATGGCCAGGTTTAAACAGCAGTACTACATCACTGGTGGAGAAGGCTTTTTATATATTTCTACACTACTCAAAGTTTGCTGATCACCAAATATTTGACACATCATTGTGAAATTTGCTTATGACATATTTGCGATATTTTTGGTGGATATAGTTGAGGAATGTATTGAGATGGTGCCCAGTGTTTTCGTTAGTTCTCTTGCCAGACAGACTTTTCGTGATAGTCATGAAAAGCATGTACCCCTTGATTTTCATGTTGTTTTCGTGTTCTGTCTATATGTACATGGCATGTGTAGGGCATATCTTCATTTCAACACAAACCCTTGTGATTTAATGTTTGAATATGGCAAATGCAAATGTAAGAAGACATTTGTCTGAATCAGAATCAGAAATGTGGCGAGTTGTAGGGGTTGTGGAGCAACGGGCTACCCATCATCAGGTTGGTGAAGCCCTTGGTGTGCACCATACGGTGATCACCAGAGCCTGTGTAAGATTTCAGCAGAATCGCACACCAGTAAGACGCCACGGTGGTGGCAGAGACAGGGCAACATCTGCAGCTGAAGACAGGTTTTTGATCACTCAGGCCCGTGGGAACCGCTTTGCCACTGCAATCCAGCTTAGCAGTGACCTTCAGAATGCATTCGGGGAAATGTTTCGACGCAGACTGTCCGGACAAGGTTGCACGAAGGTGGTCTCCAATGGAGAAGACCATGTATTCGAATTCTGCTGTCCCAGAACCACCGACAGGCTCGATATGAATGGACCATGGACCACGTTGGATGGATCAGAAAAGATTGGCGATCTGTCGTTTTTACAGATGAGTCAAGGTACTGCCTAGACAACACAGATAGGCGTTCCAAGGTATGGAGAAGGCCAGGAGAGTGATTCCATGCAGCCACCATTGCTGATCATGACCGCTATGGTGGAGGGTCAATCATGGTCTGGGGCGGCGTCAGCATGGATGGACGTACAGAGCTCTGTGTCCTTGAACGTGGTACGTTGACGCCACCGCGGTATATTGATGAGATCCTGGATGTCCACGTTAGATTGTATGCAGGTGCAGTGGGTGATAGATTCATTCTGATGGACGATAATGCCCGCCCTCATGTTGCCCATGCTGTCGGGGAGTACCGACAGAGGGAGGGGATTGAGAGCATGGACTGGCCAGCAAGATCCCCTGACCTCAATCCAACCGAACATGTCTGGAATGAGTTGCAGCTTGCAATTTCAGTCCGTCCAGTCCAGCCAAGAAGTGTCCAGGAGTTTGGTGCCATACTGGTCCAAGAATGGAACAACGTCCCACAAAGGGCCACCAGGAACCTGATTGAGAGCATGAGAAGGAATTGTCAAGATGTAATTAACAGTGTTGGGTCTCGTACTCGATATTGGGCCCATACCAGTTCGCTCCGTCAACATTTTGGAAAATTAAAAAATTTCCTCTTTTACCAATAATATCCATTTTCCATGGTTATCGTATTCAAAAGCTAAAAAATAATGTCAAACACAACTAAAATCTTAATTTCTGTACTTCGAGATATAATTAAATAAAAAAATATACACACTTTTCATTACAATATTGCAACTGAAACGTAAAACAGGTAGGCGGATTTACCTGATGCTTAGCAAACTTTGAGTAGTATATTTTTATTTTTTTTACAAGTCTCGATTACGGATAATACTTTTTGCCGGTGAAAAGGACCGTATCCAGTAAAAAGGACGGTAAGTGTATAAAAAACTATGTTTTAAAGTACTAAATGTACCTCCGAATGTGTGAAAAGTGATTATTTAAGGAATCTTCTTCAATAATAAATATATAGAAGGAAGATTAAGTATTGTTTGTTTTATTGTAGACTATTTTTCAAGACAAAATAGATCATTTCGCCATCGACACTGATCGACACGCCATTTTGTGCAAGGAAAACAACAAATTCGCTGAGGTGCACGACGGGTGAATATTATCATACTTGCTCGATGGAGGTGTAGCTAATTCGTGTGCGTAACATTTAGATGTTTCTGTTCACTACGAGGGGATTTAAAAGAAAGGTTTTGGGAGCGAAACCATAGTAGTAGGAGATGTATGAAACGACCCTCATTGGGGGAGGGAATGAGGGAGGGGGAAGTGACGTCATGTCATGTGACCTGGTGGCGTCATGTTTGGTTGTCGTGGTAACCCGCATGAGCGGCCATCTTGTGACGTCATCTCCGTAGTGATACGTGGTGTGAGTGCGCATGCGCAGCGCGTGTTCTTGGGGTGATACGTGTTTCCGTCGTCCATTTTGTATACTGGAGGCCGGCATCTTGGTTTGTATGGTAGCACGTGGTTGATATGTGAACCAAAACCTTCTAATAAGACAGGGGTATATTTGGAGGGTATGTTCCTTTGTAGAAGAGTAATTTTCCGATTCGTAGAATTACCACAAAGAACCCGCAATCCCCCCAAATCACCGAAATTGACTTTATTTACTACGGATTCCCCAATTTATCGGCTTAGCGCGTAAATCTATAGTACCAAGGGGTACCGGGGTGTGTTCCTTTGTAGAAGAGTAATTTTCCCCAGAATCCTCGTTTAATTACCCAAATAAACCCGACAAGTTGTACTATTTCGAATTCTTTCAGAATCCTATTTAGGATCACGAAACTTTTGGCTTATAATAGTAGCACGTAGTGCTATAGTACCAAGGGGGTACAGGGGGTGCGTTCGATTGAACAGGAGTAATTGTCTGGCTTGGTATTTGCTCATATGATTTATAATAGTACCGAGAGAGCCCTGTGGGTACGTTCCTTTAGACTAGACTAATGGGTTTTTTCCCAATAAATTGTATAAGAATAGTGCTATATGACAAATTCCTTTGGTCATTACCCAGAATCCTTTGCTTCTACCATTTATAAAGATTACAAGTAGGGCTCATATGTGTACAAAAAAGCCAAGAAGCTATCTTCAAGTTCCACCATATAGGATCTACCCATATGTGTCGTGTGAGGTCTAATTTACTATCCCTCTTAGCCTTATTTCAGTATTTGAGGATAAATTTTGGGTTTGTTAAAAAAAAAAATAACATAATTTTTACGTTTTAATTTCTTTTATTCAACAACAAAAACATACAACTTTTATGGAATCTTCTATGGTATGTAGATTGTGAGATATTCATAAACAGTTTTTCTGCAGATTGGACATCTTCTCAGTGGTTTACAACACTCTATGCACAGGGACAAATGGTTACATGGTCGCGGAGCGACATTGCTTCAGCTAATAAACACTTTTCGTCCAACGTGAATCTTCTTCTTGAAAGGATGTGTCCATTTCTTCTTTGATGGCTATTTCTTCTTCTTGAACTTTTTCAACATCCATGAATTCAGAGGGTAAATTATGAATGTAATAACAGTCTGGAGAATATTTTCTGTGCTCTTCTATAACATCATCTTCTGTTTCCCAGAAACGAACAATAATACCACAACGAAAACATTGAGTTCTGTCTCCTGTTTCAAATAAAAGAATCCAGCTTTTGTCAGTTCATTCAGGGTTTTCACACTTTCACTTTGTAACATGAATTGAAATGTCTTGAGACGATTTTCCTCCAATGCATACTTGATGTGTTTTGGTGGTCTTTGTTCTGGTGTCTTTCTTATTTTCTCTTCTCCGCGTGATAACTGCTCCAGTACTGGTGGTCGAACATCACGAAAATACGTTTCGAATGAAACGCTCATTCTCTCTACAAAGTCTCTTGTATTTCTTATTTCTTGGTTTCGTGATTGATAATCATTCAGTGCCATCTGTATCAACGACGGAATAGTGAACATTCTTCAACCTTTTTTTTATCTTCATTATTCTTTGGTTTTCTTTCTCTCTTTGGTTTGGGTTCTCCTATTTCAAGGCTTCTCTTTTTGCAATATCCACTGCTTTGGTCACTTGTGCCCAATCTCTCGAGGTGAACTGGAACCCAACGTCACTCTTGAACAGTTGAATCTGTAAATCGTTGTTAAGTTTGAAGACGGTCACATTTGTAGACATCCTTCTTTTTTGGCTGTCGAAACAAAAAATGAGCTGAACATCGAGTGCACTCTTTTTTTATAGTTTTTTCTTCAAAACAGCGACAGCTAATGGTTGGTTTCCTCTATGACGTCATTAACCAACACATTATCCATTAGATCAGTCGTAAACATGTTGGATATGGTTTCCATCGGTACACAGCAACAGCGACGTTTCAAGTAAATAGGCAGTATTGTCCACACACTGGTAATGGTCCTTGAAGGTGTTTTGTATTATACTTCCAATATCTAGAATTCTTCTTCAGCAAATTCTTGAATGGTCTGTGTTGTGGTGGTAATCCATAGGAATCAAAGTATTCTGCGTTGTGGTGACTCACAAAGAGAGCCACCCAATGTTCTCCTTTTCTGTGGTCTGGATCCGTGTTGGCTATCAAAGCCACTGGTCTGTGATCTGGTAATCTTCTTGGTAATTTGTTTCTTGCAAATACTCCCAAACATATTCTCTTCAAACAACTATCTGATCGAAGTGCATTCTCTAACTGCAACGTGTTCATGTTGAGTGATCGAAGATTACTTGTCTATTCTCATCCACTTCTACGATGTTCTGAAATTCTGCATACACCAGTACGTCGATTGTTTTCGAAATGGACTTCAAGTCTCAAAGTTCCTCTCTTCATCAGTTCGAAGTGTTGTCCATGTGATAGGTCTGGAGTCATGTCGAATATGAATAGGGCATATCCATTTATGTACTCTTCTCGGCTGATGTGGTTTCCTTCATTCTCATACACTTGTCCAGTTCCTTGGAACAGTGTCGCATAACATCTGGCCACTTCTTGTTGTTCGAATCGAGGTTGTAATGGTTTGGCTGGAATCTGTTGGCCATCCACGTACAAAGCCAAGTAATTGATTTTGTAGTTCTTGAAATTATATGGATTCTTTGAAAAGGTTCCATTGAAAGCATCGTTGTCGACACATCCCACTACGATGTGTTTAGGTAGTTGGCCTAAAAATAAATTTTCTTGTGCAATATTCAGATTTCCTTTTGGCACTGAAAACACCTTGGTTTCCACACGATCGATAGGATATTATATTATACAGTTGCTTTTGTCAGTGCTTTCTCGTGAGCCATTCTCACGAATGATTGGAGTCTCTCTTTGCGTACAGACATGGATACATCTAGAATTTTGATCTTGTATGTATCGGCATCGGCCATCAATGTGAAAGCATCTTTGGCTCTATTCATTTTAACATGAACATTAACTCCATTCAGCAAGTAGCGAGTTTGGAAAAACATGTCCAAATGTAATCTCCCAGGCATGTCCACGATTTTACTTTTCTCTATAAATTTCTTTCGAAGAAGAAATCCCTTGTTATCATCTGTCAGATCTTCCATGTGTCTGGCCGTAGCCTTGTACCATAATGCATTAGTCAGATGTGACTTCTTGGCAGCTGGTCCATAACTCAACAAAGTTTCTATGAAAGCTCTGTAGTGATAAGTGTTGTTGGAAGGAGATACCAGTTTTTCATTCAAGCTGATATCGATTTAATTAAATAAGGAATGCATCCATAAATTGACTGGGCCCACATTGGCATTGGGTGCAATTGATGCCCCATTGGAATCTACAACCTTTACTTTAACATACAAATATGTCTGTGCCAAATTCAAATAATCATCTCCTAAGCCTGCAATGTGGAATTCTATTGGCCCACTGTTTCCTATGGTCGCCAAAAGCCTGTGTTCTACCTATTGCCCATGTTTCACACTAGTCTGTGTTGGTGGTATGGAAAATAAGTCGAGTTCGCTTTTGACACACTCAAAAGATTTTTCATTGATGAGAGACATCGCTCATCAAGAACGTCTTGGCTCAGTACAGTTCTTCGTTTTGTCGATTTGCTAGTTTTGCGTGGTGCAGGCCTTTTTATACTTTTCCTGCCGGGTGGTTTTGAACCACCAACCACTTCATTCCAAGCTCCCGCACCAGCCTCTTTGACTCTTTTGATTGCTGCCTTTTTAATATTTTTCCCTTCAATGACATCTTCGTCAAAGGCCGCTCCTTTTCTCAATAACTGTTTTCCCGCGGTCCTGGCTGTAGTTTTCAATAAAGGTAACACCATATTCTTCAGTCCTCCCAATATACTTCCCAAACCATAACCTCTCTGTATTTGAGCTCCAGAAAAAGCTGGTAGACCGTTCCCAGCTTGTTTCGTGTAATATTCTTCGAATAATTGGGACTCACAACAGTAAGTCATGTTTATGTGAAATGAAGAGATCTACGATTTCTGAAATGAAGTGTCACTGTCACTTTCCCGAACTCGAAAGGTACTATGGCACCTGTGTCGTCCCTTATATACACCTGGACGGTACTGAATTTTTTTCGTTCTACTGGTACATAATACACATTCTCAAAAGTTTTAGAGATGATATCCCCATATTTTCCATGTACAGGTACGATACAAAGAAGGGGTATTCTTGTGTCTCCCACGACTTGGTCACGAACCAAGTCACAGTATACATAGAAAAATCCTCGGTTGACATCAGCAACTCTGGAAGAATTGTAAGTTCCCGATTTAAAAACTCACTAATTAAATACCAAAATGTTTTGAAGAGTAGGGCTCAATGTGACCACGACTCCATCACGTACGATGATACGAACTTTACCAGTCACTTCATCCAATTCAAAATTTATCTTATCGTGACGAGGCAAGAGTAATTCTTCAACACTATTGATAGCCCGCATCACATCAGTGGGATCCGAATATCGACCTTCCTTGAGAGTAAGTCGATAATTGTTTTTCGAAGACCAGAACACTGTAACGAAAGCTTCTTCCCCACGAATATTGAACCAAGTATTTGGATACTGGATCTCTACTAAACCTACTTCCCATTCCCCCATGAGATTCACTGGTTGTGATAACTGAGTAGTATGCGTAGTCAACGTGTTTTCAGGAAACACGTTCATAGAATGATAAAACATTACTTTTTCTTAATGGTTGGATTAGGTAACAAATATCCTATCCTACTACTCAAGAGAGCAGTCCACAAGTTGCTGTCTGTGTTCTCGAGAGTGAGATTTACAACACTGGTAATGATGATGATGTTCAAAATGATTATTTGAGAAAAATAAGTGATCTCGCTCCTAGGAATTCTTTTGCCAAACAGAGGCCAAGAACTGTTCGATCCTTCTTCCATTTTGAAGAAACCTCAGAGTTTCACTTCCTTTTATAGGTGAGCTGACTCTGCTTGATCCACGAATTAAATGAAGCAGGGTATCCTAACCACTTTACGAACAATTCCCTTTTCTTACCACGACCACCTTTTTTGAGTACGTGTTCGATTTTGTAAATAGTTTTATGTGAAACTCGCTGAAGCTCTTCAGTGTAGAACGACCCTTTCACTATTTCCCCATTATCATCTTGTAAGACATATGTGACTGGATGACCTTTTTGGATGGCTACCACCGTGAATAACTCTTCAGTCCAATTGGGCAAATAACCTTTGTCAAAAGTTTTCTTAACTTTACTGATTGTCACTCTGTCTCCCACTTTGAATTTTGGAATCTTGTGTTTTATGGGTTTGCCATACAACCTTTGCCAAACCTCTTCTTGATTTTCAAAGTTCACGGCAATTGGGGCCATACCTGTGCTACGATGATGAGAATGATTATATGATTTCACCAACTTTTGAAGTGGAAAAATTAGTGTATCGTTCTTGGTAAAATATTTCCACATTTTGGTTTTCAAAGTTCTATTGAATCTTTCTACTATGGAACATTTTGTTTCCACATTTTGTGTAGTGAAAAATTCGACTTTGTGATCTTTGAGAAAATTCTGAAATTTTCTGTTTAGAAATTCTTTGCCTTGATCAGTTTGTAATTTTATTGGTTTACGACCTTGTTTAAATATTTCAGTAAAAGTTTTAACGATGGAGTCACCAAGTTTGTTTTTGAGAGGTATGACCCAAGCATATTTACTAAACACATCTATACATGTCGACAAAACTGTTGTGTTTTTGTTGAATTTACTTATATTTGCTACATCTACCAAGTCAGCTTGCCATTGTGCATCGATACCACTAACTGTCACTTTCCTTCTAGGAAATGTACGACGAACAGGTTTGTGAAGAGTGTATGTGTCTTGAGTCTCCAACCATTTCACAACTTGTTTAGTCTTTTTCCTGGACGCTCTACGAAGAGCGTCTATATCACCAAAACTACCAGGAGCTTCAGAATCATAGTATAATGCTTCCATGACTGTCTTTTTTATGTGTCAGCTCTATTTATACCCCTTTTCTGTTCACTTTGGCGTTTCTGTTTTCTTTGGTTGTTTAGGTTCCGACTTTATCGGTGCCTGTTTCATAAAATGCCAACATTCTTTATGACCAGTCAATTCTTGGGGTATGTTACTATCTCTCAAAGCTTCGGCCAACACTTCCCATCCCTTTGGTTGGAAAGATTTTCGTCTTCTAAGTAAATCGTTTAGAAGATCAGATACATTCGACCCTACCATTTTTTGGTCTTTGTAGACTAATTCACCCTTCTCATTCCAAGATATATTTGGGTCACTTCTAATACGATTCAACAACAACTTTCCCTTGAAACCTTTCTTTTCATTGTCATAGGTAGAGAATCAAGAATGTCTTCGTCTTTATTATTTTTCTTGAATTCGACTTTAATGGGTCGAGGAGCCGTTACCTTTTGTTGAAATGTCAAGTATCTTTGTAACATTTGATTATAATGTGTCATCTTTTCATCAGCTGAAAGAAAAGGGGCATCGAGAATATCTCTCATTTCTCTATCCAATGATGAAACAGCCAGTTCGTTCGGTTGTCTTGTAGTCTCTTGTAGACGTTCCAATAACCTTGATTCTACCAAAGCCATCCTCTTCGCATATTCCATCATTATCCAAAAATACCTTTAACAGCGCCCAACAGTACAGGAGGTAGCAATGCCCCCAAGAATCCCCCTTTCTGCAAGATTTGTCTCCCCTTTTTGTCAGAGGTACCTTTATTTGCCACTGCCCTCACTAGTTGTTTCTGACGAACGAGTTTGGTTCTCTGAGCTTTGGTCAGAGGGACTGCCCCTTTCAAGATATTCGAGGCACAGTCACACAAACAAGTAATCAATTCTTTGGCTGCATGTTTTAGTATGGATTTAACAACTGTGGATTTCGATTTATTAAGAATCTTGAGAAGGGCGATGTTGCGCTTGAGACGGTCAGACATACTTCTGACTTGAGATGGACTTGTTGCTCCCCTTTTATACTTTTCGGAGGTACACATATTGTGTTTCGCCTGGGAAAATTTGACTTCTTAATCTCATGTGTTCAGGAGTATCTTGTTTGAGATCTATTAAAAGGTAACCATGTGGTGTCGTAGTATCTTCGAAAACTTCTCTCAGAAACTTGGAATGACCAGGATACATTTGTGCTGCCAAATGTGAGATCTGAGAATGATCCCTAGGATTTTTAAACAAGATCATGTAATGACTATTGAGAGCCACAGTCTTATGGAATTTATTTTTGTCAAATACATTTTGAACAATGTACATCACACTAATCTTATGGTGGTGACTACATTTAGTAAATAATCTAGACACTCGAACATCTGCATCGAGCATCAGATCATCCAATATGACTAAACTATCAGATTTTAATTCTTGAGGGAGACCCTCTACGAATTCTACTTGGGGTAAAGTATTGTATATCGGTTGCCATTCACTATAACACCAAATGATGTGATTTGGAACAGGTGATATAATATTTTGAATATTTTGAACAACCCGATTTACAAAGGATGATTTACCACTACCCGTGGGACCACACAATAAACAAGTGAATGGATGCTTCCAACGAGGATCCATGTTTGTTGTTCTATGTGGGAACTACTCACTCTTTTATACGTTTTGGGGAAGGGGACAGCGAGTTAAAAAATGTGTATGCGTGTACTGTATGCAGGGGAACTAAATTTCATTTTCGTTGAAAGAAAAAGGTTCGCCCTTGCCCAAAAGTAACCTATCAGGCGACTAGAAGACATCCATGACACTTTTTTCTGTGGTTGGCAAAACAAAATTCAGAATAAAATGTTTTGTCCTTGCCCAAGGGAAACTCATCAGGTGGCTTAAGGGCAACCACGACATTTTTTTTTTATTTTTTATACATTTTTTTTCTTTTTTTTTCATTATTTTATTAAAAAAACATCTATTTACATCTTCATACTGAGTGGTGTCTTGAAGGTCATACATTCAGTCACCAAATCCATAATACAACATCTCTGTTCATTTGTGAGAGGTTTCTCGAACATATCTTCATACTCTTTCTGTACTGGTGGTGGATTCATTTCAGAAGTATTATGGTGCCACAGTAGATGGACATCATTCTTGTTAACTCTTTCAAGTGCTTCACTAAAACATGTTGTAATCTTCTCTTCTTCAGACATCATGAGGCATACATTATGCTGAATCTGACTTGGATGATCGACTGTACATCCATAACATTTTTCTTTTACTGCAGCGTCAATATTCTCTTCCACATAATGAGCATATGCCAAACAACGTTCATGTTGCAAGCGAACTTGCCTTCAAATATCAATTTCATCAATGATCAATGGCAATGGTTTTGTTCTTCTTACTGTGATCTTCTCTTCTTCGAAGGTGGTTCCCTTGGCTTTTTGAAGTCATCAGAAGGTTTAGTATCTTCAGTTAAAGCTCTTTGTTGGGTGTTGATGGCTGCATCTATTTCATCTATTTGGGATTTCAGTGCATTCCATATTCTTCTAAAGATAGTGCAATCCCAGTCTTCGTTGGATAAGGTTTCTGGTCTTTACCCTCAAAGTATCTTTGAATATGTCTCTTCAGTTCACCCTGGTACTGGGTGACATTAGTTTAAGTCTGCTTGCTACCAAGTCGGAACATCTTCTCTGGTCAATGTTCGATCGTGAATGATGCCAAGTCCATGCTTTGCCTAATCTTATATATCTTTGACGGACGTGTTTGAAAACACCACTACAGTTCAGCAAATTTTGATCGATATTTTCATTCTTGATTGGAGTTTGTGTTTGTTTCCTATTGGATTATAGGTTAAAGTTAGAAAAATTAGAAAATTAGTATAGAAAGTAATGGAAAAGAAACACAATAGGAATACATTAATCTGATTGGCTGATGAACTTCGATCTGATTGGTCAGTTTGGCGATCGAACTGCAATCTTGATCCTTAAACTGTAGGATATGGCCCTCTGCATTTTTATACTGACTTGGGACAGGTCAAGCTACAAACCTCTGTCCAATGGAGATAAGTCATATAACTTGAGTGCATTCCCACCCCCTACAGTTCGTACTTTTTTTCTATTTCAATCCTGTGAGAAGTGTCTCTCTGCATTTTGTACTGAACTTGGGACAGGTCAAGTTTGTCTGATATTTGTCAAGAAGATAAACATCAAATAACTTGAGAGCATTACCACCCCACAACAGGGAATTTTTTTTTTTTTTAATTTTTAAATTTTTTTTTTTTTAAATTTTAAATTTTTTTTTTTTTATATATAAAAAAGGTAGAAGGAAATTTATTCAACAGAGAATGATGATGATGATGATGATGATGAATTGACAACATGAATTACTCCATTGGTAGGGATAACCTAAAACATTTTTTTGACTAAATATAATTGGGTATCATCCGGTTCCAATAGGGGTAACCTAAAGGATACCAGGAATCAACTTTTAAAAAAAAAATAAATGGAATGAAACGTTTTGAAAATAAATATCATTTGATATCATCCAGTTCCAATAGGGGTAACCTAAGGAATACCAGGAATCAATTTAAAAAAAAAATAAATGGAATGAAACTAAACATAAATTTTTTTTGAGTATTTTGAAAATAATTAAATATCATCCAGTTCCAATAGAGGTAACCTAACGGATACCAGGAATCAACTTTTGGAAAGAAAAAAAAAAAAAAATTTTTTGGTTGTACTTAGCCTACACCAGGAGTGTACAACATGAATGATAATTGTTGAAGAACAAATTTCCTTCCATAAACTATTTACAAATATGTACAGGTAATTATTTCCACCCACCCCATGAGAAAAGAAAAGAAAATTTTCATCTTGGATAACCATCTCTGTAAATATAAAAATAATATTGATTGGGATAATTTGAATATAAGAATTATGCTTACCTCTGGATTTCTGTAAAGATTGTGGAAGAATATTCACTGGTTGTAGAAAAAATTATATTGTCAATGGTAAAGTTGATACACCATCATCTCGAACTAGTAGTTTTGGATAAAAATAAGATAAGCCGTCTTTTGTCTGTACGTAAGTAAACATGTCATTTCCATTAAGTCTAAAACCTTTATTTTTTCCTGTTCCTGTCTGTTTGTTTTTGATCATTTTTAAATTTTAAATATGCTTCTTTTGTTAAATCATTTTGTCTTTTATTTATTCCTTTACAACTCAGTTTGTTTGATGGGCTGAAACAATAGTAAGTTTTGCTGCACAATCCAATAACCCCCTCTCCCTCCCATTCAATTTTAAAAAGACCTGGGGTTCTTTTATCAAAAGCTTTCCTGTCCCTGCAGCATTGAGATGGTATTCAGTTATCTCCCCTTAATTTAGTGTTTACATACTCTTCCAAATGGGCATCACAGGTTTCTGAGGGTAACTATTTATGGGTCTGGCGACAGAATGATTCTTTTTTCTCTGGTCTGACTACTTCTTCGAGGGAAGATCCAGAAAGGGCTATGTATAAGCTGTCTGTGTCCGATTCACAAAGTTCAAAATCCTTACAATCAACAAAAAAAATACAAAAAAACATAGTAGAACTGGAACATACGTAACTTGGCATATTGATACACGAAAAAACCAATGTGGTGGGGCAAGTCAAGTTTGATTCTGCTTTTATTCATTTCAATTTCATAAAGTTCTTGGGAGCGCGGTGGCTCAGTAGGTAGAGGTGCAGGCTGCAAGCCGAGAGGTCCTCGGTTCGAATCCCACCTGCGGCAACCGCGTTGTGTCCTTGGGCAAGACACTTCATCTCCATTGCCCGCGTGGGGGCACGATGACGCCGTGTACTAAGGCGTACTGCACGTCGATGGTACGCATGTCTTCAACCAATCTAACCCTGACTGTGCTGCAGTGCGGAGTTACGATGTTGGAGAGCTGGCAGCTGCTTGTCGTTGCTCGGTGGCTCTCTCCGGGTACTCCGGCTTCCTCCACCTGTAAAACTGTCACGGTCATGCTTAGCCATTGTGCATAAATATGTGACCTTAAACATCAATAAATAAATAAATAAATCATAAAGTTCTTCAGTGAGGGTGTTCAGTTTCCGAAAGGCCAGATTATTGATGAGGTTGGACACATTATCTTCATCACAGTACACCACATTCCTATGTTTTGCCTTATTAGTGACTGTCTTCCCATAGCCCGAATCACCTAATAGCTTCATCGTGTCAGCTATGATGGCTTTAATTGGGTCAGAGTCCCCTTCCCGTCGGGCCTGTGATACTTGATCAACAAATGTTTGGAAGCACGCCTTGGGCTGGTACTGGATGACTTGATACATCCGACTGACTACCAGTCCGTGCTGCAAATACCATTTCAATAATGGTGTAGCCAGCGAGATTTTTTCGCCAAAGTAGCTACCAATGAGACTACGGCACGGTTGGCTCATAATGTTGTTGGCTTCAGCATAAGCCTTCATGTGTGGCCCGATATCTTCCCAAGAAATATTTGTATTTTTGAAGATTGGTGTCATTTCTTCAAAAGTTGGTCGGGTACAGAAATGTCGCACTCCACTAGGCCAAAGTTATTGCCTGTGCGGAGTTTCTCGAGAAGTTCGCTGGATGTCATTGAACCATCCACCGAAGTCCCAAACTTTTCCCGGAGAAAGGTCTTTAAGTCTGCATCGGTCTTCTTCTGCTGATGCCACTCACATTCCCAGATTTCTATTATATCATACCCATGGCTCTGTACGTACTGGGTGGTTCCCTTGGTGTTTTCCCTAAGCTCAGACATGGGCTTCCCCCGTACTGCATTGTGAGTGGCCAATGTACCGTCCTTCATATTCAGATAACATTCATGACCGTGCCAGAAACATCCGTGAAACTGATAAACAGTTTTGGTGTCTTTACACCAACCATCTACAGGAACTTGACGTCTACCAATCTTCTTTTCTGTATCATTGTATTCGTGTCGGATGTGGACACCGTCCCTGGTAGACATATATTCCAGCCACTGATGGGCCATCCTACCGTACTTATGGGAATACTCTGATTTAAAGACCGTCTCTTCCTTGCGTCTAATGTAGCAACCTGTTGGCATTTCCTGCATTAATGACCATAAGTACAAGGCGTTGGCATCATAACCTACAACCCCCCCCCCCCCCGCCCCACATCCCTTTGCTTCTGTGCCATACTTAAATTCTCTTATGTTGGTAATATTTTTCTCATGATAATGATTGAATATAATAGAAGCCCCCCCCCCCCCCAATATTGTCCTTGATGAGATAATGTAGATCCTTGTTCTTCTTGTTGATGTTCTTGAAGGATATACCTTCATCGACGGTACTGAATAAATATTTTAGCGTCAGTCCTGGAACGCTGATACCATCCTTAACATATCGATCTCCCTTTCCAAGTAAAATTGTGATTGTTTCTCAATAGACTCTAGGAATGGCTGGACATCTCTATTATTATACCAAATCGGGAAGTCCCTAAATGCCCTTATCCCATTCCCACCCCCACTCCCCCACCCCACCCCCAAACTTGCTGGCAGTAAGCATATTCTTCTTTGGTAATGTTTTCCTTTTTAAAAACCTATAAAAGGAAACTTGGGGAGGTAATTCAGTAGTGTCCAATTTATCAATACAGTCAATCCATTCATAGGGAAAAAATCCTTTAGTAATGGAACACCCAAAAGCCTTGAGAAATTTATCATAACTAAACCCAGGGGCTAAGTAATTGCAAATATCTAAAAATTTCAAATGATCTGTTTTCAAAACCATAAAGTTGTTACTTTATTTCACAACAAAAGACAGCGGGTCATACTTTTTCAGATACTCCATCAGTTCTCACTTTATCACGTTCAAATCATATTTTCCAGAATTAAAACCTAAGATGGGTATTTCCTTCATGTAACGATCAAATTCAGCAGCTAATTTTTCAAATGGGTGGGGTTTAGAATCATCTGTACCTTCCTGTGTCAAAGCATCTTGAATCATTTGCCTGAGGGATAATATGGTGGCCATGTGAATCTCTTGCATGAGAGAGTAACTTTTCTGAGAAATCTCCATTAAATAATTCATCATATTTTCAACCAATGTCTGTGTGTCACCATCAGTAATAAAACATTTGGGATCAACAAAACCGAGGACATTAATACATACACTAACACTGAGGGGTTTGTGTTGAGCTTCCCAGAGAAGAGTATCAGTTGAAGTGGGGAGAGAAGTTTTATCAAAATAACATTCAAAATTAAATGTAGCCCTATAGGGATATGATCGTAAGTGTTCTGGAATAAGAATACCTTCTTCATGTAACTTTTCAAAAATGGTCTTTGGGGTGTGATACATACCACCAACATACTTATAAGACACATCATCAGTACAACAGAGCTCATGGCGATTCAGTCCAAACCCTGTTTTCCACAATTTACCACATTTACGACAAGCAAATGATTTAGAATATTGATTAATGTCAGTGATATAACTAAAATGGTTCTCATACAAATTGACATACATGGTATTCTCAAAATTTCTAATAGACCTATGTACAATTTTAGCCAAAACTTCATCATCTTCCAAAACAAGTTCAAAAACTTCAATATTCACTTCAAATACTTTTTCTCTTTTGGTCAGTTCATCTAATTTCACACCAGGAAAATTATCTTTTGGTTCATTTGTGTATTTACTATACAGGGTCCGAGTAGTAGTATTCAAAGAATGGCGCTCACTTCCGCTCCAGAGGGCTAAACACCGGAATAAACAGAGATTGTCATTATAAACAAAATGGTGGTTCTCATCACTGACAAGGGCAACAATCAAATGATTTTCTAAAATATACTTGGGATTATTTTCAGGGACCCCAACAATTGGATGATTTTTAAGTTTGTTTACATAAAAAGTTACATTGGTTAATTGATGGACAATCCATTTAGAGTTGGGTCTTTGCTGCCTAGCCCATTCCAAATGTCTTCCTGTTCAAGGTCTTCAAGGAAATTCCCAAAATCTACAGCATTTTCAAAAAGAGGTGGCCTATCAAGAACCCGGGCATTATTTTGTGATGGGTGATAAAATCTCAGTTGTTCTGTTTCATTATTTCGTAAAATGAAGCTGTGGCAGGCGGAATGGGATGGAGTGACAAATAACAAGCTTCATCGCTTCCGACCAACTATTTCAGATCACTACCCGTCTAGTAACCTTTGTAGAAAGGATCTTGCAGTTTTGACGTGATGTCATATTGGTCATACGTGATTTACACATTCCTTTTTGTTAGAGGGTAATATGCGACCAGAGTGTGTTCCCTGCCAGCAGGTGTTGTCAGTGGAACACATTCTTTTACATTGTACTGATTTTAATCTTAGTAGACGACAGTATTTCAATGTTGTCTCTCTTCGAGACCTTTTTTACAGTACAAATCCTCATAAAATTCTGTCGTTCTTGAAGGAAATCAACCTTTTTAATAAATTTTAAAATTGTTTTACTCTTTTAATCTGGACTCATTAAGTTTCAGTTCTTCAGGTTGATTTATAAGTTATTCCCTTCCCTTCTCAACACATTGTTGTTTAAATCACTCCGGTCATTGACAGATCTATTGTAGTTATTTTCTATTTTTATTCAATCTTTTTACTATAGCCTTAGCTGCTGATGTGGCGTTAAGCACCAATAAATAAATAAATAAATATATCTTTTTACTTCTCAAATGATAATGACTTTTTACTTTCCACTGTTTTCTCGCCACGATATAGACTTAGGTGCTGATGTGGCATTAAGCACCAATAAATAAATAAATAAATGAAGCTGTAGCTTAAATTAATTTTGAATTTATTTTTTTGAGATTGTGAGCAATTCACATCAAAAATATACTTTGAAAGGAGATTTATACCTTCGGTGACTTGATCCTGGCTCCAACAGTCCAATCCATAGCGGAGACGTCGTGCTGCAGCAGCTGGTAGAATTCAAGTGACGATCTTTGTCAGCGCAACAAGGGAGGTCAATCTCTGGAGTAGACACCAGAACAGCAGAATAGTAATAATGGTGCAGGTTTACTGACTTTCCTGCCAAATGATGAGACTGGTATCTCTTTAAAAAGTGCTGGCAGAATGTTTTCATCAAGAAAAGTGAAAGCATCAGGCTCTAGATCACAAGCACGTTCGTAATTTGAATCTGATAATTCGTTCTTGGTAAGTGCAACATCATGATTAACTGAGGTGTTTGCCATTGATTTGTCAATGCTTGAAGTGCATAATTTATCTTGAGGAAAGCCGGTGTTTTCATTCAGTAAGCTTGCTGATGCTTCATCATCAATAAAATCTGATACCGATCCACCATTTAAGTCAGTGAGGAGTTCCGACCCAGATAGTGCACGTGTTTGATCGGCATCAGAAGTTAATACCATTTCGCCACCCAAGTCAGCGAGAGGTTCCGACCCGGATGATGTAGGTACCAGAGAGTCATCTGATGAACCAGCAGCAAGATCAGACCTTTTCAAATCTGAATCTTTCTCAAAGAGATTGTGTCGTAATCGACGTAACCACAAAGGTAAAATTCTATCCTGGCAACACTTCAGGCGATCATGATGAAGAAGAGATATTCCCTTTTTACCTTGAACTTTGTATAAGGGGACCTTCTCCTCAAGGACTAAATATGGGCCCACCCAAGGTGACTTTAATTTTGAGCTTACACCAATTTTTGTCGAAGAATCTCTTTTATACACAATGTCACCTGATTCAAATCGTTTTTCTATGACCCGTAGATCATAATTTCTTTTTTGTTACTTTTTAGACTGGCCTAAATTGGTACGGGCCAAATTATGAACCTCGCCTAATGCAGCCTCAACAGTGGAACACATTCTTTTAGATTGTACAGATTTCGATCACGTTAGGCGGCGGTTTTTCACTGTGGAGTCTCTTAGAGACCTTTTTTACACTACCAGTCCACGCAAGCTTTTGTCTTTTCTAAAAGAAATCAACCTTTTTAGCAAGTTTTAGAGCTTTGTCTTTTAATCTTCCCATCATGAATTGGTATCAATAGGTTGATTTGTATTATATTTGTTGTTCTTCTTTCTTTATGAATATTCATTTTCACATTTTCATTGTATTATCGTTCATCTATCGCAGTTTTTTTCTTTTTAAAAGCAGTCCTGACCATTACCTTTTAACTCATTTTCATGACTTTCTCGCCACGATATGGCCTTTGTTGCTGATGTGGCGTTAAGCACCAATAAATAAATAAATAAATACTAAATGCAGCCTCAATTTCTTTTACCTATTCTGCAGGAGTTGACATGTGAGGAAAGTTTACACCAAACATCAGATTTATTGGCTGGATGAGCCGAACATCAAATGGTTGGGCGTGTACCCTGTGCTGCGATTAATAGTTGCATGTAGCGCCATAGCTAACAAAGGCAAATCCCTATCCCAGTTTCTATTTTTGTTTTCAAGATAACAGCGGATCATTTGTAACAGTGTTCTATTGAAACGTTCTACCTGTCCATTTGAAGATGGATGATATGGAGTAGTTCTTTTCTTTGCAATTTCTAATAAATTGCAGAGTGACTCAAACAAATGACTTTGAAAATTACTTCCCTGATCAGTTAGAATTTCAAGGGGACATCCAAAGGTAACAATTATGTGGACCAACAATTTCTGTGCTACACTGAGAGCAGTCTGATCTGGGAGTGCAGCGAATTCAACCCATTTTGTAAATTGATCCACCATGAGAAGCACATATTTGTTTCCATTGACACTTTCGTTAAAAGGACCAAGATTGTCTAAATGTACCCTTTCCATTGGAAATCCTGCATGAAATGATTTGAGAGAAGCTCTGGGATTGACAGTTGCCTTTTTGTTAGCATTGCAGACAGGATATGTTTTACATAGTCCTTACAGTTTTCAGTCATGCCACACCAATAAAAGGATTGTTTAAGCCTCACAAGAGTTTTATCCTGCCCTAAATGTCCACTATTTTTTAGATCATGACACATAAAAAGAATTTTGTCTTTCAAAACAGCAGGGACAACAAGAACCAGATAATCTTTGTCATTTTCAACCCAATTATAATACAGAACACTTTGTACAATTCTTAACTGAGACTTACAAAGCCTCAATGATCGAACAGTTGGGCTACACAACCGAAGTTCTGCATTAGAAGGATAAAGACCGTTTTCTAACCAACCTATGACTAGATTTAAGTCAGGGTCTTGCCATTGGATCTCTTGTAACTGCTCGGAAGTGTATGACTGAAACCAAGTATTGCTATTAGAATTCATGTCTTCCGAGGAATCAACATCTTGAGTCGAAACAACCTGAGAATTTATTATTCGAACAGCTAAGGGAATCACGTCATCTACATCATCTTGGAACTGAGACCACTGAGAATGTGCTCAGTGACAGTAATCACAGCCTTTGCAAGGCAAACTTTCCACTTGGGACCCAGCTTTAAAACAATCACATTCAACAATTTTTGAAGGAATTCAAGAGAGCACGTCAGCATTGACATGCTTTTTACCATCCCGGTGAATTATTTTCATGTCGAATTGTGACAACTCCTCCATCCATCTACCTAACTGTCCTTCTATATGTTTGAAACGCATGAGCCATACACGACTATTTTGGTTTGTTCTTAAAATGAAAGATCGGCCCAAAAGGTAATGTCTAAAGTGATGACAGAATTTCACCATGGCCAACAACTCTTTCCTAGTTGTACAATACTTACGCTGAGGCTTTAACATTATGTGACTGGCGTAAGCAATGACTTTTACCTCACCATCTTGTATTTGTGACAATTCGGCAGCTATTGAATAATCTGAAGCGTCAGTGTCCAGGATGAATAACCCGCTGGGAGAAGGAAAAGACAAGACAGGTGGATTTGTTAGCATTTCTTTAAATTTATCAAGAGCTATTTGATGCTTGTTCTCCCAAATATACTCCTTACTGTGCGCTAATTCAAATAGGACAGCTGACAACTGGGCAAACTCCTGTAGGTGATTCCGATGGTAGTTAATAAAACCTAGAAAGGATTGCAATTGAGTTGGATTTTCAGGAATTGGCCAATTTAACACTGCTTCAATTTTGTCTTTGGAAATGGAGATCCCCTGACCACTAACTGTTTTTCCCAAAAACTCAACTTCTCTTTTGAATGAAGCACATTTTCGGGGCTTTAACTTTAACCCATGCTCTTGGAAACGTAACAATACTTTTTCTAAGTTGGAAAAAGCATCATCAAAGTTTTTTCTCAGGACAATTATATCGCCAAGATATACCAGGAGTATTTGCCAGGTAAGCCCTTGGAGCACAAGCTCCATAGCTCTTTGAAAACTTGTGGGTGCATTACACAAGCCAAACCCCATTCTGGTATGCTCAAACAGACCATGACGTGTGACAAATGCTGTTTTCTTAATTGCTTCCTCTGATAGGGGGATCTGATAATAGCCAGAGGCCATGTCCAGTGTTGAGAAATATTCCGTCCCATACAATGTCCAAACAATCTTCAATATTGGGCAATGGAAAACAATCTTTGACTGTGCATTCATTCAAAGCCCGGTAGTCCATGCACCAATGAACAGAACCATCCTTTTTCCGAACAAGAACTGGTACCGACACCCAACAAGAAACAGATGGCCTGATAACACTAGCGTCCAACAATTTTTTCAAGTGTTCTTTTTCCTGATCCTGGAAGCCAAGAGGGGTGCATCTCATTTTATGTTTTACAGGAGTTGCTGAACCTGCATCAATATCATGGACAACTCCAGTTATACACCCAATGTCAAGGTCATGCTTAGCAAATACCTGAGAATAACTTATCAGAAGCCTGCCCAGCCTGATTGCCTGATTAGTTTCCAAATTGATTATTGTTTTTTAAAAATAACTCTTTTAAATGAGTGGGAATTTCAAGCTTAACCATTTCTAACTCATTAGATAAAGAACCATTTTCTGATGGGACATCAACCGTTCTAATATCAACTTCTTGACTTTTCTCTACAGTGGGTTTACAAACAGAGTCGATTTCATCAGCATTTCCTACATGGAGACCTCGCTTAAAATGAACAAAATGACTACTATCATTAAGGATACTCACAAACATTTTTGTACCTCTGCCTACTGTTGAAGATATAAGTGTTCCCTTATGTTGAATTTTGGGTTCTATTATAAAAGCACCAGGCAATGAACCATGAATTTTAACTTCAACGGACCAAATTGAGTTAGGTGGTATTGTAAGACCTTTTTGTACTGTAGCTCAGAAAACCTTGATCTCAGAATTCTTACTCTTTTTGTACAAAGCATTTATTTCCTCTCCAGAAACAGTCACAGTACCATTTCTTAAATTAACAATACACTGATTTTGCACGAGAAAATGAAGACCAAGGATTATCGAATCTGAAATTGGTGCTACAAAAACATCCCATTTAAAAGACTTTGAGCCAATAACAATTTCAACATTTTTGAATATTTTACCAAGAACAGGTTGCTTGGATATTCCATGCAGTTCAACAAATTTTGACGGCTGCAAATTTTGACAATGTTTTTTAAAGAGGCTCTCATTAACGAGAGTCAACATAGCGGCAGTATCTACTACTGCCAATGTAGACTGATTAAAAATATGTACATTCAAGATCAGACTAAAAACCCTCTACCTTTTGTACAAAAATTCCTCAAATGAACTATCAGATTCTGTACACGCTTTTTGACCCTTAGTTACTTGGACCAAGTTTTGGGTCTGGTGCTTGGTCCTATCCCATTTAAATTGTCTCTTTGCCAGGGCTGAATGTCTGTTTCAGAAGATTTGGAAGGGTTGTTAATTCCTCTAGGAGGAGAACCAAGGAAATTCTTAGAATTTTGAGTAGGTGAATTGTACCATGGAGTAGGCCTAGGGGATACACTTTGTGGAGGAGAGAAAGAATGAGACCTGCCAAAGGCAGTATCTGGCGATGACCAGTGACCACCTTGGTTACCTTTTGTAAAACTGAATTGGCTACCTTTATTTATAGGCGAATTTCTGCCAGAATTGTAATTAGTTGATGTTGGACTTTGTTGTTTCTCATAAACAGCCATTGTTAAAGTCTTTAACATAGTTTTTATTTCTTTCACTTCTTCCTTTAAATCAGAAACCTGATTATTTTGTTTGGATTTTTCATTACTTTTGTCTGCACTTGACTCATTGGAAGCAAAAGAAACATGTCTGTGAGCAAAATTTGAAGTTCTCTAGCCAAAAATTGTTCGTTGGTTAGCCAGCGAAGCTTTTACATACTTTAAAGCTCTATTAATAGTTTGGGGATTTTTTTCCATAGCCATCTTAGCTGCTTCTTTCCCCCTACAACCTCGCAAAAAGCATTCAGTTGAAATTTGGTCAATGGTCTTTTTGTTTGCATGTTTAAACCCGTCGATTGCCATACAATAAAAAACTCTTTGCAACAACTCTCCTAAACTTTCGTCATCTTTTGATGCATGAATTGAACCTGCCTTCTAGCAGCAACAGGTTGATCCTTAAGGCAAAATCTCTCTTTAAGTTCTTTTTTTAATTTTCTATAATTTTTGACAAGATGTAATGCTTTTGCATACTCAAGGGCAGTACCTGAAAGGCAGTCAGTTAACCTTTCATTTTTTTTCTATCACTCCATTTTCTTCATTTTGCAATGCATTCAAATTGGAAGATAAATGGCTCCCAATTTAAACTGCTGTCCCTGGTGAATATGGCCATTTTGGGGCGATTCGGGCTTTTACTATGTCTACAGTGCCTACGAGACCTCCTACAACTGTGATCTGAAGAATCAGAAGAACAACTATCAGAGGAGTCATCTGGCATTGAATCATATTCAGTATCACTGCATGAAGTACTAAAAGAATTTGAACAAGACCGTCTATGTTTGTGGCAAGACTTGTCCAATTGAGAGGAGGACCTGTGAGGTGAGTTAGTACTTTCAAATAATTTTGTTCCTGTCGATTTATTTTGATTGAATGTTTCAGTTTCAGGTTTGGAAGTTTTAGGAGTGCTGCTCGAATGTTTTCAATACTGACCATCTGATGGAATAGCATCCATAATTTTGGACAGTATCAGGTCAGCATGAGCATCGATATAAGAAAAACTAGATGACAATCTACAGCTTGTGTAATCGAGAGTTTCTTGTTTTTCTTTTTTTACCTTGGCTGCCATTCGATCATATTCTAGATTGAATTCTTTTAATTGATTGTGGATTTCCATATTAGAGTTATGTTTAACCCTTTCAATTTCCTTATCTTTAATTTTCAGCCTAGTTCATAAAATTTCATTTTGTACCATAGCTGCCTGAAATTTCCTTGACCAATTTTCGTCATTTTGGGACATCGTTTTTTTCTAATTTGTTCAATCTAGATATCATTACCTCCATTTCAGGATTTTTAGTTGGGTCTTTTAAACTAATTTTTTCTTGGGCTAGCCAATTGGCCCAAGTTTCTACAGGAATTTCTGTTTCCCTAACTAAATCCTGTATATCTAATTGTATCTTTTGATCTCTACAGATAACTAGATATCACGGAGGTGGAATCCATCTCTGCGGGACCCGCAGCAACTAACCAATGTTTGGTATAAACTGATGTGAACCGTAATACTAAAATATTTCAAGCAATAGGTAGAATCTGATTAAAATCCCTTCCCAGACTCGAACTTGTCAGAAAAAAACCCAAATTCTGAATAGTTTGACTTTGAGGTCAAACTTCAAGGTCAAAGCATGGCAACCTTGATACGCGACACGTCGTCTTGAGATAATCTACCCACATACCAAATATAAAAACCCTATCTATTAAGGGAAAAAAGTTACAGTCCGGACACAAACTTGGCAAAAAAAAAAATCTGAATAATTTGACTTTGAGGTCAAACTTCAAGGTCAAAGCATGACAACCTTGGTACGCGACAGGTCATCTTGAGATAATCTATCCACATACCAAATATCAAAACCCTATCTATTAAGGGAAAAAAGTTACAGCCTGGACACGAACTTGTCAGAAAAGAACCCCGAATTCGGAATAATTTCACCTTGAGGTCAAAGTTCAAGGTCAAAGCATGGCAACCATGGTACGTGACACATTGCCTTGAGATAATCTATCCACATACCAAATATCAAAACCCTATCTATTAAGGGAAAAAAGTTACAGCCCGGACACGAACTTGTCAAAAAAAAAAAAATCTGAATAATTTGACCTTGAGGTCAAACTTCAAAGTCAAAGCATGGCAACCTTGGCACGCGGCATGTCATCTTGAGATAATCTATCCACATACCAAATATCAAAACCCTATCTATTAAGGAAAAAAAGCTACAGCCCGGACACGAACTTGTCAGAAAAGAACCCCAAATTCGGAATAATTTGATCTTGAGGTCAAAGTTCAAGGTCAAAGCATGACAACCTTGGGACACGACACATCGACTTGACATAATCTACCCACATACCAAATATCAAAACCCTATCTATTAAGGGAAAAAAGTTACAGCCCGGACATGAACTTGTCAGAAAAGAACCCCAAATTCGGAATAATCTGACCTTGAGGTCAAAGTTCAAGGTCAAAGCATGGCAACTGTGGTGCGCGACACATCGTCTTGAGATAATCTACCCACATACCAAATATCGAAACCCTATCTATTAAGGGAAAAAAGTTACAGCCCGGACACAAACTTGTCAGAAAAGAACCCCAAATTCTGAATAATTTGACCTTGAGGTCAAAGTTGATGGTCAAGGCATGGCAACCTTGGTATGCAACACATCGTCTTGAGATAATCTACCCACATACCAAATATCAAAACCCCATCTATTAAGGTAAAAAAGTTACAGCCCGGACACGAACTTGTCAGAAAAGAACCCTGAAAACGGAATACTTTGACCTTGTTCAAGGTCAAAGCATGGCAACCTTAGTACGCGACACATCGTCTTGAGATAATACACCCACATGTCAAATATCAAAACCTTATCTTTTAAGAGAGAAAGATTACAGCCTGGACAAGTTTTTTTACGGATGGGCCGATGGACGGACGCACCCACACATGCACGGACGGACGCACGGACAGAGCGATCACTATGGGGCGTCCGTCTCATGGCGGGGCTCTAATATTTTTTTCAGATTTTGTCTGCCCAATGCCATGTAATTTTTTCAGTTCATCTGCTGTGGCTGTTTGAATGTAAATGGTTGCCATTTTGATGTTCTTGAATAGAATTAATTAATTAATTAATTTTATTAAACTAATTAAATTAAATAACTACACCTTTCCCACTTAATTGAAAAATTTTAAAATTCCCTTTCAAAAATAATTTTCTCCAAAAATAATGAAAATAAAGTTAAATGTACATAATTGTAAATTGAAATAATTGAATATAAAATTGACGCAGAAGATATTTCAGAGAAAGAAATCGGGAAAATTGATTTCATGTTTAGGCCGCCATATTTTGCATGAAATTTGTCATTTCCGTTTCCATTGTTTGCCTTAGCAACGCGGGAAAACGGTCCAAATTGAAAAGAAACAACCAAAAATAAAGAAAAATGAATAAAAATGAAATAAATAGCAGTTACCAAAGAATATAAACGAAGAAGCGATTATTGAGTTGTTCCTCCCCATTTATAGTGTTTGATAAAAAAAAAATTACCGGTATTTATCGTACTGAAAAGTACGAAGTTTTTGTGAAATATTTTCACAAAAAGAGGTTTCCTAACCTGGGAAACGAGTCATCTCGTCGCCAAATGTGAGCAATTAACATCAAAAATATACTTTGAAAGCAGAATTATACCTTTGGTGACTTGATTCTGGCTCCAACAGTCCAATCCGTAGCGGAGACGTCGTGCTGCAGCAGCTGGTAGAATTCAAGTGACGATCGTTGTCAGCGCATCAAGGGAGGTCAATCTCTGGAGTAGACACCAGAACAGCAGAATAGTAATAATGGTGTTCAGTACCAGGTATGTTCTGTCCCCCGTGTCCGTAACTCGTACCACAAGATTGAAAGATTGTTTTATTTAGTTCATAATTCATAATAGATAAATCAGTTGTATCTGGCCTGTAATTAAAAATGTCCTTATTTTCCTATTAGTTATGTAATGGGTCCGAATATTATTCCAATTCCTATGATAAATTTCTGAAATTTCATCACTTGTTTCTGCCAAAAGGTCCTGATCAAATTCAATGGGGTCAATGTCCAAAACAGTACATGTTTTTTTCAGGGTTGTTGCCGGTCGTTCAGAATTCCGTTTCTTGGGGAGAGTAACAGGGAGATGGGCAGTGTTTTTATGCCTATTAAAATGTAAAAGTTGTTTAAATTCCTGTCCACATTCCAAACATATATATACATCTAAGCAGGTTTTTTTATGGTTGTCTAATTTATCTTTCCTAGTAAATGTCTTATAGCAGTTGTTACAGTCAAATGTCTTACCTTGTCCGTGAGTTGTCCTCCTATGTCGATCCATTTTGTCCTTCCTAGTGAATAGTTTCCCACAATCCTCACATGAAAATCCAGAAGTCTCCATAATCCTTAGAATAATGAATGCACAAAATTAGCACACACAAAAAACAATTGAATAATCTGAGTACACAGAGATGATCCTTTTCCGTCAAGAGATGGAATGAAGCCGACTCCACAAAGTAGCTGAATTTATTTAGACGTGACGGACGTTTTTCAAAACGTCATGACGTCATAGCATTTTTTATCGATATTTTCATTCTTGGTTGAGGTTTGTGTTTGTTTCCTATAGGTTTATATGTTAAAGTTGAGAAAATTAGAAAATTAGTATAGAAAGTAATGGGAAAGAAACACATTAGGAATACATTAATCTGATTGGTTGATAATTCTGTTATTTCATTGGTCAGTTTGGAGATCCAAAAAGGAATCTTGAGCCTCACATTAAAAAAAAAATAAAGTTATTAAAAACTTATTAAAATAGTGATGGGGGTCATTTAAGGATGTTACTAAAAATAGAAACTATATAAAACAAGAAGCCCCAGGGGGCCTGAGGGAGCTCACCTGACATGGTAGTCTAAATATCAAACCAGGGACTTGACTTGAATAAGCTGCATACGCCCCCTCCCAAGAAAAGCATATACCAACTAGATGAAGCGATTATGCCCACACAATACACAGGATTTTCCTTCTATTTTCAGTTCCTGCACTTTAACATCCCAAAATTGAGATAAACACACAAAAAACAGATTTTTTTCCCAAACAAAATACTTTCAGCCTAAATTTTTTTCTTCTTCTTAAAACGCATAAAAAACGCTAAAACTAATTTCCGGATTTTGGTCCAAAATTTTCTAAGTCCCACCTGGACCCCAAATTTTCGGTGTAAAAAAAAATGTTTTTTTTTGTCTTAAAATTGGCAGAAACGCATAAAAAACAAAAAACAAAAAAATTATGGATTTTGGTCCAAAATTTTCGAAGTCCCACACAGACCCCAAATATTGAGGGTAAAAAAAATTTTTTTTTTTTGTCTTAAAACTGACCGAAATGCATAAAAAACAAAAACAAAAATTTCCGGATTTTGGTCCAAAATTTTCGAAGTCCCACCCAGACCCAAAATTTTCGGTGTAAAAAAATTTTTCTTGTCTTAGAATTGACAGAAACGCATAAAAAACAAAAAAAAAATTTCCGGATTTTGGTCCAAAATTTTCTAAGTCCCACCCGGACCCCAAATTTTCAGGGGAAAAATTTTTTTTTTTTTTTTTTTGTCTTAAAATTGACAGAAATGCAAAAAAAAACAACAAAAAAATTTTTTTCGGATTTTGGTCCAAAATTTTGTAAGTCCCACCCGGACCCCAAATTTTCAGGGGATAAAAAAAAAAAAAATTTTTGTCTTAAAATTGACAGAAATGCATAAAAAACACAAAAATTTTTTTTTTCGGATTTTGATCCAAAATTTTGTAAGTCCCACCCGGCCCCCAAATTTTCAGGGGAAAAAAAAAGTTTTTTTTTTTTTTGTCTTAAAATTGACCGAAATGCAGAAAAAAACAAAAAAAAAATTTTTCCGATTTTGGTCAAAAATTTTCTAAGTCCCACCCGCACCCCAAATTTTCAGGGGAAAAAAAAAAATTTTTTTTTGTCTTAAAATTGACCGAAATGCAGAGAAAACAAAAAAAAAATTTTTCGGATTTTGGTCCAAAATTTCGAAGTCCGCTACAGGACCCCAAATTTTCAGCCTAAATATGAACCCAGGGATTTGGCTTCAACAAACTTCAATCTCACCCCTCTAAGGATGCTGCATACCAAATATCAAAAACATTCTTATTGCTAGATCTGAAGAAGAAGATTTTTCAAAAATACTCCTCATACTGCACTAATTTAAACATTTGGGCTCCCACAGAGAGCGCAAATATCGACCCAGGCAATTGATTCCAATAAACATGTGAAACAATCTTCCAAAGATGTTATATGTGAAATTTTAAAGCTTTTGGAGCAGTGGTTTCGGAGAAAAGTAGTCTTATGTTTTTCCCATTACCCACAGTGTTAAAAAATGCTGACTCAGTACTTTTTCCAAAAATCCCCAAAAAGTACCCCATGATAAAACCGATGGCAATTTTTTTTTTATCATTCCATTCTGTTGGTCCTAAGGAAGCTTCACAACAAATAAGAATTCTCAGTGCCGTGTAGTTTTGGAGATATGGGCGTTTTCATTTTTTTCTATTTTTAGCTCCTGTGGTTCCCACGGGGCTATGGGGAAAAAAATTTCGGCATAAATTAGGTACTTATGACCCAATAAGCACTTATGTAAAATTTGGTTCAAATCGGCCTCGCGATTTGGAAAATAGAAATTTGGGGCGGGGCCAAAATTTTTGCCCCTCCTTTAACATCGTCAAATATAGCCCCTCCAACTTCTCTTGAACAAACTTGAGTCTACACCTCAAAAGGAAGCTGCATACCAAATATCAAGTCTCTGCTATTGCTGGTTCTTGAGAAGAAGATTTTTTAAGAATTGGAGCATTTTTGCCCCATCCCTCTGCTCAATGTGAGCCGAAACCTAATTTGACAAAAAATCAAAGTCCGCATATATAACCCCTTCTCACATGAAATTTCATTAATATGCGGCCAGTGGTTTGGGAGAAAAAGCCCAAACACCACCTTCACGACGGACGACGGACGAAAAGTGATCAGAATAGCTCACCCTGACTTTCAGTCAGGTGAGCTAAAAAATAAAGGATTCTGGGTAATGACCGAAGGAATTTGTCATATAGCACTGCTCTTCTTATACAATTTATTGGAAAAAAAAACATTACTCTAGTCCAAAGAAACGTACCCACAGGGCTCTCTCGGTACTATTATAAACCATATGGGGCAAATACCAAGCCAGACAATTACTCCTGGTCAATCGAACTCACCCCGTGTACCCAGTGGTACTATAGCACTACGTGCTACTATTATAAGCCAAAAGTTTCGCGATCCTAAATAGGATTCTGAAAGAATTCGAAATAGTACAACTTGTTGGGTTTATTTGGGTAATTAAACGAGTATTTCGGGGAAAATTACTCTTCTACAAAGGAAGACATCCCCGGTACCCCCTTGGTACTATAGCACTACGTGCTAAGCCGACAAATTGGGGAATCCGTAGTAAATAAAGTCAATTTCGGTGATTTGGTGGGATTGTCAGGTTGTTTGTGGTAATTCTACGAATCGGGACATTACTCTTCTACAAAGGAACATACCCTCCAAATATACCCCTGTCTTATTAGAAGGTTTTGGGTCACATAGCAACCACGAGCTACTATAGAAACCAAGATGCCGGCCTCCAGTATACAAAATGGACGACGGAAACACGTATCACCCTAACAACACGCGCTGCGCATGAGCACTCACACCACGTATCACTATGGAGATGACGTCACAAGATGGCCGCTCACGCGGGTTACCATGACAACCAAACATGGCGCCACCAGGTCACGTGACATGACGTCACTTCCCCCTCCCCATTCCCTTTCCCCAATGAGGGTCGTTTCAAACATCTCCTACTTACTAACCATTTATAATTTGAAAATAGTCTACAATAAAATAAACAATACTTAATCTTCGTTATATATATTTATTACTGCGTTCGCTTCGTTAAATTGTCACTTTTTTGTACATTCAGCTGTACATTTAGTACTTTAAAACATAGTTTTTATACACTTACCGTCCTTTTTACCGGCAAAAAGTTGTGTTCGAGCTATTTTTTTAAGCGGGGGTTCATAACTTATTTTCAGATAGCGTTTCGCCAAACACATGCCGAGGTGATAATAAATATTAAAACCAACAACGCATCAGTGGATACCAGTTCTAGATTCCTGTATGTCCTACCCAAATGATCCAGAATCGATCTCAGAGATTCAGGATTTGAAAAAAAAAATATATCCTGGGAAGGGCTCATAATCGTGGGAGCGAATACGCATAATTACATAACGGTTCAAGCGTTATATCGATCTAGTCCCCCCCCTCCCCCCCCCCCCCCCCCCATTTCGAAAATATGAAATGGATTTTTTTATCTAGTGGGGGCGTAGCCAAGATTTTATAATGGGGGGGGGGGGTAACCATTTTTTTTGGGGGGGGGTGGCAATCATGATATTTGGAAGGTCGTTGTGGGGTTCCCCCCCCCCCCCCCTCCAAATGCAAACTGTCACATACTGTTTTTAACCCCCTACCTTTCTTCAGGAGGCACCGGAATTGATTTCCCCCAGAGTCTAGCAACTTAACCTTTTTTCCCAGTGGTGGGGCGGGAGGGGGGAGGGGGGCTCCCAAATGCAAACTGTCACTTATTGTTCTTAACCCAGTAAGCACATACGATTATATTGAAACTGGCATCTGAACACAATCCCTATTGCTTTTCTCTGACACACACTGACGCTTTAGGCTATCTTGAACTTGCACTCCAAGATTGGGCATCAAGTAATTGGTAACATTCCAAATCTATTGCTTGTTAATTCCAGTTGCCCACTATACATATTGTGTATGATAGACACTAATTAATGTGTATTGCGGGCGATTGGAATTAATAACTAATGCATTGTTTACGATAATTTGTTTGTGGGGAGGTCTATCCCTAGTTAGGCCCGGAGGACCCCAAAACGACCTTCCAAATATCATGACCCCCCCCCCCCCCTCCATTACAGAATCCTGGCTACGCCCCCGCTAGTTATATGATCCATTTCTCATATTTTCGAAATGGTGGGGGGGGGGGGGGGGGGGTGGCAAGATCGACATAACGCTGGCATATTTCAATGGCTTGAACTATGGAATTGGGCGTATTCCCTCCCACGGTTGTGGGCCCATTCCCGAACATTTTTTTTCTTCAAATTCTGAATCTCTGAGATCGATTCTGGTGCCTCCTGGGGAATCAAGGGGGTTAAAAACAGTATGTTACGGTTTGCATTTGGGGCCCCTCACCCCCCCCCCCCCTCTTTCCGGGCCCATCACTGTGAGCTCACACAAAGGGGTTGGTGGAGTGAACATAAGGGGCCCTAGTTTTAATAGGCTCATGTGGGTATCACTGAGGTGGGCTTTACAGGAATCTAGAACTAGTATCCACTGGTGTATGGTTGGTTTTAATATTTATTATCACCTCGGCATGTGTTTGGCGAAACGCTAACTGAAAATAAAATATGAGCCCCCGTTTAAAAACAAAAAGCTTGAACACAACTTTTTGCCGGTAAAAGGACGGTAAGCGTATAAAAAACTGTTTTAAAGTACTAAATGTAGGCTACCTCTGAAAGTGTAAACTGACAATTTAATGAAGCCTGCGCAACATAATACGATGATTAAGTATTGTTTGTTTTATAGGAGACTATTTTCAAATTATAAATGGTTTCTCTCCAAAAACAACTTTCTGTTAAATCCCCTCGTAGTGAACAGAAACATCTAAAATTAGCTTCTCCTCCGTCGAGCAAGTATGATAATATTCACCCCGCCGTGCACCTCAGCGAATTCGTTGTTTTCCTTGCACAAAATGGCGTGCCGATCAGTGTCGATGGTGAAATGATCTATTTTGTTTTGAAAATAGTCTCCATTAACGAAACAATACTTAATCTTCCTTCTATATATTTATTATTGCGTAAGCTTCCTTTAATAAACACTTTTCACACATTCAGAGGCGCATTTGGTACTTTAAAACGTAGTTTTTATACACTTACCGTCCTTTTTACCGGATACCGTCCTTTTTACCGGAAAAAGTATTACCCTCGATTACTTCTTGAACAGCAACAAACATTTTTACTAACCACTGATGGAACCTTATGGGGTGGGGGAGAGGGGGGGGGGTGTGTCTTCGGATCATATTTCTCGTCCTCAAAAAATCATTTTTGAACACCCAAAACATATAGCTTATGTACCGTATTTGGAATTTGGAACTATAGTTTGTTACAGTGAGGAGTCAGAGCCCATATTTCTTTAGGACTGAAATGGAAAAATAGTTAACATTTGATCGACGATGTGTGGGGGGGGGGGGGGGGGGGGGGGGCTGAAGGTGTATCTGTTGACCTATGGTTACTTTTATGGAAAATGTAAACCAAGTAGTATGAAGGAATCTTCTTAAACGCGAACTGCCCACAGGCCATATCTTGCTCAGAATCTAGCAGGATCTCATGTTTACTTTCAACTGAAACTCCTGTCAAAGCAAATATATTGGAGTACTTTGGATAACTGACGCGGGGAGGGTCAAACTTTTCTTTAATTGTACATCAATCACAAGGGGTATAAACAGAGCATACGACTTCCTATGAATGAAAGGAGGATAGATTACAATTATAGCACTGACTTACGTCAAAGATTTCAACCATCGGGCGAAGTCAAACTATCCATGTCTCTCGTGGTATTTTCGATTTAAAGTGAAATTACAAATTATACGAGAGTACTTACTGAACATTTGCATCCTCAACACAAGTATGAGGTGGAAAAATAACGCTCTAAAAATCTTAGACCATTTGCATTAAATGTTGATGAGATCTGGAGCGATAGCGTGTCGAGACCACGAATCTGTGATCGAACTTCGAAAATGAAAAATCAAAACTTCAACACGAAAGGATATAGATACATGAAGGTCTATCGTGTATTTGCATTTCCCATTCTGTTTACAAACGATCGGCAAACGCGCTTATCGTTTTAGTTCGATCCAGAAACGTACATAGCGTTTATTTATATCGTTTGTGACGGCTCATACAACTGCGAGATTTTTGCAGTTTTGCTACAACTACTTCCAGCTTGCAGTGCACGGGTATATGATACTTTTGGCCTGGTAATGTATTATTTGAGGATACCTAATCATACCTTTTCAGGATACCATTTGAGGATATCCTTTTTGGATATATCTGAGATAGATATGACTCATAGTACCCTGTTTGGTCCAGCCCTCTTAGCCGACCCCCCCCCCCCCCCCACCGAGACCTTCGTAGCTTCAAGGCCACTACTTGTTCATAGTCACCACCATCTGTTTTTTTATTCAACACTATTGTAGTCACCCAATGCTATAGTTTTCTAAAACCCTTATAGTTGTGGACCATTACTGCCTCGTACTATTACTATCGGCAGCTACTATTCTTCCCTGTGTTTCAACCATTACTAAATTATGGTATTACTACAGCTCAGAGTGCATATCATTACACTGCTGTCGCTGCGGATCGCAGTTGATATCACTATCATTCCACTACTGCTTGCTCGAACAACCATTTCATACTTATTCCAATTTCCCATCATAAGCGATCGAGAAGTTACTGAAAAGTCATTGCTTAGGGATAACAGTCGACCTATGAGACACAGAGTTTCTTCTATACTACACAACCAGACAACCAAGTATAACACTACGTGATTAAACATTACTTACTATCCATACCTACTAAGGACAGTATAACGCTTAGGTGGATCTATAGTGACGTGGACCACAAATGAACCAGCGCGAGTACATACCTTACATCCCCTACTCCCACACTAGACAACCATGCATTACCTCCTACCCCCCCCCCCCCCCCCTCCTGCTTCACCAAGTATTGTGTACTACATATACCAGTTATATGATAATATAAAGCCTTAGAAGGATAGTGGTATAAGGTGATAACATTTGACCAACAAAGGTGCATAGCGTACACTCTAGACAAGCCTGCGTTATCCCCACACACACGCCACAATACTGCTTGACCTAGCAAAACGTACTACCTATTCAATCTGTGGACCAGCACACCGCCATAGATGGAGAGTGTAACAGGGGCTAACATTGAACCAGCAGATGTATAAACCGCACATCCTATACTACCACACTAGACTATCATGCATCCCCCACCCCTTCACCACCCCGGCCACAATATAGACTAGCATTACATACAGAAAAAAATATGAAGCATTAGGTCGATTAGTGGTACCAAGGACTGAAAGGGGACTTACAGGGGTGTATAATGCACATACTATACTACCGTCCTGAACAACCAAGGACTACCTCACAATATCGCACTGGACGACCATGAATTATCTCCACCCGCACCCATAATACTGCATGGGCTAACATTACGTACTGTCTATGCCATCCACAGGATAGTACAAAGCATTCGATCGATCAGCAGTACCAAGGACTAATAGGGGATCTGCAGGGGTATCTACCGCTATTATCATATCAGGCCAGTTCGAAAAGCTCCACACACCCCAGACTCGAAGAACGTTATGTCAGATTGTACAGTGGACAACATTAGCAGTCAACGTTTCTATGACGTCGCGCACCCATCATGATGTCACGCCGTCAACCGTTTCGCGGGGGAATCTATCAAGAAAATTCCCTTTCCATCATCGATATTCCATCACATACTCATTCTATGTTCCCATAGCCCTGTGTGTACACAGGGCTATGCATGAGACCGTACAACATGTATGAGACGCATGTTTTGCACTGGAAAGAGTTCCTCTGGCAAAAGCTTCGGTCCCTATGGGAATTTAACACTAGTTGCTCTAGCAAAGTTTTCGGGTAACCGGACCCGATTTATACGTGCTGCACTACGGTTGTGTAAGAAGGTCCTTCACCTTTTCGGAGGACCAAAACTCTCAATTGGTTAAAATAGTGAGTGAGAGGCTATGGAAAAACTCAGTCATTGATACTGGGCACACGGGGGACTGCGTGCATTCTGATGCCTGTGCATTTTCAGATTTACAATTATTCATTGGTTTTTAAAGCTGCTTTCAGTCTCTGTGGCCATATCATGGTCACCACACAAGTGCAGTGTCAAGTTTATCAAACCATTCTTACCTTTCATGCTCACTTTAGAGTACACACACCCAGACTATAATTAACGAGTCATAATTCAACAGTGAAACATAACTTGTTTACAAACGTAAACAAGCACAGGTCAAATTCTCGGTATTTAATTTTTAATTTATTATGTATCATTAAAAGAGAATCCAATGAAACGATTTCACGATATGTGTACAAAAAGATTTCTTGTGCAAGATCCTAACTCTGCGGTTTGATGTTTGCATTAACATTTTCTTGTTTCTCGGCCATGCTCCATTGTTCCCATCCGACTAGACAACCAGCGTGTATGTGTCGGCGACACTGATTGGTTAGCGGAATGTGCTGATTGGCAGGATTTTAGCATGATGCTGAATTAATTTAGCATGATGCTTAATTATTTTATACGGTGGCTGGGAAAGGACATTCCAAAACATTTTTTTTAATTTTTTTATCCCGATCGATCGACTTAATATCTCGATCGACTAACTATCTCGATCGATCGACTTAAGTATCTCGATCGATCGACTTAATATCTCGATCGATCGACTTAAATATCTCGATCGATCGACTTAACTAAAGCTTGGAAATCGCACCTAAAACGCTGAAATATGAAAACTTTTCCTGGGGGACCCCAGACCCCCACATATGGGAGAGGGACACCCCTCCCGTACCCGCCCCCCTTCAGGCCTTCCGTCTTCGGCATCTCAACCCAGAAACCCTATGTAAGCCCCCCCCCCATTTTGAAATCCCTGCCCCCCCCCCCCCCTATTTTGAAATCCTGGCTACGCCCCTGCATGGTGCCTCTCAAGTCACACATGTTGGGCGTGCATGTGCGTATCGTTAGATGGTGTGGGGGTGGGGGGGGGTGGCGGCTTAAAACATGTAATGAAAAAACTCTACAGAGTCGTACTTTTAGAATCGATCCTATAGGTTATACCTTCATTTAATTCATGGCGTATGTACTACGTGAAATGCTGTATGCCGTGCACGGTAACATCACTAAATTTGTTCCGCTTTAAAGGCAACCACCATTATGAAAGGGCCCCCGTCTCTATCTCGCGGGGGAGGGGAGGTGGGTACAAGATTTTCGGCTACGCCACTGCCGAAGAAGTGCCACTGGAGGCTGGATCCCTCAAGGTTCAGTCCTCAGTCCCCTTCTTTTCATAATATATATTAATGACATCCATAAAGTCGCAGAAAACTGCGTCGAAATATCCCAATTTGCGAACGACAAGGCACTGTACACGGCCAGCAAAAGCCGTGATATCAACGAAAATGAGCTACAAGACGCAGTGGATGACTAAGAGGACTAAAACTAATCTTTACCAAAAATCTAACAGTTCCGAGTATCGATATCTCCCTGTACAACACCTAGCTAAAAACTTACAACGAAGCCAGATTTCATTTTCTAGGTGTCACAGTTGACAGTAAACTCCACCTAAACAAACATATCTCTAATACGGTGGCCAAAGCTAATAAGCGTATCAATCTCCTAAAAATGATCCGCGGTAAAGACTAGGGGCAAACAAACAGGTGCTACTAAAGCTCTATAAAACTTTTATCAGACCAGTCCTCGACTTTGGGATAGTAACCAAAACCATAGGTAAAACTAATATACAAAAACTACATTCATAATCACGCGCTGAGAGTTGCACTAAGAGACCATCCCAGACCCACTACTACATAAAGAAGCCGACACCGATATGATTGAAATCCAACTCCAAAAGATAGCCGACAAAACGCTCCACCGACTCAATTCTAACAGTGAACTGATCTCCGATCTGAATGACTACATGAAACTAAAGCTCAAAATTAAAAAAAAAAACGCTGAGCCACACCACTTACCACCGCCCCACACCTCGACACCAACGCACCCTCCCCAATGGGTGGGGTGGGTGGGTGTGGTAGTGTGGACGGAGTGGGTAAGTGATCAAAGATAATTGCTTCGATCATTATTCATGGCCCCTAATCGCACCAGTCTCACTAGCAGCTTACTACAACTCACATCCTGCTAAAACAAACAACACCCTCAAAAATAACTGCCTGGCGACGAACTGCTGCAAGAACATCCACTGTAACCCTCCCCCCCCCCCCCCCCGAACAGTGTGGTAGCTGTCAACAGGCAGCGTGTTCAAAACAGTAATTTAGACCCAGTGCTTTTCTTCTTCTTTTCAAAAAACCGAACACGCAAACAATACTAAGCATCCACTGAGTCCCCCACAGTGTAGTAGTTGTCAATAGGCAGCGTGCTAATTCAGCAAAACCGGCCCGGTCCGACTCCACAAACACCAACAGATTATAATTAACTCAGCAAGCACGCAAAGCGCCACCCATAACATCAGGGAAAAAACACTACAGAAACGAAGCCAACAAACAGCGCGACTAATATGAACGATTGCAATCCCAAGGTGGGCTTGGGCCCCGGAAATGGAGCACTCCATGCCATCGTCTGCTGGACCACTTGCCCTATAAGGTGCAAGTGTGCTCCCCAACTTACTTTTTTCTCATAACCGTTATGGATTATACTCCCACTCCCCCCCCCCCCCCCCCCATTCTCTAAGGGTCGCCATCCACCCTTAGGGATGCGAGTGTTGGTCCTGCGACCTGCCGTACCCTAGGGGTTTTTTTTCACTTTTTTTCATCCCGGCCAGCAATAGCAGGGCGGCTGAGGAACCCGCGATGTTCCTCTCTTCGGCGGTCTCACAAAAGTTCGTTCACAGGTGCAGTTCCACAACAACAATGAAAGGCCAGAGGCAGACTATACTTGCCGATGAAGGCCCCTTCAACCGAGGCAATAACTCAGCGGCAAACTATATTTACCTGAAGATTCACAGAAGAAGAGCACGCCATCTTACGAAACGGTTCTCTACAACAACAGAAGTCCCAGAAGATAATCTCCAGACAACCAACAAGAGGAAAACGCACACCTCACCATCCCCAGAACCACCAGAGCCACCACACAACCACCACCGCGACGGAAAGCCAGAGGCAGACTATACTTGACAATGACGGGCGTACCTACCCACAAAAAATCAAAGTGGCAGACAATACTTGCTGAAAAACAGCCAGACGAAGACTTCTCTCCTTTTCTTTCTTTTCAGGAATGGTACCACACGGGCTGACCCCACCCCCCCCCCCCCCCCCAGAATGGCCAGATTCCATGGCTCTTCACTACAAACTAGAAAATATTGCTGCCTCCCAGCAAGAAGCCACCAGAACGATGATATCGATACCTGGAAAGACGCAGAACCACCTACCACTGTTGAAAATACCAATACCTCCGAAGAACAACTTGCAGTCCTAGCTGCAAAAGTTTCAGTTATGGTTGCTGAAACCCTCTTAGCGCAACAAACCACCAAAAAGAATGAGACCGACGTATAAGAAATGACTTGAACCCACTCTACAACAGCCCTTTTAAGGGCTCCCAAATATATAAAAGGCCTTTTTTATCACAATACACACCATTATCGTATTACCCGGTACAAACCCATACCAAGTGTAACCCCCCGATTTTCTGTATGCATTATAACCCCTCCCCAAATAGGCCCCACGTCCCCTTTACTACCTCCCCATGGTTAATTCCCACTTCCCTAGGGGGGTTTGATCATCCCCTACTAGGCGGGTCCTCAGGTGGCGGATAGAGGACGGCCTGCTCAATTGGGCAGGTTTGCTAATTTCTAATTGGCAGGTTTGCTCAATTGAGTTGGTTCGCTGCGAAATACACAAATACGCAGCCCCGGACCAAAATGATCAATCCTGCTAATACCATCTGGCAGGCACCTTGTTCTCCCGTGAGGTGCGTTCCGAAGGCCCCGGAAGAAGGAATCCTGGCAGTTGAGGACTCGGGCCCCGGTTAGGGCAGTCTCCATGGATGGGGATCAGGTCGTAAACTCTGTTTGGCCCTGGTCTCCATTTTTTCAGATAATGTCCAAGACACTGCTTTGGCCCCAATTTCGGGAGTAGAAGGATGGTCGGATGGCCCGTTCTGGCCAATCGGGAGCCCCCACCCCAAAAGTACTGGGTGTCACGTCGGGGGGCATTTGGTGGTCATTCATTCAATCATTTCTTTTAATCACATACCATAATTGCCATTGTATACTGTTTTCAAACATTTTATTTTTAACAACTACTAAATTTTGCTGCACTGTCTCTTTCAGTTCTACGTGACAATTATTATTTTAATGCTTTATAAAGTGATTGGTTGAATGATCGCCATCTGAAGACCTGGCACTTCCACACACGGGTCAATCAGCTAGTGGCATACTTCGGTATCAACACTGGCTGTGTATACTGCTCCATACCAGGTATGTGGGAATACCGGCAACCTGGTGGGTTAACTGCAAAGCAGTAACCCTACCCCTTGTTGGACTCCGCGGTGGGTGGGAGCCGGGGCAATGAACTTTTAAAAAAATAAACATGGCTAAAATACCACAAAAAAAAACAAAAACGAGGGTACGAATTTCAATTTTCAGACAATGACTCCGACTCAGATCAAGACAAAGAACAAACCGTTTTGAAAAGCTGGCCAAAATTTATCATTATATATGCTAACAATGAGAATAAAAAAGCATCTGATATTAATCCATTTGCTTTAGAAAAAGCCATAAAAGGAATAGCTGGTGATGTTAAAAATGTTAGAAAGTTAAGATCAGGGGCAATTCTAATTGAATGTAAACGGGAAATGCAGGCTTTGAATTTACTTAAGATAGATAAACTCGTTGATATGGAGGTCAATACCTTTGCCCATAAAACATTAAACAGCTGCAAAGGTGTTGTACGCACTAAGGAACTGTCAGGCATTGATGTATTGGAAATTCAAAAAGAACTAGAATCACAGGGGGTTACTAACGTTAAAAGGATTGAAATTAAAAAAGAAGGAAAGCCTATACAAACAAATACTTACATATTGACATTTAACTCTTCTCGGCCACCAAAATCATTGAAAGTAGGATACATGAACATCGGAGTGGATTTATTCATTCCAAATCCACTTCTATGTTTCAAATGTCAGAAATATGGTCACGGACAAAATAATTGTAAAGGAAGAAATATCTGTTTTAAATGTGGCGAAGAACATCCGGACCCTTGCATAAATACCATCAAGTGTTGTAACTGCCAGGGCAATCATGTGGCTGCATCAAAGGATTGCCCTGTTTGGAAAAGAGAAAAAGAAATTCAAAAAGTTAAATGCGAAAGACAAATCAGTTTTAAGGAGGCGAGAACAATAGTGACATCAATGCCTGGCATGAACCTATCATCACCAACTTATGCAAAAAAAATTAACACAAAAATTACCAACAACTTCAATGGAATGTCAAACGCAATATACGTGGCTTAAAGGGACGATTCCCTCTTTAGTACAGGGTTTCACAATAGAACAAACAGAGATGCAGTCAACACAAACAAATTCCACAACACAAACAACAGAGAAATTAAAAGCAGGACAAACACAGGAGGGAACCAAAGATTTAACAAAATCAGAACAGAAAAAAGAACAAAATCCCAAACCAATAGATGATAAAACAGAACGAAAAATAGGAAAGGATACGCCCAAACCTGTACAAACTAAGGAACATAACACTTATTCAGAACAGAAAAATGAACAAAACCAAACAAAGTCTAAACCAGAACAAAGATCACAACAGCACAATCTTAGTCAGAGTCAAATTAAAAAATTAGAAAAAGAGGAAAAGAAAAAAGAAAAAATGAAACAAAAACAATTATCAGACAGATAACCAAAGGTTCTTCAAAACCCTGTTGTTCGCAACAGGTTTGAAGGTCTTGAGGATATGGAGGTAGGTGATTGTATCAATGAAACATTCAAACAATTACGTCCGATTTCTTCACAGAATAGATCCCCGAGGAAAAATTCACCGAAGAAAACTACAGGGGCCATTTAGCCCAAACGCCCACCCTCTAAACCTCCATTGAAATATGGCTAATACAAACAAAAATAACATAATACAGTGGTTTTAATGAACTGGGTCTTCTCAGCCAAAAATATAAACCTGTTGCTTTTTTCCTGCAGGAAACTCTTTTAAAGAAACCTGAGGCTCACGATCATTCAGCTTCGTATAATGCCTGGGCAGATGATACTGACCTTCACATTCATGGAACATCTGTTTTGGTTATAGAGGATATCATTCACAGATCTGTACCTTTGAATACAAATTTACAGGCTGTGGCGGTACGCCTAACTTTAGACAAAACAGTCACACTTTGTTCGATTTACGTGTCACCAAATAAAGCACTACATCTGAGTGATCTTGAGCTTCTGGTCCAACAGCTCCCAACCCCATACATTTTGTTGGGTGATTTTAACGCTCAAAACCCTCTTTGGGGTAATTCCTGCAGTCAAGAAGATGTAAAAGGGAAAACTGTGGAAGAGTTCATTACAAAGTTTGACTTTTGCTTGTTCAATGAGGGTCAGACACTTGTCTGCACCCCGCATCTGGTTCTTACACTTCAATTGATCTTTCAATTGCATGCCCTTCCCTCTTTCTCGATTATTCTTGGAAGGTGGAAGGTGACTTGTGCGCCAGTGACCACTTTCCGGTTGTGTTGGAGAGTGTAGTTCCGGCAGACGATGGGAGGGTGCCCCAGTGGAGCTTAAAAAGGCTGACTGGGAGACCTTCATCTTGCTCTGTTCTGAACGCCTCACACTGGAGAAATTTAGAGAAAGTGCTGACCAGATTGAACATTTTACAACAGAGTTACTTGACATTGTAAGCCAGGTCATTCCTAAAACCTCGACAAATCCTAAACGTTTCACCAAACCATGGTTTGATAACGAATGTAAACAGGCTATAAAGGATCGCAAGAAAACTGAACGGGAATTCAACAAATCACATCTACAAATAATTTAGATAAATTACGTATAAATCGGGCAAAAACAAGACGACTAATAAAACAAAAAAAGAAATCTTCCTGGGAAAATTATGTTTCAAAGCTGAACCAAAACACCCCCATCAACAAAATTTGGAAAATGATTAAAAAAATTAAAGGTGAAGAAACCAAATCAACTGTACAACATCTAAAAGACAACAACATGCTTATCACATCAAAAAAAGAAATTTCAAACAAATTGGCCTCCACATTTTTGAAACATTAATCGTCTGAAAATTGTAATCCAGAATTTCTCAAAATTAAAAAACAGCAAGAAAAACAAAAGCTCAAATTTACCTCCAACAATTTAGAAGATTATCACGAACCTTTCTCTATGGAAGAGTTAAATAACTCTTTGCATAGAGCAAAGGATACTGCCACCGGACCCGATGAAATACATTACAAAATTTTAAAGCATCTGCCACAATCATCACTTGAACTTTTACTGTCAGTTTTCAATGACATATGGGTGACTGGCCAGTTTCCACCTTCTTGGCATAATGCTACAGTAATTCCTATTCCAAAGCCTGATAAAGATCACAGCAACCCAAGTAATTATAGGCTTATCGCTTTAACAAGTTGTCTGTGTAAAACCATGGAAAGGATGATCAATGATCGACTTGTCTGGTTTCTGGAATCGAACAATCTACTTGCGAATGTTCAGTGTGGTTTCAGAAACCAGAGAAGTACTGTGGATCATTTGGTTAGACTAGAAACGTTTATACGAAATGCCTTCGCCAGAAAAGAACATGTGGTCGCCATCTTCTTTGACCTGGAAAAGGCATATGACACAACGTGGACGTATGGGATTTTAAAAGATCTTTTTAACATGGGGTTTGGGTTTATTGAAAATTTTTTAAAGGATCACCAATTTCAGGTTCGTGTTGGGTCAACGTTATCTGATCCTCACGAACAGGAATTGGGGGTCCCTCAGGGTAGTATTTTATCTGTTACCCTCTTTACAATTAAAATTAATAGTATCATCGACGCAATTGAGAATATGGTAGATTCGTCATTGTATGTCGATGACTTTTTGATCTGCTATAGCAGCAAAAAGATGAATGCTATAGAGCGCAAACTTCAGCTGTGTTTAAATAGGATTCAAATATGGGCTATCGAAAATGGTTTTAAATTTTCAAAGACAAAAACGAATTGTGTTCATTTTTGCAAACTTCGGAAACATCACCTCGATCCGGAGTTGAAAATTGATGGTAGTCCTATTAAAGTTGTTAAGGAAGTGAAATTCTTAGGTTTGTTGTTTGACAACAAACTGAATTTCACTTCCCATATAAAACATCTAAAAGTTAAATGTAAGAGAGCACTGAATCTACTGAAGGTTGTCGGCAGCACTTATTGGGGTGCTGACCAAAAGACTTTGCTCCATCTGTATAGATCACTTGTTCGGTCAAAATAAGATTACGGTTGTGTAGTTTACGGTTCTGCAAGGAAATCATATCTCAAACCACTTGATGCAATTCATAATAGTGGTATTAGAATTGGTCTGGGGGCTTTTCGAACATCCCCTATAGACTTGATGCTCGTTGAAGCAGAGGAACTTTCTCTTGAGAAGCGCAGAATTAAATTGTCTCTCCAATATGTGTCTAAACTTTTGGCCAATCCTTCAAATCCTGCTTATAATTGTGTTACAGACCCTCAAAATGTTGATTTCTTTAACCGCCACCAAAAACATATTCCTCCATTGGGAATTAGAATTAAATCCCACATGGAGTCCACCAAAATTGAACCACATACAATAAAAGAAAATCGTAAAACACATATTCCTCTTTGGAATCATAAAAAACCTACAGTTATTTTGGACCTTGCTTCTACCAGAAAATCTGATACCAATTCCTTGCAGTTCAAACAAAAATATGCCAAAATAAAGTCCAAGTATAGTACATATACAAGGATCTATACAGATGGATCTAAAGATGGTGACAAAGTATCATCAGCTGCTGTTACTGGTGATCATATTACCTCAATCAGAATACCGAATCAAAGTTCTATTTACACAGCTGAAGTTAAAGCTATTCAACTCGCACTTGAGCACATCGAGAATTCACAGGAAAGAAAGTCGATCATCTTCTCCGACTCTCTTTCCTCTTTACTTGCTTTACTCAACCCCCAAGTATTAGTCCAAGTATTGAAGTGAATCTTAGGAAGTTTGTAGTCATGTTTTGAGTAACCATTGCTGGGCTTGAGACAATCTATAAATTATACTTTGGGCACAGACATTGATTCACACATCATGACCTTTCACTCACCTCCAATTATTCAGGTGTGCTATGTATATATATTTTTTATGTCAGTTTACACTTGTTAAAATAATTAAAACCATAGCAAATTAACTTTTCTGTGTTGAGTCACATTAGGTGGACATAGTTCAAGAACAACGAATCTGGAATCCTTTTTCTGGGTCATGGAGGTCTAGGGAGGTATACCCTTGATAAGTTTTGCCAGGGTCACAAAAGATATTGGAACTCCTGGACCTCATCCCGTTACATTTTTGGCGAGCAGGGTTCTTGAATAGAAACCATGTCCACATCTAGAAAGTATAAAGGTTTATCCCCAGCACAAATCCAAGGGCTGGAAGGATAGTTGAGGATTGAGGATGTTGTTGTCCAAGAATCTCCTAATTTTGGAGATAATAGTTTATTTGAATTGAAAGGCAGTTTCAGGAGTTATCAGTTCATTATGATCTGCGTAAGGCAGACTTTGAAAGGCAAAGGGCTCTTAGAGCTGAATCAAATGTTTTACCTAGTCCTATTAGGCCACAAACAAATAATGAAATATATAAAGTTTCTTCACTTCCTGCGGTGGATGATTTAGGTAATGAAAGGCGTTTTACCTAGTCCTATTAGGCCACAAACAAATAATGAAATATATAAAGTTTCTTCACTTCCTGATGTGGATGATTTAGGTAATGAAAGGCATGTGGATTCCCTGTACTCTCTAGTTCAACATTTAAGAGTTTTCCCAGACAAAGGGAGAAGGTTGCAAGTAAAATATCTACCATCCCACAACTGAACTCTGAAAGTTTACATTCTCTGGGGAGAAATTTTCCTCTTTGCCGTGAAAAGGAACTTGACAAGTATGATGGGAAGATGGTTGAATTAAAGGATTTCTTAGTTCATTTTGAGCAGGTGGCTGAATGGAATAGGTGGTCCTATAGGGAAAAGGGTCAGCAATTGGTAATGTGTTTGAGGGAGGAGGCACAAATGTTATTAGTAGACCTGTCTTTGGCTCAGAGAACAGACTATGAAATTCTTAAGTCAAAACTGACAAAAAGGTTTAATCATCAGGAATTTCTTATAGCCCATCATTGTGAGTTTCGATCAAGGAAGCGAACTAAAAATGAGTCACCAGCAGATTATGGTTATATTTTGCGGAGACTAGGTTGTTTGGCATTTCCTGATATGGCTTTCGAAGATAGGGAAATAAATGTACTGGAACAATTCATTAATGGAATTGGAAATTCTGCTATTCATAAGCACGTGATATTTCATCATCCCTAATCTCTAGAAACTGCAATTTCTTTGGCAACTGAGTTTGAGGCAGTGAAAGGGAAACAATTTGGTCTTTCTAAACCAATATTGGAGATAGGTGAAGGATTGATAGGTGCAGTAAAAGAATCATCTGATTCGGATTCTACTGCTAGTGTCAAAAGTAGAGGTACTGATTGTGGTGATTTGGAAAAGTTGGTTAAAGAAATGAAGGAGTGTTTAGATAAAATGTAAAGGTTTTGAAGTTGATGGAATAGAAAGAAGAGTTCAATAGATATGGCCTCGATAGAATGTTATAGATGCCACAAATTGGGGCATTATTCTTATAATTGCCCACTTAAAGATACACCCATGGCAAATATGGAGAAGCAATCATTTAAGACAAACTAAAAAGGGTTACACCAGTGACCCATAGTGTACGCCCAGAATAGACTAGTCAGGGGTCAATTGTTAGTGTAAATTTGATTTAAAAATCTTGCATGGGGTAACCAAGGCCTTCTCGTCCGAGAACCACGACAAATCAGCGGCTGGCCAAAGTGTTATTATTATGCTGAGGTTATGTTTGGAAGTAAGGTTCAAATTTGTTTATTTGACACTGGTTCAGCTTGCAGTTTGTTATCCAAAGACACATGGAAAAGAATAGGCAGAGAGTCTATGCAGTTAATGGATGTTGACTTGTCTTTGTTGGCAGTTGATGGAAATATTTTGGAGGTTATGGGAAAGGTTAATTTGGCATTTGTTTTGGAGGAATTGGATTTCTGTCATGACTTTGTGGTTGCTGATTGGGCTGGCATTTGTGGAATATTGGGAATGGATTTCTTGGAACAGAATCATGTTGTTTTAAGTATTTCCAAAAGCTACATGCAAATAGCCGGGAAAGTGATTAAGTTGTAAAGGGAAATTAATTCATTTTGTGGTCGAGTGAAACTTTCTAGTGCTGTTAATGTTCCAGCAGATTCAGAACTTGTAGTGCATGGTTATGTTGAAGGAGATTAATCTAGCTTTAGAAATAATTTATTAGAACCGTATAATTATTTAAATAAAAAAAGGCCTATTGATTGCTAGAACTTTGGTAGAGCTAACGAAAGTTTTATTTTCCATTCTGAATGTAACTGAAAGGCCTGTTAGACTTAAGAAACACACATTAATAGGTAGTTTACAGTCAGCTGAAATCATGAATGAAAATAATAAAGAGATAATAACAGCTAAGTCTGATCTCCCTGGATCATTATTGGAGTTATTTAAGAGGGCATCAGAGAAATTAAATGAAGAGCAAAAATTTAAATTCTATAAGTTTTTGGTTGAGTACCAAGATGTATTCATGTCACCTGATGGGAAGTTAGTGAGAACAAACAAAGTTAAACACAGCATTGACACAGGGTCAAATAGGCCTATAAAGATTCCACCACAAAGGTTACCTTATGCCCAGAAGCCTATAGTTGAGGAGGAAATTTCAAAAATGCTTCAGAATGACATAATAGAAACAAGTGATAGTCCATGGTCTGCTCCACTTTTACTGGTGCACAAGAAAGATAACACATGGAGGATTTGTGTTGATTATTGAAAACTTAACTCCATAACCAAAAAAGATGCATACCCTCTCCCCAGAATTGATGAATCATTGGATTCTTTGGCAGGATCCAAGTGGTTCAGCACTTTGAATCTAGTATCGGGGTACTGGTAATGTGAGATGGAGGAAAAAGATAAGCAAAAGACAGCTTCTTCAACACATCTAGGTTTGTTTCAGTTCAAGGTCATGGCATTTGGCCTCTGCAACGCACCAGTTGCTACGAGAGGTTAATGGAACTGGTATTGAGAGGTCTTAGGTGGGTAAAATGTCTTTGTTATCTAGACGATATTATTGTTTTGGGATCTACATTTGATGAGGCTTTTCATAATGTCCGGTTAGTTTTCGATCATCTTTGGAAAGCAAATTTGATTCTTAAACCCTCTAAGTGTACATTGTTTCAAAATGAGGTTAAATTTCTTGGCCATGTTGTGTCAGATAAAGGAATTCAATGTGATTCCGATATAGTGAATGCTATTGAAAATTGGCCAGTCCCTAGTAATGTGTCAGAGGTGAGAAGTTTTTGGGGTTTGGCTGGATATTATAGGTGGTTTGTTCCCATTTTTTCTACAGTAGTTGCTCCCCTTACTCAATTCACTAGAAAAGGAAGGAAATTTATTTGGACAGAAGAAAGCCAAACAGCTTTCGATAAATTAAAGAAATTATTGACAACTGCTGCAATTTTATCCTATCCCAAGCCTAATGCTGAATTCATATTGGACACAGATGACAGTTCAACTGGGTTAGGTGCTGTTCTCTCCCAGGTACAGGATGGGGAGGAGAAAGTCATTGCTTATGCTAGTAGGACTTTGAATAACCATCAGGTTCGATATTGCACCACCTATAAAGAACTACTTGCTGTTCTTACTTTTGTTAAGCAATATAGACATTTCCTCTGGGGAAGACATTTTACAGTTCAGACAGATCACGCCTCACTAAGATGGTTAAAAAACTTCAAAAATCCCGAAGTCATGTTGGCTAGATGGTTGTCCATTTTAGAAACATATGATTTTTTCATATCGCATAGAAAGGGAAATTTGCACAGAAATGCAGACAGTTTATCTAGGAGACCTGCAAATCATCGCAAATGTCAAGATTGTCCTGACTGCCATGTTAAAATAAATGTTGAGTCACTAACTCAAAATTTGTCATCTCATAAAGTTGAAGATAAAAGTAAGATAAAATCAAGACTAAATATAGCTCCAGTAAAGATTGCTGAAATGCATCCAATTCAGGAGATGTTGATGATTCTGGTTTGTTAAGGTCATTGGACTCTGATTGGTTGCAAACTTGGTCTTACTTCAGTGGCAACAAAAGGACTATTCAGTTGGTAAAATAATAGCCTTAAAGAACGAATATGACAGAAAAATGCCTAAACACGTTATGTTTGAGGCTTCACAGGAAGTTAAAATTCTTTGGGGTTTGTGGGAATCTCTTGTGGTTCACGATAACTTACTCTTTTATAAGTGGATTAATACTGAAAATGCAGAAACATTACTCTTAATAGCACCAAGGGAATTGAGGTTCCGAATGTCCAAAGATCTTTAATCTTTACATGAATCCAAAACTGCTGGTCACTTAGGAAGGGATAGAACAACTCATTCTATTAGGCATAGGGTGTATTGGCCTGGTATGTCATCCAACATAAGACGATGGTGTAAACAATGTATAGATTATGCCTGAGCTAAACCTGTTCCTGGGTTGGGGCGTTCAGCTCTTCACTCATCGAGAGTTGGGGTACCACTGGAACAGGCTGGAGTCGACATAACTGGGCCAATGCCTCAGACATCTGATGTTAATGAGTATATCGTTGTGCTCTGTGATTATTGTACTAAGTGGACTGAGGCTTATGCTGTCCCTAATCATACTTGACTGTTGGTGACAAAATTGTAAATGAATTTATTAGAAGATTTGGTGTTCCTAAACATCTTCATTCAGACCAGCCTAGAGAATTTGAATCAGAACTCTTTAGAGTTATGTGTGAAAAATTGGGCATTGAAAAGACTAGAACTACTCTATATCAATCAGATGGGTTGGTTGAAAGATATAACCATACTTTGCAAACTATGTTAACAATCTATGCCAATGAAAATCGAAATAACTGGGATGAGAATCTGCCATTTGTTCTTATGGCCTATTGGTTGGCAATTCAGGAAAGTACTGGTTGTTCCCCAAATCTCCTGAAGTTTTGTGTCCTTTAGATTTGATAATTGGAAATCCACCTTGCTCCCCAATATACTCATGCCATGTTGAATATGTGGAATGGCTCCAAAGTGTCTTTAGTGATACGTATGAGTATGTGCGTAAAAATCTCTTCAAAGCCACTCAGAAACAAAAGAGGTATTATGATAGGGGATTAAAACCAAGAGTATTTGAATCCAATAATTTTGTCTGGAGGTGGCACCCACCATCTTCAGAGGTTAAATTAGGATTAGGATGGATAGGTCCTTACAAAGTAATCAGAAAAATAAAAGATGTTACATATGAGTTGCAACGAAACCCACAAAGTAAACCAATTGTTCTTCATATAGATCAATTAAAACGTTACAATGGAGTTTCATCACCTGAAAATTGGGGCTTAACTGTCGAAAATAATGAAAATGAAATAACCTCTTTAGAAAATAGCTTAGACAATAGTTTCGAAAATTCCAATCCGGCAGTTGATTTATTGAATGACAAAACAGAAGTTCCTTGGATCCTGTAGGTTAAGAGAACTAGGTGTGGGCATCAAGTAAGAAAACCTGTCATCTACTCACCCTAACAAAGCAGAATGTATATATGTAATAAAGTACAAATATGATTATCTTATTTTATTTTATTTTATTTTATTTTTATAAGCACTTCTTTCTTGTGGGTAAATATGAATGGCAAAGCACACAAACTACCCATCATGACTGAGTAACATATATCGATTCTATTCCTGGTGTTTCAGAAATAAATGTTCCTTAAAGACATGATGATCTCAGAAAGTAGTTGTGTTTTTCTTTTCGCAACCGTAAAGATGATGTGTCTGGGAACTTTGAGAACTTGGAAGTTTCCACTGTGATCTTTCAATTGCAAATAAACTTTTTATTTCTGAATGTTACTTGTACAACCAATCAGAGTAGTTGTTAAGGAACAGCTCAGTAGTTGGAAATTTAACTGATATCATGTGTTCAAAATTTCACTTTCCGTGGCATGATTTTACCTGGAGATAATTCACTGATAGTAACTGTTTAACAGTTCCGTAGGTGGAAATTATTTGTTATCTTAGGGTAAATCTAATTAAAAGAAAAATAAACATAAAAACAAATTTGGTCTTAGCATTTGGTATAGTGAGTCTGTAAGAACAAAATGGTACCATTGTTCGTTTTGACCTCTCCAGAGGGGAGAGTTGGACCATGCAAATTGTGTAGCATATGTGTACCAAATGCACTAGCACAAGTTGAATCTGTGAAGTTAGTTTCATATGATGGAGCACAGTGATGACTGTAAACTAAAGATGTAAACGAATATCAATTTTCCACAATTCCAAACATGGAACCTCTAGAGATTGCAGTAAGCAAGAGAGAGATGGTGTCATTAGACAATGACATGAGAGTGGAATGGCCAGATGATGGGATGCCTTGCCCTGTGGCAGCTTGCAAAACAGAGCATGTGTTTAGAACATTAACAGCATATCGGCAGCATTATGTAAGGTTTCATGATAAATCCGTTGATTTGAGGTGCTGTGCGGTAGACGGGTGTAGTGTTGTGGACATTAAACGTTCGGAGATTCGACGTCACATGATAAGGATCCACCATCTTACGAGAGAAGAGGCAACCCAGAAAGTAGAGATAGTACAAAGAGTAACGAGGAGGAACTTGAAGTACATCAACCCACAAGACTTTTTGTGTCCTAAGCCTCGTCTCCATACAGATGAGAGGGAGGAAGAACATAGAAAGAGGAAGGCACTCTCACTGGTATCCCATGATTTATCAAGAGATACAGTGGATGTGTGTGATGTCCATGTGGTGGTGACTGATGATGGGACAGTAACCAAGAAACAGTGTGGTTTGTGGAAGTGACTTTTTGTGATATTGCCCAGAGAAAGAGAATAGGGTATATTTTTTTTAGGGGGAAGGGGGTTTAAGATGGGTGGAGTGTGACAGGGTTGATTTGTGTGAATCAATGTTTGTCATTGTTTATCGATTGTCTCAGGTTCTTTTTCAGATTTTCTAAATTTCTATTCCGTACTTGTCATTCATGCTTTAATTAATTCCTTAGTTTGGCTTACAACTAAATATATTTGTAATATTTATTTTAAAATTTCCAGTCACTATATCGTTCAGTGAAAACTAACAACTTCCACCATTTTGAGAAGTAAACCAAAATGTTTTTAAAAGCCATAATTTTATTGGTTCAAGTCGGTATCCGGCTTATTCGGACCTTGGCTCTTTCAGACCTTGGCTCATTCGAACCCTGGCTTTTTTGGACCTCCGGCTTATTCAGACCCTGGCTTTTTCGGACCTCCGGCTTATTCGGACCCCCATATATATAATGACAATATTGACAAATATTTGTTGAGAAAAGGTGACAAAAATCTTTTCCTGATATGAATTGTGATCACCATGTTATTTCCAAGATAAAAGACTACATTATACAAACACAGTAATCATCAGTCAATGATGAGTTGATCAACTATCCTGTACAAACAATCACACCAATGATTAGTGTTTCCACTTCAGAGATGTGTTTCTACATAGATGTTGTTAACACTTACATAGGTGTCAATTCATATCTTATATATTGGGATTTTTTTGGGACATTTCAAGGTTTGCGATTGACAGTCATACTGAACGGACGTGTCTGTGAAAGCTCCTGACTGAACACATCTCACAGCTTGGATATCAACAAAGCCTATTGTTCTCTGTACCACTTCTGTGCACTCTAGTGTAATTTTGTAAGTGTTTATCTTTAACTCTATCTATTTTCTGTCTGCTTTTCCCTGTTAAAACTAAATATACTTTAACGAAATATTTTACCAATAATTTGCTGATAATAACTGATAGCTGAACAGAGTGACATGGCAACTAACTCCACCACTGAACCCACTTCGGGAATGGATTTAATATCGATGATATCTGGATTTCAAAAAGAGATAGCCAGATTGAACGACACTATAGCGGGTTTGCGCTCGGATCTTAGGGCTCAAAAAGAACAGTTCTTGAAAGAAAAAATGGAATTAATAAAAGCTTCGACGAAATCAAAAAAGGAAAATAAGTCGGCATCTGGAAAAAAGGGAAGAGGAAGAAATAATGCAGGTTTGGGTTCGTGCCCCAGCAACGGAAACTCTAAACAAAAGGGCAAAGGTGTGGAGTCCAACTCGCTGGGCCCTAAAACGAACACAGTTACGGATATCGCTAGTGCTTCTAAACCAGTTGATACAACTCAGCAGTTTTCGAAAACTAATCCTAGCAAGGGGATGGTGGGCAAAACTAATCCTACACCTGTTTCGCCCTTTATAGATAATACCGCTGAGATGGGGAGACCTGTGCACGACATCTCTTTGGAGGTACCACCAAATCAGGGCTCGGAACTCGTTACCACCAGTCAAGACAACTGGTTGCGTTCGCTCATAGAGCAAGAGGCAACTACTGTTCCCACCTGTGATGTGGTCAATTAGATTACGCCGCGCCCGAAAAGGAAATTGGATACAGACTTCCAGGAAAATGGTGAGTCCCTGGAAATAGAAACGCTGGTTAAGAAAACCCGGAAAGCGTCGACACACACCGATAACCTGGGTGTTGTTGACAATGAGACCTCGGACACCATGGATGTTACAGTAGTAACAACCAGTGCGGAGATCCACAATGATGGGAAATCGGCAGACAGTAACGCACCGGAAACGATACCGGCGACGCCAGCATTCACCACTGACGGTGGTGTATCATTTGCCGACAAGGTAAGAGCCCTTTCTAAACAACCTCAAAAGGATAATACGGCCAAACACCAGAAGAATAAACAGCCGCATCAACCGCTGCAAAACCCTTGCGTAGTCGTCACAAGGGTTCCCACAAAGATCAATGATGGGGATATTGTTGAAGCCCTGTCGGGATACTCGTGGGGGAGACTAATATCTAAGACTACAGGCAACCCTACGTGGAAAATTAAAGTAAAATGCCCCAATAGAGCCATAAAACTTAACTTCATTAACAAAGGTGTTTGTATAAACTGACAAAAATGGAGTATCGTGTTTTGCCTCAGCCCACACAGTGTCATAAATGCCAGAAATTTGGCCATATGTCGAACAGATGCAAAGGAGAGTTGCGTTTCATGAAATGCGGCGAAAAACATATGATAAAGTCGTGCAAGGTTTCAACATTGAAATGCCCAAATTGTAACGGGCAACACCCAAGCAATTATCGGGGGTGTCCCCACTACAAAAAAGTTAAAGCCGACATAGAACTCAAGGCTATTAATGTCTTCAGCGTAGAAAACTCAACCTCTCAACATTCGATGTGCAGCCTAATGGCTGGTTCAATTTTTAATATAATGAACAAACACTTCGACGTCAGTCTTTCCGATATATGTAAAGAAGTTGGGAAAACAGCATCCAAATTATATCGAACTCAAATCTCTTCCTCGCTAATAGAAGCCGCCATAAATAAAATATAAATCACACCCACAACACGTTAACTAGTACAATTACGTCAGGTACTGAACACTTATGGATAAGTTGAAAATAATTCAGTGGAACGCTCGAAGCATTAACTGCAAAAGCTCACAAATGTCCGATTACTTCACAAACGTGGATGTAATTGGTATCAGCGAAACATGGTTAAAGCCAAGTAAGACATTTTTGCTAAGTGGATTCAACATCATTAGAAGAGACCGTCCCACACAACGTGGAGGCGGAGTCGCTCTCCTCATAAGGCAGGACTTAAAATATAAAACGATATCAAGCGATCATCTCACTAACCTCCTAAACTGCTGTCTCTCTAGTGGATACTTCCCAAAATGTTGGAAAGTAGCTACAGGAGTCATGATACCCAAACCCGACAAGGATTTGAGCAACCCAGCTAAACACCGCCCAATCAGCCTACTCAGCTGTATTGAAAAAATTTTCGAACGGATTCTCACGACTAGACTCCGCAGCCATCTCGAATCAGTCAGCTTTTTCAATAAGTGGCAAAGGGCATACAGAAGCCAAAGAGAGGGAATCGAGCATATTTATAGACTGGTAGATTATATGAAAACGGCGTTCAGTCAAAATGAAATAGGAACCGCGCTATTACTCGACGTAGAAAAGGCGTTTGACTCTGTCTGGCACAATGGCATGAGATACAAACTAGCTAAAATGGGGCTACCTACCAAAATTCTAAGGATCGTATCATCATTTTTATCTGATCGAAAAATCAAAGTGAGGGTCAACCGCGAAGTGTCAGCCGAGGTAAAACTCGAAGCGGGCACTCCACAGGGTTCAGTCCCCAGCCCGCTTCTATTTATAATATATGTAAATGACATTGACAAACTAGGGAAGAACCATGTTGAACTATCTCAATTCTCAGACGACAAAGGAATGTGGACGGCCAGTAAGTCTGGAAACATAATACAAAACCGCCTGCAGGATACCATCCGCGACCTGCAAAACTGGTGCGCTCTGTGGCGCATCAAGCTAAATGCCACGAAAACACAAAGAATCACATTCTATAAAAACAAAGGAAAAAGCCTGTCCCTAATATTGAGCTTAAGCTTTACGATCATAAACTTAAAGCTAGTAATGAGGCAAAGTTTCTGGGATTCACCCAGGATCGCATTCTTAATCTAAACAATCACATAAACTCAGTCACTGTCAAAGCCACTAAACGCATCAATTTCCTGAAAATGATTAGAGGTAAAAATTGGGGAGCCAATAAAGAAATTCTCCTCAATCTTTACAAATCATATATACGACCAGTACTAGAGTATGGGGCCATAATAACAAGTGACCTGAATAAAACCAACATTGAAAAACTACAACGGGTCCAAAATCATGCCTTGCGCATGGCTCTGCGCGAGCCCACGTGGACATCGATAAAACAACTTCACGAGATAGCAAAAATAGACACTATAGCAATGCGCTTAAAAGATCTTCAAAGCAAAACTCTAAATAGACTTCAAGACAACGAATTAATAATAGAACTCAATGCGCATCGCGTCCTCAATAGGAAAACTAAATAATCTGGGGCGTGTCTATCGAAAGGGTTAAAGATTACATCATTGTGATGGGGTGAGCCAGGCATTCTGTGACTTCAATTTAGAACTGGCTGCGGGTGACACGATACGCACGAAAGCTTGCCTCTGTTACCAGTGGGAGTTGCAAACAGCGAGGAAAATCTCCACCTGCTGCCGGTTCTCCCCTCCCTGAGATATAAATCTCGGGGAAAAAATGCTGGCTTCCCCATCCACATGTCACTGGTCGTCACGGACGGAACAGTTGTAAATTAAAAACCGAATTGCTCTAATTTCCAGCTCTCTATCTTTTCTACCTCCTCTATCTCATCAGACACACGACCAAACTGAATGACAAAATGACAAACTATGAGGGATTGAAACAATCCTCATGCAAAGATGTGCAGAAAACCTAACAAGACCAAGGCAAGGATTGAAACAATCTTGCCAGCAAACAGCCCTTTTAAGGGCTTTTTTGTGGGTGGGGGAGGTCATTTGGAATTCCCGAAGGATAACCAGATACCTCAAAATCACATACGGCATCCTATCTCCCAGAAGGCTTGATGGATGACTCCCGGTTTTTTTCAAACTAAATTGTTGGAGCTTTCTCCACTCCTTTTTTGTAACCGCTATGGTCATATACCGGGGCCGCTACCAAACCAGCGTTTCTGTTTGGTTTTCTTTTTTCTTCTTCCCTTAAAATTGCCATCGCACAACACTATATTCTGGCTCGCCACCATGGTGGGACTCAAATCTCTACCATCGCCAAGCTGGAACCGAATAGAGCCCACTCTCTAATAGTCTTAATGGCGTTGAGGGAATGATTTTTGACAATCTATCACTCCAACGCAAACTGCCGGGAATTCTACCCGCGTGCATACCCCCTTAGACCCCATTTGAGGCAATAGGAAAGCTAGGCCTGTGTGATCCAAGTGAAATAAAATAAGGCTAACCGGGTCGCAAGGGATTTGTAAATCCCACATCGTCCCTGCGCGCCTTCGGCGCACTAAAACCTTCCATTCATTCATTTCAAGCGTGTCCAGTTGTAGTGCATGAAAATAAAGGAAGTTATCAAAGCAACATTTCTACTCACATCCACCCTGCGACACCTGGTATAGATGTAGCAGTTAAGATCTTTGCCGATATCAAAGATACAGCCCGTAATGACCACTTCGAGACTGCAGGAACAACAGTAAAACAGGTCACTGACCGCTATCTTGATGATGAACTTCCAGAGGCATCTCGTCCAGGATTCGACCACTTCATCTAAAATTGCAAGAGATCTTCAGGAATTTTTCCAGTATGTTGAAACGACATGGATAGAGGGCACAACTTGGCCAGTAGACACATGGTCCGTCTTTGGTCGGAGTATCAGAACCAACAATGATTGCGAAGGGTGGCACAACAGGTTAAACCAACGTGCCAAGAAAGGAAACTTGCCTTTTTATCTGACCATCACCCTCTTAAATAAAGAAGCTAGCCAGACACCTGTAAATGATTTCAGAGGGTAAACTGAGAAGAAAACAGCAAACGAAGATAAGGGAGGTGACATGAAAGCTAATGGAACTTAGGCAAGATTACTCAACGAAAGACATAACAACAAATAGACTACTTAAAGAAGCTGCCAAACTGTGTGCCCCAGTGTAAAAGGTATAATGTACTGTGTATATTTGTTATCATATAATTTCGTTTAGTCATTATGTATGATTGTATTTGTATGAAATTTGAGTGAATATTTGCCGTGCGTGTATTTTGCTTTTTCTCATGAAATAAACTGTTAAACATTTAAATTTGTCTGTATTCAAAGTTTAAGATAGAACAGAATATAAATAAAAGGTGAAATGTTTCTGAATTCTTATCATTGTTGCCATTATATATATGGGGGTCCGAATAAACCGGAGGTCCGAAAAAGCAAGGGTCCGAATAAGCCGGAGGTCCGAATAAGCCAGGGTCCGATTGAGCCAAGGTCCAAAAGAGCCAAGGTCCGAATAAGCCGACAACCGTTCAAGTCCATCAGTAGCTCCAGTCCAGAGGCAGCTGTTAGTTTGTTTATGCACGGATTCCCATCTCTCTCAAGTTAATCAGATCTTCAAATCTTATTGGCTGTTTTGGCTATATATAATCGATTTCAAGTCACTTCAGTAAAGTCACAAGAACCTACAGGTTTGTCAACTTTACCTTCTCTGACAAGGACTTACTGGCCCGTCTTTGGGTGGTTGGTGTGCTTTGCAATAATACAGAATTATGTAGTAAAAATGGCCCTACCGAAATAAATCATTTTCTGTTGTTAGGATGAGTAGATGACTGTTTTCCCCCTTTAAATTATGCGCTAAATTAATGGCGATGCAGGCTAAGCTAAAAGTTTAGAGGGATTATTTTTCCAAATTGAAGACAAGATTAATATCAGTTCATCGATAGATAAAACTGTCCAAGTTAAAATCGTAGGGTAGTATACTAGGCCCTTGTAAATCCACCTTTTTTAATATCAAAATAGTAGAATACTATGTTCCTATAAACCCACCTTTTGGAAATGTCAAAATATAATACCAATAGTAGTATACTAGGTACTTATAAACCCACTTTTTGTGGGTATTAAAATATAATTTAGTATAACACTAACACTGAATGGTAGTATACCAGGCTTCAACAAACTCATTTTTTGGACTTCTTTTGAGTATTGAAGTGCATCTTGGGAAGTTTGTAGTCATGTTTTGAGTAACCATTGCTAAGGCTTGAGACAACCTATAAATTATAGTTTGGGCACAGATTTTGATTCACACATCATGACCTTTCACTCACCTCCCATTATTCAGGTGTGCAGTGAATATTTTTTATGTCAGTTTACACTTGTTAAAATAATTAAAACCATAGCAAATTAACTTTTCTGTGTTGAGTCACATTAGGTGGACATAGTTCAAGAACAACGAATCTGGAATCCTTTTTCTGGGTCATGGAGGTCTAGGGAGGTGTACCCTTGATAAGTTTTGCCAGGGTCACAGAAGATATTGGAACCCCTCGACCTCGTCCCGTTATACTACAAATGACATTGGAATAGTCACTGATTCACAAGGAGCATTGAAACGGGGAACGTTGGCTAATAAATGTGAATTTGCGCCACTCAGCACCATTGAGACCCCTAGTGCCGATTTTGGGGTGAGCTCGGTACCCAATTTTGGTAGCAATCTTCATGAATCTATTTGTGCCACCCCACAATGCAGTTTATTTGGCAATAAACAGCTGTGCCATTAGCGCATGATACACCCATTATTAATTACAAGCGGGAAGCACACAATATGAGTTTGAATGTGTACTTGTCAGGTGTTTTTTTTATATATTTGCAACTAAAAAATCGTGAAAATTGCTCTAAGGATTTTCAAGTTATTGTTCGACATGTGGAAAACTGGTTATATTTTGACGAATGAAGTCCCATAACTCTGGAATGACATATCGGACAGCGACACAAATAGAAAAGGTGAGTCCTTCCATCAACATATACTTGCCACCAAAAAATCATGAAAATTGCTCAAAGTCCGACATGTGGAAAATTGCCTATACTTTGATGAATCAAGTCCCATAACTCTGGAATGACAAACCGGACATGACACAAATCGAAAGGGTGATTCCTTCTATCAACATATACTTGCAACCAAAAAATCATGAAAATTGCTATAAGCATTTTCAAGTTATTGTTCAACATGTGGAAAATTGCTTATATTTTGACGAATGAAGTCCCATAACTCTGGAATGACATATCGGACAGTGACACAAATAGAAAAGGTGAGTCCTTCCATCAACATATACTTGCCACCAAAAAACCATGAAAATTGCTCAAAGCATTTTTAAGTTATTGTCCGACATGTGGAAAATTGCCTATATTTTAACGAATCAAGTCCCATAACAATGGAATGACAAATCGAACAGCGACACAAAGTGAAAGGGAGCTTCCTTCCATCAACATATACTTTCCACCAAAAAATCACAAAAATTCCTTTAAGCGTTTTCGAGTTATTGTACGACGTTTGGATGGACAGATGGGCGGACAGCGGTATACCATAATACGATCGTTTTTTCAAAACGGGCGTATAAAAATTGGTTGATAAATGCGGTTTGGAGCAACTCAGCACATTTGGGCTCCTAGAGTGCCCAATTTTGGGAGGGTCAGGTACCCAATTTTGGTGGCAATCTTCATGAATCTATTTGTGCCACCCCACAATGAAGTTTATTTGGCAAAAATCGGTTGATAAATGAGATTTGGAGCAACTCGGCACTTTTGGACTCCTAGGGTGCCCAATTTTGGAAGGATCAGGTACCCAATTTTGGTGGCAATCTTCATGAATCTATTTGTGCCACCCTACAATGCATTTTGTTTGGCAAAAATCGGTCGATAAATGCGATTTGAAGCAACTCAGCACCTTTGGGCTCCTGGGGTGCCCAATTTTCGGAGTGTCAGGTGCCCAATTTTGGTGACAATCTTCATGAATGTATTCGTGCCACCCCAGAATACAGTTTATGTGGTGAAAACCAGTTGATAAATGCGATTTGGAGCAACTCAATACTTTTGGGCTCTTAGGGTGCCCAATTTTGGGAGGGTCAGGTACCCAATTTTGGTGGCAATCTTCATTAATCTATTTGTGCCACCCCAGAATGAAGTTTATTTGGCGAAAATCGGTTGTTAGCGAATGTCGAATAAGGAACCAGGAATAAGTAATGGTTGTCACGTTCATCGATTTTGAGCATGACATAGATCATGTATTTGATACACTGATATTGGTGGAAGGATTCTATAGGAGATATAAGACGGTGCAGGATTATGGTACATTTTAAAATACTGTTTTAGCTTATGTTTATCTCGGTGTGTCTGCAGTATCTCCCGACCAGTTTCTTCATATAAGATTCTGTTGGCACTCAGGGTGGTACCAGTAATAATGCGGGCAGCTGCAATTTGAAAATTTTCAAAATTCTGTGAGTCATTTTAGTATAGTTGTCCCAAACTGTGTCTACATATTCAAGCAGGGGTCTCACAAAGTTAAAAATAAATTTTCTCGTGTTTTGCGATCCCAGAGAAATTTATTTTCCCTTAAAAGGTCCAGGCGAGACCAGGCTTTTGCACCGATATGTTCTATGTAGTTATTCCAAGTACAATTAGAGTTGAGGATTACATCTAAATGTTTATGTTCTTTGATTTCCTTAATAGGAATGTTGGCCATTGTGGGGAGAGAGTAATCAACCGGGGCCCTTTTACGTGATATGATCATGCTTTCAGTTTTTTTCTGCTAACCACGAATGAGCCCACTATCCTATTCTGGATAGGTCGTTATTCAAAATACAAGAGGCCTAGGGCCAATACTACAAAACTTTTACAATTGTATTTTCTAGAATTGTATTTTCTAGTTATGATTTTAAATGGGTTAAAATGAACAATTAGCATTTTCAAATCTGGTAAAATGCTAATGATTCCTTTTAGTCAGTTATATTAATAGGTAGAAAATACAATTCTACAAAATACAATTACAATCGTTTTATAGAATTGGCCCCTGGTGTGGATCTTCAACAACTGAGTACAGAGTTATATCATCTGCGAACTCAAGCGCATGCTGCTTGTTAGGCCAACAGTTATTTCCTTAATATATATATATGGCTAACACAATCAAACATAACATAACACAGTGGAATTGTCGAGGTTTTAGAGCCAATGTTAATGAACTGGGTCTTCACAGCCAAAAACATAAACCTGTTGCTTTTTGCCTGCAGGAAACTCTTTTAAAGAAACCCGAAGCTCAAGATCATTCAGCTTTTAAGCATTATACTTCGTATAATGCCTGGGCAGATGATAATGATCTTCATATTCGTGGAACATCTGTTTTAGTTAGGAATGACATCATTCACAGTTCTGTTCCATTACAGACAAATTTACAGGCTGTGGTGGTACGCCTAACATTAAACAAAACAGTAACACTTTGTTCGATTTATCTTTCACCAAGTAAAGCCCTAAAGCTGAATGATCTTGAGTTACTGGTTCAACAGCTCCCAACTCCATACATTTTGTTGAGTGATTTTAACGCACATAGCAATCGTTGGGGTAATTCCTGCAGTCAAGAAGATGTAAAAGTTAAAACTGTAGAAGAGTTCATTACTAAATATGACTTGTGTTTGTTTAATGATGGACCAGACACTTATTTGCACCCCGCATCTGGTTCGTATACATCAATTGATCTTTCAATTGCATGCCCTTCTATCTTCCTTGATTTTTCTTGGAAGGTAGAACATGACTTGTGCGGGAGTGACCACTTTCCAATTGTGTTGGAGAGTGTAGTTCCGGCAGATGATGAGAGGGTGTCCCAGTGGAGCTTAAAAAGGGCTGACTGGGAGACTTTTCGTCGCTCTGTTCTGAACGCCTAACACGGGAGAAATTTGGAGAAAGTGCTGACCAAATAGAACATTTCACCACAGAGTTGTTTGACATTGCAAGCAAGGTCATTCCTAAAACCTCGACAAATTCAAAACGTTTCACCAAACCATGGTTTGATACTGATTGCAAACAGGCTATTAAAGATCGCAAAAAGACTGAACGGGAATTTAATAAGTCACCAACCACACGGAACTTGGACAAACTTCGTATAAACCGGGCAAAAACAAGACGACTGATTAAACAAAAAAAAGAGAAGTTCTTGGAAAACATATGTGTCTACACTTAATCAAAACACCCCTATCAATAAAATTTGGAAAATGATAAGGAAAATCAACGGAAAATGCACAAAATCAACGGTTCAACATCTGAAAGATAACAACACATTAATCACATCAAAAAAAGAAATTTCAAATAAATTGGCCTCCACATGTTCGAAACATTCGTCGTCTGAAAATTGTGATCCTGAATTTCTCAAAGTTAAAAAACAAGAAAAACAAAAGCTCAAATTTACCTCCAATAATTCAGAGGATTACAACGAACCTTTCTCTATGGAAGAGTTAAACAGCTCTTTACATAGAGCAAAGGATACTGCCACTGGACCCGATGAAATACATTATCAAATTTTAAAACATTTGCCGCAATCATCTCTTGAACTTTTACTATCTATTTTAATGACATTTGGTTGACTGGCCAGTTTCCACCTTCTTGGCGCAAAGCAATAATAATTCCCATTCCTAAGCCTGATAAGGATCACAGCAACCCTAGTAATTATAGGCCTATTGCCTTAACAAGTTGTCTGTGCAAAACCATGGAGAGGATGATCAATGATCGACTTGTCTGGTTTCTGGAATTGAACAATCTGCTGCAGATGTTCAGTGTGGTTTTAGAAACCAGAGAAGTACTGTGGATCATTTGGTTAGACTTGAAACGTTTATAAGAAATGCCTTCGCCAGAAAAGAACATGTGGTCGCCATCTTCTTTGATTTGGAGAAGGCATATGATACAACGTGGATGTATGGGATTTTAAAAGATTTTTTTAACATGGGGTTGAGAGGGTGTATGCCTCTTTTTATTGAAAACTTTTTAAAGGACCGCCAATTTCAGGTTCGTGTTGGGTCAACGTTATCTGATCCTCACGAGCAGGAATTGGGGGTCCCTCAGGGTAGTATTTTGTCCGTTACCCTCTTTTCAATTAAAATTAATAGTATCATCGATGCAATTGAGAATATGGTAGATTCGTCATTGTATGTCGATGACTTTTTGGTCTGCTATAGCAGCAAAAACATGAATGCTATAGAGCGCAAACTTCAGCTGTGTTTAAATAGGATCCAAAAATGGGCTATCGAAAATGGTTTCAAATTTTAAAAGACAAAAACGAATTCTGTTCATTTTTGCAAACTTCGGAAACATCACCTCGATCCGGAGTTGAAAATTGATGGTAGTCCTATTAAAGTTGTTAAGGAAGTGAAATTCTTAGGTTTGTTGTTTTGACAACAAACTGAATTTCACTTCCCACATAAAACAACTAAAAGTTAAATGTAAGAGAGTTCTGAACCTACTGAAAGTTGTTGGTAGCGCCGATTGGGGTGCTGACCAAAAATTTTTGCTAGATCTGTATAGATCACTTGTTCGATCAAAGTTAGATTACGGTTGTATAGTTTACGGTTCTGCAAATCCTCACGGGCAGGAGTTGGGGGTTCCTCAAGGAAGTATTTTATCTGTTACCCTTTTTTCAGTAAAAATCAATAGTATTATTGATGCAATTGAGAATATGGTTGACTCGTCATTGTTTGTAGATGACTTTTTAATCTGCTATAGCAGCAAAAAAAATGAATGCTATAGAGCGCAAACTTCAGCTGTGTTTGAATAGAATCCAGAAATGGGCTACAGAAAACGGCTTCAAATTTTCTAAAACGAAAACTAATTGCGTTCATTTCTGTAAGCTCCGGAAACACCACCTTGATCCGGAATTGAAAATAGACGGGAGTGTTCGACAGCAAACTGAATTTCACTTCTCAAATAAAACAACTAAAAGTGTAAAAGTGTAAAAGGGCACTGAACCTTTTGAAGGTAGTTGGTAGCACTGATTGGGGTGCTGACCAAAAAACATTACTCCATCTGTATAGATCACTTGTCAGATCAAAATTAGATTATGGCTGTGTGGTTTACGGTTCAGCAAGAAAGTCATATCTCAAACCTCTTGATGCCATTCATAATAGTGGCATAAGAATCAGCCTTGGTGCTTTTCGAACATCACCGGTAGATTCGATGCTTGTTGAGGCAGAGGAGCCTTCTCTTGAGAAGCGCAGAATTAAACTTTCACTCCAATATGTTTCAAAACTTCTTTCTAATCCGCCCAACCCTGCATACAATTGTGTCTCAGAACCTCAAAATACTGAATTTTTTAACCGTCATCAGAAACATATCCCTCCCTTGGGAATTAGAATAAAACCTCATATGGAGTCTGCCAAAATTGAACCAGTTACAATGAAAGAGAACCGTGAACCAAACTCCTCCTTGGCATCTTAAAAAGCCATCAGTTATTTTGGACCTAGCATCTACTAAAAAGTCTGAAACAAATTCTCTGCAGTTTAAGCAGAAATATTCTGAAATTAAGTCCAAGTACAGTACATATACAAGGATCTATACAGATGGATCAAAAGATGGTGACAAAGTAGCATCAGCTGTTGTCACTGATAATCATGTCACTTCAATCAGAATACCGAATCAAAGTTCTATCTTCACAGCTGAAGTTAAAGCTTTACAGCTCGCACTCGAACATATCGAAAATGTACAGGAAAAGAAGTCGATTATTTTTTCTGACTCTCTTTCCTCTTTGCTTGCTTTGCTCAACCCCAAGTTGAAGAACCCTCTCATTTTGGAACTTCGTGAGAAATTAACAACTCTCGTGTCTGACCAATATGATATCGTGTTCTGCTGGTTACCCGGACATGTAGGTATCGCTGGTAACACCAAAGCAGACAGTGCAGCAAAACAGGCTTTAACAAAGCCTCTCACTGATTTTAACATCCCTTACAGTGATTTTAAGCCTCATATTAGTAGTTACATGAAATTTATGTGGCTGGCGGAATGGGATGGGGCGACAAATAACAAGCTCCGTCGCTTCCGACCAACTATTTCTGATCACTACCCATCCAGTAACCTTTGTAGAAAAGATCATGTTATTCTGACGCGGTGTCATATTGGTCATACAGGACTAACACATTCCTTTTTGTTGGAGGGTTCTGTGCGACCAGAGTGTGTTCCCTGCCAGCAGGTGTTGTCAGTGGAACACATTCATTTACATTGTACAGATTTTAATCTTGTCAGAGGGCAGTATTTTTCTGTAGGATCTCTGAGAGATCTGTTTTATCATACGAGCCCGAATATAATTCTCTCATTTTTGAAAACAATCAACCTTTTTAATAAATTTTAAAATTGTTTTTATCATCTTAAACTCGAGTCTTTAAGACTTAAATTCACCAAGTTGATTTGTGAATTATTCATATTTCTTGTTTCTTCACGCATCACTGTTCATATTACATTCTCTATCATTTTTATTATAGTTGTTTTTTACTCATCTTTGTATTTCGTTTTTATCATGTTTTTCTTTTAACGTTTTCTCGCCACGATATAGCCTTAGCTGCTGACGTGGCGTTAAGCACCAATAAATAAATAATAAATAATACGGTTCTGCAAGGAAATCATATCTCAAACCACTTGATGCAATTCATAATAGTGGTATTAGAATTAGCCTCGGGGCTTTTCGAACATCCCCAATAGACTTGATGCTTGTTGAAGCAGAGGAGCCTTCTCTGGAGAAGCGTAGAATTAAATTATCTCTCCAGTATGTATCTAAACTTTTGGCCAATCCTTCATATCCTGCTTATAATTGTGTTTCAGAACCTCAAAATGTTGACTTTCTTGACCGCCACCAGAAACACATTCCTCCATTGGCAATTAGAATCAAACCCCACATGGAGTCTGCCAAAATTGATTCTGATTCTATAAAAGAAAACCGCAAATCACATATTCCTCCTTGGCATCTTAAAAAACCTACAATTATTTTGGACCTTGCTTCTACAAAAAAATCTGATACCAATTCCTTGCAGTTTAAACAAAAATATGCCGAAATAAAGTCCAAGTATAGTACATATACAAGGATACAAGGATCTATACAGATGGATCTAAAGATGGTGACAAGGTATCATCAGCTGCTGTTACTGATGATCATATCACCTCAATCAGAATACCGAATCAGAGTTCTATTTTCACAGCAGAAGTTAAAGCTATACAACTCGCGCTTGAACACATCGAGGATGTGCAGGGAAAGAAGTCAATTATTTTTTCCGACTCTCTTTCCTCTTTACATGCTTTACTCAACCCCAAGTTGAAGAATGGAACTTCGTGAGAAGTTAACAACTCTCATGTCTGACCAATATGATATCGTGTTTTGCGGATTACCCGGACATGTAGGTATCGCTGGTAACACCAGAGCAGACAGTGCAGCAAAACAGGCTTTAACCAAGCCTCTCACTGATTTTAACATCCCTTTCAGTGATTTTAAACCACATATTAGGAACTACATCAAATCTATGTGGCAGGCAGAATGGGATGGGGCAACAAATAACAAGCTCCATCGCTTCCGACCATCTATTTCTGATCATTATCCACCGAGTTACGGTTGTAGAAAAGACCATGTTATTCTGACGCGGTGTCATATTGGTCATACACGACTAACACATTCCTTTTTGTTGGAGAGTTCTGTGCGGCCAGATTGTGTTCCCTGCCAGCAGGTGTTGTCAGTGGAACACATTCTTTTACATTGTTTGGATTTTAATCTTGTCAGAGGGCAGTTTTTTTTCTGTAGGATCTCTGAGAGATCTGTTTTATCATACGAGCCCGTTTTTAATTCTCTCATTTTTGAAAACAATCAACCTTTTTTAGTAAATTTTAAAAGTGTTTTTATCAACTTAAACTAGAGTCTTTAAGACTTAAATTCACCAGGTTGATTTGTGAATTATTCATATTTCTTCTTTCTTCATGTATCACTGTTCATATTACATTGTTTATCATTTTTATTATAATTGTTTTTTACTCATCTCTGTATTTCGTTTCTGCCATGTTTTGCTTTTAACTTTTTCTCGCCACAATATAGCCTTAGCTGCTGATGTGGCGTTAAGCACCAATAAATAATAATAATTTTAAACATTGAATGTTCATTTGGCAGATTTTAAACCCGGCTAATGATGACTCACAACTTGATTTGCTTGTGTTATTTAGACTAGAGGGGTCAGGATTTAATTCAACATCACCTGAAAGATATATAAGCAGCAAAAACCAAGGGAAAATGGCAGAAATAATTACTAGAATTAACGAGAAGATTCTTTTATAAACATGGGTTGCCACTGTAAAGAGTGGGGCCATATCTGGCTTTTTATAAGAAAGTGCCTCTCTTTGATGAAAACTGATTTCCTCCAGTCCTCTCGAAGTGCCAATTAAGTGCACCAATGCCAACATTCGAGTGACTCCTTTGATCTTGTATAACAATACAGGATTTATTAGTAAAGCACAGTAAGCATCCATTTAATTGATCCTGTTGAGCACTCCCACATGCACAAATAAAGAACAGACCCACCCATATTGTTTATATTGAGATTATTACCATTATGTGGATGTACAAATTATGTATCCGAGTTGAGCTCCGGGTTCTAAGGGCAGATCACAACGAGTCAAAGACGAGTCATGATCTACTCTTAGAAGCCAGAGCGACACTCGGATAGATATTTTTGTACATCCACATAATGGTAATAATCATTTTATCTTACAATATATTGGGGATAAGTCAAGAATGCAGATGAATATATAATGAACTATTTATTCGTACAGCTGAACAAAAAGAAAAAAATGGAACTCACTCGAAAGAAATGCGCTTGTATACGACCCCCTGATACAAACATCTGTATCAGGGGGTCGGATACACGACAGTTGAGGAGTTAATACAGATAAAATACATGTTGATTGTAAGATAAATACAGATTATCATGATTATGTGCATGTCCTGTGATCTGTATCAGATTCGAGGTGGTGTCCAGAATGTGATCACAATGAGCCGGCTTTGCTGGCGAGTTGTGATCCCATTTTTGGACACCACCGAGAATCTGATGCAAATCACAGGTCATGCGCATTATCATGACAATTCATTTATCTAACAATTCTATCACATAAACAGATAAATGGGACGTAATGATTAGTCAATCACTGAAGCACACATAGAATGTATTCATGTGCCTGTTATGATAGCCCGTCGCGTCACCAGAAACGAGTCATCTATATGATACGGAATCAGAACGAGTCATCTATATGATACAGAATCGAAACACATGATGTGATACGTAAGCTTTTTCGTGTTTTTCAGGCCAAAATCAATATGATTGTTAGATAAATGTTATATCATCCATGGTAAAACAAACAAAATAAGATTTTCAGAGTGAGGCAATGCAGAGCAGGTCTGTTCTTGAAAGAGGATTTGACAACAACACAAATCTCATATGCTATATCTTTTATTTTTCAACTTGTACATTTTCATGTTTGCATGATTACATTTTCAAAAATAATTATTATGTTGTTAAATAAAATGATTATGACACGTGAATACATCCCACAGCAAAGCATTTCATGATGTATACAATACCTGGCAAAATAAGTTCCCTGAAACTTGAATAAGGTCAGAAAAAATAAGGCTTGAAAAAAAATTGGCATGACTCCTAACCCTTTACCAAACATCGATAGATGAGACTTGTGAAAGAATTTCTTGATTAACTATAAATTTTCATTTCTGGTTAAAAACATACTTTATGGCCACTAACTGGAACAAACACAGCAAGCTTGTTCTGAGGTACCTTAAGTTATGTTTTGGAGGTGAATAAAAATAAATAAAATTAAATGGCGATTTTAGAGAGCTACTCAAAGTCTATTGCTAATAGCCGGTGGAATAAGAAAGGGTTATTGGGGAAATTGCAACCCTAATAGGCCTACATTTTGGATACAATAGTCTGTACAAACAAAAGAAAAGTAGGTCAACCCTCAGTTAGAAAAAGGTCACACATTGTGTTCAGTTGCCCATAAAATGTAGTATCAGTAAGGGACCCTACCCCTACCATCACAAATGGAAGTTTGATTCATTTGAATCAGTTGGGATGGTATGGAATTTAGAATGTAGTCTACAAGACACATGGAACAGTTATTTGCAAAATAATTTCTTATAAATGCACTTTTCTCTTTGAAGTCGATCATTAAAGTATGACAAGATCACTTTGATGTTCTCATGTTTTGGTGGGAATGTGTGAAGGTAGGAATACTGGAAAACCAACTTGTATTTACATGAACAAAACATCTTTATTTATTCGCTTTCAGGAATTGATTTAGCAATCTTGTTGAGCTTACATAAAAGTGAACTATCTATTGGTATTGGCTTATTCTCATCTGAACAAATTTATTAGGAGTTTTTTATGCCCCTGTACAATTGTCTGTAATACTAGAGTACTAATTCTCATTTGACACCGATAGGCTGGTTCTTCATGAAGTGTTCCAAAGTATCCAAGGGTAAGAAGGGCATGGGTATCACAAAGTGCACCTGACTCTGTGTATGAGTTTAGAGACCTCGAGTTTACAATGTATCATAAATTGTAATGTGACAATAAATAATAGCATTAACATTATTTATATATCGTCCAGTGAGAGGAACAATGTACCATCTCCAATGCTGAAGCATTGCACATGATGTCTTGTTCCACTGACAGGATGATATAAATTCTATGATTAGAAATCACCCTGCCAATTGTACAGCATCTTTGTTTGATGATTATAGACCAAACTCTGTCACTATACCTAAAACAACTTCCTCCCCCACCCCATCGCACTGGAACATGTAAAATACATTAGAAACTAATATTCATGAGTTTCTCTGCTACAGTTCTTGGAAAGTTGTTTCCACTAGTGCACTTCTGACAAAAAGGGCATGTGCTCAGAAAATGTGTTAATAAGGAATGACCTACCTCAGGGTTGTCAAAGAATGTAAAGAATCAATGCAAAGAGTTTTCATTGGAATAACCTATAATTAAGCTGCAGTGAAATTGACCCAAGGTCAACACTCATTAAGTACACTCTTAGTAGTGGGGTAGGAATACCACGGCAGGGGCACTGTGTTAATGTAGGCCTCCTTGTTAGAGGACCATGACAAATCAGCAGAAGGCTGCAGAAGTATTATATATTATTATCATTGGAGTAGTTTTCCACTGTGATGAATTTGCACTGCTGCATCATTATTTTGGGCTTCTAAAATCCAATCTGTTACTAAATACACCATGTTTATAAAAAAGTCACTGCCCCAAGTTTTATGCATGTTGTATTTCAACATTTGGTCCAATTCAATTCAATGGATAAGTAAATCTGACAATGGACATTTTTACAGTTAGATAATCTTCAAGAATATGATGTTGAAATTTCTTCTCATTACTGGCAAATGTATGCACATGTCACATCACTTGAAGAGCCTGGCTATATATTCTTCAGTTACTCTGTTGTTGATGGTCTGAAAAAAAGAAAGACTTGAACTAGTGCTCAAAAGTATTGTGTGACCACATTGTTTCTGCAGTTTGATCTTTTTTTATTATTGTCATTTTGCGTTGACTGATTCAAGTTCTTATAGGCAAAGTATTTTGCAGAATTAGTGTAGGATTGTCACTTTTGAATACATCTGATGACAAAATCTTGAATACTCAACGCTAACCTTTACTGATTATTGTGAAGTTAAAATATTGCTCTTGAGCCATCCCAGTAAAACTATTATGTCCCAAATTCATCAGGGAAAAATGGTTTTGAGGATTTTATTCCTTTCTTTTTCTTATACTGAAAACTCAGAAGAGAGACAGTACATGGAGATTGACTTATTAGAAAAAAAAACACATTCTGAATAGAATTTCTACCACAGTAATAACTCAGCATCTGTTGAAGAGCATAAGAAGCAAAAGCCAAGTTTCGGCCAATGGATCTCCAGATTTAACTCTTAACCTGCTGAGAATTTAAAAAAATATTTTTCACCAAATCTAGCCATGGCTGCTGTGAAGCAGCTATTACTCGATTAGATGGAAAATTCTAGAGAATTTAATCAAGAAATCACTTGTCAAAATGTTGATACGAGAAAAGTGCCAAATTTTACTTATTTTAAGTGGCAAGAGATTCCCTGTCCAGGGCTGGAATATTGACCAGCAGCATGCAATGAGATAATCTGGAATTCTATTGACTGAATATTAATTGCTTTACTTTTGGCTCTTGGCAGATTATGTCCAGTGGAAGTCCCACTCCATGGATGTTTTGTGATAGCCCATCCTCGGCGTACTTTGTATAAATTTTGGGGTTCGAGGGGAGGAAAGTGGCATAATGGACTTAACAACAAACAGCTTTGTCCCTATATCCCGATATATTCTGTCTTTTGATTGGTCAGAACACCTTGGACAAATAGTCATGTCAAAGGGTGAACCCAGCATCCAAGGTATATGAGAGTGTGCAGCATCTAGGGTATAAGCGCACACAAAACATCGGGAGTATATGGTTTAAACGAAAGCTTTCCGTGTTTGCTCGCCTCGACATAAAAATCGAACCAAAAAAACTGAAAATAGTCACAAATATCAGATTTCCGACAATTCAATCATAAAAATAAAATAAGAGCAAATAATTCGTCCCCTGTGTACCAATGTGTTCTGTGTGTCTGTAGGTACATAGAACACATTGGAACTCAGGGGGGGCGATATGTCAACAAAATACAGTTTTCTTGCTTTCTTAATGACCCAAGGGCTGTAACTCTATCTGCTGTCTTCTACGATTATAAAAACAAAATAATTATCATGAATTTGGTCCAAGTGATTGTGGAGCTGAGAAATACCACCACAAATTTATTTCCACTGTGTTTGTATTGTGTTTCAAACGGGGCAAAAACGTTATCTCTGCTCACTTGACAAAGTTGTTTAAAAAGAAGGATTCAAGGTTACATTCAGCATCTATGTTTAACACCACAGAGAACAAACATGAACTCAAGCATGATGTTACCTAAAACCAAAAGATTTTGTCTGGTGGATATGAATGAGCTCTTCAAATAATTTTCATCATGTTGAACTAAGTAAAAATTTGGATTCCTGTTGGAATTGCCAATTGAAAATAACTATTTTTTGTGATGAAGTGAGCTCTGCTAAGCTCTGGGAGATTGACTTAACTAGTTCCAAATTAGTCAATTTATTATTATTAAATACTGTAAACTGTCATAACAATTGCAGTTCATGGTTTGTTGTAAGTAGGCTGGAAATATTGTGCAATTTAACATTCAGAAAGCAATATACAATTTATTTTTTTTATTTATTAGGATAGGTGTTAAACTATTTTCTGATGTAATAGTTAATCAGTTCCAAATGCCAAGATAAAACAAACTTTCTGACTGGTGCTAATTTGATGTTAAATATTACATAAACAGCAGACAATCACCAGGATTTGAACTGGTTATGATCATCGCCATCGACATCAGCATCTGCACCTCTGACTTCAGTGTGAACACTCATAGAATACCTGCTTATTATGGAGAACTTGGCAAATCCAATTCATCTCAAGTAAGCCCTGTCAGCTCTGGACAGTTCATATCCTATCAACTGAATCATCCTTATGAAAGGCAAAAATATTCAGCTGACCATGTAATTTGAGAAGGAGAGCATCACACCACCTTCCTCGGGGAGAGGTAGTACCTTTGGTGAAAGGACATCTTCTCAAACTGGTCCTCACTTGAGAGAGTCCAGTGGCCCTGAGAAGAGGAAGAAGAAAGAGAAGAAAAGCTCATCAACCAAGCAAAGGGATGCCCTATACCTGGAGGCTTCCTTGGAAAAGAAGAGAGAGAAAGATGAGGAAAGGAAAGGGCCAGGAACAGCCGCCACTTCCCCTCCCTCTCCAACAGACAAACTCAACCAACTGCCGGCTCACCAGCTGGCGTCGTTGGATGTGGAAAATCCTGAGGAGACAGAGGTGGAAATGGAAGTTGCTTTCTTGCCACTGCCCAATCCACACTTCATGGGCTACAGGATATTAAATGTAGTTAGGGTGCAGTAGACAAACTTGTGCAAGTTAACATATAGTTAAGACTTTGACTTAGAAGTTTTAAAAGTGGGAAAATGTTAATATCCTTAGAGCTTAGGCTCTTGAAGAAAGCTTACTTGCACTTCAACTTTGAGCTTGAATTTTGATGTGATTTTTGTAACAAATTTAAAACTTTGATACTGAAACTTTATTTAATTCAGATTCACAACAATGCAATTGTAGAAATATGATTTAATAAATCATACCTTAACCAGGAAACTTTTACTGCTAGTTAACTTAGTCTGTTTCAAGTTATTTCCAAGCATATCCTATTAACCCGTCTAGGCCAAATTATATCTTGGGACCTGATGAATTAATACTTGCTCCACTTGACCTGACTTGGAAGTCGACACAAAAACAAACAAGGTGCAATGCCTCTGGCATCCCCTGCCAAGATTTTCTAAGTTGAAGGGATTCTAAGTTGAACAAAGTGGAAAAAGGCCCATAACTCTAAAAAAATGAAAGTGTTAATAACACTGTAGCTTAACTTGAATATGTGTTGTGTTTGATGAAAAGGATAATGTCCAATGTTTATAAAAGGATTATGAAATAAGACCAAGACTTGTGATAATTGTGAAAATGTGTTTTCAATAAAAATAATTTTTAGGTGTAGATGGTACTAAAGAATTGAGGTGTGGGTTAATGTGGCCCTCACAGTAATGTTTGTCAACCAAAGTTACCAAGTTTCAGTGAAATTATTCCAAAACGAGTCATCCTATCAAGTTACAATGAAATCCCTTCATATTTATTTATTTATTTATTTATTGGTGTTTAAGGTCACATACTTAGACATGATGGCTAATTGCGACCATGACAGTTTTACGGGGGGAGGAAGCCGGAGTACCAGGAGAGAACCACCGAGCACTGATGAGCAACTACCAGCTCCTCAACATTCTCTGTTCAAGCTCCGCTCAAGAAGGGTTACAGTGGTTGAAGACAAGTGCACCATTGACGTGCAGTATACCTTAGTGCACAGCATCATTGTGCCCCCATGTAGGCAATAAGGACACAATGTAGGTTATCCCAGATGGGCATTGAACTTGGAACTTTTAGCATAGAAGTCGAACAGTCTATAACTGAGCCACCATGCTCCAAATCCCTTCATAAATATGGCCTGTAGATTGTGCTAAAGGTTTCTGGGCTTCGAGCCTGTGTAGCCATCACAGTTGACCGATCGCAACCAAAAGAGGACATCCTCGTCTAGACATTATACTGAGTCATCGTACCAAGTTACAATGAAATGCCTTCATAAATTGACCTGTAGTCTGCGCTAAAGGTTTTTAGCTCACCAACCTTAGTTGTGTGAGCTTATGGCATGGCTCGATCGGTTGGCGTCAGCGTACGTGTCCAATAATGTTAAAGTTTCTGTTTAGGCCACTCACTCGCCCTATTTCCATATCATGGCCTTATAATGCTGCTATATGATGATTATTATCATTCTACCATGATTTAACCCTCATACTCTGCATTTTAAACATTTTTCTTGACATTTTTTGTTGTGTTTAGTTTTCTGTTCAGCTCAGAATTTCATGGCCAACTTAATGTTTACGTCATTTGCTGTGTTCCTTCTCTTCTTGCAGAACTTATATTCCTCATACATATTCCTCATTATCATTGTTCCATGATTTAACCCTTCTTCAGTGAATTTCTTCAAAATTTTCATCAAATTTTGAATGTTAAGTTTTCTGTTCAGCTCACACATATTTTCAGTGTGTTAACATTTTTTTTTTAGTTCAGCTGTCGACACCCTTTTCATCGCATGACCATTATATTGCTTCTATATGGTGTTTATTATCATTCTATCATTATTTAACCCTCGTCCAGTGCATTCTAAACCTTTTTCTTACCATTTTTATCTACATTTACTTTTCTGTTTAGCTCAGATTTTAGGTTTAACTTTGTGTTCAGGTCAGCTGCTGTGTTCCTTCTCTTCTTGTGGTGCTTATATTCCTCATACATGTTCCTCATTATAATTCTCACATCATTTAACCCTGGTCCACTGAAGTTCTTCAAATTATTCATCAAATTTTTAACGCTCATACATACACACTTTCAGTTTGTTAAAGCTTCTGGTTAGGTCAGTTGCCGACACCATTTTCATCCCATGGCCTTTATTTTGTTTTTATGTGCTGCCACCCAGTGTGTTTTAAATCTTTATCTTAACATTTTCTAGTTGTGTTTAATTTTCTGTTTAGCTCAGAATTTCACGTTTAACTTAGTGTTTAGCTCACCTGCTGTGTTCCTTCTCTTCCCATGGTGCATGCTTATATACATCTTCATCATTATCATTCTGCCATGGTTTAACCCTTGTCCAGTGAATTTCTTAAATAGTTTCTTCCAATTTTGAACGTCTAGTTTTCTGTTTAGCTCACTCTTCGACATTTTCAGTGGGTTTTTTTTTGTTTACATCGACTGCTGACACCCTTTTCATCCTATGGCCTTTATAATGCTTCCATACGGTGCTTATTATCATTCAACCACTATTTAACCCACACCCAGTGTGTTTTAAACGCTTTTCTTAACATTATTTAGTTACGTTTACTTTTCTGTTCAGCTCAGAATTTCATGTTTAAATTAGTGTTTAGGTCAGCTGCTGTGCTCCTTCTCTTCCCATGGCACTTATATTCATCATACATATTCCTCATTATCATTGTTCCATGATTAACCCTTCTCCAGTGAATTTCTTTAAATTTTACATCAAATTTCGAACATTAACTCTCCTTTTTACCTCACACTTACACATTTTCAGTGCATTACAGTTTCTGTTTAGGTCAGCTATCGACACCCTTTTCATCCCATGCCTTTATATTGCTTCTGTATTGTGCTTATTATCATTCTACCATTATTTAACTCTCGTCCTTTTTTTCTTACCATTTTTAGTTCTGTTTACTTTTCTGTTTACCTCAGAATTTCATGTTTAAGTTTGTGTTTAGGTCAGCTGCTGTTTTCCTTCTCTTCCCATGGTGCTTATATTCCATCATACATGTTTCTCATTATCATTCTAGCATCATTTAACCCTTGTCCAGTGAATTTCTTCAAATTTTTTATCCCATTTTTAATGATAAGTTTCCTGTTTACCTCACACTAAGACATTTTTAGTGTGTTAAAGTTTTTGTTTAGATCAGCTGCCGACACCCTTTTCATCCCATGGCCTTTATATTGCTTCCATATATATGTAAAATTAAAATTATTATTTTTTCAGTTTTACTTTTAAGAGGTTGTGTTTAAGTCAGCTTTGTCGCATGTTATGAGCCTATTTGATACAGTTCATGTGTTTTCCAAAGTTACTATCAAAGAGGAATGTTGGTGAGCTATAGGGCGTTGGCATCCTTCTTGTTGGATTTGGGCTCGGGCAGCTGTCACTGATGAATGCTCATGACCAAAAGGGGACGTTATCATCTAGACATTATCTGGCATCATCCTATCAAGTAATAATGAAATCACTCCATAAATATGACATGTAGACTGTGCTAAACGTTTTCAGGTTTTGGGCTCAGGTAGCCATCAGGGTTGACAGATATTGACAAAAGGGGACATTCTCATCCAGATAACATACAGAGTCATCCTACCAAGTTACCATGAAATCCCTTCAGAAATACAACCTGTAGACTGTGCTAATGGTTTTCGGGTTTGGGCAGCCATCGTGGTTGACTGATTGCGACCAAAGGGGACGTCCTCATCTACACATTATACTGAGTCATCCTACTAAGATACAATGAAATCCCTTCATAAATACAACCAGTAGTCTATGATGAAGGATTTCAGGTCTTGGGCTTGGGAAGCTGTAAAGGCTGAATGATCACGACCAAAAGAGGATGTTCTCATCTAGATATTATCTGGAGTCATCCTACCAAGTTACAATGAAACCCCTTCATAAATATGACCTGTAGACTGTGCTAAAGGTTTTTGGGCTTCGGGCACCTATAGTCTTCGCAGTCGCTCAATCGTAACCAACATGGGATGTTCTCATCTAGACATTATATGGAGTCATCCTGCAAAGTTACAATGAAATCTCTCCATAAATACAACCTGTAGACTGTGCTAAAGGTTTTGGGGTGTTGGGCTTGGGCAGTCGTCACGGTTGACAGATCGTGACCAAATGGGGAAGTTCTCATCTAGACATCATACGGAGTCATCCTACCAAGTTACAATGAAATACCTCCATATTGAATATGACCTGCAGACTGTGCTAAACGTTTTTGGATTTCAGGCTTGGGCAGCCGTCATGGTTGACATTTCTTGGCCAAAAGGGGATGTTTTCATTTAGATATTTTACAGAGTCACCCCACCAAGTTACCATGGAATCCCTTTATAAATATGACCTGTAGAATGTGCTAAATGTTTTCAGCCATCACAGTTGACCGATCACGACCAAGAGGGGACATTCTCATTTAGACATGACCTCAAACCTGCATATGACATTTCAGGATGATCGGACAAGAACTATGGGGTGTAGCATTTGCTAAAGGAAAATGTGAACAGACTCACAGACTAACAAACTCACAGACTAACAAACTTCTGTACGCTTGATGGCAAAAGGTTATCTTAACTTTGTCAAGTTAAGCTAAAAATGGACAAAAAACCTGTTACTTGTGAATATTTTTTCCCCTATGGTGGTCTATCAGCATGCAGAAGATCATTTAAATCCAATATCCATTGACTGAGATATGAAGGTTCAAAGTTGTTATGGACAGACGGGTGGATGGATGGATGGATGAATGGACAGATTGACAAACGGACTAATGGGCAAATGAACGGATCAACGAATGGACAGACAGACAGACAGACAGACAGACAGACAGACAGACAGACAGACAGACAGACCACATTTATATATATCTAATATTCTCTCTAAGAGCTTAGGCTCTTGCAGAAAGCTTACTTTTACCTTAATTTTGAGTTTGGGTTCTGATTTAATTTTTCTAACAAATTTAAAACTTTGATATTGAAACTTTATTTAATTCAGATTCACAACAATGCAATTGTTCAAATATGATTTAATAAATCATATCTTAATCAGGAAACTTTTATTGCTAGTTAACTTAGTCTGTTTCAAGTTATTTCCAAGGATATCTTATTAACCCGTCTCGGCCACATTATATCTTCGGACCTGATGAATTAATACTTGCCCCAATAGACTGGACTTGGGAGTTCCCACAGAAACAAAAAAGTACACAAAGTGTGTGTGTGCACAACAAACCTCTACAGGGGTTCTTGGTTAATCCTAAACAGATTCTGGGTATATACAGAATGCACGAGAACCCCGGGACAGTTTATTTATATACAACAGACATTGAATTGAATTTTTTTCCCACTTATTCTCTGAATGGTGTGAATAAATAATATCACAAAAAATAGAAAAATTACAAATTCATAGTAATTTGTATACTTTTATACTTACCAATGGCCCAGACTTAGCTGGTGCTAACTCAAGAAGATCCAGGGCCAAACACAAATGTTGCCCTCCAATCCCCCAAATTTGCATGTAAAACCAAAAATTTCATTCATGTCCTATGTGGTCCGCCATACATTTGACATCTGTCAGTGTGCAGTGTCCAGGAAGCAACGAAACTGCCGCCAGATATCATTTCTTCCGCAGTGCCCACTAAATGTTATAATCAGCGGGGGAGGTATGAGTGCCCACTCATGGGAGGGCCATCCCCATCTGGGCCATTGGTAAGTATAAAAATATACAAATTACTATGAATTTATAATATTTTTACACAATAACCAATGTCCCAGACTTAGCTGAATAGTAAATAGGTAGGAGGGCCTAGGATATAAAGGAAAATCCAATTATTCAATCACTTCTTAAAGAATATAAGAGAATAGGAGAGAACGGAATTACATGTCTTTCATATTTATTTTAAATAAGAAAGACATAACACCAACAATGTAATTGAGCATTACACAACATATAATTCTCTATTTTTAATGCCAGCATAACCCAATACGCTAATTCCGTGAAGGGACGCCAATATATAAAGATAGTCCAGAGAATGAGACTCTTTATACTCATTTAAAAGCGCCCGAGGATTGTAAATTAATGCTCAGTTGACACGTGACATATACAAATGCTTCACACCGAGTTACACTTTAAATATTACATAAATGACATAATAATTGCTTCCACTGAGCTACACATTAAAACCATCCCAGTACCGACTCGGAACTTCCCTTGCTTTTCACTATAAAATCAGGTGATATTAAGGGACCCCCCCCCCCCCTTCCCCTTGTTCTGGGTCACATAACCGCAGAACGAAGAGGGCAGTGGAACAGTGTTTCTGCTGAAATGGAAAGCCTAAATAACTATAGCTGTAATCCTTTAGTGGATGACATTCTGAGCAACAGATGAAGGACCTAAACGCCTTAGGTCACTGGAGATGGACTCTATATTTCTAAGGTAAAACTTAGTGAATGTCCAGTATGCAGTTTTCATGAGATCAGTAATGGCTATACTGTTAGAATAGGCCCAAGAAGTAGACGGCGAACTAACGTCATGCACTGAAATCTTATTAACAGAACGCTGATCTCATAGATAAGATTTTCATAGGCAATACGTATTGCCAACTGAATCCATCTAGCAATAGATTGAACAGATATATCTTTTCTGTTAGGAATTAATGATAAAAAGAAGCATTTCCTTCCTTTCCTAATAAACTCTGATCAGCTTTTATATATGCGCACAGCCCTGATTGGACACAGCAAAGGTCTACGGTTGTCCGTAGATGGCAGAGCCTTTATGATAATAGGCTTAGGCCATACATTTGGAACTTGATTCTTAGCCAAAAATCCCACTTGTGTAGTTAAGGTGATGGTATTTCCAACACTACGGCAGTGAGATTCGTCAATCGATAATGCATGGAGTTCACTACCTCTTCTAGCGGAAGCAAAGGCTAAGAGAAATGCTGTTTTATAGGTCAAGAATTTGAACTCTACAACATCTAACGGCTCAAATGGAGCTTCTTTGAGCTTCAACAGAACCCAAGCTAAATTCCACTTCAGAGTTCTAGGTCTGTTTATAGAGAAATTTCTAACTAGTTTGCATAAAGAAGCATTAGATCCAATATCCAAGTTATCATGATGTGCGTAAGTGTCTGATAGCATAGACCTATAGCCCTTAATAGTGACAGGCTGTAGTTTGAGAATCTCAAACAAGTAGACCAGAAAATTTGCAATGTCTGGTATGGATGAATCATAAAAGTCTATCGACTGATCCTTACACCAACGGAAGAAAACCCTCCACTTTGCTGCGTAATTCAGTGAAGAGGAGGTCCTCCTACAGTTAGAAATTGCGTCCACTGCTCATCCTGTAAAATGCAAGAAGGACCGCACAATGGAAATACGTGAAGGTTGAGACCTTGCGGGGTTGTGATGCAGTGTGCGTGACTTCCCCTGATAAAGAAGGTCCTCCTGCTGAGGAAGCTTCCGGGAATGTCCCATAACAGACACCTGAAAAGATTGATCCATGATCCATGGTTTCTGTGAGGACAGAGATGCTACTAACAGAATCTTGCAATGAGATTGCTTGATCTTTAACAAGATCTGTTGAATTAACGGAGTTGGAGGATACGCGTATCCTATTATTCCATCCCATGGAATTGATAGAGCGTCTACTGCATACGCTAGAGGATCTGGGCATAGCGACACATAAGTCTGCAACTGATTGTTGAGGTGTGTCGCAAATAAATCTATCATAGGTCGATCCCACTGGTAGCAAATCTGTCTGAACACTCGCTTGTTGAGAGTCCATTCTGAAGGCAGCAGGCGACCTTTCTGAGAGAGCGAGTCTGCTAGTACATTCAGACGACCCGGTATATGATGGGTATATAGATGAACTTGATGTTCCAAGACAAATAGAAGGATTCTTTCCTTTAGTTCCTATAATGGAATCGAATAAGTGCCTCCCTGGTTCCTTATATATGCTACTACTGTCGAGTTGTCTGACAATATTTGAACATGAGCGTTCTCTATAATGTGAATCCATTGTTGTAGCGCTAGCCATATTGACATCGATTCCTTGAGGATTATGTGCTTTCCGAGGAATACTGGGGGTCCCAAAGAACTTCCGAGTGTGTCAGATTCAGGGTTGCGCCCCAACCTGACTGACTCGCATCCGTCATAATCGTGAAAGCCGGATCCGGCAGTTGCAGCAGAATTCCCTGAATTAACCACTGAATATCTGCCCAAATCTCAACTTTTGGTTTTACTTGGTCCATTAAAACAATATTGGTCTTGAGCGAATGCATCTTCACACTCCAGTTCTGAGTAAAGAATATCTGGAGAGGACGTGAGTGTAGGTGACCATCGGAATAAGATCTGCAGCCACTCCGCACAACCCCATCAGTCGAATAAATTCCCTCGCTGTGTAGACAAAAGCGAGCATAACAACTGACTACTTTCACTCTGGGTAACGGCAGATGAACCAGATTGTTGTGAGTCTTGAAGCTCATCCCCCAGTGAATGAACGACTTGGACGGAGCTAGATCAGACTTCTTCTCGTTTACGATGAAACCGAGACGTCAGAATAATAATTGCAGACTCTGAACATCGTTCTGAAGAGTAATTTTGTTGCCGTACCTCTGAAGAATGTCGTCCAAGTAAGCCGACGTTACCGCAGATGAATGAGCTCGGAAATAAGACATTACCGAGTTCATTATTCGAGTGAACGGCCAGGGAGCTAGATTCAGGCCGAAGCACATTGCTCGGAACTGATATACTGTGCCCTGAATGGTGAACTGTAGGTACTTTCTGAATGCCGGATGAAACATGACATGAAAGTATGCATCTTTCAGATCTATGCTTGCCACATAGTCGTTCCCTCAAATGTTTGCCCATACTGACTGAATGGTCTCCATACAGAACTTTGGAGCTATGATAAGCTTTTTTATCCAGCTCAAGTCTATTACCGGTCTGAACGAGCCGTCTGGCTTTGGTATGAGGAACAGGTGACTGTAGAAACGTAATGACTCTTAGTTCTCTACGACCTCTATTGCATCCTTTTCTAAGAGAGACTTTACCTCCGATGATGTCGGAACGAGGAACAGGTGACTGTAGAAACGTAATGACTCTTGGTTCTCTACGACCTCTATTGCATCCTTTTCTAAGAGAGACTTTACCTCCGAAAGGAGAGACTCTCTTTTTGTAGGATTTGCCGGAAGTTGAGTCCAAAGTGGACTTTGTGTTAGCAGTGGTTTGGCTCGGAACGATACCCTTAGGCTGGACAAGATGACACTTCTCACCTACCAATCTTCCGTTATAGTTATTCAGTTTCTCTCGAATCTTGATAACCTTCCGCCAACTGGGACGCAATAGAGTTTCTGACCATCACCTGTAGGACCTGTGAGGCCAGACCAACGCCCCTGACCTGAGTCGCTAAATTGACGATTCTGAGAGTAATTATAAGAGGACCTTCTATATCCTCGCAAGGAGTTTCCTCTGGACAATTTTTGTCCTGAACCTCCTGCCTTACTCTTCTCTGCTGGTGCGGGTTTATTTGACGCCGACTTCAGAAGCAGAGTATTAGACACTTTCTTTGTAGCTTGGTCATAGACCAAAGAAAGCTTGTCGTCAAATATATCGTGTCCCGATACAGGAGCGATACGTGGTAAACATTACAGCCCTGGAAAGAACTCATAAAGAGGTACGAACGTCCTCAAATTCCTTCCCATTGAGACATTGCGCCATAGCTCTCGTAAGGTGATCTGCAAAAGACATAGCAGCTAAATTTGCTCTATTAGATGAAACTGCCATCTCAATTGTATCCAAGCGAATCAAGAATGACGGAGGTAAGGACATATCTACGTCCTCAGCCTGCTCACCCAAATGCAGAGGAACTCTCTGTACACCTTCCCCTACCGTTTTAAATGGACGTGGTCCAATAAACGGTATATGGACGGAAGATGAAGATAAAAAGCTGCCTTTTTTCTTTCCACTTGAAGGATTAAATATAGCATCGTTAAGGAGAGCAAAAGTCTGTGACACTTGTTTTGACTGCCCCGGAAAGGAAAGGACATCCTCCCTTGACCGGAGGTAGTCAGCATCTAATGCCGCTAGCAGTTTCTTTATCTTATGAGCGGTCGCAGCAGTCTGATTCTCTGGAACAAATTCTGGAAAGTATTGATGGATAAAATCCATCGCCAACATATGTTGTTCCGAAAGGGAAGGGTCATTTTCCTCCATCTCCCTTTCACCATCTGATGGAATCAGATTAGATTCACGGTCTTCTGCATCTGAGCACGCAGATGACTGGACCGACCCAGCGTCATCGGACAGCTTGTGTTCTGAGGCTGCTGTAGGTTGCTCTTGACTTTGCTGGGATGCTGCGATAAGCTGCGCAATCTGTGACAGCAAGTCCATTACTGAGGCCTGAGGAGCAGCGATCTTTTGTTGCTTGGCCGCTGGCTGCTCCTGGGACTATCTTGTGTTATTGAAAACAGTGAGATGCAGAACTCTCTCATTATTATATATACAGCTATGGAACAACATAATTTTTAACTGTTTTTCGCTGCCAAACATTGAATTACCAAATCGCTGCCAATCATGACTGAAGTCGCCGTTTGAAAGCAGAGAGCAATATGACTTCTCATGGGGAAGTTACTCTTATTTTTTCTAACTCCTGATACTGTGATGTTCTATTTATGTTCAATGTCAAAGCTCAAATACAATTTTGTGCCACAACTTCCCACGAGAGGAATACAGCTTGGATCAAAATACATGTTTACTTATTTTGGCAAGTCTTTCAGACAAAATATCTGTGAGGAATTCTACATGGAAACGTTTCATGACAAGTGAGGTTACAGAATGTACTTTTAAAGACTCAGATAGCGAATTTGGTTCTGAAACTGAAGATGGGGAATCTCTCGATGATACGGCCTGTGATAAAGACATACTAAATCCTCAAGGTCAAAATATGGACATATTAACCCCTCAAGGCGAAGCAAATAATGGTTCGAAATGGTGGTGCTCTCTGAAATTCTGCACGATTTGAGGTAGAAGAGTCATCAGAATCAGCAAATGATCCAATTTGTTTTGACTGGAAATTATATGGTTTAGGAGATCTGTTTGATCCATGCTGGATTCAGTCATACAAACCATGGGTACATGACTGTGGCATGTACTGCTGTGGTACTGCATGGTAGCGAAAGAGTTAACCTATTTACTCACTCTTTTAATATCGATGACTGTATCAAACCTCCCTCTTTCGAATGTTGGATATATCATATCTTAAATAAAAATGAGGTTCTGTCCTGGAAAATACCAAACAGTTTTGACCAAATTTTCTGGTGATGACAGCAAGATCACAAAAAATGAAATAACATCCAATTTCTAGCTTAACTTGACAAAGTCAAGATAAGCTATTGCGGTCATGCGTGCAGAACTCTGTGAGTCTGTTCACATTTTCTTTAGCCCAGGCTACACCCCGCAGTTCTTGTCCGATCATCACAAATTTCAAATGCAGGTTCAAAGTCATGTCAAGATGAGAACATCTCCTTTTTGTCGTGATAGGTCAACCATGATGACTATGTGAACTGAAAACCTGAAAACCTTTAGCACGTCTATGGGTTGTATTTATGAAGGGATTTCATTGTAACTTTGTAAGTTGACTCTGCATGATGTCCAGATGAGAATGTAACCTTTTGTTCATGATCAGTCAACCATGATGGCTGCAATAACCTGAAACCCCAAGACCATTATCACAGACTACAGGTTGTATTTATGAAGTGATTTTATTGTAACTTCGCAGGATGACTCTGTATAATCTTTAGATGAGAACATCATATTTTGGTTTTGGTTGGGTCCAGTCAACCATGACAGCTGCAGGGGCATGTAACCTACATTCCTTTAGCACAGTCTACAGGTTGCATTTCTGAGGCATTTCATTGTGAATGTGTAGGATGACTCAGTATATTGTCTAGATGAGAACTAGATTTGTTTTGCACAGTCTGTAGTTCATATTTATATGAAATATTAAATAAATATGACGATATTAAAATTTTCTTATTTTCTTTTTCTGTTTTGAGAGTTGCTATGAGTTAAAAATGTTGGTTTTTTATTGAACTTTTTTTATATAAATTTCTTGGGAGTTTAACTTTTCTACAGAATGTTTATTCTGTTTATCCCCATAGTTTTGTCCTCACCCTAGGGGTGTTTAGGCATTTGTAGTCATCCATCATCCATCCGATGTAGTGCATTTTCTTCTGATGAAGACCTTGCTTTGTATCGGATAATGTCAAATCTGTTATTGACTTCAGGCCATATTTTTTAGCATCCTGGAGTCTTGTTTCCAGTTTTTCTGTGGCGTTGTTTACATTGACAACACTTCCTTGGACATGTAATTTTCCTATGAATTATTCATGTTAGGACCAGTGTAAGATACATACCTTATTCCGATAGTGTAGCCTTCATTTTTGGCAGTGAAAAAATTTTTTTTGTCTACACTTGGGCTCTATCGGGATCCATTTGGGCTCAGGGTTCCCATTGGGAACTTGGGCTGAAATGAAAGTTGTTTTTTTTTAATTTTTTCGAATCATTGTTTGATTGATTGTTTTGATGTATCTCTTTCAATATTTTGGGAGTTAGTGTGAGTACTGTCGACTTTCATGTTTTTTCTAAAATGAAAGCTTTTTGTTCAAATTATAATTCGAGGAAGTCTTCCTCAGATTCACACGAATTTTATGTGTCTTGTAGTCATCGTACTCGTACTAATTTCTGTGCTGCTTGTGTTAATTGGGATGGCGGTATGTTGTTAGCGGTGAGGACTATGCTAGTCCTCTCGTCGCACAGTCACTCTAGTTTTTCTGTTCCCTTTTCAGAGGAACAAGAATATGGTGATGGTTTCATGACTCCATCCATTAGTGTGCTTCCATCATCGCAAAATCAATCAGAGCAAGTGGCTAAAGTGCTCTCAAATATTAGACAGGGCAATAAACCACGCCCCGGTGGTTACAAAGCCCTGTTGCCAGCTAGCTCGTCCGGTGAAGCGGTGGGCACCGCGACACCGGCTGTGTCTGTAGCGGTTGAGGATAGAAATAAGGCTAGAGCGAGCACTATAATCTCTAATCAGAATCACCCAGCGACGATGGAAAGGAGGAAGCCAGCAAGTTCGTTGGTCGGCTCGGCGAGGTCTAGCAGGACCGTGAATGAGAGAGTCCCTTCTCTCTATCAACAACATCTGGGGCCAGATGTGCTGGTTCGAAACTTGCTTCAGTCAGAGCTTGCATCCGGTCCGGGACGCTCCGTCATTTAGTCAGCCAGGGTTGGGTGTAAATAGAGCTTCCTCCAATTCAGTGCAGCACACACGACCGCACCTTGGCTATGTGACGTCTGATATCCAGCCGGAATCGCCAAGCAAGGACTGCTCATCTATTAAAAAGTCACAGCATCCGGTAGCCAAAGAAACAAGGCCTCGTTCGATGGGACGTCCGCAGAAAAGAGCCGTTTCGGACACACGGTCTCAGGAGCAGCCAGCGGCCAAACAACAGAAGACCGCTGCTCCTCAGGCCTTGGTTACGGACCTGTTGTCGCAGATTGCGCAGCTCATTGCAGCATCCCAGTATAGTCAGGAGCAAATTACGGCAGTCTCGGAACACTAGCTGTCCGAAGATACTGGGTTGGTCCAGTCATCTGCCCATTCAGATGCAGAGGACCGTGAGGAAGTTCTGATTCAATCGCATGCGGAAAGGGAAATGGAGGATATGGAACCATCCGTTTCGGAACAACATATGGTAGCAATGGATTTTATCCATCAATACTTTCCTGAGATTGTTCCAGCGAATCAGACTGCTGCATCTATTCATAAAAAGCTGCTAGCATCGTTAGATGCAGACTGTATCTGGTCAAGGGAGGAAGTCCTTTCCTTCCCGGTGCAGTCGAAAAAAGTGTCGAATACTTTTGCTCTCCTAAACGATGCTATATTCAGTCTTTCTAGCGGAAAGAGAAAAGACAGCTTTCTTTCCTCATCTTCCATTCGGATACCGTCTGTTGGACCATGTCCATTTAAAACGGTAGGGGAAGGTGTTCAGAGAGTACCTCTGCGTTTAAATGAGCAGGCTGAGGACCTAGATTTGGCCTTACCTGCTTCATTTACTATTCGCTCGAAAACAATTGAGACAGCAATTTCTTCAAATAGAGCGAATTTAGATGCTGTGTCGTACGCAGATCACCTGACGAGAGCTATGGCGCAACATCTCAATGGAAAGGAGTTTGAGGACATTCGTTCTTCCTTGAGGGTTCTTTCCAGGGCTATACTGTTTACCACGTATAACTCCGCCCTTACAGTGGCTAATTTGAAGTTAGACGTGATATAGAGCCCTTGCGTCGTCATCATTAATAGATGACAAGGTGAAAAACTCTCTTAGAGTAGCTCCTGTATCAGGACATGATATGTTTGACGATAAGCTTTCTTCGGTCTATGACCAAGCTACAAAGAAAGCGTCAAATACTCTGCTCATAAAGTCATTGTCAAATAAACCTGCACCTGCAGAGAAGAGTGAAGCAGGAGGTTCTGGACAAAAACTCCTCGCGAGGATATAAGAAATCCTCTTACAATTACTCGCAAAATCGTCAGTTCAGCGACTCTGGTCGGGGCGTGGGTCTGGCCGAAGCAACCGGTCAGGCGCCCTCAAGCCGGCGGGTCAAGGCTCTTCACGGGGAGGACATGGTTTCTCCTCCCGCAAGCCTCTCAGGTCGCACAGGTGAAGGTCAGGACCTCTATTGTGTTCCAGTAGGCGGGAGGTTATCAAGATTTGGGAGAAACTGGATAACTATAACGGAAGATTTATTTATTTATTTAACATCAGCAGCTAAGGCCATATCGTGGCGAGAAAACAGTGGAAAGTAAAAAAACTCATTTTCAATTATGAAGTAAAAAGATTAAATAACAATAGAAAATAACTACAAGAGATCTGTCAAAGACCAAAGTGATTCAAACAACAGAGGGTAATGAAAGGAGAGAAGTTAATAACTTCTAAATCAGCCTGAAGAATTGAGACTTGAAGAGTCTTGATTAAAAAATTAAAAACAATTTTAAAATTTATTAAAAAGGTTGATTTCCTTCAAGAACGACAGAACTTTATGAGGATTTGTTCTGAAAAATAAGTCTCGAAGAGACGCTACATTAAAATACTGTCGTCTACTGAGATTAAAATCAGTACAATGTAAAAGAATGTACTCCACTGACAACACCTGTTGGCAGGGAACACACTCTGGTTGCATATTGCCCTCTAACAAAAAGGAATGCGTAAAACGTGTATGACCAATATGACACCGTGTCAAAATTGCAAGCTCCTTTCTACAAAGGTTACTAGACGGGTAGTGATCTGAAATAGTTGGTCGAAAGCGATGAAGCTTGTTATTTGTCGCTCCATCCCATTCCGTCTGCCACATAGATTTGATGTAGTTACTAATATGTGGTTTAAAATCACTGAAAGGGATGTTAAAATCAGTGAGTGGCTTGGCTAAAGCCTGTTTTGCTGCACTGTCTGCTTTGGTCTTACCAGCGATACCTACATGTCCGGGTAACCAGCAAAGCACGATATCATATTGGTCAGACATGAGAGTTGTCAACTTCTCATGAAGTTTCAAAATGAGAGGGTTCTTCAACCTGGGGTTGAGTAAAGCAAGTAAAGAGTAAAGAGAGTTGGAGAAGATGATCGCCTTTCTTTCCTGTGCATTCTCGATGTGCTCAAGTGCGAGTTGAATAGCTTTGACTTCAGCTGTGAAAATAGAACTTTGATTCGGAATTCTGATTGAGGTGACATGATCACCAGTAACAGCAGCTGATGATACTTTGTCACCATCTTTAGATCCATCTGTATAGATCCTTGTATATGTACTATACTTGGACTTTATTTCAGCATATTTTTGTTTGAACTGCAAGGAATTAGTATCAGATTTTTTGGTAGAAGCAAGGTCCAAAATAATTGTAGGTTTTTTAAGATTCCAAGGAGGAATATGTGATTTACGGTTTTCTTTTATAGAATCAGAATCAATTTTGGCAGACTCCATGTGGGGTTTGATTCTAATTCCCAATGGAGCAATGTGTTTCTGGTGGCGGTTATAAAATTCAACATTTTGAGGGTCAGAAACACAATTATAAGCAGGATTTGAAGGACTGGCCAAAAGTTTAGACACATATTGGAGAGACAATTTAATTCTGCGCTTCTCAAGGGAAGGCTCCTCTGCTTCAACAAGCATCGAGTCTATTGGGGATGTTTGAAAAGCCCCTAGACTAATTCTAATACCACTATTATGAATTGCATCAAGTGGTTTGAGATATGATTTCCTTGCAGAACCGTAAACTATACAACCGTAATCTAACTTTGATCGAACAATTGATCTATACAGATGGAGCAAAGTTTTTTGGTCAGCACCCCAATCGGCGCTACCAACAACCTTCAGTAGGTTCAGAGCACTCTTACATTTAACTTTTAGTTGTTTTATGTGGGAAGTGAAATTCAGTTTGTTGTCGAACAACAAACCTAAGAATTTCACTTCCTTAACAACTTTAATAGGACTACCATCAATTTTCAACTCCGGATCGAGGTGATGTTTCCGAAGTTTGCAAAAATGAACACAATTCGTTTTTGTCTTTGAAAATTTGAAACCATTTTCGATAGCCCATTTTTGGATCCTATTTAGGCACAGCTGAAGTTTGCGCTCTATAACATTCATGTTTTTGCTGCTATAGCAGATCAAAAAGTCATCGACATACAATGACGAATCTACCATATTCTTAATTGCATCAATGATACTATTAATTTTAATTGAAAAGAGGGTAACGGACAAAATACTACCCTGAGGAACCCCCAATTCCTGCCGAACCTGAAACTGGCTGTCCTTTAAAAAGTTTTCAATAAAAAGAGGCATACGCCCTCTCAACCCCATGTTAAAAAGATCTTTTAAAATTCCATACGTCCACGTTGTATCATATGCCTTCTCTAGATCAAAGAAGATGGCGACCACATGTTCTTTTCTAGCAAAGGCATTTCTTATAAACGTTTCAAGTCTGACCAAATGATCCACAGTACTTCTCTGGTTTCTGAAACCACACTGAACATCCGTAAGCAGATTGTTTGATTCCAAAAACCAGACAAGTCGATCATTGATCATCCTCCCCATGGTCTTGCACAGACAACTTGTTAAGGCAATAGGCCTATAATTACCAGGGTTGCTGTGATCCTTATCAGGCTTAGGAATGGGAATTACTATTGCTCTGGCCAGTCACCCAAATGTCATTAAAAATAGATAGTAAAAGTTCAAGAGATGATTGCGGCAGATGTTTTAAAATTTGATAATGTATTTCATCGGGTCCAGTGGCGGTATCCTTCGCTCTTTGTAAAGAGTTATTTAACTCTTCCATAGAGAAAGGTTCATTGTAATCCTCTAAATTATTGGAGGCAAATTTGAGCTTTTGTTTTTCTTGTTGTTTTTTAATTTTGAGAAATTCAGGATTACTATTTTCAGACGACGAATGTTTCGAAAATGTGGAGGCCAGTTTATTTGAAATTTCTTTTTTTGATGTGATTAGTGTGTTGTTATCTTTCAGATGTTGAACCGTTGATTTTGTGTCTTTTCCATTAATTTTCCTTATCATTTTCCAAATTTTATTGATGGGGGTGTATTGATTAAGTTTAGACACATATGTTTTGCAAGAACTTTTCTTTTTTTATTGAATCGGTCGTCTTGTTTTTGCCCGATTTATACGAAGTTTGTCCAAGTTACCTGTGGTTGGTGACTTATTAAATTCCCATTCAGTCTTTTTGCGATCTTTAATAGCCTGTTTGCAATCGGCATCAAACCATGGTTTGATGAAACGTTTAGGATTTGCCGAGGTTTTAGGAATGACCTTGCTTGCATTGTCAATCAACTCTGTGGTGAAATGTTCTATTTGGTCAGCACTTTCGCCAAATTTCTCCCGTGTTAGGCGTTCAGAACAGAGCGACGAGAAAGTCTCCCAGTCAGCCTTTTTCAAGTTCCACTGGGGTACCCTCTCATCATCCGCCGGAACTACACTCTCCAACACAATTGGAAAGTGGTCACTCCCGCACAAGTCATCTTCTACCTTCCAAGAAAAATCAAGGAAGATAGAAGGGCATGCAATTGAAAGATCAATTGATGTATATGAACCAGATGCGGGGTGCAAATAAGTGTCTGAACCATCATTAAACAAACACAGGTCATATTTAGTAATGAACTCTTCTACAGTTTTACCTTTTACATCTTCTTGACTGCAGGAATTACCCCAAAGGGGGTTATGAGCGTTAAAATCACCCAACAAAATGTATGGAGTTGGGAGCTGTTGGACCAGTAACTCAAGATCATTCAGTTGTAGAGCGTTACTTGGTGAAACGTAAATTGAACAAAGTGTAACTGTTTTGTCTAATGTTAGGCGTACCGCCACAACCTGTAGATTTGTCTGTAATGGAACAGAACTGTGAATGATGTCGTTCCTAACTAAGACGGTCGTTCCACGAATATGAAGATCATTATCATCTGCCCAGGCATTATACGAAGTATAATGCTTAAAAGCTGAATGATCTTGAGCCCCAGGTTTCTTTAAGAGAGTTTCCTGCAGGCAAAAAGCAGCAGGTTTATATTTTTGGCTTAGAAGACCGAGTTCATTAAAATTCGCTTTAAAACCTCAACAATTCCACTGTATGATATTTTGTTTGGGTGTATTAATCATGTCTGTTTGGCGATTTGGAAGGTGGACGTATGGGCGAAATTGCCCCAGTGTTTCTTTTCAGTGATGTTTTACGTGGGGACTTTCCCTGAGAAGAACTCAGGCATTTGGTTGAGAAAGTGTCATTGATACACTCATCGACTGACATCTTCTCAATGCCTTCAAACATGTTGCTTGTAACAACATTTTGAAGGTGTTTTGGGAACCTATCCGATTCTTGCTTCTGTTTTTCTTTGTCTATTTTGTTGTTAAGACGTTCCTGTTGGCGTCTTTGATTCTGACTCAGATTTTGTTGGGGTCTGTGTTGTGGATTTGGTTTCGTTTGTTTTGTTGATTCGTCTTTTCTGATTTAGTGTTTTGTTCCTTTTGGCGTTGTGGTTTAGGTAATTCTGTTGCTTGTTCTTGTGTTTGTGCTGTATTTGGCATTTTCTCAATTGTTTGGGCTGCTGAATTTGTTTGTGTAATCTGGAATTCTGTTTCTTGTATTGTAAATGCTGTTACTAAAGATGGAATTGTTCCTTTCAGCCATGTAAACTGAGTCTGGCATTCTACTGATTTAGTTGATACTTTTTGTGATAGTTTTGCAGCATATGAAGGTAATGAAATATTCATACCAGGCATCGATGTTACGATATCTCTGGCCTCTTTAAAACTTACTTGCTTTTCACATTTTATTCTTTGTATAGTTTTTTCTTTTTTCCATACAGGGCAATCTTTGGATGATGACATGTGATTACCCTGGCAGTTGACACATTTAATGGCATTGATACATGGCTCTTCTTGGTGTTGTTGGCCGCATTTAAAGCATACTGATTTACCCCTGCAGTTGTTTTGCCCATGGCCATATTTTTGGCATCTGAAGCATCGAAGTGGATTCGGTATATACAAATCCACTTTGATGCTCATGTAACCAACTTTGATCGATTTTGGTGGTTGGGCTGAATCAAATGATAAAATATAAGTATTTGTTTTGATGACTGATCCATTTTTTTAATTTCTATATTTTTCACAGCTGTTATGCTCTGTGGTTCAAGTTCTTTCTGAATTTCAAGTGTGTCAATTCCTTCTAATTCCCTAGTTCTAATTACACCCCTGCTGGTATCAAGTGTTTTATGCAGAAACGCATTCACCTCCATATCTGCTAATTTTCCTGTATTGAGTATATTAATTGCTTGGGCCTCCCTTTTACATTCTATGAGAATTCCACCAGTTGTCAGCTTTTTAACATTGTCAACAGTGCCAGCCATTCCTTTAATAGCTACAGACTGTGCCAAAGGTTTTCAGGTTTTCAGTTCACGTAGTCATCATGGTTGACCTATCACGACCAAAAGGAGACATACTCATCTTTACCTGACCTTGAACCTGCATTTGAAATTTTGAGATGATCAGACAAGAACTATGGGGTGTAGCCTGTGCTACAGAAAATGTGAACATACTCACAGAATTCCGCATGCCTAACGGCAATAGCTTATCTTGACTTTGTTCAAGTTAAAACTAGAAATTGGATGTTATTTCATTTTTTGTGATCTTGCCGTCATCACCCGAAAATTTTATCAAAACTGTTTGGTATTTTCCAGGTCAGAACCTCATTTTTATTTAAGATATGATATATCCAACATTTGAAAGAGGGAGGTTTGATACAGTCATCGATATTAAATGAGTGAGTAAATAGGTTAACTCTTTCGCTACCATGCAGTACCACAGCAGTACATGCCACAGCCATGTACCCATGGTTTGTATGTCTGAATCCAGCATGGATCAAACAGATCTTCTAAACCATATAATTGCCAGTCAAAACTAATTGGGTCAGTTGCTGATTCTGATGACTTTTCTGCCTCAAATCGTGCAGAATTTCAGAGAGCACCACCATTTCGAACCATTATTTGCTTGGCCTTGAGGGGTTAATATGTCCATATTTTGACCTCGAGGATTTAGAATGTCTTTATCGCAGGTTGTATCATTGAGAGATACCAAATCTTCAGTTTCAGAACCACATTCGCTATTTGAGTCTTTAAAAGTACATTCTATATCCTCACTTGTCATGAAACGTTTCCATGTTGAATTCTTCACAGATATTTTGTCTGAAAGACTTGCCAAAACAAGTAAACATGTGTTTTGATCCAAGCTGTATTCCACTCGAGGGAAGTTGTGGCACAAAATTGTATTTGACCTTTGACATTGAACATAAATAGAACACCACAATATCAGGAGTTAGAAAAAATAAGAGTAACTTCCCCATGAGAAGTTATATTGCTCTCTGCTTTCAAATTTCGACTTCAGTCATGATCGGCAGCGATTTGGTAATTCGATGTTTGGCAGCGAAAAAGAGTTAAAAATCATGTTGTTCCATAGCTGTATATATAATAATGAGAGAGTTCTGCATCTCACTGTTTTCGATAACAAAAGACAAAATGTGCTAAAAGTCAATTGACATAAAAATATTCAAAATGGGATTAAGTCAAAACTTAAAAATAGCAATGTCTGAATTTAGTTTAATTATATACAACATACTAAAATTTCAGGAGAAGATGACATTTAATTTTTTTATGGCTTTGACCTCCTTAACATCATCCTAAATTTGAACATAACCATTGGGAATACACCAGGTTGGTAACAAACTTTTACATATAGTGTTTGTCGAAGATGATATATGAAAATTTGAAAGGTGGAGGCAGCATACAGGCATTGATATTAAACAAGTTAGAAAAAAATATGAAACCTGATGCTTTGGATAAAGTGGGTACTGTAATGAGAGAGTTATGTACGTTACTATTTTGTCATTTTAAAGGCTAAAAAGTGTGAAAACTTCAAAGGAATAAAATGGGTATAAAGCATAAACCTAAAAAACATATACAGTGAAACCTGTTTTGAGAGACCATTGTTGCAAGAGAAGACCTGTCTTGAGAGACAGGTATCACCTTGTATCATTAGGTTGTTCTACTCAGTAATGGACCTTTCATGAGAGGCTACCTGTTTTGAGACACCATTTCTGCTTGAAAAAAGTGTGGGTGGGGGGGGGGCGGGGAGGTGGTGGAGGGTCCTTCAGTTCATGTTCTACTGTATCTTCTAATTTTTGTGATCTACAACATACTAAAGAAATTTGAGAATCCAATGCTCTTTAATATTTTACGATGTTGTTGTCAATAATGTCACCCCTCAAGTTGGCCATACCCTTTGGGAATTTCCAGATTGATAAAAAATTTTATGTATGAGTTTTTTCGGAGGTGGGATAGGCAAAGTTTACATACGGGAGGCTTGATATAGGCATTGATATTTAAAGACGGAGAAAAAACATTAATGTCATAATTATTTGGATAAAGGTTGCAATGTGAAAGTGAAAAATGGAATTTCTCCAATATCTCTTTTTAATGTGAAGAAGTGTGCCAAATTTCCTAAATGTAGGTCGATGGGAAGTGCCACAAAAGAATGTCTGATAAGAAAAAAGAAAACAAAAGAAAATGCTAATGATCACTATAAGTCATTTCAACCTTGTTGGGGGACTTAATAAAAGTACAAGTATGATAAATGTTGATTTATTTCACCATTAATAGTGGTTGTACGGTCACGATTAGCCATTGTGCATAAGTATGTGACCTTAAACACCAATAAATAAATAAATAAATAACAGTGGTTGTAATACAGAATTTTGAATAGGTATATGCCCACTTAAGTAAACATTAGTATATAATTAGAATTCAGCTGGATCCTGCCAACATGAAAGACTGTTTGATAAAAAAATTGGTAGGACCCATTTTCAGGTGCAGTGAATAAAAAATGTGCATCTTTTGAATATGTACAAAAATATGTTCACAAAATCTGACAATCTTTATTTGATAAAAGTCTAAATTTTCTCACCAGGCTCTGGATTAGGAGTTGTGGTTACAACTGAAAGAAAAAAATAAAACATATTCAGCTTCACAAAATAATAGATACATTTTTAACTCATAGCTACTCTCAAAACAGAAAAACAAAATAAGAACATTTTAATCTCATCATATATATTTATAGACTAACTAGATTCATAATTTTGCTATGCTATTATTATCTTTTGGTCTATGCTCCATATATTCCTCAGGTGTTTAGCCTTTATTTCAGAAAACTTGGATCGATCGTGACCAACATAGGACAGTGACATCTAGACATCATACCGAGATATCCTTCCAAGTTACAATGGAATCCCTTCATAAATATGAACTACAGACTGGGCAAAACAAGTCTAGGTCATGTGCCTGTGAGATCGTCATAGCTGACCCATCATGGCTAAAATGGGATGTCCTCATCAAGACATCATACTGAGTCATCCTACACATTTACAATGAAATCCCATCAGAAAGGCAACCTGTAGACTGTGCTAATGGAATCTAGGTTACATGCCCCTGCATCTGTCACCGTTGACTAAACCCAACCAAAATAGGACTTTCTCGTCTAAACATTATAGAGAGTCATCCTGTGAAGTTACAATAAAATTCCTTTATAAATACAACCTGTAGTAGACTGTGCTAAAAAGTTTGGGTTTTTGGGTCTTTGCAGCCATCATGCCTGACTGATCATGACTAAAAGGGGACATTCTCATCTAGACATCATTCAGAGTCACCTTACAAAGCAACAATGAAATTCCTTCATCAATACAACCTATAGACTGTGCCAAAGGTTTTCAGGTTTTCAGTTCACGTAGTCATCATGGTTGACCTATCACGACCAAAAGGAGACATACTCATCTTGACATGACCTTGAACCTGCATTTGAAATTTTGTGATGATCAGACAAGAACTATGGGGTGTAGCCTGTGCTACAGAAAATGTGAACATACTCACAGAGTTCCGCGTGCATAACGGCAATAGCTTATCTTGACTTTGTTCAAGTTAAAACTAGAAATTGGATGTTATTTCATTTTTTTGTAATCTTGCCGTCATCACCCGAAAATTTGGTCACAACTGTTTGGTATTGTCCAGGACAGAACCTCATTTTTATTTAAGATATGATATATCCAACATTTGGAAGAGGGAGGTTTGATACAGTCATCGATATTAAAAGAGTGAGTAAATAGGTTAACTCTTTCGCTACCATGCAGTACCACAGCAGTACATGCCACAGCCATGACTTGCCAAAACAAGTAAACATGTGTTTTGATCCAAGCTGTATTCCTCTCGTGGGAAGTTGTGGCACAAAATTGTATTTGACCTTTGACATTGAACATAAATAGAACACCACAATATATCAGGAGTTAGAAAAAATAAGAGTAACTTCCACATGAGAAGTCATATTGCTCTCTGCTTTAAAATTTCGACTTCAGTCGTGATCGGCAGCAATTTGGTAATTCAATGTTTGGCAGCAAAAAAGAGTTAAAAATCATGATGTTCCATAGCTTTATATATAATAATGAGAGAGTAGAGTTCTGCATCTCACTGTTTTCGATAATAAAAGACAAAATGTGCTAAAATTCAATTGACATAAAAATATCCAAAATGGGATTAAGTCAAAACTTAAAAATAGCAATGTCCGAATTTAGTTTAATTATATACAACATACTAAAATTTCAGGCGAAGATGACATTTAATTTTTTTATGACTTTGACCTCCTTAACATCATCCTAAATTTGAACATAAACATTTAGAATACACCAGGTTGGTAACCTGTGCTATAGAAAATGTGAACATACAGAGTTCGGCACGCATAACGGCAATAGCTTATCTTGACTTTGTCAAGTTTACCTGTAAATTGGATGTTATTTCATTTTTTGTGATCTTGCCATCATCACCCGAAAATTTGGTCAAAACTGTTTGGTATTTTCCAGGACAGAACCTCATTTTTATTTAAGATATGATATATCCAACATTTGAAAGAGGGAGATTCGATACAGTCATCGATATTAAAAGAGTGTGTAAATAGGTTAACTCTTCCGCTACCATGCAGTACCACAGCAGTACATGCCACAGCCATGTACCCATGGTTTGTATGACTGAATCCAGCATGGATCAAACAGATCTTCTAAACCATATAATTGCCAGTCAAAACTAATTGGGTCAGTTGCTGATTCTGATGACTTTTCTGCCTCAAATCGTGCAGAATTTCAGAGAGCATCACCATTTCGAACCATTATTTGCTTGGCCTTGAGGGGTTAATATGTCCATATTTTGACCTCGAGGATTTAGAATGTCTTTATCGCAGGTTGTATCATTGAGAGATACCAAATCTTCAGTTTCAGAACCACATTCGCTATTTGAGTCTTTAAAAGTACATTCTATATCCTCACTTGTCATGAAACGTTTCCATGTTGAATTCTTCACAGATATTTTGTCTGAAAGACTTGCCAAAACAAGTAAACATGTGTTTTGATCCAAGCTGTATTCCTCTCGTGGGAAGTTGTGGCACAAAATTGTATTTGACCTTTGACATTGAACATAAATAGAACACCACAATATCAGGAGTTAGAAAAAATAAGAGTAACTTCCCCATGAGAAGTCATATTGCTCTCTGCTTTCAAATTTCGACTTCAGTCATGATCGGCAGCGATTTGGTAATTCGATGTTTGGGAGCAAAAAAGAGTTAAAAAGCATGTTGTTCCATAGCTGTATATATAATAATGAGAAAGTTCTGCATCTCACTGTTTTCGATAACAAAAGACAAAATGTGCTAAAATTCAATTGACATAAAAATATCCAAAATGGGATTAGGTCAAAACTTAAAAATTGCAATGTCCGAATTTAGTTTAATTATATACAACATACTAAAATTTCAGGAGAAGATGACATTTAATTTTTTTATGACTTTGACCTCCTTAACATCATCCTAAATTTGAACATAACCATTTAGAATACACCAGGTTGGTAACAAACTTTTACATATAGTGTTTGTCGAAGATGATATATGAAAATTTGAGAGGTGGAGGCTGTTTACAGGCACTGATATTAAACAAGTTAGAAAAAAAATGTGAAACCTGATGTTTTGGATAAAGTGGGTACAGTAATGAGAGAGTTATGTAGATTACCATTTTGTCGTTTTAAAAGCTAATAAGTGTGAAAACTTCAAAGGAATAAAATGGGTATAAAGGCATTAACCTAAAAAACATATACCGTGAAACCTGTTTTGAGAGACCATTGTTGCAAGAGAACACCTGTCTTGAGAGACAGGTATGACCTTGTAAAATTAGGTTGTTCTACTCTGTAATGGACCTTTCATGAGAGGCTACCTGTTTTGAGACACCATTTCTGCTTGACAGAAAGTGTGGGTGGGGCGGGGGGGGGGGGGGGGGAGGTTGTGGAGGGTCCTTCAATTCATATTCTACTGTATCTCCTAATTTTTGTGATCTACAACATACTAAAGAAATTTAAGAATCCAATGCTCTTCAATATTTTATGCTGTTGTTGTCAATAATGTCACCACTGAAGTTGGCCATACCCTTTGGGAATTTCCAGATTGATAAAAAATTTTATGTATGAGTTTTTTAGGAGGTGGGATAGGCAAAGTATACAAACGGGAGGCTTCATATAGGCATTGATATTTAAAGACGGATAAAAAACATTAACGTCATTGTTATTTGGATAAAGGTTGCAATGTGAAAGTGAAAAATGGAATTTCTCCAATATCTCTTTTTAATGTGAAGAAGTGTGCCAAATTTCCTAAATGTAGGTCGATGGGAAGTGCCCCAAAAGAATGTGTGATAAGAAAAAAGAAAACAAAAGAAAATGCTAATGCTCACTATAAGTCATTTCAACCTTGATGGGGGACTTAATAAAAATGTAAGTATGATAAATTTTGATTTATTTCACCATTAGCAGTGGCTGGAACACGGAATTTTGAATAGGTATATGCCCATTTAAGTAAATATTAGTATGTAATCATAATTCAGCAGGATCCTGCAAACATGAAAGACTGTTTGAAAACAAAATTGGTAGGACCCATTTTCAGGTGCAGTGAAAAATAAGTGCATCTTTTGATATGTACAAAAAGATTTTCAAAAAATCTGACAATCTTTATTTGATAAAATTCTTAATTTTCTCACCAGGTTCTGGATTAGGAGTTGTTGTTACAACTGAAAGAAAAAAAATAAAACATATTCAGCTTCACAAAATAATAGATACATTTTTAACTCATAGCTACTCTCAAAACAGAAAAACAAAATAAGAACATTTTAATGTCATCATATTTATTTACAGACTAATTAGATTCATAATTTTGCTATGCTATTATTATCTTTTAGTCTATGCTCCATATATATCCTTAGGTGTTTAGCCTTTATTTCAGAAAAATTGGATCGATCGTGACCAACATAGGACAGTGCCATCTAGACATCATACTGAGATATCCTTCCAAGTTACAATGGAATCCCTTCATAAATATGAACTACAGACTGGGCAAAACAAGTCTAGGTCATGTGCCTGTGAGATCATCATAGCTGACCCATCATGGCTAAATTGGGATGTTCTCATCAAGACATCATACTGAGTCATCCTACACATTTACAATGAAATCCCATCAGAAAGGCAACCTGTAGACAGTGCCTACGGAATCTAGGTTACATGCCCCAGCATCTGTCACCGTTGACTGAACCCAACCAAAATAGGACTTTCTCGTCTAAACATTATAGAGAGTCATCCTGTGAAGTTACAATAAAATTCCTTCATAAACACAACCTGTAGTAGACTGTGCTAAAAAGTTTGAGGTTTTGGGTCTTTGCAGCCATCATGCCTGACTGATCATGACTAAAAGGGGACATTCTCATCTAGACATCATACAGAGTCACCTTACAAAGTAAGAATGAAATTCCTTCATCAATACAACCTATAGACTGTGCCAAAGGTTTTCAGCTTTTCAGTTCACGTAGTCATCATGGTTGACCTATCACGACCAAAAGGAGACATACTCATCTTGACATGACCTTGAACCTGCATTTGAAATTTTGTGATGATCAGACAAGAACTATGGGGTGTAGCCTGTGCTACAGAAAATGTGAACACACTCACAGAGTTCTGCATGCATAACGGCAATAGCTTATCTTGACTTTGTTCAAGTTAAAACTAGAAATTGGATGTTATTTCATTTTTTGTGATCTTGCCATCATCACCCGAAAATTTGGTCAAAACTGTTTGGTATTTTCCAGGACAGAACCTCATTTTTATTTAAGATATGATATATCCAACATTTGGAAGAGGGAGGTTTGATACAGTCATCGATATTAAAAGAGTGAGTAAATAGGTTAACTCTTTCGCTACCATGCAATACCACAGCAGTACATGCCACAGCCATGTACCCATGGTTTGTATGACTGAATCCAGCATGGATCAAACAGATCTTCTAAACCATATAATTGCCAATCAAAACTAATTGGTTCATTTGCTGATTCTGATGACTTTTCTACCTCAAATCGTGCAGAATTTCAGAGAGCACCACCATTTCGAACCATTATTTGCTTGGCCTTGAGGGGTTAATATGTCCATATTTTGACCTCGAGGATTTAGAATGTCTTTATCGCAGGTTGTATCAATGAGAGATTCCCCATCTTCAGTTTCAGAACCACATTCACTATCTGAGTCTTTAAAAGTACATTCTATATCCTCACTTGTCATCAAAGGTTTCCATGTAGCATTCCTCACAGATATTTTGTCTGAAAGACTTGCCAAAACAAGTAAACATGTGTTTTTATCCAAGCTGTATTCCTCTCGTGGGAAGTTGTGGCACAAAATTGTATTTGACCTTTGACATTGAACAGAAATAGAACACCACAATATATCAGGAGTTAGAAAAAATAAGAGTAACTTCCCCATGAGAAGTCATATTGCTCTCTGCTTTCAAATTTCGACTTCAGTCGTGATCGGCAGCAATTTGGTAATTCGATGTTTGGCAGCGAAAAAGAGTTAAAAATCATGTTGTTCCATAGCTGTATATATAATAATGAGAGAGTTCTGCATCTCACTGTTTTCGATTACAAAAAGACAAAATGTGCTAAAAGTCAACTGACATAAAAATATTCAAAATGGGATTAAGTCAAAACTTAAAAATAGCAATGTCCGAATTTAGTTTAATTATATACAACATACTAAAATTTCAGGAGAAGACGACATTTAATTTTGTTATGGCTTTGACCTCCTTAACATCATCCAAAATTTGAACATAACCATTGGGAATACACCAGGTTGGTAACAAACTTTTACATATAGTGTTTGTCGAAGATGATATATGAAAATTTGAAAGGTGGAGGCAGCATACAGGCATTGATATTAAACAAGTTAGAAAAAAATATGAAACCTGATGTTTTGGATAAAGTGGGTACAGTAATGAGAGAGTTATGTAGGTTACCATTTTGTCATTTTAAAAGCTAAAAAGTGTGAAAACTTCAAAGGAATAAAATGGGTATAAAGCATAAACCTAAAAAACATATACAGTGAAACCTCTTTTGAGAGACCATTGTTGCAAGAGAAGACCTGTCTTGAGAGACAGGTATCACCTTGTATCATTAGGTTGTTCTACTCTGTGATGGACCTTTCATGAGAGGCTACCTGTTTTGAGACACCATTTCTGCTTGAAAAAAGTGTGGGTGGGGGGGGGGGGAGGTGGTGGAGGGTCCTTCAGTTCATGTTCTACTGCATCTCCTAATTTTTGTGATCTACAACATACTAAAGAAATTTAAGAATCCAATGCTCTTTAATATTTTACGATGTAGTTGTCAATAATGTCACCCCTCAAGTTGGCCATACCCATTGGGAATTTTCAGATTGGTAAAAAATTTTATGTATGAGTTTTTTTGGAGGTGGGATAGGCAAAGTTTACAAATGGGAGGCTTCATATAGGCATTGATATTTAAAGACGGAGAAAAAACATTAAAGTCATTATAATTTGGATAAAGGTTGCAATGTGAAAGTGAAAAATGGAATTTCTGCAATATCTCTTTTTAATGTGAAGAAGTGTGCCATATTTCCTAAATGTAGGTCGATGGGAAGTGCCCCAAAAGAATGTCTGATAAGAAAAAAGAAAACAAAAGAAAATGCTAAGATCACTATAAGTCATTTCAACCTTGTTGGGGGACTTAATAAAAGTACAAGTATGATAAATGTTGATTTATTTCACCATTAACAGTGGTTGTAATACAGAATTTTGAATAGGTATATGCCCATTTAAGTAAACATTAGTATATAATCAGAATTCAGCTGGATCCTGCCAACATGAAAGACTGTTTGAAAAAAAAATTGGTAGGACCCATTTTCAGGTGCAGTGAAAAAAAAATGTGCATCTTTTGAATCTGTAAAAAAAGATTTTCACAAAATCTGACAATCTTTATTTGATAAAATTCTAAATTTTCTCACCAGGCTCTGGATTAGGAGTTGTGGTTACAACTGAAAGAAAAAAATAAAACATATTCAGCTTTACAAAATAATAGATACATTTTTAACTCACAGCTACTCTCAAAACAGAAAAACAAAATAAGAACATTTTAATGTCATCATATTTATTTACAGACTAACTAGATTTATAATTTTGCTATGGTATTATTATCTTTTGGTCTATGCTCCATATATATCCTTAGGTGTTTAGCCTTTATTTAAGAAAAATTGGATCGATCGTGACCAACATAGGACAGTGCCATCTACACATCATACCGAGATATCCTTCCAAGTTACAATGGAATCCCTTCATAAATGTGAACTACAGACTGGGCAAAACAAGTCTAGGTCATGTGCCTGTGAGATCGTCATAGATGACCCATCATGGCTAAAATGAGATGTTCTCATCAAGACATCATACTGAGTCATCCTACACATTTACAATGAAATCCCATTAGAAAGGCAACCTATAGACTGTGCTAACGGAATCTAGGTTACATGCCCCTGCATCTGTCACCGTTGACTGAACCCAACCGAAATAGGACTTTCTCGTCTAAACATTATAGAGAGTCATCATGTGAAGTTACAATAAAATCCTTCATAAATACAACCTGTAGTAGACTGTGCTAAAAAGTTTGGGGTTTTGGGTCTTTGCAGCCATCATGCCTGACTGATCATGACTAAAAGGGGACATTCTCATCTAGACATCATACAGAGTCACCCTACAAAGTAACAATGAAATTCCTTCATCAATACAACCTATAGACTGTGCCAAAGGTTTTCAGTTCACGTAGTCATCATGGTTGACCTATCACGACCAAAAGAAGACGTACTGATCTTGACATGACCTTGAACCTGCATTTGAAATTTTGTGATGATCGGACAAGAACTATGGGGTGTAACCTGTGCTATAGAAAATGTGAACATACAGAGTTCCACATGCATAACGGCAATAGCTTATCTTGACTTTGTCAAGTTTAGCTGGAAATTGGATGTTATTTCATTTTTTGTGATCTTGCCATCATCACCCGAAAATTTGGTCAAAACTGTTTGGTATTTTCCAGGACAGAACCTCATTTTTATTTAAGATATGATATATCCAACATTTGGAAGAGGGAGGTTTGATACAGTCATCGATATTAAAAGAGTGAGTAAATAGGTTAACTCTTTCGCTACCATGCAGTACCACAGCAGTACATGCCACAGCCATGTACCCATGGTTTGTATGACTGAATCCAGCATGGATCAAACAGATCTTCTAAACCATATAATTGCCAGTCAAAACTAATTGGTTCATTTGCTGATTCTGATGACTCGAGGATTTAGAATGTCTTTATCGCAGGTTGTATCATTGAGAGATTCCCCATCTTCAGTTTCAGAACCACATTCACTATCTGAGTCTTTAAAAGTACATTCTATATCCTCACTTGTCATCAAATGTTTCCATGTAGCATTCCTCACAGATATTTTGTCTGAAAGACTTGCCAAAATAAGTAAACATGTGTTTTTATCCAAGCTGTATTCCTCTCGTGGGAAGTTGTGGCACAAAATTGTATTTGACCTTTGACATTGAACATAAATAGAACACCACAATATATCAGGAGTTAGAAAAAATAAGAGTAACTTCCACATGAGAAGTCATATTGCTCTCTTCTTTCAAATTTCGACTTCAGTCGTGATCGGCAGCAATTTGGTAATTCAATGTTTGGCAGCGAAAAAGAGTTAAAAATCATGATGTTCCATAGCTTTATATATAATAATGAGAGAGTTCTGCATCTCATTGTTTTCGATAACAAAAGACAAAATGTGCTAAAATTCAACTGACATAAAAATATCCAAAATGGGATTAAGCCAAAACTTAAAAATAGCAATGTCCGAATTTAGTTTAATTATATACAACATACTAAAATTTCAGGACAAGATGACATTTAATTTTTTTATGACTTTGACCTCCTTAACATCATCCTAAATTTGAACATAACCATTTAGAATACACCAGGTTGGTAACCTGTGCTATAGAAAATGTGAACATACTCACAGAGTTCGGCACGCATAACGGCAATAGCTTATCTTGACTTTGTCAAGTTTAGCTGGAAATTGGATGTTATTTCATTTTTTGTGATCTTGCCATCATCACCCGAAAATTTGGTCAAAACTGTTTGGTATTTTCCAGGACAGAACCTCATTTTTATTTAAGATATGATATATCCAACATTTGAAAGAGGGAGGTTTGATACAGTCATCGATATTAAAAGAGTGAGTAAATAGGTTAACTCTTTCGCTACCATGCAGTACCAAAGCAGTACATGCCACAGCCGTGTACCCATGGTTTGTATGACTGAATCCAGCATGGATCAAACAGATCTTCTAAACCATATAATTGCCAGTCAAAACTAATTGGGTCAGTTGCTGATTCTGATGACTTTTCTGCCTCAAATCGTGCAGAATTTCAGAGAGCACCACCATTTCGAACCATTATTTGCTTGGCCTTGAGGGGTTAATATGTCCATATTTTGACCTCGAGGATTTAGAATGTCTTTATCGCAGGTTGTATCAATGAGAGATACCAAATCTTCAGTTTCTGAACCACATTCGCTATTTGAGTCTTTAAAAGTGCATTCTATATCCTCACTTGTCATGAAACGTTTCCATGTTGAATTCTTCACAGATATTTTGTCTGAAAGACTTGCCAAAACAAGTAAACATGTGTTTTGATCCAAGCTGTATTCCACTCGTGGGAAGTTGTGGCACAAAATTGTATTTGACCTTTGACATTGAACATAAATAGAACACCACAATATCAGGAGTTAGAAAAAATAAGAGTAACTTCCCCATGAGAAGTCATATTGCTCTCTGCTTTCAAATTTCGACTTCAGTCGTGATCGGCAGCAATTTGGTAATTCGATGTTTGGCATCGAAAAAGAGTTAAAAATCATGTTGTTCCATAGCTGTATATATAATAATGAGAGAGTTCTGCATCTCACTGTTTTCGATAACAAAAGACAAAATGTGCTAAAAGTCAATTGACATAAAAATATTCAAAATGGGATTAAGTCAAAACTTAAAAATAGCAATGTCCGAATTTAGTTTAATTATATACAACATACTAAAATTTAAGGAGAAGACGACATTTAATTTTTTTTATGGCTTTGACCTCCTTAACATCATCCAAAATTTGAACATAACCATTGGGAATTCACCAGGTTGGTAACAAACTTTTACATATAGTGTTTGTCGAAGATGATATATGAAAATTTGAAAGGTGGAGGCAGCATACAGGCATTGATATTAAACAAGTTAGAAAAAAATATGAAACCTGATGTTTTGGATAAAGTGGGTACAGTAATGAGAGAGTTATGTAGGTTACCATTTTGTCATTTTAAAAGCTAAAAAGTGTGAAAACTTCAAAGGAATAAAATGGGTATAAAGCATAAACCTAAAAAACATATACAGTGAAACCTGTTTTGAGAGACCATTGTTGCAAGAGAAGACCTGTCTTGAGAGACAGGTATCACCTTGTATCATTAGGTTGTTCTACTCTGTAATGGACCTTTCATGAGAGGCTACCTGTTTTGAGACACCATTTCTGCTAGACAAAAAGTGTGGGTGGGGCGGGGGGGGGAGGTTGTGGAGGGTCCTTCAATTCATGTTCTACTGTATCTCCTAATTTTTGTGATCTACAACATACTAAAGAAATTTAAGAATCGAATGCTCTTCAATATTTTATGCTGTTGTTGTCAATAATGTCACAACTGAAGTTGGCCATACCCTTTGAGAATTTCCAGATTGATAAAAAATTTTATGTATGAGTTTTTTAGGAGGTGGGATAGGCAAAGTATACAAACGGGAGGCTTGATATAGGCATTGATATTTAAAGACGGATAAAAAACATTAACGTCATTGTTATTTGGATAAAGGTTGCAATGTGAAAGTGAAAAATGGAATTTCTCCAATATCTCTTTTTAATGTGAAGAAGTGTGCCAAATTTCCTAAATGTAGGTCGATGGGAAGTGCCCCAAAAGAATGTGTGATAAGAAAAAAGAAAACAAAAGAAAATGCTAATGCTCACTATAAGTCATTTCAACCTTCATGGGGGACTTAATAAAAGTGTAAGTATGATAAATTTTGATTTATTTCACCATTAGCAGTGGCTGGAACACGGAATTTTGAATAGGTATATGCCCATTTAAGTAAATATTAGTATGTAATCATAATTCAGCAGGATACTGCAAACAGGAAAGACTGTTTGAAAACAAAATTGGTAGGACCCATTTTCAGGTGCAGTGAAAAATAAGTGCATCTTTTGATATGTACAAAAAGATTTTCAAAAAATCTGACAATCTTTATTTGATAAAATTCTAAATTTTCTCACCAGGTTCTGGATTAGGAGTTGTGGTTACAACTGAAAGAAAAAAAATAAAACATATTCAGCTTCACAAAATAATAGATACATTTTTAACTCATAGCTACTCTCAAAACAGAAAAACAAAATAAGAACATTTTAATGTCATCATATTTATTTACAGACTAATTAGATTCATAATTTTGATATGCTATTATTATCTTTTAGTCTATGCTCCATATATATCCTTAGGTGTTTAGCCTTTATTTCAGAAAAATTGGATCGATCGTGACCAACATAGGACAGTGCCATCTAGACATCATACTGAGATATCCTTCCAAGTTACAATGGAATCCCTTCAGAAATATGAACTACAGACTGGGCAAAACAAGTCTAGGTCATGTGCCTGTGAGATCATCATAGCTGACCCATCATGGCTAAATTGGGATGTTCTCATCAAGACATCATACTGAGTCATCCTACACATTTACAATGAAATCCCATCAGAAAGGCAACCTGTAGACTGTGCTAACGGAATCTAGGTTACATGCCCCAGCATCTGTCACCGATGACTGAACCCAACCAAAATAGGACTTTCTCGTCTAAACATTATAGAGAGTCATCCTGTGAAGTTGCAATAAAATTCCTTCATAAATACAACCTGTAGCAGACTGTGCTAAAAAGTTTGGAGTTTTGGGTCTTTGCAGCCATCATGCCTGACTGATCATGACTAAAAGGGGACATTCTCATCTAGACATCATACAGAGTCACCTTACAAAGTAAGAATGAAATTCCTTCATCAATACAACCTATGGACTGTGCCAAAGGTTTTCAGGTTTTCAGTTCACGTAGTCATCATGGTTGACCTATCACGACCAAAAGGAGACATACTCATCTTGACATGACCTTGAACCTGCATTTGAAATTTTGTGATGATCAGACAAGAACTATGGGGTGTAGCCTGTGCTACAGAAAATGTGAACACACTCACAGAGTTCTGCATGCATAACGGCAATAGCTTATCTTGACTTTGTTCAAGTTAAAACTAGAAATTGGATGTTATTTCATTTTTTGTGATCTTGCCATCATCACCCGAAAATTTGGTCAAAACTGTTTGGTATTTTCCAGGACAGAACCTCATTTTTATTTAAGATATCGTCGCGTGAGAACCAAAAGGTTCTATCTCCCAATTTTCATTTTTGTGGAAAACGGGGTTTGAAGTTTCGTGACCGGATTTACCATAGTAATATGTATTTTGAGGTGGTGATCATGGTGCCCATTGTTCGAGTTGGCTTATTTCTCACTATATATGGAAATTTACAGCTATTGACTCGTTCATTGTTTTTAAAAATACAAAAATGTGTTTGGAGATAGAACCTTTTACACACAAAACTGTCGTTTTGTGTCCGGACCATAGTGCACTTGGAGATAGAACATTATGGTTTACCTCAGCCACCAATTTGGGTGCGTGCTAAAATGCGGCAGCAATTAATTGTGGGTTGGTTGGAAAATATGCAATAGCGTGTGGGTCGGGGGTGGGGAAAGCAGGGAGAATGGGTTTTATTGGACACGTAGGGCCGTTGAGGGGTGGGGAGGGGGTAATAATACCGGGGCCTGGCATTATTGGTGGCTCGCCGATTTTCCCGAATTGCCTAAGAGCAGGATTATTTTACGTGTGGGCCCTTTACAGCACGTCTATTTTGGACTTGCAGTGAATTAAGGACCCCCGCGTAAGAGAATCCTGCCTTAAGGCAATTAGCCAGAGTTAGGGAAAATCGGTGGGCCCGAATAATGCCGGGCCCCGGTTTCCAAAACTACCGCTATATTTGTGCATTCACAAAACCGAAATTTGCGGTTTTGCGGTTTTGTGAATGCACAATTATAATGTAAGTTTTGCTAATCTCGGTGTATTGCTGGCGCACCAAGCTACAAACTTTCACTTTCAGTTTTAGAGCCCTTTCCTAGAATCTAGTCGAACTTCGACTAGGATTCCAGGAAAGGCTTCAACAGTAACCAAGGACTCCGGATAATCCCTCCGGCGGGGCTCGGATTTTCTCCAGACGGCCCTAGTGGCAAATGACTGATTTTATGCAACATTCAGTATGGTACTGCGCGATATTGGAGAGTTGCAATTCCATTGCGTGTATGTATGTGTAACTTTTTTGTTCTACATCTCATTTTTTGAACAGAAGCTGCTCGATAAGAACATCCTCTCACAACACAGGTGTGAATATGCCTGGCCCGATTAGTTTCCTTCAGGGATGCAGAAAATCACACACGATATCAACACATAAATTTATTTTTATCGCTGAAATATGAACTTAACAGAGTTCAACAAACACAACTCAACTTCCAGCAGTTTGTTTTGCCGGCCAGGGCGCCGGAACCACGGTGACAGTGGGGCCAATGTTCCTATTACCTTGCCGTCATGTAGGCGGGTATCTGGGCAAATTCTATAGCTGTTACTATTTAAGTTGAATATCATTAGAAAAAGAAACAGGAAACAGACCCCAAATGAGATAGGACCATACTTATAGTTCAGTTTGATTCAAGAACGCGGAAGCTCCCAAATCCCTGGGTACCCGCTGGGGATGGAAATTATGTTAGTGGGCAATGGGGGTGGGGGTGGGGGTGGGGGTGGGAAGTGGTACTTTCTCATCGAGTTTGTCTTAAATACGGAACAAAATGTTCCAAATCCGAAAAGGGAACATATGTGCTCGTTTTACCATGGTCCAAAATTTAACCTAAAGTCCGCAATATAATTTTGAGGTTTGGTACATCCAAAGGACGTACTAAAACTAAAAAAACTGTATTATGAACTTTGGGTCTAACTTTCGACTAGTTTTACTGTAACTATATTCTGTGCTTATTATGACTAGTTGCAAACTTGTAACCTACAATATCTCAATAAAATAGATGGCAGCGTCGACAGAAATAGGTTGCTAGTTTTGATAGAACTTTTATTATCTTATCTAGTCAATGTAGTCGTACGGCTTGTGAACGCTATGTCAGAATTTGTCATTTTTCAACAAACTAAACAAAAATTGAAACAACGGAACAGTAATTAACTGCGGACTCTATAACGGAGTTTAAACGCTGGAACGTGAAAATGTTGCGTATTGTAGACGAAGATAGAAGGCAATGATCGGGATTAACCCTTTACCCAAGGTAATAGCGAAAACTGGCCAGCGCTTTTCACAAAAGTTGCCATTAAAATGATATTATGTATTCATTTTCTGTCTCAAAAACAAAGCTTATGACCCCTCATTTGAAAGATCCCATTCAGCTCGTTCCAATAAGGGGGTCATCAGCTGTGTTTGTGAGACAAAAAATGAAAATTTTTAGTTATTCAAGAAATTTGTTTGCAAACTTAGTGTCGTCAGCTATCCACGTTGGTAAAGGGTTAATAACCCACCTATCGTGGAGCTTTCGGCCACTATCTAGCGTTGCCTTTGTCAACGATGCTTATATGGTCGATGCAGCGTCGAAAAAATAGCCATGTTACTAAAAGATTCAGGGAAAGTGTGCCATTGATCTATCAAGCTATCAAGGAGTTACTTCATTTTTCCAAACTGATTGGAGCTTTATCATGAACGCCAGTGTCGCAAACATCTTAAACGTTTAAACTTGTTTCAATAAGGAATCGCATATGATTGCCTTCAAGCGACAGTGGAATTTAAAAGTATAAAGGTGGCAATCTTGTACCCAACAAGCAAAGTATACGTGAAAGTGTTTCACATAATTCCAATATGTTATGATCAACTGCAAAGTTCTGCTAAACAAAATGAAAGAGTTGGTTGTGACTTTAGACAATTCTGACTAACACTGAATGAGAAGACAGTTACTTCTTAACCTGGAAAATGACCTCATAGTATTCTTTATCGATTGATGGCATCCATTTCATCATGCTTTTAATGTCAGTGACCTTTTCCTTTGGTTGCTTTTTACATTTTTTGATCACCCGCACTGGCGGGAGGTCGTGAACCTGTTGCCGTCTGCTTGTGGCTGTCAAATTAAACTCAACAAAATCTGAGCTGGCGAAACGTGTTTTACAGGCACATTTGTTGGGCTTGTCTGCTTACACGACTAAATGTTTAACCGTGTGAATGGGATTTTACAGAATTTAAGGTGTTTAGATGCATTTTGGAAATCATAAAAATTATCTGACCTCATCTGCACAGTTCGAGTTGATTTGGGTCTAAGATTCGAAAGCAGTCTTACTAAACCAAGAGGGCTGAACACTTCTGTTAGATTGAAGGCACTCTGGTTATGACAGTGTATATTGTCAACCTCCTGGACACATGAGTGTCCCGGAGTTGAAAATTTCTGTTCAATACGTTTTACGTTAGGATGGGTTTGTAAGAAACTTTTGAGCGCCATCGTCATGTGTGAATTGCGATTTTGGGGTACACAGGAGTCTGACCACGGAGGTGTTGGATAGGGGACTTATTGTTACGTTTCATGTGCTATTTCGTGCATCGATTATCTTCCTGTATCGAAGTTAATGGAGAGACAAAATAGCACAGGACGCATGATAATTCTGTCCATTATCAAACAAGAGTATCCTTGCCGCTGCATAATTCGAACTGTCGCCCATGGGTCTGTGCATGCAAATTGTGTTTAAAATGGACTTTTTGTTATCCTAATGGTACTGAAAGTTCCAAGTAAAATTTCCTTTATACGAAGATTTCATTATCGTTCACTTGAACATGGAAAATCCCCCCCAACCCCTCCACCCCCTCCACCCCACACACACATGCACACACTTACGAATAGACTCAGAAGTGAAAACGCACACGTAATTGCCCAAGCTGGTGTATACTATAGTCTGTTATTTAAGTTGCCACCAGTCCTTACAACCAGAGACAAACCAGCACCCCCCCCCCCCCCCGCCCCCATTAAATTCGAGAGGTTCACAAAGTCACTGGGAAGCAATATTAGGATGCACTCGCAGATATTGTCTACATGGCCCTGATACCATTTCTAAAACAAGACATCAGGAGGTCTCAGATGCAGCATTAAATTATTGAAAGGCTACCCACACTAATTGATAGTATAATGACCGGACATTTGTGGCCCATTGATACCGGGTATTCCCCGTGGAAAACCCGGGAAGTGAGGCAGTGCTCGTTTACTATGGTAAACACGTTCTGCTTTACTGGTAAAATAGGACCCGGTCACCAATGCTTGGGGTGGAATTCCTCTAAAATGGGCAGCATTTGGTATAAACGATTGACTAAACTTGACTTTTTTTGACTAATGTTTTGTCACGATTAGAAATTGTGCATTAATATGTGGCATCAAACACCAATAAATAAATGACACCGGGAATGTTCCGTTGGCCAACTAATACCCCAAAGCCCGCTAGATCGATTTTCACATAACAAGTCCTTTGCACTGACGACTTCCTGGGAGAGCCCATTTAGGTAGGCCTACCACATTTTAACACAAATTCGAGGGGGTGGGTGTTATCTGCACAAAACAGGCGCGTAACAACGAAAACATATTGGGGGGGGGGGGGGGGGAGGCTATCAAAGCGTATCCACAGAAGGTGCCAATTATGCTGGCAGTATGATAGCGAGCATCGTGCGAGCCGTGCGGCGGGGAGGTGGGGGATGAGCACGAGGGAGGGTATCCCCTTTCGGCAGTGGGGGACTGGGGGATGGGGGGGTGGGGGGGGTCTTCCCCCGGGAAATCTTTGAAAAATAAGGACCAAAACTCCTTTTTCAGCGTTTCTGGGACTGTTGTGGCCGACTCCTCGGGTGAGGACTGCTGGACACTTCAAATTTGAATCCCTGATCCTTTTGTTATCAGACCTGCTCCTAAATCTATCTGTTTTGTCCACCCCTTCTTTTGTGCTTTGTATTGGACTGACTTCAAACAACGCCAAGAGTTTAATCAGGACCCATTGTTTTTTGGCGGGGTGGGGGTATTCCCCCCTCACCCCCCCTCACCCCCACCCCACCCCACCCCCACCCCGGCTACAAATAGATGAAATGGGTTTCCCAAATATTTGTCTCAGAACGCACATCTTATTTTCAAGACTCTTTATGCCCTGGCAGCGTGGAAGAAGATTCCGCGATGTGAATAGATGGGCGTTGAAAGAAAACAAACTGCACATTTTATTGAAATATAATTTTATTACCATAACTATTCATTGAGAAAATGTGTAATCACGTGAGAGCCATAATGTTCTATCTCCAAATGTGAGGGCGACATGAATTTTCAACAGTCCTTCTATTAGAACCAGAGTGTTCTATCTCCATTTCGTCAAAAAAGGCCGTCTTTGTGGAATTTCAGGTCGATTTCGCGTCGGTAATTGCTGGTCGTTTTTTGAATGGAGTTCCACGAGTTCTTTGTAATAGTTTATGAGTAGAATTGAGTGACAAAACGTCAAAATTTTAGACTTTACCTCATAGTTGTTGTTTTCTCGACATTCATAGGTAGCCATTCGTCAAACTTTGGTCAAATGATACTTTTTGGACTTTCTATTGGTTCAGGAGATAGAACCCTCTGGCTCGAACAAAAACAACAATTTTGGAGATAGAACCTTTTTGCATTGCATTTTACGCTGATTCTAGCCACCACGGGCATGCTAGGACCAGCTAAATCGATAGAAAATCACCCAACGATTCGAATGACACCAATATCTCATTTTCGCGCCAAAATGGAGATAGAACCTTCTGGTTCTCACACGACGATATGATATATCCAACATTTGGAAGAGGGAGGTTTGATACAGTCATCGATATTAAAAGAGTGAGTAAATAGGTTAACTCTTTCGCTACCATGCAATACCACAGCAGTACATGCCACAGCCATGTACCCATGGTTTGTATGACTGAATCCAGCATGGATCAAACAGATCTTCTAAACCATATAATTGCCAATCAAAACTAATTGGTTCATTTGCTGATTCTCCTAGGGGGGTTTGATCGTCCCCTACTAGGCGGGTCCTCAGGTGGCGGATAGAGGACGGCCTGCTCAATTGAGCATGTTTGCTAATTTCTAATTGGCAGGTTTGCTCAATTGAGCTGGTTCGCTGCGGAATATACGAATACGCAGTCCCGGACCAAAATGATCAATCCTGCTTATACCATCTGGCAGGCACCTTGTTCTCCCGTGAGGTGCGTTCCGAAGGCCCCGGAAGAAGGAATCCTGGCAGTTGAGGACTCGGGCCCCGGTTAGGGCAATCTCCGGGATGGAGCCCTGGTCTCCATTTCGGAGATAATGTTCAACACACTGCTTTGGCCCCAATTTCGGGAGTAGAAGGATGGTCGGATGGTCCGTTCTGGCCAATCGGGAGCCCCCACCCCAAAAAGTACTGGGTGTCACGTCGGGGGGCATTTGGTGGCCATTCAGTCAATCATTTCTTTTATTCACATTACATAATTGCCATTGTGTACTGTTTTTAAACACTTTATATTTTAATAGCCACTTAGTTTTGCTGCACTGTCTGTTTCGGTTATGCATGGCAACCTTTTATTACGGTGTTATATACAGTGATTGATTGGATGGCCGCCATCTGAAGACCTGGCACTTCCACACACGGGCCAATCAGTCAGTGGCATACTTCGGTATCAACACTGGCTGAGTATACTGCCCCATACCAGGTATGTGGGAATACCGGCAACCCGGTGGGTTCACTGCATGGCAGTAACCCTACCCCTTGTTGGACTCCGTGGTGGGTGGGAGCCGGGGCAGTGAACGTTTAAAATATTAACATGGCTACCTCACAACCAAAAATCAAACGACCGTTTATAGACACTGGACTACGAGATTCTGACTCTGATGAAGAACTTATGAAATCACTGATTCCACCCGAAGACAACCTTCCAAAATTTATTCTCTTACATTCAACTGATGACAATAAAAAATTAAGTAATTTAAACCCCTTTGCTCTAGATAAGGCCATCAAAGGTATAGCAGGAACTGTAAAAGATATTAAAAAATTACGCTCTGGAGATCTATTAATCCAGTGTTCCAGACAAGTTCAAACTTTCAATCTTTTACATACTACAAAATTATTGGATATCAATATTAAAGCTAGTTACCACAAAACTTTAAACACTAGCAAGGGAGTTATTAGAACTCCTGAACTAGCCGACATGGAAGAAAATGAAATTACATGTGAATTGAAACCTCAAGGAATCACCTCTGTAAAACGTATTGAAATTAATAAACAAGGAAACAAAATTAAAACTAATACCTACATCTGCACCTTTGATGGCACAAAGCCCCCCAAGTCAATTAAGATTGGTTACTTGAACGTCAGAGTGGATTTGTACATCCCAAATCCACTGCGATGTTTCAAGTGCCAAAAGTTTGGACATGGTCAGGATTCTTGTCGTGGCAAGAAAATATGCTTTAAATGTGGTCTCAACCATGAAGATCCTTGTAACACTACAGACTATAAATGTGTTAACTGTCAGGGCAATCACATGTCATCATCTAAGGATTGCCCTGTATGGAAAAAGGAAAAACTCATACAAAAAGTGAAATGCGAAAAGCATATTAGTTTTAAAGAAGCAAGAGAAATCATAATGTCAATGCCAGGGATGAATTTACCACCGTCATCTTATGCAAATGCTATTAAGCATTCTGCACCAATTACAAAATCAGTACAATGTCAAACAGATCTTACATGGCTTCATAATATACAACCAAAACCTTTAAACCCATTCAGTATAACACAAACAACAAATACGAACAGTTCTTCCACTCAAACTAAAACAACAGATAGTAAAAACAAAGGTAAAAAGGTTAATGAAACGTCAAATGATCATCCACAATCTAGTCAACGTCAGAATCAGAATCAAAGTCAAAAAAGCAGAAAAGAAAAAAAGAAAACTCTTTCAGATCGAATTCCCAAATTTTCTAGGGATATTGTCACTAGAAATAGATTTGAGGCCTTCGAGGAAATGTCTGTGGACGAATGTCTCACGGAAACATTTTCAAATAATCCGCTTCCGTCATTGCAGGGAAGGTCCCCACGCAAATCTTCACCAAAAAGAACTACGGGGGCAATTTCACCCATACGACCACCTTCAAAATCACCTTCCAAACATGCATAGTACACCAAAACAAAATATAATACAGTGGAATTGTCGAGGTTTTAGAGCTAATTTTAATGAACTTGGTCTTCTCAGCCAAAAGTATAAACCTGCTGCTTTTTGCCTGCAGGAAACTCTTTTAAAGAAATCCGAGGCTCAAGATCATTCAGCTTTTAAGCATTATACATCGTATAATGCCTGGGCAGATGATAATGATCTTCATATTCGTGGAACGACTGTCTTGGTTAGGAACGACATCATTCACAGTACTGTACCATTACAGACAAATTTACAGGCTGTGGCGGTACGCCTAACTTTAGACAAAACAGTTACACTTTGTTCTATTTACGTTTCACCAAGTAAAGCCTTACAATTGAATGACCTTGAGCTGCTGGTTCGACAACTCCCAACTCCATACATTTTGTTGGGTGATTTTAACGCACATAGCCCCCTTTGGGGTAATTCCTGCAGTCATGAAGATGCAAAAGGTAAAACTGTAGAAGAGTTCATTACAAAATATGACTTGTGCTTGTTCAATGATGGGTCAGATACATACCTGCACCCCGCATCTGGTTCTTACACGTCAATTGATTTAACAATTGCATGCCCTTCTGTCTTCCTTGATTTTTCATGGAAGGCAGAAGATGACTTGTGCGGGAGTGACCACTTTCCGATTGTGTTGGAGAGTGTAGTTCCGGCGGATGATGAGAGGGTGCCCCAGTGGAATTTTAAAAAGGCCGACTGGGACACTTTCTCATCGCTTTGTTCTGAACGCCTCACACGGGAGAAATTTCAGGACAATACTGACCAGATTGAACACTTCACCACAGAGTTGATTGACATTGCAAGCCAAGTCATTCCTAAAACCTCGTCAAATCCAAAACGTTTCACTAAACCATGGTTTGATACTGAGTGCAAACAGGCTATAAAAGATCGCAAGAAATTTGAGAGGGAATTTAATAAGTCACCAACTACACAAAATTTGGATAGATTGCGTATAAATCGGGCAAAAACAAGACGACTTTTAAAACATAAAAAGAAAAGTTCATGGGAAACTTACGTTTCGAAACTAAATCAAAATACCCCCATCACTAAAATTTGGAAAATGATTAAAAAAATTAAAGGAAAAGAAACAAAATCAGCTGTACAACACCTAAAAGACAACAACACACTCATAACATCAAAACAAGAAATTTCAAACAAGTTGGCCTCTACATTTTCTAAACACTCGTCGTCTGAAAATAGTAACCCAGAATTCCTCAAACTAAAAAAACAACAAGAAAAACAAACGATTAAATTTACATCCAATAACTCAGAGGACTACAACGAATCTTTCTCTATGGAAGAGTTATGTAACTCTTTGCATAGAGCAAAGGATTCTGCCACTGGACCCGATGAAATACACTATCAACTTTTAAAACATCTGCCTCAAACTTCACTAGAACTTTTATTGTCAGTTTTTAATGACATTTGGGTGACTGGCCAGTTTCCACCTTCCTGGCGAAAGGCAACAATTATTCCTATTCCAAAGCCTGACAAGGATCACAGTAATCCAAGTAATTACAGACCAATTGCACTAACTAGTTGTCTCTGTAAAACCATGGAGAGGATGATCAATGACCGACTTGTCTGGTTTCTGGAATCGAACAATCTGCTTGCGGATGTTCAGTGTGGTTTCAGAAACCAGAGAAGTACTGTGGATCATTTGGTCAGACTTGAAACGTTTATAAGAAATGCCTTTGCTAGAAAAGAACATGTGGTCGCCATCTTCTTTGATCTAGAGAAGACATATGATACAACGTGGACGTATGGGATTTTAAAAGATCTTTTTAACATGGGGTTGAGAGGGCGTATGCCCCTTTTTATTGAAAACTTTTTAAAGGACCGCCAATTTCAGGTTCGTGTTGGGTCAACGTTATCTGATCCTCACGAGCAGGAATTGGGGGTTCCTCAGGGTAGTATTTTATCCGTTACCCTGTTTTCTATAAAAATTAATAGTATCGTCGATGCAATTGAGAATACGGTAGATTCCTCATTATATGTTGATGACTTTTTAATCTGCTATAGCAGCAAAAAAATGAATGCCATAGAGCGCAAACTTCAGCTGTGCCTAAATAGAATTCAAAAATGGGCCACAGAAAACGGTTTTAAATTTTCGAAGATGAAAACAAATTGTGTTCATTTTTGCAAGCTTCGAAAGCATCATCTCGACCCGGAGTTAAAAATTGATGGGAGTCCTATTAAAGTTGTTAAGGAAGTGAAATTCTTAGGTTTGTTGTTTGACAACAAACTGAATTTCACTTCCCACATAAAACAACTAAAAGTTAAATGTAAGAGAGCTCTGAACCTACTGAAGGTCGTTGGTAGCACTGATTGGGGTGCTGACCAAAAAACTTTACTCCATCTGTATAGATCACTTGTTCGGTCAAAATTAGATTACGGTTGTGTAGTTTACGGTTCTGCAAGTAAATCATATCTCAAACCACTTGATGCAGTTCATAATAGTGGTATTAGAATTAGTTTAGGGGCTTTTCGAACATCCCCTATAGACTCGATGCTTGTTGAAGCAGAGGAACCTTCTCTTGAGAAGCGCAGAATTAAATTGTCTCTCCAATATGTGTCTAAACTTTTGGCCAATCCTTCAAATCCTGCTTATAATTGTGTTACAGACCCTCAAAATGTTGATTTCTTTAACCGCCACCAGAAACATATTCCTCCATTGGGAATTAGAATTAAACCCCACATGGAGTCCACCAAAATTGAACCACATACAATAAAAGAAAATCGTAAAACACATATTCCTCCTTGGCATCTGAAAAAACCTACAGTTATTTTGGACCTTGCTTCTACCAAAAAATCTGATACTAATTCCTTGCAGTTCAAACAAAAATATGCCGAAATAAAGTCCAAGTATAGTACATATACAAGGATCTATACGGATGGATCTAAGGATGGTGACAAAGTATCATCAGCTGCTGTTACTGGTGATCATGTCACCTCAATCAGAATACCGAATCAGAGTTCTATTTTCACAGCTGAAGTTAAAGCTTTACAACTCGCTCTTGAACATATTGAGAATGCTCAGGAAAAGAAGTCGATTATTTTTTCCGACTCTCTTTCCTCTTTACTTGCTTTACTCAACCCCAAGTTGAAGAACCCTCTAGTTTTGGATCTTCGTGAGAAGTTATCAACTCTCATGTCTGACCAATGTGATATCGTGTTTTGCTGGTTACCCGGTCATGTAGGTATCGCTGGTAACACCAAGGCAGACAGCACAGCAAAACAGGCTTTAACAAAGCCTCTTACTGATTTTAACATCCCTTTCAGTGATTTCAAACCACATATTAGTAGCTACATCAAATCTATGTGGCAGGCGGAATGGGATGGGGCAACTAATAACAAGCTTCATCGCTTCCGACCAACTGTTTCTGATCTCTACCCATCTAGTAACCTTTGTAGGAAAGATCATGTTATTCTGACACGATGTCATATTGGTCATACACGACTAACACATTCCTTTTTGTTAGAGGGTAATTTGCGACCAGAGTGTGTTCCATGTCAGCAGGTGTTGTCAGTGGAACACATTCTTTTACATTGCACTGATTTTAATCTTGTTAGAGGGCAGTACTTCACAGCTGGATCCCTTAGAGATCTATTTTATAATACGAGCCCACATAAAATTGTGTCATTTCTAAAAGTAATCAACCTTTTTACCAAATTTTAAAATTGTTTTTAGTCTTTTAATCTCGAATCATCAAGTCTCAGTTCCTCAGGTTGATTTATAATGTATTTTCTCATCTCATTACTCATTGCTTTTCTAATCTTTTTTTTGTCTTTGAAATGTCTTTGTGGTTATTTTTATTTCATTCAATTTTTACTTCATTCTTGATAATGACTTTTTAGATACCTCTGTTTTCTCGCCACGATATAGCCCTAGCTGCTGATGTGGCGTTAAGCACCAATAAATAAATAAATAAATTTGCTGATTCTGATGACTTTTCTACCTCAAATCGTGCAGAATTTCAGAGAGCACCACCATTTCGAACCATTATTTGCTTGGCCTTGAGGGGTTAATATGTCCATATTTTGACCTCGAGGATTTAGAATGTCTTTATCGCAGGTTGTATCAATGAGAGATTCCCCATCTTCAGTTTCAGAACCACATTCACTATCTGAGTCTTTAAAAGTACATTCTATATCCTCACTTGTCATCAAAGGTTTCCATGTAGCATTCCTCACAGATATTTTGTCTGAAAGACTTGCCAAAACAAGTAAACATGTGTTTTTATCCAAGCTGTATTCCTCTCGTGGGAAGTTGTGGCACAAAATTGTATTTGACCTTTGACATTGAACATAAATAGAACACCACAATATATCAGGAGTTAGAAAAAATAAGAGTAACTTCCCATGAGAAGTCATATTGCTCTCTGCTTTCAAATTTCGACTTCAGTCGTGATCGGCAGCAATTTGGTAATTCGATATTTGGCAGCGAAAAAGAGTTAAAAATCATGTTGTTCCATAGCTGTATATATAATAATGAGAGAGTTCTGCATCTCACTGTTTTCGATAACAAAAGACAAAATGTGCTAAAAGTCAATTGACATAAAAATATTCAAAATGGGATTAAATCAAAACTTAAAAATAGCAATGTCCGAATTTAGTTTAATTTTATACAACATACTAAAATTTCAGGAGAAGATGACATTTAATTTTTTTATGGCTTTGACCTCCTTAACATCATCCTAAATTTGAACATAACCATTGGGAATACACCAGGTTAGTAACAAACTTTTACATATATTGTTTGTCGAAGATGATATATGAAAATTTGAAAGGTGGAGGCAGCATACAGGCATTGATATTAAACAAGTTAGAAAAAAATATGAAACCTGATGTTTTGGATAAAGTGGGTACAGTAATGAGAGAGTTATGTAGGTTACCATTTTGTCATTTTAAAAGCTAAAAAGTGTGAAAACTTCAAAGGAATAAAATGGGTATAAAGCATAAACCTAAAAAACATATACAGTGAAACCTGTTTTGAGAGACCATTGTTGCAAGAGAAGACCTGTCTTGAGAGACAGGTATCACCTTGTATCATTAGGTTGTTCTACTCTGTAATGGACCTTTCATGAGAGGCTACCTGTTTTGAGACACCATTTCTGCTTGAAAAAAGTGTGGGTGGGGGGGGGGGGAGGTGGTGGAGGGTCCTTCAGTTCATGTTCTACTGCATCTCCTAATTTTTGTGATCTACAACATACTGAAGAAATTTAAGAATCCAATGCTCTTTAATATTTTACGATGTTGTTGTCAATAATGTTACCCCTCAAGTTGGCCATACCCTTTGGGAATTTCCAGATTGGTAAAAAATTTTATGTATGAGTTTTTTTGGAGGTGGGATAGGCAAAGTTTACAAACGGGAGGCTTCATATAGGCATTGATATTTAAAGACGGAGAAAAAACATTAAAGTCATTATAATTTGGATAAAGGTTGCAATGTGAAAGTGAAAAATGGAATTTCTCCAATATCTCTTTTTAATGTGAAGAAGTGTGCCAAATTTCCTAAATGTAGGTCGATGGGAAGTGCCCCAAAAGAATGTCTGATAAGAAAAAAGAAAACAAAAGAAAATGCTAAGATCACTATAAGTCATTTCAACCTTGTTGGGGGACTTAATAAAAGTACAAGTATGATAAATGTTGATTTATTTCACCATTAACAGTGGTTGTAATACAGAATTTTGAATAGGTATATGCCCATTTAAGTAAACATTAGTATATAATCAGAATTCAGCTGGATCCTGCCAACATGAAAGACTGTTTGAAAAAAAAATTGGTAGGACCCATTTTCAGGTGCAGTGAAAAAAAAATGTGCATCTTTTGAATCTGTACAAAAAGATTTTCACAAAATCTGACAATCTTTATTTGATAAAATTCTAAATTTTCTCACCAGGCTCTGGATTAGGAGTTGTGGTTACAACTGAAAGAAAAAAATAAAACATATTCAGCTTCACAAAATAATAGATACATTTTTAACTCACAGCTACTCTCAAAACAGAAAAACAAAATAAGAACATTTTAATGTCATCATATTTATTTACAGACTAACTAGATTCATAATTTTGCTATGGTATTATTATCTTTTGGTCTATGCTCCATATATATCCTTAGGTGTTTAGCCTTTATTTCAGAAAAATTGGATCGAACGTGACCAACATAGGACAGTGCCATCTAGACATCATACCGAGATATCCTTCCAAGTTACAATGGAATCCCTTCATAAATGTGAACTACAGACTGGGCAAAACAAGTCTAGGTCATGTGCCTGTGAGATCGTCATAGATGACCCATCATGGCTAAAATGAGATGTTCTCATCAAGACATCATATTGAGTCATCCTACACATTTACAATGAAATCCCATTAGAAAGGCAACCTATAGACTGTGCTAACGGAATCTAGGTTACATGCCTCTGCATCTGTCACCGTTGACTGAACCCAACCAAAATAGGACTTTCTCGTCTAAACATTATAGAGAGTCATCATGTGAAGTTACAATAAAATCCTTCATAAATACAACCTGTAGTAGACTGTGCTAAAAAGTTTGGGGTTTTGGGTCTTTGCAGCCATCATGCCTGACTGATCATGACTAAAAGGGGACATTCTCATCTAGACATCATACAGAGTCACCTTACAAAGTAACAATGAAATTCCTTCATCAGTACAACCTATAGACTGTGCCAAAGGTTTTCAGTTCACGTAGTCATCATGGTTGAACTATCACGACCAAAAGAAGACGTACTGATCTTGACATGACCTTGAACCTGCATTTGAAATTTTGTGATGATCGGACAAGAACTATGGGGTGTAACCTGTGCTATAGAAAATGTGAACATACAGAGTTCCACATGCATAACGGCAATAGCCTATCTTGACTTTGTCAAGTTTAGCTGGAAATTGGATGTTATTTCATTTTTTGTGATCTTGCCATCATCACCCGAAAATTTGGTCAAAACTGTTTGGTATTTTCCAGGACAGAACCTCATTTTTATTTAAGATATGATATATCCAACATTTGAAAGAGGGAGGTTTGATACAGTCATCGATATTAAAAGAGTGAGTAAATAGGTTAACTCTTTCGCTACCATGCAGTACCACAGCAGTACATGCCACAGCCGTGTACCCATGGTTTGTATGACTGAATCCAGCATGGATCAAACAGATCTTCTAAACCATATAATTGCCAGTCAAAACTAATTGGGTCAGTTGCTGATTCTGATGACTTTTCTGCCTCAAATCGTGCAGAATTTCAGAGAGCATCACCATTTCGAACCATTATTTGCTTGGCCTTGAGGGGTTAATATGTCCATATTTTGACCTCGAGGATTTAGAATGTCTTTATCGCAGGTTGTATCATTGAGAGATACCAAATCTTCAGTTTCAGAACCACATTCGCTATTTGAGTCTTTAAAAGTGCATTCTGTATCCTCAGTTGTCATGAAACGTTTCCATGTTGAATTCTTCAGATATTTTGTCTGAAAGACTTGCCAAAACAAGTAAACATGTGTTTTGATCCAAGCTGTATTCCACTCGTGGAAAGTTGTGGCACAAAATTGTATTTGACCTTTGACATTGAACATAAATAGAACACCAGAATATCAGGAGTTAGGAAAAATAAGAGTAACTTCCCCATGAGAAGTCATATTGCTCTCTGCTTTCAAATTTCGACTTCAGTCATGATCGGCAGCGATTTGGTAATTCGATGTTTGGCAGCAAAAAAGAGTTAAAAATCATGTTGTTCCATAGCTGTATATATAATAATGAGAAAGTTCTGCATCTCACTGTTTTCGATAACAAAAGACAAAATGTGCTAAAATTCAATTGACATAAAAATATCCAAAATGGGATTAAGTCCAAACTTAAAAATATCAATGTCCGAATTTAGTTTAATTATATACAACATACTAAAATTTCAGGAGAAGATGACATTTAATTTTTTTATGACTTTGACCTCCTTAACATCATCCTAAATTTGAACATAACCATTTAGAATACACCAGGTTGGTAACAAACTTTTACATATAGTGTTTGTCGAAGATGATATATGAAAATTTGAGAGGTGGAGGCTGCTTACAGGCACTGATATTAAACAAGTTAGAAAAAAAATGTGAAACCTGATGTTTTGGATAAAGTGGGTACAGTAATGAGAGAGTTATGTAGATTACCATTTTGTCGTTTTAAAAGCTAATAAGTGTGAAAACTTCAAAGGAATAAAATGGGTATAAAGGCATTAACCTAAAAAAGATATACCATGAAACCTGCTTTGAGAGACCATTGTTGCAAGAGAAGACCTGTCTTGAGAGACAGGTATGACCTTGTAAAATTAGGTTGTTCTACTCTGTAATGGACCTTTCATGAGAGGCTACCTGTTTTGAGACACCATTTCTGCTAGACAAAAAGTGTGGGTGGGGCGGGGGGGGGGGGGGGGGAGGTTGTGGAGGGTCCTTCAATTCATTTCTACTGTATCTCCTAATTTTTGTGATCTACAACATACTAAAGAAATTTAAGAATCGAATGCTCTTCAATATTTTATGCTGTTGTTGTCAATAATGTCACAACTGAAGTTGGCCATACCCTTTGGGAATTTCCAGATTGATAAAAAATTTTATGTATGAGTTTTTTAGGAGGTGGGATAGGCAAAGTATACAAACGGGAGGCTTGATATAGGCATTGATATTTAAAGACGGATAAAAAACATTAACGTCATTGTTATTTGGATAAAGGTTGCAATGTGAAAATGAAAAATGGAATTTCTCCAATATCTCTTTTTAATGTGAAGAAGTGTGCCAAATTTCCTAAATGTAGGTCGATGGGAAGTGCCCCGAAAGAATGTGTGATAAGAAAAAAGAAAACAAAAGAAAATGCTAATGCTCACTATAAGTCATTTCAACCTTGATGGGGGACTTAATAAAAGTGTAAGTATGATAAATTTTGATTTATTTCACCATTAGCAGTGGCTGGAACACGAAATTTTGAATAGGTATATGCCCATTTAAGTAAATATTAGTATGTAATCATAATTCAGCAGGATCCTGCAAACATGAAAGACTGTTTGAAAACAAAATTGGTAGGACCCATTTTCAGGTGCAGTGAAAAATAATTGCATCTTTTGATATGTACAAAAAGATTTTCAAAAAATCTGACAATCTTTATTTGATAAAATTCTAAATTTTCTCACCAGGTTCTGGATTAGGAGTTGTGGTTACAACTGAAAGAAAAAAAATAAAACATATTCAGCTTCACAAAATAATAGATACATTTTTAACTCATAGCTACTCTCAAAACAGAAAAACAAAATAAGAACATTTTAATGTCATCATATTTATTTACAGACTAATTAGATTCATAATTTTGATATGCTATTATTATCTTTTAGTCTATGCTCCATATATATCCTTAGGTGTTTAGCCTTTATTTTAGAAAAATTGGATCGATCGTGACCAACATAGGACAGTGCCATCTAGACATCATACTGAGATATCCTTCCAAGTTACAATGGAATCCCTTCATAAATATGAACTACAGACTGGGCAAAACAAGTCTAGGTCATGTGCCTGTGAGATCATCATAGCTGACCCATCATGGCTAAATTGGGATGTTCTCATCAAGACATCATACTGAGTCATCCTACACATTTACAATGAAATCCCATCAGAAAGGCAACCTGTAGACTGTGCTAACGGAATCTAGGTTACATGCCCCAGCATCTGTCACCGATGACTGAACCCAACCAAAATAGGACTTTCTCGTCTAAACATTATAGAGAGTCATCCTGTGAAGTTGCAATAAAATTCCTTCATAAATACAACCTGTAGCAGACTGTGCTAAAACGTTTGGAGTTTTGGGTCTTTGCAGCCATCATGCCTGACTGATCATGACTAAAAGGGGACATTCTCATCTAGACATCATACAGAGTCACCTTACAAAGTAACAATGAAATTCCTTCATCAATACAACCTATAGACTGTGCCAAAGGTTTTCAGGTTTTCAGTTCACGTAGTCATCATGGTTGACCTATCACGACCAAAAGAAGACATACTCATCTTGACATGACCTTGAACCTGCATTTGAAATTTTGTGATGATCAGACAAGAACTATGGGGTGTAGCCTGTGCTACAGAAAATGTGAACACACTCACAGAGTTCTGCATGCATAACGGCAATAGCTTATCTTGACTTTGTTCATGTTCAAACTAGAAATTGGATGTTATTTCATTTTTTGTGATCTTGCCATCATCACCCGAAAATTTGGTCAAAACTGTTTGGTATTTTCCAGGACAGAACCTCATTTTTATTTAAGATATGATATATCCAACATTTGGAAGAGGGAGGTTTGATACAGTCATCGATATTAAAAGAGTGAGTAAATAGGTTAACTCTTTCGCTACCATGCAATACCACAGCAGTACATGCCACAGCCATGTACCCATGGTTTGTATGACTGAATCCAGCATGGATCAAACAGATCTTCTAAACCATATAATTGCCAATCAAAACTAATTGGTTCATTTGCTGATTCTGATGACTTTTCTACCTCAAATCGTGCAGAATTTCAGAGAGCACCACCATTTCGAACCATTATTTGCTTGGCCTTGAGGGGTTAATATGTCCATATTTTGACCTCGAGGATTTAGAATGTCTTTATCGCAGGTTGTATCAATGAGAGATTCCCCATCTTCAGTTTCAGAACCACATTCACTATCTGAGTCTTTAAAAGTACATTCTATATCCTCACTTGTCATCAAAGGTTTCCATGTAGCATTCCTCACAGATATTTTGTCTGAAAGACTTGCCAAAACAAGTAAACATGTGTTTTTATCCAAGCTGTATTCCTCTCGTGGGAAGTTGTGGCACAAAATTGTATTTGACCTTTGACATTGAACATAAATAGAACACCACAATATATCAGGAGTTAGAAAAAATAAGAGTAACTTCCCCATGAGAAGTCATATTGCTCTCTGCTTTCAAATTTCGACTTCAGTCGTGATCGGCAGCAATTTGGTAATTCGATATTTGGCAGCGAAAAAGAGTTAAAAATCATGTTGTTCCATAGCTGTATATATAATAATGAGAGAGTTCTGCATCTCACTGTTTTCGATAACAAAAGACAAAATGTGCTAAAAGTCAATTGACATAAAAATATTCAAAATGGGATTAAATCAAAACTTAAAAATAGCAATGTCCGAATTTAGTTTAATTTTATACAACATACTAAAATTTCAGGAGAAGATGACATTTAATTTTTTTATGGCTTTGACCTCCTTAACATCATCCTAAATTTGAACATAACCATTGGGAATACACCAGGTTAGTAACAAACTTTTACATATATTGTTTGTCGAAGATGATATATGAAAATTTGAAAGGTGGGGGCAGCATACAGGCATTGATATTAAACAAGTTAGAAAAAAATATGAAACCTGATGTTTTGGATAAAGTGGGTACAGTAATGAGAGAGTTATGTAGGTTACCATTTTGTCATTTTAAAAGCTAAAAAGTGTGAAAACTTCAAAGGAATAAAATGGGTATAAAGCATAAACCTAAAAAACATATACAGTGAAACCTGTTTTGAGAGACCATTGTTGCAAGAGAAGACCTGTCTTGAGAGACAGGTATCACCTTGTATCATTAGGTTGTTCTACTCTGTAATGGACCTTTCATGAGAGGCTACCTGTTTTGAGACACCATTTCTGCTTGAAAAAAGTGTGGGTGGGGGGGGGGGGAGGTGGTGGAGGGTCCTTCAGTTCATGTTCTACTGCATCTCCTAATTTTTGTGATCTACAACATACTGAAGAAATTTAAGAATCCAATGCTCTTTAATATTTTACGATGTTGTTGTCAATAATGTTACCCCTCAAGTTGGCCATACCCTTTGGGAATTTCCAGATTGGTAAAAAATTTTATGTATGAGTTTTTTTGGAGGTGGGATAGGCAAAGTTTACAAACGGGAGGCTTCATATAGGCATTGATATTTAAAGACGGAGAAAAAACATTAAAGTCATTATAATTTGGATAAAGGTTGCAATGTGAAAGTGAAAAATGGAATTTCTCCAATATCTCTTTTTAATGTGAAGAAGTGTGCCAAATTTCCTAAATGTAGGTCGATGGGAAGTGCCCCAAAAGAATGTCTGATAAGAAAAAAGAAAACAAAAGAAAATGCTAAGATCACTATAAGTCATTTCAACCTTGTTGGGGGACTTAATAAAAGTACAAGTATGATAAATGTTGATTTATTTCACCATTAACAGTGGTTGTAATACAGAATTTTGAATAGGTATATGCCCATTTAAGTAAACATTAGTATATAATCAGAATTCAGCTGGATCCTGCCAACATGAAAGACTGTTTGAAAAAAAAATTGGTAGGACCCATTTTCAGGTGCAGTGAAAAAAAAATGTGCATCTTTTGAATCTGTACAAAAAGATTTTCACAAAATCTGACAATCTTTATTTGATAAAATTCTAAATTTTCTCACCAGGCTCTGGATTAGGAGTTGTGGTTACAACTGAAAGAAAAAAATAAAACATATTCAGCTTCACAAAATAATAGATACATTTTTAACTCACAGCTACTCTCAAAACAGAAAAACAAAATAAGAACATTTTAATGTCATCATATTTATTTACAGACTAACTAGATTCATAATTTTGCTATGGTATTATTATCTTTTGGTCTATGCTCCATATATATCCTTAGGTGTTTAGCCTTTATTTCAGAAAAATTGGATCGAACGTGACCAACATAGGACAGTGCCATCTAGACATCATACCGAGATATCCTTCCAAGTTACAATGGAATCCCTTCATAAATGTGAACTACAGACTGGGCAAAACAAGTCTAGGTCATGTGCCTGTGAGATCGTCATAGATGACCCATCATGGCTAAAATGAGATGTTCTCATCAAGACATCATATTGAGTCATCCTACACATTTACAATGAAATCCCATTAGAAAGGCAACCTATAGACTGTGCTAACGGAATCTAGGTTACATGCCTCTGCATCTGTCACCGTTGACTGAACCCAACCAAAATAGGACTTTCTCGTCTAAACATTATAGAGAGTCATCATGTGAAGTTACAATAAAATCCTTCATAAATACAACCTGTAGTAGACTGTGCTAAAAAGTTTGGGGTTTTGGGTCTTTGCAGCCATCATGCCTGACTGATCATGACTAAAAGGGGACATTCTCATCTAGACATCATACAGAGTCACCTTACAAAGTAACAATGAAATTCCTTCATCAGTACAACCTATAGACTGTGCCAAAGGTTTTCAGTTCACGTAGTCATCATGGTTGAACTATCACGACCAAAAGAAGACGTACTGATCTTGACATGACCTTGAACCTGCATTTGAAATTTTGTGATGATCGGACAAGAACTATGGGGTGTAACCTGTGCTATAGAAAATGTGAACATACAGAGTTCCACATGCATAACGGCAATAGCCTATCTTGACTTTGTCAAGTTTAGCTGGAAATTGGATGTTATTTCATTTTTTGTGATCTTGCCATCATCACCCGAAAATTTGGTCAAAACTGTTTGGTATTTTCCAGGACAGAACCTCATTTTTATTTAAGATATGATATATCCAACATTTGAAAGAGGGAGGTTTGATACAGTCATCGATATTAAAAGAGTGAGTAAATAGGTTAACTCTTTCGCTACCATGCAGTACCACAGCAGTACATGCCACAGCCGTGTACCCATGGTTTGTATGACTGAATCCAGCATGGATCAAACAGATCTTCTAAACCATATAATTGCCAGTCAAAACTAATTGGGTCAGTTGCTGATTCTGATGACTTTTCTGCCTCAAATCGTGCAGAATTTCAGAGAGCATCACCATTTCGAACCATTATTTGCTTGGCCTTGAGGGGTTAATATGTCCATATTTTGACCTCGAGGATTTAGAATGTCTTTATCGCAGGTTGTATCATTGAGAGATACCAAATCTTCAGTTTCAGAACCACATTCGCTATTTGAGTCTTTAAAAGTGCATTCTGTATCCTCAGTTGTCATGAAACGTTTCCATGTTGAATTCTTCAGATATTTTGTCTGAAAGACTTGCCAAAACAAGTAAACATGTGTTTTGATCCAAGCTGTATTCCACTCGTGGAAAGTTGTGGCACAAAATTGTATTTGACCTTTGACATTGAACATAAATAGAACACCAGAATATCAGGAGTTAGGAAAAATAAGAGTAACTTCCCCATGAGAAGTCATATTGCTCTCTGCTTTCAAATTTCGACTTCAGTCATGATCGGCAGCGATTTGGTAATTCGATGTTTGGCAGCAAAAAAGAGTTAAAAATCATGTTGTTCCATAGCTGTATATATAATAATGAGAAAGTTCTGCATCTCACTGTTTTCGATAACAAAAGACAAAATGTGCTAAAATTCAATTGACATAAAAATATCCAAAATGGGATTAAGTCAAAACTTAAAAATATCAATGTCCGAATTTAGTTTAATTATATACAACATACTAAAATTTCAGGAGAAGATGACATTTAATTTTTTTATGACTTTGACCTCCTTAACATCATCCTAAATTTGAACATAACCATTTAGAATACACCAGGTTGGTAACAAACTTTTACATATAGTGTTTGTCGAAGATGATATATGAAAATTTGAGAGGTGGAGGCTGCTTACAGGCACTGATATTAAACAAGTTAGAAAAAAAATGTGAAACCTGATGTTTTGGATAAAGTGGGTACAGTAATGAGAGAGTTATGTAGATTACCATTTTGTCGTTTTAAAAGCTAATAAGTGTGAAAACTTCAAAGGAATAAAATGGGTATAAAGGCATTAACCTAAAAAAGATATACCATGAAACCTGCTTTGAGAGACCATTGTTGCAAGAGAAGACCTGTCTTGAGAGACAGGTATGACCTTGTAAAATTAGGTTGTTCTACTCTGTAATGGACCTTTCATGAGAGGCTACCTGTTTTGAGACACCATTTCTGCTAGACAAAAAGTGTGGGTGGGGCGGGGGGGGGGGGGGGGGGAGGTTGTGGAGGGTCCTTCAATTCATTTCTACTGTATCTCCTAATTTTTGTGATCTACAACATACTAAAGAAATTTAAGAATCGAATGCTCTTCAATATTTTATGCTGTTGTTGTCAATAATGTCACAACTGAAGTTGGCCATACCCTTTGGGAATTTCCAGATTGATAAAAAATTTTATGTATGAGTTTTTTAGGAGGTGGGATAGGCAAAGTATACAAACGGGAGGCTTGATATAGGCATTGATATTTAAAGACGGATAAAAAACATTAACGTCATTGTTATTTGGATAAAGGTTGCAATGTGAAAATGAGAAATGGAATTTCTCCAATATCTCTTTTTAATGTGAAGAAGTGTGCCAAATTTCCTAAATGTAGGTCGATGGGAAGTGCCCCGAAAGAATGTGTGATAAGAAAAAAGAAAACAAAAGAAAATGCTAATGCTCACTATAAGTCATTTCAACCTTGATGGGGGACTTAATAAAAGTGTAAGTATGATAAATTTTGATTTATTTCACCATTAGCAGTGGCTGGAACACGAAATTTTGAATAGGTATATGCCCATTTAAGTAAATATTAGTATGTAATCATAATTCAGCAGGATCCTGCAAACATGAAAGACTGTTTGAAAACAAAATTGGTAGGACCCATTTTCAGGTGCAGTGAAAAATAATTGCATCTTTTGATATGTACAAAAAGATTTTCAAAAAATCTGACAATCTTTATTTGATAAAATTCTAAATTTTCTCACCAGGTTCTGGATTAGGAGTTGTGGTTACAACTGAAAGAAAAAAAATAAAACATATTCAGCTTCACAAAATAATAGATACATTTTTAACTCATAGCTACTCTCAAAACAGAAAAACAAAATAAGAACATTTTAATGTCATCATATTTATTTACAGACTAATTAGATTCATAATTTTGATATGCTATTATTATCTTTTAGTCTATGCTCCATATATATCCTTAGGTGTTTAGCCTTTATTTTAGAAAAATTGGATCGATCGTGACCAACATAGGACAGTGCCATCTAGACATCATACTGAGATATCCTTCCAAGTTACAATGGAATCCCTTCATAAATATGAACTACAGACTGGGCAAAACAAGTCTAGGTCATGTGCCTGTGAGATCATCATAGCTGACCCATCATGGCTAAATTGGGATGTTCTCATCAAGACATCATACTGAGTCATCCTACACATTTACAATGAAATCCCATCAGAAAGGCAACCTGTAGACTGTGCTAACGGAATCTAGGTTACATGCCCCAGCATCTGTCACCGATGACTGAACCCAACCAAAATAGGACTTTCTCGTCTAAACATTATAGAGAGTCATCCTGTGAAGTTGCAATAAAATTCCTTCATAAATACAACCTGTAGCAGACTGTGCTAAAACGTTTGGAGTTTTGGGTCTTTGCAGCCATCATGCCTGACTGATCATGACTAAAAGGGGACATTCTCATCTAGACATCATACAGAGTCACCTTACAAAGTAACAATGAAATTCCTTCATCAATACAACCTATAGACTGTGCCAAAGGTTTTCAGGTTTTCAGTTCACGTAGTCATCATGGTTGACCTATCAAGACCAAAAGAAGACATACTCATCTTGACATGACCTTGAACCTGCATTTGAAATTTTGTGATGATCAGACAAGAACTATGGGGTGTAGCCTGTGCTACAGAAAATGTGAACACACTCACAGAGTTCTGCATGCATAACGGCAATAGCTTATCTTGACTTTGTTCATGTTAAAACTAGAAATTGGATGTTATTTCATTTTTTGTGATCTTGCCATCATCACCCGAAAATTTGGTCAAAACTGTTTGGTATTTTCCAGGACAGAACCTCATTTTTATTTAAGATATGATATATCCAACATTTGGAAGAGGGAGGTTTGATACAGTCATCGATATTAAAAGAGTGAGTAAATAGGTTAACTCTTTCGCTACCATGCAATACCACAGCAGTACATGCCACAGCCATGTACCCATGGTTTGTATGACTGAATCCAGCATGGATCAAACAGATCTTCTAAACCATATAATTGCCAATCAAAACTAATTGGTTCATTTGCTGATTCTGATGACTTTTCTACCTCAAATCGTGCAGAATTTCAGAGAGCACCACCATTTCGAACCATTATTTGCTTGGCCTTGAGGGGTTAATATGTCCATATTTTGACCTCGAGGATTTAGAATGTCTTTATCGCAGGTTGTATCAATGAGAGATTCCCCATCTTCAGTTTCAGAACCACATTCACTATCTGAGTCTTTAAAAGTACATTCTATATCCTCACTTGTCATCAAAGGTTTCCATGTAGCATTCCTCACAGATATTTTGTCTGAAAGACTTGCCAAAACAAGTAAACATGTGTTTTTATCCAAGCTGTATTCCTCTCGTGGGAAGTTGTGGCACAAAATTGTATTTGACCTTTGACATTGAACATAAATAGAACACCACAATATATCAGGAGTTAGAAAAAATAAGAGTAACTTCCCCATGAGAAGTCATATTGCTCTCTGCTTTCAAATTTCGACTTCATTCGTGATCGGCAGCAATTTGGTAATTCGATATTTGGCAGCGAAAAAGAGTTAAAAATCATGTTGTTCCATAGCTGTATATATAATAATGAGAGAGTTCTGCATCTCACTGTTTTCGATAACAAAAGACAAAATGTGCTAAAAGTCAATTGACATAAAAATATTCAAAATGGGATTAAATCAAAACTTAAAAATAGCAATGTCCGAATTTAGTTTAATTTTATACAACATACTAAAATTTCAGGAGAAGATGACATTTAATTTTTTTATGGCTTTGACCTCCTTAACATCATCCTAAATTTGAACATAACCATTGGGAATACACCAGGTTAGTAACAAACTTTTACATATAGTGTTTGTCGAAGATGATATATGAAAATTTGAAAGGTGGAGGCAGCATACAGGCATTGATATTAAACAAGTTAGAAAAAAATATGAAACCTGATGTTTTGGATAAAGTGGGTACAGTAATGAGAGAGTTATGTAGGTTACCATTTTGTCATTTTAAAAGCTAAAAAGTGTGAAAACTTCAAAGGAATAAAATGGGTATAAAGCATAAACCTAAAAAACATATACAGTGAAACCTGTTTTGAGAGACCATTGTTGCAAGAGAAGACCTGTCTTGAGAGACAGGTATCACCTTGTATCATTAGGTTGTTCTACTCTGTAATGGACCTTTCATGAGAGGCTACCTGTTTTGAGACACCATTTCTGCTTGAAAAAAGTGTGGGTGGGGGGGGGGAGGTGGTGGAGGGTCCTTCAGTTCATGTTCTACTGCATCTCCTAATTTTTGTGATCTACAACATACTAAAGAAATTTAAGAATCCAATGCTCTTTAATATTTTACGATGTTGTTGTCAATAATGTTACCCCTCAAGTTGGCCATACCCTTTGGGAATTTCCAGATTGGTAAAAAATTTTATGTATGAGTTTTTTTGGAGGTGGGATAGGCAAAGTTTACAAACGGGAGGCTTCATATAGGCATTGATATTTAAAGACGGAGAAAAAACATTAAAGTCATTATAATTTGGATAAAGGTTGCAATGTGAAAGTGAAAAATGGAATTTCTCCAATATCTCTTTTTAATGTGAAGAAGTGTGCCAAATTTCCTAAATGTAGGTCGATGGGAAGTGCCCCAAAAGAATGTCTGATAAGAAAAAAGAAAACAAAAGAAAATGCTAAGATCACTATAAGTCATTTCAACCTTGTTGGGGGACTTAATAAAAGTACAAGTATGATAAATGTTGATTTATTTCACCATTAACAGTGGTTGTAATACAGAATTTTGAATAGGTATATGCCCATTTAAGTAAACATTAGTATATAATCAGAATTCAGCTGGATCCTGCCAACATGAAAGACTGTTTGAAAAAAAAATTGGTAGGACCCATTTTCAGGTGCAGTGAAAAAAAAATGTGCATCTTTTGAATCTGTACAAAAAGATTTTCACAAAATCTGACAATCTTTATTTGATAAAATTCTAAATTTTCTCACCAGGCTCTGGATTAGGAGTTGTGGTTACAACTGAAAGAAAAAAATAAAACATATTCAGCTTCACAAAATAATAGATACATTTTTAACTCACAGCTACTCTCAAAACAGAAAAACAAAATAAGAACATTTTAATGTCATCATATTTATTTACAGACTAACTAGATTCATAATTTTGCTATGGTATTATTATCTTTTGGTCTATGCTCCATATATATCCTTAGGTGTTTAGCCTTTATTTCAGAAAAATTGGATCGAACGTGACCAACATAGGACAGTGCCATCTAGACATCATACCGAGATATCCTTCCAAGTTACAATGGAATCCCTTCATAAATGTGAACTACAGACTGGGCAAAACAAGTCTAGGTCATGTGCCTGTGAGATCGTCATAGATGACCCATCATGGCTAAAATGAGATGTTCTCATCAAGACATCATATTGAGTCATCCTACACATTTACAATGAAATCCCATTAGAAAGGCAACCTATAGACTGTGCTAACGGAATCTAGGTTACATGCCTCTGCATCTGTCACCGTTGACTGAACCCAACCAAAATAGGACTTTCTCGTCTAAACATTATAGAGAGTCATCATGTGAAGTTACAATAAAATCCTTCATAAATACAACCTGTAGTAGACTGTGCTAAAAAGTTTGGGGTTTTGGGTCTTTGCAGCCATCATGCCTGACTGATCATGACTAAAAGGGGACATTCTCATCTAGACATCATACAGAGTCACCTTACAAAGTAACAATGAAATTCCTTCATCAGTACAACCTATAGACTGTGCCAAAGGTTTTCAGTTCACGTAGTCATCATGGTTGAACTATCACGACCAAAAGAAGACGTACTGATCTTGACATGACCTTGAACCTGCATTTGAAATTTTGTGATGATCGGACAAGAACTATGGGGTGTAACCTGTGCTATAGAAAATGTGAACATACAGAGTTCCACATGCATAACGGCAATAGCCTATCTTGACTTTGTCAAGTTTAGCTGGAAATTGGATGTTATTTCATTTTTTGTGATCTTGCCATCATCACCCGAAAATTTGGTCAAAACTGTTTGGTATTTTCCAGGACAGAACCTCATTTTTATTTAAGATATGATATATCCAACATTTGAAAGAGGGAGGTTTGATACAGTCATCGATATTAAAAGAGTGAGTAAATAGGTTAACTCTTTCGCTACCATGCAGTACCACAGCAGTACATGCCACAGCCGTGTACCCATGGTTTGTATGACTGAATCCAGCATGGATCAAACAGATCTTCTAAACCATATAATTGCCAGTCAAAACTAATTGGGTCAGTTGCTGATTCTGATGACTTTTCTGCCTCAAATCGTGCAGAATTTCAGAGAGCATCACCATTTCGAACCATTATTTGCTTGGCCTTGAGGGGTTAATATGTCCATATTTTGACCTCGAGGATTTAGAATGTCTTTATCGCAGGTTGTATCATTGAGAGATACCAAATCTTCAGTTTCAGAACCACATTCGCTATTTGAGTCTTTAAAAGTGCATTCTGTATCCTCAGTTGTCATGAAACGTTTCCATGTTGAATTCTTCAGATATTTTGTCTGAAAGACTTGCCAAAACAAGTAAACATGTGTTTTGATCCAAGCTGTATTCCACTCGTGGGAAGTTGTGGCACAAAATTGTATTTGACCTTTGACATTGAACATAAATAGAACACCAGAATATCAGGAGTTAGGAAAAATAAGAGTAACTTCCCCATGAGAAGTCATATTGCTCTCTGCTTTCAAATTTCGACTTCAGTCATGATCGGCAGCGATTTGGTAATTCGATGTTTGGCAGCAAAAAAGAGTTAAAAATCATGTTGTTCCATAGCTGTATATATAATAATGAGAAAGTTCTGCATCTCACTGTTTTCGATAACAAAAGACAAAATGTGCTAAAATTCAATTGACATAAAAATATCCAAAATGGGATTAAGTCAAAACTTAAAAATATCAATGTCCGAATTTAGTTTAATTATATACAACATACTAAAATTTCAGGAGAAGATGACATTTAATTTTTTTATGACTTTGACCTCCTTAACATCATCCTAAATTTGAACATAACCATTTAGAATACACCAGGTTGGTAACAAACTTTTACATATAGTGTTTGTCGAAGATGATATATGAAAATTTGAGAGGTGGAGGCTGCTTACAGGCACTGATATTAAACAAGTTAGAAAAAAAATGTGAAACCTGATGTTTTGGATAAAGTGGGTACAGTAATGAGAGAGTTATGTAGATTACCATTTTGTCGTTTTAAAAGCTAATAAGTGTGAAAACTTCAAAGGAATAAAATGGGTATAAAGGCATTAACCTAAAAAAGATATACCATGAAACCTGCTTTGAGAGACCATTGTTGCAAGAGAAGACCTGTCTTGAGAGACAGGTATGACCTTGTAAAATTAGGTTGTTCTACTCTGTAATGGACCTTTCATGAGAGGCTACCTGTTTTGAGACACCATTTCTGCTAGACAAAAAGTGTGGGTGGGGCGGGGGGGGGGGGGGGAGGTTGTGGAGGGTCCTTCAATTCATGTTCTACTGTATCTCCTAATTTTTGTGATCTACAACATACTAAAGAAATTTAAGAATCGAATGCTCTTCAATATTTTATGCTGTTGTTGTCAATAATGTCACAACTGAAGTTGGCCATACCCTTTGGGAATTTCCAGATTGATAAAAAATTTTATGTATGAGTTTTTTAGGAGGTGGGATAGGCAAAGTATACAAACGGGAGGCTTGATATAGGCATTGATATTTAAAGACGGATAAAAAACATTAACGTCATTGTTATTTGGATAAAGGTTGCAATGTGAAAATGAAAAATGGAATTTCTCCAATATCTCTTTTTAATGTGAAGAAGTGTGCCAAATTTCCTAAATGTAGGTCGATGGGAAGTGCCCCGAAAGAATGTGTGATAAGAAAAAAGAAAACAAAAGAAAATGCTAATGCTCACTATAAGTCATTTCAACCTTGATGGGGGACTTAATAAAAGTGTAAGTATGATAAATTTTGATTTATTTCACCATTAGCAGTGGCTGGAACACGAAATTTTGAATAGGTATATGCCCATTTAAGTAAATATTAGTATGTAATCATAATTCAGCAGGATCCTGCAAACATGAAAGACTGTTTGAAAACAAAATTGGTAGGACCCATTTTCAGGTGCAGTGAAAAATAATTGCATCTTTTGATATGTACAAAAAGATTTTCAAAAAATCTGACAATCTTTATTTGATAAAATTCTAAATTTTCTCACCAGGTTCTGGATTAGGAGTTGTGGTTACAACTGAAAGAAAAAAAATAAAACATATTCAGCTTCACAAAATAATAGATACATTTTTAACTCATAGCTACTCTCAAAACAGAAAAACAAAATAAGAACATTTTAATGTCATCATATTTATTTACAGACTAATTAGATTCATAATTTTGATATGCTATTATTATCTTTTAGTCTATGCTCCATATATATCCTTAGGTGTTTAGCCTTTATTTTAGAAAAATTGGATCGATCGTGACCAACATAGGACAGTGCCATCTAGACATCATACTGAGATATCCTTCCAAGTTACAATGGAATCCCTTCATAAATATGAACTACAGACTGGGCAAAACAAGTCTAGGTCATGTGCCTGTGAGATCATCATAGCTGACCCATCATGGCTAAATTGGGATGTTCTCATCAAGACATCATACTGAGTCATCCTACACATTTACAATGAAATCCCATCAGAAAGGCAACCTGTAGACTGTGCTAACGGAATCTAGGTTACATGCCCCAGCATCTGTCACCGATGACTGAACCCAACCAAAATAGGACTTTCTCGTCTAAACATTATAGAGAGTCATCCTGTGAAGTTGCAATAAAATTCCTTCATAAATACAACCTGTAGCAGACTGTGCTAAAACGTTTGGAGTTTTGGGTCTTTGCAGCCATCATGCCTGACTGATCATGACTAAAAGGGGACATTCTCATCTAGACATCATACAGAGTCACCTTACAAAGTAACAATGAAATTCCTTCATCAATACAACCTATAGACTGTGCCAAAGGTTTTCAGGTTTTCAGTTCACGTAGTCATCATGGTTGACCTATCACGACCAAAAGAAGACATACTCATCTTGACATGACCTTGAACCTGCATTTGAAATTTTGTGATGATCAGACAAGAACTATGGGGTGTAGCCTGTGCTACAGAAAATGTGAACACACTCACAGAGTTCTGCATGCATAACGGCAATAGCTTATCTTGACTTTGTTCATGTTAAAACTAGAAATTGGATGTTATTTCATTTTTTGTAATCTTGCCATCATCACCCGAAAATTTGGTCAAAACTGTTTGGTATTTTCCAGGACAGAACCTCATTTTTATTTAAGATATGATATATCCAACATTTGGAAGAGGGAGGTTTGATACAGTCATCGATATTAAAAGAGTGAGTAAATAGGTTAACTCTTTCGCTACCATGCAATACCACAGCAGTACATGCCACAGCCATGTACCCATGGTTTGTATGACTGAATCCAGCATGGATCAAACAGATCTTCAAAACCATATAATTGCCAATCAAAACTAATTGGTTCATTTGCTGATTCTGATGACTTTTCTACCTCAAATCGTGCAGAATTTCAGAGAGCACCACCATTTCGAACCATTATTTGCTTGGCCTTGAGGGGTTAATATGTCCATATTTTGACCTCGAGGATTTAGAATGTCTTTATCGCAGGTTGTATCAATGAGAGATTCCCCATCTTCAGTTTCAGAACCACATTCACTATCTGAGTCTTTAAAAGTACATTCTATATCTTCACTTGTCATCAAAGGTTTCCATGTAGCATTCCTCACAGATATTTTGTCTGAAAGACTTGCCAAAACAAGTAAACATGTGTTTTGATCCAAGCTGTATTCCTCTCGTGGGAAGTTGTGGCACAAAATTGTATTTGAACTTTGACATTGAACATAAATAGAACACCACAATATCAGGAGTTAGAAAAAATAAGAGTAACTTCCCCATGAGAAGTCATATTGCTCTCTGCTTTCAAATTTCGACTTCAGTCATGATCGGCAGCGATTTGGTAATTCGATGTTTGGCAGCAAAAAAGAGTTAAAAATCATGTTGTTCCATAGCTGTATATATAATAATGAGAGAGTTCTGCATCTCACTGTTTTCGATAACAAAAGACAAAATGTGCTAAAATTCAATTGACATAAAAATATCCAAAATGGGATTAAGTCAAAACTTAAAAATAGCAATGTCCGAATTTAGTTTAATTATATACAACATACTAAAATTTCAGGAGAAGATGACATTTAATTTTTTTATGACTTTGACCTCCTTAACATCATCCTAAATTTGAACATAACCATGTAGAATACACCAGGTTGGTAACAAACTTTTACATATAGTGTTTGTCGAAGATGATATATGAAAATTTGAAAGGTGGAGGCTGCATACAGGCACTGATATTAAACAAGTTAGAAAAAAAATGTGAAACCTGATGTTTTGGATAAAGTGGGTACAGTAATGAGAGAGTTATGTAGATTACCATTTTGTCGTTTTAAAAGCTAAAAAGTGTGAAAACGTCAAAGGAATAAAATGGGTATAGAGGCATTAACCTAAAAAACATATACCGTGAAACCTGTTTTGAGAGACCATTGTTGCAAGAGAAGACCTGTCTTGAGAGACAGGTATGACCTTGTAAAATTAGGTTGTTCTACTCTGTAATGGACCTTTCATGAGAGGCTACCTGTTTTGAGACACCATTTCTGCTTGACAAAAGTGTGGGTGGGGCGGGGGGGGGGGAGGTGGTGGAGGGTCCTTCAATTCATGTTCTACTGTATCTCCTAATTTTTGTGATCTACAACATACTAAAGAAATTTAAGAATCCAATGCTCTTCAATATTTTATGCTGTTGTTGTCAATAATGTCACCCCTCAAGTTGGCCATACCCTTTGGGAATTTCCAGATTGATAAAAAATTTTATGTATGAGTTTTTTAGGAGGTGGGATAGGCAAAGTATACAAACGGGAGGCTTGATATGGGCATTGATATTTAAAGACGGATAAAAAACATTAACGTCATTGTTATTTGGATAAAGGTTGCAATGTGAAAGTGAAAAATGGAATTTCTCCAATATCTCTTTTTAATGTGAAGAAGTGTGCCAAATTTCCTAAATGTAGGTCGATGGGAAGTGCCCCAAAAGAATGTGTGATAAGAAAAAAGAAAACAAAAGAAAGAGCTAATGCTGACTATAATTCATTTCAACCTTGTTGGGGGATTTAATAAAAGTGTAAGTATGATAAATTTTGCTTTATTTCACCATTAACAGTGGCTGCAACACGGAATTTTGAATAGGTATATGCCCATTTAAGTAAATAATAGTATGTAATCATAATTCAGCAGGATCCTGCAAACATGAAAGACTGTTTGAAAACAAAATTGGTAGGACCCATTTTCAGGTGCAGTGAAAAAAAGTGCATCTTTTGATATGTACAAAAAGATTTTCAAAAAATCTGACAATCTTTATTTGATAAAATTCTAAATTTTCTCACCAGGTTCTGGATTAGGAGTTGTGGTTACAACTGAAAGAAAAAAAATAAAACATATTCAGCTTCACAAAATAATAGATACATTTTTAACTCATAGCTACTCTCAAAACAGAAAAACAAAATAAGAACATTTTAATGTCATCATATTTATTTACAGACGAATTAGATTCATAATTTTGCTATGCTATTATTATCTTTTAGTCTATGCTCCATATATATCCTTAGGTGTTTAGCCTTTATTTCAGAAATATTGGATCGATCGTGACCAACATAGGACAGTGCCATCTAGACATCATACTGAGATATCCTTCCAAGTTACAATGGAATCCCTTCATAAATATGAACTACAGACTGGGCAAAACAAGTCTAGGTCATGTGCCTGTGAGATCGTCACAGCTGATCCATCATGGCTAAAATGGGATGTTCTCATCGAGACATCATACTGAGTCATCCTACACATTTACAATGAAATCCCATCAGAAAGACAACCTGTAGACTGTGCTAATGGAATCTAGGTTACATGCCCCTGCATCTGTCACCATTGACTGAACCCAACCAAAATAGGACTTTAGCGTCGAAACATTATCGAGAGTCATCCTGTGAAGTTACAATAAAATTCCTTCATAAATACAACCTGTAGTAGACTGTGCTAAAAAGTTTGAGGTTTTGGGTCTTTGCAGCCATCATGCCTGACTGATCATGACTAAAAGGGGACATTCTCATCTAGACATCATACAGAGTCACCTTACAAAGTAACAATGAAATTCCTTCATCAATACAACCTATAGACTGTGCCAAAGGTTTTCAGGTTTTCAGTTCACATAGTCATCATGGTTGACCTATCACGACCAAAAGGAGACATACTCATCTTGACATGACCTTGAACCTGCATTTGAAATTTTGTGATGATCAGATAAGAACTATGGGGTGTAGCCTGTGCTACAGAAAATGTGAACCCACTCACAGAGTTGTGCATGCATAACGGCAATAGCTTATCTTGACTTTGTTCAAGTAAAAACTAGAAATTGGATGTTATTTCATTTTTTGTGATCTTGCCGTCATCACCCGAAAATTTGGTCAAAACTGTTTGGTATTTTCCAGGACAGAACCTCATTTTTATTTAAGATATGATATATCCAACATTTGGAAGAGGGAGGTTTGATACAGTCATCGATATTAAAAGAGTGAGTAAATAGGTTAACTCTTTCGCTACCATGCAGTACCAAAGCAGTACATGCCACAGCCGTGTACCCATGGTTTGTATGACTGAATCCAGCATGGATCAAACAGATCTTCTAAACCATATAATTGCCATTCAAAACTAATTGGGTCAGTTGCTGATTCTGATGACTTTTCTGCCTCAAATCGTGTGAAAAATGGAATTTCTCCAATATCTCTTTTTAATGTGAAGAAGTGTGCCAAATTTCCTAAATGTAGGTCGATGGGAAGTGCCCCAAAAGAATGTGTGATAAGAAAAAAGAAAACAAAAGAAAATGCTAATGCTGACTATAAGTCATTTCAACCTTGTTGGGGGACTTAATAAAAGTGTAAGTATGATAAATTTTGATTTATTTCACCATTAGCAGTGGCTGGAACACGGAATTTTGAATAGGTATATGCCCATTTAAGTAAATATTAGTATGTAATCATAATTCAGCAGGATGCTGCAAACATGAAAGACTGTTTGAAAACAAAATTGGTAGGACCCATTTTCAGGTGCAGTGAAAAATAATTGCATCTTTTGATATGTACAAAAAGATTTTCAAAAAATCTGACAATCTTTATTTGATAAAATTCTAAATTTTCTCACCAGGTTCTGGATTAGGAGTTGTGGTTACAACTGAAAGAAAAAAAATAAAACATATTCAGCTTCACAAAATAATAGATACATTTTTAACTCATAGCTACTCTCAAAACAGAAAAACAAAATAAGAACATTTTAATGTCATCATATTTATTTACAGACTAATTAGATTCATAATTTTGATATGCTATTATTATCTTTTAGTCTATGCTCCATATATATCCTTAGGTGTTTAGCCTTTATTTTAGAAAAATTGGATCGATCGTGACCAACATAGGACAGTGCCATCTAGACATCATACTGAGATATCCTTCCAAGTTACAATGGAATCCCTTCATAAATATGAACTACAGACTGGGCAAAACAAGTCTAGGTCATGTGCCTGTGAGATCATCATAGCTGACCCATCATGGCTAAATTGGGATGTTCTCATCAAGACATCATACTGAGTCATCCTACACATTTACAATGAAATCCCATCAGAAAGGCAACCTGTAGACTGTGCTAACGGAATCTAGGTTACATGCCCCAGCATCTGTCACCGTTGACTGAACCCAACCAAAATAGGACTTTCTCATCTAAACATTATAGAGAGTCATCATGTGAAGTTACAATAAAATTCCTTCATAAATACAACCTGTAGTAGACTGTGCTAAAAAGTTTGGGGTTTTGGGTCTTTGCAGCCATCATGCCTGACTGATCATGACTAAAACAGGACATTCTCATCTAGACATCATAAAGAGTCACCTTACAAAGTAACAATGAAATTCCTTCATCAATACAACCTATAGACTGTGCCAAAAGTTTTCAGGTTTTCAGTTCACGTAGTCATCATGGTTGACCTATCACGACCAAAAGGAGACATACTCATCTTGACATGACCTTGAACCTGCATTTGAAATTTTGTGATGATCAGACAAGAACTATGGGGTGTAGCCTGTCCTACAGAAAATGTGAACACACTCACAGAGTTGCGCATGCATAACGGCAATAGCTCATCTTGACTTTGTTCAAGTTAAAACTAGAAATTGGATGTTATTTCATTTTTTGTGATCTTGCCGTCATCACCCGAAAATTTGGTCAAAACTGTTTGGTATTTTCCAGGACAGAACCTCATTTTTATTTAAGATGTGATATATCCAACATTTGGAAGAGGGAGGTTTGATACAGTCATCGATATTAAAAGAGTGAGTAAATAGGTTAACTCTTTCGCTACCATGCAGTACCACAGCAGTACATGCCACAGCCATGTACCCATGGTTTGTATGACTGAATCCAGCATGGATCAAACAGATCTTCTAAACCATATAATTGCCAGTCAAAACTAATTGGTTCATTTGCTGATTCTGATGACTTTTCTACCTCAAATCGTGCAGAATTTCAGAGAGCACCACCATTTCGAACCATTATTTGCTTGGCCTTGAGGGGTTAATATGTCCATATTTTGACCTCGAGGATTTAGAATGTCTTTATCGCAGGTTGTATCATTGAGAGATTCCCCATCTTCAGTTTCAGAACCACATTCTCTATCTGAGTCTTTAAAAGTACATTCTATATCCTCACTTGTCATCAAACGTTTCCATGTAGCATTCCTCACAGATATTTTGTCTGAAAGACTTGCCAAAACAAGTAAACATGTGTTTTTATCCAAGCTGTATTCCTCTCGTGGGAAGTTGTGCACAAAATTGTATTTGACCTTTGACATTGAACATAAATAGAACACCACAATATATCAGGAGTTAGAAAAAATAAGAGTAACTTCCCCATGAGAAGTCATATTGCTCTCTGCTTTCAAATTTCGACTTCAGTCGTGATCGGCAGCAATTTGGTAATTCGATGTTTGGCAGCGAAAAAGAGTTAAAAATCATGTTGTTCCATAGCTGTATATATAATAATGAGAGTGTTCTGCATCTCACTGTTTTCGATAACAAAAGACAAAATGTGCTAAAAGTCAATTGACATAAAAATATTCAAAATGGGATTAAGTCAAAACTTAAAAATAGCAATGTCCGAATTTAGTATAATTATATACAACATACTGAAATTTCAGGAAAAGATGACATTTAATTTTTTTATGGCTTTGACCTCCTTAACATCATCCTAAATTTGAACATAACCATTGGGAATACACCAGGTTGGTAACAAACTTTTACATATAGTGTTTGTCGAAGATGATATATGAAAATTTGAAAGGTGGAGGCAGCATACAGGCATTGATATTAAACAAGTTAGAAAAAAATATGAAACCTGATGTTTTGGATAAAGTGGGTACAGTAATGAGAGAGTTATGTAGGTTACCATTTTGTCATTTTAAAAGCTAAAAAGTGTGAAAACTTCAAAGGAATAAAATGGGTATAAAGCAAAAACCTAAAAAACATATACAGTGAAACCTCTTTTGAGAGACCATTGTTGCAAGAGAAGACCTGTATCATCTTGTATCATTAGGTTGTTCTACTCTGTAATGGACCTTTCATGAGAGGCTACCTGTTTTGAGACACCATTTCTGCTTGAAAAAAGTGTGGGTGGGGGGGGGGGAGGTGGTGGAGGGTCCTTCAGTTCATGTTCTACTGTATCTCCTAATTTTTGTGATCTACAACATACTAAAGAAATTTTAGAATCCAATGCTCTTTAATATTTTACGATGTTGTTGTCAATAATGTCACCCCTCAAGTTGGCCATAAACAAAAGTAAATGCTAAGATCACTATAAGTCATTTCAACCTTGTTGGGGGACTTAATAAAAGTACAAGTATGATAAATGTTGATTTATTTCACCATTGACGGTGGTTGTAATACAGAATTTTGAATAGGTATATGCCCATTTAAGTAAACATTAGTATATAATCAGAATTCAGCTGGATCCTGCCAACATGAAAGACTGTTTGAAAAAAAAATTGGTAGGACACATTTTCAGGTGCAGTGAAAAAAAAATGTGCATCTTTTGAATATGTACAAAAAGATTTTCACAAAATCTGACAATCTTTATTTGATAAAGTTCTAAATTTTCTCACCAGGCTCTGGATTAGGAGTTGTGGTTACAACTGAAAGAAAAAAATAAAACATATTCAGCTTCACAAAATAATAGATACATTTTTAACTCACAGCTACTCTCAAAACAGAAAAACAAAATAAGAACATTTTAATGTCATCATATTTATTTACAGACTAACTAGATTCATAATTTTGCTATGGTATTATTATCTTTTGGTCTGTGCTCCATATATATCCTTAGGTGTTTAGCCTTTATTTCAGAAAAATTGGATCGATCGTGACCAACATAGGACAGTGCCATCTAGACATCATACCGAGATATCCTTCCAAGTTACAATGGAATCCCTTCATAAATATGAACTACAGACTGGGCAAAACAAGTCTAGGTCATGTGCCTGTGAGATCGTCATAGATGACCCATCATGGCTAAAATGAGATGTTCTCATCAAGACATCATACTGAGTCGTCCTACACATTTACAATGAAATCCCATTAGAAAGGCAACCTATAGACTGTGCTAATGGAATCTAGGTTACATGCCCCTGCATCTGTCACCGTTGACTGAACCCAACCAAAATAGGACTTTCTCTTCTAAACATTATAGAGAGTCATCATGTGAAGTTACAATAAAATTCCTTCATAAATACAACCTGTAGTAGACTGTGCTAAAAAGTTTGGGGTTTTGGGTCTTTGCAGCCATCATGCCTGACTGATCATGACTAAAAGGGGACATTCTCATCTAGACATCATACAGAGTCACCTTACAAAGTAACAATGAAATTCCTTCATCAATACAACCTATAGACTGTGCCAAAGGTTTTCAGTTCACGTAGTCATCATGGTTGACCTATGACGACCAAAAGAAGACGTTCTGATCTTGACATGACCTTGAACCTGCATTTGAAATTTTTTGATGATCGGACAAGAACTATGGGGTGTAACCTGTGCTATAGAAAATGTGAACATACAGATTTCCGCATGCATAACGGCAATAGCTTATCTTGACTTTGTCAAGTTTAGCTGGAAATTGGATGTTATTTCATTTTTTGTGATCTTGCCATCATCACCCGAAAATTTGGTCAAAACTGTTTGGTATTTTCCAGGACAGAACCTCATTTTTATTTAAGATATGATATATCCAACATTTGAAAGAGGGAGGTTTGATACAGTCATCGATATTAAAAGAGTGAGTAAATAGGTTAACTCTTTCGCTACCATGCAGTACCACAGCAGTACATGCCACAGCCATGTACCCATGGTTTGTATGACTGAATCCAGCATGGATCAAACAGATCTTCTAAACCATATAATTGCCAGTCAAAACTAATTGGGTCAGTTGCTGATTCTGAAGACTTTTCTACCTCAAATCGTGCAGAATTTCAGAGAGCACCACCATTTCGAACCATTATTTGCTTGGCCTTGAGGGGTTAATATGTCCATATTTTGACCTCGAGGATTTAGAATGTCTTTATCGCAGGTTGTATCATTGAGAGATACCCCATCTTCAGTTTCAGAACCACATTCGCTATCTGAGTCTTTAAAAGTACATTGTATATCCTCACTTGTCATGAAACGTTTCCATGTAGAATTCCTCACAAATATTTTGTCTGAAAGACTTGCCAAAACAAGTAAACATGTGTTTTGATCCAAGCTGTACTCCTCTCGTGGGAAGTTGTGGCACAAAATTGTATTTGACCTTTGACATTGAACATAAATAGAACACCACAATATCAGGAGTTAGAAAAAATAAGAGTAACTTCCCCATGAGAAGTCATATTGCTCTCTGCTTTCAAATTTGGACTTCAGTCATGATCGGCAGCGATTTGGTAATTCGATGTTTGGCAGCAAAAAAGAGTTAAAAATCATGTTGTTCCATAGCTGTATATATAATAATGAGAGAGTTCTGCATCTCACTGTTTTCGATAACAAAAGACAAAATGTGCTAAAATTCAATTGACATAAAAATACCCAAAATGGGATTAAGTCAAAACTTAAAATTAGCAATGTCCGAATTTAGTTTAATTATATACAACATACTAAAATTTCAGGAGAAGATGACATTTAATTTTTTTATGACTTTGACCTCCTTAACATCATCCTAAATTTGAACATAACCATTTAGAATACACCAGGTTGGTAACAAACTTTTACATATAGTGTTTGTCGAAGATGATATATGAAAATTTGAAAGGTGGAGGCTGCATACAGGCACTGATATTAAACAAGTTAGAAAAAAAATGTGAAACCTGATGTTTTGGATAAAGTGGGTACAGTAATGAGAGAGTTATGTAGATTACCATTTTGTCGTTTTAAAAGCTAAAAAGTGTGAAAACTTCAAAGGAATAAAATGGGTATAAAGGCATTAACCTAAAAAACATATACAGTGAAACCTGTTTTGAGAGACCATTGTTGCAAGAGAAGACCTGTCTTGAGAGACAGGTATGACCTTGTAAAATTAGGTTGTTCTACTCTGTAATGGACCTTTCATGAGAGGCTACCTGTTTTGAGACATTATTTCTGCTTGACAAAAAGTGTGGGTGGGGCGGGGGGGGGGGGGGGGTGAGGTGGTGGAGGGTCCTTCAATTCATGTTCTACTGTATCTCCTAATTTTTGTGATCTACAACATACTAAAGAAATTTAAGAATCCAATGCTCTTCAATATTTTATGCTGTTGTTGTCAATAATGTCACCCCTCAAGTTGGCCATACCCTTTGGGAATTTCCAGATTGATAAAGAATTTTATGTATGAGTTTTTTAGGAGGTGGGATAGGCAAAGTATACAAACGGTAGGCTTGATATAGGCATTGATATTTAAAGACGGATAAAAAACATTAACGTCATTGTTATTTGGATAAAGGTTGCAATGTGAAAGTGAAAAATGGAATTTCTCCAATATCTCTTTTTAATGTGAAGAAGTGTGCCAAATTTCCTAAATGTAGGTCGATGGGAAGTGCCCCAAAAGAATGTGTGATAAGAAAAAAGAAAACAAAAGAAAATGCTAATGCTGACTATAAGTCATTTCAACCTTGTTGGGGGACTTAATAAAAGTGTAAGTATGATAAATTTTGATTCATTTCACCATTAACAGTGGCTGCAACACGGAATTTTGAATAGGTATATGCCCATTTAAGTAAATATTAGTATGTAATCATAATTCAGCAGGATCCTGCTAACATGAAAGACTGTTTGAAAACAAAATTGGTAGGACTCATTTTCAGGTGCAGTGAAAAAAAAGTGCATCTTTTGATATGTACAAAAAGATTTTCAAAAAATCTGACAATCTTTATTTGATAAAATTCTAAATTTTCTCACCAGGTTCTGGATTAGGAGTTGTGGTTACAACTGAAAGAAAAAAAATAAAACATATTCAGCTTCACAAAATAATAGATACATTTTTATCTCATAGCTACTCTCAAAAGAGAAAAACAGAATAAGAACATTTTAATGTCATCATATTTATTTACAGACTAATTAGATTCATAATTTTGGTATGCTATTATTATCTTTTAGTCTATGCTCCATATATATCCTTAGGTGTTTAGCCTTTGTTTCAGAAAAATTGGATCGATCGTGACCAACATAGGACAGTGCCATCTAGACATCATACTGAGATATCCTTCCAAGTTACAATGGAATCCCTTCATAAATATGAACTACAGACTGGGCAAAACAAGTCTAGGTCATGTGCCTGTGAGATCGTCACAGCTGATCCATCATGGCTAAAATGGGATGTTCTCATCGAGGCATCATACTGAGTCATCCTAAACATTTACAATGAAATCCCATCAGAAAGGCAACCTGTAGACTGTGCTAACGGAATCTAGGTTACATGCCCCTGCATCTGTCACCATTGACTGAACCCAACCAAAATAGGACTTTAGCGTCGAAACATTATAGAGAGTCATCCTGTGAAGTTACAATAAAATTCCTTCATAAATACAACCTGTAGTAGACTGTGCTAAAAAGTTTGGGGTTTTGGGTCTTTGCGGCCATCTTGCCTGACTGATCATGACTAAAAGGGGACATTCTCATCTACACATCATACAGTCACCTTCCAAAGATACAACGAAATTCCTTCATCAATACAACATATAGACTGTGCCAAAGGTTTTCAGTTCACGTAGTCATCATTGCTGACCTATCACGACCAAAAGGAGACGTTCTCATCTTGACATGACCTTGAACCTGCATTTGAAATTTTGTGATGATCGGACAGGAACTATGGGGTGTAGCCTGTGCCGCAAAAAATGTGAACATACAGAGTTCTGCACGCTTAACAGCAATAGCTTATCTTGACTTTGTCAAGTTAAGCTAGAAATTGGATGTTATTTCATTTTTTGTGATCTTGCTGTCATCACCCGAAAATTTTGTCAAAACTGTTTGGTATTTTCCAGGACAGAACCTCATTTTTATATAAGATATGATATATCCAACATTTGAAAGAGGGAGGTTTGATACAGTCATCGATATTAAAAGAGTGAGTAAATAGGTTAACTCTTTCACTACCATGCAGTACCACAGCAGTACATGCCACAGCCATGTACCCATGGTTTGTATGACTGAATCCAGCATGGATCAAACAGATCTTCTAAACCATATAATTGCCAGTCAAGACTAATGGGGTCATTTGCTGATTCTGATGACTTTTCTACCTCAAATCGTGCAGAATTTCAGAGAGCACCACCATTTTGAACCATTATTTGATTGGCCTTGAGGGGTTAATATGTCCATATTTTGACCTCGAGGATTTAGAATGTCTTTATCGCAGGTTGTATCATTAAGAGATGCCCCATCTTCAGTTTCAGAACCACATTCACTATCTGAGTCTGTAAAAGTACATTCTATATCCTCACTTGTCATGAAACGTTTCGATGCAGAATTCCTCACAGATACTTTGTCTGAAAGACTTGCCAAAAGAAGTAAACATGTGTTTTGATCCAAGCTGTATTCCTTTCGTGGGAAGTTGTGGCACAAAATTGTATTTGACCTCTGACATTGAACATAAATAGAACACCACAATATCAGGAGTTAGAAAAAATAAGAGTAACTTCCCCATGAGAAGTCATATTGCTCTCTGCTTTCAAATTTCGACTTCAGTCATGATCGGCAGCAATTTGGTAATTCGATGTTTGGCAGCAAAAAAGAGTTAAAAATCATGTTGTTCCATAGCTGTATATATAATAATGAGAGAGTTCTGCATCTCACTGTTTTCGATAACAAAAGACAAAATGTGCTAAAATTCAATTGACATAAAACTATCCAAAATGGGATTAAGTCAAAACTTGAAAATAGCAATGTCCAAATTTAGTTTAATTATATACAACATACTAAAATTTCAGGAGAAGATGACATTTAATTTTTTTATGACTTTGACCTCCTTAACATCATTCTAAATTTGAACATAACCATTGGGAATACACCAGGTTGGTAACAAACTTTTACATATAGTGTTTGTCGAAGATGATATATGAAAATTTCAAAGGTGGAGGCAGCATATAGGCATTGATATTAAACAAGTTAGAAAACAAGAACAAGAGGCCCCAAGGGGCCTGAGGGCGCTCACCTGACATGGTAGCCTAAATTTAAATCAACCCAGAGAATTGATTTCAACAAGTTGCATCTGCTCCTCCTAAGAAAAGCTTATACCAAATATCCAAAGATTCTGACCTGTGGATCTAAAAAAAAAAGATTTTTAAAGAATATTCCTCATATTGAACTAAGTTATAATTCAGACTCCCACAGGGAGCCCATATATCAACCAAGGGACTTGGCTTTAACAAACTTGAATCTCACCCCCCTAAGGATGCTGCACACCAAATATCAAAACATTCCGACTGCTGGATCTGAAGAAGAAGATTTTTAAAGAAAAGTCCTCAGTTTGAACTATGTTACAATTCGAGCTCCCACATTGAGTCCTAATATGGACCTAGGGACATGGCTGAAGAAGAAGATTTTTAAAGAAAAGTCCTCATTTTGAACTAAGTTACAATTCGAGCTCCCACAGTGAGTCCAAATATGGACCTAGGGACATGGCTTGAACAAACTTGAATCTCACCCCCTAAGGATGCTGCATACCAAATATCAAAACATTCCGACTGCTGGATCTGAAGAAGATTTTTTAAAGGAAATTCCTCATTTTGAACTAAGTTATCATTCGGGCTACCACAGCGAGCCCAAAAATGAACCCAGGGACTTGGCTTGAACAAACTTGAATCTCACCCCCCTAAGCATGGTGCATACCCAATATCAGAAGATTCTGCCTGCTGGATCTTGAGAAGAAGATTTTCAAAGAAATTTGCCTGAAATGCACTAAGTTCAAATTTGGGCTCCTATACTGAGCCCAAATATAAACCCAGGGGGCCGATTTGAACAAACTTGAATCAGATCCACCCCACAATGTTGCATACCAAATATCAAAAGATTCTGCCTGCTGTATCTGGAGAAGAAGATTTTTTAAGAAATATGCCTGAAATGCACTAAGTTAAAATTTGGGCTCCTATACGGAGCCCAAATATAAACCCAGGGGGCCGATTTGAACAAACTTGAATCAGATCCACCCCACAATGTTGCTTACCAAATATGAAAAGATTCTGAAGATGGATCTGGAGAAGAAGATTTTTTAAGAAATTTGCATGAAATGCACTAAGTTCAAATTCGAGCTTCTATAGTGAGCCCAAATATGAATCTAGGAAGCCGATTTGAACAAACTTGAATCCGATCCACACCACAATGTTGCATACCAAATATCAAAAGATTATGCCTGCTGGATCTGGGGAAGAAGATTTTTTAAGAAATTTGCCTGAAATGCACTAAGTTCGAAATCGGGCTCAAATACTGAGCCCAAATATGAACCCAGGGGGCCAATTTGAACAAACTTGAATCAGATTCACCCTACAATGTTGCATACCAAATATCAAAAGATTCTGCCTGCTGGATCTGGAGAAGAAGATTTTTTAAGAAATTTGCCTGAAATGCACTAAGTTCGAAATCGGGCTCCTATACTGAGCCCAAATATTAACCCAGGGATCCGATTTGAATAAACTTGAATCAGATCCACCCCACAATGTTGCTTACCAAATATGAAAAGATTCTGCCTGCTGGATCTGGAGAAGAAGATTTTTTAAGAAATTTGCCTGAAATGCACTAAGTTCGAATTCGGGCTTCTATAGTAAGCCCAAATATGAATCCAGGGGGCCGATTTGAACAAACTTGAATCAGATCTACCCCGCAACGTTGCATACCAAATATCAAAAGATTCTGCCTGCTGGATCTGGAGAAGAAGATTTTTGAAGAAATTTGCCTGAAATGCACTAAGTTCGAATTCAAGCTCCTATAGTGAGCCCAAATATGAATCTAGGGAGCCGATTTGAACAAACTTGAATCAGATCCACCCCACAATGCTGCATGCCAAATATGAAAAGATTCTGCCTGCTGGATCTGGAGAAGAAGATTTTCAAAGAAATTTGCCTGAAATGCAGTAAGTTCAAATTTGAGCTGCTATACTGAGCCCAAATATAAACCCAGGGGGCCGATTTGAAGAAACTTGAATCAGATCCACCCCACAATGTTGCATACCAAATATCAAAATATTCTGCCCGCTGGATCTGGAAAAGAAGATTTTTTAAGAAATTTGCCTGAAATGCACTAAGGTCGAAATCGGGCTCCTATACTGAGCCCAAATATGAACCCAGGGGGCCGATTTGAACAAATTTGAATCAGATCCACCCTACAATGTTGCATACCAAATATCAAAAGATTCTGCCTGCTGGATCTGGAGAAGAAGATTTTTTAATGTTTTTCCCATTGCCTACAGTGTTAAAAAGTGCTGACTCAGCAGTTTTTCAAAGTCCCGAAACTGTACCCTATGATAAAACCGATGACAATTTTTTTTTACTAATCCTTTCTGTTGGTCCTAAGGAAGCTGCACACCAAATAAAAATTCTCAATGCCGTGCAGTTTTGGAGATATGGGTGTTTTAATTTTTTTCTATTTTTAGCTCCTGCGGTTCCCACGGGGGCTGCGGGAAATTTTTTTTTGCATAAATCAAGTACTCATGACCCAATAAGCCCTCACATAAAATTTGGTTCAAATCAGCCTCTCGGTTTGGAAAATAGAAATTTTGGGCGGGGCAAAAAATTTTGCCCCTCCCATAACGACGCCAAGTATAGCCCCACAAACTTCTCTTGAGCAAATCTGAGTCTACACCTCAAAAGGAAGCTGCACACCCTATATCAAGTCTCTGCTACTGCTGGTTCATGAGAAGAAGATTTACAAAGATTTTGGTGCTCCTTGGGGGCGTGGCACCACCCAGGAGGAGGGGCAACTTCATTTGAACAAATCTGAATTGGCATTAGGTAATAAACATTTAGCCAACATTTGAATAAAATTGGGCTAGTGGTTTAGGAGGAGAAGTCGATAATGTAAAGTTAACGCCGGACGGACGACGCCGGACGACGGATGCCGGACGACGGACAGAAAGTGATTAGTAAAGCTCCCCTTGAGCTTCGCTCAGGTGAGCTAAAAATTAATGTAACACTTACGGACAATATTAATGTATCTTGCTGTGAATTGAACTAAGCAGTAGATAAGTAATAACTATCAGAAGTAACCGTTGTCAACATAAAAAACCAGATTGTCCTTCTGTTGTATTTGCCTATAATTTTGAAACATGAAACCATTTACCATACTTCAGTTATTCTTTTCTCAATGGTGCTTAGGTTGATCTCCACAAAACTTGCAGAGTGGAATTGCCTTTGGGGGTGTCTGCCCATAATTTTGAAACACAAAACCATTTACCATACTCCATCTCCATTTGCTGACAGGAAATTCTTATTTCTGTACCAACAACTTAACCTCTTCCAATGAGGTAAACCATGGTCACCCTCATTCCGCCCTGTTGACCAAGGTACTTAAACCCAGACCCCTTTATAAATCTCCCCCACTATTTTTGATTTTTTTTTTTTTGTACAGCTCTATTCGGCTGGTCATGAGGAAGCTTAGTGCTTAAAAAAATGTTCTGAGCCGTGCAATTTTTGAGATATGGCCATTTTTATTTTTTTTACTTTACTGTTTCTGGAGAAGATTTTTAAAGGTTTTTGCACCTTTCCGCCCCTTCTGGGGTCCCCATTGGGCGTGGTAACTTTAGTCACACAATTTCTAAATGACACATGCTAAGGAAGATACCAACCAAATTTGGTTCAATTTGGACCAGTGATTTAGGAGGAGAAGTTGTTTGAAAAGTGTTCACGACGACGGACGACGACGGACAACGGATGGAAAGTGATAAAGTTGAGCTCCCTTCAGTGAGCTAAAAATAGCAATTTAGGGGTGGGCCGTTAGCTAATCAGAAGCTGTGGCAGCCATGTTGGATGGTGGGCGGACATACTGAACACAATTCTGAAAGAGGACCACCCACTGGTTAACCTCAGCAAATTTTATTCAAATTGATCCAGCAGTTCTGAAGAAGATTTTAATGTGTTTTCCTAATCACCAGCCATGGCAGCCATGTTAGATGGGCGACAGAGATTTCAAACACAATTCTTTGAGTGTTCCACCTAATGATCAATCCCAGAAAATTTTATGTGGCCCAGTGGTTTGGGAGGAGATGATTGTTGACGCGAGAAAAAGATTTTTTAATGTTTTTCCATTACCTTCAGTGTTAAAAAGTGCCGAGTCAGCACTTTTTCAGAGTCCCGAAAAAGTACCTTAGAAAAAAAATGTTAGCGATTTTTTTCTACCATTCCTTTCCACTGGTCATAAGCAAGCTGCACAGCAAATAAAAAGTTTCTGAGCCGTGCAGTTTTGGAGATATGATCGATTTTAATTTTTTCTATTTTTAGCTCCTGGGGTTCCCACAGGGCTACAGGAAAATTTTCTTTGGCATAAATTAGATACTTATGACCCAATAAGTCCTCAAAAAAAATTTGGTTCAAATCGATCTCTTGATTCAAAAAATAGAAATTTAGGGGTGGAGCGTCAGCCAATCAGAAGCTGTGGCAGCCATGTTGGATGGTGGGCGGACAAACCGAACATAATTCTGAAAGAGGACCACCCACTGGTTATCTCCAGCAAATTTTATTCAAATTTATGCAGCGGTTCTGAAGAAGAAGATTTGAATGTGTTTTGCCAATCAGCAGCCAAGGCAGCCATATTAGATGGGCGACAGAGATTTCGAACACAATTCTTCGAGTGTTCCACCCAATGATCAAGCCCACAAAATTTTATTGAAATTGGCTCATTGGTTTTGAAGGAGATGATTGTTGACGTGAGAATAAGAGTTTTTAATGTTTTTGCATTACCTTCAGTGTTAAAAAGTGCCGAGTCAGCACTTTTTCAGAGTCCCAAGAAAGTACCTTAGAAAAAAACCGGTAGCGATTTTTTTCTACCATTCCTTTCCATTGGTCATAAGCAAGCTGCACAGCAAATAAAAAGTTTCTGAGCCGTGCAGTTTTGGAGATATGAGCGATTTTAATTTTTTCTATTTTTAGCTCCTGGGGTTCCCACGGGGATATGGGAAAAATTTTTTCAGCATAAATTAGATACTTATGACCCAATAAGTCCTCAAAAAAAATTTGGTTCAAATCGATCTCTTGATTCAAAAAATAGAAATTTAGGGGTGGAGTGTCAGCCAATCAGAAGCTGTGGCAGCCATGTTGGATGGCGGGCGGACAAACCAAACAGAATTCTGACAGAGGACCACCCACTGGTTATCCCCAACAAATTTTATTCAAATTGATCCAGCGGTTCTGAAGAAGAAGATTTTAATGTGTTTTGCCAATCAGCAGCCAAGGCAGCCATATTAGATGGGCGACGGAGATTTCGAACACAATTCTTTGAGTGTTCCACCTAATGATCAATCCCACAAAATTTTATTAAAATTGGCCTAGTGGTTTGGGAGGAGATGATTGTTGAAGCGAGAATAAGAGTTTTTAATGTTTTTGCATTACCTTCAGTGTTAAAAAGTGCCGAGTCAGCACTTTTTCAGAGTCCCAAGAAAGTACCTTAGAAAAAACCGTTAGCGATTTTTTTCTACCATTCCTTTCCATTGCTCATAAGCAAGCTGCACAGCAAATAAAAAGTTTCTGAGCCGTGCAGTTTTGGAGATATGAGCAATTTTAATTTTTTCTATTTTTAGCTCCTGAGGTTCCCATGGGGCTACGTGAAAATTTTTTTCGGCATAAATTAGATACTTATGACCCAATAAGTCCTCAAAAAAAATTTGGTTCAAATCGATCTCTTGATTCAAAAAATAGAAATTTAGGGGTGGAGCGTCAGACAATCAGAAGCTGTGGCAGCCATGTTGGATGGCGGGCAGACAAACCGAACACAATTCTGAGAGAGGACCACCCACTGGTTATCCCCAGCAAATTTTATTCAAATTGATCCAGCGGTTCTGAAGAAGAAGATTTTAATGTGTTTTTGCCAATCAGCAGCCAAGGCAGCCATATTAGATGGGCGACGGAGATTTTGAACACAATTCTTCGAGTGTTCCACCCAATGATTAATCCCACAAAATTTTATTAAAATTGGCCTAGTGGTTTGGGAGGAGATGATTGACGACGGACGACGACGACGGACGGAAAGTGATCAGTAAAGCTCATCCTGAGCTTTGCTCAGGTGAGCTAAAAAATGTGAAACCTGATGTTTTGGTCAAAACTGTTTGGTATTTTCCAGGACAGAACCTCATTTTTATTTAAGATATGATATATCCAACATTTGAAAGAGGGAGGTTTGATACAGTCATCGATATTAAAAGAGTGAGTAAATAGGTTAACTCTTTCGCTACCATGCAGTACCACAGCAGTACATGGTTTGTATGACTGAATCCAGCATGGATCAAACAGATCTTCTAAACCATATAATTGCCAGTCAAAACTAATTGGGTCATTTGCTGATTCTGATGACTTTTCTACCTCAAATCGTGCAGAATTTCAGAGAGCACCACCATTTCGAACCATTATTTGCTTGGCCTTGAGGGGTTAATATGTCCATATTTTGAGCTCGAGGATTTAGAATGTCTTTATCGCAGGTTGTATCATTGAGAGATTCCCCATCTTCAGTTTCAGAACCACATTCACTATCTGAGTCTGTAAAAGTACATTCTATATCCTCACTTGTCATGAAACGTTTCCATGTAGAATTCCTCACAGATATTTTGTCTGAAAGACTTGCCAAAACAAGTAAACATGTGTTTTGATCCAAGCTGTATTCCTCTCGTGGGAAGTTGTGGCACAAAATTGTATTTGACCTTTGACATTGAACATAAATAGAACACCACAATATCAGGAGTTAGAAAAAATAAGAGTAACTTCCCCATGAGAAGTCATATTGCTCTCTGCTTTCAAATTTCGACTTCAGTCCTGATCGGCAGCGATTTGGTAATTCGATGTTTGGCAGCAAAAAAGAGTTAAAAATCATGTTGTTCCATAGCTGTATATATAATAATGAGAGAGTTCTGCATCTCACTGTTTTCGATAACAAAAGACAAAATGTGCTAAAATTCAATTGACATAAAAATATCCAAAATGGGATTAAGTCAAAACTTAAAAATAGCAATATCCGAATTTAGTTTAATTATATACAACATACTAAAATTTCAGGAGAAGATGACATTTAATTTTTTTATGACTTTGACCTCCTTAACATCATCCTAAATTTGAACATAACCATTGGGAATACACCAGGTTGGTAACAAACTTTAACATATAGTGTTTGTCGAAGATGATATATGAAAATTTGAAAGGTGGAGGCTGCATACAGGCATTGATATTAAACAAGTTAGAAAAAAAATGTGAAACCTGATGTTTTGGATAAAGTGGGTACAGTAATGAGAGAGTTATGTAGGTTACCATTTTGTCGTTTTAAAAGCTAAAAAGTGTGAAAACTTCAAAGGAATAAAATGGGTATAAAGCATAAACCGAAAAAACATATACAGTGAAACCCATTTTGAGAGACCATTGTTGCAAGAGAAGACCTGTCTTGAGAGACAGGTATGACCTTGTAAAATTAGGTTGTTCTACTCTGTAATGGACCTTTCCTGAGAGGCTACCTGTTTTGAGACACCATTTCTGCTTGACAAAAAGTGTGGGTGGGGGGGGGGGGGAGGTGGTGGAGGGTCCTTCAATTCATGTTCTACTGTATCTCCTAATTTTTGTGATCTACAACATACTAAAGAAATTTAAGAATCCAATGCTTTTTCATATTTTATGCTGTTGTTGTCAATAATGTCACCCCTCAAGTTGGCCATACCCTTTGGGAATTTCCAGATTGATAAAAAATTTTATGTATGAGTTTTTTTGGAGGTGGGATAGACAAAGTTTACAAATGGGAGGCTTCATATAGGCATTGATATTTAAAGACGGAGAAAAAACATTAAAGTCATTGTTATTTGGATAAAGGTTGCAATGTGAAAGTGAAAAATGGAATTTCTCCAATATCTCTTTTTAATGTGAAGAAGTGTGTCAAATTTCCTAAATGTAGGTCGATGGGAAGTGCCCCAAAAGAATGTCTGATAAGAAAAAAGAAAACAAAAGAAAATGCTAATGATCACTATAAGTCATTTCAACCTTGTTGGGGGACTTAATAAAAGTACAAGTATGATAAATGTTGATTTATTTCACCATTAACAGTGGTTGTAATACAGAATTTTGAATAGGTATATGCCCATTTCAGTAAACATTAGTATATAATCAGAATTCAGCTGGATCCTGCCAACATGAAAGACTGTTTGAAAAAAAAATTAGTAGGACTCATTTTCAGGTGCAGTGAAAAAAAACTGTGCATCTTTTGAATATGTACAAAAAGATTTTCACAAAATCTGACTATCTTTATTTGATAAAATTCTAAATTTTCTCACCAGGCTCTGGATTAGGAGTTGTGGTTACAACTGAAAGAAAAAAATAAAACATATTCAGCTTCACAAAATAATAGATACATTTTTAACTCATAGCTACTCTCAAAAGAGAAAAACAAAATAAGAACATTTTAATGTCATCATATTTATTTACAGACTAACTAGATTCATAATTTTGCTATGGTATTATTAGCTTTTGGTCTATGCTCCATATATATCCTTAGGTGTTTAGCCTTTATTTCAGAAAAATTGGATCGATCGTGACCAACATAGGACAGTGCCATCTAGACATCATACCGAGATATCCTTCCAAGTTACAATGGAATCCCTTCATAAATATGAACTACAGACTGGGCAAAACAAGTCTAGGTCATGTGACTCTGAGATCGTCATAGCTGACCCATCATGCCTAAAATGGGATGTTCTCATCAAGACATCATACTGAGTCATCCTGCAAATTTACAATGAAATCCCATCAGAAAGACAACCTGTAGACTGCGCTAACGGAATCTAGGTTACATGCCCCTGCATCTGTCACCGTTGACTGAACCCAACCAAAATAGGACTTTCTCGTCTAAACATTATAGAGAGTCATCCTGTGAAGTTACAATAAAATTCCTTCATAAATACAACCTGTAGTAGACTGTGCTAAAAAGTTTGGGGTTTTGGGTCTTTGCAGCCATCATGCCTGACTGATCATGACTAAAAGGGGACATTTTCATCTAGACATCATACAGAGTCACCTTACAAAGTAACAATGAAATTCCTTCATCAATACAACTTATAGACTGTGCCAAAGGTTTTCAGGTTTTCAGTTCATGTAGTCATCATGGTTGACCTATCACGACCAAAAGGAGACATACTCATCTTGACATGACCTTGAACCTGCATTTGAAATTTTGTGATGATCAGATAAGAACTATGGGGTGTAGCCTGTGCTACAGAAAATGTGAACATACTCACAGAGTTCCGCACGCATAACGGCAATAGCTTATCTTGACTTTGTTCAAGTTAAAACTAGAAATTGGATGTTATTTCATTTTTTGTGATCTTGCAGTCATCACCCGAAAATTTGGTCAAAACTGTTTGGTATTTTCCAGGACAGAACCTCATTTTTATTTAAGATATGATATATCCAACATTTGAAAGAGGGAGGTTTGATACAGTCATCGATATTAAAAGAGTGAGTAAATAGGTTAACTCTTTCGCTACCATGCAGTACCACAGCAGTACATGCCACAGCCATGTACCCATGGTTTGTATGACTGAATCCAGCATGGATCAAACAGATCTTCTAAACGATATAATTACCAGTCAAAACTAACTGGTTCATTTACTGATTGATGACTTTTCTACCTCAAATCGTGCAGAATTTCAGAGAGCAGCACCATTTCGAACCATTATTTGCTTGCCCTGTGCGGTTAATATGTCCATATTTTGACCGCGAGGATTTAGAATGTCTTTATCGCAGGTTGTATCATTGAAAGATTCTGCATCTTCCGTTTCAGAACCACATTCACTATCTGAGTCTTTAAAAGTACATTCTATACCCTCACTTGTCATCAAATGTTTCCATGTAGCATTCCTCACAGATATTTTGTCTGAAAGACTTGCCAAAACAAGTAAACATGTGTTTTTATCCAAGCTGTATTCCTCTCGTGGGACGTTGTGGCACAAAATTGTATTTGACCTTTGACATTGAACATAAATAGAACACCACATTATATCAGGAGTTAGAAAAAATAAGAGTAACTTCCCCATGAGAAGTCATATTGCTCTCTGCTTTCAAATTTCGACTTCAGTCGTGATCGGCAGCAATTTGGTAATTTGATGTTTGGCAGCGAAAAAGAGTTAAAAATCATGTTGTTCCATAGCTGTATATATAATAATGAGAGAGTTCTGCATCTCACTGTTTTCGATAACAAAAGACAAAATGTGCTAAAATTCAATTGACATAAAAATATTCAAAATGGGATTAAGTCAAAACTTAAAAATAGCAATGTCCGAATTTAGTTTAATTATATACAACATACTAAAATTTCAGGAGAAGATAACATTTAATTTTTTTATGGCTTTGACCTCCTTAACATCATCCTAAATTTGAACATAACCATTGGCAATACACCAGGTTAGTAACAAACTTTTACATATAGTGTTTGTCGAAGATGATATATGAAAATTTGAAAGGTGGAGGCAGCATACAGGCATTGATATTAAACAAGTTAGAAAAAAATATGAAACGTGATGTTTTGGATAAAGTGGGTACAGTAATGAGAGAGTTATGTAGGTTACCATTTTGTCATTTTAAAAGCTAAAAAGTGTGAAAACTTCAAAGGAATAAAATGGGTATAAAGCATGAACCTGAAAACATATACAGTGAAACCTGTTTTGAGAGACCATTGTTGCAAGAGAAGACCTGTCTTGAGAGACAGGTATCACCTTGTATCATTAGGTTGTTCTACTCTGTAATGGACCTTTCATGAGAGGCTACCTGTTTTGAGACACCATTTCTGCTTGAAAAAAGTGTGGGTGGGGGGGGGGGGGAGGTGGTGGAGGGTCCTTCAGTTCATGTTCTACTGTATCTCCTAATTTTTGTGATCAACAACATACTAAAGAAATTTAAGAATCCAATGCTCTTTAATATTTTACGATGTTGTTGTCAATAATGTCACCCCTCAAGTTGGCCATACCCTTTGGGAATTTCCAGATTGATAAAAAATTTTATGTATGAGTTTTTTCGGAGGTGGGATAGGCAAAGTTTACAAACGGGAGGCTTGATATAGGCATTGATATTTAAAGACGGAGAAAAAACATTAACATCATTATTATTTGGATAACGATTGCAATGTGAAAGTGAAAAATGGAATTTCTCCAATATCTCTTTTTAATGTGAAGAAGTGTGCCAAATTTCCTAAATGTAGGTCGATGGGAAGTGCCCCAAAAGAATGTCTGATAAGAAAAAAGAAAACAAAAGAAAATGCTAATGATCACTATAAGTCATTTCAACCTTGTTGGGGGACTTAATAAAAGTACAAGCATGATAAATGTTGATTTATTTCACCATTAACAGTGGTTGTAATACAGAATTTTGAATAGGTATATGCCCATTTAAGTAAACATTAGTATATAATCAGAATTCAGCTGGATCCTGCCAACATGAAAGACTGTTTGAAAAAAAAATTGGTAGGATCCATTTTCAGGTACAGTGAAAACAAATGTGCATCTTTTGAATATGTACAAAAAGATTTTCACAAAATCTGACAATCTTTATTTGATAAAAGTCTAAATTTTCTCACCAGGCTCTGGATTAGGAGTTGTGATTACAACAGAAAGAAAAAAATAAAACATATTCAGCTTCACAAAATAATAGATACATTTTTAACTCATAGCTACTGTCAAAACAGAAAAACAAAATAAGAACAATTTAATGTCATCATATTTATTTACAGACTAACGAGATTCATAATTTTGCTATGGTATTATTATCTTTTGGTCTATGCTCCATATATATCCTTAGGTGTTTAGCCTTTATTTCAGAAAAATTGGATCGATCGTGACCAACATAGGACAGTGCCATCTAGACATCATACCGAGATATCCTTCCAAGTTACAATGGAATCCCTTCATAAATATGAACTACAGACTGGGCAAAACAAGTCTAGGTCATGTGCCTGTGAGATCGTCATAGCTGACCCATCATGGCTAAAATGGGATGTTCTCATCAAGACATCATACTGAGTCATCCTACACATTTACAATGAAATCCCATCAGAAAGGAAACCTGTAGACTGTGCTAACGGAATCTAGGTTACATGCCCCTGCATCTGTCACCGTTGACTGAACCCAACCAAAATAGGACTTTCTCGTCTAAACATTATAGAAAGTCATCCTGTGAAGTTACAATAAAATTCCTTCATAAATACAACCTGTAGTAGACTGTGCTAAAAAGTTTGAGGTTTTGGGTCTTTGCAGCCATCATGCCTGACTGATCATGACTAAAAGGGGACATTCTCATCTAGACATCACACAGAGTCACCTTACAAAGTAACAATGAAATTCCTTCATCAATACAACTTATAGACTGTGCCAAAGGTTTTCAGGTTTTCAGTTCATGTAGTCATCATGGTTGACCTATCACGACCAAAAGGAGACATACTCATCTTGACATGACCTTGAACCTGCATTTGAAATTTTGTGATGATCAGATAAGAACTATGGGGTGTAGTCTGTGCTACAGAAAATGTGAACATACTCACAGAGTTCCGCACGCATAACGGCAATAGCTTATCTTGACTTTGTTCAAGTTAAAACTAGAAATTGGATGTTATTTCATTTTTTGTGATCTTACAGTCATCACCCGAAAATTTGGTCAAAACTGTTCGGTATTTTCCAGGACAGAACCTCATTTTTATTTAAGATATGATATATCCAACATTTGAAAGAGGGAGGTTTGATACAGTCATCAATATTAAAAGAGTGAGTAAATAGGTTAACTCTTTCACTACCATGCTGTACCACAGCAGTACATGCCACAGCCATGTACCCATGGTTTGTATGACTGATTCCAGCATGGATCAAACAGATCTTCTAAACCATATAATTGCCAGTCAAAACTAATTGGTTCATTTGCTGATTCTGATGACTTTTCTACCTCAAATCGTGCAGAATTTCAGAGAGCACCACCATTTCGAACCATTATTTGTTTGGCCTTGAGAGGTTAATATGCCCATATTTTGACCTCGAGGATTTAGAATGTCTTTATCGCAGGTTGTATCATTGAGAGATTCCCCATCTTCAGTTTCAGAACCACATTCACTATCTGAGCCTTTAAAAGTACATTCCATATCCTCACTTGTCATCAAATGTTTCCATGTAGCATTCCTCACAGATATTTTGTCTGAAAGACTTGCCAAAACAAGTAAACATGTGTTTTGATCCAAGCTGTATTCCTCTCGTGGGAAGTTGTGGCACAAAATTGTATTTGACCTTTGACATTGAACATAAATAGAACACCACAATATATCAGGAGTCAGAAAAATAAGAGTAACTTAGCCATGAGAAGTCATATTGCTCTCTGCTTTCAAATTTCGACTTCAGTCCTGATCGGCAGCAATTTGGTAATTTGATGTTTGGCAGCGAAAAAGAGTTAAAAAATCATGTTGTTCCATAGCTGTATATATAATAATGAGAGAGTTCTGCATCTCACTGTTTTCGATAAGACAAAATGTGCTAAAATTCAATTGACATAAAAATATTCAAAATGGGATTAAGTCAAAACTTAAAAATAGCAATGTCCGAATTTAGTTTAATTATATACAACATACTAAAATTTCAGGAGAAGATGACATTTAATTTTTTTATGGCTTTGACCTCCTTAACATCATCCTAAATTTGAACATAACCATTGGGAATACACCAGGTTGGTAACAAACTTTTACATACAGTGTTTGTCGAAGATGATATATGAAAATTTGAAAGGTGGAGGCAGCATACAGGCATTGATATTAAACAAGTTTGAAAAAAATATGAAACCTGATGTTTTGGATAAAGTGGGTACAGTAATGAGAGAGTTATGTAGGTTACCATTTTGTCATTTTAAAAGCTAAAAAGTGTGAAAACTTCAAAGGAATAAAATGGGTATAAAGCATAAACCTAAAAAACATATACAGTGAAACCTGTTTTGAGAGACCATTGTTGCAAGAGAAGACCTGTCTTGAGAGACGGGTATCACCTTGTATCATTAGGTTGTTCTACTCTGTAATGGACCTTTCATGAGAGGCTACCTGTTTTGAGACACCATTTCTGCTTGAAAAAAGTGTGGGTGGGGGGGGGGGGGTGGTGGAGGGTCCTTCATTTCATGTTCTACTGTATCTCCTAATTTTTGTGATCTACAACATACTAAAGAAATTTAAGAATCCAATGCTCTTTAATATTTTACGATGTTGTTGTCAATAATGTCACCCCTCAAGTTGGCCATACCCTTTGGGAATTTCCAGATTGATAAAAAAATTTATGCATGAGTTTTTACGGAGGTGGGATAGGCAAAGTTTACAAACGGGAGGCTTGATATAGGCATTGATATTTAAAGACGGAGAAAAAACATTAACGTCATTATTATTTGGATAAAGTTTGCAATGTGAAAGTGAAAAATGGAATTTCTCCAATATCTCTTTTTAATGTAAAGAAGTGTGCCAAATTTCCTAAATGTAGGTCGATGGGAAGTGCCCCAAAAGAATGTCTGATAAGAAAAAAGAAAACAAAAGAAAATGCTAATGATCACTATAAGTCATTTCAACCTTGTTGGGGGACTTAATAAAAGTACAAGTATGATAAATGTTGATTTATTTCACCATTAACAGTGGTTGTAATAAAGAATTTTGAATAGGTATATGCCCATTTAAGTAAACATTAGTACATAATCAGAATTCAGCTGGATCCTGCCAACATGAAAGACTGTTTGAAAAAAAAATTGGTAGGACCCATTTTCAGGTGCAGTGAAAAAAAAATGTGCATCTTTTGAATATGTACAAAAAGATTTTCACAAAATCTGACAATCTTTATTTGATAAAAGTCTAAATTTTCTCACCAGGCTCTGGATTAGGAGTTGTGATTACAACTGAAAGAAAAAAATAAAACATATTCAGCTTCACAAAATAATAGATACATTTTTAACTCATAGCTACTCTCAAAACAGAAAAACAAAATAAGAACATTTTAATGTCATCATATTTATTTACAGACTAACTAGATTCATAATTTTGCTATGGTATTATTATCTTTTGGTCTATGCTCCATATATATCCTTAGGTGTTTAGCCTTTGTTTCAGAAAAATTGGATTGATCGTAACCAACATAGGACAGTGCCATCTAGACATCATACCGAGATACCCTTCCAAGTTACAATGGAATCCCTTCATAAATATGAACTACAGACTGGGCAAAACAAGTCTAGGTCATGTGCCTGTGAGATTGTCATAGCTGACCCATCATGACTAAAATGGGATGTTCTCATCAAGACATCATACTGAGTCATCCTACACATTTACAATGAAATCCCATCAGAAAGGAAACCTGTAGACTGTGCTAACGGAATCTAGGTTACATGCCCCTGCATCTGTCACCGTTGACTGAACCCAACGAAAATAGGACTTTCTCATCTAAACATTATAGAGAGTCATCCTGTGAAGTTACAATAAAATTCCTTCATAAATACAACCTGTAGTAGACTGTGCTAAAAAGTTTGAGGTTTTGGGTCTTTGCAGCCATCATGCCCAACTGATCATGACTAAAAGGGGACATTCTCATCTAGACATCATACAGAGTCACCTTACAAAGTAACAATGAAATTCCTTCATCAATACAACCTATAGACTGTGCCAAAGGTTTTCAGTTCACGTAGTCATCATGGTTGACCTATCACGACCAAAAGGGGACATACTCATCTTGACATGACCTTTAACCTGCATTTGAAATTTTGTGATGATCAGACAAGAACTATGGGGTGTAGCCTGTGCTACAGAAAATGTGAACATACTCACAGAGTTCCGCACGCATAACGGCAATAGCTTATCTTGACTTTGTTCAAGTTAAAACTAGAAATAGGATGTTATTTCATTTTTTGTGATCTTGCCGTCATCACCAGAAAATTTGGTCAAAACTGTTTCGTATTTTCCAGGACAGAACCTCATTTTTATTTAAGATATGATATATCTAACATTTGAAAGAGGGAGGTTTGATACAGTCATCGATATTAAAAGAGTGAGTAAATAGGTTAACTCTTTCGCTACCATGCAGTACCACAGCAGTCACCTTACAAAGTAACAATGAACTTCCTTCATCAATACAACCTATAGACTGTGCCAAAGGTTTTCAGTTCACGTAGTCATCATGGTTGACCTATCACGACCAAAAGAAGACGTACTGATCTTGACATGACCTTGAACCTGCATTTGAAATTTTGTGATGATCGGACAAGAACTATGGGGTGTAGCCTGTGCTATAGAAAATGTGAACATACAGAGTTCCGCACGCATAACGGCAATAGCTTATCTTGACTTTGTCAAGTTTAACTGGAAATTGGATGTCATATCAATTTTTGTGATCTTGCCCTCATCACCCGAAAATTTGGTCAAAACTGTTTGGTATTTTCCAGGACAGAACCTCATTTTTATTTAAGATATGATATATCCAACATTAAAAAGAGGGAGATTCGATACAGTCATCGATATTAAAAGAGTGAGTAAATAGGTTATAACTCTTTCGCTACCATGCAGTACCACAGCAGTACATGCCACAGCCATGTATCCATGGTTTGTATGACTGAATCCAGCATGGATCAAACAGATCTTCAAAACCAAATAATTGCCAGTCAAAACTATTTGGGTCATTTGCTGATTCTGATGACTTTTCTACCTCAAATCGTGCAGAATTTCAGAGAGCACCACCATTTCAAACCATTATTTGCTTGGCCTTGAGGGGTTAATATGTCCATATTTTGACCTCGAGGATTTAGAATGTCTTTATCGCAGGTTGTATCATTGAGAGATACCCCATCTTCAGTTTCAGAACCACATTCGCTATCTGAGTCTTTAAAAGTACATTCTATATCCTCACTTGTCATGAAACGTTTCCATGTAGAACCTCACAGATATTTTGTCTGAAAGACTTGCCAAAACAAGTAAACATGTGTTTTGATCCAAGCTGTGTTCCTCTCGTGGGAAGTTGTGGCACAAAATTGTATTTGACCTTTGACATTGAACATAAATAGAACACCACAATATCAGGAGTTAGAAAAAATAAGAGTAACTTCCCCATGAGAAGTCATATTGCTCTCTGCTTTCAAATTTCGACTTCAGTCATGATCAGCAGCGATTTGGTAATTTGATGTTTGGCAGCGAAAAAGAGTTAAAAATCATGTTGTTTCATAGCTGTATATATAATAATGAGAGAGTTCTGCATCTCACTGTTTTCGATAACAAAAGACAAAATGTACTAAAATTCAATTGACATAAAAATATCCAAAATGGGATTAAGTCAAAACTTAAAAATAGCAATGTCTGAATTTAGTTTAATTATATACAACATACTAAAATTTCAGGAGAAAATGACATTTAATTTTTTTATGACTTTGACCTCTTTAACATCATCCTAAATTTGAACATAACCATTTAGAATACACCAGGTTGGTAACAAACTTTTACATATAGTGTTTGTCGAAGATGATATATGAAAATTTGAAAGGTGGAGGCTGCATACAGGCATTGATATTAAACAAGTTAGAAAAAAATGTGAAACCTGATGTTTTGGATAAAATGGGTACAGTAATGAGAGAGTTATGTAGGTTACCATTTTGTCGTTTTAAAAGCTAAAAAGTGTGAAAACTTCAAAGGAATAAAATGGGTATAAAGGCATTAACCTAAAAAACATATACAGTGAAACCTGTTTTGAGAGACCATTGTTGCAAGAGAAGACCTGTCTTGAGAGACAGGTATGACCTTGTAGAATTAGGTTGTTCTACTCTGTAATGGACCTTTCATGAGAGGCTACCTGTTTTGAGACACCATTTCTGCTTGACAAAAAGTGTGGGTGGGGCGCGGGGGGGGGGGGGGGGGGAGGTGGTGGAGGGTCCTTCAATTCATGTTCTACTGTATCTCCTAATTTTTGTGACCAACAACATACTAAAGAAATTTAAGAATCCAATGCTCTTCAATATTTTATGCTGTTGTTGTCAATAATGTCACCCCTCAAGTTGGCCATACCCTTTGGGAATTTCCAGATTGATAAAAAAATTTATGTATGACTTTTTTAGGAGGTGGGATAGGCAAAGTATACAAACGGGAGGCTTGATATAGGCATTGATATTTAAAGACGGATAAAAAACATTAACGTCATTGTTATTTGGATAAAGGTTGCAATGTGAAAGTGAAAAATGGAATTTCTCCAATATCTCTTTTTAATGTGAAGAAGTGTGCCAAATTTCCTAAATGTAGGTCGATGGGAAGTGCCCCAAAAGAATGTCTGATAAGAAAAAAGAAAACAAAAGAAAATGCTAATGATCACTATAAGTCATTTCAACCTTGTTGGGGGACTTAATAAAAGTACAAGTATGATAAATGTTGATTTATTTCACCATTAACAGTGGTTGTAATAAAGAATTTTGAATAGGTATATGCCCATTTAAGTAAACATTAGTACATAATCAGAATTCAGCTGGATCCTGCCAACATGAAAGACTGTATGAAAAAAAAATTGGTAGGACCCATTTTCAGGTGCAGTGAAAAAAAAATGTGCATCTTTTGAATATGTACAAAAAGATTTTCACAAAATCTGACAATCTTTATTTGATAAAAGTCTAAATTTTCTCACCAGGCTCTGGATTAGGAGTTGTGATTACAACTGAAAGAAAAAAATAAAACATATTCAGCTTCACAAAATAATAGATACATTTTTAACTCATAGCTACTCTCAAAACAGAAAAACAAAATAAGAACATTTTAATGTCATCCTATTTATTTACAGACTAACTAGATTCATAATTTTGCTATGGTATTATTATCTTTTGGTCTATGCTCCATATATATCCTTAGGTGTTTAGCCTTTGTTTCAGAAAAATTGGATTGATCGTGACCAACATAGGACAGTGCCGTCTAGACATCAGACCGAGATATCCTTCCAAGTTACAATGGAATCCCTTCATAAATATGAACTACAGACTGGGCAAAACAAGTGTAGGTCATGTGCCTGTGAGATTGTCATAGCTGACCCATCATGGCTAAAATGGGATGTTCTCATCAAGACATCATACTGAGTCATCCTACACATTTACAATGAAATCCCATCAGAAAGGAAACCTGTAGACTGTGCTAATGGAATCTAGGTTACATGCCCCTGCATCTGTCACCGTTGACTGAACCCAATGAAAATAGGACTTTCTCATCTAAACATTATAGAGAGTCATCCTGTGAAGTTACAATAAAATTCCTTCATAAATACAACCTGTAGTAGACTGTGCTAAAAAGTTTGAGGTTTTGGGTCTTTGCAGCCATCATGCCCAACTGATCATGACTAAAAGGGGACATTCTCATCTAGACATCATACAGAGTCACCTTACAAAGTAACAATGAAATTCCTTCATCAATACAACCTATAGACTGTGCCAAAGGTTTTCAGTTCACGTAGTCATCATGGTTGACCTATGACGACCAAAAGGGGACATACTCATCTTGACATGACCTTTAACCTGCATTTGAAATTTTGTGATGATCAGACAAGAACTATGGGGTGTAGCCTGTGCTACAGAAAATGTGAACATACTCACAGAGTTCCGCACGCATAACGGCAATAGCTTATCTTGACTTTGTTCAAGTTAAAACTAGAAATAGGATGTTATTTCATTTTTTGTGATCTTGCCGTCATCACCAGAAAATTTGGTCAAAACTGTTTGGTATTTTCCAGGACAGAACCTCATTTTTATTTAAGATATGATATATCTAACATTTGAAAGAGGGAGGTTTGATACAGTCATCGATATTAAAAGAGTGAGTAAATAGGTTAACTCTTTCGCTACCATGCAGTACCACAGCAGTCACCTTACAAAGTAACAATGAACTTCCTTCATCAATACAACCTATAGACTGTGCCAAAGGTTTTCAGTTCACGTAGTCATCATGGTTGACCTATCACGACCAAAAGAAGACGTACTGATCTTGACATGACCTTGAACCTGCATTCGAAATTTTGTGATGATCGGACAAGAACTATGGGGTGTAGCCTATGCTATAGAAAATGTGAACATACAGAGTTCCGCACGCATAACGGCAATAGCTTATCTTGACTTTGTCAAGTTTAACTGGAAATTGGATGTCATATCAATTTTTGTGATCTTGCCTTCATCACCCGAAAATTTGGTCAAAACTGTTTCATATTTTCCAGGACAGAACCTCATTTTTATTTAAGATATGATATATCCAACATTAAAAAGAGGGAGGTTCGATACAGTCATCGATATTAAAAGAGTGAGTAAATAGGTTAACTCTTTCGCTACCATGCAGTACCACAGCAGTACATGCCACAGCCATGTATCCATGGTTTGTATGACTGAATCCAGCATGGATCAAACAGATCTTCAAAACCATATAATTGCCAGTCAAAACTAATTGGGTCATTTGCTGATTCTGATGACTTTTCTACCTCAAATCGTGCAGAATTTCAGAGAGCACCACCATTTCGAACCATTATTTGCTTGGCCTTGAGGGGTTAATATGTCCATATTTTGACCTCGAGGATTTAGAATGTCTTTATCGCAGGTTGTATCATTGAGAGATACCCCATCTTCAGTTTCAGAACCACATTCGCTATCTGAGTCTTTAAAAGTACATTCTATATCCTCACTTGTCATGAAACGTTTCCATGTAGAATTCCTCACAGATATTTTGTCTGAAAGACTTGCCAAAACAAGTAAACATGTGATTTGATCCAAGCTGTGTTCCTCTCGTGGGAAGTTGTGGCACAAAATTGTATTTGACCTTTGACATTGAACATAAATAGAACACCACAATATCAGGAGTTAGAAAAAATAAGAGTAACTTCCCCATGAGAAGTCATATTGCTCTCTGCTTTCAAATTTCGACTTCAGTCATGATCAGCAGCGATTTGGTAATTCGATGTTTGGCAGCGAAAAAGAGTTAAAAATCATGTTGTTCCATAGCTGTATATATAATAATGAGAGAGTTCTGCATCTCACTGTTTTCGATAACAAAAGACAAAATGTACTAAAATTCAGTTGACATAAAAATATCCAAAATGGGATTAAGTCAAAACTTAAAAATAGCAATGTCTGAATTTAGTTTAATTATATACAACATACTAAAATTTCAGGAGAAAATGACATTTAATTTTTTTATGACTTTGACCTCTTTAACATCATCCTAAATTTCAACATAACCATTTAGAATACACCAGGTTGGTAACAAACTTTTACATATAGTGTTTGTCGAAGATGATATATGAAAATTTGAAAGGTGGAGGCTGCATACAGGCATTGATATTAAACAAGTTAGAAAAAAATGTGAAACCTGATGTTTTGGATAAAATGGGTACAGTAATGAGAGAGTTATGTAGGTTACCATTTTGTCGTTTTAAAAGCTAAAAAGTGTGAAAACTTCAAAGGAATAAAATGGGTATAAAGGCATTAACCTAAAAAACATATACAGTGAAACCTGTTTTGAGAGACCATTGTTGCAAGAGAAGACCTGTCTTGAGAGACAGGTATGACCTTGTAAAATTAGGTTGTTCTACTCTGTAATGGACCTTTCATGAGAGGCTACCTGTTTTGAGACACCATTTCTGCTTGACAAAAAGTGTGGGTGGGGCGGGGGGGGGGGGGGAGGTGGTGGAGGGTCCTTCAATTCATGTTCTACTGTATCTCCTAATTTTTGTGACCAACAACATACTAAAGAAATTTAAGAATCCAATGCTCTTCAATATTTTATGCTGTTGTTGTCAATAATGTCACCCCTCAAGTTGGCCATACCCTTTGGGAATTTCCAGATTGATAAAAAAATTTATGTATGACTTTTTTAGGAGGTGGGATAGGCAAAGTATACAAACGGGAGGCTTGATATAGGCATTGATATTTAAAGACGGATAAAAAACATTAACGTCATTGTTATTTGGATAAAGGTTGCAATGTGAAAGTGAAAAATGGAATTTCTCCAATATCTCTTTTTAATGTGAAGAAGTGTGCCAAATTTCCTAAATGTAGGTCGATGGGAAGTGCCCCAAAAGAATGTCTGATAAGAAAAAAGAAAACAAAAGAAAATGCTAATGATCACTATAAGTCATTTCAACCTTGTTGGGGGACTTAATAAAAGTACAAGTATGATAAATGTTGATTTATTTCACCATTAACAGTGGTTGTAATAAAGAATTTTGAATAGGTATATGCCCATTTAAGTAAACATTAGTACATAATCAGAATTCAGCTGTTTCCTGCCAACATGAAAGACTGTTTGAAAAAAAAATTGGTAGGACCCATTTTCAGGTGCAGTGAAAAAAAAATGGGCATCTTTTGAATGTGTACAAAAAGATTTTCACAAAATCTGACAATCTTTATTAGATAAAAGTCTAAATTTTCTCACCAGGCTCTGGATTAGGAGTTGTGATTACAACTGAAAGAAAAAAATAAAACATATTCAGCTTCACAAAATAATAGATACATTTTTAACTCATAGCTACTCTCAAAACAGAAAAACAAAATAAGAACATTTTAATGTCATCATATTTATTGACAGACTAACTACATTCATAATTTTGCTATGGTATTATTATCTTTTGGTCTATGCTCCATATATATCCTTAGGTGTTTAGCCTTTATTTCAGAAAAATTGGATCGATCGTGACCAACATAGGACAGTGCCATCTAGACATCATACCAAGATATCCTTCCAAATTACAGTGGAATCCCTTCATAAATATGAACTACAGACTGGGCAAAACAAGTCTAGGTCATGTGCCTGTGTGATCGTCATAGCTCACCCATCATGGCTAAAATGGGATGTTCTCATCAAGACATCATACTGAGTCATCCTACACATTTACAATAAAATCCCATCAGAAAGGCAACCTGTAGACTGTGCTAACGGAATCTAGGTTATATTCCCCTGCATCTGTCACCGCTGACTGAACCCAACCAAAATAGGACTTTCTCGTCTAAACATTATAGAGAGTCATCCTGTGAAGTTACAATAAAATTCCTTCATAAATACAACCTGTAGTAGACTGTGCTAAAAAGTTTGAGGTTTTGGATCTTTGCAGCCATCATGCCTGACTGATCATGACTAAAAGGGGACATTCTCATCTAGACATCATACAAAGTAACAATGAAATTCCTTCATCAATACAACCTATAGACTGTGCGAAAGGTCTTCAGGTTTTCAGTTCATGTAGTCATCAAGGTTGACCTATCATGACCAAATGGAGACATACTCATCTTAACATGACCTTGAACCTGCATTTGAAATTTTGTGATGATCAGACAAGAACTATGGGGTGTAGCCTGTGCTACAGAAAATGTGAACATACTCACAGAGTTCCGCACGCATAACAGCAATAGCTTATCTTGACTTTGTTCAAGTTAAAACTAGAAATTGGATGTTATTTCATTTTTTGTGATCTTGCCGTCATCTCCCGAAAATTTGGTCAAAACTGTTTCGTATTTTCCAGGACAGAACCTCATTTTTATTTAAGATATGATATATCCAACATTTGAAAGAGGGAGGTTTGATACAGTCATCAATACTAAAAGAGTGAGTAAATAGGTTAACTCTTTCGCTACCATGCAGTACCACAGCAGTACATGCCACAGCCATGTACCCATGGTTTGTATGACTGAATCCAGCATGGATCAAACAGATCTTCTAAACCATATAATTGCCAGTCAAAACTAATTGGTTCATTTACTGATTCTGATGACTTTTCTACCTCAAATCGTGCAGAATTTCAGAGAGCACCACCATTTCGAACCATTATTTGCTTGGCCTTGAGGGGTTAATAATGTCCATATTTTGACCTCGAGGATTTAGAATGTCTTTATCGCAGGTTGTATCATTGAGAGATTCCCCATCTTCAGTTTCAGAACCACATTCACTATCTGAGTCTTTAAAAGTACATTCTATATCCTCACTTGTCATCAAATGTTTCCATGTAGCATTCCTCACAGATATTTTGTCTGAAAGACTTGCCAAAACAAGTAAACATGTGTTTTTATCCAAGCTGTGTTCCTCTCGTGGGAAGTTGTGGCACAAAATTGTATTTGACCTTTGATATTGAACATAAATAGAACACCACAATATATCAGGAGTTAGAAAAAATAAGAGTAACTTCCCCATGAGAAGTCATATTGCTCTCTGCTTTCAAATTTTGACTTCAGTCATGATCGGCAGCAATTTGGTAATTCAATGTTTGGCAGCGAAAAAGAGTTAAAAATCATGTTGTTCCATAGCTGTATATATAATAATGAGAGAGTTCTGCATCTCACTGTTTTCGATAACAAAAGACAAAATGTGCTAAAATTCAATTGACATAAAAATATTCAAAATGGGATTAAGTCAAAACGTAAAAATAGCAATGTCCGAATTTAGTTTAATTATATACAACATACCAAAATTTCAGGAGAAGATGATATTTAATTTTTTTATGGATTTGACCTCCTTAACATCATCCTAAATTTGAACATAACCATTGGGAATACACCAGGTTGGTAACAAACTTTTACATATAGTGTTTGTCGAAGATGATATATGAAAATTTGAAAGGTGGAGGCAGCATACAGGCATTGATATTAAACAAGTTAGAAAATAATATGAAACCTGATGTTTTGGATAAAGTGGGTACAGTAATGAGAGAGTTATGTAGGTTACCATTTTGTCATTTTAAAAGCTAAAAAGTGTGAAAACTTCAAAGGAATAAAATGGGTATAAAGCATAAACCTAAAAAACATATACAGTGAAACCTGTTTTGAGAGACCATTGTTGCAAGAGAAGACCCGTCTTGAGAGACAGGTATCACCTTGTATCATTAGGTTGTTCTACTCTGTAATGGACCTTTCATGAGAGGCTACCTGTTTTGAGACACCATTTCTGCTTGAAAAAAGTGTGGGTGGGGGGGGGGGGAGGTGGTGGAGGGTCCTGCAGTTCATGTTCTACTGTATCTCCTAATTTTTGTGATCTACAACATACTAAAGAAATTTAAGAATCCAATGCTCTTTAATATTTTACGATGTTGTTGTCAATTATGTCACACCTCAAGTTGGCCATACCCTTTGGGAATTTCCAGATTGATAAAAATTTTTATGTATGAGTTTTTTCGGAGGTGGGATAGGCAAAGTTTACAAATGGGAGGCTTGATATAGGCATTGATATTTAAAGACGGAGAAAAAACATTAACGTCATTATTATTTGGATAAAGGTTGCAATGTGAAAGTGAAAAATGGAATTTCTCCAATATCTCTTTTTAATGTGAAGAAGTGTGCCAAATTTCCTAAATGTAGGTCGATGGGAAGTGCCCCAAAAGAATGTCTGATAAGAAAAAAGAAAACAAAAGAAAATGCTAATGATCACTATAAGTCATTTCAACCTTGTTGGGGGACTTAATAAAAGTACAAGTATGATAAATGTTGATTTATTTCACCATTAACAGTGGTTGTAATACAGAATTTTGAATAGGTATATGCCCATTTAAGTAAACATTAGTATATAATCAGAATTCAGCTGGATCCTGCCAACATGAAAGACTGTTTGAAAAAAAAATTGATAGGACCCATTTTCAGGTGAAGTGAAAAAAAATGGGCATCTTTTGAATATGTACAAAAAGATTTTCACAAAATCTGACAATCTTTATTTGATAAAAGTCTAAATTTTCTCACCAGGCTCTGGATTAGGAGTTGTGATTACAACTGAAAGAAAAAAATAAAACATATTCAGCTTCACAAAATAATAGATACATTTTTAACTCATAGCTACTCTCAAAACAGAAAAACAAAATAAGAACATTTTAATGTCATCATATTTATTTACAGACTAACTAGATTCATAATTTTGCTATGGTATTATTATCTTTTGGTCTATGCTCCATATATATCCTTAGGTGTTTAGCCTTTATTTCAGAAAAATTGGATCGATCGTGACCAACATAGGACAGTGCCATCTAGACATCATACCGAGATATCCTTCCAAGTTACAATGGAATCCCTTCATAAATATGAACTACAGACTGGGCAAAACAAGTCTAGGTCATGTGCCTGTGTGATCGTCATAGCTGACCCATCGTGGCTAAAATGGGATGTTCTCATCAAGACATCATACTGAGTCATTCTACACATTTACAATGAAATCCCATCAGAAAGGCAACCTGTAGACTGTGCTAACGGAATCTAGGTTACATGCCCCTGCATCTGTCACCGCTGACTGAACCCAACCAAAATAGGACTTTCTCGTCTAAACATTATAGAGAGTCATCCTGTGAAGTTACAATAAAATTCCTTCATAAATACAACCTGTAGTAGACTGTGCTAAAAAGTTTGAGGTTTTGGGTCTTTGCAGCCATCATGCCTGACTGATCATGACTAAAAGGGGACATTCTTATCTAGACATCATACAGAGTCACTTTACAAAGTAACAATGAAACTCCTTCATCAATACAACCTATAGACTGTGCCAAAGGTTTTCAGGTTTTCAGTTCACGTAGTCATCATGGTTGACCTATCATGACCAAAAGGAGACATACTCATCTTGACATGACCTTGAACCTGCATTTGAAATTTTGTGATGATCAGACAAGAAGTATGGGGTGTAGCCTGTGCTACAGAAAATGTGAACATACTCACAGAGTTCCGCACGCATAACGGCAATAGCTTATCTTGACTTTGTTCAAGTTAAAACTAGAAATTGGATGTTATTTCATTTTTTGTGATCTTGCCGTCATCACCCGAAAATTTGGTCAAAACTGTTTGGTGTTTTCCAGGACAGAACCTCATTTTTATTTAAGATATGATATATCCAACATTTGAAAGAGGGAGGTTTGATACAGTCATCGATATTAAAAGAGTGAGTAAATAGGTTAACTCTTTCGCTACCATGCAGTACCACAGCAGTACATGCCACAGCCATGTACCCATGGTTTGTATGACTGAATCCAGCATGGATCAAACATATCTTCTAAACGATATAATTGCCAGTCAAAACTAATTGGTTCATTTACTGATTCTGATGACTTTTCTACCTCAAATCGTGCAGAATTTCAGAGAGCACCACCATTTCGAACCATTATTTGCTTGGCCTTGAGGGGTTAATATGTCCATATTTTGACCTCAAGGATTTAGAATGTCTTTATCGCAGGTTGTATCATTGAGAGATTCCCCATCTTCAGTTTTAGAACCACATTGACTATCTGAGTCTTTAAAAGTACATTCTATCCTCACTTGTCATCAAATGTTTCCATATAGCATTCCTCACAGATATTTTGTCTGAAAGACTTGCCAAAACAAGTAAACATGTGTTTTTATCCAAGCTGTATTCCTCTCGTGGGAAGTTGTGGCACAAAATTGTATTTGACCTTTGACATTGAACATAAATAGAACACCACAATATATCAGGAGTTAGAAAAAATAAGAGTAACTTCCCCATGAGAAGTCATATTGCTCTCTGCTTTCAAATTTCGACTTCAGTCGTGATCGGCAGCAATTTGGTAATTCGATGTTTGGCAGCGAAAAAGAGTTAAAAATCATGTTGTTCCATAGCTGTATATATAATAATGAGAGAGTTCTGCATCTCACTGTTTTCGATAACAAAAGACAAAATGTGCTAAAATTCAATTGACATAAAAATATTCAAAATGGGATTAAGTCAAAACTTAAAAATAGCAATGTCCGAATTTAGTTTAATTATATACAACATACTAAAATTTCAGGAGAAGATGACATTTAATTTTTTTATGGCTTTGACCACCTTAACATCATCCTAAATTTGAACATAACCATTGGGAATACACCAGGTTGGTAACAAACTTTTACATATAGTGTTTGTCGAAGATGATATATGAAAATTTGAAAGGTGGAGGCAGCATACAGGCATTGATATTAAACAAGTTAGAAAATAATATGAAACCTGATGTTTTGGATAAAGTGGGTACAGTAATGAGAGAGTTATGTAGGTTACCATTTTGTCATTTTAAAAGCTAAAAAGTGTGAAAACTTCAAAGGAATAAAATGGGTATAAAGCATAAACCTAAAAAACATATACAGTGAAACCTGTTTTGAGAGACCATTGTTGCAAGAGAAGACCTGTCTTGAGAGACAGGTATCACCTTGTATCATTAGGTTGTTCTACTCTGTAATGGACCTTTCATGAGAGGCTACCTGTTTTGAGACACCATTTCTGCTTGAAAAAAGTGTGGGTGGGGGGGGGGGGGGGAGGTGGTGGAGGGTCCTGCAGTTCATGTTCTACTGTATCTCCTAATTTTTGTGATCTACAACATACTAAAGAAATTTAAGAATCCAATGCTCTTTAATATTTTACGATGTTGTTGTCAATTATGTCACACCTCAAGTTGGCCATACCCTTTGGGAATTTCCAGATTGATAAAAATTTTTATGTATGAGTTTTTTCGGAGGTGGGATAGGCAAAGTTTACAAATGGGAGGCTTGATATAGGCATTGATATTTAAAGACGGAGAAAAAACATTAACGTCATTATTATTTGGATAAAGGTTGCAATGTGAAAGTGAAAAATGGAATTTCTCCAATATCTCTTTTTAATGTGAAGAAGTGTGCCAAATTTCCTAAATGTAGGTTGATGGGAAGTGCCCCAAAAGAATGTCTGATAAGAAAAAAGAAAACAAAAGAAAATGCTAATGATCACTATAAGTCATTTCAACCTTGTTGGGGGACTTAATAAAAGTACAAGTATGATAAATGTTGATTTATTTCACCATTAACAGTGGTTGTAATACAGAATTTTGAATAGGTATATGCCCATTTAAGTAAACATTAGTATATAATCAGAATTCAGCTGGATCCTGCCAACATGAAAGACTGTTTGAAAAAAAAATTGATAGGACCCATTTTCAGGTGAAGTGAAAAAAAATGGGCATCTTTTGAATATGTACAAAAAGATTTTCACAAAATCTGACAATCTTTATTTGATAAAAGTCTAAATTTTCTCACCAGGCTCTGGATTAGGAGTTGTGATTACAACTGAAAGAAAAAAATAAAACATATTCAGCTTCACAAAATAATAGATACATTTTTAACTCATAGCTAATCTCAAAACAGAAAAACAAAATAAGAACATTTTAATGTCATCATATTTATTTTCAGACTAACTAGATTCATAATTTTGCTATGGTATTATTATCTTTTGGTCTATGCTCCATATATATCCTTAGGTGTTTAGCCTTTATTTCAGAAAAATTGGATCGATCGTGACCAACATAGGACAGTGCCATCTAGACATCATACCGAGATATCCTTCCAAGTTACAATGGAATCCCTTCATAAATATGAACTACAGACTGGGCAAAACAAGTCTAGGTCATGTGCCTGTGAGATCGTCATAGCTGACCCATCATGGCTAAAATGGGATGTTCTCATCAAGACATCATACTGAGTCATTCTACACATTTACAATGAAATCCCATCAGAAAGGCAACCTGTAGACTGTGCTAACGGAATCTAGGTTACATGCCCCTGCATCTGTCACCGCTGACTGAACCCAACCAAAATAGGACTTTCTCGTCTAAACATTATAGAGAGTCATCCTGTGAAGTTACAATAAAATTCCTTCATAAATACAACCTGTAGTAGACTGTGCTAAAAAGTTTGAGGTTTTGGGTCTTTGCAGCCATCATGCCTGACTGATCATGACTAAAAGGGGACATTCTCATCTAGACATCATACAGAGTCACGTTACAAAGTAACAATGAAACTCCTTCATCAATACAACCTATAGACTGTGCCAAAGGTTTTCAGGTTTTCAGTTCACGTAGTCATCATGGTTGACCTATCATGACCAAAAGGAGACATACTCATCTTGACATGACCTTGAACCTGCATTTGAAATTTTGTGATGATCAGACAAGAAGTATGGGGTGTAGCCTGTGCTACAGAAAATGTGAACAAACTCACAGAGTTCCGCACGCATAACGGCAATAGCTTATCTTGACTTTGTTCAAGTTAAAACTAGAAATTGGATGTTATTTCATTTTTTGTGATCTTGCCGTCATCACCCGAAAATTTGGTCAAAACTGTTTGGTGTTTTCCAGGACAGAACCTCATTTTTATTTAAGATATGATATATCCAACATTTGAAAGAGGGAGGTTTGATACAGTCATCGATAATAAAAGAGTGAGTAAATAGGTTAACTCTTTCGCTACCATGCAGTACCACAGCAGTACATGCCACAGCCATGTACCCATGGTTTGTATGACTGAATCCAGCATGGATCAAACAGATCTTCTAAACGATATAATTGCCAGTCAAAACTAATTGGTTCATTTACTGATTCTGATGACTTTTCTACCTCAAATCGTGCAGAATTTCAGAGAGCACCACCATTTCGAACCATTATTTGCTTGGCCTTGAGGGGTTAATATGTCCATATTTTGACCTCAAGGATTTAGAATGTCTTTATCGCAGGTTGTATCATTGAGAGATTCCCCATCTTCAGTTTCAGAACCACATTGACTATCTGAGTTTTTAAAAGTACATTCTATCCTCACTTGTCATCAAATGTTTCCATATAGCATTCCTCACAGATATTTTGTCTGAAAGACTTGCCAAAACAAGTAAACATGTGTTTTTATCCAAGCTGTATTCCTCTCGTGGGAAGTTGTGGCACAAAATTGTATTTGACCTTTGACATTGAACATAAATAGAACACCACAATATATCAGGAGTTAGAAAAAATAAGAGTAACTTCCCCATGAGAAGTCATATTGCTCTCTGCTTTCAAATTTCGACTTCAGTCGTGATCGGCAGCAATTTGGTAATTCGATGTTTGGCAGCGAAAAAGAGTTAAAAATCATGTTGTTCCATAGCTGTATATATAATAATGAGAGAGTTCTGCATCTCACTGTTTTCGATAACAAAAGACAAAATGTGCTAAAATTCAATTGACATAAAAATATTCAAAATGGGATTAAGTGAAAACTTAAAAATAGCAATGTCCGAATTTAGTTTAATTATATACAACGTACTAAAATTTCAGGAGAAGATGACATTTAATTTTTTTATGGCTTTGACCTCCTTAACATCATCCTAAATTTGAACATAACCATTGGGAATACACCAGGTTGGTAACAAACTTTTACATATAGTGTTTGTCGAAGATGATATATGAAAATTTGAAAGGTGGAGGCAGCATACAGGCATTGATATTAAACAAGTTAGAAAAAAATATGAAACCTGATGTTTTGGATAAAGTGGGTACAGTAATGAGAGAGTTATGTAGGTTACCATTTTGTCATTTTAAAAGCTAAAAAGTGTGAAAACTTCAAAGGAATAAAATGGGTATAAAGCATAAACCTAAAAAACATATACAGTGAAACCTGTTTTGAGAGACCATTGTTGCAAGAGAAGACCTGTCTTGAGAGACAGGTATGACCTTGTATCATTAGGTTGTTCTACTCTGTAATGGACCTTTCATGAGAGGCTACCTGTTTTGAGACACCATTTCTGCTTGAAAAAAGTGTGGGTGGGGGGGGGGGGGGGAGGTGGTGGAGGGTCCTTCAGTTCATGTTCTACTGTATCTTCTAATTTTTGTGATCTACAATATACTAAAGAAATTTAAGAATCCAATGCTCTTTAATATTTTACGATGTTGTTGTCAATAATGTCACCCCTCAAGTTGGCCATACCCTTTGGGAATTTCGAGATTGATAAAAAATTTTATGTATGAGTTTTTTCGGAGGTGGGATAGGCAAAGTTTACAAACGGGAGGCTTGATATAGGCATTGATATTTAAAGACGGAGAAAAAACATTAACGTCATTATTATTTGGATAAAGGTTGCAATGTGAAAGTGGAAAATGGAATTTCTCCAATATCTCTTTTTAATGTGAAGAAGTGTGCCAAATTTCCTAAATGTAGGTCGATGGGAAGTGCCCCAAAAGAATGTCTGATAAGAAAAAAGAAAACAAAAGAAAATGCTAATGATCACTATAAGTCATTTCAACCTTGTTGGGGGACTTAATAAAAGTATAAGTATGATAAATGTTGATTTATTTCACCATTAACAGTGGTTGTAATACAGAATTTTGAATAGGTATATGCCCATTTAAGTAAACATTAGTATATAATCAGAATTCAGCTGGATCCTGCCAACATGAAAGACTGTTTGAAAAAAAAATTGGTAGGACCCATTTTCAGGTGCAGTGAAAAAAAATGGGCATCTTTTGAATGTGTACAAAAAGATTTTCACAAAATCTGACAATCTTTATTAGATAAAAGTCTAAATTTTCTCACCAGGCTCTGGATTAGGAGTTGTGATTACAACTGAAAGAAAAAAATAAAACATATTCAGCTTCACAAAATAATAGATACATTTTTAACTCATAGCTACTCTCAAAACAGAAAAACAAAATAAGAACATTTTAATGTCATCATATTTATTGACAGACTAACTACATTCATAATTTTGCTATGGTATTATTATCTTTTGGTCTATGCTCCATATATATCCTTAGGTGTTTAGCCTTTATTTCAGAAAAATTGGATCGATCGTGACCAACATAGGACAGTGCCATCTAGACATCATACCAAGATATCCTTCCAAATTACAGTGGAATCCCTTCATAAATATGAACTACAGACTGGGCAAAACAAGTCTAGGTCATGTGCCTGTGTGATCGTCATAGCTCACCCATCATGGCTAAAATGGGATGTTCTCATCAAGACATCATACTGAGTCATCCTACACATTTACAATAAAATCCCATCAGAAAGGCAACCTGTAGACTGTGCTAACGGAATCTAGGTTATATTCCCCTGCATCTGTCACCGCTGACTGAACCCAACCAAAATAGGACTTTCTCGTCTAAACATTATAGAGAGTCATCCTGTGAAGTTACAATAAAATTCCTTCATAAATACAACCTGTAGTAGACTGTGCTAAAAAGTTTGAGGTTTTGGATCTTTGCAGCCATCATGCCTGACTGATCATGACTAAAAGGGGACATTCTCATCTAGACATCATACAAAGTAACAATGAAATTCCTTCATCAATACAACCTATAGACTGTGCGAAAGGTCTTCAGGTTTTCAGTTCATGTAGTCATCAAGGTTGACCTATCATGACCAAATGGAGACATACTCATCTTAACATGACCTTGAACCTGCATTTGAAATTTTGTGATGATCAGACAAGAACTATGGGGTGTAGCCTGTGCTACAGAAAATGTGAACATACTCACAGAGTTCCGCACGCATAACAGCAATAGCTTATCTTGACTTTGTTCAAGTTAAAACTAGAAATTGGATGTTATTTCATTTTTTGTGATCTTGCCGTCATCTCCCGAAAATTTGGTCAAAACTGTTTCGTATTTTCCAGGACAGAACCTCATTTTTATTTAAGATATGATATATCCAACATTTGAAAGAGGGAGGTTTGATACAGTCATCAATACTAAAAGAGTGAGTAAATAGGTTAACTCTTTCGCTACCATGCAGTACCACAGCAGTACATGCCACAGCCATGTACCCATGGTTTGTATGACTGAATCCAGCATGGATCAAACAGATCTTCTAAACCATATAATTGCCAGTCAAAACTAATTGGTTCATTTACTGATTCTGATGACTTTTCTACCTCAAATCGTGCAGAATTTCAGAGAGCACCACCATTTCGAACCATTATTTGCTTGGCCTTGAGGGGTTAATAATGTCCATATTTTGACCTCGAGGATTTAGAATGTCTTTATCGCAGGTTGTATCATTGAGAGATTCCCCATCTTCAGTTTCAGAACCACATTCACTATCTGAGTCTTTAAAAGTACATTCTATATCCTCACTTGTCATCAAATGTTTCCATGTAGCATTCCTCACAGATATTTTGTCTGAAAGACTTGCCAAAACAAGTAAACATGTGTTTTTATCCAAGCTGTGTTCCTCTCGTGGGAAGTTGTGGCACAAAATTGTATTTGACCTTTGATATTGAACATAAATAGAACACCACAATATATCAGGAGTTAGAAAAAATAAGAGTAACTTCCCCATGAGAAGTCATATTGCTCTCTGCTTTCAAATTTTGACTTCAGTCATGATCGGCAGCAATTTGGTAATTCAATGTTTGGCAGCGAAAAAGAGTTAAAAATCATGTTGTTCCATAGCTGTATATATAATAATGAGAGAGTTCTGCATCTCACTGTTTTCGATAACAAAAGACAAAATGTGCTAAAATTCAATTGACATAAAAATATTCAAAATGGGATTAAGTCAAAACGTAAAAATAGCAATGTCCGAATTTAGTTTAATTATATACAACATACCAAAATTTCAGGAGAAGATGATATTTAATTTTTTTATGGATTTGACCTCCTTAACATCATCCTAAATTTGAACATAACCATTGGGAATACACCAGGTTGGTAACAAACTTTTACATATAGTGTTTGTCGAAGATGATATATGAAAATTTGAAAGGTGGAGGCAGCATACAGGCATTGATATTAAACAAGTTAGAAAATAATATGAAACCTGATGTTTTGGATAAAGTGGGTACAGTAATGAGAGAGTTATGTAGGTTACCATTTTGTCATTTTAAAAGCTAAAAAGTGTGAAAACTTCAAAGGAATAAAATGGGTATAAAGCATAAACCTAAAAAACATATACAGTGAAACCTGTTTTGAGAGACCATTGTTGCAAGAGAAGACCCGTCTTGAGAGACAGGTATCACCTTGTATCATTAGGTTGTTCTACTCTGTAATGGACCTTTCATGAGAGGCTACCTGTTTTGAGACACCATTTCTGCTTGAAAAAAGTGTGGGTGGGGGGGGGGGGGGAGGTGGTGGAGGGTCCTGCAGTTCATGTTCTACTGTATCTCCTAATTTTTGTGATCTACAACATACTAAAGAAATTTAAGAATCCAATGCTCTTTAATATTTTACGATGTTGTTGTCAATTATGTCACACCTCAAGTTGGCCATACCCTTTGGGAATTTCCAGATTGATAAAAATTTTTATGTATGAGTTTTTTCGGAGGTGGGATAGGCAAAGTTTACAAATGGGAGGCTTGATATAGGCATTGATATTTAAAGACGGAGAAAAAACATTAACGTCATTATTATTTGGATAAAGGTTGCAATGTGAAAGTGAAAAATGGAATTTCTCCAATATCTCTTTTTAATGTGAAGAAGTGTGCCAAATTTCCTAAATGTAGGTCGATGGGAAGTGCCCCAAAAGAATGTCTGATAAGAAAAAAGAAAACAAAAGAAAATGCTAATGATCACTATAAGTCATTTCAACCTTGTTGGGGGACTTAATAAAAGTACAAGTATGATAAATGTTGATTTATTTCACCATTAACAGTGGTTGTAATACAGAATTTTGAATAGGTATATGCCCATTTAAGTAAACATTAGTATATAATCAGAATTCAGCTGGATCCTGCCAACATGAAAGACTGTTTGAAAAAAAAATTGATAGGACCCATTTTCAGGTGAAGTGAAAAAAAATGGGCATCTTTTGAATATGTACAAAAAGATTTTCACAAAATCTGACAATCTTTATTTGATAAAAGTCTAAATTTTCTCACCAGGCTCTGGATTAGGAGTTGTGATTACAACTGAAAGAAAAAAATAAAACATATTCAGCTTCACAAAATAATAGATACATTTTTAACTCATAGCTACTCTCAAAACAGAAAAACAAAATAAGAACATTTTAATGTCATCATATTTATTTACAGACTAACTAGATTCATAATTTTGCTATGGTATTATTATCTTTTGGTCTATGCTCCATATATATCCTTAGGTGTTTAGCCTTTATTTCAGAAAAATTGGATCGATCGTGACCAACATAGGACAGTGCCATCTAGACATCATACCGAGATATCCTTCCAAGTTACAATGGAATCCCTTCATAAATATGAACTACAGACTGGGCAAAACAAGTCTAGGTCATGTGCCTGTGTGATCGTCATAGCTGACCCATCGTGGCTAAAATGGGATGTTCTCATCAAGACATCATACTGAGTCATTCTACACATTTACAATGAAATCCCATCAGAAAGGCAACCTGTAGACTGTGCTAACGGAATCTAGGTTACATGCCCCTGCATCTGTCACCGCTGACTGAACCCAACCAAAATAGGACTTTCTCGTCTAAACATTATAGAGAGTCATCCTGTGAAGTTACAATAAAATTCCTTCATAAATACAACCTGTAGTAGACTGTGCTAAAAAGTTTGAGGTTTTGGGTCTTTGCAGCCATCATGCCTGACTGATCATGACTAAAAGGGGACATTCTTATCTAGACATCATACAGAGTCACTTTACAAAGTAACAATGAAACTCCTTCATCAATACAACCTATAGACTGTGCCAAAGGTTTTCAGGTTTTCAGTTCACGTAGTCATCATGGTTGACCTATCATGACCAAAAGGAGACATACTCATCTTGACATGACCTTGAACCTGCATTTGAAATTTTGTGATGATCAGACAAGAAGTATGGGGTGTAGCCTGTGCTACAGAAAATGTGAACATACTCACAGAGTTCCGCACGCATAACGGCAATAGCTTATCTTGACTTTGTTCAAGTTAAAACTAGAAATTGGATGTTATTTCATTTTTTGTGATCTTGCCGTCATCACCCGAAAATTTGGTCAAAACTGTTTGGTGTTTTCCAGGACAGAACCTCATTTTTATTTAAGATATGATATATCCAACATTTGAAAGAGGGAGGTTTGATACAGTCATCGATATTAAAAGAGTGAGTAAATAGGTTAACTCTTTCGCTACCATGCAGTACCACAGCAGTACATGCCACAGCCATGTACCCATGGTTTGTATGACTGAATCCAGCATGGATCAAACATATCTTCTAAACGATATAATTGCCAGTCAAAACTAATTGGTTCATTTACTGATTCTGATGACTTTTCTACCTCAAATCGTGCAGAATTTCAGAGAGCACCACCATTTCGAACCATTATTTGCTTGGCCTTGAGGGGTTAATATGTCCATATTTTGACCTCAAGGATTTAGAATGTCTTTATCGCAGGTTGTATCATTGAGAGATTCCCCATCTTCAGTTTTAGAACCACATTGACTATCTGAGTCTTTAAAAGTACATTCTATCCTCACTTGTCATCAAATGTTTCCATATAGCATTCCTCACAGATATTTTGTCTGAAAGACTTGCCAAAACAAGTAAACATGTGTTTTTATCCAAGCTGTATTCCTCTCGTGGGAAGTTGTGGCACAAAATTGTATTTGACCTTTGACATTGAACATAAATAGAACACCACAATATATCAGGAGTTAGAAAAAATAAGAGTAACTTCCCCATGAGAAGTCATATTGCTCTCTGCTTTCAAATTTCGACTTCAGTCGTGATCGGCAGCAATTTGGTAATTCGATGTTTGGCAGCGAAAAAGAGTTAAAAATCATGTTGTTCCATAGCTGTATATATAATAATGAGAGAGTTCTGCATCTCACTGTTTTCGATAACAAAAGACAAAATGTGCTAAAATTCAATTGACATAAAAATATTCAAAATGGGATTAAGTCAAAACTTAAAAATAGCAATGTCCGAATTTAGTTTAATTATATACAACATACTAAAATTTCAGGAGAAGATGACATTTAATTTTTTTATGGCTTTGACCACCTTAACATCATCCTAAATTTGAACATAACCATTGGGAATACACCAGGTTGGTAACAAACTTTTACATATAGTGTTTGTCGAAGATGATATATGAAAATTTGAAAGGTGGAGGCAGCATACAGGCATTGATATTAAACAAGTTAGAAAATAATATGAAACCTGATGTTTTGGATAAAGTGGGTACAGTAATGAGAGAGTTATGTAGGTTACCATTTTGTCATTTTAAAAGCTAAAAAGTGTGAAAACTTCAAAGGAATAAAATGGGTATAAAGCATAAACCTAAAAAACATATACAGTGAAACCTGTTTTGAGAGACCATTGTTGCAAGAGAAGACCTGTCTTGAGAGACAGGTATCACCTTGTATCATTAGGTTGTTCTACTCTGTAATGGACCTTTCATGAGAGGCTACCTGTTTTGAGACACCATTTCTGCTTGAAAAAAGTGTGGGTGGGGGGGGGGGGGGAGGTGGTGGAGGGTCCTGCAGTTCATGTTCTACTGTATCTCCTAATTTTTGTGATCTACAACATACTAAAGAAATTTAAGAATCCAATGCTCTTTAATATTTTACGATGTTGTTGTCAATTATGTCACACCTCAAGTTGGCCATACCCTTTGGGAATTTCCAGATTGATAAAAATTTTTATGTATGAGTTTTTTCGGAGGTGGGATAGGCAAAGTTTACAAATGGGAGGCTTGATATAGGCATTGATATTTAAAGACGGAGAAAAAACATTAACGTCATTATTATTTGGATAAAGGTTGCAATGTGAAAGTGAAAAATGGAATTTCTCCAATATCTCTTTTTAATGTGAAGAAGTGTGCCAAATTTCCTAAATGTAGGTTGATGGGAAGTGCCCCAAAAGAATGTCTGATAAGAAAAAAGAAAACAAAAGAAAATGCTAATGATCACTATAAGTCATTTCAACCTTGTTGGGGGACTTAATAAAAGTACAAGTATGATAAATGTTGATTTATTTCACCATTAACAGTGGTTGTAATACAGAATTTTGAATAGGTATATGCCCATTTAAGTAAACATTAGTATATAATCAGAATTCAGCTGGATCCTGCCAACATGAAAGACTGTTTGAAAAAAAAATTGATAGGACCCATTTTCAGGTGAAGTGAAAAAAAATGGGCATCTTTTGAATATGTACAAAAAGATTTTCACAAAATCTGACAATCTTTATTTGATAAAAGTCTAAATTTTCTCACCAGGCTCTGGATTAGGAGTTGTGATTACAACTGAAAGAAAAAAATAAAACATATTCAGCTTCACAAAATAATAGATACATTTTTAACTCATAGCTAATCTCAAAACAGAAAAACAAAATAAGAACATTTTAATGTCATCATATTTATTTTCAGACTAACTAGATTCATAATTTTGCTATGGTATTATTATCTTTTGGTCTATGCTCCATATATATCCTTAGGTGTTTAGCCTTTATTTCAGAAAAATTGGATCGATCGTGACCAACATAGGACAGTGCCATCTAGACATCATACCGAGATATCCTTCCAAGTTACAATGGAATCCCTTCATAAATATGAACTACAGACTGGGCAAAACAAGTCTAGGTCATGTGCCTGTGAGATCGTCATAGCTGACCCATCATGGCTAAAATGGGATGTTCTCATCAAGACATCATACTGAGTCATTCTACACATTTACAATGAAATCCCATCAGAAAGGCAACCTGTAGACTGTGCTAACGGAATCTAGGTTACATGCCCCTGCATCTGTCACCGCTGACTGAACCCAACCAAAATAGGACTTTCTCGTCTAAACATTATAGAGAGTCATCCTGTGAAGTTACAATAAAATTCCTTCATAAATACAACCTGTAGTAGACTGTGCTAAAAAGTTTGAGGTTTTGGGTCTTTGCAGCCATCATGCCTGACTGATCATGACTAAAAGGGGACATTCTCATCTAGACATCATACAGAGTCACGTTACAAAGTAACAATGAAACTCCTTCATCAATACAACCTATAGACTGTGCCAAAGGTTTTCAGGTTTTCAGTTCACGTAGTCATCATGGTTGACCTATCATGACCAAAAGGAGACATACTCATCTTGACATGACCTTGAACCTGCATTTGAAATTTTGTGATGATCAGACAAGAAGTATGGGGTGTAGCCTGTGCTACAGAAAATGTGAACAAACTCACAGAGTTCCGCACGCATAACGGCAATAGCTTATCTTGACTTTGTTCAAGTTAAAACTAGAAATTGGATGTTATTTCATTTTTTGTGATCTTGCCGTCATCACCCGAAAATTTGGTCAAAACTGTTTGGTGTTTTCCAGGACAGAACCTCATTTTTATTTAAGATATGATATATCCAACATTTGAAAGAGGGAGGTTTGATACAGTCATCGATAATAAAAGAGTGAGTAAATAGGTTAACTCTTTCGCTACCATGCAGTACCACAGCAGTACATGCCACAGCCATGTACCCATGGTTTGTATGACTGAATCCAGCATGGATCAAACAGATCTTCTAAACGATATAATTGCCAGTCAAAACTAATTGGTTCATTTACTGATTCTGATGACTTTTCTACCTCAAATCGTGCAGAATTTCAGAGAGCACCACCATTTCGAACCATTATTTGCTTGGCCTTGAGGGGTTAATATGTCCATATTTTGACCTCAAGGATTTAGAATGTCTTTATCGCAGGTTGTATCATTGAGAGATTCCCCATCTTCAGTTTCAGAACCACATTGACTATCTGAGTTTTTAAAAGTACATTCTATCCTCACTTGTCATCAAATGTTTCCATATAGCATTCCTCACAGATATTTTGTCTGAAAGACTTGCCAAAACAAGTAAACATGTGTTTTTATCCAAGCTGTATTCCTCTCGTGGGAAGTTGTGGCACAAAATTGTATTTGACCTTTGACATTGAACATAAATAGAACACCACAATATATCAGGAGTTAGAAAAAATAAGAGTAACTTCCCCATGAGAAGTCATATTGCTCTCTGCTTTCAAATTTCAACTTCAGTCGTGATCGGCAGCAATTTGGTAATTCGATGTTTGGCAGCGAAAAAGAGTTAAAAATCATGTTGTTCCATAGCTGTATATATAATAATGAGAGAGTTCTGCATCTCACTGTTTTCGATAACAAAAGACAAAATGTGCTAAAATTCAATTGACATAAAAATATTCAAAATGGGATTAAGTGAAAACTTAAAAATAGCAATGTCCGAATTTAGTTTAATTATATACAACATACTAAAATTTCAGGAGAAGATGACATTTAATTTTTTTATGGCTTTGACCTCCTTAACATCATCCTAAATTTGAACATAACCATTGGGAATACACCAGGTTGGTAACAAACTTTTACATATAGTGTTTGTCGAAGATGATATATGAAAATTTGAAAGGTGGAGGCAGCATACAGGCATTGATATTAAACAAGTTAGAAAAAAATATGAAACCTGATGTTTTGGATAAAGTGGGTACAGTAATGAGAGAGTTATGTAGGTTACCATTTTGTCATTTTAAAAGCTAAAAAGTGTGAAAACTTCAAAGGAATAAAATGGGTATAAAGCATAAACCTAAAAAACATATACAGTGAAACCTGTTTTGAGAGACCATTGTTGCAAGAGAAGACCTGTCTTGAGAGACAGGTATGACCTTGTATCATTAGGTTGTTCTACTCTGTAATGGACCTTTCATGAGAGGCTACCTGTTTTGAGACACCATTTCTGCTTGAAAAAAGTGTGGGTGGGGGGGGGGGAGGTGGTGGAGGGTCCTTCAGTTCATGTTCTACTGTATCTTCTAATTTTTGTGATCTACAATATACTAAAGAAATTTAAGAATCCAATGCTCTTTAATATTTTACGATGTTGTTGTCAATAATGTCACCCCTCAAGTTGGCCATACCCTTTGGGAATTTCGAGATTGATAAAAAATTTTATGTATGAGTTTTTTCGGAGGTGGGATAGGCAAAGTTTACAAACGGGAGGCTTGATATAGGCATTGATATTTAAAGACGGAGAAAAAACATTAACGTCATTATTATTTGGATAAAGGTTGCAATGTGAAAGTGGAAAATGGAATTTCTCCAATATCTCTTTTTAATGTGAAGAAGTGTGCCAAATTTCCTAAATGTAGGTCGATGGGAAGTGCCCCAAAAGAATGTCTGATAAGAAAAAAGAAAACAAAAGAAAATGCTAATGATCACTATAAGTCATTTCAACCTTGTTGGGGGACTTAATAAAAGTATAAGTATGATAAATGTTGATTTATTTCACCATTAACAGTGGTTGTAATACAGAATTTTGAATAGGTATATGCCCATTTAAGTAAACATTAGTATATAATCAGAATTCAGCTGGATCCTGCCAACATGAAAGACTGTTTGAAAAAAAAATTGGTAGGACCCATTTTCAGGTGCAGTGAAAAAAAATGGGCATCTTTTGAATATGTACAAAAAGATTTTCACAAAATCTGACAATCTTTATTTGATAAAAGTCTAAATTTTCTCACCAGGCTCTGGATTAGGAGTTGTGATTACAACTGAAAGAAAAAAATAAAACATATTCAGCTTCACAAAATAATAGATACATTTTTAACTCATAGCTACTCTCAAAACAGAAAAACAAAATAAGAACATTTTAATGTCATCATATTTATTTACAGACTAACTAGATTCATAATTTTGCTGTGGTATTATTATCTTTTGGTCTATGCTCCATATATATCCTTAGGTGTTTAGCCTTTATTTCAGAAAAATTGGATCGATCGTGACTAACATAGGACAGTGCCATCTAGACATCATACCGAGATATCATTCCAAGTTACAATGGAATCCCTTCATAAATATGAACTACAGACTGGGCAAAACAAGTCTAGGTCATGTGCCTGTGTGATCGTCATAGCTGACCCATCATGGCTAAAATGGGATGTTCTCATCAAGACATCATACTGAGTCATTCTACACATTTACAATGAAATCCCATCAGAAAGGCAACCTGTAGACTGTGCTAACGGAATCTAGGTTACATGCCCCTGCATCTGTCACCGCTGACTGAACCCAACCAAAATAGGACTTTCTCGTCTAAACATTATAGAGAGTCATCCTGTGAAGTTACAATAAAATTCCTTCATAAATACAACCTGTAGTAGACTGTGCTAAAAAGTTTGAGGTTTTGGGTCTTTGCAGCCATCATGCCTGACTGATCATGACTAAAAGGGGACATTCTTATCTAGACATCATACAGAGTCACTTTACAAAGTAACAATGAAACTCCTTCATCAATACAAACTATAGACTGTGCCAAAGGTTTTCAGGTTTTCAGTTCACGTAGTCATCATGGTTGACCTATCATGACCAAAAGGAGACATACTCATCTTGACATGACCTTGAACCTGCATTTGAAATTTTGTGATGATCAGACAAGAAGTATGGGGTGTAGCCTGTGCTACAGAAAATGTGAACATACTCACAGAGTTCCGCACGCATAACGGCAATAGCTTATCTTGACTTTGTTCAAGTTAAAACTAGAAATTGGATGTTATTTCATTTTTTGTGATCTTGCCGTCATCACCCGAAAATTTGGTCAAAACTGTTTGGTGTTTTCCAGGACAGAACCTCATTTTTATTTAAGATATGATATATCCAACATTTGAAAGAGGGAGGTTTGATACAGTCATCGATATTAAAAGAGTGAGTAAATAGGTTAACTCTTTCGCTACCATGCAGTACCACAGCAGTACATGCCACAGCCATGTACCCATGGTTTGTATGACTGAATCCAGCATGGATCAAACAGATCTTCTAAACGATATAATTGCCAGTCAAAACTAATTGGTTCATTTACTGATTCTGATGACTTTTCTACCTCAAATCGTGCAGAATTTCAGAGAGCACCACCATTTCGAACCATTATTTGCTTGGCCTTGAGGGGTTAATATGTCCATATTTAGACCTCAAGGATTTAGAATGTCTTTATCGCAGGTTGTATCATTGAGAGATTCCCCATCTTCAGTTTCAGAACCACATTGACTATCTGAGTCTTTAAAAGTACATTCTATCCTCACTTGTCATCAAATGTTTCCATATAGCATTCCTCACAGATATTTTGTCTGAAAGACTTGCCAAAACAAGTAAACATGTGTTTTTATCCAAGCTGTATTCCCCTCGTGGGAAGTTGTGGCACAAAATTGTATTTGACCTTTGACATTGAACATAAATAGAACACCACAATATATCAGGAGTTAGAAAAAATAAGAGTAACTTCCCCATGAGAAGTCATATTGCTCTCTGCTTTCAAATTTCGACTTCAGTCGTGATCGGCAGCAATTTGGTAATTCGATGTTTGGCAGCGAAAAAGAGTTAAAAATCATGTTGTTCCATAGCTGTATATATAATAATGAGAGAGTTCTGCATCTCACTGTTTTCGATAACAAAAGACAAAATGTGCTAAAATTCAATTGACATAAAAATATTCAAAATGGGATTAAGTCAAAACTTAAAAATAGCAATGTCCGAATTTAGTTTAATTATATACAACATACTAAAATTTCAGGAGAAGATGACATTTAATTTTTTTATGGCTTTGACCACCTTAACATCATCCTAAATTTGAACATAACCATTGGGAATACACCAGGTTGGTAACAAACTTTTACATATAGTGTTTGTCGAAGATGATATATGAAAATTTGAAAGGTGGAGGCAGCATACAGGCATTGATATTAAACAAGTTAGAAAAAAATATGAAACCTGATGTTTTGGATAAAGTGGGTACAGTAATGAGAGAGTTATGTAGGTTACCATTTTGTCGTTTTAAAAGCTAAAAAGTGTGAAAACTTCAAAGGAATAAAATGGGTATAAAGGCATTAACCTAAAAAACATATACAGTGAAACCTGTTTTGAGAGACCATTGTTGCAAGAGAAGACCTGTCTTGAGAGACAGGTATGACCTTGTAAAATTAGGTTGTTCTACTCTGTAATGGACCTTTCATGAGAGGCTACCTGTTTTGAGACACCATTTCTGCTTGACAAAAAGTGTGGGTGGGGCGGGGGGGGGGGGGGGAGGTGGTGGAGGGTCCTTCAATTCATGTTGTACTGTATCTCCTAATTTTTGTGACCAACAACATACTAAAGAAATTTAAGAATCCAATGCTCTTCAATATTTTATGCTGTTGTTGTCAATAATGTCACCCCTCAAGTTGGCCATACCCTTTGGGAATTTCCAGATTGATAAAAAAATTTATGTATGAGTTTTTTAGGAGGTGGGATAGGCAAAGTATACAAACGGGAGGCTTGATATAGGCATTGATATTTAAAGACGGATAAAAAACATTAACGTCATTGTTATTTGGATAAAGGTTGCAATGTGAAAGTGAAAAATGGAATTTCTCCAATATCTCTTTTTAATGTGAAGAAGTGTGCCAAATTTCCTAAATGTAGGTCGATGGGAAGTGCCCCAAAAGAATGTCTGATAAGAAAAAAGAAAACAAAAGAAAATGCTAATGATCACTATAAGTCATTTCAACCTTGTTGGGGGACTTAATAAAAGTACAAGTATGATAAATGTTGATTTATTTCACCATTAACAGTGGTTGTAATAAAGAATTTTGAATAGGTATATGCCCATTTAAGTAAACATTAGTACATAATCAGAATTCAGCTGGATCCTGCCAACATGAAAGACTGTTTGAAAAAAAAATTGGTAGGACCCATTTTCAGGTGCAGTGAAAAAAAAATGTGCATCTTTTGAATATGTACAAAAAGATTTTCACAAAATCTGACAATCTTTATTTGATAAAAGTCTAAATTTTCTCACCAGGCTCTGGATTAGGAGTTGTGATTACAACTGAAAGAAAAAAATAAAACATATTCAGCTTCACAAAATAATAGATACATTTTTAACTCATAGCTACTCTCAAAACAGAAAAACAAAATAAGAACATTTTAATGTCATCATATTTATTTACAGACTAACTAGATTCATAATTTTGCTATGGTATTATTATCTTTTGGTCTATGCTCCATATATACCCTTAGGTGTTTAGCCTTTGTTTCAGAAAAATTGGATTGATCGTGACCAACATAGGACAGTGCCATCTAGACATCATACCGAGATATCCTTCCAAGTTACAATGGAATCCCTTCATAAATAAGAACTACAGACTGGGCAAAACAAGTCTAGGTCATGTGCCTGTGAGATTGTCATAGCTGACCCATCATGGCTAAAATGGGTTGTTCTCATCAAGACATCATACTGAGTCATCCTACACATTTACAATGAAATCCCATCAGAAAGGAAACCTGTAGACTGTCCTAACGGAATCTAGGTTACATGCCCCTGCATCTGTCACCGTTGACTGAACCCAATGAAAATAGGACTTTCTCATCTAAACATTATAGAGAGTCATCCTGTGAAGTTACAATAAAATTCCTTCATAAATACAACCTGTAGTAGACTGTGCTAAAAAGTTTGAGGTTTTGGGTCTTTGCAGCCATCATGCCCAACTGATCATGACTAAAAGGGGACATTCTCATCTAGACATCATACAGAGTCACCTTACAAAGTAACAATGAAATTCCTTCATCAATACAACCTATAGACTGTGCCAAAGGTTTTCAGTTCACGTAGTCATCATGGTTGACCTATCACGACCAAAAGGGGACATACTCATCTTGACATGACCTTTAACCTGCATTTGAAATTTTGTGATGATCAGACAAGAACTATGGGGTGTAGCCTGTGCTACAGAAAATGTGAACATACTCACAGAGTTCCGCACGCATAACGGCAATAGCTTATCTTGACTTTGTTCAAGTTAAAACTACAAATAGGATGTTATTTCATTTTTTGTGATCTTGCCGTCATCACCAGAAAATTTGGTCAAAACTGTTTGGTATTTTCCAGGACAGAACCTCATTTTTATTTAAGATATGATATATCTAACATTTGAAAGAGGGAGGTTTGATACAGTCATCGATATTAAAAGAGTGAGTAAATAGGTTAACTCTTTCGCTACCATGCAGTACCACAGCAGTCACCTTACAAAGTAACAATGAACTTCCTTCATCAATACAACCTATAGACTGTGCCAAAGGTTTTCAGTTCACGTAGTCATCATGGTTGACCTATCACGACCAAAAGAAGACGTACTGATCTTGACATGACCTTGAACCTGCATTTGAAATTTTGTGATGATCGGACAAGAACTATGGGGTGTAGCCTGTGCTATAGAAAATGTGAACATACAGAGTTCCGCACGCATAACGGCAATAGCTTATCTTGACTTTGTCAAGTTTAACTGGAAATTGGATGTCATTCAATTTTTGTGATCTTGCCATCATCACCCGAAAATTTGGTCAAAACTGTTTCGTATTTTCCAGGACAGAACCTCATTTTTATTTAAGATATGATATATCCAACATTAAAAAGAGGGAGGTTCGATACAGTCATCGATATTAAAAGAGTGAATAAATAGGTTAACTCTTTCGCTACCATGCAGTACCACAGCAGTACATGCCACAGCCATGTATCCATGGTTTGTATGACTGAATCCAGCATGGATCAAACAGATCTTCAAAACCATATAATTGCCAGTCAAAACTAATTGGGTCATTTGCTGATTCTGATGACTTTTCTACCTCAAATCGTGCAGAATTTCAGAGAGCACCACCATTTCGAACCATTATTTGCTTGGCCTTGAGGGGTTAATATGTCCATATTTTGACCTCGAGGATTTAGAATGTCTTTATCGCAGGTTGTATCATTGAGAGATACCCCATCTTCAGTTTCAGAACCACATTCACTATCTGAGTCTTTAAAAGTACATTCTATATCCTCACTTGTCATGAAACGTTTCCATGTAGAATTCCTCACAGATATTTTGTCTGAAAGACTTGCCAAAACAAGTAAACATGTGTTTTGATCCAAGCTGTGTTCCTCTCGTGGGAAGTTGTGGCACAAAATTGTATTTGACCTTTGACATTGAACATAAATAGAACACCACAATATCAGGAGTTAGAAAAAATAAGAGTAACTTCCCCATGAGAAGTCATATTGCTCTCTGCTTTCAAATTTCGACTTCAGTCATGATCAGCAGCGATTTGGTAATTCGATGTTTGGCAGCGAAAAAGAGTTAAAAATCATGTTGTTCCATAGCTGTATATATAATAATGAGAGAGTTCTGCATCTCACTGTTTTCGATAACAAAAGACAAAATGTACTAAAATTCAATTGACATAAAAATATCCAAAATGGGATTAAGTCAAAACTTAAAAATAGCAATGTCTGAATTTAGTTTAATTATATACAACATACTAAAATTTCAGGAGAAAATGACATTTAATTTTTTTATGACTTTGACCTCTTTAACATCATCCTAAATTTGAACATAACCATTTAGAATACACCAGGTTGGTAACAAACTTTTACATATAGTGTTTGTCGAAGATGATATATGAAAATTTGAAAGGTGGAGGCTGCATACAGGCATTGATATTAAACAAGTTAGAAAAAAATGTGAAACCTGATGTTTTGGATAAAATGGGTACAGTAATGAGAGAGTTATGTAGGTTACCATTTTGTCGTTTTAAAAGCTAAAAAGTGTGAAAACTTCAAAGGAATAAAATGGGTATAAAGGCATTAACCTAAAAAACATATACAGTGAAATCTGTTTTGAGAGACCATTGTTGCAAGAGAAGACCTGTCTTGAGAGACAGGTATGACCTTGTAAAATTAGGTTGTTCTACTCTGTAATGGACCTTTCATGAGAGGCTACCTGTTTTGAGACACCATTTCTGCTTGACAAAAAGTGTGGGTGGGGCGGGGGGGGGGGGGGAGGTGGTGGAGGGTCCTTCAATTCATGTTGTACTGTATCTCCTAATTTTTGTGACCAACAACATACTAAAGAAATTTAAGAATCCAATGCTCTTCAATATTTTATGATGTTGTTGTCAATAATGTCACCCCTCAAGTTGGCCATACCCTTTGGGAATTTCCAGATTGATAAAAAAATTTATGTATGAGTTTTTTAGGAGGTGGGATAGGCAGAGTATACAAACGGGAGGCTTGATATAGGCATTGATATTTGAAGACGGATAAAAAACATTAACGTCATTGTTATTTGGATAAAGGTTGCAATGTGAAAGTGAAAAATGGAATTTCTCCAATATCTCTTTTTAATGTGAAGAAGTGTGCCAAATTTCCTAAATGTAGGTCGATGGGAAGTGCCCCAAAAGAATGTCTGATAAGAAAAAAGAAAACAAAAGAAAATGCTAATGATCACTATAAGTCATTTCAACCTTGTTGGGGGACTTAATAAAAGTACAAGTATGATAAATGTTGATTTATTTCACCATTAACAGTGGTTGTAATAAAGAATTTTGAATAGGTATATGCCCATTTAAGTAAACATTAGTACATAATCAGAAATCAGCTGTTTCCTGCCAACATGAAAGACTGTTTGAAAAAAAAATTGGTAGGACCCATTTTCAGGTGCAGTGAAAAAAAAATGGGCATCTTTTGAATATGTACAAAAAGATTTTCACAAAATCTGACAATCTTTATTTGATAAAAGTCTAAATTTTCTCACCAGGCTCTGGATTAGGAGTTGTGATTACAACTGAAAGAAAAAAATAAAACATATTCAGCTTCACAAAATAATAGATACATTTTTAACTCATAGCTACTCTCAAAACAGAAAAACAAAATAAGAACATTTTAATGTCATCATATTTATTGACAGACTAACTAGATTCATAATTTTGCTATGGTATTATTATCTTTTGGTCTATGCTCCATATATATCCTTAGGTGTTTAGCCTTTATTTCAGAAAAATTGGATCGATTGTGACCAACATAGGACAGTGCCATCTAGACATCATACCAAGATATCCTTCCAAGTTACAGTGGAATCCCTTCATAAATATGAACTACAGACTGGGCAAAACAAGTCTAGGTCATGTGCCTGTGTGATCGTCATAGCTCACCCATCATGGCTAAAATGGGATGTTCTCATCAAGACATCATACTGAGTCATCCTACACATTTACAATAAAATCCCATCAGAAAGGCAACCTGTAGACTGTGCTAACGGAATCTAGGTTATATGCCCCTGCATCTGTCACCGCTGACTGAACCCAACCAAAATAGGACTTTCTCGTCTAAACATTATAGAGAGTCATCCTGTGAAGTTACAATAAAATTCCTTCATAAATACAACCTGTAGTAGACTGTGCTAAAAAGTTTGAGGTTTTGGATCTTTGCAGCCATCATGCCTGACTGATCATGACTAAAAGGGGACATTCTCATCTAGACATCATACAAAGTAACAATGAAATTCCTTCATCAATACAACCTATAGACTGTGCGAAAGGTCTTCAGGTTTTCAGTTCATGTAGTCATCAAGGTTGACCTATCATGACCAAACGGAGACATACTCATCTTGACATGACCTTGAACCTGCATTTGAAATTTTGTGATGATCAGACAAGAACTATGGGGTGTAGCCTGTGCTACAGAAAATGTGAACATACTCACAGAGTTCCGCACGCATAACAGCAATAGCTTATCTTGACTTTGTTCAAGTTAAAACTAGAAATTGGATGTTATTTCATTTTTTGTGATCTTGCCGTCATCACCCGAAAATTTGGTCAAAACTGTTTCGTATTTTCCAGGACAGAACCTCATTTTTATTTAAGATATGATATATCCAACATTTGAAAGAGGGAGGTTTGATACAGTCATCAATACTAAAAGAGTGAGTAAATAGGTTAACTCTTTCGCTACCATGCAGTACCACAGCAGTACATGCCACAGCCATGTACCCATGGTTTGTATGACTGAATCCAGCATGGATCAAACAGATCTTCTAAACCATATAATTGCCAGTCAAAACTAATTGGTTCATTTACTGATTCTGATGACTTTTCTACCTCAAATCGTGCAGAATTTCAGAGAGCACCACCATTTCGAACCATTATTTGCTTGGCCTTGAGGGGTTAATAATGTCCATATTTTGACCTCGAGGATTTAGAATGTCTTTATCGCAGGTTGTATCATTGAGAGATTCCCCATCTTCAGTTTCAGAACCACATTCACTATCTGAGTCTTTAAAAGTACATTCTATATCCTCACTTGTCATCAAATGTTTCCATGTAGCATTCCTCACAGATATTTTGTCTGAAAGACTTGCCAAAACAAGTAAACATGTGTTTTTATCCAAGCTGTGTTCCTCTCGTGGGAAGTTGTGGCACAAAATTGTATTTGACCTTTGATATTGAACATAAATAGAACACCACAATATATCAGGAGTTAGAAAAAATAAGAGTAACTTCCCCATGAGAAGTCATATTGCTCTCTGCTTTCAAATTTTGACTTCAGTCATGATCGGCAGCAATTTGGTAATTCAATGTTTGGCAGCGAAAAAGAGTTAAAAATCATGTTGTTCCATAGCTGTATATATAATAATGAGAGAGTTCTGCATCTCACTGTTTTCGATAACAAAAGACAAAATGTGCTAAAATTCAATTGACATAAAAATATTCAAAATGGGATTAAGTCAAAACGTAAAAATAGCAATGTCCGAATTTAGTTTAATTATATACAACATACTAAAATTTCAGGAGAAGATGATATTTAATTTTTTTATGGATTTGACCTCCTTAACATCATCCTAAATTTGAACATAACCATTGGGAATACACCAGGTTGGTAAAAAACTTTTACATATAGTGTTTGTCGAAGATGATATATGAAAATTTGAAAGGTGGAGGCAGCATACAGGCATTGATATTAAACAAGTTAGAAAATAATATGAAACCTGATGTTTTGGATAAAGTGGGTACAGTAATGAGAGAGTTATGTAGGTTACCATTTTGTCATTTTAAAAGCTAAAAAGTGTGAAAACTTCAAAGGAATAAAATGGGTATAAAGCATAAGCCTAAAAAACATATACAGTGAAACCTGTTTTGAGAGACCATTGTTGCAAGAGAAGACCTGTCTTGAGAGACAGGTATGACCTTGTATCATTAGGTTGTTCTACTCTGTAATGGACCTTTCATGAGAGGCTACCTGTTTTGAGACACCATTTCTGCTTGAAAAAAGTGTGGGTGGGGGGGGGGGGGAGGTGGTGGAGGGTCCTTCAGTTCATGTTCTTCTGTATCTTCTAATTTTTGTGATCTACAATATACTAAAGAAATTTAAGAATCCAATGCTCTTTAATATTTTATGCTGTTGTTGTCAATAATGTCACCCCTCAAGTTGGCCATACCCTTTGGGAATTTCCAGATTGATAAAAAATTTTATGTATGAGTTTTTTCGGAGGTGGGATAGGCAAAGTTTACAAACGGGAGGCTTGATATAGGCATTGATATTTAAAGACGGAGAAAAAACATTAAAGTCATTATTATTTGGATAAAGGTTGCAATGTGAAAGTGGAAAATGGAATTTCTCCAATATCTCTTTTTAATGTGAAGAAGTGTGCCAAATTTCCTAAATGTAGGTCGATGGGAAGTGCCCCAAAAGAATGTCTGATAAGAAAATAGAAAACAAAAGAAAATGCTAATGATCACTGTAAGTCATTTCAACCTTGTTGGGGGACTTAATAAAAGTATAAGTATGATAAATATTGATTTATTTCACCATTAACAGTGGTTGTAATACAGAATTTTGAATAGGTATATGCCCATTTAAGTAAACATTAGTATATAATCAGAATTCAGCTGGATCCTGCCAACATGAAAGACTGTTTGAAAAAAAAATTGGTAGGACCCATTTTCAGGTGCAGTGAAAAAAAATGGGCATCTTTTGAATATGTACAAAAAGATTTTCACAAAATCTGACAATCTTTATTTGATAAAAGTCTAAATTTTCTCACCAGGCTCTGGATTAGGAGTTGTGATTACAACTGAAAGAAAAAAATAAAACATATTCAGCTTCACAAAATAATAGATACATTTTTAACTCATAGCTACTCTCAAAACAGAAAAACAAAATAAGAACATTTTAATGTCATCATATTTATTTACAGACTAACTAGATTCATAATTTTGCTATGGTATTATTATCTTTTGGTCTATGCTCCATATATATCCTTAGGTGTTTAGCCTTTATTTCAGAAAAATTGGATCGATCGTGACCAACATAGGACAGTGCCATCTAGACATCATACCGAGATATCCTTCCAAGTTACAATGGAATCCCTTCATAAATATGAACTACAGACTGGGCAAAACAAGTCTAGGTCATGTGCCTGTGAGATCGTCATAGATGACCCATCATGGCCAAAATGGGATGTTCTCATCAAGACATCATACTGAGTCATCCTACACATTTACAATGAAATCCCATCAGAAAGGCAACCTGTAGACTGTGCTAATGGAATCTAGGTTACATGCCCCTGCATCTGTCACCGCTGACTGAACCCAACCAAAATAGGACTTTCTCGTCTAAACATTATATAGAGTCATCCTGTGAAGTTACAATAAAATTCCTTCATAAATACAACCTGTAGTAGACTGTGCTAAAAAGTTTGAGGCTTTGGGTCTTTGCAGCCATCATGCCTGACTGATCATGACTAAAAGGGGACATTCTCATCTAGACATCATACAGAGTCACCTTACAAAGTAACAATGAAACTCCTTCATCAATACAACCTATAGACTGTGCCAAAGGTTTTCAGGTTTTCAGTTCACGTACTCATCATGGTTGACCTATGACGACCAAAAGGAGACATACTCATCTTGACATGACCTTGAACCTGCATTTGAAATTTTGTGATGATCAGACAAGAAGTATGGGGTGTAGCCTGTGCTACAGAAAATGTGAACATACTCACAGAGTTCCGCACGCCTAACGGCAATAGCTTATCTTGACTTTGTTCAAGTTAAAACTAGAAATTGGATGTTATTTCATTTTTTGTGATCTTGCCGTCATCACCCGAAAATTTTGTCAAAACTGTTTGGTATTTTCCAGGTCAGAACCTCATTTTTATTTAAGATATGATATATCCAACATTTGAAAGAGGGAGGTTTGATACAGTCATCGATATTAAAAGAGTGAGTAAATAGGTTAACTCTTTCGCTACCATGCAGTACCACAGCAGTGCATGCCACAGCCATGTACCCATGGTTTGTATGTCTGAATCCAGCATGGATCAAACAGATCTTCTAAACCATATAATTGCCAGTCAAAACTAATTGGGTCAGTTGCTGATTCTGATGACTTTTCTGCCTCAAATCGTGCAGAATTTCAGAGAGCACCACCATTTCGAACCATTATTTGCTTGGCCTTGAGGGGTTAATATGTCGATATTTTGACCTCGAGGATTTAGAATGTCTTTATCGCAGGTTGTATCATTGAGAGATACCAAATCTTCAGTTTCAGAACCACATTCGCTATTTGAGTCTTTAAAAGTACATTCTATATCCTCACTTGTCATGAAACGTTTCCATGTTGAATTCTTCACAGATATTTTGTCTGAAAGACTTGCCAAAACAAGTAAACATGTGTTTTGATCCAAGCTGTATTCCACTCGTGGGAAGTTGTGGCACAAAATTGTATTTGACCTTTGACATTGAACATAAATAGAACACCACAATATCAGGAGTTAGAAAAAATAAGAGTAACTTCCCCATGAGAAGTTATATTGCTCTCTGCTTTCAAATTTCGACTTCAGTCATGATCGGCAGCGATTTGGTAATTCGATGTTTGGCAGCGAAAAAGAGTTAAAAATCATGTTGTTCCATAGCTGTATATATAATAATGAGAGAGTTCTGCATCTCACTGTTTTCGATAACAAAAGACAAAATGTGCTAAAATTCAATTGACATAAAAATATTCAAAATGGGATTAAGTCAAAACTTAAAAATAGCAATGTCTGAATTTAGTTTAATTATATACAACATACTAAAATTTCAGGAGAAGATGACATTTAATTTTTTTATGGCTTTGACCTCCTTAACATCATCCTAAATTTGAACATAACCATTGGGAATACACCAGGTTGGTAACAAACTTTTACATATAGTGTTTGTCGAAGATGATATATGAAAATTTGAAAGGTGGAGGCAGCATACAGGCATTGATATTAAACAAGTTAGAAAAAAATATGAAACCTGATGCTTTGGATAAAGTGGGTACTGTAATGAGAGAGTTATGTACGTTACTTTTTTGTCATTTTAAAGGCTAAAAAGTGTGAAAACTTCAAAGGAATAAAATGGGTATAAAGCATAAACCTAAAAAACATATACAGTGAAACCTGTTTTGAGAGACCATTGTTGCAAGAGAAGACCTGTCTTGAGAGACAAGTATCACCTTGTATCATTAGGTTGTTCTACTCAGTAATGGACCTTTCATGAGAGGCTACCTGTTTTGAGACACCATTTCTGCTTGAAAAAAGTGTGGGTGGGGGGGCGGGGAGGTGGTGGAGGGTCCTTCAGTTCATGTTCTACTGTTTCTTCTAATTTTTGTGATCTACAACATACTAAAGAAATTTGAGAATCCAATGCTCTTTAATATTTTATGATGTTGTTGTCAATAATGTCACCCCTCAAGTTGGCCATACCCTTTGGGAATTTCCAGATTGATAAAAAATTTTATGTATGAGTTTTTTCGGAGGTGGGATAGGCAAAGTTTACATACGGGAGGCTTGATATAGGCATTGATATTTAAAGACGGAGAAAAAACATTAATGTCATTATTATTTGGATAAAGGTTGCAATGTGAAAGTGAAAAATGGAATTTCTCCAATATCTCTTTTTAATGTGAAGAAGTGTGCCAAATTTCCTAAATGTAGGTCGATGGGAAGTGCCACAAAAGAATGTCTGATAAGAAAAAAGAAAACAAAAGAAAATGCTAATGATCACTATAAGTCATTTCAACCTTGTTGGGGGACTTAATAAAAGTACAAGTATGATAAATGTTGATTTATTTCACCATTAATAGTGGTTGTACGGTCACGATTAGCCATTGTGCATAAGTATGTGACCTTAAACACCAATAAATAAATAAATAAATAACAGTGGTTGTAATACAGAATTTTGAATAGGTATATGCCCACTTAAGTAAACATTAGTATATAATTAGAATTCAGATGGATCCTGCCAACATGAAAGACTGTTTGAAAAAAAAATTGGTAGGACCCATTTTCAGGTGCAGTGAAAAAAAAATGTGCATCTTTTGAATATGTACAAAAATATTTTCACAAAATCTGACAATCTTTATTTGATAAAAGTCTAAATTTTCTCACCAGGCTCTGGATTAGGAGTTGTGATTACAACTGAAAGAAAAAAATAAAACATATTCAGCTTCACAAAATAATAGATACATTTTTAACTCATAGCTACTCTCAAAACAGAAAAACAAAATAAGAACATTTTAATGTCATCATATATATTTATACACTAACTAGATTCATAATTTTGCTATGCTATTATTATCTTTTAGTCTATGCTCCATATATATCCTCAGGTGTTTAGCCTTTATTTCAGAAAACTTGGATCAATCGTGACCAACATAGGACAGTGACATCTAGACATCATACTGAGATATCCTTCCAAGTTACAATGGAATCCCTTCATAAATATGAACTACAGACTGGGCAAAACAAGTCTAGGTCATGTGCCTGTGAGATCGTCATAGCTGACCCATCATGGCTAAAATGGGATGTCCTCAACAAGACATCATACTGAGTCATCCTACACATTTACAATGAAATCCCATCAGAAAGGCAACCTGTAGACTGTGCTAACGGAATCTAGGTTACATGCCCCTGCATCTGTCACCGTTGACTAAACCCAACCAAAATAGGACTTTCTCGTCTAAACATTATAGAGAGTCATCCTGTGAAGTTACAATAAAATTCCTTTATAAATACAACCTGTAGTAGACTGTGCTAAAAAGTTTGGGTTTTTGGGTCTTTGCAGCCATCATGCCTGACTGATCATGACTAAAAGGGGACATTCTCATCTAGACATCATTCAGAGTCACCTTACAAAGTAACAATGAAATTCCTTCATCAATACAACCTATAGACTGTGCCAAAGGTTTTCAGGTTTTCAGTTCACGTAGTCATCATGGTTGACCTATCACGACCAAAAGGAGACATACTCATCTTGACATGACCTTGAACCTGCATTTGAAATTTTGTGATGATCAGACAAGAACTATGGGGTGTAGCCTGTGCTACAGAAAATGTGAACATACTCACAGAGTTCCGCATGCATAACGGCAATAGCTTATCTTGACTTTGTTCAAGTTAAAACTAGAAATTGGATGTTATTTCATTTTTTGTAATCTTGCCGTCATCACCCGAAAATTTGGTCACAACTGTTTGGTATTGTCCAGGACAGAACCTCATTTTTATTTAAGATATGATATATCCAACATTTGGAAGAGGGAGGTTTGATACAGTCATCGATATTAAAAGAGTGAGTAAATAGGTTAACTCTTTCGCTACCATGCAGTACCACAGCAGTACATGCCACAGCCATGTACCCATGGTTTGTATGACTGAATCCAGCATGGATCAAACAGATCTTCTAAACCATATAATTGCCAGTCAAAACTAATTGGTTCATTTGCTGATTCTGATGACTCAAGGATTTAGAATGTCTTTATCGCAGGTTGTATCATTGAGAGATTCCCCATCTTCAGTTTCAGAACCACATTCACTATCTGAGTCTTTAAAAGTACATTCTATATCCTCACTTGTCATCAAATGTTTCCATGTAGCATTCCTCACAGATATTTTGTCTGAAAGACTTGCCAAAATAAGTAAACATGTGTTTTTATCCAAGCTGTATTCCTCTCGTGGGAAGTTGTGGCACAAAATTGTATTTGACCTTTGACATTGAACATAAATAGAACACCACAATGTATCAGGAGTTAGAAAAAATAAGAGTAACTTCCACATGAGAAGTCATATTGCTCTCTGCTTTCAAATTTCGACTTCAGTCGTGATCGGCAGCAATTTGGTAATTCAATGTTTGGCAGCAAAAAAGAGTTAAAAATCATGATGTTCCATAGCTTTATATATAATAATGAGAGAGTAGAGTTCTGCATCTCACTGTTTTCGATAATAAAAGACAAAATGTGCTAAAATTCAACTGACATAAAAATATCCAAAATGGGATTAAGTCAAAACTTAAAAATAGCAATGTCCGAATTTAGTTTAATTATATACAACATACTAAAATTTCAGGCGAAGATGACATTTAATTTTTTTATGACTTTGACCTCCTTAACATCATCCTAAATTTGAACATAACCATTTAGAATACACCAGGTTGGTAACCTGTGCTATAGAAAATGTGAACATACTCACAGAGTTCGGAACGCATAACGGCAATAGCTTATCTTGACTTTGTCAAGTTTACCTGGAAATTGGATGTTATTTCATTTTTTGTGATCTTGCCATCATCACCCGAAAATTTGGTCAAAACTGTTTGGTATTTTCCAGGACAGAACCTCATTTTTATTTAAGATATGATATATCCAACATTTGAAAGAGGGAGATTGGATACAGTCATCGATATTAAAAGAGTGTGTAAATAGGTTAACTCTTTCGCTACCATGCAGTACCACAGCAGTACATGCCACAGCCATGTACCCATGGTTTGTATGACTGAATCCAGCATGGATCAAACAGATCTTCTAAACCATATAATTGCCAGTGAAAACTAATTGGGTCAGTTGCTGATTCTGATGACTTTTCTGCCTCAAATCGTGCAGAATTTCAGAGAGCATCACCATTTCGAACCATTATTTGCTTGGCCTTGAGGGGTTAATATGTCCATATTTTGACCTCGAGGATTTAGAATGTCTTTATCGCAGGTTGTATCATTGAGAGATACCAAATCTTCAGTTTCAGAACCACATTCGCTATTTGAGTCTTTAAAAGTACATTCTATATCCTCACTTGTCATGAAACGTTTCCATGTTGAATTCTTCACAGATATTTTTTCTGAAAGACTTGCCAAAACAAGTAAACATGTGTTTTGATCCAAGCTGTATTCCACTCGTGTGAAGTTGTGGCACAAAATTGTATTTGACCTTTGACATTGAACATAAATAGAACACCACAATATCAGGAGTTAGAAAAAATAAGAGTAACTTCCCCATGAGAAGTCATATTGCTCTCTGCTTTCAAATTTCGACTTCAGTCATGATCGGCAGCGATTTGGTAATTCGATGTTTGGCAGCAAAAAAGAGTTAAAAAGCATGTTGTTCCATAGCTGTATATATAATAATGAGAAAGTTCTGCATCTCACTGTTTTCGATAACAAAAGACAAAATGTGCTAAAATTCAATTGACATAAAAATATCCAAAATGGGATTAAGTCAAAACTTAAAAATAGCAATGTCCGAATTTAGTTTAATTATATACAACATACTAAAATTTCAGGAGAAGATGACATTTAATTTTTTTATGACTTTGACCTCCTTAACATCATCCTAAATTTGAACATAACCATTTAGAATACACGAGGTTGGTAACAAACTTTTACATATAGTGTTTGTCGAAGATGATATATGAAAATTTGAGAGGTGGAGGCTGCTTACAGGCACTGATATTAAACAAGTTAGAAAAAAAATGTGAAACCTGATGTTTTGGATAAAGTGGGTACAGTAATGAGAGAGTTATGTAGATTACCATTTTGTCATTTTAAAGGCTAATAAGTGTGAAAACTTCAAAGGAATAAAATGGGTATAAAGGCATTAACCTAAAAAACATATACCGTGAAACCTGTTTTGAGAGACCATTGTTGCAAGAGAAGACCTGTCTTGAGAGACAGGTATGACCTTGTAAAATTAGGTTGTTCTACTCTGTAATGGACCTTTTATGAGAGGCTACCTGTTTTGAGACACCATTTCTGCTTGACAGAAAGTGTGGGTGGGGCGGGGGGGGGGGGGGGGGGGGAGGTTGTGGAGGTTCCTTCAATTCATATTCTACTGTATCTCCTAATTTTTGTGATCTACAACATACTAAAGAAATTTAAGAATCCAATGCTCTTCAATATTTTATGCTGTTGTTGTCAATAATGTCACCACTGAAGTTGACCATACCCTTTGGGAATTTCCAGATTGATAAAAAATTTTATGTATGAGTTTTTTAGGAGGTGGGATAGGCAAAGTATACAAACGGGAGGCTTGATATAGGCATTGATAATTAAAGACGGATAAAAAACATTAACGTCATTGTTGTTTGGATAAAGGTTGCAATGTGAAAGTGAAAAATGGAATTTCTCCAATATCTCTTTTTAATGTGAAGAAGTGTGCCAAATTTCCTAAATGTAGGTCGATGGGAAGTGCCCCAAAAGAATGTGTGATAAGAAAAAAGAAAACAAAAGAAAATGCTCATGCTCACTATAAGTCATTTCAACCTTGATGGGGGACTTAATAAAAATGTAAGTATGATAAATTTTGATTTATTTCACCATTAGCAGTGGCTGCAACACGGAATTTTGAATAGGTATGTGCCCTTTTAAGTAAATATTAGTATGTAATCATAATTCAGCAGGATCCTGCAAACATGAAAGACTGTTTGAAAACAAAATTGGTAGGACCCATTTTCAGGTGCAGTGAAAAATAAGTGCATCCTTTGATATGTACAAAAAGATTTTCAAAAAATCTGACAATCTTTATTTGATAAAATTCTTAATTTTCTCACCAGGTTCTGGATTAGGAGTTGTGGTTACAACTGAAAGAAAAAAAATAAAACATATTCAGCTTCACAAAATAATAGATACATTTTTAACTCATAGCTACTCTCAAAACAGAAAAACAAAATAAGAACATTTTAATGTCATCATATTTATTTACAGACTAATTAGATTCATAATTTTGATATGCTATTATTATCTTTTAGTCTATGCTCCATATATATCCTTAGGTGTTTAGCCTTTATTTCAGAAAAATTGGATCGATCGTGACCAACATAGGACAGTGCCATCTAGACATCATACTGAGATATCCTTCCAAGTTACAATGGAATCCCTTCATAAATATGAACTACAGACTGGGCAAAACAAGTCTAGGTCATGTGCCTGTGAGATCATCATAGCTGACCCATCATGGCTAAATTGGGATGTTCTCATCAAGACATCATACTGAGTCATCCTACACATTTACAATAAAATCCCATCAGAAAGGCAACCTGTAGACTGTGCCTACGGAATCTAGGTTACATACCCCAGCATCTGTCACCGTTGACTGAACCCAACCAAAATAGGACTTTCTCATCTAAACATTATAGAGAGTCATCATGTGAAGTTACAATAAAATTCCTTCATAAATACAACCTGTAGTAGACTGTGCTAAAAAGTTTGGGGTTTTGGGTCTTTGCAGCCATCATGCCTGACTGATCATGACTAAAAGGGGACATTCTCATCTAGACATCATACAGAGTCACCTTACAAAGTAACAATGAAATTCCTGCATCAATACAACCTATAGACTGTGCCAAAGGTTTTCAGGTTTTCTGTTCACGTAGTCATCATGGTTTACCTATCAAGACCAAAAGGAGACATAATCATCTAGACATGACCTTGAACCTGCATTTGAAATTTTGTGATGATCAGACAAGAACTATGGGGTGTAGCCTGTGCTACAGAAAATGTGAACACACTCACAGAGTTCTGCATGCATAACGGCAATAGCTTATTTTGACTTTGTTCAAGTTAAAACTAGAAATTGGATGTTATTTCATTTTTTGTGATCTTGCCATCATCACCCGAAAATTTGGTCAAAACTGTTTGGTATTTTCCAGGACAGAACCTCATTTTTATTTAAGATATGATATATCCAACATTTGAAAGAGGGAGATTGGATACAGTCATCGATATTAAAAGAGTGTGTAAATAGGTTAACTCTTTCGCTACCATGCAGTACCACAGCAGTACATGCCACAGCCATGTACCCATGGTTTGTATGACTGAATCCAGCATGGATCAAACAGATCTTCTAAACCATATAATTGCCAGTGAAAACTAATTGGGTCAGTTGCTGATTCTGATGACTTTTCTGCCTCAAATCGTGCAGAATTTCAGAGAGCATCACCATTTCGAACCATTATTTGCTTGGCCTTGAGGGGTTAATATGTCCATATTTTGACCTCGAGGATTTAGAATGTCTTTATCGCAGGTTGTATCATTGAGAGATACCAAATCTTCAGTTTCAGAACCACATTCGCTATTTGAGTCTTTAAAAGTACATTCTATATCCTCACTTGTCATGAAACGTTTCCATGTTGAATTCTTCACAGATATTTTTTCTGAAAGACTTGCCAAAACAAGTAAACATGTGTTTTGATCCAAGCTGTATTCCACTCGTGTGAAGTTGTGGCACAAAATTGTATTTGACCTTTGACATTGAACATAAATAGAACACCACAATATCAGGAGTTAGAAAAAATAAGAGTAACTTCCCCATGAGAAGTCATATTGCTCTCTGCTTTCAAATTTCGACTTCAGTCATGATCGGCAGCGATTTGGTAATTCGATGTTTGGCAGCAAAAAAGAGTTAAAAAGCATGTTGTTCCATAGCTGTATATATAATAATGAGAAAGTTCTGCATCTCACTGTTTTCGATAACAAAAGACAAAATGTGCTAAAATTCAATTGACATAAAAATATCCAAAATGGGATTAAGTCAAAACTTAAAAATAGCAATGTCCGAATTTAGTTTAATTATATACAACATACTAAAATTTCAGGAGAAGATGACATTTAATTTTTTTATGACTTTGACCTCCTTAACATCATCCTAAATTTGAACATAACCATTTAGAATACACGAGGTTGGTAACAAACTTTTACATATAGTGTTTGTCGAAGATGATATATGAAAATTTGAGAGGTGGAGGCTGCTTACAGGCACTGATATTAAACAAGTTAGAAAAAAAATGTGAAACCTGATGTTTTGGATAAAGTGGGTACAGTAATGAGAGAGTTATGTAGATTACCATTTTGTCATTTTAAAGGCTAATAAGTGTGAAAACTTCAAAGGAATAAAATGGGTATAAAGGCATTAACCTAAAAAACATATACCGTGAAACCTGTTTTGAGAGACCATTGTTGCAAGAGAAGACCTGTCTTGAGAGACAGGTATGACCTTGTAAAATTAGGTTGTTCTACTCTGTAATGGACCTTTTATGAGAGGCTACCTGTTTTGAGACACCATTTCTGCTTGACAGAAAGTGTGGGTGGGGCGGGGGGGGGGGGGGGGGAGGTTGTGGAGGTTCCTTCAATTCATATTCTACTGTATCTCCTAATTTTTGTGATCTACAACATACTAAAGAAATTTAAGAATCCAATGCTCTTCAATATTTTATGCTGTTGTTGTCAATAATGTCACCACTGAAGTTGACCATACCCTTTGGGAATTTCCAGATTGATAAAAAATTTTATGTATGAGTTTTTTAGGAGGTGGGATAGGCAAAGTATACAAACGGGAGGCTTGATATAGGCATTGATAATTAAAGACGGATAAAAAACATTAACGTCATTGTTGTTTGGATAAAGGTTGCAATGTGAAAGTGAAAAATGGAATTTCTCCAATATCTCTTTTTAATGTGAAGAAGTGTGCCAAATTTCCTAAATGTAGGTCGATGGGAAGTGCCCCAAAAGAATGTGTGATAAGAAAAAAGAAAACAAAAGAAAATGCTCATGCTCACTATAAGTCATTTCAACCTTGATGGGGGACTTAATAAAAATGTAAGTATGATAAATTTTGATTTATTTCACCATTAGCAGTGGCTGCAACACGGAATTTTGAATAGGTATGTGCCCTTTTAAGTAAATATTAGTATGTAATCATAATTCAGCAGGATCCTGCAAACATGAAAGACTGTTTGAAAACAAAATTGGTAGGACCCATTTTCAGGTGCAGTGAAAAATAAGTGCATCCTTTGATATGTACAAAAAGATTTTCAAAAAATCTGACAATCTTTATTTGATAAAATTCTTAATTTTCTCACCAGGTTCTGGATTAGGAGTTGTGGTTACAACTGAAAGAAAAAAAATAAAACATATTCAGCTTCACAAAATAATAGATACATTTTTAACTCATAGCTACTCTCAAAACAGAAAAACAAAATAAGAACATTTTAATGTCATCATATTTATTTACAGACTAATTAGATTCATAATTTTGATATGCTATTATTATCTTTTAGTCTATGCTCCATATATATCCTTAGGTGTTTAGCCTTTATTTCAGAAAAATTGGATCGATCGTGACCAACATAGGACAGTGCCATCTAGACATCATACTGAGATATCCTTCCAAGTTACAATGGAATCCCTTCATAAATATGAACTACAGACTGGGCAAAACAAGTCTAGGTCATGTGCCTGTGAGATCATCATAGCTGACCCATCATGGCTAAATTGGGATGTTCTCATCAAGACATCATACTGAGTCATCCTACACATTTACAATAAAATCCCATCAGAAAGGCAACCTGTAGACTGTGCCTACGGAATCTAGGTTACATACCCCAGCATCTGTCACCGTTGACTGAACCCAACCAAAATAGGACTTTCTCGTCTAAACATTATAGAGAGTCATCCTGTGAAGTTACAATAAAATTCCTTCATAAATACAACCTGTAGTAGACTGTGCTAAAAAGTTTGAGGTTTTGGGTCTTTGCAGCCATCATGCCTGACTGATCATGACTAAAAGGGGACATTCTCATCTAGACATCATACAGAGTCACCTTACAAAGTAACAATGAAATTCCTGCATCAATACAACCTATAGACTGTGCCAAAGGTTTTCAGGTTTTCTGTTCACGTAGTCATCATGGTTTACCTATCAAGACCAAAAGGAGACATAATCATCTAGACATGACCTTGAACCTGCATTTGAAATTTTGTGATGATCAGACAAGAACTATGGGGTGTAGCCTGTGCTACAGAAAATGTGAACACACTCACAGAGTTCTGCATGCATAACGGCAATAGCTTATTTTGACTTTGTTCAAGTTAAAACTAGAAATTGGATGTTATTTCATTTTTTGTGATCTTGCCATCATCACCCGAAAATTTGGTCAAAACTGTTTGGTATTTTCCAGGACAGAACCTCATTTTTATTTAAGATATGATATATCCAACATTTGAAAGAGGGAGGTTTGATACAGTCATCGATATTAAAAGAGTGAGTAAATAGGTTAACTCTTTCGCTACCATGCAGTACCAAAGCAGTACATGCCACAGCCGTGTACCCATGGTTTGTATGACTGAATCCAGCATGGATCAAACAGATCTTCTAAACCATATAATTGCCAGTCAAAACTAATTGGGTCAGTTGCTGATTCTGATGACTTTTCTGCCTCAAATCGTGCAAAATTTCAGAGAGCACCACCATTTCGAACCATTATTTGCTTGGCCTTGAGGGGTTAATATGTCCATATTTTGACCTCGAGGATTTAGAATGTCTTTATCGCAGGTTGTATCATTGAGAGATACAAAATCTTCAGTTTCAGAACCACATTCGCTATTTGAGTCTTTAAAAGTGCATTCTATATCCTCACTTGTCATGAAACGTTTCCATGTTGAATTCTTCACAGATATTTTGTCTGAAAGACTTGCCAAAACAAGTAAACATGTGTTTTGATCCAAGCTGTATTCCACTCGTGGGAAGTTGTGGCACAAAATTGTATTTGACCTTTGACATTGAACATAAATAGAACACCACAATATCAGGAGTTAGAAAAAAATAAGAGTAACTTCCACATGAGAAGTCATATTGCTCTCTGCTTTCAAATTTCGACTTCAGTCGTGATCGGCAGCAATTTGGTAATTCGATGGTTGGCATCGAAAAAGAATTAAAAATCATGTTGTTCCATAGCTGTATATATAATAATGAGAGAGTTCTGCATCTCACTGTTTTCGATAACAAAAGACAAAATGTGCTAAAAGTCAATTGACATAAAAATATTCAAAATGGGATTAAGTCAAAACTTAAAAATAGCAATGTCCGAATTTAGTTTAATTATATACAACATACTAAAATTTCAGGAGAAGACGACATTTAATTTTTTTTATGGCTTTGACCTCCTTAACATCATCCAAAATTTGAACATAACCATTGGGAATACACCAGGTTGGTAACAAACTTTTACATATAGTGTTTGTCGAAGATGATATATGAAAATTTGAAAGGTGGAGGCAGCATACAGGCATTGATATTAAACAAGTTAGAAAAAAATATGAAACCTGATGTTTTGGATAAAGTGGGTACAGTAATGAGAGAGTTATGTAGGTTACCATTTTGTCATTTTAAAAGCTAAAAAGTGTGAAAACTTCAAAGGAATAAAATGGTTACAAAGCATAAACCTAAAAAACATATACAGTGAAACCTGTTTTGAGAGACCATTGTTGCAAGAGAAGACCTGTCTTGAGAGACAGGTATCACCTTGTATCATTAGGTTGTTCTACTCTGTAATGGACCTTTCATGAGAGGCTACCTGTTTTGAGACACCATTTCTGCTTGAAAAAAGTGAGGGTGGGGGGGGGGGGAGGTGGTGGAGGGTCCTTCAGTTCATGTTCTACTGCATCTCCTAATTTTTGTGATCTACAACATACTAAAGAAATTTAAGAATCCAATGCTCTTTAATATTTTACGATGTAGTTGTCAATAATGTCACCCCTCAAGTTGGCCATACCCTTTGGGAATTTTCAGATTGGTAAAAGATTTTATGTATGAGTTTTTTTGGAGGTGGGATAGGCAAAGTTTACAAATGGGAGGCTTCATATAGGCATTGATATTTAAAGACGGAGAAAAAACATTAAAGTCATTATAATTTGGATAAAGGTTGCAATGTGAAAGTGAAAAATGGAATTTCTGCAATATCTCTTTTTAATGTGAAGAAGTGTGCCATATTTCCTAAATGTAGGTCGATGGGAAGTGCCCCAAAAGAATGTCTGATAAGAAAAAAGAAAACAAAAGAAAATGCTAAGATCACTATAAGTCATTTCAACCTTGTTGGGGGACTTAATAAAAGTACAAGTATGATAAATGTTGATTTATTTCACCATTAACAGTGGTTGTAATACAGAATTTTGAATAGGTATATGCCCATTTAAGTAAACATTAGTATATAATCAGAATTCAGCTGGATCCTGCCAACATGAAAGACTGTTTGAAAAAAAAATTGGTAGGACCCATTCTCAGGTGCAGTGAAAAAAAATGTGCATCTTTTGAATCTGTACAAAAAGATTTTCACAAAATCTGACAATCTTTATTTGATAAAATTCTAAATTTTCTCACCAGGCTCTGGATTAGGAGTTGTGGTTACAACTAAAAGAAAAAAATAAAACATATTCAGCTTTACAAAATAATAGATACATTTTTAACTCACAGCTACTCTCAAAACAGAAAAACAAAATAAGAACATTTTAATGTCATCATATTTATTTACAGACTAACTAGATTCATAATTTTGCTATGGTATTATTATCTTTTGGTCTATGCTCCATATATATCCTTAGGTGTTTAGCCTTTATTTCAGAAAAATTGGATCGATCGTGACCAACATAGGACAGTGCCATCTAGACATCATACCGAGATATCCTTCCAAGTTACAATGGAATCCCTTCATAAATGTGAACTACAGACTGGGCAAAACAAGTCTAGGTCATGTGCCTGTGAGATCGTCATAGATGACCCATCATGGCTAAAATGAGATGTTCTCATCAAGACATCATACTGAGTCATCCTACACATTTACAATGAAATCCCATTAGAAAGGCAACCTATAGACTGTGCTAACGGAATCTAGGTTACATGCCCCTGCATCTGTCACCGTTGACTGAACCCAACCAAAATAGGACTTTCTCGTCTAAACATTATAGAGAGTCATCATGTGAAGTTACAATAAAATACTTCATATATACAACCTGTAGTAGACTGTGCTAAAAAGTTTGGGGTTTTGGGTCTTTGCAGCCATCATGCCTGACTGATCATGACTAAAAGGGGACATTCTCATCTAGACATCATACAGAGTCACCCTACAAAGTAACAATGAAATTCCTTCATCAATACAACCAAAAGACTGTGCCAAAGGTTTTCAGTTCACGTAGTCATCATGGTTGACCTATCACGACCAAAAGAAGACGTACTGATCTTGACATGACCTTGAACCTGCATTTGAAATTTTGTGATGATCGGACAAGAACTATGGGGTGTAACCTGTGCTATAGAAAATGTGAACATACAGAGTTCCACATGCATAACGGCAATAGCTTATCTTGACGTTGTCAAGTTTAGCTGGAAATTGGATGTTATTTCATTTTTTGTGATCTTGCCATCATCACCCGAAAATTTGGTCAAAACTGTTTGGTATTTTCCAGGACAGAACCTCATTTTTATTTAAGATATGATATATCCAACATTTGGAAGAGGGAGGTTTGATACAGTCATCGATATTAAAAGAGTGAGTAAATAGGTTAACACTTTCGCTACCATGCAGTACCACAGCAGAACATGCCACAGCCATGTACCCATGGTTTGTATGACTGAATCCAGCATGGATCAAACAGATCTTCTAAACCATATAATTGCCAGTCAAAACTAATTGGTTCATTTGCTGATTCTGATGACTCAAGGATTTAGAATGTCTTTATCGCAGGTTGTATCATTGAGAGATTCCCCATCTTCAGTTTCAGAACCACATTCACTATCTGAGTCTTTAAAAGTACATTCTATATCCTCACTTGTCATCTAATGTTTCCATGTAGCATTCCTCACAGATATTTTGTCTGAAAGACTTGCCAAAATAAGTAAACATGTGTTTTTATCCAAGCTGTATTCCTCTCGTGGGAAGTTGTGGCACAAAATTGTATTTGACCTTTGACATTGAACATAAATAGAACACCACAGTATATCAGGAGTTAGAAAAAATAAGAGTAACTTCCACATGAGAAGTCATATTGCTCTCTGCTTTCAAATTTCGACTTCAGTCGTGATCGGCAGCAATTTGGTAATTCAATGTTTGGCAGCGAAAAAGAGTTAAAAATCATGATGTTCCATAGCTTTATATATAATAATGAGAGAGTTCTGCATCTCACTGTTTTCGATAACAAAAGACAAAATGTGCTAAAATTCAACTGACATAAAAATATCCAAAATGGGATTAAGTCAAAACTTAAAAATAGCAATGTCCGAATTTAGTTTAATTATATACAACATACTAAAATTTCAGGAGAAGATGACATTTAATTTTTTTATGACTTCGACCTCCTTAACATCATCCTAAATTTGAACATAACCATTTAGAATACACCAGGTTGGTAACCTGTGCTATAGAAAATGTGAACATACAGAGTTCGGCACGCATAACGGCAATAGCTTATCTTGACTTTGTCAAGTTTAGCTGGAAATTGGATGTTATTTCATTTTTTGTGATCTTGCCATCATCACCCGAAAATTTGGTCAAAACTGTTTGGTATTTTCCAGGACAGAACCTCATTTTTATTTAAGATATGATATATCTAACATTTGAAAGAGGGAGGTTTGATACAGTCATCGATATTAAAAGAGTGAGTAAATAGGTTAACTCTTTCGCTACCATGCAGTACCACAGCAGTACATGCCACAGCCGTGTACCCATGGTTTGTATGACTGAATCCAGCATGGATCAAACAGATCTTCTAAACCATATAATTGCCAGTCAAAACTAATTGGGTCAGTTGCTGATTCTGATGACTTTTCTGCCTCAAATCGTGCAGAATTTCAGAGAGCATCACCATTTCGAACCATTATTTGCTTGGCCTTGAGGGGTTAATATGTCCATATTTTGACCTCGAGGATTTAGAATGTCTTTATCGCAGGTTGTATCATTGAGAGATACCAAATCTTCAGTTTCAGAACCACATTCGCTATTTGAGTCTTTAAAAGTGCATTCTATATCCTCACTTGTCATGAAACGTTTCCATGTTGAATTCTTCAGATATTTTGTCTGAAAGACTTGCCAAAACAAGTAAACATGTGTTTTGATCCAAGCTGTATTCCACTCGTGGGAAGTTGTGGCACAAAATTGTATTTGACCTTTGACATTGAACATAAATAGAACACCACAATATCAGGAGTTAGGAAAAATAAGAGTAACTTCCCCATGAGAAGTCATATTGCTCTCTGCTTTCAAATTTCGACTTCAGTCATGATCGGCAGCGATTTGGTAATTCGATGTTTGGCAGCAAAAAAGAGTTAAAAATCATGTTGTTCCATAGCTGTATATATAATAATGAGAAAGTTCTGCATCTCACTGTTTTCGATAACAAAAGACAAAATGTGCTAAAATTCAATTGACATAAAAATATCCAAAATGGGATTAAGTCAAAACTTAAAAATAGCAATGTCCGAATTTAGTTTAATTATATACAACATACTAAAAGTTCAGGAGAAGATGACATTTAATTTTTTTATGACGTTGACCTCCTTAACATCATCCTAAATTTGAACATAACCATTTAGAATACACCAGGTTGGTAACAAACTTTTACATATAGTGTTTGTCGAAGATGATATATGAAAATTTGAGAGGTGGAGGCTGCTTACAGGCACTGATATTAAACAAGTTAGAAAAAAAATGTGAAACCTGATGTTTTGGATAAAGTGGGTACAGTAATGAGAGAGTTATGTAGATTACCATTTTGTCGTTTTAAAAGCTAATAAGTGTGAAAACTTCAAAGGAATAAAATGGGTATAAAGGCATTAACCTAAAAAAGATATACCATGAAACCTGTTTTGAGAGACCATTGTTGCAAGAGAAGACCTGTCTTGAGAGACAGGTATGACCTTGTAAAATTAGGTTGTTCTACTCTGTAATGGACCTTTCATGAGAGGCTACCTGTTTTGAGACACCATTTCTGCTAGACAAAAAGTGTGGGTGGGGTGGGGGGGGGAGGTTGTGGAGGGTCCTTCAATTCATGTTCTACTGTATCTCCTAATTTTTGTGATCTACAACATACTAAAGAAATTTAAGAATCCAATGCTCTTCAATATTTTATGCTGTTGTTGTCAATAATGTCACAACTGAAGTTGGCCATACCCTTTGGGAATTTCCAGATTGATAAAAAATTTTATGTATGAGTTTTTTAGGAGGTGGGATAGGCAAAGTATACAAACGGGAGGCTTGATATAGGCATTGATATTTAAAGACGGATAAAAAACATTAACGTCATTGTTATTTGGATAAAGGTTGCAATGTGAAAGTGAAAAATGGAATTTCTCCAATATCTCTTTTTAATGTGAAGAAGTGTGCCAAATTTCCTAAATGTAGGTCGATGGGAAGTGCCCCAAAAGAATGTGTGATAAGAAAAAAGAAAACAAAAGAAAATGCTAATGCTCACTATAAGTCATTTCAACCTTGATGGGGGACTTAATAAAAGTGTAAGTATGATAAATCTTGATTTATTTCACCATTAGCAGTGGCTGGAACATGGAATTTTGAATTGGTATATGCCCATTTAAGTAAATATTAGTATGTAATCATAATTCAGCAGGATCCTGCAAACATGAAAGACTGTTTGAAAACAAAATTGGTAGGACCCATTTTCAGGTGCAGTGAAAAATAAGTGCATCTTTTGATATGTACAAAAAGATTTTCAAAAAATCTGACAATCTTTATTTGATAAAATTCTAAATTTTCTCACCAGGTTCTGGATTAGGAGTTGTGGTTACAACTGAAAGAAAAAAAATAAAACATATTCAGCTTCACAAAATAATAGATACATTTTTAACTCATAATTACTCTCAAAACAGAAAAACAAAATAAGAACATTTTAATGTCATCATATTTATATACAGACTAATTAGATTCATAATTTTGATATGCTATTATTATCTTTTAGTCTATGCTCCATATATATCCTTAGGTGTTTAGCCTTTATTTTAGAAAAATTGGATCGATCGTGACCAACATAGGACAGTGCCATCTAGACATCATACTGAGATATCCTTCCAAGTTACAATGGAATCCCTTCATAAATATGAACTACAGACTGGGCAAAACAAGTCTAGGTCATGTGCCTGTGAGATCATCATAGCTGACCCATCATGGCTAAATTGGGATGTTCTCATCAAGACATCATACTGAGTCATCCTACACATTTACAATGAAATCCCATCAGAAAGGCAACCTGTAGACTGTGTTAACGGAATCTAGGTTACATGCCCCAGCATCTGTCACCGTTGACTGAACCCAACCAAAATAGGACTTTCACGTCTAAACATTATAGAGAGTCATCCTGTGAAGTTGCAATAAAATTCCTTCATAAATACAACCTGTAGCAGACTGTTCCAAAAATTTTGGAGTTTTGGGTCTTTGCAGCCATCATGCCTGACTGATCATGACTAAAAGGGGACATTCTCATCTAGACATCATACAGAGTCACCTTACAAAGTAACAATGAAATTCCTTCATCAATACAACCTATAGACTGTGCCAAAGGTTTTCAGGTTTTCAGTTCACGTAGTCATCATGGTTGACCTATCACGACCAAAAGGAGACATACTCATCTTGACATGACCTTGAACCTGCATTTGAAATTTTGTGATGATCAGACAAGAACTATGGGGTGTAGCCTGTGCTACAGAAAATGTGAACACACTCACAGAGTTCTGCATGCATAACGGCAATAGCTTATCTTGACTTTGTTAAAGTTAAAACTAGAAATTGGATGTTATTTCATTTTTTGTGATCTTGCCATCATCACCCGAAAATTTGGTCAAAACTGTTTGGTATTTTCCAGGACAGAACCTCATTTTTATTTAAGATATGATATATCCAACATTTGGAAGAGGGAGGTTTGATACAGTCATCGATATTGAAAGAGTGAGTAAATAGGTTAACTCTTTCGCTACCATGCAATACCACAGCAGTACATGCCACAGCCATGTACCCATGGTTTGTATGACTGAATCCAGCATGGATCAAACAGATCTTCTAAACCATATAATTGCCAATCAAAACAAATTGGTTCATTTGCTGATTCTGATGACTTTTCTACCTCAAATCGTGCAGAATTTCAGAGAGCACCACCATTTCGAACCATTATTTGCTTGGCCTTAAGGGGTTAATATGTCCATATTTTGACCTCGAGGATTTAGAATGTCTTTATCGCAGGTTGTATCAATGAGAGATTCCCCATCTTCAGTTTCAGAACCACATTCACTATCTGAGTCTTTAAAAGTACATTCTATATCCTCACTTGTCATCAAAGGTTTCCATGTAGCATTCCTCATAGATATTTTGTCTGAAAGACTTGCCAAAACAAGTAAACATGTGTTTTTATCCAAGCTGTATTCCTCTCGTGGGAAGTTGTGGCACAAAATTGTATTTGACCTTTGACATTGAACATAAATAGAACACCACAATATATCAGGAGTTGGAAAAAATAAGAGTAACTTCCCCATGAGAAGTCATATTGCTCTCTGCTTTCAAATTTCAACTTCAGTCGCGATCGGCAGGAATTTGGTAATTCGATGTTTGGCAGCGAAAAAGAGTTAAAAATCATGTTGTTCCATAGCTGTATATATAATAATGAGAGAGTTCTGCATCTCACTGTTTTCGATAACAAAAGACAAAATGTGCTAAAAGTCAATTGACATAAAAATATTCAAAATGGGATTAAGTCAAAACTTAAAAATAGCAATGTCCGAATTTAGTTTAATTATATACAACATACTAAAATTTCAGGAGAAGACGACATTTAATTTTTTTATGGCTTTGACCTCCTTAACATCATCCTAAATTTGAACATAACCATTGGGAATACACCAGGTTGGTAACAAACTTTTACATATACTGTTTGTCGAAGATGATATATGAAAATTTGAAAGGTGGAGGCAGCATACAGGCATTGATATTAAACAAGTTAGAAAAAAATACGAAACCTGATGTTTTGGATAAAGTGGGTACAGTAATGAGAGAGTTATGTAGGTTACCATTTTGTCATTTTAAAAGCTAAAAAGTGTGAAAACTTCAAAGGAATAAAATGGGTATAAAGCATAAACCTAAAAAACATATACAGTGAAACCTGTTTTGAAAGACCATTGTTGCAAGAGAAGACCTGTCTTGAGAGACAGGTATCACCTTGTATCATTAGGTTGTTCTACTCTGTAATGGACCTTTCATGAGAGGCTACCTGTTTTGAGACACCATTTCTGCTTGAAAAAAGTGTGGGTGGGGGGGGGGGAGGTGGTGGGGGGGAGGTGGTGGAGGGTCCTTCAGTTCATGTTCTACTGCATCTCCTAATTTTTGTGATCTACAACATACTAAAGAAATTTAAGAATCCAATGCTCTTTAATATTTTACGATGTTGTTGTCAATAATGTTACCCCTCAAGTTGGCCATACCCTTTGGGAATTTCCAGATTGATAAAAAATTTTATGTATGAGTTTTTTTGGAGGTGGGATAGGCAAAGTTTACAAACGGGAGGCTTCATATAGGCATTGATATTTAAAGACGGAGAAAAAACATTAAAGTCATTATAATTTGGATAAAGGTTGCAATGTGAAAGTGAAAAATGGAATTTCTCCAATATCTCTTTTTAATGTGAAGAAGTGTGCCAAATTTCCTAAATGTAGGTCGATGGAAAGTGCCCCAAAAGAATGTCTGATAAGAAAAAAGAAAACAAAAGAAAATGCTAAGATCACTATAAGTCATTTCAACCTTGTTGGGGGACTTAATAAAAGTACAAGTATGATAAATGTTGATTTATTTCACCATTAACAGTGGTTGTAATACAGAATTTTGAATAGGTATATGCCCATTTAAGTAAACATTAGTATATAATCAGAATTCAGCTGGATCCTGCCAACATGAAAGACTGTTTGAAAAAAAAATTGGTAGGACCCATTTTCAGGTGCAGTGAAAAAAAAATGTGCATCTTTTGAATCTGTACAAAAAGATTTTCACAAAATCTGACAATCTTTATTTGATAAAATTCAAAATTTTCTCACCAGGCTCTGGATTAGGAGTTGTGGTTACAACTGAAAGAAAAAACTAAAACATATTCAGCTTCACAAAATAATAGATACATTTTTAACTCACAGCTACTCTCAAAACAGAAAAACAAAATAAGAACATTTTAATGTCATCATATTTATTTACAGACTAACTAGATTCATAATTTTGCTATGGTATTATTATCTTTTGGTCTATGCTCCATATATATCCTTAGGTGTTTAGCCTTTATTTCAGAAAAATTGGATCGAACGTGACCAACATAGGACAGTGCCATCTAGACATCATACCGAGATATCCTTCCAAGTTACAATGGAATCCCTTCATAAATGTGAACTACAGACTGGGCAAAACAAGTCTAGGTCATGTGCCTGTGAGATCGTCATAGATGACCCATCATGGCTAAAATGAGATGTTCTCATCAAGACATCATACTGAGTCATCCTACACATTTACAATGAAATCCCATTAGAAAGGCAACCTATAGACTGTGCTAACGGAATCTAGGTTACATGCCCCTGCATCTGTCACCGTTGACTGAACCCAACCAAAATAGGACTTTCTCGTCTAAACATTATAGAGAGTCATCATGTGAAGTTACAATAAAATCCTTCATAAATACAACCTGTAGTAGACTGTGCTAAAAAGTTTGGGGTTTAGGGTCTTTGCAGCCATCATGCCTGACTGATCATGACTAAAAGGGGACATTCTCATCTAGACATCATACAGAGTCACCTTACAAAGTAACAATGAAATTCCTTCATCAATACAACCTATAGACTGTGCCAAAGGTTTTCAGTTCACGTAGTCATCATGGTTGACCTATCACGACCAAAAGAAGACGTACTGATCTTGACATGACCTTGAACCTGCATTTGAAATTTTGTGATGATCGGACAAGAACTATGGGGTGTAACCTGTGCTATAGAAAATGTGAACATACAGAGTTCCACATGCATAACGGCAAAAGCTTATCTTGACTTTGTCAAGTTTAGCTGGAAATTGGATGTTATTTCATTTTTTGTGATCTTGCCATCATCACCCGAAAATTTGGTCAAAACTGTTTGGTATTTTCCAGGACAGAACCTCATTTTTATTTAAGATATGATATATCCAACATTTGAAAGAGGGAGGTTTGATACAGTCATCGATATTAAAAAAAGAGTGAGTAAATAGGTTAACTCTTTCGCTACCATGCAGTACCACAGCAGTACATGCCACAGCCATGTACCCATGGTTTGTATGACTGAATCCAGCATGGATCAAACAGATCTTCTAAACCATATAATTGCCAGTCAAAACTAATGGGGTCAGTTGCTGATTCTGATGACTTTTCTACCTCAAATCGTGCAGAATTTCAGAGAGCACCACCATTTCGAACCATTATTTGCTTGGCCTTGAGGGGTTAATATGTCCATATTTTGACCTCGAGGATTTAGAATGTCTTTATCGCAGGTTGTATCATTGAGAGATACCCCATCTTCAGTTTCAGAACCACATTCGCTATCTGAGTCTTTAAAAGTACATTCTATATCCTCACTTGTCATGAAACGTTTCCATGTAGAATTCCTCACAAATATTTTGTCTGAAAGACCTGCCAAAACAAGTAAACATGTGTTTTGACCCAAGCTGTATTCCTCTCGTGGGAAGTTGTGGCACAAAATTGTATTTGACCTTTGACATTGAACATAAATAGAACACCACAATATCAGGAGTTAGAAAAAATAAGAGTAACTTCCCCATGAGAAGTCATATTGCTCTCTGCTTTCAAATTTCGACTTCAGTCATGATCGGCAGCGATTTGGTAATTCGATGTTTGGCAGCGAAAAAGAGTTAAAAATCATGATGTTCCATAGCTTTATATATAATAATGAGTTCTGCATCTCACTGTTTTCGATAACAAAAGACAAAATGTGCTAAAATTCAACTGACATAAAAATATCCAAAATGGGATTAAGTCAAAAGTTAAAAATAGCAATGTCCGAATTTAGTTTAATTATATACAACATACTAAAATTTCAGGAGAAGATGACATTTAATTTTTTTATGACTTTGACCTCCTTAACATCATCCTAAATTTGAACATAACCATTTAGAATACACCAGGTTGGTAACAAACTTTTACATATAGTGTTTGTCGAAGATGATATATGAAAATTTGAAAGGTGGAGGCTGCATACAGGCACTGATATTAAACAAGTTAGAAAAAAATGTGAAACCTGATGTTTTGGATAAAGTGGGTACAGTAATGAGAGAGTTATGTAGATTACCATTTTGTCGTTTTAAAAGCTAAAAAGTGTGAAAACTTCAAAGGAATAAAATGGGTATAGAGGCATTAACCTAAAAAACATATACCGTGAAACCTGTTTTGAGAGACCATTGTTGCAAGAGAAGACCTGTCTTGAGAGACAGGTATGACCTTGTAAAATTAGGTTGTTCTACTCTGTAATGGACCTTTCATGAGAGGCTACCTGTTTTGAGACACCATTTCTGCTTGACAAAAGTGTGGGTGGGGCGGGGGGGGGGGGGGGGAGGTGGTGGAGGGTCCTTCAATTCATGTTCTACTGTATCTCCTAATTTTTGTGATCTACAACATACTAAAGAAATTTAAGAATCCAATGCTCTTCAATATTTTATGCTGTTGTTGTCAATAATGTCACCCCTCAAGTTGGCCATACCCTTTGGGAATTTCCAGATTGATAAAAAATTTTATGTATGAGTTTTTTAGGAGGTGGGATTGGCAAAGTATTCAAACGGGAGGCTTGATATAGGCATTGATATTTAAAGATGGATAAAAAACATTAACGTCATTGTTATTTGGATAAAGGTTGCAATGTGAAAGTGAAAAATGGAATTTCTCCAATATCTCTTTTTAATGTGAAGAAGTGTGCCAAATTTCCTAAATGTAGGTCGATGGGAAGTGCCCCAAAAGAATGTGTGATAAGGAAAAAGAAAACAAAAGAAAATGCTAATGCTGACTATAATTCATTTCAACCTTGTTGGGGGATTTAATAAAAGTGTAAGAATGATAAATTTTGCTTTATTTCACCATTAACAGTGGCTGCAACACGGAATTTTGAATAGGTATATGCCCATTTAAGTAAATAATAGTATGTAATCATAATTCAGCAGGATCCTGCAAACATGAAAGACTGTTTGAAAAGAAAATTGGTAGGACCCATTTTCAGGTGCAGTGAAAAAAAGTGCATCTTTTGATATGTACAAAAAGATTTTCAAAAAATCTGACAATCTTTATTTGATAAAATTCTAAATTTTCTCACCAGGTTCTGGATTAGGAGTTGTGGTTACAACTGAAAGAAAAAAAATAAAACATATTCAGCTTCACAAAATAATAGATACATTTTTAACTCATAGCTACTCTCAAAACAGAAAAACAAATTAAGAACATTTTAATGTCATCATATTTATTTACAGACGAATTAGATTCATAATTTTGCTATGCTATTATTATCTTTTAGTCTATGCTCCATATATATCCTTAGGTGTTTAGCCTTTATTTCAGAAAAATTGGATCGATCGTGACCAACATAGGACAGTGCCATCTAGACATCATACTGAGATATCCTTCCAAGTTACAATGGAATCCCTTCATAAATATGAACTACAGACTGGGCAAAACAAGTCTAGGTCATGTGCCTGTGAGATCGTCACAGCTGATCCATCATGGCTAAAATGGGATGTTCTCATCGAGACATCATACTGAGTCATCCTACACATTTACAATGAAATCCCATCAGAAAGACAACCTGTAGACTGTGCTAACGGAATCTAGGTTACATGCCCCTGGATCTGTCACCATTGACTGAACCCAACCAAAATAGGATTTTAGCGTCGAAACATTATCGAGAGTCATCCTGTGAAGTTACAATAAAATTCCTTCATAAATACAACCTGTAGTAGACTGTGCTAAAAAGTTTGAGGTTTTGGGTCTTTGCAGCCATCATGCCTGACTGATCATGACTAAAAGGGGACATTCTCATCTAGACATCATACAGAGTCACCTTACAAAGTAACAATGAAATTCCTTCATCAATACAACCTATAGACTGTGCCAAAGGTTTTCAGGTTTTCAGTTCACGTAGTCATCATGGTTGACCTATCACGACCAAAAGGAGACATACTCATCTTGACATGACCTTGAACCTGCATTTGAAATTTTGTGATGATCAGATAAGAACTATGGGGTGTAGCCTGTGCTACAGAAAATGTGAACCCACTCACAGAGTTGTGCATGCATAACGGCAATAGCTTATCTTGACTTTGTTCAAGTAAAAACTAGAAATTGGATGTTATTTCATTTTTTTGTGATCTTGCCGTCATCACCCGAAAATTTGGTCAAAACTGTTTGGTATTTTCCAGGACAGAACCTCATTTTTATTTAAGATATGATATATCCAACATTTGGAAGAGGGAGGTTTGATACAGTCATCGATATTAAAAGAGTGAGTAAATAGGTTAACTCTTTCGCTACCATGCAGTACCACAGCAGTACATGCCACAGCCATGTACCCATGGTTTGTATGACTGAATCCAGCATGGATCAAACAGATCTTCTAAACCATATAATTGCCAGTCAAAACTAATTGGTTCATTTTCTGATTCTGATGACTTTTCTACCTCAAATCGTGCAGAATTTCAGAGAGCACCACCATTTCGAACCATTATTTGCTTGGCTTTGAGGGGTTAATATGTCCATATTTTGACCTCGAGGATTTAGAATGTCTTTATCGCAGGTTGTATCATTGAGAGATTCCCCATCTTCAGTTTCAGAACCACATTCTCTATCTGAGTCTTTAAAAGTACATTCTATATCCTCACTTGACATCAAACGTTTCCATGTAGCATTCCTCACAGATATTTTGTCTGAAAGACTTGCCAAAACAAGTAAACATGTGTTTTTATCTAAGCTGTATTCCTCTCGTGGGAAGTTGTGGCACAAAATTGTATTTGACCTTTGACATTGAACATAAATAGAACACCACAATATATCAGGAGTTAGAAAAAATAAGAGTAACTTCCCCATGAGAAGTCATATTGCTCTCTGCTTTCAAATTTCGACTTCAGTCGTGATCGGCAGCAATTTGGTAATTCGATGTTTGGCAACGAAAAAGAGTTAAAAATCATGTTGTTCCATAGCTGTATATATAATAATGAGAGTGTTCTGCATCTCACTGTTTTCGATAACAAAAGACAAAATGTGCTAAAAGTCAATTGACATAAAAATATTCAAAATGGGATTAAGTCAAAACTTAAAAATAGCAATGTCCGAATTTAGTTTAATTATATACAACATACTAAAATTTCAGGAAAAGATGACATTTAATTTTTTTATGGCTTTGACCTCCTTAACATCATCCTAAATTTGAACATAACCATTGGGAATACACCAGGTTGGTAACAAACTTTTACATATAGTGTTTGTCGAAGATGATATATGAAAATTTGAAAGGTGGAGGCAGCATACAGGCATTGATATTAAACAAGTTAGAAAAAAATATGAAACCTGATGTTTTGGATAAAGTGGGTACAGTAATGAGAGAGTTATGTAGGTTACCATTTTGTCATTTTAAAAGCTAAAAAGTGTGAAAACTTCAAAGGAATAGAATGGGTATAAAGCAAAAACCTAAAAAACATATACAGTGAAACCTCTTTTGAGAGACCATTGTTGCAAGAGAAGACCTGTATCACCTTGTATCATTAGGCTGTTCTACACTGTAATGGACCTTTCATGAGAGGCTACCTGTTTTGAGACACCATTTCTGCTTGAAAAAAGTGTGGGTGGGGGGGGGGGAGGGGGGAGGTGGTGGAGGGTCCTTCAGTTCATGTTCTACTGTATCTCCTAATTTTTGTGATCTACAACATACTAAAGAAATTTGAGAATCCAATGCTCTTTAATATTTTACGATGTTGTTGTCAATAATGTCACCCCTCAAGTTGGCCATACCCTTTGGGAATTTCCAGATTGGTAAAAAATTTTATGTATGAGTTTTTTTGGAGGTGGGATAGGCAAAGTTTACAAAGGGGAGGCTTCATATAGGCATTGATATTTAAAGACGGATAAAAAACATTAAAGTCATTATCATTTGGATAAAGGTTGCAATGTGAAAGTGAAAAATGGAATTTCTCCAATATCTCTTTTTAATGTGAAGAAGTGTGCCAAATTTCCTAAATGTAGGTCGATGGGAAGTGCCCCAAAAGAATGTCTGATAAGAAAAACGAAAACAAAAGAAAATGCTAAGATCACTATAAGTCATTTCAACCTTGTTGGGGGACTTAATAAAAGTACAAGTATGATAAATGTTGATTTATTTCACCATTAACAGTGGTTGTAATACAGAATTTTGAATAGGTATATGCCCATTTAAGTAAACATTAGTATATAATCAGAATTCAGCTGGATCCTGCCAACATGAAAGACTGTTTGAAAAAAAAATTGGTAGGACCCATTTTCAGGTGCAGTGAAAAAAAAATGTGCATCTTTTGAATCTGTACAAAAAGATTTTCACAAAATCTGACAATCTTTATTTGATAAAATTCTAAATTTTCTCACCAGGCTCTGGATTAGGAGTTGTGGTTACAACTGAAAGAAAAAAATAAAACATATTCAGCTTCACAAAATAATAGATACATTTTTAACTCACAGCTACTCTCAAAACAGAAAAACAAAATAAGAACATTTTAATGTCATCATATTTATTTACAGACTAACTAGATTCATAAGTTTGCTATGGTATTATTATCTTTTGGTCTATGCTCCATATATATCCTTAGGTGTTTAGCCTTTATTTCAGAAAAATTGGATCGAACGTGACCAACATAGGACAGTGCCATCTAGACATCATACCGAGATATCCTTCCAAGTTACAATGGAATCCCTTCATAAATATGAACTACAGACTGGGCAAAACAAGTCTAGGTCATGTGCCTGTGAGATCGTCATAGATGACCCATCATGGCTAAAATGAGATGTTCTCATCAAGACATCATACTGAGTCATCCTACACATTTACAATGAAATCCCATTAGAAAGGCAACCTATAGACTGTGTAAATGGAATCTAGGTTACATGCCCCTGCATCTGTCACCGTTGACTGAACCCATCCAAAATAGGACTTTCTCATCTAAACATTATAGAGAGTCATCATGTGAAGTTACAATAAAATTCCTTCATAAATACAACCTGTAGTAGACTGTGCTAAAAAGTTTGGGGTTTTGGGTCTTTCCAGCCATCATGCCTGACTGATCATGACTAAAACGGGACATTCTCATCTAGACATCATAAAGAGTCACCTTACAAAGTAACAATGAAATTCCTTCATCAATACAACCTATAGACTGTGCCAAAGGTTTTCAGTTCACGTAGTCATCATGGTTGACCTATGACGACCAAAAGAAGACGTACTGATCTTGACATGACCTTGAACCTGCATTTGAAATTTTGTGATGATCGGACAAGAACTATGGGGTGTAACCTGTGCTATAGAAAATGTGAACATACAGAGTTCCGCATGCATAACGGCAATAGCTTATCTTGACTTTGTCAAGTTTAGCTGGAAATTGGATGTTATTTCATTTTTTGTGATCTTGCCATCATCACCCGAAAATTTGGTCAAAACTGTTTGGTATTTTCCAGGACAGAACCTCATTTTTATTTAAGATATGATATATCCAACATTTGAAAGAGGGAGGTTTGATACAGTCATCGATATTAAAAGAGTGAGTAAATAGGTTAACTCTTTCGCTACCATGCAGTACCACAGCAGTACATGCCACAGCCATGTACCCATGGTTTGTATGACTGAATCCAGCATGGATCAAACAGATCCTCTAAACCATATAATTGCCAGTCAAAACTAATTGGGTCAGTTGCTGATTCTGATGACTTTTCTACCTCAAATCGTGCAGAATTTCAGAGAGCACCACCATTTCGAACCATTATTTGCTTGGCCTTGAGGGGTTAATATGTCCATATTTTGACCTCGAGGATTTAGAATGTCTTTATCGCAGGTTGTATCATTGAGAGATACCCCATCTTCAGTTTCAGAACCACATTCGCTATCTGAGTCTTTAAAAGTACATTGTATATCCTCACTTGTCATGAAACGTTTCCATGTAGAATTCCTCAAAAATATTTTGTCTGAAAGACTTGCCAAAACAAGTAAACATGTGTTTTGATCCAAGCTGTATTCCTCTCATGGGAATTTGTGGCACAAAATTGTATTTGACCTTTGACATTGAACATAAATAGAACACCACAATATATCAGGAGTTAGAAAAAATAAGAGTAACTTCCCCATGAGAAGTCATATTGCTCTCTGCTTTCAAATTTCGACTTCAGTCGTGATCGGCAGCAATTTGGTAATTCGATGTTTGGCAGCGAAAAAGAGTTAAAAATCATGTTGTTCCATAGCTGTATATATAATAATGAGAGTGTTCTGCATCTCACTGTTTTCGATAACAAAAGACAAAATGTGCTAAAAGTCAATTGACATAAAAATATTCAAAATGGGATTAAGTCAAAACTTAAAAATAGCAATGTCCGAATTTAGTTTAATTATATACAACATACTAAAATTTCAGGAAAAGATGACATTTAATTTTTTTATGGCTTTGACCTCCTTAACATCATCCTAAATTTGAACATAACCATTGGGAATACACCAGGTTGGTAACAAACTTTTACATATAGTGTTTGTCGAAGATGATATATGAAAATTTGAAAGGTGGAGGCAGCATACAGGCATTGATATTAAACAAGTTAGAAAAAAATATGAAACCTGATGTTTTGGATAAAGTGGGTACAGTAATGAGAGAGTTATGTAGGTTACCATTTTGTCATTTTAAAAGCAAAAAAGTGTGAAAACTTCAAAGGAATAAAATGGGTATAAAGCAAAAACCTAAAAAACATATACAGTGAAACCTCTTTTGAGAGACCATTGTTGCAAGAGAAGACCTGTATCACCTTGTATCATTAGGCTGTTCTACACTGTAATGGACCTTTCATGAGAGGCTACCTGTTTTGAGACACCATTTCTGCTTGAAAAAAGTGTGGGTGGGGGGGGGGGAGGGGGGAGGTGGTGGAGGGTCCTTCAGTTCATGTTCTACTGTATCTCCTAATTTTTGTGATCTACAACATACTAAAGAAATTTGAGAATCCAATGCTCTTTAATATTTTACGATGTTGTTGTCAATAATGTCACCCCTCAAGTTGGCCATACCCTTTGGGAATTTCCAGATTGGTAAAAAAAAAAATAAAAAATTTGATGTATGAGTTTTTTTGGAGGTGGGATAGGCAAAGTTTACAAAGGGGAGGCTTCATATAGGCATTGATATTTAAAGACGGATAAAAAACATTAAAGTCATTATCATTTGGATAAAGGTTGCAATGTGAAAGTGAAAAATGGAATTTCTCCAATATCTCTTTTTAATGTGAAGAAGTGTGCCAAATTTCCTAAATGTAGGTCGATGGGAAGTGCCCCAAAAGAATGTCTGATAAGAAAAACGAAAACAAAAGAAAATGCTAAGATCACTATAAGTCATATCAACCTTGTTGGGGGACTTAATAAAAGTACAAGTATGATAAATGTTGATTTATTTCACCATTAACAGTGGTTGTAATACAGAATTTTGAATAGGTATATGCCCATTTAAGTAAACATTAGTATATAATCAGAATTCAGCTGGATCCTGCCAACATGAAAGACTGTTTGAAAAAAAAATTGGTAGGACCCATTTTCAGGTGCAGTGAAAAAAAAGTGCATCTTTTGAATATGTACAAAAAGATTTTCACAAAATCTGACAATCTTTATTTGATAAAATTCTAAATTTTCTCACCAGGCTCTGGATTAGGAGTTGTGGTTACAACTGAAAGAAAAAAATAAAACATATTCAGCTTCACAAAATAATAGATACATTTTTAACTCACAGCTACTCTCAAAACAGAAAAACAAAATAAGAACATTTTAATGTCATCATATTTATTTACAGACTAACTAGATTCATAATTTTGCTATGGTATTATTATCTTTTGGTCTATGCTCCATATATATCCTTAGGTGTTTAGCCTTTATTTCAGAAAAATTGGATCGATCGTGACCAACATAGGACAGTGCCATCTAGACATCATACCGAGATATCCTTCCAAGTTACAATGGAATCCCTTCATAAATATGAACTACAGACTGGGCAAAACAAGTCTAGGTCATGTGCCTGTGAGATCGTCATAGATGACCCATCATGGCTAAAATGAGATGTTCTCATCAAGACATCATACTGAGTCGTCCTACACATTTACAATGAAATCCCATTAGAAAGGCAACCTATAGACTGTGCTAACGGAATCTAGATTACATGCCCCTGCATCTGTCACCGTTGACTGAACCCAACCAAAATAGGACTTTCTCGTCTAAACATTATAGAGAGTCATCATGTGAAGTTACAATAAAATTCCTTCATAAATACAACCTGTAGTAGACTGTGCTAAAAAGTTTGGGGTTTTGGGTCTTTGCAGCCATCATGCCTGACTGATCATGACTAAAAGGGGACATTCTCATCTAGACATCATACAGAGTCACCTTACAAAGTAACAATGAAATTCCTTCATCAATACAACCTATAGACTGTGCCAAAGGTTTTCAGTTCACGTAGTCATCATGGTTGACCTATGACGAGCAAAAGAAGACGTACTGATCTTGACATGACCTTGAACCTGCATTTGAAATTTTGTGATGATCGGACAAGAACTATGGGGTGTAACCTGTGCTATAGAAAATGTGAACATACAGATTTCCGCATGCATAACGGCAATAGCTTATCTTGACTTTGTCAAGTTTAGCTGGAAATTGGATGTTATTTCATTTTTTGTGATCTTGCCATCATCACCCGAAAATTTGGTCAAAACTGTTTGGTATTTTCCAGGACAGAACCTCATTTTTATTTAAGATATGATATATCCAACATTTGAAAGAGGGAGGTTTGATACAGTCATCGATATTAAAAGAGTGAGTAAATAGGTTAACTCTTTCGCTACCATGCAGTACCACAGCAGTACATGCCACAGCCATGTACCCATGGTTTGTATGACTGAATCCAGCATGGATCAAACAGATCTTCTAAACCATATAATTGCCAGTCAAAACTAATTGGGTCAGTTGCTCATTCTGAAGACTTTTCTACCTCAAATCGTACAGAATTTCAGAGAGCACCACCATTTCGAACCATTATTTGCTTGGCCTTGAGGGGTTAATATGTCCATATTTTGACCTCGAGGATTTAGAATGTCTTTATCGCAGGTTGTATCATTGAGAGATACCCCATCTTCAGTTTCAGAACCACATTCGCTATCTGAGTCTTTAAAAGTACATTGTATATCCTCACTTGTCATGAAACGTTTCCATGTAGAATTCCTCACAAATATTTTGTCTGAAAGACTTGCCAAAACAAGTAAACATGTGTTTTGATCCAAGCTGTATTCCTCTCGTGGGAAGTTGTGGCACAAAATTGTATTTGACCTTTGACATTGAACATAAATAGAACACCACAATATCAGGAGTTAGAAAAAATAAGAGTAACTTCCCCATGAGAAGTCATATTGCTCTCTGCTTTCAAATTTGGACTTCAGTCATGATCGGCAGCGATTTGGTAATTCGATGTTTGGCAGCAAAAAAGAGTTAAAAATCATGTTGTTCCATAGCTGTATATATAATAATGAGAGAGTTCTGCATCTCACTGTTTTCGATAACAAAAGACAAAATGTGCTAAAATTCAATTGACATAAAAATACCCAAAATGGGATTAAGTCAAAACTTAAAATTAGCAATGTCCGAATTTAGTTTAATTATATACAACATACTAAAATTTCAGGAGAAGATGACATTTAATTTTTTTATGACTTTGACCTCCTTAACATCATCCTAAATTTGAACATAACCATTTAGAATACACCAGGTTGGTAACAAACTTTTACATATAGTGTTTGTCGAAGATGATATATGAAAATTTGAAAGGTGGAGGCTGCATACAGGCACTGATATTAAACAAGTTAGAAAAAAATTGTGAAACCTGATGTTTTGGATAAAGTGGGTACAGTAATGAGAGAGTTATGTAGATTACCATTTTGTCGTTTTAAAAGCTAAAAAGTGTGAAAACTTCAAAGGAATAAAATGGGTATAAAGGCATTAACCTAAAAAACATATACAGTGAAACCTGTTTTAAGAGACCATTGTTGCAAGAGAAGACCTGTCTTGAGAGACAGGTATGACCTTGTAAAATTAGGTTGTTCTACTCTGTAATGGACCTTTCATGAGAGGCTACCTGTTTTGAGACACCATTTCTGCTTGACAAAAAGTGTGGGTGGGGCGGGGGGGGGGGGGGGGGGTGAGGTGGTGGAGGGTCCTTCAATTCATGTTCTACTGTATCTCCTAATTTTTGTGATCTACAACATACTAAAGAAATTTAAGAATCCAATGCTCTTCAATATTTTATGCTGTTGTTGTCAATAATGTCACCCCTCAAGTTGGCCATACCCTTTGGGAATTTCCAGATTGATAAAGAATTTTATGTATGAGTTTTTTAGGAGGTGGGATAGGCAAAGTATACAAACGGTAGGCTTGATATAGGCATTGATATTTAAAGACGGATAAAAAACATTAACGTCATTGTTATTTGGATAAAGGTTGCAATGTGAAAGTGAAAAATGGAATTTCTCCAATATCTCTTTTTAATGTGAAGAAGTGTGCCAAATTTCCTAAATGTAGGTCGATGGGAAGTGCCCCAAAAGAATGTGTGATAAGAAAAAAGAAAACAAAAGAAAATGCTAATGCTGACTATAAGTCATTTCAACCTTGTTGGGGGACTTAATAAAAGTGTAAGTATGATAAATTTTGATTCATTTCACCATTAACAGTGGCTGCCACACGGAATTTTGAATAGGTATATGCCCATTTAAGTAAATATTAGTATGTAATCATAATTCAGCAGGATCCTGCAAACATGAAAGACTGTTTGAAAACAAAATTGGTAGGACTCATTTTCAGGTGCAGTGAAAAAAAAGTGCATCTTTTGATATGTACAAAAAGATTTTCAAAAAATCTGACAATCTTTATTTGATAAAATTCTAAATTTTCTCACCAGGTTCTGGATTAGGAGTTGTGGTTACAACTGAAAGAAAAAAAATAAAACATATTCAGCTTCACAAAATAATAGATACATTTTTAACTCATAGCTACTCTCAAAAGAGAAAAACAGAATAAGAACATTTTAATGTCATCATATTTATTTACAGACTAATTAGATTCATAATTTTGCTATGCTATTATTATCTTTTAGTCTATGCTCCATATATATCCTTAGGTGTTTAGCCTTTATTTCAGAAAAATTGGATCGATCGTGACCAACATAGGACAGTGACATCTAGACATCATACTGAGATATCCTTCCAAGTTACAATGGAATCCCTTCATAAATATGAACTACAGACTGGGCAAAACAAGTCTAGGTCATGTGCCTGTGAGATCGTCACAGCTGATCCATCATGGCTAAAATGGGATGTTCTCATCGAGACATCATACTGAGTCATCCTAAACATTTACAATGAAATCCCATCAGAAAGGCAACCTGTAGACTGTGCTAACGGAATCTAGGTTACATGCCCCTGCATCTGTCACCATTGACTGAACCCAACCAAAATAGGACTTTAGCGTCGAAACATTATAGAGAGTCATCCTGTGAAGTTACAATAAAATTCCTTCATAAATACAACCTGTAGTAGACTGTGCTAAAAAGTTTGGGGTTTTGGGTCTTTGCGGCCATCTTGCCTGACTGATCATGACTAAAAGGGGACATTCTCATCTAGACATCATACAGTCACCTTCCAAAGATACAACGAAATTCCTTCATCAATACAACATATAGACTGTGCCAAAGGTTTTCAGTTCATGTAGTCATCATTGCTGACCTATCACGACCAAAAGGAGATGTTCTCATCTTGACATGACCTTGAACCTGCATTTGAAATTTTGTGATGATCGGACAGGAACTATGGGGTGTAGCCTGTGCCGCAAAAAATGTGAACATACAGAGTTCTGCACGCATAACAGCAATAGCTTATCTTGACTTTGTCAAGTTAAGCTAGAAATTGGATGTTATTTCATTTTTTGTGATCTTGCTGTCATCACCCGAAAATTTTGTCAAAACTGTTTGGTATTTTCCAGGACAGAACCTCATTTTTATATAAGATATGATATATCCAACATTTGAAAGAGGGAGGTTTGATACAGTCATCGATATTAAAAGAGTGAGTAAATAGGTTAACTCTTTCACTACCATGCAGTACCACAGCAGTACATGCCACAGCCATGTACCCATGGTTTGTATGACTGAATCCAGCATGGATCAAACAGATCTTCTAAACCATATAATTGCCAGTCAAGACTAATGGGGTCATTTGCTGATTCTGATGACTTTTCTACCTCAAATCGTGCAGAATTTCAGAGAGCACCACCATTTTGAACTATTATTTGATTGGCCTTGAGGGGTTAATATGTCCATATTTTGACCTCGAGGATTTAGAATGTCTTTATCGCAGGTTGTATCATTAAGAGATGCCCCATCTTCAGTTTCAGAACCACATTCACTATCTGAGTCTGTAAAAGTACATTCTATATCCTCACTTGTCATGAAACGTTTCGATGCAGAATTCCTCACAGATATTTTGTCTGAAAGACTTGCCAAAAGAAGTAAACATGTGTTTTGATCCAAGCTGTATTCCTTTCGTGGGAAGTTGTGGCACAAAATTATATCAGGAGTTAGAAAAAATAAGAGTAACTTCCCCATGAGAAGTCATATTGCTCAAATCGGCTTCCTAGAAAAAACCGTTAGCGATTTTTTTCTACCATTCCTTTCCATTGCTCATAAGCAAGCTGCACAGCAAATAAAAAGTTTCTGAGCCGTGCAGTTTTGGAGATATGAGCAATTTTAATTTTTTCTATTTTTAGCTCCTGAGGTTCCCATGGGGCTACGTGAAAAATTTTTTCGGCATAAATTAGATACTTATGACCGAATAAGTCCTCAAAAAAAATTTGGTTCAAATCGATGTCTTGATTCAAAAAATAGAAATTTAGGGGTGGAGCGTCAGAAAATCAGAAGCTGTGGCAGCCATGTTGGATGGCGGGCGGACAAACCGAACACAATTCTGAGAGAGGACCACCCACTTGTTATCCCCAGCAAATTTTATTCAAATTGATCCAGCGGTTCTGAAGAAGAAGATTTTAATGTGTTTTTGCCAATCAGCAGCCAAGGCAGCCATATTAGATGGGCTACGGAGATTTTGAACACAATTCTTCGAGTGTTCCATCCAATGATCAATCCCACAAAATTTTGTTAAAATTGGCCTAGTGGTTTGGGAGGAGATGATTGTTGACGCCCAACGACGACGGACGACGGACGACGACGACGGACGGAAAGTGATGAGTAAAGCTCATCCTGAGCTTTGCTCAGGTGAGCTAAAAAATGTGAAACCGGATGTTTTGGTCAAAACTGTTTGGTATTTTCCAGGACAGAACCTCATTTTTATTTAAGATATGATATATCCAACATTTGAAAGAGGGAGGTTTGATACAGTCATCGATATTAAAAGAGTGAGTAAATAGGTTAACTCTATCGCTACCATGCAGTACCACAGCAGTACATGGTTTGTATGACTGAATCCAGCATGGATCAAACAGATCTTCTAAACCATATAATTGCCAGTCAAAACTAATTGGGTCATTTGCTGATTCTGATGACTTTTCTACCTCAAATCGTGCAGAATTTCAGAGAGCACCACCATTTCGAACCATTATTTGCTTGGCCTTGAGGGGTTAATATGTCCATATTTTGAGCTCGAGGATTTAGAATGTCTTTATCGCAGGTTGTATCATTGAGAGATTCCCCATCTTCAGTTTCAGAACCACATTCACTATCTGAGTCTGTAAAAGTACATTCTATATCCTCACTTGTCATGAAACGTTTCCATGTAGAATTCCTCACAGATATTTTGTCTGAAAGACATGCCAAAACAAGTAAACATGTGTTTTGATCCAAGCTGTATTCCTCTCGTGGGAAGTTGTGGCACAAAATTGTATTTGACCTTTGACATTGAACATAAATAGAACACCACAATATCAGGAGTTAGAAAAAATAAGAGTAACTTCCCCATGAGAAGTCATATTGCTCTCTGCTTTCAAATTTCGACTTCAGTCATGATCGGCAGCGATTTGGTAATTCGATGTTTGGCAGCAAAAAAGAGTTAAAAATCATGTTGTTCCATAGCTGTATATATAATAATGAGAGAGTTCTGCATCTCACTGTTTTCGATAACAAAAGACAAAATGTGCTAAAATTCAATTGACATAAAAATATCCAAAATGGGATTAAGTCAAAACTTAAAAATAGCAATGTCCGAATTTAGTTTAATTATATACAACAAACTAAAATTTCAGGAGAAGATGACATTTAATTTTTTTATGACTTTGACCTCCTTAACATCATCCTAAATTTGATCATAACCATTGGGAATACACCAGGTTGGTAACAAACTTTTACATATAGTGTTTGTCGAAGATGATATATGAAAATTTGAAAGGTGGAGGCTGCATACAGGCATTGATATTAAACAAGTTAGAAAAAAAATGTGAAACCTGATGTTTTGGATAAAGTGGGTACAGTAATGAGAGAGTTATGTAGGTTACCATTTTGTCGTTTTAAAAGCTAAAAAGTGTGAAAACTTCAAAGGAATAAAATGGGTATAAAGCATAAACCGAAAAAACATATACAGTGAAACCCATTTTGAGAGACCATTGTTGCAAGAGAAGACCTGTCTTGAGAGACAGGTATGACCTTGTAAAATTAGGTTGTTCTACTCTGTAATGGACCTTTCCTGAGAGGCTACCTGTTTTGAGACACCATTTCTGCTTGACAAAAAGTGTGGGTGGGGGGGGGGGGGGGGAGGTGGTGGAGGGTCCTTCAATTCATGTTCTACTGTATCTCCTAATTTTTGTGATCTACAACATACTAAAGAAATTTAAGAATCCAATGCTCTTTAATATTTTATGCTGTTGTTGTCAATAATGTCACCCCTCAAGTTGGCCATACCCTTTGGGAATTTCCAGATTGATAAAGAATTTTATGTATGAGTTTTTTAGGAGGTGGGATAGGCAAAGTATACAAACGGGAGGCTTGATATAGGCATTGATATTTAAAGACGGATAAAAAACATTAACGTCATTGTTATTTGGATAAAGGTTGCAATGTGAAAGTGAAAAATGGAATTTCTCCAATATCTCTTTTTAATGTGAAGAAGTGTGCCAAATTTCCTAAATGTAGGTCGATGGGAAGTGCCCCAAAAGAATGTGTGATAAGAAAAAAGAAAACAAAAGAAAATGCTAATGCTGACTATAAGTCATTTCAACCTTGTTGGGGGACTTAATAAAAGTGTAAGTATGATAAATTTTGATTCATTTCACCATTAACAGTGGCTGCAACACAGAATTTTGAATAGGTATATGCCCATTTAAGTAAATATTAGTATGTAATCATAATTCAGCAGGATCCTGCAAACATGAAAGACTGTTTGAAAACAAAATTGGTAGGACTCATTTTCAGGTGCAGTGAAAAAAAAGTGCATCTTTTGATATGTACAAAAAGATTTTCAAAAAATCTGACAATCTTTATTTGATAAAATTCTAAATTTTCTCACCAGGTTCTGGATTAGGAGTTGTGGTTACAACTGAAAGAAAAAAAATAAAACATATTCAGCTTCACAAAATAATAGATACATTTTTAACTCATAGCTACTCTCAAAAGAGAAAAACAGAATAAGAACATTTTAATGTCACCATATTTATTTACAGACTAATTAGATTCATAATTTTGCTATGCTATTATTATCTTTTAGTCTATGCTCCATATATATCCTTAGGTGTTTAGCCTTTATTTCAGAAAAATTGGATCGATCGTGACCAACATAGGACAGTGCCATCTAGACATCATACCGAGATATCCTTCCAAGTTACAATGGAATCCCTTCATAAATATGAACTACAGACTGGGCAAAACAAGTCTAGGTCATGTGCCTGTGAGATCGTCATAGATGACCCATCATGGCTAAAATGAGATGTTCTCATCAAGACATCATACTGAGTCATCCTACACATTTACAATGAAATCCCATTAGAAAGGCAACCTATAGACTGTGTAAACGGAATCTAGGTTACATGCCCCTGCATCTGTCACCGTTGACTGAACCCAACCAAAATAGGACTTTCTCATCTAAACATTATAGAGAGTCATCATGTGAAGTTACAATAAAATTCCTTCATAAATACAACCTGTAGTAGACTGTGCTAAAAAGTTTGGGGTTTTGGGTCTTTGCAGCCATCATGCCTGACTGATCATGACTAAAACGGGACATTCTCATCTAGACATCATAAAGAGTCACCTTACAAAGTAACAATGAAATTCCTTCATCAATACAACCTATAGACTGTGCCAAAGGTTTTCAGTTCACGTAGTCATCATGGTTGACCTATGACGACCAAAAGAAGACGTACTGATCTTGACATGACCTTGAACCTGCATTTGAAATTTTGTGATGATCGGACAAGAACTATGGGGTGTAACCTGTGCTATAGAAAATGTGAACATACAGAGTTCCGCATGCATAACGGCAATAGCTTATCTTGACTTTGTCAAGTTTAGCTGGAAATTGGATGTTATTTCATTTTTTGTGATCTTGCCATCATCACCCGAAAATTTGGTCAAAACTGTTTGGTATTTTCCAGGACAGAACCTCATTTTTATTTAAGATATGATATATCCAACATTTGAAAGAGGGAGGTTTGATACAGTCATCGATATTAAAAGAGTGAGTAAATAGGTTAACTCTTTCGCTACCATGCAGTACCACAGCAGTACATGCCACAGCCATGTACCCATGGTTTGTATGACTGAATCCAGCATGGATCAAACAGATCCTCTAAACCATATAATTGCCAGTCAAAACTAATTGGGTCAGTTGCTGATTCTGATGACTTTTCTACCTCAAATCGTGCAGAATTTCAGAGAGCACCACCATTTCGAACCATTATTTGCTTGGCCTTGAGGGGTTAATATGTCCATATTTTGACCTCGAGGATTTAGAATGTCTTTATCGCAGGTTGTATCATTGAGAGATACCCCATCTTCAGTTTCAGAACCACATTCGCTATCTGAGTCTTTAAAAGTACATTGTATATCCTCACTTGTCATGAAACGTTTCCATGTAGAATTCCTCAAAAAAATTTTGTCTGAAAGACTTGCCAAAACAAGTAAACATGTGTTTTGATCCAAGCTGTATTCCTCTCATGGGAATTTGTGGCACAAAATTGTATTTGACCTTTCACATTGAACATAAATAGAACACCACAATATATCAGGAGTTAGAAAAAATAAGAGTAACTTCCCCATGAGAAGTCATATTGCTCTCTGCTTTCAAATTTCGACTTCAGTCGTGATCGGCAGCAATTTGGTAATTCGATGTTTGGCAGCGAAAAAGAGTTAAAAATCATGTTGTTCCATAGCTGTATATATAATAATGAGAGAGTTCTGCATCTCACTGTTTTCGATAACAAAAGACAAAATGTGCTAAAAGTCAATTGACATAAAAATATTCAAAATGGAATTAAGTCAAAACTTAAAAATAGCAATGTCCGAATTTAGTTTAATTATATACAACTCACTAAAATTTCAGGAGAAGATGATATTTAATTTTTTTATGGCTTTGACCTCCTTAACATCATCCTAAATTTGAACATAACCATTGGCAATACACCAGGTTAGTAACAAACTTTTACATATAGTGTTTGTCGAAGATGATATATGAAAATTTGAAAGGTGGAGGCAGCATACAGGCATTGATATTAAACAAGTTAGAAAAAAATATGAAACCTGATGTTTTGGATAAAGTGGGTACAGTAATGAGAGAGTTATGTAGGTTACCATTTTGTCATTTTAAAAGCTAAAAAGTGTGAAAACTTCAAAGGAATAAAATGGGTATAAAGCATAAACCTAAAAAACATATACAGTGAAACCTCTTTTGAGAGACCATTGTTGCAAGAGAAGACCTGTCTTTAGAGACAGGTATCACCTTGTATCATTAGGTTGTTCTACTCTGTAATGGACCTTTCATGAGAGGCTATCTGTTTTGAGACACCATTTCTGCATGAAAAAAGTGTGGGTGGGGGGGGGGGGAGGTGGTGGAGGGTCCTTCAGTTCATGTTCTACTGTATCTCCTAATTTTTGTGATCTACAACATACTAAAGAAATTTAAGAATCCAATGCTCTTTAGTATTTTACGATGTTGTTGTCAATAATGTCACCTCTCAAGTTGGCCATAAACAAAAGAAAATGCTAAGATCACTATAAGTCATTTCAACCTTGTTGGGGGACTTAATAAAAGTACAAGTATGATAAATGTTGATTTATTTCACCATTGACGGTGGTTGTAATACAGAATTTTGAATAGGTATATGCCCATTTAAGTAAACATTAGTATATAATCAGAATTCAGCTGGATCCTGCCAACATGAAAGACTGTTTGAAAAAAAAATTGGTAGGACCCATTTTCAGGTGCAGTGAAAAAAAATGTGCATCTTTTGAATATGTACAAAAAGATTTTCACAAAATCTGACAATCTTTATTTGATAAAATTCTAAATTTTCCCACCAGGCTCTGGATTAGGAGTTGTGGTTACAACTGAAAGAAAAAAATAAAACATATTCAGCTTCACAAAATAATAGATACATTTTTAACTCACAGCTACTCTCAAAACAGAAAAACAAAATAAGAACATTTTAATGTCATCATATATATTTACAGACTAACTAGATTCATAATTTTGCTATGGTATTATTATCTTTTGGTCTATGCTCCATATATATCCTTAGGTGTTTAGCCTTTATTTCAGAAAAATTGGATGGATCGTGACCAACATAGGACAGTGCCATCTAGACATCATACCGAGATATCCTTCCAAGTTACAATGGAATCCCTTCATAAATATGAACTACAGACTGGGCAAAACAAGTCTAGGTCATGTGCCTGTGAGATCGTCATAGATGACCCATCATGGCTAAAATGAGATGTTCTCATCAAGACATCATACTGAGTCGTCCTACACATTTACAATGAAATCCCATTAGAAAGGCAACCTATAGACTGTGCTAACGGAATCTAGGTTACATGCCCCTGCATCTGTCACCGTTGACTGAACCCAACCAGAATAGGACTTTCTCGTCTAAACATTATAGAGAGTCATCATGTGAAGTTACAATAAAATTCCTTCATAAATACAACCTGTAGTAGACTGTGCTAAAAAGTTTGGGGTTTTGGGTCTTTGCAGCCATCATGCCTGACTGATCATGACTAAAAGGGGACATTCTCATCTAGACATCATACAGAGTCACCTTACAAAGTAACAATGAAATTCCTTCATCAATACAACCTATAGACTGTGCCAAAGGTTTTCAGTTCACGTAGTCATCATGGTTGACCTATGACGACCAAAAGAAGACGTACTGATCTTGACATGACCTTGAACCTGCATTTGAAATTTTGTGATGATCGGACAAGAACTATGGGGTGTAACCTGTGCTATAGAAAATGTGAACATACAGAGTTCCGCATGCATAACGGCAATAGCTTATCTTGACTTTGTCAAGTTTAGCTGGAAATTGGATGTTATTTCATTTTTTGTGATCTTGCCATCATCACCCGAAAATTTGGTCAAAACTGTTTGGTATTTTCCAGGACAGAACCTCATTTTTATTTAAGATATGATATATCCAACATTTGAAAGAGGGAGGTTTGATACAGTCATCGATATTAAAAGAGTGAGTAAATAGGTTAACTCTTTCGCTACCATGCAGTACCACAGCAGTACATGCCACAGCCATGTACCCATGGTTTGTATGACTGAATCCAGCATGGATCAAACAGATCCTCTAAACCATATAATTGCCAGTCAAAACTAATTGGGTCAGTTGCTGATTCTGATGACTTTTCTACCTCAAATCGTGCAGAATTTCAGAGAGCACCACCATTTCGAACCATTATTTGCTTGGCCTTGAGGGGTTAATATGTCCATATTTTGACCTCGAGGATTTAGAATGTCTTTATCGCAGGTTGTATCATTGAGAGATACCCCATCTTCAGTTTCAGAACCACATTCGCTATCTGAGTCTTTAAAAGTACATTGTATATCCTCACTTGTCATGAAACGTTTCCATGTAGAATTCCTCAAAAAAATTTTGTCTGAAAGACTTGCCAAAACAAGTAAACATGTGTTTTGATCCAAGCTGTATTCCTCTCATGGGAATTTGTGGCACAAAATTGTATTTGACCTTTCACATTGAACATAAATAGAACACCACAATATATCAGGAGTTAGAAAAAATAAGAGTAACTTCCCCATGAGAAGTCATATTGCTCTCTGCTTTCAAATTTCGACTTCAGTCGTGATCGGCAGCAATTTGGTAATTCGATGTTTGGCAGCGAAAAAGAGTTAAAAATCATGTTGTTCCATAGCTGTATATATAATAATGAGAGAGTTCTGCATCTCACTGTTTTCGATAACAAAAGACAAAATGTGCTAAAAGTCAATTGACATAAAAATATTCAAAATGGAATTAAGTCAAAACTTAAAAATAGCAATGTCCGAATTTAGTTTAATTATATACAACTCACTAAAATTTCAGGAGAAGATGATATTTAATTTTTTTATGGCTTTGACCTCCTTAACATCATCCTAAATTTGAACATAACCATTGGCAATACACCAGGTTAGTAACAAACTTTTACATATAGTGTTTGTCGAAGATGATATATGAAAATTTGAAAGGTGGAGGCAGCATACAGGCATTGATATTAAACAAGTTAGAAAAAAATATGAAACCTGATGTTTTGGATAAAGTGGGTACAGTAATGAGAGAGTTATGTAGGTTACCATTTTGTCATTTTAAAAGCTAAAAAGTGTGAAAACTTCAAAGGAATAAAATGGGTATAAAGCATAAACCTAAAAAACATATACAGTGAAACCTCTTTTGAGAGACCATTGTTGCAAGAGAAGACCTGTCTTTAGAGACAGGTATCACCTTGTATCATTAGGTTGTTCTACTCTGTAATGGACCTTTCATGAGAGGCTATCTGTTTTGAGACACCATTTCTGCATGAAAAAAGTGTGGGTGGGGGGGGGGAGGTGGTGGAGGGTCCTTCAGTTCATGTTCTACTGTATCTCCTAATTTTTGTGATCTACAACATACTAAAGAAATTTAAGAATCCAATGCTCTTTAGTATTTTACGATGTTGTTGTCAATAATGTCACCTCTCAAGTTGGCCATAAACAAAAGAAAATGCTAAGATCACTATAAGTCATTTCAACCTTGTTGGGGGACTTAATAAAAGTACAAGTATGATAAATGTTGATTTATTTCACCATTGACGGTGGTTGTAATACAGAATTTTGAATAGGTATATGCCCATTTAAGTAAACATTAGTATATAATCAGAATTCAGCTGGATCCTGCCAACATGAAAGACTGTTTGAAAAAAAAATTGGTAGGACCCATTTTCAGGTGCAGTGAAAAAAAAATGTGCATCTTTTGAATATGTACAAAAAGATTTTCACAAAATCTGACAATCTTTATTTGATAAAATTCTAAATTTTCCCACCAGGCTCTGGATTAGGAGTTGTGGTTACAACTGAAAGAAAAAAATAAAACATATTCAGCTTCACAAAATAATAGATACATTTTTAACTCACAGCTACTCTCAAAACAGAAAAACAAAATAAGAACATTTTAATGTCATCATATATATTTACAGACTAACTAGATTCATAATTTTGCTATGGTATTATTATCTTTTGGTCTATGCTCCATATATATCCTTAGGTGTTTAGCCTTTATTTCAGAAAAATTGGATGGATCGTGACCAACATAGGACAGTGCCATCTAGACATCATACCGAGATATCCTTCCAAGTTACAATGGAATCCCTTCATAAATATGAACTACAGACTGGGCAAAACAAGTCTAGGTCATGTGCCTGTGAGATCGTCATAGATGACCCATCATGGCTAAAATGAGATGTTCTCATCAAGACATCATACTGAGTCGTCCTACACATTTACAATGAAATCCCATTAGAAAGGCAACCTATAGACTGTGCTAACGGAATCTAGGTTACATGCCCCTGCATCTGTCACCGTTGACTGAACCCAACCAGAATAGGACTTTCTCGTCTAAACATTATAGAGAGTCATCATGTGAAGTTACAATAAAATTCCTTCATAAATACAACCTGTAGTAGACTGTGCTAAAAAGTTTGGGGTTTTGGGTCTTTGCAGCCATCATGCCTGACTGATCATGACTAAAAGGGGACATTCTCATCTAGACATCATACAGAGTCACCTTACAAAGTAACAATGAAATTCCTTCATCAATACAACCTATAGACTGTGCCAAAGGTTTTCAGTTCACGTAGTCATCATGGTTGACCAATGACGACCAAAAGAAGACGTACTGATCTTGACATGACCTTGAACCTGCATTTGAAATTTTGTGATGATCGGACAAGAACTATGGGGTGTAACCTGTGCTATAGAAAATGTGAGCATACAGATTTCCGCATGCATAACGGCAATAGCTTATCTTGACTTTGTCAAGTTTAGCTGGAAATTGGATGTTATTTCATTTTTTGTGATCTTGCCATCATCACCCGAAAATTTGGTCAAAACTGTTTGGTATTTTCCAGGACAGAACCTCATTTTTATTTAAGATATGATATATCCAACATTTGAAAGAGGGAGGTTTGATACAGTCATCGATATTAAAAGAGTGAGTAAATAGGTTAACTCTTTCGCTACCATGCAGTACCACAGCAGTACATGCCACAGCCATGTACCCATGGTTTGTATGACTGAATCCAGCATGGATCAAACAGATCTTCTAAACCATATAATTGCCAGTCAAAACTAATTGGGTCAGTTGCTCATTCTGAAGACTTTTCTACCTCAAATCGTACAGAATTTCAGAGAGCACCACCATTTCGAACCATTATTTGCTTGGCCTTGAGGGGTTAATATGTCCATATTTTGACCTCGAGGATTTAGAATGTCTTTATCGCAGGTTGTATCATTGAGAGATACCCCATCTTCAGTTTCAGAACCACATTCGCTATCTGAGTCTTTAAAAGTACATTGTATATCCTCACTTGTCATGAAACGTTTCCATGTAGAATTCCTCACAAATATTTTGTCTGAAAGACTTGCCAAAACAAGTAAACATGTGTTTTGATCCAAGCTGTATTCCTCTCGTGGGAAGTTGTGGCACAAAATTGTATTTGACCTTTGACATTGAACATAAATAGAACACCACAATATCAGGAGTTAGAAAAAATAAGAGTAACTTCCCCATGAGAAGTCATATTGCTCTCTGCTTTCAAATTTGGACTTCAGTCATGATCGGCAGCGATTTGGTAATTCGATGTTTGGCAGCAAAAAAGAGTTAAAAATCATGTTGTTCCATAGCTGTATATATAATAATGAGAGAGTTCTGCATCTCACTGTTTTCGATAACAAAAGACAAAATGTGCTAAAATTCAATTGACATAAAAATACCCAAAATGGGATTAAGTCAAAACTTAAAATTAGCAATGTCCGAATTTAGTTTAATTATATACAACATACTAAAATTTCAGGAGAAGATGACATTTAATTTTTTTATGACTTTGACCTCCTTAACATCATCCTAAATTTGAACATAACTATTTAGAATACACCAGGTTGGTAACAAACTTTTACATATAGTGTTTGTCGAAGATGATATATGAAAATTTGAAAGGTGGAGGCTGCATACAGGCACTGATATTAAACAAGTTAGAAAAAAAATGTGAAACCTGATGTTTTGGATAAAGTGGGTACAGTAATGAGAGTGTTATGTAGATTACCATTTTGTCGTTTTAAAAGCTAAAAAGTGTGAAAACTTCAAAGGAATAAAATGGGTATAAAGGCATTAACCTAAAAAACATATACAGTGAAACCTGTTTTGAGAGACCATTGTTGCAAGAGAAGACCTGTCTTGAGAGACAGGTATGACCTTGTAAAATAAGGTTGTTCTACTCTGTAATGGACCTTTCATGAGAGGCTACCTGTTTTGAGACACCATTTCTGCTTGACAAAAAGTGTGGGTTGGGCGGGGGGGGGGGGGGGGGGGGGGGCGTGGGTGAGGTGGTGGAGGGTCCTTCAATTCATGTTCTACTGTATCTCCTAATTTGTGTGATCTACAACATACTAAAGAAATTTAAGAATCCAATGCTCTTCAATATTTTATGCTGTTGTTGTCAATAATGTCACCCCTCAAGTTGGCCATACCCTTTGGGAATTTCCTGATTGATAAAGAATTTTATGTATGAGTTTTTTAGGAGGTGGGATAGGCAAAGTATACAAACGGGAGGCTTGATATAGGCATTGATATTTAAAGACGGATAAAAAACATTAACGTCATTGTTATTTGGATAAAGGTTGCAATGTGAAAGTGAAAAATGGAATTTCTCCAATATCTCTTTTTAATGTGAAGAAGTGTGCCAAATTTCCTAAATGTAGGTCGATGGGAAGTGCCCCAAAAGAATGTGTGATAAGAAAAAAGAAAACAAAAGAAAATGCTAATGCTCACTATAAGTCATTTCAACCTTGTTGGGGGACTTAATAAAAGTGTAAGTATGATAAATTTTGATTCATTTCACCATTAACAGTGGCTGCAACACGGAATTTTGAATAGGTATATGCCCATTTAAGTAAATATTAGTATGTAATCATAATTCAGCAGGATCCTGCAAACATGAAAGACTGTTTGAAAACAAAATTGGTAGGACTCATTTTCAGGTGCAGTGAAAAAAAAGTGCATCTTTTGATATGTACAAAAAGATTTTCAAAAAATCTGACAATCTTTATTTGATAAAATTCTAAATTTTCTCACCAGGTTCTGGATTAGGAGTTGTGGTTACAACTGAAAGAAAAAAAATAAAACATATTCAGCTTCACAAAATAATAGATACATTTTTAACTCATAGCTACTCTCAAAAGAGAAAAACAGAATAAGAACATTTTAATGTCATCATATTTATTTACAGACTAATTAGATTCATAATTTTGCTATGCTATTATTATCTTTTAGTCTATGCTCCATATATATCCTTAGGTGTTTAGCCTTTATTTCAGAAAAATTGGATCGATCGTGACCAACATAGGACAGTGCCATCTAGACATCATACTGAGATATCCTTCCAAGTTACAATGGAATCCCTTCATAAATATGAACTACAGACTGGGCAAAACAAGTCTAGGTCATGTGCCTGTGAGATCGTCACAGCTGATCCATCATGGCTAAAATGGGATGTTCTCATCGAGACATCATACTGAGTCATCCTAAACATTTACAATGAAATCCCATCAGAAAGGCAACCTGTAGACTGTGCTAACGGAATCTAGGTTACATGCCCCTGCATCTGTCACCATTGACTGAACCCAACCAAAATAGGACTTTAGCGTCGAAACATTATAGAGAGTCATCCTGTGAAGTTACAATAAAATTCCTTCATAAATACAACCTGTAGTAGACTGTGCTAAAAAGTTTGGGGTTTTGGGTCTTTGCGGCCATCTTGCCTGACTGATCATGACTAAAAGGGGATATTCTCATCTAGACATCATACAGTCACCTTCCAAAGATACAACGAAATTCCTTCATCAATACAACATATAGACTGTGCCAAAGGTTTTCAGTTCATGTAGTCATCATTGCTGACCTATCACGACCAAAAGGAGATGTTCTCATCTTGACATGACCTTGAACCTGCATTTGAAATTTTGTGATGATCGGACAGGAACTATGGGGTGTAGCCTGTGCCGCAAAAAATGTGAACATACAGAGTTCTGCACGCATAACAGCAATAGCTTATCTTGACTTTGTCAAGTTAAGCTAGAAATTGGATGTTATTTCATTTTTTGTGATCTTGCTGTCATCACCTGAAAATTTTGTCAAAACTGTTTGGTATTTTCCAGGACAGAACCTCATTTTTATATAAGATATGATATATCCAACATTTGAAAGAGGGAGGTTTGATACAGTCATCGATATTAAAAGAGTGAGTAAATAGGTTAACTCTTTCACTACCATGCAGTACCACAGCAGTACATGCCACAGCCATGTACCCATGGTTTGTATGACTGAATCCAGCATGGATCAAACAGATCTTCTAAACCATATAATTGCCAGTCAAGACTAATGGGGTCATTTGCTGATTCTGATGACTTTTCTACCTCAAATCGTGCAGAATTTCAGAGAGCACCACCATTTTGAACCATTATTTGATTGGCCTTGAGGGGTTAATATGTCCATATTTTGACCTCGAGGATTTAGAATGTCTTTATCGCAGGTTGTATCATTAAGAGATGCCCCATCTTCAGTTTCAGAACCACATTCACTATCTGAGTCTGTAAAAGTACATTCTATATCCTCACTTGTCATGAAACGTTTCGATGCAGAATTCCTCACAGATATTTTGTCTGAAAGACTTGCCAAAAGAAGTAAACATGTGTTTTGATCCAAGCTGTATTCCTTTCGTGGGAAGTTGTGGCACAAAATTGTATTTGACCTCTGACATTGAACATAAATAGAACACCACAATATCAGGAGTTAGAAAAAATAAGAGTAACTTCCCCATGAGAAGTCATATTGCTCAAATCGGCTTCCTAGAAAAAACCGTTAGCGATTTTTTTCTACCATTCCTTTCCATTGCTCATAAGCAAGCTGCACAGCAAATAAAAAGTTTCTGAGCCGTGCAGTTTTGGAGATATGAGCAATTTTAATTTTTTCTATTTTTAGCTCCTGAGGTTCCCATGGGGCTACGTGAAAAATTTTTTCGGCATAAATTAGATACTTATGACCCAATAAGTCCTCAAAAAAAATTTGGTTCAAATCGATCTCTTGATTCAAAAAATAGAAATTTAGGGGTGGAGCGTCAGAAAATCAGAAGCTGTGGCAGCCATGTTGGATGGCGGGCGGACAAACCGAACACAATTCTGAGAGAGGACCACCCACTTGTTATCCCCAGCAAATTTTATTCAAATTGATCCAGCGGTTCTGAAGAAGAAGATTTTAATGTGTTTTTGCCAATCAGCAGCCAAGGCAGCCATATTAGATGGGCGACGGAGATTTTGAACACAATTCTTCGAGTGTTCCATCCAGTGATCAATCCCACAAAATTTTATTAAAATTGGCCTAGTGGTTTGGGAGGAGATGATTGTTGACGCCCAACGACGACGGACGACGGACGACGACGACGGACGGAAAGTGATCAGTAAAGCTCATCCTGAGCTTTGCTCAGGTGAGCTAAAAAATGTGAAGCCTGATGTTTTGGTCAAAACTGTTTGGTATTTTCCAGGACAGAACCTCATTTTTATTTAAGATATGATATATCCAACATTTGAAAGAGGGAGGTTTGATACAGTCATCGATATTAAAAGAGTGAGTAAATAGGTTAACTCTATTGCTACCATGCAGTACCACAGCAGTACATGGTTTGTATGACTGAATCCAGCATGGATCAAACAGATCTTCTAAACCATATAATTGCCAGTCAAAACTAATTGGGTCATTTGCTGATTCTGATGACTTTTCTACCTCAAATCGTGCAGAATTTCAGAGAGCACCACCATTTCGAACCATTATTTGCTTGGCCTTGAGGGGTTAATATGTCCATATTTTGAGCTTGAGGATTTAGAATGTCTTTATCGCAGGTTGTATCATTGAGAGATTCCCCATCTTCAGTTTCAGAACCACATTCACTATCTGAGTCTGTAAAAGTACATTCTATATCCTCACTTGTCATGAAACGTTTCCATGTAGAATTCCTCACAGATATTTTGTCTGAAAGACTTGCCAAAACAAGTAAACATGTGTTTTGATCCAAGCTGTATTCCTCTCGTGGGAAGTTGTGGCACAAAATTGTATTTGACCTTTGACATTGAACATAAATAGAACACCACAATATCAGGAGTTAGAAAAAATAAGAGTAACTTCCCCATGAGAAGTCATATTGCTCTCTGCTTTCAAATTTCGACTTCAGTCATGATCGGCAGCGATTTGGTAATTCGATGTTTGGCAGCAAAAAAGAGTTAAAAATCATGTTGTTCCATAGCTGTATATATAATAATGAGAGAGTTCTGCATCTCACTGTTTTCGATAACAAAAGACAAAATGTGCTAAAATTCAATTGACATAAAAATATCCAAAATGGGATTAAGTCAAAACTTAAAAATAGCAATGTCCGAATTTAGTTTAATTATATACAACAAACTAAAATTTCAGGAGAAGATGACATTTAATTTTTTTATGACTTTGACCTCCTTAACATCATCCTAAATTTGAACATAACCATTGGGAATACACCAGGTTGGTAACAAACTTTTGCATATAGTGTTTGTCGAAGATGATATATGAAAATTTGAAAGGTGGAGGCTGCATACAGGCATTGATATTAAACAAGTTAGAAAAAAAATGTGAAACCTGATGTTTTGGATAAAGTGGGTACAGTAATGAGAGAGTTATGTAGGTTACCATTTTGTCGTTTTAAAAGCTAAAAAGTGTGAAAACTTCAAAGGAATAAAATGGGTATAAAGCATAAACCGAAAAAACATATACAGTGAAACCCATTTTGAGAGACCATTGTTGCAAGAGAAGACCTGTCTTGAGAGACAGGTATGACCTTGTAAAATTAGGTTGTTCTACTCTGTAATGGACCTTTCCTGAGAGGCTACCTGTTTTGAGACACCATTTCTGCTTGACAAAAAGTGTGGGTGGGGGGGGGGGGGGGAGGTGGTGGAGGGTCCTTCAATTCATGTTCTACTGTATCTCCTAATTTTTGTGATCTACAACATACTAAAGAAATTTAAGAATCCAATGCTCTTCAATATTTTATGCTGTTGTTGTCAATAATGTCACCCCTCAAGTTGGCCATACCCTTTGGGAATTTCCAGATTGATAAAGAATTTTATGTATGAGTTTTTTAGGAGGTGGGATAGGCAAAGTATACAAACGGTAGGCTTGATATAGGCATTGATATTTAAAGACGGATAAAAAACATTAACGTCATTGTTATTTGGATAAAGGTTGCAATGTGAAAGTGAAAAATGGAATTTCTCCAATATCTCTTTTTAATGTGAAGAAGTGTGCCAAATTTCCTAAATGTAGGTCGATGGGAAGTGCCCCAAAAGAATGTGTGATAAGAAAAAAGAAAACAAAAGAAAATGCTAATGCTGACTATAAGTCATTTCAACCTTGTTGGGGGACTTAATTAAAGTGTAAGTATGATAAATTTTGATTCATTTCACCATTAACAGTGGCTGCAACACAGAATTTTGAATAGGTATATGCCCATTTAAGTAAATATTAGTATGTAATCATAATTCAGCAGGATCCTGCAAACATGAAAGACTGTTTGAAAACAAAATTGGTAGGACTCATTTTCAGGTGCAGTGAAAAAAAAGTGCATCTTTTGATATGTACAAAAAGATTTTCAAAAAATCTGACAATCTTTATTTGATAAAATTCTAAATTTTCTCACCAGGTTCTGGATTAGGAGTTGTGGTTACAACTGAAAGAAAAAAAATAAAACATATTCAGCTTCACAAAATAATAGATACATTTTTAACTCATAGCTACTCTCAAAAGAGAAAAACAGAATAAGAACATTTTAATGTCACCATATTTATTTACAGACTAATTAGATTCATAATTTTGCTATGCTATTATTATCTTTTAGTCTATGCTCCATATATATCCTTAGGTGTTTAGCCTTTATTTCAGAAAAATTGGATCGATCGTGACCAACATAGGACAGTGCCATCTAGACATCATACTGAGATATCCTTCCAAGTTACAATGGAATCCCTTCATAAATATGAACTACAGACTGGGCAAAACAAGTCTAGGTCATGTGCCTGTGAGATCGTCACAGCTGATCCATCATGGCTAAAATGGGATGTTCTCATCGAGACATCATACTGAGTCATCCTAAACATTTACAATGAAATCCCATCAGAAAGGCAACCTGTAGACTGTGCTAACGGAATCTAGGTTACATGCCCCTGCATCTGTCACCATTGACTGAACCCAACCAAAATAGGACTTTAGCGTCGAAACATTATAGAGAGTCATCCTGTGAAGTTACAATAAAATTCCTTCATAAATACAACCTGTAGTAGACTGTGCTAAAAAGTTTGGGGTTTTGGGTCTTTGCGGCCATCTTGCCTGACTGATCATGACTAAAAGGGGACATTCTCATCTAGACATCATACAGTCACCTTCCAAAGATACAACAAAATTCCTTCATCAATACAACATATAGACTGTGCCAAAGGTTTTCAGTTCACGTAGTCATCATTGCTGACCTATCACGACCAAAAGGAGATGTTCTCATCTTGACATGACCTTGAACCTGCATTTGAAATTTTGTGATGATCGGACAGGAACTATGGGGTGTAGCCTGTGCCGCAAAAAATGTGAACATACAGAGTTCTGCACGCATAACAGCAATAGCTTATCTTGACTTTGTCAAGTTAAGCTAGAAATTGGATGTTATTTCATTTTTTGTGATCTTGCTGTCATCACCCGAAAATTTTGTCAAAACTGTTTGGTATTTTCCAGGACAGAACCTCATTTTTATATAAGATATGATATATCCAACATTTGAAAGAGGGAGGTTTGATACAGTCATCGATATTAAAAGAGTGAGTAAATAGGTTAACTCTTTCACTACCATGCAGTACCACAGCAGTACATGCCACAGCCATGTACCCATGGTTTGTATGACTGAATCCAGCATGGATCAAACAGATCTTCTAAACCATATAATTGCCAGTCAAGACTAATGGGGTCATTTGCTGATTCTGATGACTTTTCTACCTCAAATCGTGCAGAATTTCAGAGAGCACCACCATTTCGAACCATTATTTGATTGGCCTTGAGGGGTTAATATGTCCATATTTTGACCTCGAGGATTTAGAATGTCTTTATCGCAGGTTGTATCATTAAGAGATGCCCCATCTTCAGTTTCAGAACCACATTCACTATCTGAGTCTGTAAAAGTACATTCTATATCCTCACTTGTCATGAAACGTTTCGATGCAGAATTCCTCACAGATATTTTGTCTGAAAGACTTGCCAAAAGAAGTAAACATGTGTTTTGATCCAAGCTGTATTCCTTTCGTGGGAAGTTGTGGCACAAAATTGTATTTGACCTCTGACATTGAACATAAATAGAACACCACAATATCAGGAGTTAGAAAAAATAAGAGTAACTTCCCCATGAGAAGTCATATTGCTCTCTGCTTTCAAATTTCGACTTCAGTCATGATCGGCAGCAATTTGGTAATTCGATGTTTGGCAGCAAAAAAGAGTTAAAAATCATGTTGTTCCATAGCTGTATATATAATAATGAGAGAGTTCTGCATCTCACTGTTTTCGATAACAAAAGACAAAATGTGCTAAAATTCAATTGACATAAAACTATCCAAAATGGGATTAAGTCAAAACTTGAAAATAGCAATGTCCAAATTTAGTTTAATTATATACAACATACTAAAATTTCAGGAGAAGATGACATTTAATTTTTTTATGACTTTGACCTCCTTAACATCATTCTAAATTTGAACATAACCATTGGGAATACACCAGGTTGGTAACAAACTTTTACATATAGTGTTTGTCGAAGATGATATATGAAAATTTCAAAGGTGGAGGCTGCATACAGGCATTGATATTAAACAAGTTAGAAAACAAGAACAAGAGGCCCCAAGGGGCCTGAGGGCGCTCACCTGACATGGTAGCCTAAATTTAAATCAACCCAGAGAATTGATTTCAACAAGTTGCATCTGCTCCTCCTAAGAAAAGCTTATACCAAATATCCAAAGATTCTGACCTGTGGATCTAAAAAAAAAAGATTTTTAAAGAATATTCCTCATATTGAACTAAGTTATAATTCAGACTCCCACAGGGAGCCCATATATGAACCCAGGGACTTGGCTTTAACAAACTTGAATCTCACCCCCCTAAGGATGCTGCACACCAAATATCAAAACATTCCGACTGCTGGATCTGAAGAAGAAGATTTTTAAAGAAAAGTCCTCAGTTTGAGCTATGTTACAATTCAAGCTCCCATATTGAGTCCTAATATGGACCTAGGGACATGGCTGAAGAAGAAGATTTTTAAAGAAAAGTCCTCATTTTCAACTAAGTTACAATTCGAGCTCCCACAGTGAGTCCAAATATGGACCTAGGGACATGGCTTGAACAAACTTGAATCTCACCCCCTAAGGATGCTGCATACCAAATATCAAAACATTCCGACTGCTGGATCTGAAGAAGATTTTTTAAAGAAAATTCCTCATTTTGAACTAAGTTATCATTCGGGCTACCACAGCGAGCCCAAATATGAACCCAGGGACTTGGCTTGAACAAACTTGAATCTCACCCCCCTAAGCATGGTGCATACCCAATATCAAAAGATTCTGCCTGCTGGATCTTGAGAAGAAGATTTTCAAAGAAATTTGCCTGAAATGCACTAAGTTCAAATTTGGGCTCCTATACTGAGCCCAAATATAAACCCAGGGGGCCGATTTGAACAAACTTGAATCAGATCCACCCCACAATGTTGCATACCAAATATCAAAAGATTCTGCCTGCTGTATCTGGAGAAGAAGATTTTTTAAGAAATATGCCTGAAATGCACTAAGTTAAAATTTGGGCTCCTATACGGAGCCCAAATATAAACCCAGGGGGCCGATTTGAACAAACTTGAATCAGATCCACCCCACAATGTTGCTTACCAAATATGAAAAGATTCTGAAGATGGATCTGGAGAAGAAGATTTTTTAAGAAATTTGCATGAAATGCACTAAGTTCAAATTCGAGCTTCTATAGTGAGCCCAAATATGAATCTAGGAAGCCGATTTGAACAAACTTGAATCCGATCCACCCCACAATGTTGCATACCAAATATCAAAAGATTATGCCTGCTGGATCTGGAGAAGAAGATTTTTTAAGAAATTTGCCTAAATGCACTAAGTTCGAAATCGGGCTCAAATACTGAGCCCAAATATGAACCCAGGGGGCCGATTTGAACAAACTTGAATCAGATTCACCCTACAATGTTGCATACCAAATATCAAAAGATTCTGCCTGCTGGATCTGGAGAAGAAGATTTTTTAAGAAATTTGCCTGAAATGCACTAAGTTCGAAATCGGGCTCCTATACTGAGCCCAAATATGAACCCAGGGGGCCGATTTGAACAAATTTGAATCAGATCCACCCTACAATGTCGCATACCAAATATCAAAAGATTCTGCCTGCTGGATCTGGAGAAGAAGATTTTTTAATGTTTTTCCCATTGCCTACAGTGTTAAAAAGTGCTGACTCAGCAGTTTTTCAAAGTCCCGAAACTGTACCCTATGATAAAACCGATGACAATTTTTTTTTACCAATCCTTTCTGTTGGTCCTAAGGAAGCTGCACACCAAATAAAAATTCTCAATGCCGTGCAGTTTTGGAGATATGGGTGTTTTAATTTTTTTCTATTTTTAGCTCCTGCGGTTCCCACGGGGGCTGCGGGAAATTTTTTTTTGCATAAATCAAGTACTCATGACCCAATAAGCCCTCACATAAAATTTGGTTCAAATCAGCCTCTCGGTTTGGAAAATAGAAATTTTGGGCGGGGCAAAAAATTTTGCCCCTCCCATAACGACGCCAAGTATAGCCCCACAAACTTCTCTTGAGCAAATCTGAGTCTACACCTCAAAAGGAAGCTGCACACCCTATATCAAGTCTCTGCTACTGCTGGTTCATGAGAAGAAGATTTACAAAGATTTTGGTGCTCCTTGGGGGCGTGGCACCACCCAGGAGGAGGGGCAACTTCATTTGAACAAATCTGAATTGGCATTAGGTAATAAACATTTAGCCAACATTTGAATAAAATTGGGCTAGTGGTTTAGGAGGAGAAGTCGATAATGTAAAGTTAACGCCGGACGGACGACGCCGGACAACGGATGCCGGACGACGGACAGAAAGTGATTAGTAAAGCTCCCCTTGAGCTTCGCTCAGGTGAGCTAAAAATTAATGTAACACTTACGGACAATATTAATGTATCTTGCTGTGAATTGAACTAAGCAGTAGATAAGTAATAACTATCAGAAGAAACCGTTGTCAACATAAAAAACCAGATTGTCCTTCTGTTGTATTTGCCTATAATTTTGAAACATGAAACCATTTACCATACTTCAGTTATTCTTTTCTCAATGGTGCTTAGGTTGATCTCCACAAAACTTGCAGAGTGGAATTGCCTTTGGGGGTGTCTGCCCATAATTTTGAAACACAAAACCATTTACCATACTCCATCTCCATTTGCTGACAGGAAATTCTTATTTCTGTACCAACAAATTAACCTCTTCCAATGAGGTAAACCATGGTCACCCTCATTCCGCCCTGTTGACCAAGGTACTTAAACCCAGACCCCTTTATAAATCTCCCCCACTATTTTTGATTTTTTTTTTTTTGTACAGCTCTATTCGGCTGGTCATGAGGAAGCTTAGTGCTTAAAAAAATGTTCTGAGCCGTGCAATTTTTGAGATATGGCCATTTTTATTTTTTTTACTTTACTGTTTCTGGAGAAGATTTTTAAAGGTTTTTGCACCTTTCCGCCCCTTCTGGGGTCCCCATTGGGCACGGTAACTTTAGTCACACAATTTCTAAATGACACATGCTAAGGAAGATACCAACCAAATTTGGTTCAATTTGGACCAGTGATTTAGGAGAAGTTGTTTGAAAAGTGTTCACGACGACGGACGACGACGGACAACGGATGGAAAGTGATAAAGTTGAGCTCCCTTCAGTGAGCTAAAAATAGCAATTTAGGGGTGGGCCGTTAGCTAATCAGAAGCTGTGGCAGCCATGTTGGATGGTGGGCGGACATACCGAACACAATTCTGAAAGAGGACCACCCACTGGTTAACCTCAGCAAATTTTATTCAAATTGATCCAGCAGTTCTGAAGAAGAAGATTTTAATGTGTTTTCCTAATCACCAGCCATGGCAGCCATGTTAGATGGGCGACAGAGATTTCAAACACAATTCTTTGAGTGTTCCACCTAATGATCAATCCCAGAAAATTTTATGTGGCCCAGTGGTTTGGGAGGAGATGATTGTTGACGCGAGAAAAAGATTTTTTAATGTTTTTCCATTACCTTCAGTGTTAAAAAGTGCCGAGTCAGCACTTTTTCAGAGTCCCGAAAAAGTACCTTAGAAAAAAAACGTTAGCGATTTTTTTCTACCATTCCTTTCCATTGGTCATAAGCAAGCTGCACAGCAAATAAAAAGTTTCTGAGCCGTGCAGTTTTGGAGATATGATCGATTTTAATTTTTTCTATTTTTAGCTCCTGGGGTTCCCACAGGGCTACAGGAAAATTTTCTTTGGCATAAATTAGATACTTATGACCCAATAAGTCCTCAAAAAAAATTTGGTTCAAATCGATCTCTTGATTCAAAAAATAGAAATTTAGGGGTGGAGCGTCAGCCAATCAGAAGCTGTGGCAGCCATGTTGGATGGTGGGCGGACAAACCGAACATAATTCTGAAAGAGGACCACCCACTGGTTATCTCCAGCAAACTTTATTCAAATTTATGCAGCGGTTCTGAAGAAGAAGATTTGAATGTGTTTTGCCAATCAGCAGCCAAGGCAGCCATATTAGATGGGCGACAGAGATTTCGAACACAATTCTTCGAGTGTTCCACCCAATGATCAAGCCCACAAAATTTTATTGAAATTGGCTCATTGGTTTTGAAGGAGATGATTGTTGACGTGAGAATAAGAGTTTTTAATGTTTTTGCATTACCTTCAGTGTTAAAAAGTGCCAAGTCAGCACTTTTTCAGAGTCCCGAAAAAGTACCTTAGAAAAAGACCGGTAGCGATTTTTTTCTACCATTCCTTTCCATTGGTCATAAGCAAGCTGCACAGCAAATAAAAAGTTTCTGAGCCGTGCAGTTTTGGAGATATGAGCGATTTTAATTTTTTCTATTTTTAGCTCCTGGGGTTCCCACGGGGATATGGGAAAAATTTTTTCAGCATAAATTAGATACTTATGACCCAATAAGTCCTCAAAAAAAATTTGGTTCAAATGGATCACTTGATTCAAAAAATAGAAATTTAGGGGTGGAGCGTCAGCCAATCAGAAGCTGTGGCAGCCATGTTGGATGGCGGGCGGACAAACCAAACACAATTCTGAGAGAGGACCACCCACTGGTTATCCCCAACAAATTTTATTCAAATTGATCCAGCGGTTCTGAAGAAGAAGATTTTAATGTGTTTTGCCAATCAGCAGCCAAGGCAGCCATATTAGATGGGCGACGGAGATTTCGAACACAATTCTTTGAGTGTTCCACCTAATGATCAATCCCACAAAATTTTATTAAAATTGGCCTAGTGGTTTGGGAGGAGATGATTGTTGACGCGAGAATAAGAGTTTTTAATGTTTTTGCATTACCTTCAGTGTTAAAAAGTGCCGAGTCAGCACTTTTTCAGAGTCCCAAGAAAGTACCTTAGAAAAAACCGTTAGCGATTTTTTTCTACCATTCCTTTCCATTGCTCATAAGCAAGCTGCACAGCAAATAAAAAGTTTCTGAGCCGTGCAGTTTTGGAGATATGAGCAATTTTAATTTTTTCTATTTTTAGCTCCTGAGGTTCCCATGGGGCTACGTGAAAATTTTTTTCGGCATAAATTAGATACTTATGACCCAATAAGTCCTCAAAATAATTTGGTTCAAATTGATCTCTTGATTCAAAAAATAGAAATTTAGGGGTGGAGCGTCAGACAATCAGAAGCTGTGGCAGCCATGTTGGATGGCGGGCGGACAAACCGAACACAATTCTGAGAGAGGACCACCCACTGGTTATCCCCAGCAAATTTTATTCAAATTGATCCAGCGGTTCTGAAGAAGAAGATTTTAATGTGTTTTTGCCAATCAGCAGCCAAGGCAGCCATATTAGATGGGTGACGGAGATTTTGAACACAATTCTTCGAGTGTTCCACCCAATGATCAATCCCACAAAATTTTATTAAAATTGGCCTAGTGGTTTGGGAGGAGATGATTGTTGACGCCCAATGACGACGGACGACGGACGACGACGACGGACGGAAAGTGATCAGTAAAGCTCATCAGGTGAGCTAAAAAATGTGAAACCTGATGTTTTGGTCAAAACTGTTTGGTATTTTCCAGGACAGAACCTCATTTTTATTTAAGATATGATATATCCAACATTTGAAAGAGGGAGGTTTGATACAGTCATCGATATTAAAAGAGTGAGTAAATAGGTTAACTCTTTTGCTACCATGCAGTACCACAGCAGTACATGGTTTGTATGACTGAATCCAGCATGGATCAAACAGATCTTCTAAACCATATAATTGCCAGTCAAAACTAATTGGGTCATTTGCTGATTCTGATGACTTTTCTACCTCAAATCGTGCAGAATTTCAGAGAGCACCACCATTTCGAACCATTATTTGCTTGGCCTTGAGGGGTTAATATGTCCATATTTTGAGCTCGAGGATTTAGAATGTCTTTATCGCAGGTTGTATCATTGAGAGATTCCCCATCTTCAGTTTCAGAACCACATTCACTATCTGAGTCTGTAAAAGTACATTCTATATCCTCACTTGTCATGAAACGTTTCCATGTAGAATTCCTCACAGATATTTTGTCTGAAAGACTTGCCAAAACAAGTAAACATGTGTTTTGATCCAAGCTGTATTCCTCTCGTGGGAAGTTGTGGCACAAAATTGTATTTGACCTTTGACATTGAACATAAATAGAACACCACAATATCAGGAGTTAGAAAAAATAAGAGTAACTTCCCCATGAGAAGTCATATTGCTCTCTGCTTTCAAATTTCGACTTCAGTCATGATCGGCAGCGATTTGGTAATTCGATGTTTGGCAGCAAAAAAGAGTTAAAAATCATGTTGTTCCATAGCTGTATATATAATAATGAGAGAGTTCTGCATCTCACTGTTTTCGATAACAAAAGACAAAATGTGCTAAAATTCAATTGACATAAAAATATCCAAAATGGGATTAAGTCAAAACTTAAAAATAGCAATGTCCTAATTTAGTTTAATTATATACAACAAACTAAAATTTCAGGAGAAGATGACATTTAATTTTTTTATGACTTTGACCTCCTTAACATCATCCTAAATTTGAACATAACCATTGGGAATACACCAGGTTGGTAACAAACTTTTACATATAGTGTTTGTCGAAGATGATATATGAAAATTTGAAAGGTGGAGGCTGCATACAGGCATTGATATTAAACAAGTTAGAAAAAAAATGTGAAACCTGATGTTTTGGATAAAGTGGGTACAGTAATGAGAGAGTTATGTAGGTTACCATTTTGTCGTTTTAAAAGCTAAAAAGTGTGAAAACTTCAAAGGAATAAAATGGGTATAAAGCATAAACCGAAAAAACATATACAGTGAAACCCATTTTGAGAGACCATTGTTGCAAGAGAAGACCTGTCTTGAGAGACAGGTATGACCTTGTAAAATTAGGTTGTTCTACTCTGTAATGGACCTTTCCTGAGAGGCTACCTGTTTTGAGACACCATTTCTGCTTGACAAAAAGTGTGGGTGGGGGGGGGGGGGAGGAGGTGGTGGAGGGTCCTTCAATTCATGTTCTACTGTATCTCCTAATTTTTGTGATCTACAACATACTAAAGAAATTTAAGAATCCAATGCTTTTTCATATTTTATGCTGTTGTTGTCAATAATGTCACCCCTCAAGTTGGCCATACCAACAAAATTTTATGTATGAGTTTTTTTGGAGGTGGGATAGACAAAGTTTACAAATAGAAGGCTTCATATAGGCATTGATATTTAAAGACGGAGAAAAAACATTAAAATCATTGTTATTTGGATAAAGGTTGCAATGTGAAAGTGAAAAATGGAATTTCTCCAATATCTTTTTTTAATGTAAAGAAGTGTGTCAAATTTCCTAAATGTAGGTCGATGGGAAGTGCCCCAAAAGAATGTCTGATAAGAAAAAAGAAAACAAAAGAAAATGCTAATGATCACTATAAGTCATTTCAACCTTGTTGGGGGACTTAATAAAAGTACAAGTATGATAAATGTTGATTTATTTCACCATTAACAGTGGTTGTAATACAGAATTTTGAATAGGTATATGCCCATTTCAGTAAACATTAGTATATAATCAGAATTCAGCTGGATCCTGCCAACATGAAAGACTGTTTGAAAAAAAAATTAGTAGGACTCATTTTCAGGTGCAGTGAAAAAAAAATGTGCATCTTTTGAATATGTACAAAAAGATTTTCACAAAATCTGACAATCTTTATTTGATAAAATTCTAAATTTTCTCACCAGGCTCTGGATTAGGAGTTGTGGTTACAACTGAAAGAAAAAAATAAAACATATTCAGCTTCACAAAATAATAGATACATTTTTAACTCATAGCTACTCTCAAAAGAGAAAAACAAAATAAGAACATTTTAATGTCATCATATTTATTTACAGACTAACTAGATTCATAATTTTGCTATGGTATTATTATCTTTTGGTCTATGCTCCATATATATCCTTAGGTGTTTAGCCTTTATTTCAGAAAACTTGGATCGATCGTGACCAACATAGGACAGTGCCATCTAGACATCATACCGAGATATCCTTCCAAGTTACAATGGAATCCCTTCATAAATATGAACTACAGACTGGGCAAAACAAGTCTAGGTCATGTGCCTCTGAGATCGTCATAGCTGACCCATCATGCCTAAAATGGGATGTTCTCATCAAGACATCATACTGAGTTATCCTACAAATTTACAATGAAATCCCATCAGAAAGACAACCTGTAGACTGTGCTAACGGAATCTAGGTTACATGCCCTGCATCTGTCACCGTTGACTGAACCCAACCAAAATAGGACTTTCTCGTCTAAACATTATAGAGAGTCATCCTGTGAAGTTACAATAAAATTCCTTCATAAATACAACCTGTAGTAGACTGTGCTAAAAAGTTTGGGGTTTTGGGTCTTTGCAGCCATCATGCCTGACTGATCATGACTAAAAGGGGACATTTTCATCTAGACATCATACAGAGTCACCTTACAAAGTAACAATGAATTTCCTTCATCAATACAACCTATAGACTGTGCCAAATGTTTTCAGGTTTTCAGTTCACGTGGTCATCATGGTTGACCTATCACAACCAAAAGGAGACGTACTCATCTTGACATGACCTTGAACCTGCATTTGAAATTTTGTGATGATCGGACAAGAACTATGGGGTGTAGCCTGTGCTATAGAAAATGTGAACATACTCACAGAGTTCCGCACGCATAACGGCAATAGCTTATCTTGACTTTGTCAAGTTTAGCTGGAAATTGGATGTTATTTCATTTTTTGTGATCTTGCCATCATCACCCGAAAATTTGGTCAAAACTGTTTTGTATTTTCCAGGACAGAACCTCATTTTTATTTAAGATATGAGATACAGTAGAACCTGCCATGGGTGACCACCCTTGGGACTTACCAAAAGTGGTCGTTAATGACAGGTGGTCGTTGATGAGAGGTTTGCTGATAGTGGCCCATTTAACCTATTTTCATTTGTATCGTTTTGTTTTGATCACAGATGTACTTGTACCATGTGTAAATGTACTATTAAAACATATATGTCAACAAAGTTTGTTATTGTTTTCTAAAATGTTGTGGTGAGTATTTAGTTCTTTATTGAATCATTTATATTAAACTATTAAAACATATATGTCAACAAAATTTGTTGTTGTTTTCTAAAACGTTGAGGTGGGTATTTAGTTCTTTATTGAATTGTTTATATTAAATGATAATTATTTCTTGTCATACCACATTATGGGAAGCATAATCGAACCCCGGAATCCAAGGTAAGTCCGTAATATGGAAGTAAACATCAGAGAAAAGTAGGCTGTGCGTGAATTGCACGTGCTAACAGGCGATCACGAGGTTGGGAGATTCCGTTTCAATCTCTCGCTTAGCGGAGAGAAGGCAATGGAATATACTGAGACGGTGAAAGCTGATGGCTTTGGTACAAAGGCACAGCTTGAAAAAGGGCCTCTGGCGTCACAATTGGCAGAATGTGTGTGGGGGGGGGAGGGGTCATTTTTTTCAACATCTTTTGGGTTTGTGTTAAAATAAAGAAACAACAATTTTTTTCATTTTAATTTATTTATCGCAGTACGAGAATACATGTATAAAAATGAAACCTGATCTCCTACATAAAATGCAACATATTTATAAAAGCACATAACCACACATTAGAAGAATGGACAACGACCATTTTGGGAAGACGTTCGGTGGGAGTTGGCATGAAGAATTTTGATAAGGGAATTAGTACCTGGGAATTATTACATGGTCTCTGAAAAGGGATGCGTGGTTTGGTATCCGAGATGTTTCGTACCCTGGTTGTTTCATTCTGGTATGAAATGACCAAGACTTTGGGAAAAAAAGATTGTTTCTGATCTGAAAAATCTAGTTTATCTCGCCTCATAGAGGAGTCATAAAATATATTTTTGAGACAAAAAACATTCCAAATTTACAGATTTATACGTGGTGGGGTGGGGGGTGGACAACAAGAAACAACATGTCTGAGATGTTTCTGATCTGAAAAATCTAGTTTATCACGCCTCATAGAGGAGTCATAAAATATATTTTTGAGACAAAAAACATTCCGAATTTACAGATTTATACGTGGTGGGGTGAGGGGGGAACAACAAAAAACAACATGTCTGAGATGTTTCTGATCTGAAAAATCTAGTTCATCACGCCTCATAGAGGAGTCATAAAATATATTTTTGAGACAAAAAACATTCCGAATTTACAGATTTATACGTGGTGGGGTGGGGGGGGGGACAACAAGAAACAACATGTCTGAGATGTTTCTGATCTGAAAAATCTAGTTTATCACGCCTCATAGAGGAGTCAGAAAATATATTTTTGAGACAAAAAACATTCCGAATTTACAGATTTATACGTGGTGGGGTGGGGGGGGGGGGGGGGACAACAAGAAACAACATGTCTGAAATGTTTCTGATCTGAAAAATCTAGTTTATCACGCCTCATAGAGGAGTCATAAAATATATTTTTGAGACAAAAAACATTCCGAATTTACAGATTTATACATGGTGGGCGGGGGGGGGGGGGGGGGGGGGGGGGGGGGGGGGACAACAAGAAACAACATGTCTGAGAGGTCACCCTTACACTTCACATTTATACATTCTTAGGAAAAAAATGATCAATTTTACTTTGTTTTTGCTTTACAGTTACAAAATCCTTCTCTAATGTTGTTTCTAAAGATATAATGTCTGTCATCAAACTTGCATTGTGACAGTGCAATGCAAATTTTTTCAAATGATTCAAATGTTCAATAGCCTGCAAGAATGTGATATTTGGTTCAACACTGTCACTATTTGTTTCTTGGTCACTTTCGTCACTTTCTGCAGTCTCAGAATTCAGTGTTGTCTGACCCTTTAGAATGGGAACTTCCCAATCAATATTCTCCACCTCGGGCGAAGTTTGTACACAATCATCATAACTACAATAATCGTCCATACTCATGCCGTTAAGTAGCTTGCCAGCCTCCTCATCAATACTGTCCCTATCATCTGGAATTTCCACAGTTTCCAAAGTTGTTTCACTAAGTCCACATTTGGCAAAGCATTTTTGTATTGTGCTGCTACTTACACTGCTCCATGCAAATTTCACCCACATAATTGCGTACAATAAAGAGACAGATTTTGCAAAATCCGTAGCACTAGTGCACTCATCAGTCTTACACACAACATGCCTAAGAAACTTTTTTCTGTAATTAAGTTTCACAGATTGTATTATGCCAGCATCACATGGCTGCAGCTTTGAAGTAATGTTAGCGGGCAAAAAACACAGTTTAATATTGCTCAGACTGACATCTGGGTGTGCACTGCAGTTGTCTATTAGCAAAAGAATTTTCCTGCTGTTCCATTTCATATCGTTGTTGACGTTCTTTAACCACAAAGTAAATATCTCACTAGTCATCCAAGCCTTTTTGTTTGCATGATACGATACACCCAGACTGTTTAAATTACAGCCCTTGAAACACCTGGGATTTTTCGATTTCCCAATCATGAGAAGCTTGAGCTTTTCACCTGACGCACTACACGCGATAAGCAATGTAACTCTATCCTTTGCTTTTTTTACTCCTTTCCTATCATCACATTTGGCAACTAATGATTTATCTGGCAACCTACAGAAGAAAAGTCCAGTTTCGTCTGCATTAAATATGTTGTCTAAAGAATATCCTTCAGTAGTGTGAGGTAGGCGCTTTTTCCACTCGTCCACCGTTTGCTCATTTATGCCGGCTGATTCTCCACTTAGTACACTGCATTTTATGTTGTGCTGATTCTTAAAACTTTCCAGCCACCCATTTGATGCTGTGAAGTCAATATGTCCCATCTCATATGACGCAATTATCGCCTTTTCTTGAAGAAGTTTCCCGGTTACTGGAATATTTTTGCTTCTAGCTAGACAAAACCAGTTCCAAACAGCCTCATTTAGATCGCTATACTGAGATTTCCTTGCGTGTATATATTTTCGTTCTATTTGCTGACCATTTTTCCAATTGCTCTTCACATTTTCTTTATCTTTAATTATTGACTGCACCTGTGTTTTACCAACAGCCATTAAACCAGCAATTTTTCTTGCACTCTCACCTCACTCAGACATATCTATTACTTTAATTCTTTCTTCTAAAGTCAACACTTTCCTCTTTTTCGATGCAGGTTCAGCCATTTTGAAAATTAATTTGTTTATGATCATCATTTGCAAAAATCCTGCTATTTATCTGTACTGGTAGATACAGGTAGCTTATGTTCGAAGCCATCATTGTCTTTTCTTGTCTGTCGGTATGCGTACAATCAAAGAAGGCCAACAAGCTATTCTGTACCAAACATCTGTTATAGTTCTTTCAGTAATTAAAATTTTTGTGAGCTTGTTTGGGTTAATGACACAAGCTGTGTTTTTACAGTGTTGTAATGAAAATTTGCAGAACTTTGCCCTTTAGTGTTGAAAAAACAAAATCAAGATGACTCAGTTTTTTCAATTGCGGTCAGCTTGTTAGTGCCCTGTTGTGACAGCACTGTCATTGTTGGGTGAATTTTACCCTGCATACAGATTACTTGTCAAAAACAGCTGTTATTCTAAAAGTACGAGCGACACCTACCGGCGAATCAATGTTTACTGCTGTTTTTTTTCCAAACACATCGACCCAATTCATCCAGTGAAATTGTGATTTATTCACTGTGCTCTGCCCCGAGCACATCGAAATGTGGATTAAACGTTTAGCTTATAGGTAAGGAAAGCATGTTTTATTGAGGGCATTTATAAATAAATAAATTTGACAGTAAATTTCGCCACGTGCAAAGGGAATTAGGATGAAACCAGGAACTGGGAAATGACAAAAAATAAACAAACACAACATAATTAAATAATTATTTAATTTTTATTCTTTATACCAGTATATGTATAAATATCATAGCATAAATACAAAACAGTCAGATGGGACAGATTTGAAACATATTTGATAACACAACGATTGGTGACGATCTTCAAGCTGAAAATGGTCACAAAATACAGGTAAAAATCGACAAACTGGACACAAAAAAGCGGTCGGTGGTCGCGTCCGGCAGGTGGTTGCTGACGACAGTGACAATATAACGTGAAACCAATCCGTGCATTGCAAATGCGGTCGTAAATAGCAGGTGGTCGCTTACGTCAAGTGGTCGCTCAGGCAGGTTCTACTGTATCCAACATTTGAAAGGGGGAGGTTTGATACAGTCATCGTTATTAAAAGAGTGAGTAAATAGGTTAACTCTTTTGCTACCATGCAGTACCACTGCAGTACATGCCACAGCCATATACCCATGGTTTGTATGACTGAATCCAGCATGGATCAAACAGATCTTCTAAACCATATAATTGCCAGTTAAAACTAATTGGGTCATTTGCTGATTCTGATGACTTTTCTACCTCAAATCGTGCAGAATTTCAGACAGCACCACCATTTCGAACCATTATTTGCTTGGCCTTGAGGGGTTAATATGTCCATAATTTGACCTCGAGGATTTAGAATGTCTTTATCACAGGTTGTATCATTGAGAGATTCCCCATCTTCAGTTTTAGAACCACATTCGCTATCTGAGTCTTTAAAAGTACATTCTATGTCCTCACTTGTCATGAAACGTTTCCATATAGAATTCCTCACAGATATTTTGTCTGAAAGACTTGCCAAAACAAGTAAACATGTGTTTTGATCCAAGCTGTATTCCTCTCGTGGGAAGTTGTGGCACAAAATTGTATTTGACCTTTGACATTGAACATAAATAGAACACCACAATATCAGGAGTTAGAAAAAATAAGAGTAACTTCCCCATGAGAAGTCATATTGCTCTCTGCTTTCAAATTTCGACTTCAGTCATGATCGGCAGCGATTTGGCAATTCGATGTTTGGCAGCGAAAAAGAGTTAAAAATCATGTTGTTCCATAGCTGTATATATAATAATAATAATGAAAGAGTTCTGCATCTCACTGTTTTCGATAACAAAAGACAAAATGTGCTAAAATTCAATTGACATAAAAATATCCAAAATGGGATTAAGTCAAAACTTAAAAATAGCAATGTCCGAATTTAGTTTAATTATATACAACATACTAAAATTTCAGGAGAAGATGACATTTAATTTTTTTATGACTTTGACCTCCTTAACATCATCCTAAATTTGAACATAACCATCGGGAATACACCAGGTTGGTAACAAACTTTTACATATAGTGTTTGTCGAAGATGATATATGAAAATTTGAAAGGTGGAGGCTGCATACAGGCATTGATATTAAACAAGTTAGAAAAAAATGTGAAACCTGATGTTTTGGATAAAGTGGGTACAGTAATGAGAGAGTTATGTAGGTTACCATTTTGTCATTTTAAAAGCTAAAAAGTGTGAAAACTTCAAAGGAATAAAATGGGTATAAAGCATAAACCTAAAAAACATATACAGTGAAACCTGTTTTGAGAGACCATTGTTGCAAGAGAAGACCTGTCTTGAGAGACAGGTATCACCTTGTATCATTAGGTTGCTCTACTCTGTAATGGACCTTTGATGAGAGGCTACCTGTTTTGAGACACCATTTCTACTTGACAAAAAGTGTGGGTGGGGGGGGGGGGGAGGTGGTGGAGGGTCCTTAAGTTCATGTTCTACTGTATCTCCTAATTTTTGTGATCTACAACATACTAAAGAAATTTAAGAATCCAATGCTCTTTAATATTTTACGATGTTGTTGTCAATAATGTCACCCCTCAAGTTGGACATACCCTTTGGGAATTTCCAGATTGGTAAAAAATTTTATGTATGAGTTTTTTTGGAGGTTGGATAGGCAAAGTTTACAAACGGGAGGCTTCATATAGGCATTGATATTTAAAGACGGAGAAAAAACATTAAAGTCATTATTATTTGGATAAAGGTTGCAATGTGAAAGTGAAAAATGGAATTTATCCAATATCTCTTTTTAATGTGAAGAAGTGTGCCAAATTTCCTAAATGTAGGTCGATGGGAAGTGCCCCAAAAGAATGTCTGATAAGAAAAAAGAAAACAAAAGAAAATGCAAATGATCACTATAAGTCATTTCAGCCTTGTTGGGGGACTTAATAAAAGTGCAAGTATGATAAATGTTGATTTATTTCACCATTAACAGTGGTTGTAATACAGAATTTTGAATAGGTATATGCCCATTTAAGTAAATATTAATATATAATCAGAATTCAGCTGGATCCTGCAAATACGAAAGACTGTTTGAAAAAAAAATTGGTAGGACCCATTTTCAGGTGAAGTGAAAAAAAAATGTGCATCTTTTGAATATGTACAAAAAGATTTTCCAAAAATCTGACAATCTTTATTTGATAAAATTCTAAATTTTTTCACCAGGCTCTGGATTAGGAGTTGTGGTTACAACTGAAAGAAAAAAATAAAACATTTTCAGCTTTACCAAATAATAGATACATTTTTAACTCATAGCTACTCTCAAAACATAAAAACAAAATAAGAACATTTTAATGTCATCATATTTATTTACAGACTAACTAGATTCATAATTTTGCTATGCTATTATTATCCTTTAGTCTATGCTCCATATATATCCTTAGGTGTTTAGCCTTTATTTCAGAAAAACTGGATCGATCGTGACCAGCATAGGAGAGTCTCATCTAGACATCATACCGAGATATCCTTCCAAGTTACAATGAAATCCCTTCAAAAATATGAACCACAGACTGGGCAAAACAAGTCTAGGTCATGTGCCTGTGAGATCATCATAGCTGACCCATCATGGCTAAAATGGGATGTTCTCATCAAGACATCATACTGAGTCATCCTACACATTTACAATGAAATCCCATCAGAAAGGCAACCTGTAGACTGTGCTAAAGGAATCTAGGTTACATGCCCCTGCATCTGTCACCATTGACTGAACCCAACCAAATTAAAACTTTCTCTTCTAAACATTATAGAGAGTCATCCTGTGAAGTAACAATAAAATTCCTTTATAAGTACAACCTGTAGTAGACTGTGCTAAAAAGTTTGGGGTTTTGGGTCATTGCAGCCATTATGCCTGACTGATCATGACTAAAAGGGGACATTCTCATCTAGACATCATACAGAGTCACCTTACAAAGTTACAATGAAATTCCTTCATCAATACAACCTATAGACTGTGCCAAAGGTTTTCAGTTCACGTAGTCATCATTGTTGATCTATCACAACCAAAGGGAGATGTTCTCATCTTGACATGACCTTGAACCTGCATTTGAAATTTTGTGATGATCGGACAAGAACTACAGGGTGTAGCCTGTGCTACAGAAAATGTGAACAGACTCACAGAGTTCCGCACGCATGATGGCAATAGCTTATCTTGACTTTGTCAAGTTAAGCTAGAAATTGGATGTTATTTCATTTTTTGTGATCTTGCTGTCATCACCCGAAAATTTAGTCAGAACTGTTTGGTATTTTCCAGGACAGAACCTCATTTTTATTTTAGATGATATGATATATCCAACATTTGAAAGAGGGAGGTTTGATACAGTCATCGATATTAAAAGAGTGAGTAAATAGGTTAACTCTTTTGCTACCATGCAGTACCACAGCAGTACATGCCATTGTCATGTGCCCATGGTTTGTATGACTGAATCCAGCATGGATCGAACAGATCTTCTAAACCATATAATTGCCAGTCAAAACTAATTGAGTCATTTGCTGATTCTGATGACTCTTCTACCTCAAACTGTGCAGAATTTTAGACAGCACCACCATTTCGAACCATTATTTGCTTGGCCTTGAGGGGTTAATATGTCCATATTTTGGCCTTGAGGATTTAGTATGTCTTTATCACAGGTCGTATCATTGACAGATTCCTCATCTTCGGTTTCAGAACCACATTTGCTATCTGAGTCTTTAAAAGTACATTCTATATCCTCACTTGTCATGAAACGTTTCCATGTAGAATTCCTCACAGATATTTTGTCTGAACGACTTGCCAAAACAAGTAAACATGTGTTTTGATCCAAGCTGTATTCCTCTCGTGGGAAGTTGTGGCACAAAATTGTACTTGACCTTTGACATTGAACATAAACAGTACACCACAATATCAGGAGTTAGAAAAAATAAGAGTAACTTCCCCATGAGAAGGCATATTGCTCTCTGCTTTCAAATTTCGACTTCAGTCATCATCGGCAGCGATTTGGTAATTCGATGTTTGACAGCGAGAAAGAGTTAAAATACAGGCATTGATTTTAAACAAGTTAGAAAAAAATGTGACACCTGATGTTTGGGATAAAGGTTGAAAATTGATTATAAAATGGCCGGCACTAGATCTCCCAAGCATTAACAAGATTATGGATTTTTGTAGCTATAGGTACAGTAATGAGAGAGTTATGTAGGTCACCAGTTTGTGGTTTTAAAGGCTAAAACGTGCTAAAACTTCAATGGTATAAAATGGGTATAAAGCAAAAACCTAAAAAACATATACAGTGAAACCTGTTTTGAGAGACCATTGTTGCAAGAGAAGACCAGTCTTGAGAGACAGGTATGACCTTGTACCATTGGTTGTTCTACTCAGTAATGGATCTTTCATGAGAGGCCACATGTTTTGAGACACTATTTCTTCCTGACAAGAAGGTTTGGGGGTCCTTCAATTCATGTTCTACTGCATCTCCTAATTTTTTGTGATCTACAAAATACTAAAGAAATTTAAGAATCCAATGCTCTTTAATTTTTTACGATGTTGTCAATAATCTCACCCCTCAAGTTGACCATACCCTTTGGGAATTTCCAGATTGGTAAAAAAATTTATGTATGAGTTTTTTTGGAGGTGGGATAGGCAAAGTTTACAAACGTGAGGCTTGATATAGGCATTGATATTTAAAGACGATAAAAAACATTAAAGTCATTATTATTTGGATAAAGGTTGCAATGTGAAAGTGAAAAATGGATTTTCTCCAATATCTCTTTTCAATGTGAAGATATGTGCCAAATTTCCTGAATGTAGGTCGATGGGAAGTGCCCCAAAAAAATGTCTGAAGAAAAAAGAAAACAAAAGAAAATGCTGATGATCACTATAAGTCAGTCCAACTTTGTTGGAGGACTTAATTAAAGTGCAAGTATGATAAATGTTGATTTATTTCACCATTAACAGTAGTTGTAACACAGAGTATTGAATTGGTATATGCCCATTAAAGTAAATATTAGTATATAATCAGAATTCAACTGGATCCTGCAAACATGAAAGACTGTTTGAAAAAAAAATTGGTAGGACCCATTTTCAGGTGAAGTGAAAAAAAAATGTGCATCTTTTGAATATGTACAAAAGATTTTCACAACATCTGACAATCTTTATTTTATAGAATTCTAAATTTTCTCACCAGGCTCTGGATTAGGAGTTGTGGTTACAACTGAAAGAAAAAAAATAAAACATTTTCAACTTTACAAAATAATAGATACATTTTTAACTCATAGATACTCTCAAAACAGAAAAACTAAATAAGAACATTTTAATGTCATCATATTTATTTACAGACTAACTAGATTCATAATTTTGATATGCTATTATTATCGTTATCGTTTAGTGTATGCTCCATACATATCTTTAGGTGTTTAGCCTTTATTTCAGACAAGAGGCCCCAGGGGGCCTGAGGGCGTTCAACTGACATGGTAGCCTAAATATCAACCCAGAGAATTGATTTCCACAAGTTGCATCTGCTCCTCCTAAGAAAAGCTGAAACCAAATATCCAAATATTCTGACCAGTGGATCTAAAAAAAGATTTTTAAAGAATCTTCCACATATTGAATTAAGTCATAATTCGGGCTCCCACAGGGAGCCCATATATGAATCCAGGGACTTGGCTTTAACAAACCTGAATCTCACACCCCTAAGGATTCTGCACACCAAATATCAAAACATTCCGACTGCTGGATCTGAAGAAGAAGATTTTTAAAGAAAATTCCTCATTTTGAACCAAGTTACAATTCGAGCTCCCACAATCAGCCCAAATATGGACCTAGGGACATGGCGTGAACAAACTTGAATCTTACCCCCTAAGGATGCTGCATAAAAAATATCAAAAGCATTCATCTGCTGGATATGAAGATTTTTAAAGAAAATTCCTCATTTTGAACTAAGTTGTCATTCAGGCTCCCATAGTGAGCCCAAATATGAACCAAGGGACTTGGCTTGAACAAACTTGAATCTCAGCCCCCTAAGGTTGCTCCATGCCAAATATCAAAACATTCCAACTGCTGAATCTGAAGAAGAAGATTTTTAAAGAAAAATTCCTCATATTGACTAAGTTATAATTTGGGCTCAAATATGGACCCATGGACTTGGTTTTAACACACTTGAACCCCCCCCCCCCCTCCCCCCAAGGATGCTACTCACCACATATCAAACCATTCCGACTGCTGGATCTGAAGAAGAAGATTTTTTAAGAAAATTCCTCATTTCGAACAAAGTTACAATTCAAGCTCCCACAATGAGCCCAAATATGGACCTAGGGACATGGCTTGAACAAACTTGAATTTCACCCCCCTAAGGATGCTGCATACCAAATATCACAAGATTCTGCCTGCTGGATCTTGAGAAGAAGATTTTCAAAGAAATTTGCCTGAAATGCACTAAGTTCAAATTTGGGCTTCTATAGTGAGCCCAAATATGAATCCAGGTGGCCAATTTGAACAAACTGGAATCAGATCCACCCCACAATGTTGCATACCAAATATCACAAGATTCTGCCTGCTGGATCTGGAGAAGATTTTTGAAGAAATTTGCCTGAAATGCACTAAGTTTGAATTCGAGCTTCTATAGTGAGCCCAAATATAAATCTAGGGAGCCGATTAGAACAAAATAGAATCAGATCCACCCCACAATGTTGCATACCAAATATCAAAAGATTCCGCCTGCTGGATCTGGAGAAGAAGATTTTTTAAGAAATTTGCCTGAAATGCACTAAGTTCGAATTCGAGCTTCTATAGTGAGCCCAAATATGAATCCAGGGGGCCGATTTGAACAAACTTGAATCATATCCACGCCACAATGTTGCATACCAAATATCAAAAGATTCTGCCTGCTGGATCTGGAGAAGAAGATTTTTGAAGAAATTTGCCTGAAATGCACTAAGTTCAAATTCAAGCTTCTATACTGAGCCCAAATATAAACCCAGGGGGCCGATTTGAACAAACTTAAATCAGATCCACCCCACAATGTAGCATACCAAATATCAAAAGATTCTGCCTGCTGGATCTGGAGAAGAAGATTTTTAAAGAAATTTGCCTGAAATGCACTAAGTTCGAATTCGGGCTTCTATAGTGAGCCCAAATATGAATCCAGGGGGCCGATTTGAACAAACTTGAAACAGATCCACCCCACAATGTTGCATATCAAATATCAAAAGATTCTGCCTGCTGGATCTGGAGAAGAAGATTTTTGAAGAAATTTGCCTGAAAAGCACTAAGTTCAAATTTGGGCTCCTATACTGAGCCCAAATATAAACCCAGGGAGCCAATTTGAACAAACTTGAATCAGATCCACCCCACAATGTTGCATACCCAATATCAAAAGATTCTGCCTGCTGGATCTTGAGAAGAAGATTTTCCAAGAAATTTGCCTGAAATGCACTAAGTTCAAATTTGGGCTCCTATACTGAGTCCAAATATAAACCCAAGGGGCCGATTTAAACAAACTTGAATCAGATCCACCCCACAATGTTGCATACCAAATATCAAAAGATTCTGCCTGCTGGATCTGGAGAAGAAGATTTTCAAAGAAATTTGCCTGAAATGCAGTAAGTTCAAATTTGGGCTCCTATACTGAGCCCAAATATAAACCCAGGGGGCCAATTTGAACAAACTTGAATCAGATCCACCCCACAATGTTGCATACCAAATATCAAAAGATTCTGCCTGCTGGATCTGGAGAAGAAGATTTTTTAAAAAATTTGCCTGAAATGCACTAAGTTCGAAATCGGGCTCCTATACTGAGCCCAAATATGAACCCAGGGGGCCGATTTGAACAAACTTGAATCAGATCCACCCTACAATGTAGCATACCAAATATCAAAAGATTCTGCCTGCTGGATCTGGAGAAGATTTTTTAATGTTTTTCCCATTGCCAACAGTGTTAAAAAGTGCTGACTCAGCACTTTTTCAAAGTCCCGAAACTGTACCCTATTATAAACCCGATGGCAATTTTTTTTTACCAATTCTTTCTGTTGGTCCTAAGGAAGCTACACACCAAATAAAAATTCTCGGTGCCGTGCAGTTTTGGAGATATGGGCATTTTAATTTTTTTCTATTTTTAGCTCCTGCTGTTCCCATGGGGCTACGGGGAAAAACAAATCAGCATAAATTAGGTACTTATGACCCAATAAGCCCTCACATAAAATTTGGTTCAAATCAGCCTCTCGGTTTGGAAAATAGAAATTTTGGGCGGGGCCAAAAATTTTGCCCCTCCCATAACGACGCTAACTATAGCCCCACAAACTTCTCTTGAACAAATCTGAGTCTACACCTCAAAAGAAAGCTGCACACCAAATATCAAGTCTCTGCTACTGCTGGTTCATGAGAAGAAGATTTACAAAGATTTTGGTGCCCCTTGGGGGCGTGGCACCACCCAGGAGGAGGGGCAACTTCATTTGAACAAATCTGAATTGGCATTAGGTAATAAACATTTAGCCAACATTTGAATAAAATTGGGCTAGTAGTTTAGGAGGAGAAGTCGATAATGTAAAGTTAACGCCGGATGGATGACGACGGATGCCGGACGACGGACAATGGACGACAGACGATGGACAGAAAGTGATTAGTAAAGCTCCCCTTGAGCTTCGCTCAGGTGAGCTAAAAAATTGGATCGATTGTGACCAACATAGGACAGTCTCATCTAGACATCATACCGAGATATCCTTCCAAGTTACAATGAAATCCCTTCATAAATATAAATATAATAAATTATATATATATTATAATAAATATCATTAATTCACTGGGAGTGAAGTTTTGTTAGTATAGCAGGAGAAACCATAGGGACCCCCAGGAAAATGAAAAAATTTAAAGTAATTTATATATTTACTAATGGCCCAGAATTAGCTGGTGCTAACTCTTAAATATTCAGGGCCAAACACAAATTTTGCCCCCCAAATCCCCAAAATTTGCATCCAAAACTAAAAAACTAATGTCCTATATGGTCCTCCATACTTTTGTCTACTGCACATGCTCTGTGTCAAGGAAGTACCGAAATTGGCACCAAGCCTCATTCTTACAACCAGTGCCTGCTGAATTGATATAATCAGCAGGGAGGTATGAGTTCCCAACTCATGGGAGGGCCATCCCCATCCGGGCTATTGGTAAGTATAAAAAATATATAAATTACTTTAAATTTTGTCATATTTTTATACTGTAAACCAATGGCCCAGACTTAGCTGAATAGAAAAAAATATCCCCTCAAGGAGAAAAGGAGAGAAAGGATTTACATATGTTTTTCTTATTTATTAGAAATAAGAAAGACACAATACCAACCAGATAATTGAGCAGTATATCATCTACAATTCTTTATTAACATCCAGTATAACCCATTATAATAAGTTAATAAAGGAAGCCAATAAATAAAGATAGGCCCAAGAAAGAGACTCTTTATACTCATTTAAAAGTGTCCGAGGATTGTATATTAACGCTCGTATGACACGTGACATATGCAAATGCTTCACATCGAGCTACACTTTAAAAATTACCTAAATGAGATATATATTAGCTTTACACTTTAAAACCATTCCAATACAGACTCGGAATTACTGACATCAGAGGAGGAATTCCCTTGCTTTTCACTATAAATCCAGTGATATAAGTGAAAAATGCCCCCCCCCCCCCCCCCATTCCTCTTCCTCTGGGTCAAATCACCATAGAACGAAGAGGGCAGCAGGACAGAGTCACTGCTGGAACAGAAAACCTACATAACTATAGCTGTATTAAATTATTTAATGGACGACATTCTGAGCAACAGATAACGGACCTAAACATCTAAGGTCGCCTGAAATAGACTTTATATTTCTAAGATAAAACTTTGTAAAGGTAGAAGACTGTGTCCAGTAAGCAACCTTCATGAGATCCCATATTAGTAGTTAAAGTAATAGTATTACCGACACTACGATAATGAGAATATCATCTATAGATAAAGCATGAAGTTCACTAACTCTTCTTGCGGAAGCAAAGGCTAAGAGAAAAGCTGTTTTATATGTCCAGAATTTGAACTCCACAGCATCCAAATGTTCAAATGGATCTTCTTTAAGCTTCAACAGAACCCAAGTTAAATTCCACTCAGGAATTAACCTAAAAGTTTTTAACTAACTCAGATAAAGAAACATTAGATCCAATTTCTTAGCTATCATGATGAGCATAAGTGTCTGATAACACAGACCTATAACCCTTAATAGTGACTGACTGCAGTTTGAGAATGTCAAACAAGTAGACCAGAAAGTTTGCAATGTCTGGAATGGATGGATCATAAACATCTATCAACTGATCCTTACACCAGCAAAAGAAAACCTTCCACTTTGCCGCATAGTTCAGCGAAGAGGAGGCCCTCCTACAGTCAAAAATTGCATCCACTGCTTGTCCTGTAAAGCACTTCCCGTGCAAAAAGGACCGCGCAATGGAAATACGTGAAGGTTGAAACCTTGCGGGTTGTGATGCAGTGTGCGAGATTTCCCCTGAAAGAAAAGGTCCTCCCTTGGAGGAAGCTTCCAGGGAATGTCCCATAACAGACACCTGAGTATATTTATCCATGGTTTCTGAGACGACAGAGATGCTACCAGCAGTATCCTGCACTGCGTTTGCTTGACCTTTAACAAGATCGGTTGAATCAATAGAGTTGGAGGATATGCATATCCTATCATTCAGTCCCAAGAAATTTAACGTCTACTGCGTACGCTCAAGGATCTGGGTATGGTGACACATATGTTTGCAATTGATTGTTGAGATGAGTCGCAAATAAATCTATCATTTGCCGATCCCATTGGTAGCAAATCTGCTTGAATACTCACTTGTTGAGAGTCCATTTCGAAGGCAACATGCAAACTTTCTGAGAGAGCGAGTCTGCTAGAACGTTCAGACGACCCGGTATATGACGGACCGATAGACGAACGTGATGTTCCAAGACAAACAGAAGAATTCTCTCCATTAGTTCGTATAACGGAATCGACTGTGTGCCTCCTTGGTTCCGAATATGAAAATTCATAGTAATTTGTATATTTTTATACTTACCAATGGCCCAGACATACCTGGTACTAACTCTAAAATATCCAGGGCCAAACACAAATTTTGTCCCCCCCAAAATTTGCATCAAAAACTGAAAATTTAATGTCCTATGTGGCCCTCCATACATTTGACATCCAAACACAAATTTTGCCCCACCTCCAAATTTGCATCAAAAACTGAAAATTTAATGTCCTATGTGGCCCTCCATACATTTGACATCTGCGCATGCGAAGTGTCCAGGAAGTACTGAGATTGCCGCCAAATATCATTCCTTCTACTGACACTGGAGGAGGTCTTTCCTTGCTTTTCACTATAAAGTCAGGTGGTATTAAGGGAAAACCGTCCTCCCCCCCCCCCCCCCCCCCCCCCTTCCCCTTGTTCGGGTCACACTACCGCAGAACGAAGAGGGCAGCGGAACAGCATCAATACTGGAGCGGAAGCCTAAATAACTATAGCTGTCAACATTTGGATGATATCATTCTGAGCAACAGATAAAAGACCTAAACTTCTAAGGTCACAAGAGATGGACTCTATATTTCTAAGGTAAAACCTAGTGAATGTAGAAGGCTGTGTTCAGTATGCAGCTTTCATGAGATCAGTAATGGCTATACTGTGATAATAAGCACAAGAAGTTGACAGCGCTCTGACTTCATGGGCTGAAATCTTATTAACAGAACACTGATCTGGAGATAGATTATCATAGGCAATACGTATTGCCAATTGAACCTATCTGGCTATAGACTGAACAGAAATATCACTTCTGTTAGGCACTAATGATAGAAAGAAGCGTTTCCTTCCTTTCCTAATAAAATCAGATTGGCGGTTTATAAATGCACATAGCCTTGACTGGACACAGCAAAGATCTACGGTTGTCCATAGAAGGCAGAGCCTTAATGATAATAGGCTCTGGCCTTACATTAGAAATCTGATTCTTCACCAAAAATCCCATTTGTGTGGTTAAAGTGATGGTATTTCCAACACTGCAGTAATGAGATTCATCCACAAATAGTGCATGAAGTTCACTAACTCTTCTAGCGGATGCAAAGGCTAAGAGAAATGCCGTTTTATAGGTCACAAATTTGAAATCTACAACGTCTAACAGCTCAAATTTAGCTTCTTTGAGCTTCAACAGAACCCAAGCTAAATTCCACTTCGGAATTAATCTGAGAGTTCTAGGTCTATTAATAGAGAAATTTCTAACTAGTTTGGATAAAGAGAGATTACATCCAATATCCAAGCTATCATGATGTGCGTAAGTGTCTGAAAACATAGACCTATAACCCTTAATAATGATGGGCTGCAGTTTGAAAACATCAAACAAGTAGACCAGAAAATTTGCAATGTCTGGTATGGATGGATCATAAACGTCTATCGACTAATCCTTACACCGACAGAAGAAAACCTTCCACTTTGCAGCATAGTTCAGTGAAGAGGAAGTCCTCCTACAGTTAGAAATTGCGTCCACTGCTTGTCCTGTAAAACGCTTGCCGTGCAGGAAGGACCACACAACGGAAATATACGTGAAGGTTGAGACCTTGCGGATTGTGATGCAGTGCACGTGAATTCTCCTGATAAAGAAGGTCCTCCTGTGGAGGAAGTTTCCGGGGAACCTCCCATAACAGACACCTGAGAAGATTTATCCAAGGTTTCTGTACCGACAGAGATGCTACTAACGGAATCTTGCAATGGGATTGCTCGATCTTTAGTAAGATCTATTGAATTAACGGAGTTGGAGGATATGCGTATCCTATCATTCCGTCCCATGGAATCGAGAGAGCATCTACTGCATTCGCTTGTGGATCTGGGCACGGCGACACATAAGTCTGCAACTGATTGTTGAGGTGTGTTGCAAATAAGTCTATCATTGGTTGATCCCACTGGTAGAAAATCTGTCTGAACACTCGCTTGTTGATAGTCCATTCTGAAGGCAACAGGTGACCTTTCCGAGACAGCGAGTCTGCTAGTACGTTCAAATGATCCTAGAATATCAGACTGATAGCTGAACTTGATGTTTCAAGACAAACAGAAGGATTCTTTTCATTAACTCGTATAATGGAATCGAATGTGTGCCTCCCTGGTTTCATATGTATGCTACCACTGTCGAGTTGTCTGAACATGAGCGTTCTCTATAATGTGAATCCATTGTTGTAGCGCTAGCCATATTGACATCATTTCCTTGATGATTATGTGCTTTACTAGGAACTCTGGGTCCCAAAGACCCTGGCATTTCGAATCTGTCGGAATCAGGATCCCGCCACAACCTGTCTGACTCGCATCCATCATAATTGTGAAAGTCGGATCGGCAGTTGCAGCGGAACTCCCTGAGTTAACCAACTGAATATCTGAACCTTTTGTTTTACTTGGTCTGTTAAATCAATATTGGTTTCGAGCGAATGTGTCTTCACACTCCAGTTCTGAGAAAAGAATATCTGGTGAGGACATGTACATAAGCGACCCATCGGAATGAGATCTGTGGCCACTCCGCACAGCCCCATCAGTCGCATAAATTCCCTCACTGTTAATGCGTCTGAATGTAGACAAAAGTGAGCATAACAACTGACTAATTTCGCTCTGGGTAATGGCAGACAAACCAAATTGTTGTGAGTCTCGAAGCTCATCCCCAAGTGAATGAACGACTTGGGATGGAGCTAGAACTGACTTCTTCTCGTTTACGATGAAACCGTCAGAATAGTAAAAGCAGACTATGAACATCGTTCTGAAGTGTATCTTTGTTGCCGTACCTCTGAAGAATGTCATCCAAGTAAGCCATTACTGCTAACGAATGAGCTCTGAAATAATACATCACCAAGTTTATTATTCGAGTGAACGCCCAGGGAGCTAGATTCAGGCCGAAGCACATTGCTTGGAACTGATATACCATCCCCTGAATGGCGAACCGTAGGTACTTTCTGAATGCCGGATGTACCATGACATGAAAGTATGCATCCTTTAGATCTATGCTTGCTGCACAGTCATTCACTTGTATGCTCGCCCTCACCGACTGAATGGTTTCCATATAGAACTTTGGAGCTACAATAAGTTTGTTTATCCAGCTCAAGCCTATTACTGGTTCTGATTGCCAGGTGGTGTTGCTGAGGGTTCGAATCCCAGCGGTGGATCAGAAACCAACATTTAAAATTCCTCTAAAACAAGACTGTGTTCATTTGAAAAACACACAAAAGCCTGTACCAGTCTTCGTCGGAGGCTATCCACAGCACTTTTGTCGTACTGTAGCCAGTGCGTTCCACACTTTCATGCTGCTGCCGAAAGGAAGATGAACCAAGTAATCATGAGGACTTCACCTGAAAGCTAGATTCCAGCCATCGTTTTTGACGGTGTGCAATGGTCTAGTGGTTTAGGCGTTGGACTTCTGATTGCCAGGCGGTGTTACCGAGGGTTCGAATCCCGGTGGGGGATCAGAAACCAACATTCAAAATTCCTCTAAAACATGATTGTGTCATTTGAAAAACACACACAAGCCCGTGCCAGTCTTCGTCAGAGACCATCCACAGCACTTTCATCGTACTGTAGCCAGTGCGTTCCACACTTTCATGCTGCTGCTGAAAGGAAGATGAACCAAGTAATCATGAGGACTTCATCTAAAAAGCTAGATTCCAGCCATCGTTTTTGACGGTGTGCAATGGTCTAGTGGTTTAGGCATTGGACTTCTGATTGCCAGGCAGTGTTGCCGAGGGTTCGAATCCTGGCGAGGGATGGGATCAGAAACCAACATTCAAAATTCCTCAAAAACATGATTGTGTCATTTGAAAAACACAGACAAGCCCGTGCCAGTCTTCATTGGAGGCCATTGACAGCACTTTCGTTGTACTGTAGCCAGCATATTCCACACTTTCATGCTGTTGCCGAAAGGAAGATGAACCAAGTAATCATGAGGACTTCATCTAAAAAGCTTGATTCCAGCCATCGTTTTTGATGGTGTGCAATGGCCTAGTGGTTTAGGCATTGGACTTCTGATTGCCAGGATGTGTTGCCGAGGGTTCGAATCTCGGCGGGGGATCAGAAACCAGCATTCAAAATTCCTCTAAAACATGATTGTGTCATTTTAAAAACACACTAACACCCACATGGACAACACACATACACTCACACACTCTTGTATTGTATTATAGGCATAAAAACAATGCAAGGAAATCGTGGTAATGAAGCTAAAACCTATACACAGGTACAAGATACAAGTGTGTTTGAGAATGCCTGTACTGCAGAACTCTCCATTAAACCGATACAGGTTTATATCTGAAGCGAACAGGCTCTGTTAGATTGAGCATGTGATCTAAGCACTGCTAAAAAGTACATTATAGCTTTTAATGTTTACAGAGTTTGATTTTTTGAGTCATTCCGTTGCCATGGATAGCCTTAAATATTGACAGACACACAATACACATACACGCATTCAATCAAATATGCGAACAGCAATAAATTCACACGCACACATAAGAATAAGAACATAATTGTGTTCAGTAGGCTTTACATAAGTTTGATTGCTTAGAGGTCCTTCGGGTATTCCATACGACACTCAGATAGTAATAAACCTCTTGTGTGCACCACAACATCACTGGGCAAATAATTAATGAAACAGATAAAGGTTGAAGACACTTGATCTTACTTCAAATCATAAACTGAGTTGTAATTTAACCCTTTGAACACTGGTGGAATCTTCCATGCCAGTTAAATGACAGAAATTGGAAGAGTCCATACCCATTACTTTGGGGTAGACCAATTAATATTTTTAACGTGCAGCCTTCACACATTCTACCACACATATTCACTTAGTATCCATCCTACTTAATGAAATAATGACGCATGATGTTCCTGGACCGGCAAAGCGGCCTTCAGTGTTAAAAGAGTTAAACTTAATTTGGAACACTGTCTACTGCAAGTGTGAAAAATATAGAAAAATGAAGCACTATACGAGCCACTGCATTGATCGAATAATTGCTAAATGGACGTCATTTCAAATATTTTGTGAGGTGACATCAGATGGTAACATGTGATACTGAAGCTATAAGCACAGAAAAAACTATGCAAGCTCTCATCCAATCAGAGTGCAAGGATTTTAGTCTTATTGGAACATGGTAGCTTTTTTTCGAATCAAAGGATTGTATGTTTGGTTTGTATGCATTAATAGTTTTGTAGTATCTCTTGTGGATGAGAGGAGGGAGGGGTGGGGGGGTGATTTAGTGGTAGTCAACTTGTTGCATACACATTTTCTGTCACACACACTTTTCCCTGAAATCCATGCCATTTCGCTGAAAATCAGTCTCAGATTGCCTGAAAATGTATTTGGGAGGTTAATATGTCTGATGGTGATTGAATTCTAATGTTTGATCTATATCTTTAAGCATAACAAAAAAGTTATCAAGTAGTGTCAAATATGGAAAAACCGGGAGTAGCATGTGATTAAGTTGAGACACAAGGGTTGTGTCATATAGTCAGACTCATAAAAAGTGTCAAAGTGTTGTGATTGACAGAGCAGAAAAAGAGTGATGTCTTTGTTCAACCTACCTGGACAAGGATCTGTATTGCATTTTATTGTCTCTGAAGAATCACCTGAACACTGAGATCCATTATTTTGTGGAGTTGGGTTAGTGCAGGTTCTTCGTCTGGTTTTGGTGCCCCCTTCACATGAAGCTGAACATTCTTCATATTCTCCAAATTCACTCCATCCTCCATTAACTACAATGCAGAAAATCTTAACTTGCAATTTATTTAGGGCGAAACAACTCCCTATGACATACAGTATTGTGGTGATCTGATGACAGTGCATCTTGCTTGAACATAAGCTCTGACTATGTAACCATCAATTCATCACAATAACATATATTTTCCAATAAGACCCTACCCATAGCCAAAAAAAAAACCAACTTGTGAAATGTACTAGGCAACCTATAACAATAAGTTTAGTAATAAACCTCTCGTGTGCACCACAACATCACTTGGAAAATAATTAATGAAACAGATAAAGGTTGAGGACACTTGATCTTACTTCAAATCATAAACTGAATTGTAATTTAACCCTTTGAACATTGGTGGTATCTTCCATGCCAGTTAAATGCCAGAAATTGAAAGAGTCCATACCCATTACTTTGGGGTAGACCAATTAATATTTTCAACGTGCAGCCTTCACACATTCTACCACACACATTCACTTAGTACCCATCCTACTTAATGAAATAATGATGTATGATGTTCCTGGACCGGCAAAGCGGCCTTAAGAGTCAAAAGAGTTAAACTTAATTTGGAACACTGCCTACTGCAAGTGTGAAAAATATAGAAAAATGAAGCACTATATGAGCCACTGCATTGACCGAATAATTGTTAAATGGACGTAATTTCAAATATTTTGTGAGGTGACATCAGATGGTAACATGTGATACTGAAGCTATAAACACAGAAAAAACTATGCAAGCTCTCATCCAATCAGAGGGCAAGGATTTTAGTCTTATTGGAACATGGTAGCTTTTTTTCGAAACAAAGGATTGTATGTTTGGTTTGTATGCATTAATAGTTTTGTAGTATCTCTTGTGGATGAGAGGAGGGAGGGGGGGGGGGGTGGGTTGATTTAGTGGTAGTCAACTTGTTGCATACAGCATTTTCTGTCACACACACTTTTCCCTGAAATCCATGCCATTTCCCTGAAAATCAATCTCAGATTGCCTGAAAATATATTTGGGAGGTTAATATGTCTGATGGTGATTGAATTCTAATGTTTGATCTATATCTTTCAGCATAACAAAAAAGTTATCAAGTAGTGTCAAATACGGAAAAACCGGGAGTAGCATGTGTTTAAGTTGAGACACAAGGGTTGTGTCATATAGTCAGACTCATAAAAAGTGTCAAAGTGTTGTGATTGACAGTATTTTGGAGGGTAGAGCAATTAATATTTTCAACGTGCAGCCTTCAGGCTGCACATTGAAAATATTAATTGTTCTACCACACACGTTCACTTAGTAGCCATCCTACTTAATGAAATTATGATGTATCATCTTCCTGGACTGGAAAAGCGGCTTCCAGTGTTGAAAGAGTTAAACTTCATTCGGAACATCGTCTACTGCAAGCGTGAAAAATCTAGAAAAATGAAGCAGCTTGTGAGTCACTTCATTGATGGAATAATTGCTAAATGGACGTCTTATCAAATATTTTGCAAGGTGACATCAGATGGTAACATATGCTACTGAAGCTATAAACACAGAAGAAATTACGCAAGCTCTCATCCAATCAAAGGACAAGTATTTTAGTCATATTAGAAGATGGTAGCTTTTTTTAAAAAAAAAAGGATGGAAACAGTTTTATGTCAATACATTAATTTTGTTGCAGATGTGAAGGAGATTTCACATTTAGTCATCATCTCACATTCTGCAATTTTTTGCTGCATAGTATCCCCAGTTTTAGTGTTTTGTTAATCACAGAAATGGTCATGTAAGAAGTCAAGTTTCCAGTATCCAGTATATTGTTATTAAGTAACTCTTGAGTTTGGCAACCATTGTTTTTGTAACCAACATTTACTCATTGGAGATTTCAATAAATGCCAAGCCTATTGGAAAATCACCAGTAATGGTGGAAATTTTTGCATTGCTTTGGTTGAAGTAATTAAATGTCTTTTATGGCACACATAAACATATTAATAAACGAGGAGTGAAGTTTTGTTAGTGCAGCAGGAGAATCCATAGGGAACCCCAGAAAAATTTTGATTTTGTACCAAATTTTATTTCTTATTGTACTTATAACACAAGTGCCCATTCCTTATCTTCTTTCTCATGAGTAATTTCAAAAGCTTCCCAAGAGTAAAAACACTTAGGGAGATGAAAAATGTCAAAAGACAAAAAATGACCAAACTGACCCAACCAGGGGCCAAAAGTGCATGTAGCACTAAACCTGGTGTCAATAATTACTGCTTGAACAATTATCCATTGTCGTTATCCAGTCAAAGCATGCACAAATCAATTTCCGAATTTATTTCATAAACATAATCGTGTATATTTGTGAGCAGCATGTTGGGAGACAGATATAAATATTTGTTTATTTTCTGCGTGGGCCTAATTTTGTGTTACTTTAGTAAGTATAACAGGAAATAAAATTTGGTGAAAAATTTTAATTTCTTTGAATCATGCCAAAGTAACACACCTGCCGAATGAACAAAAGGTAGAGGTCAGAGTCAAACATGCAGAGAGTGTCTGAAATATAATATAATAACTAGAGGTCAAAGGACAAGATTGTGACAATAAAGACACTCTAATGAGAGCTGTATAAGAATAATCAGCATTTTTGGTGAAAAAGACTTCAAAAGAAAATGTTGAAAATAATAACATAAACATGAACATATACTATTCAAAAAAAAGTAGGGGATATCCAAACTGATGTTGATATTTTCAGAAAATGGTATTGGATATGCGTGATTGGACACATCAATATGTTAACAAGTTTAGTGTAGATCATGAATGTCAGTGGCCCCCGAAAACATTGTGCAGGATTTTCGCATGAGCACAGCGTTAATGTCTGTGGAGTATGTTTTGAAATTTTGATTTTTACTGGATGGGCTTTTTCAGAGGTTTCATCATTCTTTTCTTGGTATAAACTTGCTCATCAATAGTTTCTGGTCGAAAAGTAACTTTTCAGGTATGTGAAGACTGACACGTGACGAACGTTGGCATGTTGGAAGCTGGCAACAGACAGACTGCAAATATTGGACATTTGGTGAGAAAATAGTTCCTTGCTTAAACGACAAGTTGGTAACTTTTTGAGGAAGAAGGGGTGTTTTAAGACTGACCTCATGCTTGGGGTGTATATCAACTTGTTCTTCAGACTCACTGATATGTACCTGGAGATTAGCTCTCAGCTTTGATACACCCTCTCAGGTCGTAATAGCTTATAATTGTTTCAAATTTCAGAAAACAGCAAGTATCAAGACCCATACACTGATCTGTATTTTTTCCATCAAAGCAAAAGTTAAAAAATTTATAGTAATTTATATATTTTTTATACTTACCAATGACCCAGACATAGCTGGTGCTAACTCTTAAAATATAGGGCCAAACACAAATTTTGCCCCCCAATCCCCAAAATTTGCATCTAAAACTGAAGAAAACATGTCCTGAAAGGCCCTCCACACTTCGCCCCTACTGCGCATGCGCAGTGTCAAGGACGTTCCGAAATTGGCGCCATTAATCATTCTAATAACCAGTGCCTGGTAAGCGCTATGTACTCAGCGGGGAGGCAAGAGTTCCCAACTCCTGGGAGGGCCATCCCCGTCTGGGTCATTGGTAAGTATAAAAAATATATAAATTACTATAAATTTTTTAACATTTTTATACTGTACCAATGACCCAGACATAGCTGAATAGTAAAAAGGCTGGAGGGCCAAGGACATAGAGCAAAATGGAATACGCTCAATAAAATAAAATAGAGTCATTCCCTGTAGGGAAAAGAAGTAATAGGCCTTATATGTATCTTTCTTATTTATGATAAATTAGAAAGATACAACACCTTCCAAAAATTGAGCTTCATACATCCATGTACTTAATATCCAATAATCCTTATACTAATAATTTTTAAAGTAAGCCAATAATAAAGTAAGTCTAGAGAATAGAGACTCTTATACTCCTAAAAGTGTGTGAGAATTGCATAATCATGTCCGTTGACATATGCAATATTCAAAAGCTATACTTTAAAAACTAAGACTTGAATGAATTTTATAAACTTAAACTTCTCACTAACAACCATCCCAATAACAGCTCAGAATTACTAACTCCGGAGGAGGTATCCCCTTGTTTTCATAGTAAAAACAGGTGACCCAAGGGAACACCCTCCCCCCCCCCCCCCCCCCCCTTTTTCTTGCCCTGGGTCAAATAGCCCAGAGCGAAGAGGGCAGCCGAACGGAGACACTGCCGAAACAGACAGCCTACCTAGCTATAGTAGCAACTGTTAAGTGAATGACATTCTGAGCAGTAGATAATAGACCTAACAATAGAGGCCTCCAGAAATGGACTCGATATTTCTGAGATAAAATTCATGAATGGATGGCTGAGCGCAATGAGCAGCCTTCAAAAATCTATAATAGCAACACTATTAATGTAAGCCCAAGAAGTAGAAGAACTCTTACTTCATGAGCCGAAATCTTAAGCACAACTGCTAAGCCAATGATATACCATAAGCAGTACGCTAGTTAATAGAATCCATTAACAATAAAATGGAGCGTAACGTCCTTCTACTAGACATCAAAGACAGAAGAAGCTTACGCCCTTTGTAATAAACAGATATCTGTTTATAAATACATAAACTGTACCCGGAAGGAGTAAAGGCCTATGCCCATACGAAGACGGAAGGACCTTAAAATAATAGGTTCCGGATAATAGGAGCCTAACTCTTATGCAACAATCCAACCTAAATAGTAACGGAAGTATTGATTCCGAAACTATGAAAGTGAAAATCATCCATCGATAGTGCATGAAACTCACTGACTCTACAGTAAAAGAGAAACCAACAGAATTACTGTCTAAAAGGTCAGAATTTGAAAACTACTGTTTCCAGAGGCTCAAATGATTACTTAGCTAAATAAGAACCGAAGTTAAAATCCGTATAGGAATTTAATCTAAAGATTCTAAGTCTATTTATCAAAAAGTTACTAACTGACTTAGATAAAGAGACAAAAGACTCAATTGTAAACTATCGTAGAGTGCATAGGTATGAGGTAACATAAACCTATAACCTAAATAACAACAGGCTGCAGTAGATCTTGTGAAACAAGTATACTAAAAAATAGCAATGAGTAGTATGGAGGGATCAACCATATGAACATAATGATCCCTACACCACGACGGAAGAGCCTCCACTTTAGTCGCATAGAATAGCGAAGAAGAGGATCTCCTATAGTAGGAAATCGCGTCCAAAGCTCGTCCAGTACAGTGCTTACAATGCAATACGGACCACACTACGGAATACATGAAGGTTGCGACCTTGCTGGTTGTGATAAAGATGACACGATTTACCCAGTGAAAAAAGATCCTCACACAGAGGAAGATTTCACGTTAAGATCCACAGTAGACAAGAGAGTAAATTACTCATGATCTCTGTGAAGATAGAGATGCTATCAACAGAAATGTATTGTGGTTGTTTATCTTAGCAATACCTGCTAAAACAACAGCGCCGGAGGATACGCGTATCCTATCATTCCGTCCTATAGATCAATAGAGCGTTAACAGTATTAGCTCAGAGATCTGGACAAGCCAACACATACGTCTGCAATTATTAGCAAGCTGTGTCATAAACAAAACATCATTGGGCGCTCCCATAGATAGCAAATCTGAATGAATACTTGTTTGTTGAGTCCATTCTGACAGCAACAAGCGACCCGTAAGAGAACGGGAGTGCGATAAAACAATCAGACGACCCAGAATATGACGGACCAACACTGAACTTGGTGTACTATAACCAACAGACGGATTCTTTCCATTAAATTGAATAACGGAAACAAAAGAGTGCCTCCCTGGTTCCGGAGATACGCCACTACTGTCGAATTAAAGGACAGGAATTTGGGCATGCGTTTCTGAATAATGTTCATGCAATGACATAAAGCAAGCCTAAAAAACATTATTCCGCGGAAGTTAAACTGATAGCTAAAAGACTGCGGAACCCGAAGACCCTGGCACTTCGAATCCGTAGGGATCAGTATATATCCCAATCTGTTTGACTGGCAACCGTCATAACAGCCACACTCGGGTCCGGCAACTGCGGCGGCACTCTCTGAGTCAACCACCGAATGTTTGCCCCAGTCTGAATCTCTTGTAACACTAGATAGACAAGAGAATGTATAAATCAAGCAATTCATGGATTGCCGGAAAGTTGCCGTCGAAGAGAAGCTCCTCCGAGAACGAAGCGACTCTGAGAGAGTTCTTAACCTACTATCCACGCGTGGATGTAGCTAGGGCTGCATCACGTCTAACCAACTCCAATCAGCCACTGAAGGGCGGAGTTATACGTGAACAAACTACTGCCCTCAAAAGAAATTACATTGAGAATAATATCCCGTAAATCTTTTCTTGAAGACGTAATGATAACGCCTCAGTAAGGCGGATTACGTATAATAAAGCGTCTAAGTTAAGTCTACTATACATAATGTCGTTCCCAACATTGAAATTGGAAAAGACATAAACGGCGAAAAAGAATATATATGCAGTCTTTAATCACACCGTCTAGACGCGTATGAACTCTCGGTATGCCCTGCTCTGCCAAAATAAACTATATGTAAAAAAGATAAAATGGCAGAAATGAGCCACGCGGACAAGAAACTAAACTATCATGCTTAGTAGCAGGCTTGTATATATATATAAATATATAGCGTCGAAAAATAAAACACATGTTGTAATGACAATATTGGACTGCGTCGGTAAGTCAGGGACAAAGTCCCTGCACCGATCGAAAAATCCGAGTCCAATGACGCTATAAGTCTCTTATCCAAGATCGCAGCAATGAAGTCTGAAAAATAATCACTGGAAGAAATGCCAGAAGATATGAAAGGCATCTTCCGATACTACTAAAGGGAAAACTCGAAATCTTTCGAATCCCTTTCGCCATCCTGTCGGACCCTATAAAGCGTTCGGTCGTCCGTAGCTTGATGCAACCGCGGACCGCACCGACCCAGCGCCGTCGGATAATTCCTGATTCGACCGAGAAACTGTCAATTGCTGGGATGCTGCGAAACAACTGTGCTAACTCGGATAGCACGTCCGTCACTGAAGCCTGAGGAGCAGCGGTCTTACGATGCATTGCCGCAGGAAGCTCCGAGATCGTTACCCCGTGCATACTTCCAATATGCGAGCGAACGGAGTGTATAGGCCTCGTGTCCCTTGGCTACCGGATGGCGCGACCTATTCGCTGTGGAATCACTGAATGCCGAAACTGATCGGATACTCGAGGTCACGTAGCCAATGTGCGGTCGTGTGCCCTGCTGTGAGGATGAGGAAGCATTAAAGACAGTCTCTCGGACTGTCAATATAACGGAGCGTCCCGAGCAACGGACATATGCTCCGAATGTAAAATATCTGAACCACAACATGCGGCCCCTATGTTGTTGGCTTCCTCCGATCTGTCCTCAATCTGCCGTCACTGGGTGAGTACTAAAGTAATTAAAGTGCTCGCATCACCCAAATCTCCTTCCTAGACCGCAACGGACGAACCCGGCAGCCGAACCATTCGATGAATGTACGCTACACCGGGTGAGCTAGCGAATGTCCCTCCGTAAGCGATAGACATATTCCATGAGCACTTATTGCCGCTAACTCTTCATTAACTATGACAATAGAGGCACACTTTTGAAAGACATCTCCATAATTCTTCGAACAAGAAACCAGAAATGCTTGAATAGCAAGCATAAAATAATAATATATATAGCGTCGTTCAATAATTCGAAAGTTTGTGTGACATTATTGGACTATGTCGGAACTGAGGGACGATGTCCCTGAACCGAACCAAAAATTTCTAAGTCCACCGACGCTATTGGTTTCTTATCCGGCATCGCAGCATATTTTGTTCCGAAAGGGAAAGCTTGAAATCCTCCGAATCCCTTTCGGTATCCCTTCGGACCGGATGAAACTTTCGGACGTCCGTACCCGCTTCTGCGGAGCGTCCCGACCCAGCATCGTCGGATAAAATATATGCGACAGATTCAGTTGATGCTGGGATGCTGCGATAAACTGTGCTATTAAAGAAAGCACGTCCGTTCCCGAGGCCTGTGCAGTAGCGGACTTACGATGCATTGCCGCTAGAAGCTCCGTGTACGTTGACTCCCGCACACTTCCTATGCGAACGTCCGGAGTCTGCAGGCCTCGAGTCCCCGGCTACCGACCCAGCGCTGTCGGATAATTCTCGATCCGACACCGTTTCTGTCGGCTGCTGGGATGCTGCGATAAGCTGTGCTATGTGCACAAGAATGTCCGGCGTCGAGACCTGCGGAGGCGCAGTCTATCGCTGCTTCGCCGAGGGCAGCTCCGCATCAGATGGCTCCCGCATACTTCCTATGCGAACGTCCGGAGTCCATCGGTCTCGAGTCCCTGGCTGCCGGATGGTGTGACCTGGTCGCCGAAGAATCCTTGATCGGCGAAGCTGGTAATATATCGGCGGTCACGCAGCCAAGGTGCGGTCGTGTGCGCTGACGAGAAGAGGAAGCCTTAGCAGTCTCAGCGGACTGCCTATACAACGGAGCGTCCCGAGCGACGGACGTATGCTCCGCTAGCGACACATTTGTACCACAACATCTGGGGCCAGATGTTGTTGAACGAGAGAGGGGCCTCTCTCGCTTGCCGTCCGGATGGACCGGAACGAGCTATGAACCGGACTAAAAGGCTTCCTCCGTTCTCCCTCCGATCCGCCGTCACTGGGTGTGCATTAAGTTAATTTTATAGTGCTCGCATCACCCCAAAATTCCTTCTAGACCGCAACGGACGAACCCGGCTGCCGAACCATTCGGTGAATGGACGCTACACCGGGCGAGCTAGCGGACGTCAAAGGCCGTCGAACCTACTAGGGTCCTCTTAGGCAATTGGCGTATTACATGAGCACTTTTCCGCTAGCCCTTCATTAATTGTGACGACGGAGGCACACTGTTGGAAGACATCACAGATACATCACCCTAATCTTGATCGTCTGAAATAGAAATTGATAAAGTAGAGTGACCCTGCGGGGAAAGGACCGGAGTGTCCAAATCCCCAACAACATACCGTGACATACGCTTCCCATATTGTCATCGAAATCATACGATACAGAACAGGAGTTAATGCGAGTACACTGACCACATATAGAATGATAATAAGGTCAGAGGAAGACTTCCTCTTAAAACAATTGATCAATATCCTTTCAATGTGAAAAGAAAACAAGTCCTGGTACTCGCACTAACCCCTGGCAAAATACATAATAATAATATGATCCATTAATATAGAAAAAATAATTGAAATCAAAATATTTTGAAAAAATATTTTTTCAGAACAGCCCAAGTTTCTGAAAAGTAACGTTGAGCCCCAATGGATCCCAAGCCTAAGTGTGGAAAAAAATTTTTAAAAATATTTTAAACAATTTATTCAACACTTACGAACAATAATAATGTATCTAGTTATGATTAAAATAACATAAAGATATTATTATTTAGAAATCCCCCCCTCACACAGAGGGATGTTGTAAATGTAAACAATGAGTGTAAAAACACTAAAATAAGACTCCAGGCACCCAGGCCCGAAATCAGTTACCAAAAATACACCATCTGATGCAAAACAGAGACTTCCAGGGAAGAAACTGCAGAACATCAGATGGTAGATGCAGAACACAACGCCTAACCACCCGTAGGTGAAGACGTAAACATGGGGAAAGAACAGAATTCATTCTGTTATTCAGCTAAAACTCCCAAGAAATTTTAGTAATAATAATTACATAAACTATGCCAAAAGCATGGGAGAATAGCAAGGGGGAACTTAAAGGACAGGGAGAGAGGAAAAACACTTGAAAAACAGTGTAACTAAACAATCAGAATGACAACAAAATGGCTGCTGCCTTGAAAATAGGTAACTTAACATAATTTCATTAAAAAATTTTAAGTTACAGCCCTGATAATATTCTGTCACACATTCTTTTCCTCTCCTCCTTTTCTATCCTCCTTAGAATCACCATTTCACTAATATTTATGTGTCTGGCATCATTTAAACTGAGATTTAAAAGCACAAAGATCAGTCAGATGTTAACTGATGAAGGGCCAAACTTAGAATGATTAATGGCGCCAATTTTGGAACGTCCTTGACACTGCGCATGCGCAGTAGGGGCGAAGTGTGGAGGGCCTTTCAGGACATGTTTTCTTTAGTTTTAGATGCAAATTTTGGGGATTGGGGGGCAAAATTTGTGTTTGGCCCTATATTTTAAGAGTTAGCACCAGCTATGTCTGGGTCATTGGTACAGTATAAAAATAATATTTTTTGTGCATAGCGGACAGAATTTGAAAATGCCAATAATACTTTTTCAAAATATTCTATTTCATTTTTTTATGAATCATCAGAAGCTGCTCTGTTTTGCTTTTTTCAGCATAGTGTTCAAGAAAAAACTTGAGATGGAAGTCAAGATGGCCAGATATGATTCAAACTTCATGCCCAAAACTAGATAACAGGAATTCAATATAACAAACATGTTCTGATAAAAAGCAGAATATTAACTGCATAGAAGTTAAACTCACTTGGGCATAATTGTGTATTGCAGTTCCTTGTCTCTGAAGATGCTCCTGGACAATTTGCACCTTCATTTGCAGGTGGTGGATTAGTGCAAGTTCTAGTTCTATTTTGTGAGCCTCCTCCACATGAAACTGAACATTCACCATATTCTCCCCATGAACTCCATTTTCCATCAACTGCAACATAATGGATTTTTATAATACTAATATGCCATTAAGAATGAAAATATTTCCACAAGAAAACTATTGTCAAGACACAAAAGATGTAACTGAATTGTGGATATCCCTTGAGGCTTAGTGATTTTTGCCACACTTTAACAGTCTACATCTTGTAGCTTTGCAGTTGTTTCTATGCAAGTTTTTGCTGCCTATACAGGCAGCCAAGACTGGTCAGGAAACAACTGCAAAGGTACTTAGATTGTAACTTTAAAATTTACCCTGAGGCTGCATGTTTGAGCACCTGTTCTGCTGTTCCAAAACGGGATCAGAATGGGAAGTTGGGCTTCAAGGGTTAATACTGTTATGAGTTTGAAAAAATGTCAGTGTGCTCAGCCATCCTATCATGGTTCTACCTCAAAGACTGATTGTTGGGACATCTGTTCTGCTACAATGAAGAGTGATCAAAGTCAGAATTAGGTCCTTAACCCTTTACCTAACATGTTGAATAACTATTATTTTCATTTTTTGTCTCAAAAGCATAGGTTATGACCCCTCATTAGAACAAGCTGGACGATGAGGGGTCATAACCTATGTTTTAGAGACAAAAAATGAAAAAATAATGAAAATTAATTGGCGATTTTTGAGAATAGTGCTGGCCTGTTTTGGTTGTTATGTTTGGTAAAGGGTTAAGAGTCAATGCTGTTACAGGTTTGAACATGTATATGCTATGAGATAGCAAAATCTCCTGTTGCAAAGAGAGACACAGACCTATGTTTATGAAAGAAAACTATATCATATCAAAATGTATGCCTATAGCAAGTTTTCTAATTGCATTTTTTCAAGTTAACCCTTTACCTAGTGAACTGGCGACATCCGCCCATGTAATATGCAAATTCAGCAGTTGAAAAAATATTTTTCAAAAACTTTCAACAAAACCATATCTTGTGACCTCTCATTGGAACGAGCTCAATGAGATTATTCCATTGAGGTGTTACATGATCTGGTTTTGTTGAAATTTTTGTTAAAAATTGAAAAAATTATATTTAAAATAATAAATACCAATGTCGTGTGCATTGTGTAATACGTTAACACATTTACCAAGTCATTATCAGCCAAACATCAAGTTTGCAACAAAAAGGTGCATCACTTCTACCAAAGCCAACAAAATTTGGTGAGTATGAAACTTGACAGAGATATTCTCCAAATGTATGCTGATAGAAAGTTTCGTGAAAACTTGATTACATTTTTTCAAGTTATCATGTTCTCAACATGATTATCAGACAAACAATGAGTTGCAAACACACTAGAGGGAGGAAAAGTTGTCAAGTGTTTAAATCATAAAAACTATCCCCATCTTTGGCAAATGTGGGAAGGGGGATAAATACCCCCACCCCCACACCATAGTAGAGTCAATTTCAAAATTGGTTGAAATGTAAGGAAAATGTGCACACAGTGATTTTATCATTAAATTGTAGATGAAGGTACAGACTACAGACCATATATTGTACCAATCATAGTCAACATAAATGTTGATTCATCAACGAAAATAGTTTGATACATGCTATTTGGATGATCAAGTCCAACCCATTTAACTTGAATCCTGTTGCGATCCGTAGAAATGTAGTGTAAAAATTGGTCATTTACGAAGCATTAAATTGCCTCTAGTACACAAGGAAATGCATCCAGAATGCGTCTCCCACGATCAAAATCAAAAATTTTCCAGGGGAGGACCCACAACCCCCTACAACAGGGGATACCCACCTCTCGAGCTCACCCCCCATTCGTGCCTCCGCCACTCAATTTTCCACCCCCCTTTTTTCAATCCTGGATCCACCACTGCTGTTGATAAACTGCTTTGGTAATCAGAGCTTTTCACAGAAACTGAAATAAAACTCTAATTACAAACAGGACAAAAAGGCTCATGAAAATGTTTATCATCCAGCTCGGTAAAAAGCATCTCACATCTTTGTTCTTTTGATTGTCTTCAAAAACTGTGAATGTTAACTGTGAAAACATAGATTTGAGAGACAGGATTAACCCTTTACCCAACGAATCACCCACATCCGCCCGCGTAATATGCAAATTCAGCAGTTGACAAAATATTATTTTTCAAAAAATCTCAACAAAACCATATCATGTGACCCCTCATTGGAACGAGCTCATCGAGCTTGTTCCAATGAGGGGGTTACATGATATGGTTTTGTTGGAATTTTTTGAAAAATTTAAAAAAATCATATTTAAAATAATAAATTTTGATATCATCTGCGTTGGGTAAAGGGTTAATGGTATTGTGGCAGAGTCAGGATCAGATCCAGTAGTGATGGTTCATGTGGAGTCCAACATCATTGTGAGGAGATCAGTAGGATTGGTGGAGACAAACAGGGATTTAGTTATTAAACTGCTCAGTAGAAATGCAAGGGCAGAGGTATTGGAGGTCATTTCTATTCTTCGGAGTGGGGACAAGTGGAATTCAAGGATTACGGCACTGAACGAGCAATTGGAGGAGTACTGTGCCGATTGAGGTATACCCTTTATTTATCACTGGGACACCTTCTGGGGTAAAGGGACATGTATGGGTGAGGCAGGCTGCACCTTAGCAGGATGGGGACACAAGTGTCAAAGATTTGGGAGATGAACTCCTGCATAGTGACGATGGTGTAGTAGTTTGGAGCCTAAAGATTCCAGGGCTTTTTTTCGCAGTTGAAATGGTACTAGTATCAGAAAGTGAAGGGGGGTGGGGCTAGAGAAAATGCTAGCAATTGTTTAGGAGATGTGGGAACAAATGGAGACTTGGACTAAAAGAGAAAAAAAAAGTTATGCCCATGGGTTGTAAAGTGGAACATACTCGAAAGTGGAGAGAGAGGGATTTCTGTATTCCTGAAGGTAGCAGCAAACTTCTTAGTGTAGGAGAAAAATGTGACTATGAGTATTTAAGGGTAAACTGTGAAAGGAAGGCAAATCCTTAATCAAATGAAACTTATAGGGAGAAACAGCTTCAATAAGGTTTTCGTGGGGAAAACAATTTGGGATATAGTGGGTGCCCCAAGTGTAACATATGGTACCGAAGTGATACCTCTAAATCAAATGGCTTTAAAGAGCTGGGAAAACCTGTACAAAGATGCTCAAATGGCTTTACAGAGCTTGGAAAACATGTAGAACGGTGTCGGCTGATGTATAACAGGTTTGTGTAATGCAGCAGCACTAGACGTGAGCTTGAGTGGATGAGGATTAAGGACATGATGGACTTAATGAAACTCTGCTATCTTAACTGTTTGGTAAATCTCCACAACAGTCGATGGTGTAAATCAATGTTCCATAATATTTGGAATTCAGAATACAAACATATAAAGATAGGGTGCATAGACCAAGTGAGGGAGTTAATAGACAACTTATTCAATGGAGATCTCATACTTAGAAGTGGGCACAAACCAGGGTACAAAAATCGACAGAGAAAAAGTCATTGCAGATTATAACCTGAACTGGCTGGAGGGGGGACAAAGCAAAAAGATCTTTGGATGGCCCGCATGATAAGGGCAAGCCAGGTTTTGAAGAGTACCTTGATGGCACAGTTGGTGCGGCACTGTTATTCAAGATGAGGTCATGGTCAATGGAGCTTAGGAGAAAAACTGGGAAAGAAAATGAAAAAGAGTGCCAAAGGTGTCATTTATGCAGAGTGGAGCAGACCCTGAAACATTTTCTATTACAATGTCCAAAATACCAGTCTAACAGAATAAGATTCACCAAGATCATGATGGTTAGTGGGTGACACAAAAGGAAAGAGTTAGTATTCTTATCAGCCAGATTGTAGATAAACTAAGCATTTATTCTATTATATCTTGTTTGACAGAGCTCCATGAGCTCTGTCAAATAAGATATAATAGATTAAATGCCTGTATTGGATGTGCTGAGACCAAATAAGTCTATAAACAAAGGAAAACTGGGGAGAGTCAAGGTAATTTCTTGACTGGTTACAAGATTTTTTATTCAATTAACAGGAGCTTACTCTATAACCTATACTCAATTAACAGGCCAAATTTGTACTGTGGACATGGTAAATGGTTTTGTGTTGGGAAATTATATTCATTAACATGGTTATTCAGTTAAGAGATATCCATTTAAGTGGGCTCCATTGTACGTTCCATTTTCAATGAGTGCATAATAAATAAGTGGCAAATAAATAGACAGAACACGATGTGTGTTTGAATCGGTGGGTGTTTTACGTAACGAGTTGGAAATATGATTACGCCATTCCAATGAAATATGACTATTGCATTCCAACTTGTTATGTAAAACACCCACCGATTCAAACAAACATCGCATTCTGTGTTTATTACACAACCCATGCATTAAAATTCATTTAAATAAACAAATTTTAATTCCGATGTTTAAACCCAAAGGTGAAGAGTCTGTTTGACTGAAGCTGTACTGATCAAATGGATCAATAAAAAATCAAAACAACCTTTTCAGAACCAGTGTTTGTTGAAATTTGTATCGCTGTTTCTCTTCGGCTGGTGATAATTCACGCCTAACCATTTGGTGGCTATTACTGTTAGTAAAAATATTAGTACAAATTTGTGCAGATTTGCAAAACAGCTCAGAGTTTGAAGCATCTCAAGATGTACAGAGATTTACCAAAATAAAGTTGACCAATTTAGATATAATGGATTCACAAAACGAGATGGCCATGGGACTGGGTTAATGTTCTGGTTGGAAATGACTGGGGTTTTTTTTAACATATTATCTCATTTTTGGTTAACTAATTTTTTGTGAACCGACTTTATTTTGCTCTGGATGTTTTAATTTTCACACTATGCGACAGACGGCTGATAATTGTATAACAAAATGTGGAAACTTGTCAAAGCGTAACTAATGATGCGATGCGAAAGGAACTCGTATGAACGGTGCTGGGAAAAAAGCTCCGGCTTGCACATCACCCACTGAATACAGAATCATTTATGTCACAGCGGCTATTCCGTTAAATACAAGGGTTTAAAGTTGAATGGATGTGTAATAAAACTCTTTATTATATGCTAGCCTGTGAATTATCGCAAATTATTTAAAAGTTATTTCTCACTGTCCCTAGACTTGGTGGATATCGAGAAAAATCCCTCAGTAGCTTCCTAAATGACATTATGCTTTGGCACATGATGTAGCCTTGAACGTCGTCTTAAAGTCGCCTTGAAGGAACAATCAGCAGATCTTTCTTACTGTCTTGAAACAGTTTGCTGTCAAATTGGGCTGAATATTGCACAGTAAAATGTCAGGTAGCATATAATAAAAAGAAAATCTATGCTATTTTAGTGAATATTGGGAATTATCTCCTTCGTGTGGACCTGAAAGAATTATTTTTCACTCGCGTCAAGTGTTCGTGAAAAATAAAACTTTCAGGTTCACACTCATGAGATAATTCCTGATATTCACTAAAACAGTGTAGATATCCTTTATAGATTGTCATCAAGTAGGTCATTTATACAAAATGGCTGAATTATAGTCTGAGGGAAAGAATGATTTAATTGTTAGACAAAGAATGGATATGTATACTTCAACAGGGAGTAATGTCATCAAAAGTTTTCATACCTTTGCAAGCACTCTTGATACAAGGTTGGCTTTCAGTACTCAAACCTACGCAGTCTTTTCCATTGTTACTAGGTGGTGGGTTCGAACATTTTCTTGATCTTGTTTTTGTTCCTTGACCACAAGTTACACTGCATTTCCAATCTGTCCATGAGCTCCACCCTCCATCCTCTGAAGTAAATGAAAAAAGATATAATGAAGGGGGAGGAGTAGATGGAAGGATGTAATAATGTACTTGCTGTCACAGAAATGCTTAAAATCAGTCATTTGTATTGTCAACAGTTTGTTGAAGCCCATTTATTTATTTATTATGGTTTAACAACACTTTAATAGCCAAGGTCATATCGTACCAGTGACAGTTTTATGGGAGGAGGAAGCCGGAGTACCCGGACAGAACCACAGAGCCATGATAAGCAGCTGCCAGCTCCCCAACATCATAACTCCACATTGCAGCACAGGCAGGGTTAGACTGGTTGAAGACATGCTTACCATTGACGTGCAGTACACCTTTGTGTATAGCATCATCGTACCTCCATGTAGACAATTGGGGTTAAGTGCCTTGCCCAAGGACACATGTGGGTGTCTGAATAGATCTCTCAGATGGTCACCCGTCCAAGGACTAACCAGGCTCGACGTTGCTTAACTTCAGTGATCTGACGATAGCCGGTTCCCACAATGCCACCGCATCCCCTTGTCGAAGCCTTCTAAAATAATCATTAGAGCTGGGAGGTTCAGGTTTTACAAATTCAGTTTTGGTTCAGTTGCGGGAAAAAACTTGGTTTCCATTTGGTTTTTCTATGTGTAACCCTTTACCTAACACAGTATTTTAAAAAAGTAAATTAAATTTTACATTGTTCAATAAAACCATACAAATATGGATCTCATTAGAACCAGCTCAACGAGCAGGTTCTAATGATATCTATATTTGATGGTTTCATTGAGAAACTTCTGAGATATTTTAGGCTGTGGCAGGCTTATCTGGTTAATTTTCTGGCCGTTTATGGCTGCTATGTTAGGTAAATAGTTAAAAACATATGGTAAATAACACTTCAGGCTCCTTAGCTTGGAAAAAATCTTCAATAGTTTGTATGACACCACTCCACACAAAAGCCATGTCTCTAAGTATCTCCATTAGGTTCAGCCTAACTAATCTTTGGCCATTCTTATGGGCTCTTGGGAACCAGTTGCTTAGCCTATTAAGTCAGAAAAACAAAAATTAGGGTAACAAATTAATAAAGTATATCTAATCTATGTTGTGTGTTCATTGTCACATTTTCCTCTTATTGACTCGTCTGGTGGATGAATCAATAATTGAGAAATATGGCAAGTAGAACATGACATATTCGCCTTGTTGACAGATAGACTAAGTGACAAAAGTCCATAGGGGTCACTAGTTCAGTTTCCTCACAGAAAAATAGTTTGATCAGTTTATGAACAAACACAGTAAAAGCATTCGGCCACTTTTTGCTGGGTCTTACAGTTCAGATTTTCGGTTTGCAACAAAAAACAAACTTGAACCGGAAAAACGAAAAAATGCCCAGGTCTTGCAATCACCCCTGAATAAATATGAAGAGAAATGTCTAGTGACATCAGATAACCAGACTTCAATAAAAAAAAAATTGTTTTCCAATCTTATTCCTAATTTAGTGGCTAAAGGCTATTTTATTATATGACTATGTAATTTAACCACCAAATATCACTACTGTTTGATGATCTTTTCCTGGTCCCTGGAAAATCCACAGTGTGGAATCCGATTTCGTATCACTATAGTATGATGGGACTATTTATGGGCGTGCTCAAATTAGCATAATTGGCTGTTCTGGTCATAGGGAGTACTTTACTCTGAGCTGGAATAGGTGAACTCGAACAGTGGCCCATATTTTTTATCATATTCATATTTTTTCATTCAAGAATTTTGTTTGCAAGTGTCATCTGCTTTTCATGTTAGGTAAAGTTTAAAGGATTGTGAGAGCCCTCGGTGCACAGAAAATTACAAAACATCTGTGTTTAGATAAAATTATATAACTAATTTGTCCCTCTCAATAGTTATGCACATGGTAATACTCTCAGTATGGAACTAAATTTAAGGACTTTCAATGAGCTTGAAAACACTCTTGATGCAAAGTCTGCTTTCAGAACTGATGCCTACACAGTCTTTTCCATTGTTATACAAGAATTTTCAAGGATGTGTTGAGACAAGCATGCAAATATTCAATGAGTTGTTAAGAACTACTGACTCCTCCTCCCCCACATCACCAAAGAAAAACAAGAGCTATTGCTAAAGGCATGTAAACCCCTACTGCAGTGCTGGACCAATGAAGCATAAATGAATAACATGTACAAACAAACTAAGACCAAACTAGAGTGATGTCACACATGCAGCCCGACTGTCCCAGGAATGGCAATGCTTAGATGCAAAATAGTCGGAGCCATTTTTTGTTAACAGTTTACCTAACGAATCTGCCATATCTGCACTCGTGATATACAAAATTTGCTATTCAAATTTTATTTTTTCATTTCTCTACTTCAAAACATACCTCATGACCTATTAATGGAACAAACTTGATGAGCTGATGAACTTGTGGAACCTATATTGAAACCTGGCCTGTATTACTAGCTGGAAAATACACATATCAACTTTGGTTGAAAACAAATAATCCAAACTGGAGTAATCAGTTGGAAACCAATTGTTTGCAGACAGATGGACGGACGAAAGTCATGACTATAGCCCTGACTATAGTCAGGCAGGCTAAAAAGGCATTGTGTACCAAAGAAAAAATATTGCATGAATGGCCCTGGGTGAGGAGGAGGTGGGGTGGGGGTGAGGGGTGGGGGAGAGTGGAGGTGTGTTAAAGGAGTCCATTTTTTTCCATATGTGGTCAGTCTAAATCCTTCAGAATGCATTTTGAGCAGAGAAAAAAACAATACCTAACTGGCACCATGGGGGTGGGGGTGGGGGGGTGGTGTTTGTCTGGGTTTTTAACCACAAATTTTAACCAAATCTGTAAAACTGCATTTTTGACAAAAGAAAAAAAAAGTGCCTAATTGGCCCCCTGGTGGGTGAGGTTGGGGTGGGGGGGGGGGGGGGGGGGTGGGTGGGGTTGTGAGTTTAAAAAAAGGTTCCGCATGTAGTGACTGTAAATAGTTCAAAATGCATATTCGAGGAAAGAAAAAAAATGCCTAATTGGGGGGAGGGGGGGGGGGGGGGATAATTTCTGTCTGGATTTTTAACCACAAACTTTACTTTTGACAAAAGGAAAAAAAAGGTTCTGCATGTAGTGACTTTAAATTGTTCAAAATGCATACTGGAGGAAATAAAAAAAAATAAAATGCCTAATTGGGGGTGGGGGGGGGGGGGGGGGTGGGTGCTAATCTGGGTTTTTAACCAAAACTGTAAACAAGCATTTTTGACGAAAGGATTTTTAACCACAAACTTTAACAAAAAAAGCATTTTTGACAAAAGGAAAAAAAAGTTTCTGCATGTAGTGACTTTAAATTGTTCAAAATGCATATTGGAGGAAATAAAAAAAAAATAAAATGCCTAATTGGGGGGAGGGGGTGCTTATCTGGGTTTTTAACCAAAACTGTAAACAAGCATTTTTGACGAAAGGAAAAGAAAAGTGCCTAAGTGGCCGGGGGAGAGGGGGGGGGGGCAGGGGGGACGTAAGTTTAAAAAAAGGTTCCGCATGCAGTGACTGTAAATAGTTCAAAATGTATATTGGAGAAAAGTAGAAAAAAAGCCTAATTGGGGGGGGGGGGGGGGGGGGGGGGGAGGGTAGGGGGTGGTGGTGTTTGTTTCGGTTTTTAACCGCAAACTTGGAGTCACCCTACCAAGCTACATGAAATCCCTTCATAATTATGGCCTGTGGAATGTTCTAAAGGTTTTCGGGCTTCAGGCCTTTGTTGCCGTCACAGTTGCCCAAAAGGGGACGTTCTCATGTAGACATTATATGAAGTCAACCTTTCAAGTTACAATGAAATCCCTCCATAAATATGACATGCAGACTGTGCCAAGGTTTTCGGGCTTCGAGCTCGGGCAGCCATTATGGTTGAATGATCGCAACCAAACAGGGACATTCTCATCTGGGCATCATGTGGATTGATCCTACGATGTTACAATGAAATCCCTTCATAAATATGACTGTAGACTGTGCTGAAGGTTTTCGGGTTTCGGGCACCTGCAGCCATCAAAGTTGCCCAATCACATCCAAAAGGGGACTTTCTCATGTTGACATTATATGGAGTCAACCTATTAAGTTACAATGAAATCCCTCCATAAATATGACCTGTAGACTGTGCTAAAGGTTTTTGGGTTTTGGGCTCGGGCAGTTGTGATGGTTGATAGATCACAACCAAATGGGGAAATTCTCATGTAGACATCATACAGAGTCATCGTATCAAGTTACAATGAACTGCATCCATATTAGACATTACTTGCAGACTGTGCTAAAAGTTTTTGGGTTTCGGGCTTGGGCAGCCATCACAGTTGACAGATCATGCCCAAACGGGGACGTTCTCATCTAAGCATTATACAGAGGCATCCTACTAAGTTACAAAGAAATCCCTTCATAAATATGACCTGTAGACTGTGCTAATGGTTTTCAGGTTTTGGGATCGGGCAGCCATACTGGTTGACCGATCACGACCAAACGGGGACGTTCTCATGAAGACATGACCTAAAACCTGCATATGAAATTTCGTGATGATCAGACAAGAACTACCGGGTATAGCCTGTACTTGAAGGTTGAATAAAAAACTTTAACCACAAACTTTAACCAAAACTCCAAATGTCAACTAAACAGGAAAAGAAGAGAAGAAAAAAAAAAAAAACCCTCTTGAACCTTCAGTAAAAAACTTTAACCACAAACTTTAACCAAAAACTCTAAATGTTAACAGACGGACAGACGGACGGACGGACAGATGGACAAAAGTCATTACTATACCCCTTACTGTAAACAGTCGGGTTAAAAATTGACAAAGTAAGGACCATAACTTCTGGTGAAAAAATATGCAGGCAACTTTTATAACATGTGCAGGAGTGGCTTGTCATAAGCATCCCTCATACAAGATTTCACTGAAATTCGTTCACTCACTGCTGAGAAATTGCTGTGGACAGATGGATGCACAGATGGATGGATGCACAGATGGATGGAAAGGCAGATGGATGCATGTAATCCAGTATATCCCCATACTCTTCGAGAGTGGGGATATAAATATTAAATACCTAATTACAAAATTTTCAGCATGGATGATTTATGTATGCAGGGTAACTGGTCAAAGAAATAAACATTGCCAGAATCTGTCTTTTAGAGTGATGTGAATCACACCTGATAAAAATGTGTACCACAATTTTTAACCCTTGGATTGGAGATTTTTATACAATTTTGCTTCATTTAGACGGTCTGCATCCTATGGCATTGCAGTTATTTTTCTACAAGTCGAGGTTGCCTACACTTGTCGAGGCTGCCTACACTTGCCTAGAAACAACTGTCAAGGTTCTAGGAATATAACTTGAGAGTTTACCCAAATATTGCATTTTAAGGCACGTATTCTGTTGCAGTAAAAAGTGATCTAAAAAAGGTGGAATTTGGTCTTTAAGGGTTAAGGTAATAGCAATAATGTATAAGAAATTGCATTATTATAATAGTTATTATCACCTTAAAACAATGTTTGAATGAGTGCAGTGAAATAATTTCCACATGGCAACATATGAAAAAGTGGTTAAGTTTCAATGACACTTTAAAATATTGAATATCTGTAAAAAACATTTCTACATTTAATTCAGACTGATGCAAACTAGAGATGGGCAACATACCGAAAAAACCAAACCAATACAGATATCATATAAGTACCAAATTAAAAAAAAACATTATTGCTCCCATGTAGACATCACCCTAAAGCAACATATTAGAACTGAAAAAGACTGGGTGAGAGATAGAGCCCAGCAAATATTCAAGATTCGATTCGATATCAATATCATATGTCTGCTACAAGAACAATCCCATATCAGTCTCAAGATTTAATTTTTCGAATCTCTCGAGCTTAGTGCAATTTGTTACATTTCCAACAAAAATTGAATAAATTTGAGAATTCATTCATGCAGACTCAGTTCATATTTATTTGAGTAATTGATAATGTTTAATTGTAAGGTTAGTAGAATTGACTATAGAACATCCACGCGTCATGCACAATGTGCAGTTAATTCCTTGGACCTACTTATCAAGGAATAATGATGATGTTCGGTTAGGAAAAAGTTCAAAATATCCAGTTTGATACGACTAATTGTGCATTTTTGTGGTGATAGAAACAGATTAACACTGCAAACTATACAATCCTGTCTGCGAAAATGGACTCAAAACTAAAAGTCAGGCAGTGCCAAGGACCAACTAAAACTTTGGATAATAAGCCTACTTGTTTCAGTGACGGTGCTTCATAGAATATTTATTTATTGGTGTTTAACGTGTTCGGTTAGTCTTGTAAAGGTCATAAGTGTTGTGTGACTTCTTTTTGGTGCAATACGAAACAAGAGCAATGCTAACGCGTGTGCTGATGCCCCCAAAGGTAGCAAAGTCAGACTTGCATGTAAATAAATAAACTGAATGTTTGAAAAGAATTGGAAATGAAAGTGTCAATGACACTGTAGCTCAACTTGTCAAGACAAAGACATGTACATGTATAGTATGTGACACAGCAATGACAAACATCTAGGTAATGACCTGATAACAAAGGTACATATAAAGTATTGTAATGGTCTGTACATAAATACTGACCGTAGCCTGTAACAAATGTATAGGTAAAGTATTGTAAAGGTGGGTGACAGTCAGATGCTAAACTAGAAAAAATCTTTGAGTCCCAGAGTGGGTCTGACTGAACCCCAAAATATTTGTTCTCATAGCACAGTGACAACAAAGGCACCCCAAAACACACTCATTCCTGTCCCAAGGTGAAAACAAAGGTACCCAAGAAGTTTCGTGAAGATCAGTTCACAAACATGAGCTGTGTAGAAGTTGTGACAAAAAACTGATTGGACCTAATTTCGGTACAAAATGGCCACTGGCAGCCATCTTGAATTTTGGACCGTGCCCAGAAACACTTGTTCTCGTCCCAAGGTGATAACAAAGGTACCCAAGAAGTTTTGTGAAGATCGGTTCATAAATACAGCCTCTAGCCCGAGCTGTATTGACATGTGCACTTACAGAGTATAAGTAGCACTGAATAAATCAAAGTTCATCTAATTTGCATAATTTCTGCACGAGAAAAAAACCCGTACTATATGTGATGTATTCCATGTTACTAAACATTCATACAAAAATTTATTAAAATCAGAACTTTCCTACAGAAGTTCTGTACAAAAGACTGATTGCACTAATTTTGGTACAAAATGGCTGCTGGTGGCCATCTTGAATTTTGGACCACACCCAAAAACACTCATTCTCACCCCACGGTAATAACAAAGGTACCCAAGAAGTTTTGTAATGATCGGTTCATAAATACGGCATCTAGCCTGAGCCGTATAGAAGTTGTGTACAAAAAACTGATTAGACCTAATTTCGATACAAAATGGCCACTGGCAGCCATCTTAAATTTTGGACCGCACCCAGAAACACTCGTTCTCGTCCCAAGGTGATAACAAAGGTACCCACGACGTTTCGTGAAGATCGGTTCATAAATACAGACTCTAGCCCAAGCCGTATTGACATGTGTACTTACTGTGTGTAAGCAGCACTGAAAAAATCAAAGTTCATCTAATTTGCATAATTTCTGCACGAGAAAAAAACCTGTATTATATGTGATGTATCCCATGGTACTAAACATTCACACAATAAATCAGTGCTTTCATAAGGAAGTTCTGTGCAAAAATCTGATTGCACCAAATTTCGTACAAAATGGCTGCCATCGGCCATCTTGAATTTCGGACCAGACCCCAAAACACTCGTTCTCGTTCCACGGTGATAACAAAGGTACCCAAGAAGTTTCGTAAAGATCGGTTCATAAATACGGCCTCTAGCCCGAGCCGTATTACAGTGCTGAAAGTAACACCAAAAAACATCAAAGTTAGTCTAATTTGCATAATTTACGCACGAGAAAAAAACCTGTATTATATGTGATGTATCCCATGGTACTAAACATTCATACAAAAAATTATTCAAATCAGAGCTTTCATATGGAAGTTCTGTACAAAAAACAGATTTCTGCATCGTCGGTACAAAATGGCAGCTGGCAGACATCTTGAATTTCGGACCACACCCAAAAACACTCGTTCTTGTCCCACAGTCATAACAAAGGTACCCAAGAAGTTTCGTAACGATCGGTTCATAAATACGGCCTCTAGCCCGAGCCATAGCAGCTTGGCACTTACAGCTCTGAAAGTAACACTAAATAAATCAAAGTCAGTCTAATTTGCATAATTTACGTACGAGAAAAAAACCCGTATTATATGTGATGTATCCCATGGTACTAAACATTTATACAAAACTTTATTCAAATCAGAACTTTCATACAAAAGTTCTGTACAAAAAACTGATTTTTGCATCATCGGTACAAAATGGCCGCTGGCAGCCATCTTGAATTTTGGACCACACCTAAAAACACTCGTTCCCGTCCCAGGGTCATAACAAAGGTACACAAGAAGTTTCGTAAAGATCGGTTCATAAATACGACCTGTAGCCCGAGCCATAGCCAATTGTTGATGTACGGACAGACGGACAGACGGACGGACGGACGGACAGACGGACGACGGACGACGGGCCATGACAATAGCTCAAATTTGACTTCGTCAAAGTTGAGCTAAAAATGACATGCAACCTCCCCACCAAGTACTGGGCAGCACAGAAATAGTGGACTAAAAAAATTGAGCAGCACTTCCCCCATAGGCACTGCCCAGTAAGAATAAAGCTGAAATTGGCATCCATATTTGTATGATTATATTGATATGTAGTTTAAAATGACATGCAACCTCCCCTACAAGCACTGGGCAGTACAGAAAAAGTGGACTAAAAAAAATCGGACAGCACTCCCCCTATAGGCACTGGAACATAAGAATAAAGCTGAAAATGGGAAATTTATGATTTTTTAATTCAAAGAGGCATAACTCTTGCAAGACTGGTCGGATTGAACCTCCAAATTGAACTTGACCTGTATTTTGACATTAGTAATAAGCAAATAAAATTTGAATTCGATTGGTGAGGTGATACAATTTTAAATGGTCTGGAACCAAAATCACTATAATTTTGTGTCATCCATATTTATATGGATATATTGACATGTAGAGGTTAAAATGTCATGCAACCTCCCCTGCAAGCCCTGGGCCACAGAAAAATAATGAACTAAAAAAAAAATTGGGCAGCATTTTTCCCTGTAGGCTATGGTACAATTTATCTTAGTCAGAAACAGAGGCCAAAAACAAACAGGGGCCATAACTCTACCAAACATAAATGGACGAAACATTAGGTACAAGGGCATCCATTCCCCTAAGCTGCCCTATCACCATACCAAAGAACATTAAAATCCGACAACTGATGCTCGAGTTATAATACAAAATGTTCATACAGACAGACAGACGGATGTACGGAAGTACAGATGGATGGAGACCTCGACTATATACCCTGAAAAAAATTTTCAGGGCCATAATAAATTGTCTATTAAGATTCATTTTGAGATTCAATTCGATATCGATATCAGAGACAAGATTCGATTTGAGACTCGATTAAAAAAAAATTTGTGATCCCTGGACGTATGTTTTTGAGACAAAAAATGAAAAAAATAGTTATTCAAGAATTTTGTTTGCAAGTGTTGTCTGCTTTTCAAATTAGGTAAAGGGTTAACAGGCAGCCAAGACTTGACTAGAAATCACTGAAAAGCATCTGGATATGTACAGATTGTTTTCTAGAGAGAATTCACACAATTGTCCACACCCTTTATCCAATGCAGACGATATCAAAAATTATTATTAGGCTTTCCCAAACCCAGTTTGGGAAAGACTCTTGTTATTCTTCTTTTTCAAAATTTTTCTTCTGTATTTTTTTTTTCTTTTTACTTTATTTTTTTTTTTCTTCCTCCTCGAATTTTGTCTGTTGAACTGCTCAAAAACAAGCTGTACGATTTTAACCAAATTTGGCATACTTCTGTAATGTCATAAAATCTAGTGAAATGCAGTGTCGTCATGTCTGTGAAAATGCGTATTTTCAAAATATTCTGCCCAAACCGTCAAAATTTCACCATTTTTCGAATTTCTCAAAATTGTTTATAGTTATTTAGCTCAAATTTTCCACACATTTAGAGCATAATATGATACACCACAATCACCACTAAAATCTTTCAACATTAACCCCCACTGACCAAAAATGACATGAATATAGATTTGTTCTTCAAAATTGACCAACTTCAAGGGCAAATTTCTCTAATTGCAAGGTTGTTGTAACAATTATTTTGGCATGGATAGATGCAACAATGATTACGGAAGAAAGTTACTGTTTACTTTTTAATCTCAGATTTAACCCTTAAGCACAATGAGGGCGAGAATAAGAGTACCGTTTGAAAATGCCAAAATTAGCCAACTTTGGTTGCTTTTTCTATCATTTTGGAAACGGTTAATTTCAAACTCTTTTCATGTACCTATTCACAATTGACTACCAAGCATATTTGCTCTTGTAAGTTTGGTTGTAAAGTTTAACCCTATCCCATTCTAGTTGCATAAAAGTAGGTACCGTCCAAATTTGGTAAGTTAGGCGACAATTTACTCCATTTTTAATTGATTGAACTCAATTGATTGAGCTCTGAATGTTTTCTATAGTGGCATCCAGCAGTCCAAGTATGACAAATTTTGTACTATATTTTATCGTTAAAAGTTTAACCTTTGGCAAAATTGAGACTTCCCATAAGGGCACTGTCGGAATAATTGTTATTTTCGCCAACTTTTACATGCAATTTCTCAGCACTGGAGCCATATTTTCTCAAAAATTTTGCTGCTAAATTTTACTTTATGAGATTGAGAACAACATTAATAAATATGTAAGCAGATGGAGATTTATACTCACTCTATATTTCACATGCCTTCTATTAATAATCTAATAATACTCAAAATACCACAATTTCCAAGCTGTGAATTAAAAAGTTGTAATGCTCAAGCGCAATATGAAAATTTTCTGTAATATGCAGTATTAATTTATTTATTTATTGAGGTTTAATGACACATTTGAGACAGTTTTACAGGTGGTAGAAGCCAGAGTACCTGGAGAGAATCACAGAGCAATGGCAAGTGACTCAGACTCACCAACATACTAACTGTACATAAGCAGGGTTAGCATTGGTTGAAGACAAGTGCACCCTCAAAGTGCAGTACGCCTTAGTACACAATGCCATCATGCCCCCTCCACATGGGAAATTAAATTGGGATGAAGTGTCTTGCTCAAGGACACAATGTGGTTGCCACAGGTGGGATCTGAACCAAGGACCTCTTGAATTGCAACAATCATCTCTACCTTCTGAGCCACCGCACACCTGTAATATGCAGTGATAGAACTCTTTATATGTGCTTGTGCCATTATAAACGAATAATATTAACGTGGATACGGTTTCTCTGAATGAACTTGTACAGTATAATGGTCAGTTTACTTGCAACTTCTAAGTGATGAGATAGGAAAACAACATTTTGTGTGGAAAACCAAAATGTTTTGTGGTCATTTCTGGCAACTAAATTGTCCAAGATTTTCTGGCATATTGGCTAAAAAATCGGTTCCTTCCCAACTCAGGGGTGGGTTGGGGCACAGTCCTCCATGAAACCCCGGCCCGTACGCCCATAATTCATATGTACTTATCTTTTCCAAAGCAGAAAGGACATCATTTGTTTTGCTTTCTTTGAAAATATTCTGTAATTATTGAAGAGCAAATTTTGTGTTAAATGTTTTGGTGTCCTGCTGAATCTCAAATATCTGTTTTGGCTGCATAAATTAGAAACTAGTAGCATCACAAAAACTTTGATTTCCACTAAATTTTCTGTTTTCAAAAATGATTGATAGTTTTGTGTACAATACAGTTTGCCTTTCCACATTAAAAAGTTGGGAAAGCCCGTAATTTGTCCAACAAATTACAATTTTCTAGTTTTAAATATTATTTCTCAAAACTTTTCAACAAATTTTGATAAAACCACATCATGTAACCTGATACTGTTTTACTGAATTTAAAAAAAAAAAAAAACTGCTGAATTTGCATATTACGAGAACAGATGTGGCCAATTCATTAGGTAAAGGGTTAAAACTGTATTATCAAACTGGAAACAAATATCTGGACCAGTTTTATTATGACAGCCCATATGCAGTGACCCTCATTTTAACACTGTGTTATGCAAAAAATAATTTTTTAAAATTTTGTCACAAATCAACAGTCTGAATGCTGAGGCATGATTTTGGGATGTCAAGGGAACATGAGATTGGAACACTGCAAAATTTGTGGAGAAAACAGTATAAAAATACCTCCAAAATCACTCACCCAAAAGATTCCATTTTTGATCAATAACATATTTGCATAATATTTGATTTCTTTTTAAGTATTATTTATAAGTTTAGTCAAACTAAGCTACCAAAGTTGAATTTATCAGCTCCCAAATTTTAACTCTGTGGATAATGGAGAAAACCTTTTAGAAATATTTATCCAAACTGTGGCTCCAAATTGTTTAATGTTTGATATGCAAGGATAATTTACAAGTTTGTTCAAACCGAGCCCTTGGGTTTAATTTATTTATATTTATTTATTGGTGTTTAAGGTCACATACTTATGCACAATGGCTAATCATGACCGTGACAGTTTTACGGGTGGAGGAAGCTGGAGTAGCCGGAGAGAACCATGGAGCATCAATGAGCAACTGTCAGCTCATCAACATATTAACCCTTTACCCAACGTAACAGCCAAAACCGGCCAGCGCTATTCTCAAAAATCGCCAATTAATTTTCAAAATATTTTCATTTTTTGTCTCAAAAACATAGGTTATGACCCCTCGTTGGAACGAGCTCATCGAGCTCGTTCCAACGAGGGGTCATAACCTATGTTTTTGAGACAAAAAATGAAAAAAATTAGTTATTCAAGAATTTTTTTTGCAAGTGTCGTCTGCTTTTCATGTTAGGTAAAGGATTAACTCTGTTCAAGCTCCACTCAAGCAGGGTTACAGCTGTTGAAGACATGAGCACCATCAATGTGCAGTACACCTTAGTACACGGCGTCATCATTACATGTAGGCAACTGGGATAAAGTGCCTTGCCCAAGGACACAACGCTGGCCGCATAGAAGTCCAACAGTCTACCACTGAGCTTGGGTTTAATTTTAGGGATGTTATGGAGGTTTTAACACTAGAAGTAATGGAGACAAAATTAAAAACCTTTTCTTTCAAACCTCTTCTCCGAATTCTGCCATGTTTCATATATAACATCTTTGTAATGCTCAGTTACAAGTTTGATTATATCAAGCTCCCTAGGGTAATATGTACAAATGTCATATGGAACTTTCATTATAAGATTATGGGTAATGAAGAACATGAAAAAAATCTCCTTCCAAACCACTGCTCAACTCTTAACCAGCTGAGTATTTTCAAGATATTTTTACATCAAATCTAGTCATGGCTGCTGTAAAGCAGCCATGACTAGAGTTGATGAGAAATTAATTTAAATATAACAAGAAATTATTGGTGAAAAAAATCCATTCAATTTACAGGGGAAAATATGTTTAAATATGCCCAAATTATACTTATATCATTGACAAGAGAAACCCTGTGCTGGGCAAGAATATCCGCTAGCAGCATGCAAAGAGTTAAGCCCTTTACCCAACATAATGGCCAAAATCGGCTTTGCTATTTGCAAAAATCACTATTTAATTTTCATTCTTTGTCTCATTTTTTTCTCATAAACAGAGCTTATAGTCCCTTATTGGAGAGAGCTCATTCAGCTCATTGCAATGTGGAGTCATAAGTTATGTTTTTGGTGCAAAGAAGAAAAACAATTGGTTATTCGAGAATTTTGTTTTGTTTGTCTGCCTTTTGTGTTAGGCAAAGGGTCAAATATGTTTATGTTTTTACACACAAGATCTATGTAAGAATGATATACAAGTTTGTTCAAATTACCCCTAACAGACTGGTAGTTTAACCCTTTACCCAACATGAAAAGCAGACAACACTTACAAAAAAAATTCTTGAATAACAATTTTTTTATCTCAAAAACATAGGTTATGACCCCTCATTGGAACGAGCTCGGCAAGCTCGTTCCAATGAGGAGTCATAACCTATGTTTTGAGACAAAAACTTCAAAAATAATAAAAATTAATTGGCGATTTTTGAGAATAGTGCTGGCCAGTTTTGGCGGTTATGTTGGATAAAGGGTTAACAAAATTTTCTCTAATCACTGCTTTTCTCTTGTTCATCTATGAATTTAGCCAAATATATCTTGTTTGACACAACTCACTGAGCTCTGTCAAAAAAGGTATATTTGGTTAAATATTGAACTGCATTATGGGAAATAAGTTCTGAAAACTTTACCATTTTGGCATCAGAGCACAAAGGGTGAAGGTGGAATTTTTTTTTTTTTACTTGGGTTTAATGACACTTTCAACAGCCAGGGTCACCTCATGTCAAACAGTTTTACAGGTTGTGGAAGCCATAGTATCTGGAGAGTAACACTAAGCAGTGGCAAGCAACTGTCAGACTCCCCAATGTATTAACTCTACATGAGCAGGGTTAGCATGAGTTGAAGACAAGTGCACTATCAATGTGCTGAATGCCTTAGTACTCAGCACCACTATACCCCCACAAGGGCAAATGGGATGAAGTGCCTTACCCAAGGACACAATGAAGTAAACCTTGGCAGGGATAGAACCTTCAGGTTTGAAGTCTGATGCTGTCACCACTGAGCCACCGTCTGTCAGTTAAGGTATCATGAAGCCACAGTTTTTAATATTATGGGTAATGGAGAAAACATCTCCAAAACCATTGCTCCAAATGCTTCAGAGTTTGTAATGATGCTTTACAAGTTTATTCAATGCAGGTCCCTGTAGTCTTGTTTACATGTGTCATAGCACCTTACAATAGTAAAACATTCATTAAAGTCTTGAACAGTACTTTACACATTCTTAAAATATATCAAGAACTATTCACGAACTAAATATCTTTCAAGAGTTCAGAAAACATTCAGAAACCAGAATTTTCAATTTCAAGAAATCGAGTGATTCACGTATTTCACCGGAATTTTTTTAGGTAAATCAGACAGAAAACCCAGCTGAAAGAAGCTTTCATATTATTCTGTTCATAACAGATGGAAAATCATACATAACTTTTCTGACAGTACACTTGCGTTATTTATGCAGTAACAAGATGTGTAAGGTTGAGACTGCAGTCAAGCATACAGTAGCAAATGTTTTAGGAGATGGTATCTCCACACATTTATGGAAAATGTTTTAGATATTGGCTTCTTAAAACTTACAAAATTCTTTAAAAAGTTAGCCTTTTCTGATAGCAGTCATCTTTATGCACCCAGTACAGGTATTGGTTTAAACTTTGGCTTGGCTCCCTAAAAGTTTTGCTGCCTCCCCCAAATATTGGCCCAATGTAACTTAACTTTACATAGAGCCCTAAAAATGATCTACAATATAGAGCTACACTGGCTACAAATACATCAGATTTGCTCTGAGTTTGCAAACTTTTCTCAGGGGGTGGAGTATTTTGCAATTTTGTTTCATGGAGTGGGGATGGGGGTCTAGTCATAACTAGGACCCCTCCAGTATCTATCCCCTCCTCAAACTTCCCAGAGGTTCCTAGTGAGGAATAAGGGAAGCCCCCACAATGGATATCCAAATATCATGTTTGGCTTTCGCAAACTGGCTTGGGCACCCCATTATAGAATCCTGCCTATGTGCCTGCACAACACAATGTGATCAAACCTCAGTTCCATTATTCTGCTAATGTGAATATATGTGATTAGTAGAAAAGAAGTGTAGTAAAAACTACCCCCCTAAACCAACATGGATGGGACTCTGGTCCACCATTGTGGTATGTATGTAAAGAAACAAAATTTACTAAAACATTTATATTTCTAATATACCTACTCCTAATTGTTTACTATTGGCTGAATGAATAAAAGGAGGAGGGAATCACATACTTACCTACCACAATGGGTGTCAAGGGAACCACAGGAAACAGATAGGTTTTCAATATGAAGTGGAAAGGAATGAAAACAAATTCCTGAAACAAAGAACCACACTACTCTGGCCACAAGTAAGGCTGGGGAGGAGAAAGGTCACAACACACCATAACAACAGAAACAGTAAGGGAAGCAACCCCTACTGACTCTAAAAATGAAATGAGAACTGTAAACATGTGAATGGTAAATAAATCAAAAGCAGGCCCAGCTAGGAGAACAGCACGTAGCTAGCAGGCAGAAAGAACTAACGATCAGGAAAGAAAAGAGATTGAGCAGAGGCTAATGAATCTAAAGAACAGAGATTGTCAGTCTGCTCCTGTAAATGCCGAAGGTAGACTTAGGTGGAGAAAGAAGAGGCATTTCTCCAGTATGGAGCCTTCATAACATAAGGAAAAGAGACAGAGGTAGCATAATCTCTGGAAGTAGAATGACCACACACCTCATGAGTAGTGATTTGGTTGGCAGTGATTTGGTTGGCATTGCAATCTCATATAAGCTTCCTTGATCACCAGACAAAACCCTGAGGTGGATACTTGCCCTGCCAGGAATAAGAGACAGGAAAAACCCTGCCCCTCCTAATGAACTGAGTCCTGTTGATATAGATTTGGACAGCACGAATCAGAAATAAAGTCAGCCTCCAAATGTCAGTAGGTGCTAATCCTTCAGGCCTTGGCAAAGGCCAACAGAAAGGCCATCTTATATGTGAGAAAATGCATATCAACCTCAGATAAAGGTTTGAATGCCCCACTGAATGAACCTGGAGAGGAATGCATTGGCACTGATATGACATTTTGCCACAATAATAAGAATAAGACAACATCGACCAATAGCCTGTAATGGTAACTGGTTGAAGATCCTTATGATCAATGAGAAAGACCAGAAACTCTACCAATTGTGTGCAACTGATGGATAATCAACTGAGTGCTTGGTGCACCACCGACAGTAGACCTTCCACTCACCAGCATAAGCTTAGGCAGTGAAGTGCCTCCATGATAAATAAATGCACTCCATTGCTTGTCTCGAAAAACCTCTATGCTATGGAGGACACTGGCCCTGACAAAAGATAGGCGTGAAGGCACAGAGGTGCCAGATTGGTTTACGATTTCCTCAGACGACCTTGTTGTAGATGGTTGGGATGTGGAGAATGAGGCATTGATTACCTTTTTAGAGAGAAGACTGTTGATCTCTCATTAAAAACTGCAGTGCACAGGATCAGCATGAGCCTGGGTTGAAATAGCCACCCGAGACAGACTTGGTTGCCGATAGAATGATATCCTGAGGCTGTGGATGAACCACATAGAGGGTCCACTGGCCTGACCACCGATCTGGAAACAGACATATCTGTCCTACAAACTGGGGCCAATAAAGGTATGGAGCCTCATTTTCAGCATCAATAAGGCAAACATGAGTACTACCACCTCTTCTGGCAGTAGGGTCTTAGGACATCCCTTGCTGCCAACTATGCTGAGCCCTAGAAGAGGCAGAGGTAGAAACCATAGCAGCTGGTGCTGGCTGGGCCAAGATGGAATACTGGTTGAGTCTGGGGTGACCTATTCCAGAAGCAACAGAAGAGTCTCATTGTCAAAGCAAAAATTGGTTCTTGGAATGACAAGAGATATCATCCCAGACTGCCCCTACAGAGTCATGGAAGAGGTGCAGGCTAGGCAAGGAGGCCCAGCATAGAAAAGCAGGCTGTTCAAGAGGCAGGGATGCACTATAGTATCCAAAACAGCATCCTTGTGCACCAACTCCAGATTGCGGGCATGGGTCTGAGTCATTTTCCTAAGATTTTGACAACACCTTAAGTGGAGTCGGTATGTTACAAACCCGTTGGCTAGCAGATAAGCTGTCATGTAGACAACAAGCTCTGAAAGGAAGAGCATACCCAGCATCTACTGGGGCAAACCAAAACAAACATCCACATTCCCGATTCCTAATGTTTGTCACAGCAAACCAGTTGTGTAATAGAATCAGATTTGATAATTCATTAAGAAAGATGACCAAAGCCCTACTAGTAGGAAGAATTGTTAAAGAATTCTTCTGACTGATGTGAAATTCTTCAGACCATACATTTTTCTTGTACTGTAGGTCAAGAGGAGTTTAAGGGAATTCTATACCTGAACTAATGAAGGGGCAATCAATGAATGTTTGACAGATGATCAACTCATTTAGAACACTGAATTCCGAAAGTCAACATTAGTAAACCACCATTGGAGCAGAAAAAGCTGAGCAGCATGATTGCCCAGCAGAACAAAGTCTGTCTGCTGAAAAACAAAGACTGAAGACTAGAAATTTCCTGATTGTGATTTGAGTCACATTTAAGAAGTCCATGGCAAAAGCTACAAGAATTCTAGTCTCTAAGAGGTGATGGAATTGGATTCAACATACCCAAGAAAAGATGAACATATTAATACTAAGGAATACTTTTTTCTGCAAACAACTAATTTTTGAAAACTATAATGTTTAAGTGTATGTGAAAATAAGAACTAAATTTTACAAGAAGCTCTACCTGGACATTGAGTATTTGTTTCACAACTTCTTTCTTCTTCGGAGTCCCCAGTACAAGGCTTACCATTATTTAGTGGCTCCTTACAATCACGTTTTCTAAACTGCTTACCATCTCCACAGGTCACTGAACAGGAATTCCATTCACTCCAAAGCAACCACTCACCATCCTCTGAAACAAAATAATCAGTGATTCAAAGATGAGCTTTGTAATGAAACAAGACAACTAAGAATGAATCATAGAAATGTAATCTTTCACCAAAGACTTTCTTATAAAACACATTTTCTGTCACTAATGACTTCTTTGTAAACACTTCTTTCTATTATTTTTTTAAATAAGATTAAAAAAATGATAAGGGGATATTGGAAGCCTGAGCTACTAAATAGAAAGGCGTTCTGGTCGGAATAGTTAGTTTTAACACTTTTCAACTTTATTGAGATGAGGTGGAATATGTTACAGAATATGTGTACATTTCACATGACCAATCAAAATATTTTTAACCTTTAAAGACCTGGACAATTCCTGAATTCACACCTGACTACAGCCTATAAATGTCCAGTGGCTTAACAGTGATTTTTAGTCATGTTTTGGGTGCCTTAACAGAGAGCAAAGACATGACAAGCAACCACTGCCTGTGTAATTTGTTCATTGTCAGCAGGATCTACTCATGATGGCATGTTAATGGCACCTGTTCTGAGATCGTAAAAGTTGTAAACAGGCCTTTAAGGGTTAAGTGAAACTTTATTACAAAGTATGAACATATTTGATACTCTTAATGTTATTAAATTGAACTCTGGGAAGTGGAGCAGTGTTTGATTACTGATGCTCTGCTTCTGCAGTATTATGGGACCTGATAACCAACAATTTCTAACATGAACAAATCCACCACATCCTATCTATGCACTGGTATCAACCAGCTCATGGAATTTCTCTTAATGGCAGATAACATGGGGCAATGGGTGTGTAAGAGAATTTCAAGATTGGGGGCGTTTTGTGCTGCAGTCCAACATTCAGACACTGCCTCAAATAAGCATACTCAATTTAGGAGATAAACATCTCTTGTTGAATTAGAGACATTCAGGAATTTGAATATGGAAAACCATTTGTTCAACAAATGGTTTTCCATAGTCAATTTCCAGAATGTCTAATGAAACAAGAGATGTTTATCTCCAATGTTAGTGAAAAAGTCTCCCAACCAGTTTTATTTGAAGAAAAACAATAAAAAATGTCATTTTTGATCTCTGTCCATTTGCCATGATCAAATTTACAGGATGTATTCAGTTTGTGACTTGGGTGACGTAAAAGTTCATAAGAAAAAAAGGGAGATCATTCAGTTATATTCTGACAAAAGATACAAGAAGTTTTCAAATTGAAAATCTGTTCCATTTGTTCATAAAAATGCAGTTTTTGCTGTCAAATTGAATGAATCTTTCACTGATTGTGTTTCTACATGTGATATATACTATTCACAAAAAGTAGGGGATATTTGATAAAAGTGAGATATATGAAGAAATATATTTATATTTTCATCAAAAAGACAGTGGAGGCATTGCACTGTGACATCTGGTGAATGATTTCAGTGATAGTTGGGTGTCTGACAAACACACATTCCATGCACTGAGCTGTGGACGGACAGTCAGAGAATTTGCCACATTCAGTCCAAGACCTCAATACTTTGTAAATCCTCCTCGGGTGTGCGAGGCAAGCACAGATCCGATGTGGCATACTCCTCACCAATCGTCCAATATCAGCTTGACTGATGTTATTCCATTCTTCCTGCAGTGCAGCAGTGAGTTCCTGGACATTGGTGGGGGGCTGTTGGCATTGTCGTAGGTGCCTGCCAAGCATATCCCAGATGTGCTCAATTAGTGAAATGTCTGGACTCAGTGCTGGACAAAGCTGTGTAGTGATGTTCTGCTCCTGGTGGAACTCTGTAGTGACACGGGCCCTGTGTGCTCTTGCACTGTCATCTTGGAAAATGAATCGACAGCCGTGACATGCAAGTGGCACCACATGAGCTGCTAACATGTTGTCATGGTAGTACTGCCCTGTGACACGTCATTGGATGACAGGTAATGCTGTTCTGCTTGTCATGGTTATGCCTCTCCACACCATAAAATCCACCATCAAAATGATCATGCTTCCTAATGGTTGCATCATGGTACCGTTCGTTCCAATGGCATCACACTCTGTTTCACCTGTTGTAGATGTTGAGTGTGACCCTCAATTCATTGGAAAACATGATGTTGCTTCACCGATGATTGTCCCAGCATTGTCATGCTCCACACCTTGCTGCGATGTAACTTCCAGTTGAACATGGAATTATTCGAGGTTGTCAAGTGTACAAATTCCAGCTGTGTAGGTGATTTCATATAGTCTGACCACTGACTCGCACGTCTATCGTTCGGTGCAGGTGTTGTCCCAATTTTTGAGGCACTTTGATGGCAGTTATGTAATGCTGTGGTTCGGGTGAAATGATCCTGGTTAGCAGTTGTCGCCCTTGGATGACCTGACCGACTTCTGTCATCAACATTGCCTGTCTGATGGGAACGTGAACACAACCTGCTCATCAACGATAGAGTAATGTTGAGAATTTGAGCCACTGCAGTCTGTCTGTTGCCAGCTTCCAACATGCCAATGGCATCTAAACGTTTGGCATGTGTCAGTCTTTGCATACTTCAAAAGTTACGTTTCGACCAGAAACTATTGATGAACGAGTTTATGCCAAGAAAAGAACGATGAGATCAGTAAGACAAAGCCCGTCCAGTAGAAATGAAAATTTCAAAACATATCCCACAGACATTAATGTGGCACTCGTGCAAAAAACCTGCACAAAGTTTTCGAAGGCCAGTGACATTCATGATCCACACTAAACTTGGTAACATATTGATGTGTCCAATACCATTTTCCAAAAATATCAACATCAATTTGGATATCCCCTACTTTTTTAAATAGTATACATCATAATGAGACCTATACCACAATCTAAAACACTGTATTTTCAAGTTATGGTAACTGACCTACACTGACTACACAGTGCAAAGTTTAACATCAAAAGCCAGCTTAATGTATTTACTGTTGTAGTTGTGACATTCTACAAATCCTCGCCTGAGAATTTTCTAAGTCCATTTTTGTCAAAATTGAGATAAGGGTTACATATACCCTCCCTTCACCTTTTAAAATTAAATTTGGTTGCACATAAAGCTTTATAACTGAAGTATAACCACTATTTTCAGTTCTCTCTCCAAAAGGAGGGTAAAAATTATTAAAAAAACTATTTTATGTGCTTTGTCCAATGGAATCAGTGGTTTAATGACACTCAGAGTTGCTAGGAGTCATGTCACTAGGGTAGGTGCATTCAAAGGTTTTAAAACTCAATGTATGTAATTTTTCTTTCACTATTGTTTGTTACTTTGTTGCAGCAATCATTAAAGAATTTAATTTGAAATTATGGGTAGTTTTACATGCATAATTATAATACACTAAATCTTTTTCCAACAAAATGGAGATAGAACATTTTATTTCTAAAACTATATGATGATTTTGCTACTTTTGAATGGTGAATGGCAATCGACATAAAGCATCCGAGAACCCCTTTGGGATGTTTAAGACAATTAAACTGGCTTAAAAGTACGAACAGAAGTTACATTGCTGCTGTTGTGTAGCAAAATGTAAATGTATGTTGCTAGAATTTGATTTTATTTAACCTAAATTCACCCTTCCTTATCCATTTGAATAAACAACATTACTGTGCAAGTAAGGGTACTTTCCAGTGTCCAGTTTCCATGGAATTTTACACATGGATAGATCTTTAAATTGTATGGAGTATGTTTTTTTGTAATCAGCACACTATCCTTAACCGTTTTCAGGTAAAAACCAAATGAAATATGTCTACCTTACCAAAATGGTCACTTCCTCTTCTCTGACTGACTGGAAGTTTTTACTCGTGGAGAGATTATGAAATTCCATAGAGGCCATGTATCTTCACTCCCCAAAATATCTTGCTCTTTCTGAGCATTCAAAATTTTCATGTAATTGGTCTTCTGAAAATCTACAGAAGAATAACCAATATTTCCCAGTCACCAAAATCGGATTTTGCAGAGTCCATTTGCAACAAAACTGTGCACATAGAGAGATGTTCAAATGCCATCATCACATGTTTGAAAGTTAGTAGTATCAATCATCCGTTTTGAGTTATGGAGTATTGAAGGTATACAGTATTGCCCTTTGGGGATGATTCTCACTGGCTGATGATGGTTTGATAGATGATGGCTGAAGGTTGTGATTTTGAAATTTCTCCTTTCAAATTAAGCAGTTTCAAGTCCTAAATGTGAACAAGGAAACATTTTATTTCATTTTGTGACTTCATTCCTCTATTTCCCTCCCTTCCTACTTGCGATCAGGAACAAATTGTCCTTTGGTCTCTCACTATTTATTTTTCCAGCTAGGATACAGACTCTCTCATTTACCCACCCCTTTTATCATGATATTCATTTTTCCATCTCACTTCTTCACAATATTCAGAAAGAATCTTATCCCCCCTCCCTTTGAACAGGAAAGGGACAGAGTGAAAAGCTGCCTGTCCATCCATCTGTCCTGCCCATCTGTCTGCCTAGCACATCCATCCATCTACTCATATGTCATCCAGAAGTGGCTCAGTTACGGATTGAACTTCAAACCAAAAGGTCCACGCTTCGGTCCCCACCAGAAGTAACTGCATTGTGGACTTCATCCTGACTGCTCAATGGGGAGGGGGGGGGGGGGCAGGGGGGGCACAATACAGCCTTCTATTAAGGCATACTGCACATTGATGGTGCTCTTGTCTTCAACCAATGTTAACCAAGCTTGTGTGGAGTTAGTACATTGGGGAGTCTGACAGGTGCTCACTGTTGCACAGTGGTTCTTTTTGAGTACTCCTGTTTCCTCCACCCATAAAACTGTCCGACCAAAGGTGACCCTGGCTGTGGAAATACTGCCGTCTACTAAGGCATACTGCACATTGATGGTGCTCTTGTCTTCAACCAATGTTAACCCAGCTTGTGTGGAGTTAGTACATTGGGGATTCTGACAGGTGCTCACTGTTACACAGTGGTTCTTTTTGAGTTCTCCTGTTTCCTCCACCCATAAAACTGTCTGACCAGAGGTGACCCTGGCTGTGGAAAGTGTTGTTAAACCCCAATAAATAAATTATGTTATAACATGAACAGTGGTTTACCGATTTTTATACAGCTGTTCATCTGAGTGGCCATATTGTGATATGGCTATGTCAACCTGTCTGTCTCTCCATTGATCCATCCATATGTCTAGGCATCAATCCATCCGTACATTTATCAATCCCTTAATATTTGTATGTCAGTGTAATAACCTGAAAACAACAGAGTCCAGCAGGTCCCATTTTTATGATGGATTGTACATGACTAAGGTAAGGTTCATTTTATTAATCCGTATTCTTGCATATCCAACATGACCACCGTGGCAGCCATCTTTCATTTTTGTTTATTTTCACTTGTCTGTTCAATAAATTGAAAAATGAATGATAAATGCAACACATTTTGTTATGGTGGATTGAGCACAACTACAATAAGGTTCTTCTTGATAATCACCATTATCAACTGTCCAACATGGTCGCCATGACAGCCATCTTTGATTTTTTGCGATCTAAAAAATGGAATGACCAATGGCTCTAATTGTTGATGACTATACGAAGACTCCTTTCGATAAACAGGTAATCTTAATAAACACCATTCAGGCAAATCCATCATGGCCACAATTGCAGCCACACTGGCTTTTTGGTATTTCCTGTCTGACTGAGCCATAACTTAAAAATGGAGTGACTGATGATTCCAATTTCCTTTTGGTACATTTTTGACTTTCAGAACATTCCTTATGATAATCAGCAATATGACTTATCCAACATGGTCATCATGGCAACCATCTTGAATTATTTTTTTATTTCTGCTTCTCTGTGCAATGACTTCAAATAACAAGAGGCCCCAAGGGGCCTTAATTGCGTACCTGACAAAGTGGTTTAAAGAAGTATTTTAGGTCACATTCAGTTAGTCATGGTTCATGAACACTACATAGGAATGAAGTCATGAATATATTCATAACTCTAGTGCCCATGTCCAATGATTATTATCATATGTCTTCCTGACTGTTTCCAATTCTATCAGCTGTAGAAAAGCACTGCCAAAAATTCCAAGGGTTCTTACATCACTGCAGTTTTAAAGGCAAATTTTATTGTAAAACATTAAGGAATGGATTTGAACGGACTTGAACGGCCTTGAACCTTATCTCCCCGCCCCCACCTCCCCTACCCCTAGAGGACCAAATATTAAGCCAGGGACTCAAATTGAACAAACTTGAATCTGAAACACCAAGAGATGCTATATACCAAAGATGAAAGGATTCTGGTTGGTGGATCTAAAGTAGATTTTTAAAGAAATCTCCTCATATTGCACTAACTTAAAATTTGGGCTCCAACAGAGAGCTCAGATATCAACTCAGGGACTTGATTTCAACAGACTTGAATCTGAACTGCAACCACCCAAATATTAACCCATGGATTCGATTTGAATAAACTTGAATCTGACTCCTCTAGAGATGTTGTATACCAAATATGAAAAGATTCTATTTGATGGTTCTGGAGAAGAAGATTTTTAAAGAAATTCCCTCATATAGCACAAAGTTAAAATTCGGGCTCCCGTAGGAAGCTGAAATATTTACCTAGTGACTTGATTTCAACAAACTTAAATCTGATTCCCCTGGAGATGTTGAATATTTTTAAAGAAATTTCTTCATGTTGCATAAAGTTAAAATCTGCCCAAAATATCAATTCAGGGACTAGATTTGAAGAAACTTGAATCTGCCCCCCACCCTCACCCCCTAGAAATATTGTGTATTAAATAGGAAAAGATTCTGACTGGGGATGTGAAGAATAAGATTTTTAAAGAAATTTCATCATGTATTTATTTATATTTATTTATTTATTGGGTTTAATGACACTTTTGAAAGCCAGAGTCACCTCGTGTCAGACAGTTTTATGGGTGGAAGAAGCCTGAGTACTCAGAGACAACCACTGAGCAATGGCAAGGAACTGTCAGGCTCCCCAACATACTAAACTCAACACAAGCAGGGTTAGCACTGGTTGAAGACAAGTGCACCATTGATGTGCAGTATGCCTTATTACACGAAGCAACTGCGCCCCCATGTGGGCAATGGGGGTGAACTGTCTTGCCTAAGGACACAACATGGATGCCACAGGTGGGATTCGAATGGAGGACCTCATGGCTTGCAGCCTGCCCCTCTACCTACTGAGCCACTGCACCCCCAGAAATTTCCTCATATTGCACTACCCCCCCCCCCCCCCCCCTTCCCCGAGATGTGTATACTAAATATAAAAGCATTCTGATTGGTGGATCTGAAGAAGAATTTTTAAAGAAGTTTTCTCATATTGCAAAATGTTAAAATTAGGGCTCCCAAATATTAACTTGGGGGCTTGATTTGAACAAACTTCAATCTGACCTCCCTAGAGATGTTTTATACCAAATATCAAAAGATTCTAATTTATGGTTCTGGAGAAGATTTAAAAAAAACATTTTTTTAAATATATGGGTACCATCAGAGTTATGCCCTTTGTGGTGCCCCCTGTGGGCGTTGCAACTTTATTTGAACAAACTTGAATTGACATATATGGAACATATGCACCATATTTGGCTCAATTTAGTCCACTAGTTTCTGAGGAAAAGGCGATAATGTAAAATTAATGCTGGACGATGGACAGACGGATGTGCGACAGGCAGAAAGTGATCAGGAAAGCTCCCCCTGAGGTTTGCTCAGGTGAGCTAAAAAGAATGACCAGTAGGTGCATTTTTTTCTGATGCATTACTAGTGACTGTAGAAAACTTCCTTTCAATAACCAGCATTCTGGCAAACTTAACATGGCTGCCATGGCTGAGCAATAACTTGAATAATAAATGACAATGCAAGGTATGTTTTGCTATGCAAAATGACTGAATTCACATTAAGTGGTCGTATAATAATGCCACACCCACAGCCCAGTAGTGGTAATTAATTTTGGTGGACTACTTTATATTTAATTTGGTGAACATTAAGGGAGTTATTGCCCTGTTGATTTGTCACTATCCACTCCACAGCCGGTCTTGATCTTCTTCATTTCATATCAGGTTTATGTGATTCATTACATCTATATGTTAAGTTTATTACATCAGACAATGATTGTGTAAGTCGTTTGATGGGTCACACTTTCTGCACTCCAGGCTTCAAGTGTTCGAGAAAAATACTTTATTCCCAGAAACACTATATTTATAAACAAACATGAACATACAGATGTTTCCAAAATCATCATCTAAAAGGTGATCAATCTTAATAATATTTCAGAACATTGTAGAATATTACACATAATACGACATAGGAAATTTGATTATTCTACACCAAAGGATGTACAAATGCCAGATACCCAAATCTTTGACCCTTGTTTTCTCAAAAAATGAAAAATGGCACTTAGAACAGTGTAATCCTCAGGCGATGAAATCATGAGACAAAATATCAGTCTGGAAAGTATTAAATATTTGGAAAGAACATTCCAATCTCCAAAATTATGAGGATAGAATACCCAGAATGTAATCAAGAAGGTGGATGATCAATATTTATCTAACAACTGTTACCACAGAAAACAAGACAGGGGGTGTGTTCAATCAGTGATCCGAATGGTTTGGCACTGTAGCATGCATGTAGCACGGATAGAGACATGTTTTAATTGCCCCACATCTGGCAATTAGAGCATGGTAAGGGTGAATTGATCTGAGATTAGAGCACAGAACCGATGGGCTCTGAGACAATCAAATCAAAAGTTCAAAAAGAACAACAAGATCAAATTTAACTGATGAATTACAATTTAAGATGACAAATTCAGAGGTACTGGGACACAGTGAGCAGGGCGATACATTACTTGCCAATTTGAAACTTGATATCCGACATTCAAACACTGTCTTAAATAAGCAGACTCAATTTTGAGATGACTAATTCAGAGATACAGGGACAGAGTGAGCAGAGCAATACATGCCTAGGCACAGGGTTCGTACAGGTTGGGAAAAATAAAATTCAAGGACTTTTTACTCTTTTTCAAGGACTCTCATATGGTGTGTAGCACCTACAGAATTTCAGCCGAAAGCACATCATTTTGTACTGCAAAGATTTTCATGGACGAACTTGAAGAGGATTGCACTTGCTGACTGTCTGTTTTGCCTCTGTTGGTACATCAGAGGTAGCCATTGAACTGGACGAATCAGATTTTAAAACTTTAAAAATGCCCATAGATGTAATTGTTTACTCAGATGATGTAAATTTTAATGCCATTTGATGCTTTTCGGTTCTTGCGTGCGATTTTATCAGACTTTCTCCCATGCGGCTTAAATCAATAAACTTAATACAAATACTGCACTTTGCTTTGTGTCTTTTCTCTTTCACACAGCCGTAACCAGTGTTTATACTCCGGGTTTTGAAGCCAAATAATATTAAATACACACTTTTCCATGTTTGACCTTATTATTCTTTTCAAATTCACTCAACATTAAAATTATTCAAAATAATATGGCTGCACAGGAAAATGACTGACGTCACAACCTTTCGTGCAAGCTGATGAAATCCAAAGTACTGAGAGTACAAAACCATGTGGTTAATACAAACCAAAGTACTGAGAGTACAAAATGGAGAAACTTCTATTCCTGGCTTGCGGTTTTCAGTCCATAAAATATAGTTTTTAATTTTTTTTTTTTTTTTAATAGAAATTCAGCACTACAGATATTTTAGAATGTCATAAACTTTATGAAAATTCAAGAACTTTTCAAGATAAATATTCATTTTTCAAGGCAAAAAATGGATTCAAGGACTTTTCAATACAAACATGAAATTCAAGTACTTGCCAAAATCAATTAATAATGTTTTAGTAAGCTGTAGGCATACAATAAATACAGAACAGCATTTGCTTTTCATTCAATATTTTCCCTCCACCCAATTTGATCTTGTGTAGTAAAAAATGACAGTTCAAATGCGAATGCTGTTCTGTCTATATCTTACATTCAGACACTGTCTCAAATAAGTATACTCAATTTTAAGATGACTGTTTCAGAGATACAGGGACAGAATGAGCAGGGAAATGCTTTCCTTGACAATTTAAAAGGGGCAATTTTTTGGACAACTGCATTTTCTAGAATGGCAAGCTTGAGTATCAGTGGGGCAACAGTAGCTGGTCAGTCTCTGAAAATGCTCTACTCTATAATTTTTAGGAATCTACTCCACCATAAATTAAAAAGAAGCTATGATCTTGAAGTTATATGAAGTTTAATTTAGGCCTTCTGGCATTATATGCCATTGCTTTGACATGGATATTTTCAGTTTAACCTTTTACTCAATGAATTGGTGGCAACCAGACACATAATTTGGAAATTCAACAGTTGTAACAAGTGCAATGCCAAGGGTGGCTATGCCCCCTCCCTACCACTTCCAGGCATAAGTCTTTAGTCATTTATCTTTGTTGATATTGAATTAATAAATATCTTATCTCCATCAAACAATAGTACCAATAGCAGATCACCAAATGTGTCCTTGGGACCCGAATGCCCCCACTTTGATAAACTATATTTAGGGGTTAGCAAGGTCCAAAAAAGGGGCATAATTCAGATGAAAATTATCACACTGCATGCAAAATCAAACTTGTCTGGTATATTGTCTACAGTAAGCTATATTCCGTGTTTGTTTGGAATTGAACACCACAAGTTACCATCCGGAAATCAATATCAACATGTCTTCTAAGTCGGAAATCAGCTAAAACACTGCCAAAAAATATCAGACTGAGCCCTCTATCACTTCCAACCTGTATTAAGTGGTTATAAACTTATGTATAAAATTTTGTTCCATTTCGATCAGTCAAACTGAAGTTAACATCCTGAAACCAAAAACAACATCTCTTCCAAGTGGGAAAAGGGCCATAACCCTGCCCAAAAATATCAGACCAAGCCCTCTATCAATCCCAACCTGTATTATGTGGTTATAAACCTGCGTGTAACATTTTGTTTCATTTTGTTCAGTCAAGCTAAAGTTATTGTCCAGAAGCCTGGATATCAACATGTCTTCTAACCTGGAAAAGGGTATCAGGATATTCCCCCCCCCCCTCCCAAGCCAGTCACTCCCTAACCCCCCCCCCCCCACAATTTTTTCCCCCTAAAAATTGTTTTTCATGAGACACTCCCCCCCCACCCCCCAGATATGACACTCCCCCCCCCCCCCCCCCCCCCAAATATTTGGACAGTTCCCCCAAGAAAGAAAAAAAAATAATATTGGATGTTTCTCTTTGAGAAATAATATCCACACTGAAGCTGAAATTTGCTGTCTGCCTCAGGGTTTGTTGTTTAAACTACTTAATAGCTGAATGAAAGAGAAGATTAATTTCAAAAAACAACATCCTGATTCCACGTCATATAATATTTGCAACAGACAAATAAATAAAATTGCTTAGTCAAGCCAAAACTTGGTATTTGGGTGGAACTTTTAAGGTAATTTGTATATTTATTTATTATTTCACTGGGGAATTAGTATATTTAATATAGTATATTTAATTATTACATTATCTCATAAACTGTCAGTGAATGTGAAATAACAAATATTAAGTTACGTATATGTATTTTTTTTTTCAGGTTGTTAGACAATTTGCCCAATTTGGGGTGGTGTGCCGAAGGTATTTCCATCAGGAAGTATCAGAGGCTGTGTTTTCCACCACACACAGGCAATATGGCAAAAGATACAAGAAGTATAAATTTTATAGTAAATTTCCTTTCTTATTATACCTACCGAAATTGTTTACAACAGGCTTGCACTACAGTGGAAGAACCTAACTCGGATAAAATACTCTCTATTTTAATCTTTCCCAAGATTTGGGAAAGAAAAGTGGTGTAAAAACACCACGAAAAAATAAGCCAAAACTGGGCTGAGCGCCATCGGCGCACACCCAGTATGGGACGCTCTTCCATAGTACAAATCCACGACTTCCGTAATAGTGCGCAATGCATCAATTTGTCATTCTTTTGATTCCGAACAACACAGGAGTTATGTGATCAGCGGGGAGGAAGGATTCTTACCCGAATAAGAAGACGGGAGGGCCTCCATGTAAACAATTTCGGTAGGTATAATAAGAAAGGAAATTTACTATAAAATTTATACTTCTTATCAACCTACCTCAATTGTTTACAACAGGCTGAATAGACAAAAGGCTGGAGGGAATCACATAACCAACCCACACATAACTCAAAAGCACTGGGACCATGGACAGAGGAAGAGATCCCTAGGCCTATCAAACCATAGCATCACAAACATTAGAAAAGCCAATGAAAGATGAGGCGTATGGTGAAGTGCGACTCACAGATAGAAAAGGGCAGTAACAGCACAAAGCTGGAACCGACCCTGAAAAAAGCTGAAAAGCTTGGATAGACAACATCCTGAGCCGAAGAAAGAGGGCCCCACGGGTCTCTGTCGGCTCCTGCAACTGTCGCAGAGAAAAGGAGAAAGTAGCATTTCTCCAGAAGGCTGCCAGTATAACATCAGTCATCCGACAACATGACAGAGTTATTAAAAGAGGAAGACAAAGCACGCACCTCGTGGCAGAAAAAACAATTGGTAATACAATCACCAGTAGCTAGACGAGCAGAAGCTGCACGAATAGCAAGACAAGTCCATCAAGAAATGGATGCAGGAGAGATCTGGCATGTGGGAAAACGCATATTCATCCAGGATAAAGGCGTGAATGCCCCCCACCCCCAAGCAGAGCAGCACCCAAGAAAGTGACCACCTTGGAGTAAACTGCAAAGTCCTAGGCCTTTTCAAGGAAAAGAGCTGAACAAGCTCGGAGAGGCAAGGATGAATGTCGAAACAATGCGGTATCACATAGGAAAAAATGTCTCCGAAGCATGGACAAGTACCCATTGCTGGAGACCCCCAGAAACAAACATATACCAGAAAATTCCGCAAGCAGAGTGATTGAAGGAGTGACAGAAGCAACAGAGTGATCGCACACCATTGACAGAAGAACCTTCCACCTAGCCACAGAGGCTAAACCAGTGGAGTGAGTGCCTCCTTGAAGAAAAGCAACTCCACTGCGTGTCTCGAAAAACCACTACGGAGGAGACAGGACCCGATAAAAGACATGTGCGAAGGCACAATGAAGTCGGGTCAATTTGAAAACCTCCCGGGCGACTTTGGCAAAGAAAGTCGCGAGGTAGAGGGAGACATGCCGGAACCGCCGCTAACAGAGAGTGGAGCAGATTGATCCACACCCACCGAAGCGTCGGGTGTGATTGAAAGGATTCGACGACTGCAGGTTCATATCTGGGTGAGAACCTGAGGTGGAATCGGAACCGGTAGGAAGGCGTAGCCGACAAGACCATCTCAAAGGTGGGCCAGAGCGTCCACGGCGAAAGCCAGAGCATCTGGACACGGGGACACGAAAGGGTCCACCGGATGGTTCCAACTAGTCACAAGAGATCGATGGAACCCGCCATGTGGAGCATCCACCTGGTGGAAATGACCCTGCCCTGACGGGACAGGGAGTCGGCTAGGACGTTCAGGCGACCGGGAATGTGATGAACAGCCACCCTGGCGTGGACATCCTGAGCGAGCAGTATAAGATCCCAAGCCAATTCGTACATTGGAACTGAGTGCGTGCCGCTCAGGTTCGGAATGTAAGCAACCACTGTCGAATTGTCGGACAACAGAAGGACCTGGCGATTCGACAGGTGAGGGATCCACTGCCTGAAACGTAGAAGAAGAGCAAGAAGCTCCTTCTGGTTGATGTGTAGAGCTGCATGATCCTGGTCCACCATCCCGTGAATGGAAAGACCTAGAGGATTCAACGTCGCACCCCATCCGAGATCGCTGGCATCTGCCGTCAGAATGCGATCGGACATGGGTAAGTCCAACGGAACACCCTGCGAAAGCCACTGGACATCCGCCCAGAGGAGAAGGTGAGGATAAAGATAGTCTGGAAACTGAAGCACCAGATCCAGAAAATCTACATTCGGCCTCCAACGACTGAGCAGAAAGTGTTGGAGAGGTCTGACACGCAGCCGACCTAGAGGAATGAGATCCGTCACCGAACAGCAGAGACCGATTAGCCGGAGAAAACTCCGAGTCGTCGCAGAAGTGGACTGGGTCAGAGTTGGAGCAAAAGCTGAGAGAATCACAGCCTTGGCCTGGGGAACCGCCACCAAATTGAATTGTGTGCGGAAAGCCATCCCCAGATGATAAAACGACCGAGAAGGGACCAGGTCTGACTTCTCCTCATTGACTCTGAAACGTAGCGATGTGAGCAAGCTCAACAGAGTGGCGACATCCGACTCCAGGAAGGCAGCATTGGAATGCCCCTGGAGGATATCGTCCAGATATGCCGAAGTAGTCACCCTGGACTGTGTGCGATGGAAAGCTATCACATGCGACATCAGTCTGGTGAAGGATCAAGGAACCAGGTTGAGGCCGAAAGGCATGGCCTTGAACTGGTAAACTCGCCCCAGAAAAAAGAACCTGAGATACTTCCGTAACGCCCAATGAATCGGAATGTGAAAGTAAGCGTCTCGCAGGTCAAAGCTGGAAGCGAAATCTCCCTGGTGAATGGAACGGAGGACCGACATTAAAGTCTCCATGCTGAACTTGGGAGCAATGATAGACTGGTTCAGGAAACTCAGATCGAGAACCGGTCGGAGTCGGCCGTCCTTCTTCGGCACCAAGAACAGGCAGGAATAGAAACCCACTGACCTAATGTTCTTGATGACCTCAATCGCCCCCTTTGTCAGGAGATTTGTCTATCTCCGTGGACAAAAGTTCCCGACGTAAAATGTCTGAAGGAACTGTGGTTGGAAAAAAGGCACCCCGGACAGAGTGGAGTGCCGTCAGAAAGATATTCGCAGCCCGGACCAAACAACATCTAACATCCAAGGATCGGATGTGATGGTGGCCCACGGTCTGCGAACTCTGCTATCCTTCCTCCAACCTGGGACGAGTCGAGGTGAGGACCTTCATTGCGAACCCTGACGAGGCTCGGTAGAGGAGAAAACACCTCTACTGAATGAAGAATCCTGGGAGTTCCCTCAAGACTGCCGATGCTTACCCTTACCCCTTGAGTAAGAAGTAGAAGCGGTGGCAGAAGGATCAGCCCCTCTTGCTTCGCAGAGGAAGCAGAGGGTACTTGTTAGGCTTGGAACAGCCCGTGCCTACCCTACAAGGCTGATCAAGCTGAAGAAAACAGCAGCTGATCGTTGGAATGACATAGGACGTCATCCCGGACCGTCAACACAGAATCATGGAAAAGTTGCGGACCTGCCAAAAAAGCAGATCGAAGAGTAGCGTACTGCTCCTCAGGAAGGGATCGGCCTGTGTCCCGCACAGAGTCCCTTCGAACTAATTCCAGATTAGCCATGTTACAGGCATGCGTGTGAGTAAGATGCATGAGCGCCTTGGACAGCACACGCAAAGGAGCCTGTACCTCGTCAAACTTATCTGAAGGCAGATAAGCAGCAAAAGCTGAGACGACGTGATCGGAGAGAGAAAGCATACCAAGCATCTCTCTCGATAAGCCCAATGTGGACTCCAGAGTCGTCATCGGAATGACGGCAGACTTGGACTTGGAAAGCCTGAGGGAATTGGAGTCCTGATCCAAAACCGTCAAAGTCTGGTAGACCGACGGATTGGCGGAATCGTAGGAACGATAACGCGCCGGAGGCAAAAAGGTGTCAACCCTGGTGAAGAACGGAGCCTTCATAGCCTTGGAACTTAGCTTGGATTCCAAGGCTGAAAATGCTTCAACCAACTGTACCGAAGGGCACGGTCGAAGATGCCCAGAAGCAGGTTGCTCCATAGACTGTTGGCGCGCGACCGATGATTGCGGCCTGGCTGACACTGTCGACTGGTTAGATGGTTTGAGATCCGGAAGGAACCCAAACACGAAATCAAGAGCTGCCCCCAAGTCCGAAGACTGCTAGCTCTCGACATCAAGCATGTCTGACTCTTCCCCTGAGTCAGAAGACACATAGCCCATCGTGGGCAAACCAGCTGATGCCTCCCATGGTGTCGGAACACCAGGGGATCAGAAAGCGGCCTGTTTCGAATCCCGGGAGGCGGCGCCATAGGAGGCGCCTGGAAACCACTCGCTGCCTCACTGGAAGCAACAGGAAGGCTCGTTGACAGAACCTGAGTAAGGAGAGGGCCTCCCTAAGCTCACTGCCCGTACTGGCCGGTTCGACAGGGGAACGAACCGGCAAAGTGGCTTCACCTCTGACCCTCTGAACCAGTGAAGGGTCATGATCCTCCAAATGACCCGACGTGGGACGACGGGTGGCAGCCGAAAACGTCTGAAGGCAGACGTGTATAGGGGTGCGACACACCCCGAGGATCAACATAGCAGGAACTCATGAGAGTCACCGCTGACCTCTGCAGGGCAGAAGGTCCAGGCTGCACAAAAGACGTTGGACCCCCAAAACTGGTCGTGTGGCCAGAATGAGTGGACGGAAACGCCACGGAGTTCATAGTGTCCCACTAAGAACAACCGAATCCAATGACAACTGTGGTGCTCGAAGGCGCAGAGACCACAGGAGAGGGTCCGGCCGGCAGCCACTTCCAACTTTGCCGAGTTGATACCCCCACGTCTACACAACCAGACACCGCAGCAGACCACTGCAGGTATAAAACTACTGTGCTCAATGGCTGAGAGGACACAGTATGGGGTTCAGTCGGCAGCCCCATTTGACTTCGCCGAGTGGAAGTCTGGGAAGGCTGAGGCCAAAACCCCACAACCACACTACAGACATCCCTGCAGACCCTGGCAGGGAGAAGCCGAGGCCGGCTAAAAACGGTGCCCAATGACGTTGTAGACGGAACAGCAGTAGCAGCAGATACGGCGGGAGCTGTTGGAACTGGCGGAAAAGCGGAGAGAGCCACCAGGCTCGGCCTCCAAAGGAGGAGTCACAACCCTAGTGACAGCCTCAGATGTCGACTGGAGAGGGCGCATAGTCCCGGAACCAGGCATCTCTACACCAGAAAACCAACAGCTCCCGCAGTATCCACCACGGTAAAAACACTGCACATTCCACACGGAAGGGGAATAACTCTCACCAGACATGGTCGAATCGGGAAGCCCCAAAACGACAGCGGTCCCCACCCCCCGCTGGTGCGGGAGGAGCTGCACATCCCCCACGGAGGAGAAGCAATTCTCATCAGACGTGGTCAAATCGGGCGACCCGAAACGAAAGCGTTCACCACCCCCCGCGGGAACGGGAGGAGCTGCACATCCCCCACAGAGGGGGTCAAACTCACACCAGACGTGGTCGAGTCGGGCGGCCCCGAAACGAGTGTCCCCCCCTCCCCCATGGGTGTGGGAGGAGCTGCACATCCCCCACGGAGGGGGTAAACTCACATCAGATGTGGTTGAGTCGGGAGGCTCCCGAAACGACTGCATTCCACACCACCCACAGGTGCGGACGAAACGGACACGAGAACGCACCAATGGCGAGGGCAAAAGGAATTGCCCTAAAGGAACCGAACTGGAAAGAACAGAGGTGAGAGCAGTAGAAGAAAAAGGTGAACTCAACAGAAACAGAAAGTAGAAGAACACCCTCAACTACGAGAGAAGGTGGCAGAACCCAGAAGGCTGACACCTACTCCAATAATTTTTTTTTTTATTATCAACCGAAAAAATTCATTGTCGAATCGCGATGACACGATGTCGCAAAACATTCGCGAAAACGGAATAGTAATTAATAAACAATGAGAAAGTGGTTGAAAATATAAACGAGAATATATAAAACACAGTCCTGTTATTATACGATCTTCAGATCCATAATTCCAGTCACAGGAAAACCATTATCCACGAGTTGAATTATCACCGTTTCATAATGCATATGGCGGAAACACATCCTGCTCGTGCTTCCGATAGAAAAAGAATGGCAAATTGATGCATTGCGCACTATTACGGAAGTCGTGGATTTGTACTATGGAAGAGCGTCCCATACTGGGTGTGCGCCGATGGCGCTCGGCCCAGTTTTGGCTTATTTTTTTGTGGTGTTTTTACACCACTTTTCTTTCCCAAATCTTGGGAAAGATTAAAATAGAGAGTATTTTATCCGAGTTAGGTTCTTCCACTGTAGTGCAAGCCTGTTGTAAACAATTGAGGTAGGTTGATAAGAAATAGGACTAGTGATAAGGATGCATTGCCTATTTCAGCATAACACAATTTGAATATTTCGTTACATTTTAATTTTTTTTCTTCCAAAAAATGTTACTTATTCAAGAATTTTTAAAAACTTTTTTTTTAGGTTGCTTACCAGCATCATGATTCAACAAACAAATTTTTGAAGAAAGTGATGGCTTGTCATTTCTCCCTGCTGAACATATTGGTACTGCATTTGAGAATTTAAAACTGTTTGCAAGTGGTTGCTATGTTAGGTAAAGGATTGAGCAAAACGTGAAAGATTTTAGTCCGTGAGATAACGTTTTGCAAGTATTGTCTCCTAGATGGGTCAGGTAATGGGTTGTTGTTAGGTCAGATAATTGGTGATTGAATTGCAATATATAACTTGATGTTTAGACATAATTTCTGCACACATCATGAAGGCGAGTGATTAATTGCTCCCTTAGTGAAACGTTTAGGCGACTGATGTTAAGTGAGAGCAATCACTTTCCTTTCCCATCAGTCCCTGTTAATTACACAGTATACTGACTATCAAAAAAAGCTTCTTTTCATGGTGACAGGCCAGTCAGAACATAGAGAGTAATAGCTTGGCTGGACTGGTTATGTGAAATAATTCATGAGAGGTGGGGGACGTTGTATAAACATGAATGCGCACAAGTGTTTTATAATAAAGTCTCTTGCCTCAAATGAATTATTTCATGTAACCAGTCCAGGCAAGTGATTACTCTGTTTATTACTTTTCATTATTAACGATAATTATATTTAATCCTTTACCTAACGTAACGGACAAAACCGCCCAGAGCTATTCTCAAAAATCGCCAATTAATTTTCATTATTTTTTCATTTTCTTGTCTCTAAAACATAGTTTATGACCATTCAGTGGAACGAGCTCATTCCAATGAGGGGTCATAACCTATGTTTTTGAGACAAAAAGTGAAAATAATAGTTATTCAAGAATTTTTTTTACAAGTGTCATCTGCTTTTCATGTTAGGTAAAGGGTTAAAAAAAACAATGAAGTCCCTGTTACACCCAATGCAAAGCATCTTCATTTGCGCGCACGGATACATCACCCAATTGTTGACTGCATAATTCACTTGTGAAGTTATCGTTTATAATCAAACACGGAAATACCAGTAAATCACACTTTGGAAAAAAATAAAGAACCTGAATACAATTGAAGCAATAAATAAACAAACTGGATCATCTCCATGTCATGGAAAGTTTTAATAGTTTCAACGGAGATGATAATTTGAATAATGTCCAATTCTAATTTTGCAAGATACAGCCAGTCTGTTCCTCAAACTTTTTTCATACTATAATATCAACTAAACATCACCATTAACAAAACATATAACAGAGGAAACATTTGTTAAATCAAATATTCCTTCCTGCGTGTGAATCTACAACTCATACCTCACAATTAGTTCTGAAAAATTCAATGGAAAATGTTGCCAGAGGTAAGTAGTTAACATTTTAATATCTATCTAGCTATAATAATGGCCATCAGCTTGGGAAAATTGTCAAATAAAAACGGGTACATCATCTACACTTCATATTCACACCATATACCAAGTTTCATAAAAATGCAATAAAATGTGCAGAAATAGTTAAGCAGACAATCATTTGTGAAATTTTTCTGTAAAAAGGGACATAACCATGGCAAAAACATTATGGCAAAATTTATCAAATCAAAAGTGAGCATGGTAGTCCGTTGGTGGCTCAATTGTTAGGGCAAGGGTAAACAAAAAGGTTGATGGTTTGATCCTGATCTGCATTGTGTCCTTGGGCAAGACATTTAATCTTGATTGTCCATGTGAGTGCAGGCATGGTGGGGCTGCATTCTAAGGTGTACTGCAGGTGAATGGTGCACTTGCCTTCAACTACTTCTAACTCTGTTTGTGTCAAATTAATATGTTGCAGTCTGACAGTTACTTGCTACCACTAGGTGGTGTTCACCTGACACTCCTGCGTCCTCCACCTGCAAAATTATCTTGACATATGATCTTAGCTGCTGAAAATGTCATTGAAGCCCAATACACAAACAAACAATCAAATCAAACATTCCTTTGTACTTCATAATTCATGCCAAATTTCCTAAAATCTGAAAAAAAATATACGAGTTAAGTAAGCAAACCTTTATATTGCAAAAAACCAGGAATAAATAGGTTTCCTACTCAGTCTTCACAAACGGTTTCATGAAATTCAAAAACAAAATGTATGAGTCAAGCAGACAAACTTTTAGCCCTTTACCTGATAAACTACTCAAAGTTTGCTAAGCACCAAATATTTGACACATCATTGTGAAATTTGCTTGTGACATATTTGTGATGTTTTTGGTGGATATGATTGAGGAATGTATTGAGAATGTCCCTAATGTTTACATTAGCTCTCTTCACAGGCAGACTTTTCATGACAGTCATGGAAAGCATGTACCCTTCAATTTTCATGATGTTTTTGTGTAATGTCTACATGTACATGACATGTGTAGGGCATTCAATCTTCATTTCAACACAAACCCTTGTGATTTAATGATTGAATACGGTAAATGCAAATGTAATACGACATTTGTCTGAAGCAGAAATGTGGTGGGCTGTAGGAATGGTGGAGCAAGGGGCTACCCATTGTCAGGTTGATGAAGCCCTTGGTGTGCTCCATACAGTGATCACCCGAGCCTATTTATTTATTTATTTATTGGTGTTTAAGGTCACATATTTTTGCACAATGGCTAATCATGACCACAACATGAGTATCAACTCAAGACCAGGGGAGTGCATTAATAAGCCATGTTGCCCATTTTAGAGAGGGTTTGCACCTCCCAAGCATTAGTGACAGGGTCCTATTTTACTAGTAAATCAGAGCCTGTTTACCGCATTGAACAGGCACTGCTTCACTTCCCGGGGTTCCCATGGGGAAATCACCAGAGCCTTGGCAAGGTTTCAGCAGTATGGCACACCAGTAAGATGGCATAGTGGTGGCAGAGATAGGGCAACATCTGCAGCTGAAGACCGGTTTTTGATCATTCAGGCCTGTAGGAACCACTTTGCCACAGCAAACCAGCTTCGAAATGACCTTCAGAATGCATCCGGGGTAAATGTTTTGATGCAGACTATCCGGGCAAGGTTGCACCAAGGTGGTCTCTGATTGAGAAGACCATGTATTCACATTCCACTGTCCCAGAACCACCGACATGCACAATATGAATGGGCCATGGACCACTTTGGATGGACCAGAGAAGATTGGCGACCTGTCCTTTTTACAGATGAGTCAGGGTACTGCCTAGACCACACAGATAGGCATTCAAGGGTATGCAGAAGACCAGGAGAGCGATTCCATGCAGCCAACATTGCTGAGCATGACCGCTATGGTGAAGGGTCAATCATGGTCTGGGGCAGCATCAGCAGAGATGGACGTACAGAGCTCTGTGCCCTTGAACTTGGTATATTGACTATACAGCTGTAAACTGATGAGATCCTGGATGTCCATGTCAGATTGTGTGCAGGTGCAGTGGGTGATAGATTTATTCTGATGGACGATAATGCCAGTCCTCATGTTGCCCATGCTGTTGGGGAGTACCGCCAGAGGGAGGGGATTGAGCGTATGGACTTGCCAGCAAGATCCCCTGACCTCAATCCAAGCAAACGTGTCTGGGATGAGTTGCAGCTTGCAATTTCAGCCCATCCAGTCCAGCCAAGAAGTGTCCAGGAGCTTGGTGCCATGCTGGTCCAAGAATGGAACATCATTCCACAAAGGACCACCAGGAACCTGATTGGGAGCATGAGAAGGTGTTGTCAAGCTGTAATTAACAGTTATGGGTCTCGTATTTGAAATTGAAACCATATCAATTCGCTCCTTCAACTTTTTGGCAAATTGATAAATTTCCTCTTTTACCAATAATATCCATTTTATGGTTATCGATGTCAAAAGCTAAATAAAAATGTCAAACACAAATAAAATCTTAATTTGTGTACTTAAGTCATTAAAGATATAATTATATAAAAAATATATACACTTTTCATTACAATATTTCAACTAAAACGTGAAACAGGTAGTTGGATATACTTGGTGCTTAGCAATCTTCGAGTAGTATATAAGAATCAGATGACACTTGCAAATATAATCACTGAATAACTACTTTTTGTTCATTTCTTGCATCAAACGTACAGATGAAAAAAAAAATCATAGGCTCTGCTGCTTCACTTCCCAATTTTCTCTTTCTTTTCAGGGCGGGGTGGGGGGGGGGGTGGGGGGGGGGCAACCCTCACTCTTACATCCATAAATGAAAGCCTACAAATTTTATTCACATTAGCTGTTAAAGAGTTTATTTTACCTGTTGCCTGACATCTGCACGAGGAGGGGGGGGGGGGGGGGGGGCTCATGGGAATGTTGCAATAGACCTTACAGGGTTACATAATTTCTTTGTTTTATTTGGTTCTTGTTTTTCTTTGGGGGGGGGGGGGAGGTGTGGGGTGGTATACAAAAATAGTGATTTATCACTATGGCATATTTTTATATCATACAAATTGTATATTTATTTATATCTGAATACAAAAAAAAATGATTCAAAATACATACGTGGACATCCAGGTAGATTATCACAAGATTCCACTTTTTCTGATGGCCCTGAACAATTCAAACCACCATTTGCCGCCTTTGGATTGTTACATTCTCTTGTTAATGTTTTTGTAGCATTGCCACATGTTGCTGAACACTTACCAGCAACCCATTCACTCCATCCTGCATTAACTGAAAAAAACAAATTTATGCATAAAAGTTTGCAAGAGGCAATAATAAAACCTAATAATTTATCAATGAACAAAGTCACACCACTTACAGTCTTTCTCAAAAATATATAATACATAGAGACTATCAACACTTCAATGGACAATGAAATTATTTTACAAGTGAGATATTTCAGACATGGCTAAACTGCACATGAAGCTATCTATACCAAATCCCAAAGGGTTGAGGATTATGTTTTTCAACCCTGTAACTAACATAAAAAGCAGACCTTACTTGCCAATAAAATTACTGAATAACTATTTTTTTCATTTTTGGCATCCAAAACATAGCTTACAACCCCTCATTGGAACATGTTCAACAAGCACATTCCAATGAGGGGTCATTAGCTATTTTTTTAGACAAAATATGAAAAAATAATGAAAACTGAATGTTGATTTTTGTGAACAGCACTGGCCGTTTTTTGCCATTTCCTTGGGTAAAGGGTTAAAGCATGCAGAAAAATAGTGATGAACCAATAATCGGAATGAGCAATTGGAACCAGCCGGTTATGGGGCATCTACTTTTATTATGATAACTAGCAGTAAAAAACCAGCAGTTTCCAGTTATTCTCTATTTAACACTGACTATTAAAAATCCCTTTGATATCTGACCATTTCAATAAAGTTTACCCATTAAAAACGTGTGTAGTGCATACATTACGTGTACGCTCCATTTAAATCCCCCTTTCGTCACACCCGGTGAACACATTGTCTTCACGGGTCCACAACCCCCTTTGTGAGGCTAATTAAAGATGGCTGGAAAATCCAGACATCAAAGGCGGTTCGTTTTCTTGATGAAACCGAATTACTGATATCCAGTCGCATATGAAAAACATTCTGTTGTTATGCAATTAATACATCAATTCGTTTTCAAACATGATAAAAATGAATGTAGACTAATTCATTATTTGTCCCCCAATAGGAATCAACTATTTATTTAAACAAAAATACAGCATAAATGATGGACAACAAGGTTGATGTGAATGCGAATTAATTTCAAGCACATTGATAACAAGAACGCCCTCATCTTAGCATTACGTGTACATTGCATACAAAACCGCACTTGTTAATACCCCGTCGATTGTGTAGAAACGACCGGGTATGAAAAGCTGTTTTAGTGCGGTCATGTGAGAAGGATTACATAACCAATTAATGTTTGGCAAGAAAAATCTTTCAGAGACTGTCCCTGATTAGCAATTATATTGTTCAGTCAGAAAATTTCTAAACCCTACATTTAATACAATATTCAGATACAAATGCAATATCTTTCATTTCCCGAACTCTGTACATCGGTTTTATATAGGAATTGAAAAAATCCGTTCGTTAATTCATGAGATTTTCGATTTGTTTTCATATTAAAATAAAATTTTCGCTGATATATGATTTGGATTCCCCCCTCGCCCCCTATGTATAATCGAGGGTCGGATTGTCTCCGTCGAAATGATCTTGTCTTCATTCATTCTCGTAATGCTTCATCTGTATTTTTTAAATGAAATTATGGAATAGAATGAGTATTTCAGTGAATAAAATGTGTTCTTGGTGTACGGTGTTTTTGAAACAACAATGTGACAGTCTTGGTGGTACATCCTGGCGTTTCGCTGTGGCAATAGCTTTTCCGATACGGGATTATGGATTCTATACTGTACCGAGTGCCCGAACATTTCAAAGTTAAAACCCGGTGATTTAATTTTTATTGTAGCATGAGCATTTTACCGAAATAGTTTAGATGAACTAAAATGAGAATGTATTATTCATTAAAAAAATTAATCGACCAATATGCAGGAAAAAGCATGAAAACCGCTAGCAAGCTTTCTGTTTTTACCCATTGTCAACAGCCAAATTCGGCCAGCACTATACACAAAAATCTCCATTCAAATTTTACTATGTTTTAAATTTTTGTTAAAAAAACCTAGCTTATGATCTCTCATTGGAACAATCTCAATGATCGCGGTAAAGGAATGTCAACCAAGGTTTATGTGCGGGGGAGTGGCACTTGTGATGTGACAGGTGTTGCTCCCCCGTACCCGTTGTTGGGGGAGGGTGGCTTGTCGGTCCCGACGATGGGCGCGGCTATGCACGTTTCTCAAATTGTGGATATTACATGCATCTGAAGTGTGAATATAATGCAGCCTTATTTTGCATTCTGGGCGTTAGTGCCACAGGACGCCAGGCTATGACGGAGCCATCGTGGGCAGTTCGGGCTCCGCGCTTGGGCTGTGTTTCCGCGCGTGCATCAATCTAGGAAGTCTAGGATAAACAAGATGTAGATTTTTTGTGGCTTTTAATAGATTGAATTTGGTTGATAGTTTGTAAATGTTAGATGCACGCGTGTTAATGGCAGCTCAGGTGTGGATACCGGGTGAGTCCGCTTTAATGACACCGCTAGCAGCACATTCTCTGAGGTTGCGTTTAATAACTCTCATTTGTTGGGTGTGCGTTCAGCTCAGTTTGGTTGAAACTCTCTATCTCCCCCTCTCTCTTTCTCTCTCTCTCTCTCTTCTCTCTTTTTGTATACCTCCATTTCATGTTTAAACAATATTTTACATAGTGCAAGCAACTGCCTGCAATTTTTTTCAGATTTTCTTGGAAAGCAGCTTAACATAAGCTAATAGCTTACTGCTGAATCCCACCCATACATCTTGTACATCAACTATGTTGAACTACCTTTATGCATACACCTGTATTACAAGTCTCCATGAACATTATGTAATTATCATTTACCTGTATGTATTATATTATAATTCATGAATAAATATTGTTTAAACTAAGGTTTATGTTGTTTTGACCTGTGATGGAGCACTGAAAGGGAAAAAGATTCCCATTCCGATAAGGCAAGCACTTCGAAGAGGTTTCCCCGTTGTGTCCTTCCATTACATCCTGGACTGCATCGACAGTACAAATTGTTTACCAGCAGAAAATTATCAGTAAAATTTACCGAAAAATGTGTCCATTTTAAAAGATACCACCCTTGAAAAAAAATACTTTGACAGGACACGCAACATGATCAGTGACATGAAAAAAAAATGAAGAAGAAAAAAATAAAAACACCGGTCAAACTTATCTCCCCTGGTCGAAACAGTTCTTTGTACTTTGTTTTCAAAAAAAGAAGTGAAATTCTAAAAAAAGGACCCCTATTAAATTTTAAAGAGACTCGTGAATTGTTTGTGTTACTTCACAAAAATTGGAAGCAGTTATCTCCTCGCCAAAAAGATAAATGTCACCAGCAATGGAGAAACGAAAGTTTAACCAGGGAAAGCTATTTTTTAAACAAGATAAAAAAAACACGAGTTGCATGAGTATAACCAAATCACATCTCCCAACCACAAAAAAATTGTTAACCACCCCCCCTCCCCCCCACCAAGTTAAATTATTCTTGTGTGTTTAAACAAACACATGTTCAATGGATCACTACCTCGCTCAAGAGGTGTGCTGTCTTGAAATATTTGGGGGGGGGGGGGGTGGGGTTCATTGCATTTCCACAGAATTTCTTAGACAATAATGTACACTGTGATAATATTTAATAGTGCTTCTTTCCCCATGGCAATGGGAAGTGAAGCAGTGCTTATTTACTATGGTAAGAAAATTCCGCTTTACTGGTGAAATAGGACCTGGTCACCAGTGCCTGGGATGGATGCCCACTAAAATGGGCACCAAAGGGGTAAACAATCGGCTAAACTTGACTTTAGACCTTTGTTGTGGTCACAATTTATTTATTTATTGGTGTTTAATGTCACTCTTCTGCAATTAAGGCCAATTGTGACCGGTGGGCACAATTAGCCATAGCTGATGAAAAGTGACCTTAAACACCAATAAATAAATAGCTAATGCTTCTTGCAAAGTGTCTAGTTTGTTAACACAATTTAGTTTGTGTGTGCAGATAAGTGCAGGGAGGATTACAACCAAATCACACACAGAGTGAATTATCCACTCAACTTCAATTTACAGGCGCCGATAAACAGCAGACATGCAAGCAAATTGTCTCTTGATGGATGTGTAGATAAATCTGGTATAAAAAAGTATGAGTTCTGTAAAACATTCACTTGACAAGTGATTTGGTAGTAGTCCACCTGTCACGTACTGAGAATTTTTACCCATTAGTACTTGAGTGCTAACTTCATGGAATATTAGCAGAGATTTTCTATTCAAAAGTGGAAACAAAACCCGATCGATATTATAGTGCTTTGAAAGAGTGCTTGTGTATATATTTATTTTAAAAGATAATATATTCTGTCATTCATGTGTGCAAATGTTTATAGATACTTGTAAAGCATTAAAGTCAGATATCATTAATTACAAAACCCGATCGATATTATAGTGCTTTGAAAGAGTATTTGCATATATATTTTTTTAAAATATAATATATTCTGTCATTCGTATGTGCAAATGTTTATGGATACTTGCAAAGCATTAAAGTTAGATATCATTAATAAAAAAAAATTGCTTAATAAAGTATTGTTTGTTAAAATCATTCATCCCATATAATCAGTCAACACAGCTGACTGTCAATAAGATCATCATTGACAGCTGCACTTGTTATTGTTGAAGTAATTACCATGGATACTAAAAAGTTCCCCTCAAAGCCAATTAGCTTATCCTATTTTAGACACCCTATTATGCAATTGACTAGTGGAGAGGAGAGAATATTTTAAATGGACTGTACACGTAATGTAGCAGAAAATTTGTGGATTAGCAGAGCAGAGATACATTACGTGTACAGTGCATTAAAATTTTTAGTCCAGTTCAGCAAGCTAATTAACGCCCACCTTTGACTATAAATAGATTCCTCACTAAACTGAACTATTTCATCTCCATGACAATAAACAACCCAGCTGTGTTTGTAAATATTGATGGAAGCATGCTTAATTAGTTTGCAAGTCGGGGAGGGGATTGGAAATGCAATAACAAATGGCTCGACAAAAAACCAGACAGATTTGTACCATGGGGGTAGGGCAGTAAATTCTTTTTTTTTTGGGGGGGGGGGAGGGTCAGGATGCCCCCCCCCCCCCAATATTTTCGAGTAGTTTTAATAATTTGTCTGTCAGGTTGATAAACCTAGCTTTGGTGTAAAAAAAAATCCAGCTGTGTTTTCAAACCTGGGCCAGAGGTCTGCAATATATATATATTTTTTGGCCGCACGCATGAACATACCACACCAAAAAAATTAAATTGTTTACATTAGGTCCAAGTTTGGACTACCCAGAGCCATGGTCGGACCAACAATTTGTTAAATAATGGTTCTTCAGAGTCGCCAAACACCTAATAATTTGTGCAAGACAATTCCCGACCGGGGGAGGGGGGAGGCTAGATATTCCGGGAGGTGGGGAGGGCCAGACAAGAAATGCCATTTAGCTTATGATCCCGCATTGGAACAAACTCCTTGAGCTCGTTCCAATGAGGGGTCATAAGCTATGTTTTTGAGACAAAAATTTAAATTTTCAAGTTGTTCAATAATTTATTTTGCAAGTGTCGTCTTCTACCCGTGTTGGGTAAAGGGTTAACTGGTGATTTTTAAAAAATAAATTTTCTAAAATTTGGAGACTTAATCATGTTATCGGTTTTCAATTTCGGAGTTTTCTTGATCATTTTTAGAAAATGTCATTCTACATGTTTTAACTGGTGATTTTTTAAATAAATTTTCGAAACGTTGGAGATTTAATTATATTTCAGTGCTTACCACAGGTGCTATTTTCCGAAGGTAGGCCACTGTCTTACAGTGAATAGTATTTAATTATTATATGTTCTCTTCTTTTTTTTTGCATCTTTCAAATGGACAAGCTGAAGATGAATTGAACTAAAATGGCATAGGTCTAACAATTATTTGGTACAAATTGTGAAAAGTTTGAACATGACATTTGGACAAGTTTTGAATGCAAAACTTCCCATATTTTTATTCATGGGTATATTCTTGATTAATAGATGATTTTCCTCAATCAATAAACGTAAACGGGCAGTCAGAGGAAACAAAGAAAAGATTATCACACCTTGTCGAAGATACTGACACAAAACAATTTACTGCAGTAGTCTTTTCTCTTTAAAAGTAAATAGTTAATTTAATCGAATTAATTATGACAAAGATGACAATTAACTAGCAGAAAATAGAAAACACTGATAAGCATTTTAGGAAACATTTGTACAAAGGCAAATAATACGTTTGCAATGGATTTTTTAAATAAGGGGTGTGTGTGTGAGGGGGGGTGCCTTTTATAATCGGAAATGATGTTTTGGGGTGCAGCCGGCCCTGTGAGCCTACAGCTAGTCTGCCCCCTACCATCGCCGAATCTCCGACACCTTTTTCCGATGAGAAAAATACAAAGAAACACAACAGGATAGAAGGGCTATGTTTTTCGTTCTTAAGGAAAACGTCTTTCCAGAGTCGAGTGACGGATCCAGTCATCCAGACCATTGCTAAATGGTGAAATAAATAATATCCTCCTACCTCCCCACGGTATAGAAGCACTACCCCCCCCCCCCCCCCCCCCAGTAGGCCAACACACACAAATATATGAGTATTTCCGTCCCCTCCCCCCCCCCCCCACACACACACTAGCATGACCATTTTTCCTTGCTAGTGAAAGCCGCTCTGATATTTCAACATATGGACACTGAAACATCTCAGGCTGCGAACCAGGTCTGAAACATCCCAGGTGTGAAAAGTCCCAAGATCCACCACACACAAACATTCCCTCTTCGTTCATGAAATTTAATTATGTATGTAAACTGCAACTTTCAAAGATTTCACCAACTTACCTTATAAAATCGTAAATCAGAATTTTTCCCAATTTATTAAAAATTACTAAGATTTTTTCCGGTCAATGTTTCACCGGCAAATACCATTTAAAGATTTTGGTAAATTTTTTAAAACAGTTAAGTTTAAAGACCATAAATAAAACGAATTTCCAGGATTTATTAGAAATTATTTCACATTTCCATCGCGCAAAAAAACTGGTGGTTTGTTTTATCATCAAACCTGTTTATTCCTATTACATTAAATAAATGTGTATATCTTCAATATATTCATAGTAAGTTTCCACTTTCCAACAACTATTCTTCGTCTCAAACTGTTTTCAAATATTGTGACCAGCTTCACGTGTTTCAGTTCAAATTTAGGGGTGTCGCTCATATCTGAGCCGGCGTCTAGTTGGATGACCGAGTTTTGTAGGTGGGATTAGAATCGTATCTTTGTTTGGTAATCTGAAAAAACAATCCACGGATTAAAACGTCATATTATAAACAGATTTTCTTCATACACATCTGTCAAATTAATAGTTTTATAACATTTTGAACTTGTTGAACAAAAAAGTGTCCTTTAGTTTTGAATTCACTTGCACCTGTTTGAGAATTAACTCTCGTGGTGTGACTTCATGCTTGGTCGTAACGATATTGTAGTTAATTGTCTTTGAATGGGATTCTCCAGTGGATATTAATAGTAATGAAATCGGGGTCGATCACCCCGACTTTATCACTTGAAAATTGGGGTGATGAATCGGGGTCTTTAATGCAGTGTACACGTAATGTTACAGAATTTACCAACTGCAATTGGTACGAGATCGCCACTATTTCCCAGCTGATCAAAGTCACTGGCCTTCAGTCATGATGCTGTACAACATTGCATTGGGTACATGTAAATAAAATGTGTTCAGCCAGTAGTCTGTAGTGCTTCATGATGCAAGTGTCACAATACAATAAGTGATTAAAATTGGAGAAAAAAACACTCTTTTTTCAATGACAGATGATTGTTACGCAACATATAAGTCACATGACTGTCACAAACACAACTTCACAACACACATTAACATAAAAATTATTATTGAATTAAGACACAAAGTATGTGTGCTCAGTATATTCCTGGTTAATGCAGCCAAGTGTAGTGTGTCCTTACACAAAACTGTATTAACACTATTTACCGGAATAAAACACAAATTTCATAAGAGAACAATATTATATGACTGCATCGTTTATAACGATCTTTACCCCTCCCCAACTCCGAAAAATGCAAATATTATTTTGGCTAATATTGCCAAGCACTAAATATGAATTCTCTGAGAAATTATGTGGTATTAAGCTTTCTTAATTGGTGATTTATCAACGAAATTCTGTAGTATAACAAGCACCAACAGATTTTCTCCTGTGTCCTATTTCAACCATCAGAATCGGCATAATTGGCAAAGAAATAATCGGTAATCAGTTCATAGCATGTTTTGAATCAGTTCATCACTACAGAATAATTTGATCAGTTGTAAGGTAAACATTTGATTATCATACCACTGGCCATACACTGTATGCACATAAAGGCCATATCGAGTTGTATAAAAGTATGTGTTATAAAAGAAATCATTATCTTCCATGAAATAAAATGAGTCAGTGAAATCTGGAATGAACATGAGGAAAAAAAATTGAAATAATAATTGAACTGAATGTAGAATTCAATAGTGCAAAAAGGAATGAGAAAATGAGACCAGTTATTTAAAGAATACAGTGTAAACCAACCTGCTGAATAGATATGAAGAGATGAAAATTTAAAAGAATAAAAATAATTTAAACTTTAATAAAAAGGTTAATTTTCTTCACAAACAATAGAATTTTATGCGACTTTGTCGTGTAAAATAAGTTTTTAAGAAACACTGCAATAAAGTACTGCCCATTTCATTGTAGGCAGTCAGGGTTCCTGCAGGCAATCACTGATGAAATTCAAGGCTATTAAAGGCCATTTCTTAACATTTTTCAGGGCCCAAAAATATTCAAATCGAAGGATTTTCGCAAGTCCTAACAAAGACTCTGGTCATTACACCCACCCACCCCCACTTCCCATTAAAGGAAATTCTCTGGTTATTACATCTTCCTCCCACTTCCCTCCAGAAGCCCATTCTCAATTAGGACTCCACTTTCACAAACTATGGCAAAACATGAGATGCGCAATTGGAGATGCAGGCATCAAGTTGTGGCTACTCTCTTCATACACTATTGAAAATAAGAAGAGTCATAGTGCTGCATTTAAAATTCATAAAAATTTATGCTAATGAGCACAAAATTCCTAAAAATGGACTAATTAAGGTACATAACTATGTAAGGAGAAATCAGACCAGGCCAGTTTTCGAACTCACTTGAGATATTACTGTAAAAGACCTGTATGACAATTATCAGTCAAATTGGAGAATGTTTGTTCAAGTTATTGTGTTAACGAGTTCAAAATTTGTAAAAATTGACTAATTAAGGTCCATAACTTTGCAATGAAAAATCAGGCCAGGCCAGTTTTTGAAATCACTTGAGATATTATTGCAGAAGACCAGTATGGCAAACATTAGTTAAATCAGAGAACGTTTGTTCAGGTTATTGTGCTAACAGTGCCAGGATGCCCAGACGCCTGCCCAACTGGATGCTCATAAGCCAAGATGCCTTGACATACGTACATTGACAGTTGCCAAACCATAGGTGTCATTGCTAACACAACTCGATCAAAAACTACAGTTACCAGAAAGCGCTTCATTGGAATTTTCATGTTGTGAACATTCAAGACTTTTTAAGGCCTCCTGCCCATTTTCCAGAATTTCAAAGCCTGGAATAGCCCTTAGTCAAGTTCAAGGCCATTTCTTGAATCCAAACAGTATTGTGTGAGACAATACCATCCTATGTATCAGAGTTGAAAAATTAAACATTGACAAACAAAAATGGAAGAAGTAAAGCAAAGCAGTTTGTGTAATGCTGAAGTTAGAAAATGAGAATGGGCTTTGAAAATGAGAATGGGCTTAATTTTTTTTTAAATATGATGATGAAAGATAAAAACCTGGACAAAGATCTTTAGAGCAGGCAATTGTCTCCTCTGATTCCCCTTCACACTCTGCTCCATCATTTACTGGTGCTGGATTGGTACAGCTCCTGTATCTTACCATAGTGCCATTGCCACATGTTACCGAGCAGGATAACTCTTTCCATTCAGACCAATTGCCATTCTCTGCAATATAAAGATTGAGGTTTGAATAATTTTAAAAAACACAATTTATTTTACTGCCCTGGAAAGAGGTCTAGTAAATCTTAATTTTTTTAAGCAAATCAGGAATTGAACTGAATGTAGAATTCAATAGAGCAAAGAATATCAAATCAAACAAAATCTTGATTCACCTGTCAAACAAAACCATCAGAGAGTTCTTTATATAGTAATGTGACCACAAAAGTGGTCGCTTTCCAGGGCTTATATTTCAACGAGAATCTGAGAATTGATTCATGCAAAGATTCATGCAACAAAACCAGCAAGAATCCATGTTGATTCTCGCTGCACCTCTTCCAGGATTCACATGAAAATAATTCAGTTCATTTAACCCTTTACCTTACATAGTGGCATGAAATTAACCAATTTAATTGAGCAGGTTCCAATGACGGCCTTATTCATACAATTTTATTGACAAAGTGTCAGGATATTTCAGGTCATGTTAGCCCTGTATTGATTAATTTCATGCTGATAGCCATATTTGTAAGCTTTTATTGGTAAATATTGTTTATTTTTTTTTAAATTATCAAATTCAGTTTATGCTTTAAAAATTAAAAAAGCTGTGCTTGGTAAAGGATTGACATGTGTTATCAGTATACAACAGGGATTCAACCATTCTGGCCTCATGGGATCCTGGGACACTCATAGTTGGTATGGATTCTCATAACCATTTTCGCCAGAATATAAATGGATTCTCTCAAACTAAGATAAAAAATAGGCCCTGCTTTCTCAATCTGGGTGCGATCTGTCATGAGACTGTTATGAAATGAATTTTGACCAATGAAGAAAAACGAAAAAAAATAATATATGAAATTCAATGTTCTCTCTTTAATTTTTTCTGATTTGTAAAATTCTGTAATACCGGGGGAAGAAAAGCGAACAGATAATTTGGATCACATTGAGACTCTTGTAACAATTTCCTTTGTGTTTTTGTAATGCCATACAAAGTAGATCTTCTGTTTCTCAGGCCACTTGTTTGTAAAATTGCATGTTGGCAACAAGCCTCAATATAAGCAACCTGTCATTTGCAAAATGAAGCCCTACAGGGTGCATTTGCTGATGCTATCCCATACAGTAGGCCAATTTATCCTCTAGGTTCATATCTCTGTTTTGGCTTGAGACCTTGATTCAGACTGAGGTTCACAGAGGGTAAATTTTGTGATGCTACCCTGCTGTGCAGGGTAGCATCACCAAAGTGACCCTCTGGAACCTCATTTTGCAGCTGACAGCAGTCTGCTTATTTTCATTCTTGGTTGGCAATTGCTCCCAACGGTAGCCTGAATTGGAACTTAGAGCATTATGAGAAATATAATTTAAAAATCCTCTTCTTTGGAAACATCAATCAGAATATCTTGATATTTGGTTTGCATTATCCTCAGCTGAGTTAGATTCCAGCTTGTTACAAATCAAGTCCCTGGATTCATATTTTGGCTCTCTATGGCAACCTAAATTTTAACAAAGTACAATATGGGAAAATTTCTATAGAAATATTCTTCTTCAGAACCACTAGTCACTATCTTTTGATATTTGATATGCAGCAACATCAGGAGATTCAGATTCAGGGATTGGATGATGTTTGGCGTGTGGACGCTGTGTGGGGTTGGGGGTATGTACGTAAACAAGTAATGGCATTACTTAATCCTTTCAACACTGTGTTCCTTATGAGATTGCTGCATAATATTGAAACATGTACTAACAATTTTAAAGTTACATGTAAGAGTAGTTTGCAGGCATTTTAATTTTTTTTGTTTTAACCCATTTCCAACAAATATGGTTCAGCACAGGATATTACCAAATTGCACATCAGTGATGTGGTTAAAGGGTGAGTCAGATTTCTGTAGTTTCTATCCATTTGTATTTTGTAGTCTCACATTGAGATATCAAGAAAGAATCAACAAAGTTTTCACAAGACTTGGAGCTCTGGTTTGCACAAATTAACCCTTTACCAAATGCAGTCGAAATCAAAATTCATTATTTTTAATATTATTTTTTCCAATTTTTCAAAAACTATTGACAAAACCATGTCATGTGACCCCCTCATTGGAACAAGCTAAACAAGATCATTCCAATGAGGGGTGAAACGATATGGTTATGTTGAAATTGTTTGAAAAATAATCATTTTTCAACTGTTGAATTTGCATTCTATGCAAGCAGATGTGGGCAATTCGCTGGGTTAAGTCATCAAACAAAGTTGGAAGAACTTATAGGGATTGTTAGCCTTTAAAAAATTTTGTTTTTTTTTTGTTCAGCGTCTCATTTACAGTTTTTAAGCTACACTCATGAAATCTGGCACAAATATTAAGGACAATCTGGAATGCAATGTAGTGGAACCACATTTTTTTATTTTTGACCTTTATCCAAACCAGTTCCCTTAATATTTTAATATCACCTCTTCTTTCAGGTTGCTGCCTTTCAAATTTTTGAAATAAGGTCTACAACAAGAAACATATAAAATGTGGTGGCATGCTGGGAAATTCCCAACCAATATGGCCACACTCTGAGGTGATGTCATAAAGGGTCTTAGAGTAAAAAATTAAGTTGCGTCCTACTTTTTTAAAATTTCACTATGTTGTAGAGCTAAACGAATTAATAGATAGCTGTTTTTGTTTTCTGTTCGATTTTTTGCCTTTATTGACATTTTCACGTCACAAGTATGTCAGCAAGTAACTTGCATGCTTTATGCTGTCTCATATAATTGATGTGAGTCAGTATGACAATGTTTGCCTGTTTTGGAACAAGTTTGTTCCTTTGTTGACCCATATACAGTAGTTCAAAAGTAATGGTTAATCAATCAATTACTGTTTGGATCAATCAAGATGTTGATCATTGATTAATCAATTAATCGGTTAACCATTTCAGCTCTAAATATTTTGTACATTTCCAACTGAAAACACTAATTTTCAACTAGAACTATCACTGAAGGTGATTAATACCCCCGCTTTGGGTTTTTAGAGGAATGCACTTCTGATCTTGTAGGCGAAGGCCATAAGGAAATGTATACATAAAGATCATTTTTTGTTGTTGAAATTTGTATTTGCATGTGGCCTTCCACAGAACAGCACTGAATACTTAAAGAGCCCACACATATATGGTTTATATTTGGAAAAACACATTTACAATGTGCAACATGTATTCAAAATCGGTTCATTAATGTAGGAGGAGTTGCACACACAAGAATCCCATTTGAAAACCCATAATAAATCCAAGTTAAAGGGAGATAACCTGGTTAAAATTGTCGCAGATCAAAAATTTGGGAATATGCGTATGTTCCCTTAGTTGAGATAATGTTTGAAAGGTTTCGTCAAAATTGATTGATAAATGTAGGAGGAGTTGCACGCACAAGAATTTCATGTAGAAACCCATAATAAATTTAAGTTAAAGGGAGATAACCTAGTTAAAATTGCCACAGCTCAAAAATTTTGGAATATGCGCATGTTCACTTAGTAGTGATGATGTCTGTAAACTTTCGTCCAAATTGATTGATAAATGTAGGAGGAGTTGCGCACACAAGAATTTCATGCAAAAACCCATATTAAATCAAAGTTCAAGAGAGATAACCTGGTTAAAATTGTCGCAGATCAAAAAGTTTGGAATATGCACATGTTCACTTAGTAGAGATGATGTTTGAAAGGTTTCATCAAAATCGGTTCATTAATGTAGGAGGAGTTGCGCACACAAGAATTTGTTCGAACGGAAAGACATAATAAATCTAAGTCAAAGGGAGATAACCTGGTTAAAATTGTCGCAGATCAAAAATCTTGGAATATGCGCATGTTCACTTAGTAGTGATGATGTCTGAAAAGTTTTGTCCAAATTGATTGATAAATGTAGGAGGAGTTGCGCACACAAGAATTTCATGTAGAAACCCATATTAAATCAATGTTCAAGAGAGATAACCTGGTTAAAATTGTCGCAGATTAAAAAGTTTGGAATATGCACATGTTCACTTAGTAGAGATGATGTTTGAAAGGTTTCATCAAAATCGGTTCATTAATGTAGGAGGAGTTGTGCACACAAGAATTTGTTCGGATGGAAAGACACAATAAATCTAAGTCAAAGGGAGATAACCTGGTTAAAATTGTCGCAGATCAAACATCTTGGAATATGCGCATGTTCACTTAGTAGTGATGATGTCTGAAAAGTTTTGTCCAAATTGATTGATAAATGTAGGAGGAGTTGTGCACACAAGAATTTCATGTCCGGAAAGACATACGGACGGATGTACGGATGTACAGGGCGATTCCTATATAGCCCCCACTTTTTCGAAGCGGGCGTATAATAACGCACAGCTCAGTATAAAAACACACAGCCACCATGAAATTTTAAAGACCTTTACCTTCATGATGGCTCTATTTAATGCTTTTGTTACAATTTCAAAATTAACCATTTATCCAAAATAATGTTGGTTTGACGTTTTTTTCATTAACATTCAATATGTGGCAAATTCTTGAATGCCCACACTAGAAATTTAGGTTATATTTTCTTCAATAAAAACCTTATCTAAGACTAGAATCACCTTTCAGAAGAAGAAAAATTTGTATGGGCTGCCGTTAGGGGTGTCATCAGGGCATCAGCATCAGAGAAATTCAAGTTTGTCTGATTTACATGAAATTTTAGCATGTTGAAGAGCTCAAAAAATAACTAGAGTGATGTCACGCATGCAGCCAGACTGTCCCAGGAATGGCAATGCTTAGACGCAAAATAGTCGGAGCCATTTTTTGTTAACAGTTTACCTAACGAATCTGCCATATCTGCATTCGTGATATACAAAATTTGCTATTCAAATTTTATTTTTTCATTTCTCTACTTCAAAACATACCTCATGACCTATTAATGGAACAAACTTGATGAGCTTGTTCCAATAAGGAGTAATAAGACATGGTTAGAAGTAAATAAACAAAACTGTCAATGACACTGTAGCTTAACTTGTGTGTTGTATTTGATGAAAAGGATAATGTTCAATGTTTATGAAAGGATTATGAAATAAGACAAGAATTGTGATAATTGGGAATATGTTCATTTCTGGTCCCTGTATGCTATGTTTTTGATAAAAATAATATGTGTACACTGTACTAAAGAGCTGAGGGGTGGGTTAATATGACCTCACATTTAATGTATGTGGCCCTCACAGTTAACATATATTAACGAAAGTTACCAAGTTACAGTGAAATTATTCCAAAACTAGTCATCCTATCAAGTTACATTGAAATCCCTTCATAAATATGGCCTGTAGACTGTGCTAAAGGTTTTCGGGCTTCAGGCCCCTGTAGCCGTCAGTTTCCCTATTGCGTCCAAAGGGGACGTTCTCATCTAGACATTATATGAAGTCAACCTACCAAGTTACAATGAAATCCCTTCATAAATATGACCTGTAGACTGTGCTAAAGGTTTTTGGGCTTTGGGCTTGGGCAGCCATCATGGTTGAATGATCGCAACTAAAAGAGGACATTCTCATTAGGGCATCATCTGGAGTGATCCTACGAAGTTACAATGAAATTCCTTCATAAATATGACCTGTAGACTGTGCTCAAGGATTTTGGGCTTCGGGCCCCTGAAGCTGTCACAGTTGACCAATCACGACCAAAAGGGGATGTCATCATCTAGGCATTATATGGAGTCAAACTAACAGGTTACAATGAAATCCTTCCATAAATATGACCTACAGACTCTGCTAAAGGTTTTGGAGTCTTGGGAGCGGGCAACCATCAAAGCTGAATGATCGCGACCAAAAGGGGACGTTCTCATCTAGACATTATTTGGCGTCATCCTACCAAGCTACAATGAAATCCCTTCATAATTATGACCAGTAGACTGTTCTAAAGGTTTTCGGGCTTCGGGCCCCTGTAGCCGTCACATTTGCCCAATCATGTCCAAAAGGGGACGTTCTCATCTAGACATTATATGAAGTCAACCTACCAAGTTACAATGAAATCCTTTCATAAATATGACCTGTAGACTGTGCTAAAGGTATTCGGGCTTCGGGCAGCCATAATGGTTGAATGATCGCAACCAAAAGGGGACATTCTCATCTGGGCATCATCTGGAGTGATCCTACAAAGTTACAATGAAATCCCTTCATAAATATGACCTGTAGATGGAGCTCAAGATTTTCGGGCTTCGGGCACCTGTAGCCATCACAGTTGGCCAATCACGACCAAAAGGGGATGTCTTCATCTAGGTATTCTATGGAGTCAACCTAACAGGTTACAATGAAATCCTTCCATAAATATGACCTATAGACTATGCTAAAGGTCTTTGGGCTCAGGCAGCCATAAAGGCTGAATGATCATGACCAAAAGGGGACGTTCTCATCTAGACTTTATTTGGAGTCATCCTACCAAGCTACAATGAAATCCCTTCATAATTATGACCTGTAGAATGTTCTAAAGGTTTTCGGGCTTCGGGCCCCTGTAGCCGTCACAGTTGCCCAATCGTGTCCAAAAGAGGACGTTCTCATCTAGACATTATATGAAGTCAACCTACCAAGTTACAATGAAATCCCTTCATAAATATGACCTGTAGACTGTGCTAAGGTTCCGCTCCACAGTTTCGCACTATTGCACAGGGGTGAAATTCTAAACAAAGGGCGTATGTTGAAACTAAGGCCATGTAAAATAGAGAAATATTTTTAGTATCAGATATATGATTACATTAAGCTTTTTGTTGGACAAGAGAATTTGAAGTTTTGGTCTCAAAGTTGGAGTCTGATACATAGGGGTAAATTCCCAGATGAATTATGGGAAACAGTGGCTTCGAAAAATTGGCTATTTTTTTAAATGTCATTTTTACACGGGTTTGTTACCAGACAGGTAACTAAAAAATGAGACGGAAACATAAAATTTTTTTTTGGCATTTTAGAAACAAGGGATGCTCTGCTCCAGGGGTGGGTAGGCGGGGTTGGTGGGAAAATTCTGCTTTTGAGGCTGCTAGGTGGCTGAAAATGACTGGTTTCGGTATTTTTTCAGGCAATTTTTCAGGTTGAAGTCTTGCCTTTGACAATAAATAATTCCACCCACATTCAGATTGTTTATTTCTACTTAGTCAGATAGTGTTATATGTTTTTTGTGGATTTGGGAAATGTAACACATGTAATGGGTTTGGTAACTAAGTTACAGGATATTTGCATTTGAAGAGAGTGTATGGCATGTCACATTTGGAAATGCCTGGAAAACTGTGGAGCGGAACCTTAAAGAGCATTCTGCCGACGGTGTCAATTCTTGAACCAGGAAGTTCCTTCTTTGTGTTTGAGTTATAAATACACCATTTTTCAAAAAACTTTTCATTATTTCTGGTTTGTGTGCTATTGTTAGTAGTAGATGACATTCATCAAGTGATATTTCAGCACAACTGGAAGGAAATAAGTGGAATTTTGAGAAATTTATTGATGTAGCCTAATTTCGCACTTGTTTTGAATTTTCTTCAAGATTTCAAAAACATAAAGGTAGAGCACTGCCTTTCTTAAACACCGAGCCTTGTATTTATGACAGATTTATGCAGTTATGGACAGCCTGGTTGTTACTGTTGACCAGAGATTTGCAGTCATGGTGTCTACTTTTTCATTTGGTCATTGGTGTCATGTCTGTGTGTCATCCGTCCGTCAAGCTGTTCATGCTTTCATATCTAGAGAGCAACCCCCCCCCCAAAAAAAAAACTATGGTTATTAGTTCTTATTGTTTTACATTTTGATTGTATTTAACAGTGCTATTGGCAGGACCTGGGTACTCAATGTGGCTGGTGGTAATAACAAAAATACTATCTGAAGTGGCTCAGAGAAATCGGGGGGAGGGGGGGTGTGGTGTGGTTGTGAAAATCGGGTAAAATTGGCTGAAAAAGCTATTCGGCAATCAGGAAGGCCATGCTGTATCTTTTTACTGGTTGAAAATAGAGTCTTGTGGTTTTTGTTCATTCAACTCAGGATAGACTCCAGATTATTTTGCCTGAGTGAAATCCAGGGGGAGATCACTCTTGTTTTCTCTTTAAGGTTCTGCTCCACAGTTTCGCACTATTGCACAGGGGTGAAATTCTAAACAAAGGGCGTATGTTGAAACTAAGGCCATGTAAAATAGAGAAATATTTTTAGTATCAGATATATGATTACATTAGGCTTTTTGTTGGACAAGAGAATTTGAAGTTTTGGTCTCAAAGTTGGAGTCTGATACATAGGGGTAAATTCCCAGATGAATTATGGGAAACAGTGGCTTCGAAAAATTGGCTATTTTTTTAAATGTCATTTTTACACGGGTTTGTTACCAGACAGGTAAATAAAAAATGAGACGGAAACATAAAATTTTTTTTTTGCATTTTAGAAACAAGGGATGCTCTGCTCCAGGGGTGGGTAGGCGGGGTTGGTGGGAAAATTCTGCTTTTGAGGCTGCTAGGTGGCTGAAAATGACTGGTTTCGGTATTTTTTCAGGCAATTTTTCAGGTTGAAGTCTTGCCTTTGACAATAAATAATTCCACCCACATTCAGATTGTTTATTTCTACTTAGTCAGATAGTGTTATATGTTTTTTGTGGATTTGGGAAATGTAACACATGTAATGGGTTTGGTAACTAAGTTACAGGATATTTGCATTTGAAGAGAGTGTATGGCATGTCACATTTGGAAATGCCTGGAAAACTGTGGAGCGGAACCTAAATGTTTTTGGGCTTCGGGCTCGGGCAGCCCTCCTGGTTGAATGATTGATGATCAAGGTTTTCGGGCTTCGGGCACCTGTAGCCGTCACAGTTGACCAATCACGACCAAAAGGGGATGTCATCATCTAGGCATTATATGGAGTCAACTTAACAGGTTACAATGAAATACTTCCATAAATATGACCTTTTGCCTATGCTAAAGGTTTTTGGGCTCGGGCACCCATCAAGGCTGAATGATCACGATCAAAATGGGATATTCTCATCTAGACATTATTTGGAATCATCCTACCAAGTTACAATGAAATCCCTTCATAAATATGACCTGTAGACTGTTCTAAAGGTTTTCGGGCTTCGGGCCCCTGTAGCCGTCACAGTTGCCCAATCATGTCCAAAAGGGGACCTTCTCATCCAGACAATATATGAAGTCAACCCACCAAGTTACAATGAAATTCCTCCATAAATATGACCTGTAGACTGTGCTAAAGGTTTTCGGGTTTTGGGCTCGGGCAGTCGTCACGGTTAGGACATGATACCCAAATGGGGTAATTCTCATCTAGACATCATAAGAAGTCATCCTACCAAGTTACCATGAAATCCCACCATATTAAACATGACCTGCAGACTGTGCTAAAAGTTTTTGGATTTCGGGCTTGGGCAGCCATCAGGGTTGACGGATCATGCCCAAAAGGAGATGTTCTCATCTAGGCATTATACAGAGGCATCCTACCAAGTTACAATGAAATCCATTCATAAATACAACCTGTAGACTGTGCTAATGGTTTTTGGGTTTTGGGCTCGGGCAGCCATACCGGTTGCCCGATCGTGACCAAAAGAGGACGTTCTCATCTAGACATGACCCCAAACCTGCATATGAAATTTTGTGATGATCAGATAAGAACTGCGGGGTGTAGCCCGTGCTAAAGGAAAATGTGAACAGACTCATAGACTCACAGACTTCCGCATGTGTGATGGCAATAGCTTATCTTGACTATGTCAAGTTAAGCGTAAAATGAAAAAATCTGAGGTTTCAGAAAAATAATTTGTACTGTCTTCAAGTTGTGTAAGGTAAAGGATTAAAGATGCAGTACATAAAGCAATGTTGGGCTATATGAATCAATTTTCTTTTTTGCATGTGATGACTCCCAATCCTTCAAAATGCATTTTGGGAACTAGAGAATTGTAATTTGTTGGACAAATTATGGGCTTTCCCAACTTTTTAATGTGAAAAGGCAAACTGTATTGTACACAAAACTATTGATCAGTTTTGAAAACAGAAAATTTAGTGGAAATCAAAGTTTTTGTGATGCTACTAGTTTTTATGCAGCCAAAACAGATATTTGAGATACAGCAGGACACCAAAACATTTAACACAAAATTTGCTCTTCAATAATTACAGAATATTTTCAAAGAAAGCAAAACAAGCGATGTCCTTTGTGCTTTGGAAAAAATTAGTACATATGAATTATGGGCGTACAGGCCGGGGTTTCATGAAGGACTGTGCCCCAACCCACCCCTGAGTCAGGAAGGAGCCGATTTTTCAGCCAATATGCCAGAAAATTTTGGACAATTTAGTTGTCAGAAATGACCACAAAACATTTTGGTTTTCCACACAAAATGTTGTTTTCCTATTTCATCACTTAGAAGTAGCAAATAAACTGACCATTATACTGTACAAGTTGATTCAGTGGAACCGTATCCACGTTAATATTATTCATTTATAATCACACAAGTACACATAAAGAGCTCTATTACTGCATATTACGGGAGCACGGTGGCTCAGAAGGTAGAGATGATTGTTGCAATCCAAGAAGTCATCAGTTCGAATCCCGCCTGTGGCAACCACATTGTGTCCTTGAGCAAGACACTTCATCCCAATTTAATTTCCCACGTGGGGGGGGGGGGGGGGTATTTTTCAGGGGGGGGGCATGATGGCGATGTGTACCAAGGGTACTTTGAGGGTGTACTTGTCTTCAACCAATGCTAACCTTGCTTTTGTGGAGTTAGTATGTTGGGGAGTCTGAGTCGCTTGCCATTGCTCAGTGGTTCTCTCCAGATACTCAAGGGGAGGGAGACCACCCCCCCCCCCTCCCTCCCATACCCACATTTGGCATTTCCTCCTGAGATTCAACTTTTTGGGGCTAAAAGGGTTCATTCCCCCCCCCCCTGAAAAATAACCCTGTACGCCTATGCAATGAATACCTGGACTTGAATAAATACCTATATTATGATATAGCTGTAGATGCTGAAAGTGACCTTAAATATCAATAATTAATTTATTCTCTATCATTCTGTCTGTTTGTGAATGTGTGGGATTTGTCAACAAATGAGGGTAAGCTTCCTACTCCATGATTTCACAATTTTTCCAACATATCTGTTTCAGATACAATGAAATACATGTAATATGAGTTACTGTCACAGCACAAATTAGTTGTTTATTTGATATGGTTTAAACCATCTAGAGAGCTAGTATACACAGTGATGGGTACAGTTCAAGTCAAAATGAGTTGATTAAAGGGATGTTGAACAGCTTGTTAATATTTCTTGCATTACATTACTACTTTGCTATTTATTGACAGATTGATTGATTGATTATTTTATTTTTTAAGGAAGGATTTCACAGAGGGTTTCCCTGACGGTATTAATTAATTGGTGTTTGTGGTCACATACTTATCCACAATGGCTAATCATGACCATGACAGTTTTACGGGTGGGGGAAGTCGGAGGACCCAAAAAGAACCACCGATCATCGACGAGCAACTGTCAACTCAACATTCTAATTATGTTCAAGCTCCACTGAAGCAGGGTACCAAAGACATGTGCACCATTGACATGCAGTACGCCTTAGTACATTGCATCATCGTGCCCCCATGTTGGCAACCGGGATAAAGTGCCTTGCCAAAGGACATTACGTGGGTCGTCCCAGATAGGGATCAAACTCGGGACCTCTATCATAGAAGTCAAACAGTCTACCACTGAGAAAATGTGCTTTCTTTCCTGGCGGTATTCATATTTGTACGGCCAAACTGGTGTTGGATAACATGGAACACCAAAACATATAACACAAAATTTGTTCCCCATTGATTTTTGAAAGCAGTTATGGAAACCTCAAAGAGCTCTTTCCTTTTTGTTTTTGGACAAGTGAGTATTCACTCAAAGTCATTTTTTGCAGAAAGTGCTATTTTTAAGTGGCCAAAGCACATGTTTCATTAAGTCCCAGAACATAACTAAAGCTGGATTTATTGATTAAACATCTCTGCATATAGCAAAGCAAAGTGTCTCAAATTAACCCATTCCAAAATGATAGTAGAGAGTAACCAAAGTTGGATAATTTGGGTATTTCCAAATGGTACACTTATTCTCACTCTCATTATTCTTGAGGGTTAAATCTGAGATTGAAAAGGTATACCAATCTTACTCAGGGAAGGTGAGTACAGAAAAGTACGAAATTAATCAGAAAATGAATTTTGTCTGACGGTACTAATATTTGTATGAGCAAAACTGGTACTGGATTTATTTATTTATTTATTAGGTTTTAACAACATTAACAGCCAAGGTCATATTATGTCGGTGACAGTTGTATGGGTGGAGGAAGCTGGAGTACCCAGAGATAACCACGGAGTAATGACGAGCAGCTGCCATCTCCCCAACATAGTGCCTCCGTACTGTAGCACAGGCAGGGTTAGAATGGGTGAAGACATGCGCACCATCGACGTGCAGTATGCCTTAGTACATGGCGTCATGGTGCCCCCATGCGGACAGTCGGGGTGAAGTGATCGGGACATAATTGGAATATATCCTACAGATACAATGTCGGATATACTCCAATTATGTCCCGATCATGCAAGGCAGCAACTTGAAATTCTCAGAATGTTTCCTACTTTCCCTGCCCGACAGTTTAGTATCTTTGTCAAGTGCCGAGACCGCGTGGAAATACCGTGGATCAGGTGGAAACCGAGGGCACGATTCGTCCCTACTTTATTCTCAACTCAATGTCTTTACCATTCATTATTTACCTGTCGCCGGCTGAGTTAGGTATTATATTTGTCTATTTGATGAACCTTTCAACCTTAACTATTTGCGGCTTCATGTAGCACCCCTGAAAGGCCACTGCACAGTTACCAATATATTCAGGGATTGATTTTACGAAAATAACAATTAGTCCGACTATACCCACATGGGAACTCCTAAATATGCCAAGGGTTAAACTTTTGATAATGATGTATAAAACAGAAGTTGTCATGCTATGCTTGCTGCATGCAGGCATAGAAAACATTCAGCGCTCAATGAATTAGGAATGGAGTAAATTGTCACTTAAACCTACGAAATTCTGAAAAATGAGTTTTTTTCGACGGCATCTACCATTATGCATCTGAGACAGGGATTGCGTTAAACTTTACAGCAACCTTATAACAGAAAATATTCTTGGAATTGAACTGTGAATCCGAATTTCGAAAGCATTTTCGGATATTCTATTCCAAACTACCACTGCACGCTTATCAATATTCAGTGATTTTATGAAAATTAATATTATTCAGACCATACCCATATGAGCAGTCTCAAATCTGCCAACGGTTAAACTTTTACTAATGACATATAAAACAAAAGTTGCCATACTGTGACTGCTGCATACAGCCATAGAAAACATTCAGCGGTCAATCAATTAGGAATGGAGTAAATCGTCACTTGAACTTACCAAATTCTGAAAACGAGAGTTTTTTTTGGACTGCACCTATCTTTATGCAAACAGAACGAGCATAAGGTTAATCTTTACAACCAAACTTACAACAACAAATATGCTCGGTAGGCAATTGTAAATATGAACATGTAAATCATTTTTCGATATTCTTTTCGAAAATGGAAGAAAAGTGAGCTCCAAATTAGCCAATTTTATGAAGAATTTTAGGGCACTCAAATTCAAGGCCCGAAAACTGGGTGAAGGTTAAAACTTTGATTAAAATATATAACAGCAAAACTGCTCTTGGATGAAGGCCCAATCCTCTCATGGAAAATGTTTTGAGACAATATGGCTCCAGTACTCAGAAAGTGCATGTAAAAGTTGGCTAAAATAACAATTATTCTGACAGTACCCTTATGGGAAGTCTCAAGTCTGCCAAGGGTTAAACTTTTAATAATAACATATAGAACAAAATTTGTCATACTTTGACTGCTGCAAGCAGCTATAGAAAACATTCAGAGTGCATGCAATTAAAAATGGAGTAAATTGCCACCTAAACTTACCAAATTCTGAAAAAATTGGATTTTTTTTGACGGTACCTACTTTTATGCAACCAGAATGGGATAGGGTTAAACTTTACAACCAAACTAACAACAGCAAATATGCTCGATAGTCAACTGTGAATACGTACATGAAAAGTGTTTGAAATTAACCCTTTCCAAAATGATAGAAAAGGCAACCAAAAATGGCTAATTTTGGCATTTTCAAACGGTACTCTTATTTTTGGCCTCATTGTGCTAGAGGGTTAAATCTGAGATTAAGAAGTGAACAGTAACTTTCTTCCACAATCATTGTTGCATCTAGCCATACCAAAATAATTATTACAACTACCTTGTAATTAGAAAAAATTGCTCTTGAAGTTGACGAAAATAACAAATATTCCGACAGTACCCTTATGGGAAGTCTCAAATCTGCCAAGGGTTAAACTTTTAATAATAACATATAGAACAAAATTTGTCATACTTTGACTGCTGCAAGCAGCTATAGAAAACATTCAGAGCTCAAGCAATCAAAAATGGAGTAAATCGGCACCTAAACTTACCAAATTCTGAAAAAATTGGAGTTTTTTTGGACGGTACCTACTTTTATGCAACCAGAATGGGATAGGGTTAAACTTTACAACTAAACTTACAACAGCAAATATGCTCGGTAGTCAATTGTGAATACGTACACGAAAAGTGTTTGAAATTAACCCCTTTCAAAAATGATGGAAAAAGCAACCAAAGTTGGCAAATTTTGGCATTTTCAAACGGTACTCTTATTCTCACCCTCATTGCTACAACGACCTTGTTATTAGAGAAATTTGCCTTTGAAGTTGGTCAATTTTGAAGAAAAATTCTATATTCAAGTCATTTTTGGCCAGTGGGGGGGGGGGGGGGGGGGGGGGGGGTAAAGTTGAAAGATGTGAGTGGTGATTGTGGTATATCATATTATGCTCTAAATGTGTGGAACATTTGAGCTAAATAACTGTAAACAATTTTGAGACATTCGAAAAATGGTGAAATTTGGAAGGTTTTGGCAGAATATTTTGAAAACACGCGTTTTCACAGATATGACGATACCACATTTCACTAGATTTTATGAGATTACATAAGTGTGCCACATTTGGTCAAAATCGTACAGCTTGTTTTCAAGCAGTTCAACAGACAAAATTCAGGGAGGAAAAAAAAAAAAAAAAAAATAGAGAAGAAAAATTTTGAAAAAGAAGAATATCAATAGTCTTTCCCAAACTGGGGAAAGCCTAATAATTGCCTAAGTGACATTTTGTGTATGTGTGTGTGTGTGTGGGGGAGGGGGGGGGGGGGGGGGGGGGCAGATGTGAAACCTATATTGAAACCTGGCCTGTATTACAAGCTGGAAAATAAACATATCAACTTTGGTTGAAATCAAATAATCCAAACTGGAGTTATCAGTCGGAAACCAATTGTTTTCAGACAGATGAATGGACCGACAGATGGACGGACGAAAGTCATGACTATAGCCCTGACTATAAACAGTCAGGCTAAAAATGCAGTTTGTACCAAATAAAAAATATTGCATGAATTGCCCTGGGTGAGGAGGAGGTGGGGTGGGGGATGAGGGGTGGGGGTGTGTTAAGGAAGTCCTTTTTTTTCCACATGTGGTCAGTCTAAATCCTTCAGAATGCATTTTGAGCAGAGAAAAAAAAATTCTTAACTGGCACCACGGAGGTGGGGGTGGGGGGTGGGTGGTGGTGTTTGTCTGGGTTTTTGACCACAAACATTAACCAAAACTGTAAAAAAGCATTTTTGACGAAAGAAAAAAAGAGTGCCTAATTGGCCCCCCGGGGGGTGGGGGTTACGCGAGTTTAAAAAAAGGTTCCACATGTAGTGAGTGTAAATAGTTCAAAATGCATATTTGAGGAAATGAAAAAAAAAGCCTAATTGGGGTGGGGGGGGGGGGGGGGAGGACTACATAAGTAGTCAACATAACCTATGTTTTAGAGACAAGAAATCAAAAAATGAAAAAATAATGAAAATTAATTTTGGTTTTGGTCATTACGTTAGGTAAAGGGTTAAATAAAATAATTATCATTAGTAATGAAAAGTAATAAACAGAGTAATTGCTTGACTGGACTAGTTACGAGAAATAATTCATTCGAGGCGAGGGACTAAATTGTAAAACACTCATGTGCATTCACGCACTCGTGTTTGTACAACTTTCCACACCTCTCATGAATTATTTCACGTAACCAGTCCAGTCAAGCGATTACTCTCTATATTCCAGCTGCAAATTGCAATTGCTAATTACTTCTCTTAAGCTACTTGGAGATTACATTTGGCACATGCTGGAATGAAATAAAAATTGGCAAAGTACTCTCCTCCCCAAGCATTGGTAGCTGCATCCTATTTTACCAGTAAAACATAACTTGTTTACCACAGTAAACAAGTACTGCCTCTCTTCCCAGAGTTCCCATGGGCGAATACCATCACCTAATTAAATCATAATCGGTATACTGCAAATTCAGTTTTACAAAAGTATAACAAGGGCAACGCAAATCATGGCATATATCCCCTCCTGCAATATCATGGATAGCATTATGCCATCAAAAGCATGGCATGTGCCTGCAGCAATCTGTACTATTATAAACAAGCATGGCAAAAATTATTTCAATCCAACGAATGATGACAGAGCTAGAGCAGCAAATATGTTGGATGGACACATTTTTCAATCATCCCCTTAGTTAAACAAGGGCAAATAACACTGTAAACTCTGATGCAAAGATATTAATTCTACTGTAGGATCCATTCCCCTATGCTGAGGAACAAGCATGGTAAAAATTATTTGAATTCAAAGTAAGATGACAGAGCTAGAGCAGTAAATATGTTGGACTGACACATTTTTCATTTATAACCCCCCTAAGTTAAACAAGGGAAAATAACTCAGTAAATGTTTACGCAAAGATATTAATTCTGCTGTAGGATCTGTTCCCCCATGTTGACGGACAAGCATGGCAAAACTTATTTGAATGAGACAAATAATGACCGCGCTAGAGCAGCAAATATGTTGGCCGGACACATTTGCGTTACGCACGAACATACGAGGCAAAAAATATTTGAATCTGACAAATAATGACCGTGCTAGAGCAGCAAATGTGTTGGACAGACACAATTGTGTTATGCACGAACGTATATGAATGTACGAACATACGCAGTTCTCCACTGGATACCCCTTCCAACCAAGTTGAGGGGCATAATAATTACAATTTGTTTATCTTGATTTACAGGAAATGATTTTATTTCACAAGTGGGGATTATCATTGGTTTAAATTTGGGTCTTCTCCCTTTTTACTGTCCTGTCTGCCCTCACAACATGGCTTCTGGAAATTGTAAATAAGTCCCTTGTCTCTGGATTTTTTTCTGCAAATAACGATACACATGCTCTCATTACCCCACAACTCAAAAAGCCTGGACTTGATCCAGACGTTTTCAAAAACTATAGGCTGGTATCAAACCTTTCGTTCATCTCCAAACTCATTGAATGAGTAGGTGCCATCCAAATCCATCAGCATCTCAACAATGGTGGTTTTTCTGAAGAATTTCAGTCTGCATATAGGCCACAGTGTAGCACTGAAACAGCATTACTATGTGTTCAAAATGACGTACTTTTGTCTATGGATAAACAACAAATATATCTGGTGTTACCAGATCTTAGAGCAGCATTCGACACAACTGATCATGCCATTCTCCTGGAAACACTACAAAGCTATGTTGGCATTACCAGCATAGCTTTAGAATGGTTCAGATCCTATCTTACTGGCTGGATGCAAAGTGTCAGCATCAATGGTTATACTTCAGAGAGGCTCACTCTGAAGTTCGGAGTCTCCCAAGGCTCTGTCCTAGGACCCCCTTCTCTATGTTATCTATGTTTTACCATTAGGAGATATAATACACAAACATGACCTACATTTCCACTGTTATGATGAAATATTAGCTAAAGAACAACTTGAGTGATGCGTGGCAGAGATTCAACTGTGGATGACTGAAAATTTTCTCAAAATGAATGCTGAAAAAACAGAAATTATCTATTTTGGCTTGCCGCAACAATTAGCAAAAATATCTAAATATTCTCATAACATTGACTCAAATAATGTTTCACCTCAACCGTGGTTCGCAACCAGGGATATTTTATGGATGAACATCTGTCTTCAGAAAAACATGTTAACTTGGTTTGCAGATCTGTGTATTTCCATCTCCGGAATATCTGCAGTGTGCGTCCTGTCATCGATGAGGGAAGAGCTAAGCAGCTCATCCATGCATTTGTGATGAGTCGCTTGGATTATTGTAACTCTTTACTTTTTGGGTGTAGGTGATCATTTATATGCCGACTACAGCTCATTCAGAACTGTGCAGTGAGAATTGTAAAAGGCATAACAAAATTCTGCCACATTACCCCAGTGCTATAAGAACTTCACTGGCTTCCCATGGAAATGAGGGTTGAATTCAAAATCCTTCTCCTCACATATAAAGCCTTGAACAACATAACACCTTCCTATTTGTCAAGCCTAATCTCAAGATACAAACCCGATAGATCTTTCAGGTCAAACATGGCTAACAATGTGGCTTATAGTCATGGTAATCTCGTGACAGTTGATAACCGAGCTTTCTTGTTAGCGGCACCACTTCTGTAGAACCGGCTTCCAGGTCACCCGAAGGCACCATAAAACCATAGCAGTTTCAAACCATTACTTAAAACTCATCTTTTTCAGAAATTTTTAAATAGCTGTAACTAATGGTTGCTAGTGGAGTACATATTCCATGTAAAGCCTGAGAGCACTTCAAAGTGGAATCATGGCTATAAACTATATTATAATTATTATTATATAATAGAAAGAAAATCTAGCGTTTTGGAGCAATTTTCGGTATCCACTCAAAAACACTAGATATCCTCCATTTATTTGAAAAAATTGAGTAAATTCATTTAATCTAACAGTCATAAACATTTTGGCCTCAACCCCACCAGAAACTGTATGTATCACATAATGTGTTCCAATTCCATATCATATAGATGACACATTCTGATTCCGTATCATATAGATGACTTATTTCTGGTAATGTGATGGGCTATCATAACAGGAACATGAATACATTCTATGTGCATTTCAATGATCGACGCAGCTGATCACTTACAAAACAAAACAAAATCTACTGTTGGGTTCCAACAAGAACTAAAAGGGAACTTATTTTTTATTTCTTATTGACTCTGTTCCTATTTTCTTATCCAGATTTCCAGTTTAAGACCTACAAATGTTTAAGAAGGACCTAGAATATGTCGATCTATTTTCCCAAGAATTTTAAGTTTTTCTAATTATTGATACACATCTTTTGGGCATTTAATTCCAATTTCCAAGTATTGAGACAGGTAAAAAAATAATTATTTTAAACTGTATTAATACATAGAGTAAATACGGTATATCATTGACAAGAGAAACCCTGTGCTGGGCAGGAATATCTGCCAGCAGCATGCACAGAGTTAATTGTGATAGATGAATGGAGGTAATGATGACTCGGATGAGTGTGTACAACATCACTTGCAAGTAAAGGAGAAAACAAAGAAAAAACAATAACAATTGTAGCACAATGAAATAATTATTTTCTTTTTTACTTTAAAAGTTGAAGAGAAAAAATAATTAAAAATTAGAGGTGTGAATGTCCCAGATGGGCCTGTCCATACATCCCACCGCCATGACTAGACAAAAAGGGGCATAACTCTGGCAAAAAAGTCTGATCAAAACTACAATTGTAGATGCACAAGCTCCCGTGGTAGTGAACATCCATACCAAATTTCAAAGGAATCGATCTATAAATGTCTGAGAAAATCTATGTACAAAATTCACGCATTCTAAGAAGGGGCATAACTCTGGCAAAAAAGTCTGATCAAAAGTATAATCCCAGGTGCACCGGTTCCCATGGTAGTGAACATCCATACCAAGTTTCAAAGGAATCGATCCACAAACATCTGAGAAAATCTCTGCACAAAATTCTAGGCAATTCAGGAATTCTAAGACGAAAAAGGGCATAACTCTGGCAAAAAAAGTTTGATCACAAAACTGTAATCACTGGAGCACAGGTTCCCATGGTAGTAAATATCCATAACAAGTTTGAAAGGAATTGACCCATAAACACATGAGAAAATCTCAGAACAAAATTCTGGGTCTACTTTTTCAAGTCGAAAAAAGACAAAATTCTGGCAAAAATAATCTAACTGGAACTATAATCACAGGTGTACAGGTTCCCATGGTGGTAAACATTCATACCAAGTTGTGAGCAGATTGGTCCATAAACATCTGAAAAAATCTCTCGATGGAGATACTTTCTTAAAAATGGGAGTTGTGGGTTTAAAAAATTGACCATTTTAATTCGTTCGGACATCGGTTAAAACCTCACTTTTTAAAAAAATTTTGTGGGGGGGGGGGGGGGGGGGGGGGTATAGACATGGTTACATCCCCCAACATAATACCTGATAGAAACTAAAGCTAAAACTCATAACTCCTGTATTATAGTGTGGACGGACGGACAAATGCATTGATGGACAGATGGAATGATGGATGGACAGGTGGACAAACAGATGGCAATATGGATGGATGGATGGATGGAAGGATGGATGGACAGAAGAATAAATGGATGGATGGATGGATGGATGGATGGATGGATGGATGGATGGATGGATGGATGGATGGATGGATGGATGGATGGATGGATGGATGGATGGACAGATGGATGGATGGATGGATGAAAAGGGGCAAATTGTCCAAGTGCGAAACTGTCCCATTTAGGAAGGTAATGATAATGAGTTGATTGGGACAACATATCTGAAAACCTTGATTACACATAAAGCATGAACACCCACTCTGCTCCTTGATTCTGCACGGAGCGCAGTGAAATTGGAAATACATATCTAGAGAAGAAATTTCCCCTCATCGTTAGTTTAAGTGATAAAAATGATTTTGTTTTCAATGATTCAACTTCATGTGATTTTGTTGTCAAAAAGGCTGATGAAATTGGGTGCATTCTATTGGAGTAATTAACTCTTTGCATGCTGCTGGCAGATATTCCTGTCCAGCACAGGGTTTCTCTTGACACTGATATAAGTATAATTTTGGCATATTTAAACATATTTTTCCCCATAAATCGAATAAATTTTTTTACCAATGATTTCTTGTTATATTTAGATTAATTTTTCATCAACTCTAGGCATGGCTGCCTTACAGCAGCCATGACAAGATTTGATGAAAAAATATCTTAAAAATACCCAGCGGGTTAAGAGTCAGAAACTGCTGGCAACATACATGCTCAACAAACTGACTTGACTGAGATTGTCAAATGAGCACACCATTATTATTGTCACAAATCGGATCACCATTTTATTGTTTATAAATAACACAATTTTAGTCTTTGCAGAAAACTTGTAGTGTGTTTTAAGTGCCTCTTGATGAAAAACGAAACGCTAAAATATTTGTGGGAACCTGTTTTCCTTTTCTGTGCTTTTTCCCTTATGGAACCTGCATGGAAACCGAATGATTGTTTCCATGAAACCTGCATACCTGCCCACATCTGCCAACGAGATTTACAAATTATACAGTTAAAAATCATTACTTTTAAAAAAATTCAACAAGACCATATCATGTGACCCCTCATTGGAACAAGCTTGTTCCAATGAGGGTTTCACCACCTACAGCAACCATGTTGTGTCCTTGGGCAAGACACTTAATCCCAGCTGCCTATATGGGGGCACAGTGGCATTGTCTATTAAGGTGTACTGCATGTGAATGGTGCACTTGTCTTCAACCAATGCTAACCCTGCTTGTGTGGAGTTAGTATATTGAGGAATCTGACAGTTGCTCATCGTCGCTTTGTGGTTATCTCCATCTTCCTCTACCCATAAAACTGTCTGACACAAAGGTGACCCGGGCATTCAAGTGCTGTTAAACCCCAATAAATAAATAAACATATAAGGGGTCCACGATATAGTTTTGAAGATTTATTTTGTTGAATTTTAAGACAAAAATGACATTTTGATATATTCTCCATTTGTTAAACTGTACTCAGATGAATGAAACCCAAGATATATAGGAATAGAAACAAACCTGGACATCCTGCCTTTCTGCAAGTCTTCTCCATTGTTGAGTCGCCTACACATTCAGTTCCATTATTTTCAGGTTTAGGATTATCACATTCTCTTATTCCTTTCTGTATTCCACTTCCACAGGTAACAGAACATGCACCAAATGTCCAGTTACCCCATTCTCCATTAACTGCAAAATGTTTTTATCAAGATAAAGTATCCAGCTGTAAACATTATGAAACACAGGATCCAACATGAATTACTATTTGATATGAAATTTATAAAATGAGTTAACTATATTCAATTTGAGCTGATGTTTATCTCTGCTCATGTATAATTTAGTTGATGGGGATCAAGACACTGCAAATGTTGAGTTGGATAAATTTGATATCTGAAATATCATGTGATAGTTTATACAATATTTATACCATGATTATCTATTCTACTACATATAAAAAGCCTATGATATAAATTTTAGCTTTACACACTAACCATGTTGAACACTTGTATCTGTGGTGAACACGCAAGCAATAGGATTTCAATAGCTAAAATTTACACCTACAGTGAACTACATCCAGGCTGATCTTTGGTGACCTTGACCTGAATGCAAACTTGTCTAAATTTATTGCCTCACGAAGAGTGAAATCAAAGCAGCAATTATTTTACATTTTTAAATGAATTTACCTCAAAAGATACCAAAAATTAACAAACATGCATTGTCTCAGGTTAACAAAGCATCCATATCTTGAAATAGTATGTTATTAAAATTATATATGTAGCTTTGGAGTGACGTTATTATGTTATTCCATTTTATATGTAGCTTTGGTGTGATGTCTGGATAGTGCTCATCTAAACATCACACCAAAGCTACATATAAAATTTGAAAAAGATTGGATGAGAGATGCGGCCTGTGGAGTTTGCCAACCCAATTGTTGACAATATATGTGACAAATCTAAAATGGCCACTGGTGGCTATGATTTTCAATGAAATTCAGAAAATCTAGACATTGTCCTTTGAAATTAATTCGGTGAGAGTTGCAGTCTGTAGGGTGTGCCGATGAAATTTTCGGTAAATTATGTGCCAAATATAAGATGGCCACTGGCAGACATGTTTTTCAACAGAATTCAGAATGAAAGTGTCAATGACACTGTAGCTTAATTTGTCTGTGTGTTAGGTTTGATGAAAAGGATAAAGTTCAATGTTTATGAAAGAATTATGAAATAAGACAAGAATTGTGATTATTGGGAATATGTTAATTTGTAATCCCTGTATGCTATGTTTTTAATAAAAATAATATGATGTGTACACTGTACGAAAGAGCTGAGGGGTGGGTTAATATGACCTCTCAGTTAATGTATGTGGCCCTCCAGTTAATGTATGTCAATAAAAGTTACCAAGTCACAGTGAAATTATTCCAAAATGCATAATCCTATCAAGTTACATTGAAATCCCTTCATAAATATGGCCTGTAGACTGTGCTCAAGGTTTTTGGGCTTCAGGCCTGTGTAGCTATGATGGTAGACCGATTGCAACTAAAAGGGGACGTCCTCATCTCGACATTATACTGAGTCATTCTACTAAGTTACAATGAAATCCCTTCACAAATATGACCTGTAGTATGTACTAAAGTTTTTCAGGTTTTGGGCTCGGGAAGCCATCATGGTTGAATGATCGTGACCAAAAGGGGGCGTTGTCATCTGGGCATAATCTGGAGTGATCCTACGGAGTTACAATGAAATCTCTTCATATGTATGACCTGTAGACTGTGCTCAAGGTTTTCGGGCTTCGGGCCACTGAAGCCATCACAGTTGACCAAACACGACCGAAGGGGGATGTCATCATCTAGGCATTATATGGAGTCAACCTAACAAGTTACAATGAAATCCTTCCATAAATACGACCGATACACTATACTAAAAGTTTTTGGGTTTTGGGCTCGGGCAGCCATCAAGGCTGAATGATCGCGACCAAAAGGGGATGTTCTCATCAAGACATTATTTGGAGACATCCTATGAAGTTACAATGAAATCCCTTCATAAATATGACCTCTCGACCGTGCTAAAGGTTTTTGGGCTTCGGGCCCCTGTAGCCATCACAGTTGCCCAATTGCGTCCAAAAGGGGACGTTCTCATCTAGACATTATATGAAGACAACCCACCAAGTTACAATGAAATTCCTCAATAAATATGACCTGTAGACTGTGCTAAAGGTTTTCAGGTTTTGGGCTCGGGCAGTCGTCACGGTCAAACTACCAGGTTACAATGAAATCCCTTCATAAATATGACCTGTAGACTGTGCTAAAGGGCTTCGGGCTCAGGCAGCCATCATGGTTGATCGCAACCGAAAGGGGACATTCTCATCTGGGAATCATCTGGAGTGATGCTATGAAGTTACAATGAAATCCCTTCATAAATATGACCTGTAGATTGTGCTCAAGTTTTTCGGGCTTTGGGCCCCTGTAGGGGTCACAGTTGACCAATCATGACCAAAAGTTGATGTCATCATCTAGGCATTATATGGAGTCAACCTAACAAGTTACAATGAAATCCTTCCATAAATATGACTTATAGACTATGCTAAAGGTTTTTGGGCATGGGCAGCCATCAAGGCTGAATGATCAAAACCAAAAGGGGACGTTCTCATCTAGACATTATTTGGAGTCATCCTACCAAGGTACAATGAAATATCTTCACAAATATGACCTGTAGACTGTGCTAAAGGTTTTTGGGCTTCAGGACCCTGTATCCGTCACAGTTGCCCAATCATGTCCAAAAGGGGACGGTCTCATCTAGACATTATATGAAGTCAAACTACTAGGTTACAATGAAATCCCTTCATAAATATGACCTGTAGACTGTGCTAACGGTTTTTGGGTTTTGGGCTTGGGCAGTCGTAATGGTTGGCAGATCGCTCCCAAATGGGGAAATTCTCATCTAGAGATCATGAGGAGTCATCCTACCAAGTTACAATGAAATCCCTCCATATTAAACATGATCTGCAGACTGTGCTAAAAGTTTTGGGGTTTTGGGCTTTGTCATCCATCACGGCTGATATATCACGCCCAAAAGGGGATGTTCTCATCTAGGCATTATACAGAGGCATCCTACCAAGTTACAATGAAATCCCTTCATAAATACGACCTGTAGACTGTGCTAATGGTTTTCGGGTTTTGGGCTCGGGCAGCCATATCGGTTGCCCGATCGCGACCAAAAGAGGAGTGTTCTCATCTAGACATGACCCCAAACCTGCATATTAAATTTCGTGATGATCGGACAAGACCTGCGGGGTGTAGCCTGTGCTAAAGGAAAATGTGAACAGACTCACAGATTAACAGACTTCCGCACACGTGATGGCAATAGCTTATCTTGACTATGTCAAGTTAAGATAAAAATTCAATAGCTCACATGTAGGCATTGTCCTAAAGGCACATATGGAATTTGGAACTAATCGGATAAGAGATGTGGCCTGTAGGATGTGGCAATGAAATTACTGACAATTTTTGTGCCAAATCCAAAATGGCTGATGGCGGCCATGTTTTTCAACAAAATTTGGAAAAATTTGATAGCTCCCATCTAGACAAAGTTTCTAAAGGCACATGTGAAATTTGGAACTATTCGAGTGAGATCTGGCCAGTAGGGCGTGTTAATGGAATTATGGACAATTTATGTGCCAAATCCAAGATGGCTTCTGGCAGCCATGTTTTTCAATGAAATTCTAATCAATTTGGTACCTCCCAACTAGACATCACACCAGGCCTGAAAATAATTTTCATTGCACTTCCAGACAAAATGTCAGACACCAAATGAATCATGTCTGTCATTTAAAAATGATATCTGACATATTACAAAATGGAGTTTGAGTATTCGAAATAATGTGTTTTGGGTGTACATGTACCTTCATCTTAAAACTGCTCAGAATTCATCCAACCATACCTTGTTTGGCAGGGCTCAATGAGCCATGCCAAACAAGGTATGATTGATTTCATTCTGAATTGGAACTGAATTACCCTTCAGACAAAATTTAGATACATGTATGGCTGTATCAAATCGTATTCCTTCACATGCTGTTAATACTGGTGAGCTGTACAGTCACTTTCTTCACACTTCACAACTTGCAAGGACCAGAATCAAAATAATCATTAATTTTAGGCTTGCTTGTTATGTACATGATTTACAGCATGCATGATGTTCTGATCACTGAACTTCATTGATAATTTTGACATCAGACATTTTGTCTGATGATTTTAAACCTCAGTCAGACATTGGCCTTTTTGTACCTGACATTGTCCTTGTCTGACCACTTATTTTGTGGTATGCATCACACACCAAAGCTACATATGAAATTTGAAACAGATCAAGTACGAGATGCGGCCTACAGGGCATGCCAATGGAATTATTGACAATTTATATACCAAATCGAAGATGGCTGCTGGAACTGATTGGTTGAGGGTTATGGGTTGTAAGGTGTGCTAAGGGAATTGTGAATGGATGGACAGACAGACGTATGTATGAATGGATGGACAGACAGACGTATGTATGGATGGGTGGACAGATGGATGGCGGATCACAACCCATCCTAATAGCTCTTACTTGTAAAGTTGAGCTAAAAGTGATGCTTGGAGGGTATTTACATGCCCAACATTCTTCTAAATTTACTCAAAAACACCACATGCATCTCAATAAATTTCTCATTAACATATGGTTGATGGACAGGCAAATCTACAGATTATTAGTGTAATAATGAGATCTATTTTTGTAGTCATTACTTCTATTTACTGACATCTCTTGGCTGAAAATCGGCCAGCACTATTCACAAAAGTCGCCAATTAATTTTCATTATTTTTTCATTTTTTGTCTCAAAAACATAGGTTATGACCGCTCTTTGCAATGAGTTTGATAAGCTCGCTCCAAAGAGGGGTCATAACCTATGTCTTCGAGACAAAAAATGAAAACAATTAGTTATTCAAGAATTTTGTTTGCAAGTGTTGCCTGCTTTTCATGTTTGGTAAAGGATAAAGCATGGTAAAACTTAATTTATGGAAAGTGGTTAAATGAGATTTTTGTTTATTACTGAATTTTGTTTGCAGTATTCATTGTGCAGAGTTGGAAGAACATTTCTGTGGCCTGTAAACTATCTTTGATTTGAGTGTGCTCTGGGTTGCTAACTTCTTAAGTGGCTGTGTGAAAGTTGTTACATTCATGTTACAGGCCAAGTAGTTGAGGCCTGTCTGAAGAAGGATGATGATAAATTAAATAACATATATCGTTCTATATCTGTGTTTTTTTATCATATGCATAAACCATATACTTCAAACTGTGAATATTAAATACAGCCTTTTTTTCATTTGTAAAGATCTGATTTTGATCTCACCGAAATTTATCTTTCTGTCAAAACATTTCAATGAAAGAGTTAATTATAAGGTATGCATACTTGGGCATGGAGATTTCTCACAAGGTATTATTTGGTAATTCTTGCCATCACACGATTTTCCTCCATACTGTGCTGTGGGATTATTACATTTCCTTGTCTGAAATCCTTTCCCAGTTCCACAAGTCACATCGCATGCAATAGCATTTTCCCACGCAGACCAGCCACCATCACCTGCAAAAGAAAATACAGTGAAGCCCACTTAACTGGATATCCCTTATCTGAATAACCCTGTTAATTGTATATAGAGTAAACTTAACAGAATAATAAATCTTGTGCTACGTCGAGAAGTGACCCTGACAATCACCAAATTTCTTTTGTGTTAAACCTATTAATATTGGACCCTTATGGTCCCTGTACAGGCAATACAGGCTTTTAATCTAGTATTTTTTGTTTGACAGAGCTCCATGAGCTCTGTCAAACAAGATCTAATAGAACTAGATGGTTTTAAAATATACTATTAAAAAAAAAATAGGGGATATTTGATAAAAGTGAGAAATATGAAGAAATACATTTATATTTTCATCTAAAAGTCAGTTGAGGTATGGCACTGTGACATCTGGTGAATGATTTCAGTGATAATTGGGTGTTTGACAGGCACACATTCCACCCACAAAGCTGTAGAAAACATGGATGGTCAGTCAGAGAATTTACCACATTCAGTCCAAGACTTCAATACCTTGTAAATCCTCCTAGGTTTGTGAGACGAGCATGGATCCGACGTGGCATACTCCTCATCAAACATCCAATATCAGCTTTATTTCATTCTTCTTGCAATGCAGCAGCGAGTTTCTGGACATTGGTGTGTGTGTGTGGGGGGGGGGGGGGGCTGTTGGCATTGTCGTAGGTGCTGCCCAGCATATTCCAGATGTGCTTGATAGGTGAAAGATCTTGACTGAGTGCTGGCCAAGACCTTTGTAGTGATGTTCTGCTCCTGGAGGAACTCTGTAGTGATACAGCCCCTGAGTGCTCTTGCATTATTATCATCTTGGAAAATGAATTGATGACTGTGATATCTCGCAAATGGCACCACATTAGCTGCTAACATGTTGTCACGGTACTACTGCCCTGTGACATGCCCTCGGATGACATGTAATGCTGTTCTGCTTATCATGGTTATGCCTCCCCACACCATAACCAATCCATTCCCAAAACAATTGTGCTGCCTAACGGTTACGTCATGGTATCATTTGTTCTCTTTCAGGTTGATCAACTGCTGGTTTAATTTCAATGACATCATGCGTGCTGTGGTGGGAGAAGAATCATCAGGAAAACTCCCCTCAGGAAATGATATTTAACTCAGACACTGAGAAACTCTTGTGTCTCGGTCAAATAAATATCTTCCCCTTTGTTGAGATTTTCCCATCTCACCCCAAACTTGTACTCAAATATGATAATAATCCTTCACAGGTGCACATGTGGGCTTGTGAAATTTCCACCAATAGGTAAGACATTTGAGCCAGACACAAGACTTACTGAGTGTCTGACACAAATCTTTTGTCCTAAAACAAGGAATCCCCACACCCAAATCCATCAAGTTAATTTTTTCTCACTTAAATGCCAATGTTACATACTCAGTAAAGGAATGGTACTCTGTATGATGGCAGTGCTCAATGCCATAAAACAATGAGAAGAATATCAAGATGCATCAAGACAGAGCTTGACATTGATGTGACATTGTGTTTTTTGGGGTGGCTGAGATTAACATCATCCTCGATGGACATGGAGTGGGCATATCTCACATGAGTGGCATGATTTTTGAGCTAAACACATGGCTTTCTGAGCATCTAGCATAAATAACTTTTCCCTAGGGTCCTGTAAATATTCAAGATTTGATTTGATACATGTATTGATATTCATGCTGTTAGAGATCAATCCTGAATCAGTCTCAAGATTTGATTTTTTCAATTCTCTCATGCTTTGTGCAATCTGTTACATTTCCAATGAAAACTAGATAAAATTGGCATTAGACAGTTCATTCATGTAGGCTTAATTCATATTTAATTGAGTAACTGACAATGTTTAATTGTTAGGTTTGCAGTATAGACTATATATAGTCAGTATAGTCCACGGGTCATGCACGCCATGCAGTTAATTTTGCAGGCCTAATTATCAATGAATAATGATCTTCTTTGGAAAGAGTTCAGAATATCCAGTTTGATACAACTACTTGTGCATTTTTGTGGTGATAGTAACACATTAACACTGCAAACTATACAATTCTGTCCATGAAAACAGACTCAAAATTAAAAGTCGGGCAGTGTCATCGACCATAATCAATGGTATTAACAAAATGACGCATTACAAAGACTGATGCTGGGTGAGACAAACTAATAGACTTTTGGGTCTTTTTGCTCCTTTACCAGTTCATCCCCCAGATCATTTCGTTCCTTTACCATTTCATACTGAATTGCTTCACACTAAGTCACTTCATACCCATACAAACAGACTGTAGGAAGAGAGTGATGGGTGACTGTGTGCATTCATGTGCTGGTCTCTCATGCCAGAATTCATGGGTTTGATCTCCAGGCGAGAGAGATTTCAAGATGACCGAACATTCTCTGGCAACATCAGTTGTGGTATTGGTGCTGCTACAACGTACAGTCCTATCAAAGTATAAATTCAGATATGGATGGAATACTGGATATAATGAAGAACTGAAGCAGAAGGGAACAATTTAATATAGTAAATATACATCTCCAAACATACCCCTTTCCCCCACCTGCCTCCAGCACCATCTCATCTCAGGATATATCACTTTTCCATGTGCCGAATCAAAGATTCAATATTGATTGATGCTAAAGAGGTAAAATTTTGCGAATCTATGTGGCTCATGTTGTCCAGAAGCAGTCATTGTTGTCACAGATTGTGGTGAATATTAACAAACTAAGCCTCCAAAAACTAAAACTTTGGATACTATTGCTGATTTTCAAGGTTAATTATGATTTAAGGAAACTGGAAGAAATTTATGGCAGTTAGAATTACAAAAAGACATGAAGATCAGAACAGTATTACTGCACACAGCAGTAAATACTGCACACAGCAGTATAAAAGAAAGAATACCATACACAGCAGTCAAAATAAAGAAAAGATGACACACACAGTCATAATAAACGTCCAAACGGTTTAACATTCACAGTCACACTCACAACTTCCATCTCTTTCACACACCATTCACAACATTCTTGGCAACTGATCTTCACTAAATCAATTAACCCCAAATATACAAGAATATTCCTACCTGTTTCTGCAATGGTATTTATTATTTATTTATTTATTATTCGAATATTTATTTATTGGTGTTTAAGGTCACTTTCAGCATCTACGCAAATAACTTGTCTATTAAGATTTGCTTTGAAAATTTGATTTGATATCGATAACAGAGACAATATTAAATTAAAAAAAAAAGTTATGATTCGCAGATCCCTACCTTGGGTAAACCATGTTGCCGTCAATTTATCACAATAATTTATATGTTCCACTAAGGCCCTTCCCATATAATATTATTATATTATTATTTATTGATGTTTAAGGTCACATATTTATGCACAATGGCTAATCATGACCGTGACAGTTTTACGGGTGGAGGAAGCCGGAGAACCCGGAGAGAACCACCGAGCAACGACGAGCAGCTGCCAGCTCCCCAACATCGTAACTCCGCACTGCAGCACAGGCAGGGTTAGATTGGTTGAAGACATGCGAACCATCGACGTGCAGTACGCCTTAGAACACGGCATCATCGTGCCCCCTACGCGGGCAATGGAGATGAAGTGTCTTGCCCAAGGACACAACGCGGTTGCCGCAGGTGGGATTCGAACCGAGGACCTCTCGGCTTGCGGCCTTCACCTCTACCAACTGAGCCACCGCGCTCCCCCGGCCCTTCCCATAGATCAAAACACACATTGTGAAATAAAGGCAACTTTTAACAATCACCAGTTTAGTGAATGAACCTTGTACCCCACTGGACATATATTCAATAAATCAGATAAAGGTCGAGGTCACTTCATCTTAGTTCAAATCATAATTTAACCCTTTACCCGATGCAGACAATATCAAAATTTATTATTTTAAATATCATTTTTTCAAATTTTTCAAAACATTTCAATAAAACCATATCATGTGACCCCTCATTGGAATGAGCTTGACAAGCTCGCTTCAACATAGGGTCACATGATAAGGTTTTGTTGAAAGTTTTTGAAAAATAATATTTTTTCAACTGCTGAATTTGCATAGTACGCAGGCAGATGCGGCCAATTCGTTGGGTAAAGGGTTAAAAAGCATTTCATTCAGAACATTGCCTGCTGTAAATGTGAAAAATCTAGAAAAAGAAAGCATTTTTTTAATAGTTGACAAATGGGCATCCTCATTTCCAATATTTCATGTGGTGACATCAAATGGTAACATATGCCACTGAAGCTGTAAACACGAAAAGCTGTAAAGCTCTTGCCCAATCAGAGGAGAGGATATTAGCCTTATTGTTATCCAAGTTATTGCTTGGGCTTACACTCCACTTTGTGGATGGTTTAGTGGTAAGCTTTTCTCCACATACTATAAATGAAAAAAGAAATGTAAATAAATGCTTACGTGGACATTCTTTTATTTTGCAGTCTTGTTTTTGACTGAGATCACCTGTGCAAGTTTTTCCACCATTATCAGGAGATGGATTTGTGCATGTCCTTGATCTTGACTGTGAACCAGTTCCACACTCTTTATCACATGAAGACCAATCTGACCATTGTGTAAAGTTACCGTCCACTGAAAACAGACATTCTTAACCTTAGACAGGTGATGGAACAGAAAAAGTGTCTTTCTCCACATACATCCAGTAGAAATCACATTTACACTTATAGACATTTCTTTCTTTCTGTTGAGAAATGAGTACTTGTAGAGATTTTATTAACAGCATTATGAACATCGCAAAGATCTTCAAACTTGTTAAGCGAAATCAAATGTAACACGAACAGGTTTTCTAACTTGTTTCTGCCATCAGTGGCAAAACTTTGGAACAGCTTAAGCGCAGATCTGCAGAACTATAGAACTGTAGAACTGTACTTCCGTAGATCATTTTAAGAAGATACTTGCAATTAACAACAATGTCGTCCCTGGGTTTTATGACATGGGTAGCAGAAGGGAACAAATCTTTCACACGAAGCTGTGGTTAAATTGTAGTGATTTAAACAGACATAAATTTGCTAGATTTATAAGTGATAATGCATCTTGTGGATGTGATCATGTATATGAAGACACTGAACACTATTTATTAATGTGTCCTCTATATGAAGAACAAAGAAATTCGCTTCTAACAAAATTGGGCTATACCACTAATATTACTCTTATGCTATATGGGTATACAGAGAAAACTGCCTTGGAAAATGCCAGTATATTTAGTACAGTTCAAGAATATATTAGGCAAACAATGGGATTCCAGTGAATGGTTTATTATCCAGTGGAAATGAATCCTGACAAAACCTTTGCTGTGTTGGTTGAGAGAGATCTTTGTGGGTCTATCATATAAATTAAAACAGATTGCCTCCACACCCAATAGGAAGGTAAAAGATATAAAGGAGATGATAGGATATAGTATGGTACTTTCTCTTTCTTTCCAATTCATTGGATCAGTTTCTGTATTATGTACAGTTGCACCATTGTATTGTATGTTTCTGTAGGGTACGGTGTTAATATAGGCATTGCCTGTTCGCCAAACACCATTTCATTGAGGAAATAAAAATATTGTTTAAAAAAAAAAAATGAACATAGTATTTTGGCCTTGGTTCTGTAATATTATATTGCAAAATCTCGACCAACTGTATGAGTGTCATGACAATATCACAATCTGAGGAAGGAAGAGACTGCTTTTGCAACTGCTATACTGAATATCATAGGTGATTAAAGGTATTTTAAGTAAGCTCAACCTAGACTCTTTCAAAATTTCAGCCAATGCTGTTTCAATATTCAAACCTGTACCTATAATTATGTGAGTTGGTTTAAAATTAATTTGATATTTGTCATGTGTTTTTATTTAATGATTTATTGGTGTTTGATGTCCCTCTCAACATCCATAGATAAACCATGTCCACAACACAAGTAAAAAGACAAGATTAACTCTTACCTGCTGAGTAGTTTCAAGATATTTTTTATCAAATCTTCAGTTATAGCTGCTATGAAGCAGTCATGACTAGATTTGATGAAAAATTCATCTACATTTAACTCTTTACCCAATGTAGACGATTTCCAAATTTATTATTTTAAATATCATTTTTTAAATTTTTTCAAAAAATTTCAACAAAACCATATCATGTGACCCCTCTTTGGAATGAGCTCTATGAGCTCATTCCAATGAGGGGGTCACATGATATGGTTTTATTGAAATTTTTCGAAATATCATATTTTTTCAGCTGCTGAATTTGCATATTACGTGCAGATGCAGGAGATTCATTGGGTAAAGGGTTAACTCAAGATAACAATGGTGACAAAGTTCATACAGCTTACAGGGGAAAATATGTTTAACTCCTAACATGCTGTTGACGGGTATTCTTGCTCAAAGCAAGAAATTTCTTGCATCTGAATTGAGTAATATTTGAGCATACTGAACCATATTTTCACCAGCAAATGGTGTTGACTTTTTTTACCAGTGATTTTTCGTGTCAATTTATCATCTAATCTAAGTCATGGCTGCTGTGAAGCAGCCATGAGTAGATTTGATAAAAAATAATTAAAAATACTCAGCAGGTGAAGAGTTAAATGCACCCATATAATACTTATTTCAGTGGCAAGTGAAATTCTGTCCTGAGCAGGAATATCCACCAGCAGCAAGCAAGGAGTTAAACAACAGTGTTCACACTGGCTGCTGGAAACTGTCTGGTGCTAAATATTTAGCAAGCCAATATTTGTGTGGCAAACTGATAGGGTTAGCCATTTACCTAACACATATAGAAAACAACACTTAGCAAAACAGTTCCATCAATAACATAGCTTATGACCTATCATTTGAATGACCTCAATGAGCTCATTCCAATGGGGGGGGGAGGTCATAAACTTTGTATTGCGGACCCGATGACATGTTTTTTCTTTAAACAGCATTGACTGGTTATGGCTGTTATGTTAGTAACTATTCAGTCTGTCTATACTGATACAATCTTTGGGCTTGAGTATGATTTGCTAAAATCATTTATCACCTCTGCTTCAATTGCCATCTTCATTTCATTTCATTTATAAATTAAATAGTTCTTTTGTTTCTTCCAACCATGCTATTGACTACTGCAGTGGAATTTTCCTCAAATGAAAAAAGGCTTTTTTGATGTCAAAAGATAATCCAATTCAAGATTTTCTACTGCCAAATGCTTTAGTTTGTTATAGATCAATAACCCTCTGATGTCAAAATACTGACATTTCAAGTACAAATTTCCTGCACAGCATCACTAAGAAGTTAACCAATTCAATCTTGTTTGACGGAGCTCATTGAGCTCTGTCAAACAAGATTGAATTGGTTAAATTCTGAGTTGCTTTACGAGTAAACATTGCGGCTTGAAAATTGATATTTTAACTTGGGTATGAAAAGCATGAAGTTCAATTTTAACATTACATACATGGTTATACTGACAGTTTAAGTAAAAAGAGAACTTTTGTGAATTGTTTGTAATGAGGCAATACACTCAAGAAATCACACTTAAGGCTTTAGATTCTATACTATCTGTAAAACAGGGTAACATCAGTTCTGACTTTAAGGATCATCCAGGAACATATTGTATTTGAACATTTTATAGGTGGAAGAACCAAGAATATCTGGAGAGAATCTTGATCACTGACCAGTGACAAGGAATTAATTTTTAGGCTTTCCCAAACCCAGTTTGGAAAAGACTCTTGTTATTCTTCTTTTTCAAAATTTTTTCTTCTCTATTTTTTTTTTTCTCCGTGAATTTTGTTTGCTGAACTGCTCAAAAGCAAGCTGTACAATTTTAACCAAATTTGGCATACTTCTGTAATGTCATAAAATCTAGTGAAATGCGGTATCGTCATGTCCGTAAAAACACGTATTTTCAAAATATTCTACCAAAACTTTCAAAATTTTAACATTTTTCGAAAGACTCAAAACTGTTTAAAGTTATTTAGCTCAAATTTTCTACATATTTAGAGCATAATATGATACACCACAATCACCACTCAAATCTTTCAATATTAACCCTAACTGGCCAAAAATTACATTAATATAGCTTTTTCTTCAAAACTGACCAACTTCAAGAGCAAATTTCTCTAATTTCAAGGTTGTTGTAACAATTATTTTGGTATGGATAAATACAACAATGATTGTGGAAGAAAGTTACTGTTTACTTTTTAATCTCAGATTTAATCCTCAAGCATAATGAGGGCAAGAATAAGAGTACCGTTAGAAAATGCCAAAATTGGCTAACTTTGGTTGCATTTTCTATCATTTTAGAAAGGCTTAATTTCAAACACATTTCATGTACATATTTACAATTGACTACCGAGCATATTTGCTGTTGTAAGTTTGGTTGTAAAGTTTAACCCTATCCCATTCTGGTTGCATAAAAGTAGGTACCATCCAAAAAAACTCCAATTTTTTCAGAATTTGGTAAGTTTAGGTGACGATTTACTCTATTTTTAATTGATTGAGCTCTGAATGTTTTGTATAGCTGCATGCAGCAGTCAAAGTATGACAAATTTTGTTTTATATGTTATTATAAAAAGTTTAACCCTTGGCAGATTTGAGACTTAAGGGTACTGTCGGAATAATTGCTTTTTTCGCCAACTTTTACATGCACTTTCTCAGCACTGGAGCCATATTGTCTCAAAACCTTTTCCATGAGAAGATAAGGCATTCATCTAAGAACAATTTTGCTGTTATATGTTTTATTCCAAGTTTTAACCCTCACCCAGTTGTCAGGCCTTGAATTGGAGTACCCTCAACTTATACATGTTCATTCAAATACCAAGATTCAAGATTAGTCCATGTCTCTTTTCAGACACTCAGTCTGTGATTGATGTTCATACATTAAGAGCATAATATGATACACTAAAATCACCACACAAATATTTCAAAATTAACCCCTATTGGCCACAAATGATATGAATATATCATTTTATCTTCAAGATTTACTAACTTCAAGGGCAAATTTCTCATAATTGCGAGGTTGTTGTAACAATTATTTTTGTATACATAGATGCAACAATGCTTGCAGAAGAATGTTACTGTTTAGTTTTTAATCTCATCTTTAACCCTCAAGCAAATGAGAGTAAGATTACCATCCAAAAATGCCAAAATTAGCTAACTGTGGTTGCATCTTGCTGTCATTTTGGAAAGAGTTAATTCTAAACACTTTGTTTTGCTATAGGTAGAGATGTCTAATGAACAAATTCTCCGCTGTAAGTTATGCTTTGGGGCTTAACACAACATAAGCTTTGGCCATGTAAAGAATAGTACTGTCAGGAAAAAACTGATTTTCAGTGAATTTTGCAAACATCTGTACTCATTTCCTCTAACTGCAAGGTTGTTGTAGCAATTATTTTGGTATGGATAGATGTAATAATGATTGTATAAGAAAGCTACTGTTTACTTTTTAATCTCAAGATTTAACCCCCAAGCAAAATGAGGGTGTTAATAAGAGAACCGTGAGAGAATGCCAAAATTAGCCAACTTTAGATGCTTTTTGTCTATCATTTTGGAAATGGTTAATTTCAAACACTTTGCTTTGCTATATGTAGTCTGCATTTTCACACTGAAAAGTTGGGAAAGCTCGTAATTTGTCCAAGAAATTACAATACTCTAGTTAAACTTTTGAAATTATACACAATAAAAACAATACTGTGGTATTGCTAAGTGGTTTCCTACACCTGAATGACTAATTCCAGGAGGCTGTAGGATCAATTCCCAGTGAAGTTTTTAAGAGTTTTTAAGAAGTTAGGGATGAGAATCTCAAGTGCACTTCATGCCAAGAGCTACACATAGTTACAAGTTACAAGAACCAGTAAAGTGATGCAGTTAATGCCAACTGTCCCTAAATCCTGATAAATTCTGTCTTTTGATTGGTCAGAATACCTTGCACAAATAGCCATGGCAAAGGATGCACCCAACATCCAAGGTATATGGGAGGGTTCAATATCCAGGGTATATGGGCATGTGAAACATCAGGGGTATATGGTTTAAATGAAAGCTTTTTGCTCTCGGTCACCTCGATATAAAAACTGAACCAGAAAACCTAAAAATGGTCACAATTATCATCAAATTTCTGACAATTTGATGATATTTTGCTGTTATAAATTAAATAGTTGAGTAATTAAATGAAACAACTTGAGAAAAATAAAATAAGAGCAATTATCATCCTGAGGAGGCACATGGAACACACTGGAACTCGGGATGATATGTCAACAAAATACTGTTCACTCATTCCCTCAACAACCCAAGGGATGTAACTCTATTTGTTGTCTTCTGCATTTGTAAAAACAAAACAATTATTCATGAATTTAGTTTAACTGATTGTGGAGTATGAGAAATGAGTCCATATTATTATTTCTACTATGTTTTTATTACCATATCATGATTGTATCTACATTCTAATGCATGGATTTCATTCTATAAGGCAGATAATCTATTAAGCAGAGCAGATTAATTTCAGAAATATTAAATTCACTGTGACAGGAGCTAAATATTACTGAAATAAAGTTCCTCTGATTGACTGATATTTCGTTTTCAAGTGTTTTCAATGAATTCAAGGAGACAAAGGAACCCTATATTAAACCTGATGAATGTTACCAAAGCTCCCCTTTAAGTTAGTGTGACTGAATCATGCCTGCACAAAGCAGAAATGAAGATGATCAGAAAACAGTTACCGTCACTTTCTTTAATAGGTTGATCTTTGGGAAGCTGATATTTGAGCTCTATTCCAAAGTGCATTACTGCAACTTAAAGGCTTCTTTTTCAGTGGAGATACTTGATATTATCTTTCAAATGAAATTAAAATTTTATACCAAGTTTTACTTTTTACGATACTTACCGAAGTAAGACAAGTGCCTTATCCTAATTTAATTACTCCTATGAAAATAAGCAGATTTTGAAGGATCACTAAGAGAAAAATTCTTTGAGGGCATCAAAAGTCAGAAAGACAAAATATCAGACCAGACGGGTCTGCTCCGTGGCCAAAAATGCATGGCACACTTAATCTGGTGTCCTAAAATACTGGTCTGAATAGTGACCCATTGTCCAATTCTCACTGGAGATGCACAAATCAATTTCCAAGACTTATAGATATCATATGCATGTTTATCATATGACTTGTCCATTTTGTTCACTTTAAAACATTTGATATTTTGTTTTCATATTAATCAGTGATAAATAAATAAAGACTTCCGTCAATTTCATTGGTCAATTTCAAAACTAGACAATTTGATTGGCTGAACAAAATAAAACTGGGCCACATTTTCATAATTTGCATAATTAGAGTTGGGAGCTTTCATTGGTCAATTTCAAAACTGGACAATTTGATTGGCTAAATAAAATACAACTGGGTGACATTTGCATAATTTCAGTTGGGAGAATTTACATTATCTGTCCTTTTTAGGGTGGGTTATATTGTATTAATCTTTTACCCACAAGAAAAACGCCATTCATTTTTTTTTATATTTTCACTTTTTGCTTCCAAAACATAGGTTATGACCCCTCATTGGAACGAGCTCGACGAGCTCATTCCAATGAGGGGTCATAACCTATGTTTTGGAAGCAAAAAATGAAAATTTTTAGTTATACGAGGATGTTTTTTCCAAGTGCCGTCTGCAACTCAAGTTAGGTGATGGGTTAAAAAGTCATACTAAGTGGCTAATTTGTGTGTGTGTGTGTGTGTGTCATATGATAAATGGAATATGAAATGAGTGTTTTTCTCATATAATATTATGAAACTCGCCCGAATTTTCCGTTTGGGCTCGCCAGAGGCTCACCAAAATGGAAAATTCTTAGACTAGTTTCATAAATATTAAATGAGAAAAACACTCATTCCATATCCTCTATATATTGGAGAGCAGGTAGAAGGTACAGATAAATACATATATAGAACCGCACATATGTTTGAATGGATTAAGAATTCTCGTACGAGATTCCTTTGGCCCAGGATATCACAAGAACCAAATAGCTAACAACTTTAGCACACTCCATCATTATATCACCAGTTGTGGAGATTATTTGTCAAGAAACAAGCAGTCTGAAAGTCATTTTTATTTTTGAATCTGATTGTTTAAATATCCCAGGTAAACAAATCTAAATGAAGAACTTGGAATTTCTAAGTGATCTTGTCTCTGGTGCATTTGACCAATGATGGCATTAATCATTTAAATGGGTTCCTTCTCTGTTTACGCTGAAATGAAATTGAGTGTGTTTTGCATCACAACATGGTTTTATCTTTATCGTACAGGCAGAACAGTGGAAATCCCGTCTTTTAGATTAAAAGGTGTTTGATAAAATATTTTATTTCCACGTGGGCAAAATTTTGGGTTATTTTGGAAAGTATTGTAAGAAATAAAAATTTGGTATAAAATTTGAATTTGTTCGCAACTTACCAAAGTAAAATAGGTGCTGAATGAACAATAACTTGGAAGCTGTAGTTCAATATCTGTGTGTTTATAATAGAATGTTTACACCACAACTGAAATTTTCTTCAATGAACACTACATTGTCAGTGGACTCTCAGGTGATGTGATTTTCCCATGAATACCAGTTGATCATGTGATTTATCCCATAAATACCAGTTGATCATGTGACATTTGAACATTGCATATTGATATTACGCACCACATTTGATTTTCCAGAGTCTATATATACATTCTGTAATTTCTTTTTATGTTCTATAAATAGACGGTTTCCCTAACTCGAGTGTGAGTTGTATTATAGGTACCATATTGACAGTTTACAGGAACTATTTTGTACCAGAGGCTAGGTTGTTTTGTTTCTTTTTTAGGAACAGAACTTGAGAGAATTATGGTTAGTCAAGGCAGTGCCTTGTAGATAAGCCAACTCGATATCTTGTCCGGATATAAAATAATTATGTTTTACAAAGGGAATAACATAAGAATTGAATCATGTCTGTTCGAAATCCACGAGGTGATAAAACAAATTGATCACACGCAAATTTACCATGAACTGCTTAGCGGTTCATGCCATTTGCATGTGATCAATTTGCTTCATAGCCTTATGGATTTCAAACAATCATGATTCAATTCTTAATGAACACAACACAACATAAAACACATTATGTTTACACCACAACTGAAATTTCTAAACACATTACTGGCAATGGATTCTCAGGTGATGTTATTTTCCAGTGAATACCAGTTGGTCATGTGATTTATGCCATGAATACCATTCAAATATTGTTCATTGATATTATGCACTACATTCGATGTTCTGTAATTTCTGTTTACATTCTATACATAGATGGTTTTATGAGTCGAGTGCGAGTTGTATTTTAGGCACTTTACCGAGAGTTTACGGGAAATATTTTGTATCAGATGCTATGTTGTTTTGTTTCTTTTTTAGGAAAAGAACTTGACTGAATTATGGTTAGTCAAGGCGGTGCCTTGTAGACAAGACAACTTGATATCCTGTCTGGACAAAAAATAATTCTGTTTTATGAAGGGAATAAACATAAGAATTGAAGCAAGACTGTTTGCAAAATTTACACATGATCTGTTTGTTTCATCACCTCCTGGATTTTGCACAATCATGATTCAATTCATAACCCTTAAAGGCCTATTTCCAACTTTTACGACCTTAGAACTGCAGCCCTCAACATCATGAGGAGATCCTGTTGACAACAGACTAATTGGTTAGGTAGTGGGGCTTTCTTTTGTTTTTTCATATTTTTTAATTTCAGATACAATATAAAACACAGTAATATAAATTTAAAAATTCAGAACATTTCTTTATCAAGACACAGAGTTGCTGAGGTAATGGCAACAGTATACAGAGAATAGATTTTATTTAGTTTATTTTTCTGTCAACAATAATATCTGCATCCGTAGGGTCAGAAAAAAAAGAAAAACTGGACTGGATTTTCTCATGACTGTAGAAGAGTATCCAATAAATTCCTTCTGATTTCAATAGAATCTGATTTTTTTCTAGGAGTAACAGTGAAGTGATATCAGTTCAAGAAGGACTGCAACAATATTTAAGTTGTTAATGGTTTCTGTCGAATGTTGGCAGGCATTTTCGCACTTTGCAGAAATAAATAAATTTTTTATATAGGAGTGTACAGAGATTGACTGCATCATTATGAGTGCTTTGGTCATCTTGATTTTTCAGATCTTGAAAAACATATTTAGGCGTGGCTGTGAAAAGAAAATTGCATCTTTCCTCCAATTTCTCTGATAAATTCAACAAACCTGTTTTTGAAAAAGAGCATTCGAAAAACAAATGCAACATTGTTTCATTGGCTTGATTACAAAATGTACATAGCTCTGTTTCTGATAATTTACGTTTGTGAAGTTGGGAATTTGTATATAGTATTGTTTGTAAAATTTTGTGGTGTAAACTTCCCAGTCTTCTGGTTGTACAATGATATCCAAATGATATCCAAAATATCTTTCCACCTTGTCTGACTTTTTTTTTTTTTTGGGAGGGGGGGGGGGGGGGGGTCTGCAGACAGTTCTTCAAAAACAGGTAAAAAGCTTTGCATGTTTTTTCATTCATTTTTTTCCATATTATTGTTTGAAACTAATTGAAGTGTTTGGTGTTTTTCACAAATTTTTTCCACCCTCTTGGAAGTGTGTGAGGTACACCCTGGTAAACCGTAAAGGGTGTTTTTATGTCATACTTTGCCTCATAACTCATTGATAAGTCAGCCAAGACTTGACTAGAAATCACTGCTAAGCCACTGGACATATAGAGGCTGTGGGCTTGTTGGAATTCTGGACACTTGTTCAGGCCCTTAACAGTTAAATGAGTATGGGTTTATTCCAACCAACAATGAGTAAGTTTGTTCACTAAACAATAAAGCATGGTAGAATTATAAATTACTGTCACTCATATCTTTCTAAAAGAAGGTAACAGGAGAGACAAGCTTGTTGATAATTACACCATGATCTCAAGGATCAAAAACAAACATTTGATTGCCTGTCATGATACAGACAAATGAATAAAAAAACGAATTGAAAAGCTTAGTTAATCAGGCCTACTGGAAAATAAGCTAAGACCTTGGCTACTTTTCTGCCATGCAACATAAAAGCAAATTGGGTGTCATCACCATCACTTCAATGTTAAAAGTCACACTCAAAAAACACATCTGGAGTGTTTGTGAGTAAAGTTAGTTTTCCAAACTGAAAACAAACATAACATACTGAAGAATTTACTGGTAAGTATAATGCCTGGAATAGAAAAAAAACCCACTTGATTATAAACCCAAGTGTCCAAGTAATTCAATTAAATGCTAAGATTATGACTGAACCAGGATTTCAGTTAGAGGCTGAATGTACTTATGGAAAAAGGACACAGGACTGATCCTGAATGACAATCTTTTAACCTTACCAACTGGAGGACATCAAACCATATGAACCATGTGGAGGAATAGAATATACTGTATTCATGCCTCCTCCTACATCAACCCTCCTCCAGCATCTTTTGAAAGTAAAAGTAATGAAAGTGTCAATGACACTGTAGCTCAACTTATTTAAGACATGTACATGTAAAGTATGTGACACAGCAATGACAAACATCTAGGTAATCACCTGATAACAAAGATACATGTAAAGTATTGTACCGGTCTGTACATAAATGCTGACCATAGCCTGTAACAAATTTATAGGTAAAGTATTGTAAAGGAGGGGTGACAGTTAGATGCTAAACTAGAAAAGGAATCTTTGAGTCCCAGAGTGGGTCTGACTGAACCCCAAAGTATTTGTTCTCATAGCACAGTGACAACAAAGGCACCCAAAAACACTCATTCTTGTCACAAGGTGATAACAAAGGTACCCCAAGAAGTTTCATGAAGATCGGTTCCTAAATACAGACTCAAGCCCGAGCCATATTGACATGTGCACTTACTGTGTATAAGTAGCACTGAACAAATCAAAGTTCATCTAAGTTGCATAATTTCTGCACGAGAAACAAAACCCGTATTATATGTGATGTATTCCATGTTACTAAACATTCATACAAAAATTTATTTAAATCAGAACTTTCATACACAAGTTCTGTACAAAAACTGATTGCACTAACTAAAGTACAAAATGGCTGTTGGTGGCCATCTTGAATTTTAGACCACACCCAAAACCACTCGTTCTTGTCCCATGGTGATAACAAAGTTACTCAAGAGATTTTGGAAAGATCGGTTCATAAATACGGCCTCTAGCCCAAGCCGTATTGGCATTTGCAGTCACAGTGCTGAAAGTAACACTAAATAGATCAAAGTTAGTCTAATTGGCATAATTTATGCATGAGAAAAAAACCTGTATTATATGTGATGTATCCCATGGTACTAAACATTCACACAAAAAATTATTCAAATCAGCACTTTCATATGGAAGTTCTGCGCATAAATCTGATTGCACCTAATTTTGTACAAAATGGCTGCCAGCGGCCATCTTGAATTTCAAACCGGACCCCAAAACACTTGTTCTCGTCCCACGTTGATAACAAAGGTACCCAAGTAGTTTCATAAAGATCGGTTCATAAATACGGCCTCTAGCCCAAGCCGTATTGGCATTTGCACTTACAGTGCTGAAAAAACTGATTGCACTAATTTTGGTACAAAATGGCTGCTGGCGGCCATCTTGAATTTTGGACTGCCCCCAAAAACACTCGTTCTCATCCCACAGTGATAACAAAGGTACCCAAGAAGTTTTGTAAAGATCGGTTCATAAATACGGCCTCTAGCCTGAGCTGTATAGAAGTTGTGTACAAAAAACTGATTGAACTTAATTTTGGTACAAAATGGCCACTGGCAGCCATCTCGAATTTTGGACCGCACCCAGAGACACTCGTTCTTGTCCCAAGGTGATAACAAAGTTACCCAAGAAGTTTTGTGAAGATCGGTTCATAAATACAGACTCTAGCCCGAGCCGTATTGACATGTGCACTTACTGTGTATAAGTAGCACTGAATAAATTAAAGTTCATCTAATTAGCATAATTTCTGCACGTGAAAAAAAACCTGTATTATATGTGATTGATTCCATGTTACTAAACATTCATGCAAAAATTTATTCAAATCAGAACCTTCATATTGAAGTTCTGTGCCAAAAACTGATTTTATCTAATTTTGGAACAAAATGGCTGCTGGCAGCCATCTTGAATTTCAGAACGCACCCAAAAACAATCGTTCTCGTCCCACGGTGATAGCAAAGGTACCCAAGAAGTTTCGTGAAGATCAGTTCAAAAATACAGCCTCCTGCCCAAGCCATATTGACAGGTGCACTTACAGTGTATATGTAGCACTGAATAAATCAAAGTTCATCTAATTTGCATAATTTCTGCACAAGAAAAAAACCCATACTATATGTGATGTATTCCATGTTACTAAACATTCATACAAAAATGTATTCAAATCAGAACTTTCATAACGAAGTTCTGTACAAAAAACTGATTGCACTAATTTTGATACAAAATGGCTGCTGGCAGCCATCTTGAATTTCAGACTGCACCCAAAAACACTTGTTCTCATCCTATGGTATTAACAAAGGTACCCAAGAAGTTTTGTAAAGATTGGTTCATAAATATGGCCTCTAGCCTGAGCCGTATAGAAGTTGTGTACAAAAAACTGATTGGACCTAATTTTGGTACAAAATGGCCACTGGCAGCCATCTTGAATTTTGGACTGCACCCAGAATCACTCTCATCCCAAGGTGATAACAAAGGTACCCAAGACGTTTCTGAGCTGTATTGACATGTGTACTTACTGTGTGTAAGTAGCACTGAAAAAAATCATCTAATTTGCATAATTTCTGCACTAGAAAAAAATCTGTATTATATGTGATGTATTCCATGTTACTAAACATTCAGACAAACATTTTGACAACAAGAGATATGAAATGAACATATTATAATGAGTAGAAGAAAAGCTAATCCAAACTTCTGGAGGCAACAATAAATATGCTGATAAGCCATAATCTCTGTCTACAGAACCAATAAAAGGTAGGACTGACAATGAAGATAGAGGACTGCCAAAACAAGGAACCGTCACACCAAATTTCATTGAAATCCACCCACTCACTGTTAAGAAATTGATGCAAATGGACAGAGTGATCGATTGACATACACATGGACAGACAGAGATATGGAGAGAGAGATGGATGGATGCATGTAATACAGTATACCCCACACCTTCTCTTTGAGAGAGGGGGGTAAAATAAGATCATTTGAGAAAGGTGTAAGTTGTAATGAATGGTGGGAATTGACACAAAGCTGACTGGAAGTAAAAGAAGTCAGTTGAAATTGGTGTTCCATATATATAAGGTATGTAAAATAAAGTTCGGCCAGAAACTAGAGCAGAAATGAGGAGCACTGTTATAAACATCTGATCAAAAAGAAAATCACTTTGAGCATTGAAGGCAAAAAAGCAGAGAAGCAGAACTTTGGCTTGGACCAGATGGAAGCAGACCAAAGTGAAGAATCTCTTAGAGAGACTGAACAGCATCTTCAAAGTGTGTGTAGGAATGGTAATGGTCTGAGGTATGAGGAGTCAAGGAAGTGATACAGCTTTATCAAGAGAGAAAGGATAAGACAAAGAAATTGCCCTCGAAAATAGTCATAGTTCCACCCCCCTCCCACCCCCGCCCACCTTCTCTTTGAGAGAGGGGGGTAAAATAAGATCATTTGAGAAAGGTGTAAGTTGTAATGAATGGTGTGAATTGACACAAAGCTGATTGGAAGTAAAAGAAGTCAGTTGAAATTGGTGTTCCATATATATAAGGTATGTAAAATAAAGTTCGGCCAGAAACTAGAGCAGAAATGAGGAGCACTGTTATAAACATCTGATCAAAAAGAAAATCACTTTGAGCATTGAAGGCAAAAAAGCAGAGAAGCAGAACTTTGGCTTGGACCAGATGGAAGCAGACCAAAGTGAAGAATCTCTTAGAGAGACTGAACAGCATCTTCAAAGTGTGTGTAGGAATGGTAATGGTCTGAGGTATAGGGAGTCAAGGCAGTGATACAGCTTTATCAAGAGAGAAAGGATAAGACAAAGAAAGTGCCCTTGAAAACAGTCATAGTTCCTAAACCTATATCAAGGGAAAACTAAATCTAATCTTCAAAAGGGCATAAGTGTCTTGGACAAAAACTGTGTATACAAAAACACAAAAGTATCAACAAGGATGAAAACTGCTGTGAACTAAAGAGAGAAAAATGCAAAAGAAAACAAAACACCCATTCTCCTCTTGAGCGCAGATGAACATCATCTCACTGTGAAGATAGCGAAATGAAATGTGCAATGAAAAAAGTGGATACAGAAGATGTAAAGAACAAATGATAGAGGAGAACTTTGAGTTGGTAGCAGCAGATCTCTTCTCTATGATATAGCTCAGGCTTTAAGTTGGACAGATAATTGTAAGTGAAGTCAGGAGCTTGTGTGAAATTAGACTTATGATATGTGCAAGGTTACTCATCAGTGAACTCATCACTATCTAAATGATGGTAGTCAAAGGTGATGTTAACTAGGTCCTGTTAGAAGAATGATCTGTGGAGCTAGAAGCATGAGTGTTCTGGAAGATAACTTTTAAGGCTATGTATAAGCACAGAAAAAAAGTTCTACGAAAGAAAAAGCATGTACTAAAAGTGTCTATGCCTCATCAGTGACAGGATAAGTTGGTACTGAATGATGCACAAAAATGGGTGGAAAATTTTCATTACAGTATACCAACATATAACTGAAAATTTATAAAGTCTCTTTCCTGAAAAATGCTTGGCAAGAAATCTTCACAAGGGTTTGCATTATCTTGAAGAAATCGGCTAATATCTCTTCTGGATTTCCTTTAAAACTGTGCTGTATGCTTGATAGATTGAGAGGAACAACAATCATAGACAAAAATGAGGAAATTGATTTGAACATGTCTGGTGGGTATTGGACATTGGGTCAGTATTCAAACTGGTAGTTTAAGGAACTGGGTTGAGTCCACCATGCATTTTTGGCCCCTGGTTATACTGGTGTGGTCTGTTTTTTATCTTTTCAACTTTTCATGCACTCTAAGGGTTTTTCTCCTGGAGCTCCTTCTCTTCTCCTTCTCCTTTCTCTTGGAGCTCATTTTCATAGGAGCTAATATATGAGGATAAGCACTTGTGTTACTTTGGTAAGTTTTGAAGAAAAATATTTACTGTGTGAATGTAACTTGTTGAAATTTATAGGAGAGTGACTATAGACACTCTCCCATAAATTGTTACAAGGCAAAGACACGTTAACATGTATTGTTCACCCAAAAAAACTTTCAAACATTTTTGAGCAAGAAAAAGGTAAACTAATGGCAATACATTTATTACTAACAGTGGAACACCTCAAATGAGCAAACTAGAAGACTGCAGTTTCTTTTTTAAGCTAACAAAATGCTGTGATGTAAATATACTGTTGGAAAGTGCTAATATAGCACTTTCCAGCAGTGTGTTTTATTTATTTATTGGTGTTTAAGGTCACATACTTCTACAAAATGGCTAATCGTGACCACATCATGGAGATAAAGTCAAGGTCAGTCAATCGCTTATACCCCATGTTGCTTATTTTAGAGGACTTGCACCCCCAACATTAGTGACTGGGTCCAATTTTACCAGTAAAATGGTACTTGTTTACCACATTAAACAATCACTGCCAAACTTCTCAAGGTTCCCGCAGGGGAGTGTGTTATATAACAACACCCCATCACCAAAGTCAGAGCAAACAGAACTTTGGGTAGCAAGAGAAAACAGAATAGAGAAGTACCTAGATAGCACATTTGGGGTGGGGACACTACTGTCCAAATTGAAGATGAGGTTGCAGGAGTTTGGGAGAAAAAACTGAGAAAGCTGGTGACAATGACTATTAAACTGGTAGCTTGGGATTAATGAAGATCCTAGAACATTTTTCCTTTGTAGCAGTCAAAATATTAGTCAAATAAAATAAGATCCACTAGGAGTATTATGAAGAACAGAGTGAGGAGAATGAAGAATATATAGCATTGGGTCACACAAGGTTTAGGGTCAGTTTGCTTATTATAGAAATAGAGGAGGAAGTACAGGATATAATCAAACAATTCCTAGCAGAGTGTTGGTAGGGACCAGATAGGAGGGAATACAAGAGTAATGGAGGCCTTCTCACTTGTCAACTCAGTCAAATCAGTGGCTTGCCGGAGTGTTATTTAACCCTTTACCCATCATAATGGCCAACACCGGCCAGTGCTATTCTCAAAAATCGCCATTCATTTTCATTATTTTTTCATTTTTTTGTCTCAAAAATGTAGGTTATGACCCCCTCTGTGGAGGTAGCTCGCCGAGCTCGTTCCAATGAGGGGGACATAACCTATGTTTTTGAGACAAAAAATTAGTTATTCAAGAATTTTGTTTGCAAGTGACGTCTGCTTTTCATGTTAGGTGAAGCGTTAAAATAACACAAAGTTTTATAGTCATCATAAAACAGATCATTGTTCATGTAATTTTGTAAAATATAAAGTAGCAACAGTGTGACTGAACGTTCATTCTTGTTTATCTAGCATTTAATTATGCGGGTGACTGAAAAATTGGTTGTCAAAATTCTTTGAAGGGAGGCAAATATATTATCAACAAAATGTATTGAATGTTTAAACATTTTAATACCTGTTTGTGTCTTCCTGAATGACCCAAAGCAATTGTGGTGGCTTCCTATCTAGTAAACTTGACAAACCATAATCAAATAATCAAAACACAAGAAACAATACTTATTCTGCACATTCAATGAAAATACTATTAATAAAAAGTATAATGCACCCATAAAGTTCAAAACTAACAAAAAATAAATACCTGGGCACTCTTCAAGTTTACATGATTTAACTTCACTTTCATCTCCCTCACATTCGTTTCCACCATGATCTGGAATAGGGTTGGTGCAGGCTCGGGATCTTGTCTGTTGACCTTCACCACATTCAACAGAACATTTGCTCCAAACTGACCACTCTGTCCAATTGCCATTAACTGCAAAAAATTATAAATTCATAGTAATTTCTATATTTTTCCATACTTACTATGGCCCAGACATAGCTGGTGCTAACTCAAAAATATTGAGAGCCAAACACAAATTTTGCCCCCCAATCCCCAAAATTTGTATCCAGAACCGAAAATTAGAAGTCCTATCTGGCTCTCCATTATTTAGTCTCCATACATACGCAGACGCCAGGAAGTAACCAGAATTGGCGCCAACCTCATTCTTTGTAAAAGAGAGTTACTGAGAGTATTACATAATAATTCAGCGGGGAAGTATGAGTGCCCACTGGGAGGGCCATCCCCATCTGGGCCATAGGTAAGTATGGAAAATATAGAAATTACTATGAATTTATATTTTTCCAACTGTACCCTATAAGGCCCAGACATAGCTGAATCGTAAAAAGGTGGAGGGCCTAGGACTTCAAAAATAATTCCAATCCTGCAATCAATGATGAAAGGAACTTAGAATAATTAGGAATTACATGTATGTCTCTCTATATAGTAATAGAGGAAACATATTCTAAATAAGGAGCCCAATTTAAGTAATTCCTTATTGTAAGCATGAAGACAATGCTACATAGGATGTGACAAGTTCCTAATTTTTAAGTCTGGTTTAGACAAAGCCCCCCAAATTAGGATGGCTTATCTGAGAATGAGTGAAAATCCCCCACAAACATACACCTTACAATAACACTTCATCTGTATGCAGGATATAAATACGGATAAAACAGCTTCCTTCATAGATATATACCTTTTAAGCCAGAGAAGAGGTAAAAATCCCCCCCACCCCACACTTTCTTTTGAAGAAGTCTCTGGAATCAATAAGAGCGGTACCAAAAAACAATATACATAATCGTTGAACAGGCACTCAGGTATTAATTCATGATTAATAAATGCTGCTTAATGCTACTTCAGAAGTTAAGGCTATAGTGACGATCCTGGTAATCAATATTGCCCACTATATTACATACACTGCAGACGGCATACACAGATACGTCGAAAACTGGTGATATATAAAAAATATTACATTCACATATCCAATAGAGCCACACTGAATGATCCTTGAAGAGAAAACACACTTCGTAGGTAATCCACAGGCGGCTTCTGTACAATAAATTGCAGTAACAACACTCTCCAATGTGTACTATCTGATATCTATGATTGTAAACACTTGCGATTTGTGTACTGACATAATAGAAATCTGGATCTAGAAATGAAAGTAGGTATGATTTACAGGCTCCAATGCGGACCGCCCCTGAAATAGATTATTATTTCAAGGTCCACAAAATACAATAAAGTGTTAGCCTAATAAAATAATGTGCGAGAGCATTTATATTTAGCATGTAATCATCTGAATACCAGTTAACTGGTTATGCAGCCTGCTAGGTACTCAAGAGTAGTAATTTAATTGTGATGATTTTTAAATACGTGCTCGTATAAAACAAATCAACAATAATCACAGGAAACTAATCCAACTAAAAAGCAGATGTGCCCATGAGGTCACCACAGAAGATGACCCAAATGCATAGTATGTATTTATTAAATTATACGAGGCTTGTGGGAAGAAAACTACGTCTTGCCCAGTAATTGCCTCTAAACACATAGGCAGTGTGCGTGTGTGTGTGGTGGGGGGGTGGGGGGAGGGGAATTCAAAGTCATATTGAAAACTCTTCAACGGCATTATTTAATCGTTCCTGTGTCAGTTATCAAAAAAATATAGGAACCGCGATGGTCCCCTCACGCCTAACTGACTCCACTATGCCACTATGGGTGGAGAAGGTCGTGAAGAATAAAACTTCCCCTGAAAGAAGACCCTCTCATGGAGGAAGCTTCTGGGGAACGTCCCATAACTGACACTTGAAAATACTGATCCAAGGTTTCTGTGACAACTGAGGTGCTACTAGTAGGATTCACAACGAGACTGTTTAATCTTAAACATAATCTATTGAATCAATGAATTGGGGGATACGCATATCCTATTATTCATCCCCATGAATTATGCAGAGCGTCTACTGCATGCGCTCAATGATCTGGGCATAGCGACACAAATGACGGTAATTAATTGTTCTGGTGGTTTGCAAACAGAACTATCATGGGGTGATCCCACTGGTAGCAAAACTGTCCAAATACTCGCATGTTGAGCGTCCAATACAAATGAAACAGGCGATCTTTCCGAGGAGCAAGCCTGCTAGTATATTCAGACAACCTGATACATGACAGATAGAGAGATGAACATGAAAATTCTTCTCCGTAAGTTATCATAACGGAAATGAATGGGTGCCGTCCTGGTTCCTGATGTATGCTACCACTATTGAGATGTCCAACAATATCTGAACAAGCGTGTCCGCATTGATGTAGAGCTAATAATATTGAGATCATTCTTTGATGTTTATGTGTTTCTCCAGGAACCGAGGGTCCCAAGACCCCTGCATATCAAGTCTGTCAGACTCAGGGTCATGCCCCAAACTATTGATTCATACCCGTCATAATCATAAAAGCCAGATCTGGCAGTTGCAGTGGAACTCTTTGAGTTAACCACTGAATATCTTCCCCAATATGGACCTTTTGATTACTAGAGCCGTTAAAACAATACTTGTCCTGAGTGAATGCGTTTTCACGCTCCAGTTCTGGGTAAAGAATAACTGGAGGGGAAGTGTGTGTAAGCAACCCATCTAAACAAGATGCGTAGCTCAGCACACAACCCCATCAGTCACATAAAACTTCTCGCTGTTGATGAGTCTGATAGAAGACAAAAGCGAGAATAACAACTGACAAATTTCGTTCTGGATAATGGCAGATGAACCAGATTGTTGTGAGGCATTACCAAGTTCATTATTTGAGTGACAGCCCAGGGCGCTATCTTCAGACCGAAGCATATCACTTGGAACTGAAATACTATCCCTTGGATGACGAACCGTAGGTACTTTCTGAATGCCGGATGTAACAGGACATGGAAAAACAGATCCTAGGTCTATGCTTGTAGCATAGTCGATCACTCGAACGCTCACTTTTTCTGACTAAATGATAACCATAAATAAACTTTTTGAGCTTTGATAAATTTGCTTCAGTCTTTTATCGGTCGGAGCGAACTCTATGGCTTCGGAATGAGTAACAGATGACTATAGAATCCTAGAGAATCTTGATTCTCGACGACCTCTATTACTTTCATTGTCAAGAGAACCTTTACCTCCGATTGGAGAGACTCTTATGCAAGGATTGGACGGAAGCATTGTTCATCAGACATTAAGTTAGTTGTAGTTCTCTCGGAAAGATAGCCGTAGGCCATCCGAGACCACACTTCTCGCCTACTGGTCTTCCGTAATAGTTTTCCAGTTTGATGCGAATCTTGATAACCATCCGTCAACTGCTAAGCAATAGAGGTCCTAATCCTCACATGTAGTACCTGCGAGGCCTACGGAAGGAGAAACTACGTCTCCTTTGCGAAGAGCCTCGAGCCAACAGCTTAGGGGCGTCTGACCAGTAATCTCGATCAGACCTAAGCCCCCTATCCAAGTCGCTTTATGATGATCCCTAGAGTAATTATAGGAGGGTTAACTATACCCTCGACCCTCGCAAGGAGTCCTTTTTAGACAACTTTCTGTCTTGGACATCCTCCCTTACTCCTTTCTGCTATTGCTGGTCAATTAGACGCCGACTTAAGGAGTAGAGTATTGATGCTTTCTTTGTAGCTTGGTCATAAACCAATGAAAAACGCTTATCATCAAAAACTTAGTGTCCAGTAACCGGAGCGACCTGAAGAGAGTTTTTCACCTTGTCATCTATTAAGGATGACGATGCAAGGGCTCCATCTCGAGCCCTGGAAAGGACTCTAAATGAGGTACGAACGTCCTCAGATTCCTTTCCGTAGAGGCGTTGCATCACAGTTCTTAAAGGTGATCTGCATAAGACAGTGAGTCTAAATTCACTCTGAATGAAGAAAAGCCATCTCAATTGTGTCCGAGCGAATAATGAATGACCAAGGTAAGGCCATAAATAGCTCCTCAGCCTGCTCATTCAAATGCAGAGGAACTCTCAATACATCTTAAAGTTCCCCGTTTTCTGTTAATCGGTAAAATTATGGAAGAAAATGACAAGAAACCACCTTACTTCTTTCCACTGGAAAGTTGAATATGACATCGTCTAAAAGGCCAAAGGCCTGCGACCCCTGTCTATACTTAACTGAAAAAAACATTTTCTCCTCTTTTTCTGGATGAAGTCAGCGTCCAACAATGCTAGCGGTTCCTTGCAAGTAGTCGCAGCATTCTGATTCGCTGGAACAAATTCAGGGTAGTGTTGATGGATTATATCCATCGCAACCATGTGTTGTTCCGAAAGGGAAGGGTAATCCACCTCCATATCCCTTTCATCATTCGTCTGAATCAGTTGAAAATCACGGTTAGCGGCATCTGAACGTGCAGATGACTGGAACAACCTAGCACCATCCGACAGCTCAGGAGCTGAGACTGCCATCAGCTGCTTCTGCACTTGCTGGGATGCTGCGATGAGCTGCGCAATCTGCGACTGCAAGTCCATTACGGAGACGTGTGGAGCAGCGGTCTTCTGTTGCTTGGCCGCCGGCTGCTCCTGGGACAGTGTGTCTGAGATGGCTCTTTTCTGCGGATGTCCCGATGAATGAGGCCTTGTCTCCTTGGCTACTGTATGGTGTGACTTCTCTGACAAAGAGTGGACCTTCTCGGCGATGCAGGCTGGATATCAGAAGTCATGTAGCCAAGGTGCAGTCGAGTGTGCTTGGTAGACACTGAAGAAGAAGCCATAACTATAGCCAACCCTGGCTGTGAATTGAACGGAGCATCCCGGACAGGAGGCGTGGACGTATGCTCTGACTGATGCAAGTTCTGAACCACAACATCTGGCCCCAGATGTTGTTATGAAAGAGAGAAGGGGATCTCTCGTTTGCGGTCTTTCAGACCTCGCCTAGCATCCTGCTGAACTTGCCTTCTTCTTCCACTCCGTAGTCGAAGGGTGAGCCTGTTATTATTTTATAGTGCTGGCTCTACCCTTTCTACTCTCCTCGACCACAATGGACACACCCTGCGTCACGGTACCCTTGGACAGTGTAACCGCTTCACCGGTCGAGCTAGCTGGCGACAGGGAGCTGAAACCATGCTGTGGTTTATTTCTCTGTATAATATCCATGAGTACTTTAGCCGCTAGATCTAATTGACTATCTAAATGCGACGACAGAAGCACACTTTCTGACGGTGTCACGTAAACATCACCAAGTTCTTGTTCGACTTTTTGGCGAGAGGACCGGCGGCGGCCTCTCACCACGAGAGGACCAGATGTAACCCCTCGCTAACAATGTACCGTGACATCCATCTCCATTTGTCATCCCATGCGACACATGTTGAACAAGAATTAGTGGGAGAACATTGACTACAAGCAAGGCAACCAACATGTAAATCAGAGGAAAGACTTCCTCGCCTTGCTTATTGAGCAATTGTGAAGCAAACTAAGTCGATTGTACTCCCACAAACTCCACCTTAGATATTATAAAAAGATACATAACAAAAACATTCAAAATATAAATTGAAAAATAGTTTACACAAAAACATTTTTCGAAAAATTTTGACAAGAGCCAAAGTTCCCAAAGAGAACGAAGTGCCCAAATGTATCCCAACAGAGACCCAGTGTGGACAAAAATTAATTTTTCTATCCAAAAATTAACTGCTACACTACCGGACTATTTAATGTATCTTACTACAGACCTACCATATAATAAATAGGAAACTACGTATATAAAAAGAGCGTTGTTAATGTAAACAACGTCAGAAAGAAAACTGGAAACGAGACCCCAGGCAACACGGCCCGAAGTCAGTAACAGATTTTTGAACTATCTAATGTAAGGCAAGATTTTCATCAGAAGAAAAAACGATACATTGGATTATGATGCATGACCAAAATGCCTAAACACCCCAAGGGTGAGTACGTAACTCTAGGGATATACAGAATAAACATTCTGTGTAGCATGTTAAACACCAAAGAAATTTTATAACAAAAATTTCAATAAAACAAGCCAAAAAGCTTGGGAGTTTAACTGGGGGGATCAAGGCAGGGTAGGGAAGGAATACTTAACAAACAGTGGAAAAATCATTATCAACAATGATGGCGTCAGGCCCATGTCCCAAAATTGGGGAACATGAGCTAATTTTTATAAACATTATAAAATTACAGCTCTGAACTTGGATCCACAAAATTTACCATTGATTTGTGTCTGGCATCATTATAAACTGAGATTTAAACACACAGAAGTTAGTTTGTTGTTATCTGACAGAGGGCCAAACAAAGAATGAGGTTGGCACCAATTCTGGTTACTTCCTGGCATCTGTGCATGTGCGGAGAGTAAATGTATGGAGGGCCAGATAGGACTTCTAATTTTCGGTTTTGCATGCAAATTTTGGGGATTGGGGGGCAAAATTTGTGTTTGGCCCTCAATATTTTGGAGTTGGCACCAGCTATGTCTGGGCCATAGGGTACAGTTGGAAAAATATTGAAAGTTGTTTTGGAATGTGCACAAATGATCCAAATAATTGTTTTGGGGTAAAAAAAAATTAACAAAAGAACTTACGATTAATGTTTTTGTAACAAACATCAAATCAAAAGTCACTGAGGAAGCAAGTGAACACCTCACAAATTTTTTCAGCAATGATCTCTACTGATAAAACAAGAGCAATGCAAAGTGTGGCGTATGCCCCCCATCGGTGTCATAATGGCATGGTTTATAAGTGGTTTTCAAACCCAACATATACTGAATGCAACACAGAGGTTGAGAAAAAATGTTCTAAGGCAAAAGAGTGAAAAGGTCCACAACTCTGGGGAAAAATTTTTGGACGGAACCCATTTCTTGTGAATTTCCGTTCCCCCATATGGGTCTACAAGCATACCAAAGGAGATCCAAATCTGACTGATGGCATTGAAATTACAATCCAAAACATTTGTATGGGCAGACAGATGGCTAGAGATCTCCACTAGATACCCCTGAATCCTCCTTCCGAGGTCGGGGGCATAATCGCCAGATACTAACAATAACCTGATTCTCAGAGTCAATTATTTCTAACTGGATAGAAAACTGCATTCTAACCTTTCACCAAACATCACAGTTTTTACACATTTTATAAGCCCTAGTACATATGATATGTCTAGTTATATTTCGTGAATTTTCATTTTATCTTTTAAAAAGCATACATTTTTGCTATAAAGCAACATATTCTACAAATTCACTCAAATGAAGGGTTATAAAATACCTGTACATTTAGAAAGCAGAAACCCACCTCTGGCTCAAATGTTTCTTTCTCCAAACTTTTCAAAAACCTACCTTTTATTTCCTTGAGTGAAAAAATTAATGCCTACCCAGACAAAACATATTTATGGCAAACTGAGAGGATGTACTTTTATTTTTTTCAGCAATACTTTTCAGATAACTTTTTCCAAACTTTTTAGTCAAGAGAAAGACAAAGTATAAACAATGTGTTTACAATTGTTTGTGCTAAGGGTGAAATGATTAAGCTAAACTATTTAGTCCAATTAACTTCCTTGCATGATACTGGAGGATATATCTGCCCAGGAATCGAAATCTCCTGCCACTAAAATAAGTAAAATCTGACACATTTAACCAAATTTTTTTTCTATAAATTGTATCAACTTTTTTACTATTCATTTCGGCAGTTCAAGTTGTCAGAGTCAAAAAGTGATTTTGAAAAACTGGGTGTAATTTAATGTATTTGATCAGAATTTTTGGGAAAATTAACCGATGGACAAAACTATTAAACAGGCTTGGTATTGTGTAGAACATGTCAAAAGGTATCAAGAATCTGAATTTGAATTTTCTCGCTACGCCACTGGATTGCTGTAAGAAAAATCAATCTACTTTGGCATTTACCATGGCTGTATTTTTAAGAAATTGGCTGATGTTATCTGAGAGATATTCACTTCAATGTCCAACCTTGAGTGTTATTAAATCACTCACTATTTATAGAATAAGTTTAATTTCATTAACTTTGATGGATTTGTAGAAAAACAAGCTTCTAATTGATATTTGATTTATAGGCTGTAAGTGCTGCTTCCAAATTAATCTGGTCAGAATTAATGCAACATTTTGATTGGCTGATTATGAAAATGGGTGGACTTTAGTTCTTTGATCGATCAATGATGTCAGGTGGAAAAGTAGTCTGTCAACAGAAATTTGTATGGAACACATATTCCATATGGATTTGTAAATATGGAAATAGAGGAAAAGAACTTGGCGAGTAATAAAATAGGTTATGGATCTCAAAAAGTTAGCAAGAAGAGGTCTTAGGGACCTGATCAACAGATGCCACTATAATAAATCCAAACTAACCAATAGACAAGAAGCCCACTTTAACAAATATCCTGTGCAAAATTAAAAAAATCAAAAGTTAACAAGTAGGAAGGGGTCCCACATTTAACCCATACCATCTTTGTATGAAGATGATTGACAAGTTTGTTCAAATCAAACCCCATATTATAAGTTATGGGATGTTTAGTGGTCAGATATGGTGTCAAGTGAGCCGAAGTGAGATCATTATTAGGTGAGGCATTAGCTGAGCCTAATACTGATCTCACCGAGTCTCACATGACACCATATCTGACCACCAAACATCCTGTAACGTAGTTATGTCAAATATGCAAATAAATGCAAATTCATTTCACTTAAACATCTTGCGAGCTCACATACCAGAAATATTTGAGATCCATTGGTAACTGTCAGAATTAAACTCTGAAACAACTTTTTTAATTCAAGGGGGCATAACTCCAGAAAAACTGGGTGGGTGAAGCTGATATGCAAACACATCTTGTGAGCCGACATGTCAAAAATATTTGAAATCCATTGGTAATTGTTGCAATTGACTCTCCTGACAACTTTTATCATATGCTGACTAACTTGAAAACTTCTAAGCCAAAGGGGCATAATACTGGGAAGAATGTGCAGATAAGGTCAATTTTCACAGGGCACCAAATATCTATCATAGAATGTATGCATGTGAAGTTTCATGGAAATTTTGGCCATCGGTTGTTAAGATCTGAGCCCCGAAGGATGGATGGTTGGATGTATGGACATTGCTCAAAGCATTTGGATTAGGAATTTGAAAAAAATTTGTAGTTGTTTTTCCCCTTACTCATGGCATTAAAATGAACGGGCCCTGTAACACAATGCACTAATTTGATAATGCTCTGCTTAATGATGATCCTTACCAAATGTTAATTACTTGTGTGGTGCGGTTCAGAAAAAATTAACTTTTGAATTTTTTTCTATTTTTAGCCTTTGTGGTCCCCAGAAGGTGACTAATTCATTTTTTTGCATACATGAATAAGATATTACATATTAATAATGTATGCAAAATATAATTGGTTTGGAAGAAGTGTTTCAGAAGTAAAAAATTAGGACAGAGCCAAAAAGCTCAGAACAAAATATCAAGTCATTGCATCTGTTGGTCCATATATAACAAGAAGATTCTTTGAAAAACTTCAACAAAGTTTATATGCCATCACTACAGTCATCAAATAATGGCAGACATGGAGATCAGTACAACTCATCCATACAGTGTAGTTTTGTTTCAAGCTTCATAATTTTACAAAAATTGGCAAGCAACTTATATTAACTTTTGAATCTCGAAACTTCCCTTTTTAAATTGCTCTGAAAAAATTGCTCCTAATGTATTCTTCCTTCAGAATTTGACTTTAGGATGCATTTATCTTGACAGAGATTTTACATCATTGTTTCTTGTACAATCAGCCAACAATAATGTAGAAACACTGAGAGGTCATCTGCTGCTGTGTGCATGTATACATGATAGTTATTAACATTTATTACTATCCAAAGTCTGATTTACTGGGATTTCCGGGTTTGATTATAAACAATAACTTCACAAGTGCATTATGCAATCAACAATTGTGTCATGTATCCATGCACGCAAACAAGGATGCTTTGCCGTGGGTGTAATGAGGACTTCATAGTTTTTTAACCCTTTACCTAATATGAAAAGCAGACGACACTTGCAAAAAAAAATCTTGAATAGCTATTATTTTCATTTTTTGTCTCAAAAACATAGGTTATGACCCCTCATTGGAATGAGCTCAATGAGTCATTCGATGCGAGGGACTATATTGTAAAACAATTGTGCGCATTCACGCACTCGTGTTTGTACAACATTCCTCACCTCTCATAAATTATTTCACATGACCAGTCTAGTCAAGTGATTACTCTCTATAAAATTAATATGGGGATTTAAGGGTTAATGCCTTGCCTTGGGGAACTAACCAGAGTGATTCATTCTATAAACATTCATGCTATTTATTTGTAATAAGACAAAAGGAAAATTGGCTGGCTTTCATTGGAAAAGGGGTGTGGTGATAGGCAAACAAAATGAGGGTTAGCCCAATTTGTAAAGGCCTGGAATTAGAAATTTGGACCCAATGCTGTGTCTCTAATTCTGTCCTGTTATAAAACAGTTATTCAAATTTTTTAGTAAATTTTGTTTCTTAACGTACCTACCACAGTTGTTTACAATTGGCTGTAACGTAAGTGCAAGCCCTACTTTGGAACTAACTCAAGCTTTTAGAGAACTTTTCCAAACAAGTTGGAAAAGTAATAGAGTGCAAAAGCACGAAAAAGATCAAAAAAAGGTCGAGCGAGACCAGCGCTCGAAATTACAGGTACTCTCTCTGCACACCTCTTGCGTTTACCAAGCAAATGCGCAACAACCGTGACGTCAATTCCGTATTTCCGCCAACGAGAAGTTTGTGATTTAGCGGGGAGGCATCGATATCAAGGATATCCCCAAGGAGGGTGGACCTCCGGTAAACAATTGAGGTAGGTATGTTAAGAAACAAAATTTACTTAAAAATTTTAATTTCTTTTCGACCTACTCACAATTGTTTACAATTGGCTGAATAAACACTAGGAGGAAGTGAATCACATAACCAATACCAACAAGAGCAAGGAGGGCAGAGAACAATAGGGAAAACCTGTAATGAAGATAGAGAGAAGGCACCTGAAAAAAACAAGGATGAGCGAAACACAACCTCGATAACTATTTTAACGAGGGTGCACAACCGCCTAAGCGGCAACGAGAGGGCCGAAAGAATAAAGGTCCTCAGATTGCTGCTATAGGTGGCGGAGATAAAAGGAGAAGAAGGTAGAAGCATTCCTCCAGTAAGCCACATTCATAACATCCCGGAGAGAAACAGAATTGGAGAACGCCCAGGATGTAGAAATGGCATGAACCTCATGAGCATTAAACCAGTTCGAAACAAGATCCGAAGCAGACAAGCGGGAATAAGCTAGCTTGATTGCAAGACAGATCCACCTGGAAATAGAATGAGAAGAAATAGACTGCCTCTTAGGAATGAGAGACAGAAAGAATGTCTTCCGACCCCTCCTAATGAACTGAGTGTGAGTTATGTAAGTCTTGATCGCACGAACAGGACAAAGAAGAGGTCTCCGACCATCGACAGTGGGAAGAGCCCGAATGCAGATGGGAGGAGGTACCGAATCAGGAAGTTGATTGTTAGCCAGAAAAGAGCAATCAGTAGTGAAGGTGACACTGTTAGCCTCATTACTAAAGAAAGCAGAATCAACAGATAGCGCATGAAGCTCACTGACTTATCGTGCAGAAGCAAACGCTAGAAGGAAAACCGTCTTATAGGTGAGAAAACGCATATCGGTCTCAAATAAAGGCTTGAATGGTGCCCCCTTCAAACAGTGCAACACCCATGCCAAGTTCCACTTGGGTGTAAGACGCAAAACTCGAGGCCTCTTCAAAGAAAAGTGTCAAATGAGTCTGGAGAGAAAAAGATTACGACCGATGCACCGCTTTCCCACATAAGAGAAAGTATCAGACAGCATAGACTGATAGCCCTTAATCGTAATAGGCTGGAGGCTTCCACTTCCACTTCCCAGCATAAGTCATGCCAGTGGAATGTTGCCGTGATGTAGAAATGCACTCCACTGATCGTCTCGAAAAACCTCTACGTCGGAGACAGGACCTGATAAAAGACAGGTGTGAAGGGACAGGCTTGCCAGGTTGTTGTGATACTTCATGGGATGACCCTGGGAAAGAAGATCGCGAAGCAGAGGTAGACAAATCGGTCGATCATCCAACAGAGGCAGCAGCAGATTGATCCACACCCTCTGTGGAGACAGGGGTGCGATCAGAATGATCCTGCAACTGCAAGCACGAATCTTCGCTAATACTTGAGGAAGAATCGGTGCAGGAGGAAAGGCATAGCTGATCCAACCTGTCCAGTCCAGAGACAGAGCATCTACTGCAAATGCCAGAGGATCTGGACAAGGGGAGACAAAGGTCTCTACCTGATGATTCCAGCGAGTAGCGAAAAGGTTGACCTGAGGACGGCCCCACTGCTTGCAAATCGCCTGAAACACTGACCGATGTAGCATCCATTCGGTTGGAAGGACACTGTCGCATCGGGACAGGGAGTCTGCTAGGACGTTGAGACGCCTGGGAATGTGTGAAATGGACACCCGAGTGTTCACATCCTGCACCAACAGAAGAAGATCCCGAGACAGCCGATACATGGGAATCGAATGTGTGCCTCCTTGATTCTGTATATAGGCCTTTACTGTTGAATTGTCCGAAAGAAGTAGGACAATATGGTCCGACAGATGAGGGATCCAAAGCCGAAAACTCAACAGAAGAGCAAGGAGCTCCTTCTGGTTGATATGAAGGCCCACCTGCTCGCTGTCCCACTCGCCGTGAGTAGACAGACTGAGAGGATCCAACGTCGCACCCCAGCCCCGACTGCTGGCATATACAGTAAGGATGCGATCGGCCAAAGGAAGATCCAACGGAACACCCTGTGTCAGCCAGGGAATATCGGCCCAAGGGTGGAGGTGACAAAGCAGAGACTGAGGAATAGTGAGTTCCAGGTCCAGCGGATCTACATTCGGATGCCAATGATCCAACAGGAAGTGCTGGAGAGGTCAGACAAACAAGCGACCGAGTGGAATGAGATCTGTCACCGAACCGCAAAGGCCCAGCATCCGAAGGAAAGTCCTGGCCGAGACCGAGGAAGATTGAAGCAGGTTCCGAGTCAAGGCGGAAAGAATCGTCGCCCGAGCATGGGGGACCGACACTACATTGTGAAGAGTGTCGAAATCCATCCCCCATTGACGGAATTGCTGAGAATGGTGGAGATCCGACTTCTCGCGATTGACTTTGAAATCCAGTGACGCTAGCAGGCAAAGAAACTGCCAGACATCTAACTCCAGAACAGCAGCATCGTGGTGCCGTTGGAGGATGTCGTCCAGGTAGGCTGACGAAGTCACAGCCGACTGAGTATGGTGGAAAGCAAGCACATGTGACATCAGTTGGGTGAAGGCCCAAGGAGCCAGGTTCAAACCGAATGGGAGAGCTCTGAATTGATAGACTCGATCCCGAAACGAGAACCAAAGGTATTACCGTGACGCCAGATGAATGGGTACATGGAAGTAGGCATCCTTCAGGTCGATACTGGCAGCAAAGTCGCCCTTATGAACTGAACGTCGAACCGACCGGAAAGTCTCCATACTGAAATGAGGAGCTATAATGTACTCGTTCAGGTTACTCAGATCGATGACAGGATGAAATTGGCCATTTTTCTTCGGCACCAAGAAAAGACTCGAGTAAAACCCCGGTGAAAGGGTGTTCTTGACCACCTCGATCGCCCCTTTGGAGAGGAGATTGTCGATCTCCTGCACCAGAAGGTCCTAAGCGTACAGAATCGGAAGGGACCTGAGTCGGGAGGGGCACCCGAGATAAACTGGGATGCCGATGGAAGGACAGTCGCAGACCGGAATGTATAACGTTGAGGACCCAAGTGTCTGACGTTAACTCTGTCCAATGGTCGTAAAACTGCGACAGCCTTCCCCCGACTGGAGGCGAATCGAGGTGAGAACCTTCACTTGCGGCCTTGACGAGGCCCTCCAAGAGGAGAAACCACCACCCCGGGAAGTGACAGAGTTCTGAGACTTTCCTGTCGGAGACTGCCAGCGAGCCTGGCCACGTCGGCGCTTCTTCTGAGCAGAAGGAGCAGATGGAGCCACCGTCGCCGAAGAGGCAGATGCAGCAGGATGCTTGGCGGGCCTGGAACGACCACCACCTGCAGCAGCAGGTTGGTCCAGTTGTCGCAGCAAAAGCTGGTCCTTCGAATGATGAAGAACCTCGCTACGGACAGCTTCCACGGAACCATGGAACAACTGAGGTCCAACCAGAGAGGCAGACCTCAGAACAGCACGCTGCTCAGATGGAAGGGATGGAGAAGAATCCAACACCGCATCCCGGCATGCCAGCTCCAAATTAGCCGTGTTACAGGTGTGAGCGTGTGTTAAGTTCATGAGAGCCTGTGACAAAATGCAAAAAAGATGCCTGAGCATCATCAAACTCCCCTGGTGGAAAATACTCTGCCAGGGCAGCGATTACATGGTCCGCGAGAGATAACATGCCCAGCATCTCTCGGGACAGGCCCATAGATTCAACTACCGACATCAGGAGAACTGCCGACTTCGGCTTAGTTAACCCGAGGGAAGAAGAATCCTCATCCACAGTAGTCATCCCTTGGAAGACTGGTGGAGAGACAGAATCCTAAACACGAAACCGCGATGGAGGCAGAAAAGCATCAGCTCTAGAAAAGAAAGAACCCTTGAGGGCCTTAGAATGCATTCTGGCGTCTTAAGCCCTGGAAGGACTCAACAACCTGAGCCGATTGCAGAGGACGCAAAGGCCCAGAGCTAGAAGGCTCAACAGGGTTACGGCGCTCCACAGTGGACCACGGCTGGACGGTCACAGATGGCTGGTCGGAAGGTTGAACGTCCGGCAATAAGCCAAAGATGAAATCAAAAGCCTGCCCCAAGACTGACGAGGGGGCCCATCACCTTCAAGATACTCGTCATCCTCCATTGCAGAGGAGACATAGCCCAACTCGGGCTGACCAGCAGAAACCTCCTGTGAATACTGTGCAGTATCCAAGGGGCCAGGCGAGACATCTCGGCGACCGACCAAAGGAGGTTGTGCCTCATGAGGCACAGGGAGGCCAACTTGAGGGTTGCTAGAAAGCAACCGGGTGAGTGCCAAAATGGCCTGACGCAGGTCACCCTGAGAATCCGTCGCAGCATCGCCCGACGGAGTGTCCTCCCAATGGACCCTTCCAGTAGAAGAACCCAAATCCTCAGAAGAGGCCGACGTCGAACATCGATCGGCAGACAGAATAGGGAGACGGTGAGAAGACACTGGAGGATAGTCCAGATTGTGACGCCCAGGGGCCATCACTGATCTCTGCGGAACAGAAGGTCCTGCCTGCAAATCATCTAAAGAGATCGATGGCGCACATCGATCAGTAGCTGGACCTGGGATATGGTGAGAAGACACCAGAGGATTGTCCCAAGAATGACAGGACCTGTCATTGGCAGCTGCGTGGCAGACGGCCTCAACTGCCCATCCTCTGAGACCGACGGCAAGCATCGATCAACATCCAGACTCGGAACACAGTGAGGAATCACCGGAGGAAGGTTCTGAGAGTGACAGCTAACTGGGGCTGTCACTGACCTCTGCCGAACAGTAGGCCCTGGATGCCAAGTCAGCACACTAGCAGGGGAAGGAGGAACAATGAATGATTCACTCGTGGGGCGAGGAATTGCTGCCGAAGCTACCGACCGGCTCAACTGACTAGGAGCAAACCTAGCCAGATGAGGTGGAGCAGACAGCAAACCCGCACAGCTTCGCCGCAAAGCTAGGGGAGGCTGAGAGCTCACAGACACACCAGCAGATACAGCCTCGGTCCCCCGAGACTGTAGACCACCCCCAGAGGAAATGGAAGAGCCACCATCATACAGAATAGGATCTGTAGTAACAACTTCCTCAGCAACTGTCGACAGTGCAGGAGGCAGATCAGAGAGGGTCACCGAGCTGACCTCGGAGAAGCTCTCTACGATAACAGATGCCTCAAGAGTGACATCAGAAGACAAAGAGACCATGGTCTCCATGTCAGGTATCACTGAACTAGCACCATCAACAGTTGCAGTGGAACTCGCCACAGCAGACAGATCAGAATCCTGTGTGACAGAGTCAGCACGTGCACCAGCAGAAATGTCTGCTATGGCACGGCTACCCTTACCCCGAGAATGAGGGGTTCTAGCTCTGGACAGAACCACCTTGTTAACAGAAGCCCAGAATTTAGAGGACCAAACCCCACAAATACCACATGATTGGGCCTGAGTGCAATTGTTGCAAGTGACACATGTGGAATGAGAGTCGTCCACATGCTTCACTTGCAAGTAAGAGGTACAAGGAATAGTCTTTGGCATTATATGAATGAAAATAATGGAATCAAGCTTCCCGCCGATGGAAAACAGCACAAAAGTTGTGTTCACACATGGGGGAAAAACAAGATTAAGTGTGAAGAAACAAGCAATAATGATCAAAAATAACATAAATCAATAACTATTTGGATACCTTGACAAAAGGATACAATCCACTTGCACACAATTAAATGCAGATAGCACATATAATAAGATGTTCACGAAGAAAAACAGCAAAGTAGCACGAGTCACAAAAATTTCCGACCATACAAATGGCAGAAATAAAAGGAATAGACGTCACGGTTGTTGCCCATGCGCTCGGTAAACACAAGAGGTGTGCAGAGAGAGTACCTGTAATTTCGAGTGCTGGTCTCGCTCGACCCTTTTTCGATCTTTTTCATGCTTTTGCACTCTATTACTTTTCCAACTTGTTTGGAAAAGTTATCTAAAAGCTTGAGTTAGTTCCGAAGTAGGGCTTGCACTTACGTTACAGCCAATTGTAAACAATTGTGAGTAGGTTGAAAAGAAACAATTAGTCAAGTTCAATGTCCAAAGTGAAACACCTAATGAGAAATTATGATCCTCAAGTAATGATGGATTATATCATCAAAATTATAATTAAAGAATTTAAAGATTCAGCTTCCAATGTGGACATAAAGTAATCACTGATTGGCTTTGTCCTTAGGCAACATATGAACTGCAAGTGATGCATTATAGCAAAGTATTAGGCTGAAAAGATAGATTTTTAATTAAATCTTTGCCACTTGGCCAACTGCTGAAATGAAAGTCTCAGCAAAACATAATGTACCATTCATCCATGGCAGTCTATTGACATGATTTTGATTGTGTGTAATATAATCAACTTCCAAATCAATTTTTATGAAGGTCACGTGATTACATTTCTTGATTCTTCAACACAGTTCTTTAATTCACAAAGTGGCCAAAGCTTGAGCAAAAATGGATATCTTTGGTGTCAAACAAAATGTTTTAGTGCCCAAACTCTAACTGGGTAGGAATGGTGATTCTGCAGACTGATTCATGCAAAGTGATCAATTACCTAGGTTTTGATACCCTAGTCCCAAATATACCTTTCTTTTTCACTTATTTTGAGACTGATTACTAATGACTTAGGCTGTTGTTAGGGACTTGAGACATGTGGGAAGTATGCATGTTGAAGGAAAGTTCACACTTAGAGCTCAGGGAGAACAATCTAGTTGTGAGAAGCAACAGTATGATAGTATCTTCCATGTCAGTTCAATGGCAGCAATTTGAAGAGTCCATATTCATTGTTTAGAGCTAGACCAATTAATATTTTCAATGTGCAGCTTTGGGGCTTATTCTACCCTATGCGTTCACTGGGCAGACATCCCACTTCATAAATTTATGATGTATCATGTTCCTGGGCGAAAAAGGGCTTCCCAGGAGTAATTTATTAATTGGACAGAAGCAGGCTTTAAATCACATTGTGTCAAATGAATCAAAGTGCTTCCAAGCAAGGTCATGTCTGATGAGCCATTGTGTTTTCAAGGATTATGGATTTAAACAATCGAGATTTTAAAGCATGTTAAAAAAAAATGAAAATCATAATATTGGTTCAGAAATGAGGTGAAATAACTCAACTCAGTGTTGTAGTCAGCCTTTTGTATGGCAAAGTTTCTGACAGGTGGTGCTTCCTCAACATCACAGTGCTGCTGGTAATTTCATGTTTTGAAAAAAGAGGATTTCTTTAAAATTAAAGCACAATTTTTTGAATTCCTACAAAAGCTGGCTGTTTTGAGCATAAACAGATACAAAGCTTGCTAAAAACACAAAATGTAACTAACCTTAATGATTTTGAAGTCTGATGATTGTATTCCTCAATAGTTTCTGATTTATGACCAATACTTAAGAATTGAATGCAATTTTTATAATCTTTATTGTAGTATGAACGTGTGGGAATGGGTACAAATTAGGTATGAATCCCAAAGGGATTCATACAATTTGTACACATTCCCACACGTTCATACTCCAATAAAGATTATAAAAATTGCATTCAATTCTTATAATTACATTCCGTAACTGTTTAAACTACTTTTTACCAAACAACAAAGCAGAAAGATGAAATAAAACATGTATGAGTGAACGAGGCTAAAAACGACCCCCACACAAAAGACAAAGCGCACAAGTCTGATTTTTAATTTTCACAACTTTAGAAATGGGAACAAGTATTTTAGTAACAGGCTTTATGCCACAGTTGGGAAATGTCACCAAAGAGACAGCAGCGGAGTTGATCACTGTGAGAGGCACTAAAAGTTAAAAACCCACCCAAACATTCTGTCAACTGCGCTCTACCGTAAATGCGGGTCAGAGTTCGACCAAATGTATTCACTGAAAAATGAATTACATTTGGTCATGACGTTTTCATTCAGCTGACCAACGGGAATTGAGTATTTAGACCCAAAATGTATAACTACATTAACAATGTAATTATTACAGTATGAACTTGATCTTCAAGATGTGCAAGCAGCAATTCGTCCCCTGCGTTCCACAGTGTTGTATGTGCCCATAGACACGTAGAACACATTGCAACTCAAGGGACGAATTGTATGAGACACATCTGCAGACTGTCTTCTTAATATTTGTATGAAGTTTGATAATTGTAGTTTGATTCAATTCTGAGTGATCGGTGAGGCAGAGACATTGAGTTATAGCTGGGACATGACTTGTGACATTCAGCATGTGGTATTCAAATATGACTTAACTTTGGAGGTAAGCAAAAAACTATTATATGCAACATGCCTTCTCAAATTGCATTAAGTAATATGATTAGTAAGAAGTTTGATAGCTGAAATTTGATTTGTTTCCCTAAATTATGGCTAAAACATGAATGTCAATGGACTTCAATTGTGCCAAGCTATTATGTGACCCCTCCACTCCATTGTCCTTTATAATACTCTGAAGTTTGTTGATTGTAGTTCAAACAATTCCTGAGTTATAGCTCTCATGACTTGTGACTTAAAAACATGCACCAAAGTATGATCTTGACCTTAAAGATGTGCAACCAACTTATATGCTATGACTGAGACATGAATGCTGGCAGATTTTAAGTGTGAATTTTAAAGATATGGACACAGCTTTGGTATGTGTCACATCCTCCCTCCCATTGTCCTTTTTCATGATTACCTTGACCTTGAAGTTGGAGAACCATCTTAAAATTATATACCAAGTTATGATATGTGACATATCCATCCATTGTCCTTTATAATTGTGTGATGTTTGACGATTGCACCTATTGTCTGTCCTTAACATTTGTATGAAGTTTGATATCTGTAAGACAATTTGGTTCTGAGTTATGAATGAAACACAAATATCAACAACTTTTAAGTGTGACCTTGAAATTTTACTTTGGCCTAAAAGTTATGGACCTCCCATTGTGTGTGACAAATCTCCCCATTGCAGTTTATATTGGTGTAAAGTTTGATGACTGTAACCCAGATAGTTTCTGAGCAATACCTTAAACATGACATGTGACCATTGACTGACCCCTGACCTTTAAGATACACAAGCAACTATTATATATGACAACCCTCCTCACTGGTCTTAACAACTGTTTGAAGTTTGATAACTGCAGTGGAATCATTTTTGAGTTATGACTGAAACCCTAATAATGACACATTTCAAGTGTGCCTTTGAATTGTGACCTTTACCTTAAAGTCATAGACCAAACTATGGCATGTGTGCTTTATAATTGTGGAAACTTTAAGGATTGTAGCCTCAACAGTTCTTCAGTTGTTGCTCAGACAAACCCAAACACTCACACACCCAGACACATTTAATCACTCTTTGCCAAACATACTAAGTTTTAGGAAAACCCATCAGACAATGGTTCAGGTGTTATAGAAACACAAGTCTAAATTTGACATTTTTTGACAAAGGAGCATAAATCTCTGTTCATTTGTATAGATATAACTTTTTTACACTGATACTACTTGGCACATGATTAGGAAAAGGAAGAGACCTTTTTATTTATTTATTTATTTATTTATTTATTTATTTATTTACTCATGTTTAAAGTCACTTTTGGCATCTCTTGCATGAGTGCAACATAAGAATGAAGTCAAGTTTGGCCAATCGTTTATACCTGTACTGCACACTTCAGAGGATTTCCAGCCCAGGTGTTGGTTTTGGGTGCTATTTTATCAGTAAAGTAGAACTGCTCCACTTCCTGGAGTTGCCATGGAGTGGAAGAGGCCTATCATATTTCTTCTGACACCTGGAGTGCAAATGGATGGAGATAGAATGCAATACTAAGATAAGGGTGGAGAATCGAAATTAAAACATGTTTAAATTGGAACAAAAACGCCCAATTGCTGAAAAACCACAGTGATATCATTCTAAACTCATTGTGTAATGCATATCACTTGTATCGAGAGATTCTCTTTTATTTTAATAATAATGCATTGGGTCCAAAATTACCCAAATACAGTGCGTATCTGGGGCCCCTGATACAAAATCTGTATCTTGCATCTGCATAATACCACTGAAAGCTTGGTTACAATTTCATTATGTTACTATTTATAGAATATTACAAGCTTTTGAAATGAGTTTGTGAAGGACCTTGTATGTTTCTCTAGTTGGAGAAAGAAAAAAATACTTCTCAAAAGTATAACTATCAATTATGGAACAACCTTGCTTTTACGAATTTTGTATCTGAAGCTTTGTAATCATTCAAGCTGGAACAACAAGCAGTTATTCCTACTTTTAAGCACACAGTCTTTCCAAACGTTTATCCAAGGCTCACAAAAAGTTGAAGGCAGCCGCATGCAGTTTCAACCCAAATGACAAGCATTTTCATGAGTCTGAAAATGAAATCTGAAAAAATCTTTTTGATATCACAATTTAGTATTTGAAATATTTTTTGTAAAAAATAATTTCCAAAAATTTCATCAAAACTATATCATATGACCTCTAACTGGAATGAGCTTGTCAAGCTCATTCCATTGTTAGGTCACATGGTATGATTTTGTTGGAAAAATGTTTATTTTTTCAACTGCTCAAATTGTAAATTAAGTGGGTAGATGTGGCTGATTCATTTGGTAAAGTGTTAATCAAGTTATTACATTTGAGAATTGTGAGATAAATCTATCCTCACCATTATGTTTAAGTGTCTCGCTCTTGTTTCTTAGGCTTTTTCTTGACTCATCTTCAACTCATCAAGATATTGCCTCAGAAACAAGAGTCTGACTCTGATACAACATTTTGTACATAAACATAATGGTGATAATACAGTGGAACCCTGTTAATTGAATAACCACTTTACCAATGAAAACTATTCAATTAACAGGGATTGTCACTTTCCTGTATTCTAGAGATAAACTTAGCATTTATTCTATTATATTTTGTTTGACAGAGCTCCATAAGCTCTGTCAAACAAAATAAAATAGATTAAATGCCTGTATTGGATGTACTGAGGCCCAGTAGGTCTATAAACAAGAAAAACTGGGGACAGGCAGGGTAATTTCTCGACAGGTTACAATATTTTGTATTCAATTAACAGCAGTTTACCCTACAACCTATATTCAATTAACCAGTCAAATTTGTACTGGAAGTAAGGTAAATGGTTTTGTGTTGGGAAATTATATTCAATTAACAGGGATATACAATTAAAAGATATCCAATTAAGTGGGCTCCACTGTATATATTTATCTAACATGATAACAGATATTGAAAAATATTTGTTACGACGTTCCAAACTATCTTATAAGAAAGCATACAATAAAACACCATATTTACTACAACATTGGTGTTGAAATGCAAAGCTTGTGGATCTGAAAGCACTGTTGTGATTCTCAAGGGTCTAAGATGTTTTAATTTTAAATGAAAAGCATAAAAAGTCAATGCAGAGAGTGTCATGTAAGATGTGATTTATTCCAGTTTCAAATGATTTCAGTTCACTTTTAATTGATGGACATACTATTCTCCTCCCACTGCATGTGTAACATATGTTTGTCCCGGGTGAGATAGCAGGGCAAGACAGATGTATCCCACCCCACCCATGTGATGTTATACATTTTTAACGTTATTATGATGTGATGCATATCGTCTCAGTTTCTTGCTACCACCTAATTCATATTGCCATCATCAGAACGCAGTGTGATCAAAGTTTGGATGCTCTAAAACTCTTCAACCCTAAAGCTGCCACCGTTCCTAATTGATTTCGTGGTATATACCTTTGGTATATACATAACTTGTGCATGCTCTTTCCGATGGTGTCATCAGTTTCTCAAAACAACGAATACAAAATGAGTTGATAGAATCAGCGTGTGACGCCCGATTACCTCTGGATAACGTAATCGCTGCATGGTGGGGGAGAAAAATCATTCCCGATGAGTCTGAAGGTGGGAATGGGGAAATCTCACCCTCAGGGCAAGATATTTGAACCAGTCCCTTGGCAAGCCTTGGGTCTGGTTCAAATATCTTGTCCCTTGGGCGTGATTTCCCCATCCCACCTCCAGACTCATCGGGGATGATAATAATCTCAATAATGCTATCTCGGTAGATATTTTTCATTTTATTTCCACATACTGGAGGAGTTTTGAATTTTGTGTAAAAGACATTGGAAAAAGTACTATTGGGTTACATTAAAAATTAAGTATTTGAAAAAACCCTCACCTGGGCAATGTTGCGTATTGCATTCCACTTCTTGTTTTGTTTCACCAACAGGGTCTTGTCCACCATGCTCTGAATCAACTGTACCCCTCTCTCTAGATCGAGTACCTCCTCCACAGGACACTGAACAATTACTCCATGCTGACCATTCTAAAAACTTTCCATCCACTAAATATAAGTAGGTAAGAATTAAAATATCAGAAAGATATTGATTAAATATACGAAACTTTACAAATAAAAAGCTCCTTAAAAAGCTAAAAAAATTTCTTGAAAGAATGCCACAAGTTAATTTTAGAGGCACAAAATTAGTATTAGTTAGGAAAGCAAATGTTCAGTTGGTGGCATTAACTTATCTATTAATCAGCAATTTGTGTATGTTTGTGTATGCTGTGAAGTCTTGGGCATGACCTACATCTACAATAGGGGTTGTTGCTTAGGCTTATATAAAAAATTCTTTTTTCACAGGCAATATTATGATGAGGGAGGGAGGCTTTTTTTCACAAAACAGTTCTGAAAATAGTTGGAACTAGATATTTAAATACTTACACTATTATGTGTTAAACCAATGTTTTCAACAGTGAAAATTTCCCATGATGTAGTTGAAAATTTAAACAACTATATCTTGTGTGACAGAGCTCTGTGAGCTCTGGTAATCAAGGTACAGTTGGTTAAATATCTGTCCTACAAGTGCAAATTAGTGTCACAGAAGAGATTTTCAGGTGAAAAAAGGTTACGAGGCAGATTTTCTATGATGAGGAGGTGCCTGAGAAACAAGAAATTTCTTTAATAGCCTTACAGTTATCAATATTCTTGTCTAAGCAACTGAATCAATCTTAGATCTAAAAAGGTGATTTATCAAATAAATGATGGTAATCATGGACTGTTATTAATATCTTAGGTTTTTTCTGATTGTGGCATGAAAATGCATGGCAAAATTTTAACTTCCACACTTTGTGATGTTATACCATAACATTTTAATCAGGGTGTTTTGTGTAACCAGGCCAGGAATCTGGAAATTAAATGTGTGAGGGGTGAGTGGTTTTGAGAAAGAAAATATTACCCATTTCACTTGTACCAATATTACAAGACAGCCATCATTTCTTAGAGACCTCCAAATTATGCCACAATTTGTGCAAGACAAGTTATTCAAGTAAGAATGGCTGGGGAGGGAAGGGGCACATCAACTTTTCAGATGGCAATTTTGAAGGATTAACTGTGCACGCAATGCTGGGAAATATATTTAGCAAAAATAGAAATTCTATCAGTTAGTCTGTTGCATACATGTTAGCTTGTTTGTTTTGAGGCGTTTCACCCTTTACCAAACGTAACAGGCAAAACCGGCCAGCGCTATTCTAAAAAATCGGCAATTAATTTTCATTATTTTTTTCATTTTTTGTCTCAAAAACATAGGTCATGGCCTCTTGTTTGAACGAGCTCACTGAGCTAATTCTCATGAGGGGTCATAACCTACTTTTTTTAGACAAAAAATTAGTTATTCAAGAATTGTTTTTGCAAGTGACGTCTGCTTTTCATATTAGTTAAAGGGTTAACAACACTCTACGTACATGTATGCCTTTTTATTACATCCGTATTAAGCTGGTGATGTTCAAGCTGAAACTTTTTTCCCAGCAATGTTTTTACTAGTTCCTTTCTCATCAAATCATTAGTTATGCTTCAAAAAGTTTCCAAATTTTATTATACAATTATTGATCATCTGTCGCATAGTGTGAAAATGAAAATGTTCAAAGTAAAATAAAGTTGGGTAACAGAAAAAAAAGAAAACCAAAAATGAGATACGCTTGAAAAAGTTTCCAAATTTTGTTATACAATTATTGATCATCTATTGCAACGTGTAAAAATGAAAACGTCCAAAGCAAAATAATGTTGGTTAACAAAAAAAAGAGTAAGCCAAAAATGAGATAATAAAAAATAAGATAATATTAAGAAAACAATCATTTCCAACCACAACATTAACCCGATCCCAGGTCTCGTCTGTGGTTACCGTTATATCTAAATTGATCAACTTTATTTCAGTGAATCTTCAAACATACTGACATGCTTCAAACTTCTTTTGAAAAAGTTTCTCCCAGCTGTTTTGCAAATCCACACAAGTTTGTACTTATATTTTTACAATTAGTAATAGTTCCAAATTATTAAGAGTGAATGGGCACCAGCCAAAGAGAAACAGCAATGCAAATATTAAAAAAAAACAATCATTAAGAGTGAATGGACACTAGCCAGAGAGAAACAGTGATGCAAATTTCAACAAACATGCCAAATAGAAAACATAACAAATGTAATTTAGACTGGGTTCTAAAAGGTTTTTTTGATTTTTTAACGATTTATTTGATCAGTACCGCTTCAAACAAAAATACTGGTGTCTTCACAATTGGGCTTAAACATTGGAATGAAAATTTGTTTATTTAAATGAATTTTAATGCATGGGGATGTGTAATAAACACAGAATGTGATGTGTGTTTGAATCGGTGTGTGTTTTACGTAACTCTTTGGAATAGCATAGTCACATTCAAATATGACTATGCTACTCCAACTCATTATGTAAAACACACACCAATTCAAACACACATCATGTTCACTCTGTTTATTTACACAGGGTCTCAAAAACAATCAAAAGAAGACATTTTCCACATTTCTCTCTTCCTCAGAAAACTGATGGAAGGGCACTTTGCCCTTATCCACCTCCCACCCTCTATCCATGGGAAAAAGGAAATATTACCTTCATGCTCTGGCACACTGGACCTAGCTAGTATATAACTTAACTGTCACAACATTACTGTAGGGCTGCACGATACTCAAAACTGAATACAGGTATTGGTATCAACAAAAATACCGCGGTATACCAGTATATCGAAAACTGCTAAAATATATGAACATAGGTACCACAATCAAGACTTAAGGAATCATAGTCGGAACGAATCAGCATGACTTGATGATGCGGTTCGAAAATCATTTACCCAACGCAGACGACATAAAAATTCATTATTTTAAAAATTAGTTTATCAGATTTTCCCCCCCAAATTCTACAAAACAATATCATGTGACCCCTTATTGGAACGAGCTCAACAAGCTCGTTCCAATGAGGGGTCACATGATATAGATTTGTAGAAAATTTTGAAAATTATTTTTTGAACTGCTGAATTTGTATATTACGTGGGTAAAAGCAGATGATTTCTTGGGTAAAAGGGATAACATTATTCATTCGGGGCGACATTTAAAAAACTCAAGACATCTTGAAAATTAAATTGTGGGTAAATAAATAATGACGATAAACCGATATTTTTGTAATTACACCAGTATTCAATTGATATTAGTTTGAATATTGGTATATATCAATTTATCAATATACTGTGCAGCCCTACATTACTGCTCATGTAATAAGGACATTTTGATATAAGCTGACCTTGTACATACAGTAAAAACATTCAACAGTGCAGGAGGGGGCATTCAATTTGAGGAAAACTATATAGATTATTACCACCATGTGGGTTTCTTAGATTGTGTAATAAAGCAGAGACCTCGTCTCTGGGCCTATACCAACAAGTCTGTTAGGATGAGTTGATATATGACCCAGAGGCAAGGTTGAGACTTATTTTGTTGGGCTGGTGATTTATTTATCATTTAATTACTGTTATAAAAAATAATGGCCTTGACATGTGTAATAACTTGATGCCAATTAAGTGCAGATTGCACGTGCATTTGCTACCCTCAATATACATTTGTATGTTGTCTGAATGATTTTACTTGTATTGGAGAAAGACGTTCTTGGTGTAAGATAAATTTATGTATTGGTGCTTAAGGTTACTTTCAGCAACTATGACTACATCATGACTGCAACACAAGTGTACAGTAAAGTTTAGTAAATCATTAAAACCAATGCACCCTCTTCAGAGGGCTCCCACCTTATGTATTGACAGTGGGTCCTATTATATCATAGAGAATCGGAACTTGTTTACCTAAAAAAGCAAGCACTGACCTAGTTTCCTGAATTCCCACAGGGGAAATTGTGGAAATGAAAGACTTATTTATTTATTTATTTATTTATTTATTTATTTGTGTTTAAGGTCACATATTTTGGCACAATGGCTTATCATGACAACCAAAAGAAGATTCATTATAATTTGATACACTCCCTGAACTGAAAGTCGTTGAAAAGGAGAGCCAAGAAATTTGGCTGTCTTGGTTTAAATATTCTTGAAATGAATTGCAGCCTATGATGAAAATGACACAGTTATGAGAGAGTATCTGTGGTTTTAAGTTATAGGAGCATGACGTAGCCAGATATTTCAGAGCATGGGCGCCAAGCCCGAAAATAAGCAATCTGTCATTTGCAGAACGAGGTCCCCAGAGGGTGAATTTAATGATGCTATCCCATACTGTGGGCCAATTTATCCTCTTTGTACCAGTTTCTTTTTAGGTTTGAGAACGAGGTCCCCAGAGGGTGAATTTAATGATGCTATCCCATACTGTGGGCCAATTTATCCTCTTTGTACCAGTTTATTTTTAGGTTTGCGATCTTGATTCAGATTGAGATTAACAGAGGGCAGGGTAGCATCACCAAATTCACCCTCTGGGGACCTCATTTTGCAGATGACAGTCTGCTTATTTTCTGGCTTGATACGTGCCTGCAGCAACTAAATGATTTCCAGTGCACAATTCATCAGTTTTTAAACCATTCCAAGAAATACAAATAACAGATATGTGTGATTCTAGGATTACAAATGTAACAAAATAATAGAAGCATCTGGTAATGAAATGTAGCTTTGTGGATATCAACTGTTTTATTAGGCACAAAGTTGGTGCTGCAGAGGCACTTGCATGCAAAATGGCTTCCAGTGGGACACTTTCAATAATAGAATATTTTCAAAACCACAAAGAGGACATTGGTAGCAGTTTCAAGATAAAACAATATTTTTAGTTCAGTATTATCCATTGTTTGCAAAGCATTTCACAAAACTCCAGAGAGGAGAGCATGAGGAAACAGGCGGGAGAGTAAAAATTAGAATGCAAGCTTCTTGAAAACTATATCGAGATCTCAAGAGATTCAAGGGGCATGGTGGCATTGTGGTAACCTGTTCTCATCAAATCACCAAAGTTAAGCAACGTCGAGCCTGGTTAATCCTTGGATGGGTGACCGTCTGAGTGGTCGACTAGGACTCCTGTGTTGTGTCTTTGGGCAAGGCACTTAACCCCAATTGTCCACATGGGGGCATGATGACGCCGTGTACTGAGGCATACTGCACGTCGATGGTGCGCATGTCTTCAACCAATCTAACCCTGCCTGTGCTGCTGTGCAGAGTTACGATGTTGAGGGAGCTGGCAGCTGCTCATTGTTGCTCGGTGGTTCTCTCCGGGTACTCCAGCTTACTCCACCTGTAAAACTGCCATGGTCATGATTAGCCATTGTGCATAAATATGTGACCTTAAACACCAATAAAATAAATAAAAAAATCAAGAGATTCAAAGCAGACATTTCATTTTATACTGTGATACATATTGATAAATCGAATAGAAACTTAGTTAACAAGACCTACCAGGAAATCATGCCAAAACTTTGTTACAATTTCCATCAGACAACATAATTATAATTCATCTATCCTTTGCAGATGTGTTAAGTCTCCCAATTTTGCGGCGAGACTCCCAATTTGATTATGAGACTCCCACCCTCAAGGTAACAACCAACTTTCTTCCACTTTGATTACAGTTGTCAAAGTAGTTATTCAGTACTTTTATTACACGTGTCTGTGCACAGGCCTTTGGGCTCGGATCATAATAAAGTAAACAAAAAATATGCATACAAGTGAGTTTTATTTAATAAAGGAGTCTTTTATTATATATATTTCACTTATATCCAGGTTTTTTCTGTTTTATTAATTTCAATTGAGTTGCGCGGTCAATTTATACAAGTGCTGAAGCGAAAATTAAAATTTTATACCAAATTTTATTTTTTATTATACTTACCAAAGTAACACAAAATGCCTGTTCTTATTATTTCTCAGGTGAAAAAGAGGGCAAATTTTGGATAATCCTAATAAAAACCCTTTAGAAGGGTTAAAATTGCTTAAAGTCAAAATTTAAACCTGATTTCACCAGGTACTGATTTGTGTAGGTATACAAAGTCTGGTGAATACGTGAATGCATTATTCAGTTCCCACAAACAATAACTTTGATTATCGATAATTACTGGCAGGATTCATAGTATCTTCTGTACCTACAGGGATACAGAATCAGGCCAGCAAATGAGCAGTCTGACATTTGCAGAATGAGGCCCCCAGAGGGTGAATATGATGATGCTCTCCCATACAGTGGGCCAATTTATCCTCTGAGTCCCCCTTTCTGTTTCGTTTTGAGCCCCTGATTCAGATTGTGGTTCATAGAGGATAAATTTAGTGTTGCTACCCTGTGTAGCATCATTAAATTCACCCTCTGGGGTTCTCAATTTGCAGATGACAGTCTGCTTATTTTCTGGCTTGTATTGAATTTGATTTTGTTTGATTCCAGATTAAAATATAATGAGTCAAAAAATAAAGTATAATAGAAACAAATGTGAAATCATAGCATAAAGGATGAAATACAATAGTTCTAATGTTGCACATTTGTGGACAAGAAAGTGTGCAAAGAAATTGAATGACATGTAGTTGTTGTCCACCAAACAGTATACAATTTTACTAAGGATTTCAAAATAGCATGCGCCACCCAAGAATGTCAAACTGAATGGGTGACCAACGATTTTCTTTGTGTTATGTTGTGCTAGAGAGCCTGGGTTATTGAGAAAACATGCTAGTTTTTGTCTTCCAACATTTTAAAAAATGCCAAAATTAACTGAAAATCAGAGGTTGCCTGCCATTGGTATGCATGGGGCTGGGACACCTCCAGATGAGCTTGCTGCCGAGTTTGGAATCACTGTGGCCACTATTTATTGTCTCATTGCAAGGTATAGAACCACTGGATCTACTGTCGACTGACCACATTCAGGTCGACCAAGAGTTATGACCCCTGCACAAGACCGACACATCAGGACGTCTCACTTGCGGGACGTCATCCTTCTGGCAACGAGGACAGCAGCAATTACTTCTGGTAGAACTAACAATAGAATCAGTGCACAAACTGTCCGCAACAGATTTGCTGAACATGGCATCCAAAGTTGTTGTACATACCATGAAACCAATCCTTACCAAACGTCATCGTACTGTCAGAATGGAATGGATATGCCAGTGTGTTCACTGGATACAGCAGTGTTGGAGCACAGTTCTTTTTAGTGATGAATCACAATTTTATCTAAGGCGTGCTGATGGTAGTGCAAGAGTGTATCGCTGATGAGGAGAACGGTTTTCTGATGTTTGCATGCAGGAATGCGACCATTTCAGAGGGGGTAGTGTAATGGTTTGGGCAGGAATTTCCTTGCACCATCGAACACAGTTGAAATTCATCGATGGTAATCTGAATTGGCAGCAATATAGGGACGAAATTTTTAATGCTGTTGTTGTCCCGTTGTTCAATGCTAATGTCGGATTGCAGTTATTGCAGCAAGATAATGCTTGATGTCACGTGGTGCATATCTGTCGTGACTTTCTTGAGGAGAAGATCATCGAACTGCTTCCCTAGCCCCCCACTTTAGCTAGATTTGTTTGGGAGCAATTGGACCGTTGGGTACGACTTCATGATCTTCAGATGTTAGGCGATTTACATAATGTAAAGGAAGGAGTGGAACACAATATCACAGGGTGACATCCAGAGACTTATCAGGTCCATGTGCCATCGATGTTTTGCCAGCCAATGGGCAAACGGTGGACATACACATTACTGACTGCATGTGTGAACTTTTCATTTCAAGCTATGTCTGAATTGCGATGTCCTGGCAAAAGTAAGAACATGAAATTATGAAAATTCATACAGTTAGACTCAAAATATGAATTTACAATAATTTGTTTGGGATTAAAGTGATAATACTAAAAAAAATTGCTCCTCGAAGTTTATTATACTTTCTTGTTTTGACTCAGCATATATATGCGAGAAAAAGGGATAAAACTTTGTTAACAAGATGTACACAAACAAGAAGAATGTTACTAAGGTAACACATGCCACCCCCCCCCCCTTCCTGTGGCCTTCACCTTGCAGATGCGGCGGAAACTATTATATGCGACACACCTTCTGACTGTCCGTAACATTTGTAAAAAGTTTAACAATTGTACTATGATTCATTTCTGAGTTATGGCTGAGACACAAATATTGACCGATTTTTAGTGTGACCTTGAAATGTGACCTTGACCTTGAAGGTACGAACCCGGCTATGGAGTGTGACACATTCACCCATGGTCCTTTATAATTGTATGAAGTTTGATGACTGTGGCCCCAACAGTTTTCGAGTTATTGGCTCGGACACACACACACATGGACACACACACAGACAGATGGACACATGCACACTTCAGTCACTATATGCCACCCGACTTAAGTTGGGGGTGGGGGGGGGGGGGGGTATAAAAATAGCGTGAACACAATATTTACTATTTAAATTCAGTAGCGTCACAGTAATTATTCATCCTGTGATGACAGAGAAGAATAATGCCCAAAATTGAAATAACATATAAGCAAATGGTAGTGAAGAGGACAGGAATCTAATATCTTGAGCAGTGATATTATAAGAAACTCTGTCTACTTGAATGAGCATTATAAAGGCTAAAAAGTTACATAAGAATGTCAGTAGAAAACTTTTTAATGTAGTAGGAGGGTAATGTGCATAAAACAATGGGACTTCATATTCACAAACATCACCCCCCCCCCCCCCCCCCAACCAATCTTCTGAAAGAAAAACCAAGTATGAGCTAAGGAAGATGGATGTTAAAATTTCAAACAGCCTAAAATATAGTCTTATTGCTGTTCATTGCTTCTTCTGTTTCAAAAACAAAGGAATAATTATTAAATGTATAAAAAATGTGTCAAGTTGGACCACCAACTAGGGCAGGAAACAGACTGTGACATCAGAGTTACTAAAGTAGGTCACAAAAGGTTATGGAGAAGACCTCATGATAGAAGAAGCAAGGGTGAAAAGCCTGGAAGTGCAGCAATCACCATTCCCAACTGAACAAGAGCTCACGTATCGCTGAAGCAATACAATGTCCCCTACCAGACTAATGAGCATTAATAATTATACAAATGTTATAACCTAGATGTGATCAGCATGAATTTCGTTGAAGCGTTTCCAAAAAAAGGCCGGAAAACGGATATTTTGGCGCTTTTCCATATTTCCAAGGGCCATAACTCACACAAGAATAATGCAATCAGCATGAATGAAACTCAAACTTGATCTGTAAGTCATCGTTCTATAGTAGGTTACCAAAAATGAAATCATTCGGTTGAAGCATTTCCCAAAAAAGTCCGGAAAACTAAAGTGTGACTGACAGACTGATGGATGGACAGCGTGCAAACCTATAGTCCCCTCCGGCGATGCCGGTAGGGGACTAAAAACCCTCTTATTATATGAGATTCATCCGATTAAAAGATGTATAATCAGAGAAACGAAGAAAAAGGAACAAGGCTTCTCAAAATGGTAACTGTGAGGCAGATAACAACTAGAAACTGTTTTAGCACACTAAAACATATGTCTCTCCTTCCTTCCTATTTAATGCACTGCAAATTATATATACATGAATAATATTGACAATCATACCAAATATCTAAGGTCTAGGTCAAAAGACAAAAAAGTTCAGGTCCGGACGAAGTCTCCCTTAAAAAAGCACATAAAACTGACCTTCAGGTCAAAGGTCACTATGGTACGCGACACTTCGGCTCATGGTGATACATCCACATGCCAAATATCTAAGGTCTAGGTTAAAAGACAAAAAGGTTATGCCCCAGACAAAGTTTCTCTTAAAAAGCACATAAATCTGACCTTCAGGTCAAAGGTCAAGGCCACATGAAGGTCACTATGGTATGCGACACACCGGCTCATGGTGATACATCCACATATCAAATATTTAAGGTCTAGGTCAAAAGACAAAAGAGTTATGCCCCGGACAAAGTTTGTATGAGAAGAAGAAGAAGATGGAGAAGAAGAACATGCTCTAAAACAATATGTCTCCCTTCTGTTTGACCGTTACATTGGGTAACGGGTTACAAAGGAGTCAAGCTCACCTTACTTCTAAAGCATAAAGTACACTCGCTATGTACTGGTCGTAATTCATGCATGGGCAATATTTCCACACGTGCGTTTACCAGGTAATAAAAATCATCATTTGTCAGCAAAATTTTAAATAATGAAGCACCGGACTGGACCCGGTGTTTCATTCATTAAATTTTTGATGATTATTCCTGTAATTAGTATTTGGAGTATAATATTAATACATCCGTGGAAATACTGCCAACCCGTGGAAAGTGATCAGTCCATGGCAGCTGTACTGTAACTGATGTCCTTCACTCGGATGAATTTGAGAAGTGTGTTTATTACATAATCACCATTAAATAGCTCATTACGCAAAATATCATTTACAATATGTCTAATACGGGATTGACACCAAAAGTCAATGTCGATGTGGTAACGTCGTATGTGAGTTGGTTTTGGAAGTAGAATTGAATTAATCTTCTCTTATTTTTCATTAACTGTCTTCCAAATACAAACAGCTGACAACATCTGCAAGAAACATTTCCTGAATAACAAAATAATCTTTATTCTTTGTCTTGAAAACATACCTTATGACCCCTCATTTGAAGGAGCTTGGCAAGCTTGTTCCATTGAGGGGTCATGAGCTATGTTTTTGAGATCACTAACATTTGGAGGATGATTTTTGTCAACAGTGGTGGCCAGCTTTTGTTATTACGTTGGATAAAAGGTTTTATCATATGACTCGTCCGTTCTGTTCACTTTAAAACACTTGATATTTTGTTTTCATATTAATCTGTGATAAATAAAGGCTTCCGTCAATTTCATTGGTCAATTTCAAAACTAGACAATTTGACTGGCTGAACAAAATACAACTGGGCCACATTTTCATAATTTGCATAATTAGAGTTGGGAGCTTTGATTGGTCAATTTCAAAAGTGGACAATTTGATTGGCTAATCAAAATACAACTGGGTCACATTTGCATAATTTCAGTTTGGAGAATTTACGTTATCTGTCCTATTTAGGGTTGGTTATATTGTATTAATCTATTACCTAACGTAACAGCAAAAACCGTCTTGCGCAATACAAGAAAAACGCCATTCATTTTGTTTTTATTTTTTCACTTTTTGCTTCCAAAACATAGGTTATGACCCCTCATTGGAACTAGCGTGTCACGTTCGTTCCAATGAGGGGTCATAACCTATGTTTTGGAAGCAAAAAATGAAATTTTTTAGTTATACGAGGATGTTTTTTCCAAGTGCCGTCTGCAACTCAAGTTTGGTGATGGGTTAAAAAGTCACACTAAGTGGCTAATTTGTGCTTGTGTGAGTCATATGATAAAAAGAATATGAAATGAGTGTTTTTCTCATATAATATTTATAAAACTCGTCCAAATTTTCCGTTTGGGCTTGCCAGAGGCTCGCCCAAACGGAAAATTCTTGGACTCGTTTCATAAATATTATATGAGAAAAACACTCATTCCATATCCTCTATAAACAAGTATGTCCCAACTTCCCCTATCTGGCAGGAATTGGACAATAGGAGACTGTTCCGAACAGTGTATAGGACACCAGGTTAAGAGCTCCATGCACTTTTGGCCCCTTATCAGTATAGTTCAGTCCATTTTTCATCTTTTGACTATTTTAAAGCCTCCTAAGGGTTTTCTCTTAGGATTCTTGAAAATTGCTCTCTTTTTCAATGGAGGAATGGGATAAGGATAGGCACTTGTGTTACTTTGGTGAGATTCAAAGAACTATCATTGGTAATGTTGTAAAAGTATGCCAAGATGTGTACAAGGAAGGATCCAGAATGGGCAATGACTGACAAAGTTGTAACATTTTGAATGGAAATCATTATTGTTGTTACTTATATAACTAACATTAATCCGTAATCTTTGATAATAATGTTATGAAGGCCCCTAGTATATAACGGAAAACCATAAAATCTGCAATTCAAGCAACAGAAGAACTCATGAATTTCACATCATGATCTACATACCATAAATTTAATAAAGGCAGACAGTTCAATCAGCATTATACACTCCAATGGCCTTATTTTGATCAGGCCTGTCATTTTCAAAATTACTTAAGGACCATTATGTTTCGACTTAACTGATAGAGTGCTACATTATTGTTGGTCATGAAAATTTCTTCTTCGGTCTTTGCCTTGTAACAATTTATGGGAGAGTGCCTATAGGCACTCTCCCATAAAATGTACCAAGACAAATCCTCACAGATAAAATAATATTACTTCAAAGATAATATGAAGCACATCCATGAAATATGAAGCCTTTAAACTGTAGTGCCTGCTCTTCCAAATAAAGCCCAAATACCAGTTAAATGAACCCAGAAGGGCCATTTTTTGGTTCACTTCAAATGATCCAGGAGGGCCATTTTTGGTTTACTGTGGCCATTTTAATTTCACCTTGTCCTGAATCATTTCAAGGTACATGGTTTGTGTAATATGATTACACATCATGTAATGTACTGATGCAGACTTGAAAATTTTGATTCAAGATACCCGTAAGTCATAACACTCACTGTGTCTATCTAATGCAGATAATTATAGACTGTACAAGTACTGAACACATATATTTTGCAGCATAACATACCATGTGATTTCCTGATGTTCAGGTAGGGAAAGTGAACTTTCAACTTTGCAGGAGTGAGCATGCTGGATAAAGAACCAGATTATGGTTTGGTATTTGGATGCTGAAAATTATAACTGTTTTTTGTGCAGTTTATGATTTGATTTCCACTAAGCTATTTTCAAATCAATCCACCCAAACAAAAAAGGCCAGGAAGGTGATTATGGAGAGTGACTGATGCACATCAAGGGAGCTAATTTAGAGGCACCAACATCTTAGAAAACACTAGTGGATTTTTGTCAACAGATTGGAAAACCCTCTTAAAAATAGTTGTTCACTTTATAGTAATGCATGACAATGGTGATAATTGGTGTATTGTTAAGCTGTTTATCTGTAGTTTTATCGCCTCTGAGTTGAAATGTTGGATGAGCATGACAAATCAAACAAGACGCCCCAAGCAGCCTTAAATGTCACCTGCCAAAGTGGTTCAAAGAAGTATTTGGAGTCACATTCAGTTAGACATAGTTCATCAACTCTACACAGGAATGAAGTCATGAAAGGCAAATTTTATGGAAAAACACTAAGGAATGGATTTGAACAAACCTGAACCTAACATGCACCCCTGCCACTCCCTCACCCCACCCATAAAAAGCTCCAATATTAAGCCGGGACTCAAATTGAACAAACTTGAATCTCACCCCTTAAGGATGCTGCATACCAAATATCAGAAGCTTCTGATTTGTGGATTGGAAGAAGATTTTTAAAGAATATTCCTCACATTGCAGTAATCTGAACATTTGGGCTCCCATAGACAGAAAAATATGGACCCAGGGATTTGATTTCAACAAACATGTGAATGAACCTTTTTTTGACCATTCCTTTCTGCTGTTCCTAAGGAAGCTTCACACCAAAAAATAATTCTCAGTGTCGTGTAGTTTTGGAGATATGGGTGTTTTAAATTTTTACTATTTTTAGCTCCTGCAGTTCCAATGGGGTCACGGAGAAAATGTTTTTGGCATAAATTAGGTACTTATGACCCAATAAGCCCTCATATCAATCTTGCTTTGACTTCTGTCCGAAAGTTGTTGTGAAGAGAGGATTGACCTACTATCACTTGCCATTTCGTCAACAGACTCTTAGTTTAATTTAGTTAAATCTCCAAGTGAACCACCTTTCTTCTTTGTTCTAGCTTCTAAAGGTGAAAGCTTCTCATTACCTCGTTTTCTTGATATCGGTTGACTGAGTGATTGCGACGACTTAATATTGGATGATTGCCTATTCATATTTGAAGTGTAAAGGTGAGTGAGTAGTTATCAAGCTCGACACCACTACCAATATGTTCTCACAGTACAATACAATAGAGCACCGTAACAATTGACATGAACAGTAAATCTTGACAACCTTGAACTTCTCTCTCCAAGTTACAACAGTTTCTTTCACAGTCCAATCTGTTTACAAAGCCATTTGAGATTTAAAATCTACTTAAATGTTACGTTTGTGTCTGAATCCTTATTTGAAGCCTTTTAAAATTTTACACACCCGTACTCAGACGTCTTCTCCTCCATTTAGCATCATCACTGGACGAGTATATTTGTTGGGATAGGAAAACCACCGAGAGTTCCACGAGCCGATATTCACATGTCCACACTCTCGTCCGCCATTTTTTTATTTCTCAAACTAACAAACTTGAATTGACATATGATAGGGAACACGCACACAAGATTTGGTTCAATTTGGTTTATGAGAAGAAGTTTAATTTAATAACTAAAAACAACATGAAGCTAATAGGATTCCATACAAAACCAACAAAAAATACCCTGTAATTTCAGCTTTGGAATTCTGTAGACCGAAAGCTCAAATCAGATAAGTGACTGCAGGTGACCATGTCACACTCCATATGGCACAAATTTGTTGCCTCCTTCTATCCACAACAATTGCTGGTTGAGACACTTACGTCAAAGTTCAGCTAAAATCTTCTTCAGATCCATCAGGCAAAATCTTTTGATGATTGGTATACAGCATCCTTTGTGTGTGTGGGGTGGGGGGGGGGGGTGGTAGGTGGGGGGACAGAATCATGTTTTTTTTTTCAAATCAAGTTCTTGGGGTCATATTTGGGCTCCCTAAGTATGGGAATTCTAACATAATGCAATATGGGACATATTATTTAAACATCTTGTTCAGATCCACCAGTGAGAATCTTCTGATATTTGATATGCAGCATCCTTAGGAGGTTCTGATTCAAGTTTGTTCAAATCATGTCCCTGGTTTCATGTTTGGGCTGCTATAGGGGACCCAGATTTTAACTTGGTGTAATATATTCTATTCTTTAAAAAATCTTCTTCACATTCACAATTGTTTTGTTACATAGTATTGACACCTATGGTGAATTTCAAATTTGTTCAAATCAAATCGCTCATATTTGGGCTCCCTTTGGGAACCTGAATTTTAAATTAGCGTAGCATGAGGAATATTCTTCAAACATCTTCTTCAGATCCACCAGACAGAATCTTTTAATATTTGGTATATGTCATTACTATTACTCCTAGATTAATGTTTGTTCAAAGTGTTACTGTTAACTCTTTCAATATGAGAGGCTGCTTTTCCGGTCTAGGAACATGATGCATCATAATTTCATTATGTATGATGGCTACTAAGTGAACGTGTGTGCTAGAACAATTAATATTTTCTACCCCCAAATAACGGATATGGACTCTTCCAATATCTGCCATTTAACTGGCATGGAAGATACCACCATTGTTGAAAGGGTTAACATGTAGAAGTTGAGTGTGACAATAAACCCTTCTTTAAACAATCTTATCAGGTGAGTGATTAATGCCCCCTTGGGGCCTCTTCTTCACAAGCACCGATGGGGAGGGGGGAGGGGATGTAAGGGGCAACTGCCCTGTGGCCCAGGTGTTTTAAAAATCTAAAAGTCATGGGAAGGCTTTTGGTAAGGGCTTCTGCATTGCTGGAAGGGGGAAAAGTGCATTGTTGCATTGCATTACTGACCAGGTACTATTCATATAAAAAACCCACCTGATCTAGTTTGTAGGTTTTCTATTGGTTTTTCCTGCATCATGGTGGTCACAATTGTGTTTGGAGAAAAAATGCAACACACACCCTCACACGCACAAAAATAAATTACACAAATTGTAAGGAAATAATAGTGTAGATATTGTCAAGAAAATGCAGAAGACTGCTTCTTCTAGCACTAATTTAACAAACATTTTGGGGAAAGGCCCCCTGGAGCCTCCACTGATTGCTTTGTGCCTTGGCACTCCCAGGACCCATAACGACAGTTCTACACATTGTACTGGAGCCCATCTTCACTCTCAATAGCCCTGGTCTTGTTTATTATCTCACCTCACCTGAGGGAACTTAATTCGTCAGTTGCATTTTTTTAGACCACCTAAGAATGGAATCTTTACAGATCACTTTCTGTGTATCATCGTTAGCTCTCATGAATTTTACATCAACTGAATTGAACCAAATTTGATAGTATGCTTGTTCCTTACCTTACTTCAATTCAAGTTTGTTCAAACAAGTTGCCACATCCAGAGGGGGTATCACAAGGGACGTAACTCTGTTTGCACCCATATTATATTTAACTCACCTGAGCGATGCTCAAGGGGAGATTTATTGATCCTTTTTCTTCTGTCTTCCGTCCAGCATGAACACTTTACATGATTAACATCTCAGAGATTTAAAATGAACCGAACTGAACCAAACTTGAAATGCATGTTTCTCATCATATGTCAATTTATTCAAGTTTGTTCAAATAAAGTCACCTCAACCACATGGCCCCCACAAAAAGAAAAATTAAAAATATTTTTTTTCCAGGCCCACAAATCAGCATCTTTTGATATTCGGTATACAGCATCTTTAGGAGGGTCAGACTGAAGTTTGTTCAAATCAAGACCTTGGGTGCAAATTTTAACTTAGTGAAATGTGACAAAATTTCTTTAAAAATCTTCTTCAGGTCCATCAGTCAGAATCTTTTGATATTTGTTATCCAGCATCCTTTTGGTGGTCAGATTCAAGTTTGTTTAAAAAAAAAGACCCTAGGGTAATAACATTTGGGCTCCTTATTGGAGCCCGAATACAGCATCCTTATGGTGGTCAGATTCAAGTTTGTTATAAAAAAGACCATGGTTTAATATTTAGGCTCCTTATATCCCGAATATTCTTTAAAAATCTTAAGATTCACCTGTCAGAATCATCTGATATTTGGTATGTAGTATCCTTATGGGGAGCAGGTTTAAGTTTGTCCAAATCAAGTCTCTGGGTTCCTATTTCGGCTTCTTATAAGTGCCCAAATTTCAACTTAGTGCAATATGAGGAATACTCTTTTAGAATCTTCTTCAGATCCAACAGTCAGAATTCTTTCATATTTTGGTTTTCAACATCAATGGGGGTGCATCAGATTAAAGTTTATTCAAATCAAGTCCTTGGGTTTATATATGGGTTTCTTATGTGTGCCCAAATTTTAACTTGGTGAAGTATGAGATATATCATTAAAATTCTTATTCTGAACAACCAGTCTGGATCTTTTGATATTTGGTGTAAAGATGTATAGTGGGCTCAGACTGAAATCGGTCGAATTAAAATAAAGTACATGGGTTCATAGTCCCCGAGTTCATATCTGGGCTTCCTGTGGTTTAAAATGGGGGTCTCCTTATGGAAGTGCACATTTTAACTCACTACAGTATGAGAATTCTTTAAGTTTTTATATAAACTACCAGTCAGAATCTTTTAATATTTGGTGTAAAGTATCTGGGTGGGGGGTGGGGGATGGGGGTGGTGGGGGGGGGGGGGGGGTGGTGGTGGGGGGGGGGTGGTTCACATTGAAATTTGTCAAAACTAAAATCAAGTCCTTGTGTTTATTTATGCCTCATGTGAATGCTGTGCACTCTTTGAGTGACATTGTTTCCATTCTTTTATGACGAGTGATGAATGCAAACAGAAAATGTCATGAAATTCTCTTTTCAAATCATGGAACAAACAACCTCATAAGAGGAATAATAGAAAGGCACCAACACACCCCCAGTTTAGAGCATGGTTAGTTCTGGAAACAGCGATGTTGCTACAGTGTGTGTGTGGGGAGGGGGAGTACTCCCCCCACCAGTCATCAAATTTTCAAAACTTGGACATTTCAGACAAGACATTTTTCTAAACGTGTCAAAGTTTTGGCTAAAATATGGAGTTTTAAGATTGAAAAGTAGTGAATGTCCTTCAAATATTTATTGAAAAGTAGAGAAAATTCCACCCCTACCCCCCACTGAAGACCGATTTGCAATTGGAATTTGCTACTACCAAGAACCCTCAATTAGATAATTTATAGTCAAGGGGGTGTATAAATGGAAGTCTGCATCTTCAAAGTTAGTCAGAATTCTAAATCCACAGGCCCCAATCTGAATCTTCTTTGCAACATCCACAACTGGAAGCTGCTAATCTGCATCCAAACTAAACAGGGTTGAAAGGCCATGAAATAATATTTTGCTGTGGTACATTTTTGAGGATGTGCCACACCAAATAATTATTTTATGGGCTCACTACCTAAGTTTGGACAAATCAGTATTGAAAATAGTGCCCAATTTGCATTTTTAATGGGATGTGGTACTCTACCTGTTCAATAAACATTCACATGCAACTGAAAAGTTCTAGAATTTCTGTCAATCAGGACTGGAAAAGTATTCTAATTTTAGTTCTGAAAAAGTTTGGGAGTTTAATTTACTCCAAAAAATTGTTTGCAAACCATGGAATTTTGAATAAAAATGTAGTCATCAGTTTGTGTTCAACTTTGATGTGTGGAATTGTACATCCTATAGGTTTCAGATGACATCATTTGCTTTTTCAGATTTAGTTTCGGAGGCAGTCCATCTTAAACTGCTTTGAAAATGTGTTTTGTTAAATAAAAGTAGCCTTACCTAACTTGCAGTTGCACTAAAAGTACTAGGCCTTCCTTAAAAATGGCTGAGAAATTTTAGATGCCCTTATTTATCTTAAATTTACCCTACAAGTACCATGCCCTTACCCTGAAAATTGCCAAGTTAAAAAATTCTGAGGAAAAAACTCATAATTCATTATTACTTCTTCAAAATCATAGCAAATGCTTAATCCTTAGAGTTTCACTTTGACTGTCCACTTAATTTCATTGCAAAAGATAGAGCAGGTGCCATGATAAGCAACATTTGGGTAACTTTTTAAGACAGATTCTAGGTGTCTTGTCAGTTGTTTCTAGGCAATTTTTAGCTGCCAAAATAGGAAACCAAAACTTAACTAGAGAAAAAGCTGCAAAGCCACAGAATGTTTACTATCAAAGTGAAGGAAATAAAAGTTAAGCATTATTTCATTTGTGTAATCCATGGATATACCGATTTTGTTAGGGGCCTGGCAAGAGAGGGAGGGGTTTGGGAGGTGTATGAGCCCCCAATTTCGGAAAAAAGAACATGAATAGTTGGAAACTCACAGGTAGCAGTTGGAAAATCCTCACTTTGGGTAGTGGAGAGGAGACAAATATTTTTTGTATAAAAGTGTGAGATCTGGTGGAGGGGATTGAACAGTTATTTTTTCAGAGCTCCCCTCCCCCCCCACCCCAAAAGAAAGCAAGATCCTCAATCCATGCCTCTGAGTTCCTTGGAAATTTCAATTATCAATAGCCATGGAAATCCAAGCAAAATCAGTCTTCTTGCATGGTATGTATTTCCAGGTCATCTGTTTAAATTTTCAATGGAATCCATGAACCCAAGCCATGGAATTTGTCTGAATACTACATTGTAAAAATCCATGAAATTTTATTTTTAGCTTTTTCCATGGAAGTAGTCTGAACTTCCATGGACAGAAGTTATCACGGAATTCATCGGAATACGCTGTAGAGAAAATCCATGGACAAGCATAGAACTTTATGCTCAGCATTTTCCATGGAACTTGTCTTAAGTTCCATGGTCAGAAACCATGGAATTTGTCTGAATAGTCCATGTTGAAAATCCACGGACAAGCATGGAATTTTATATTCATCATTTTCCATGGAAGTTTTTGAAGTTCCATGGACTGAAACCATGAAATTCATATGAATACTCCATGTTGAAAATCCATGTACAAGCATGGACTCTCATGTTAAGTATTTCCCATGGAAATGACTGAACTTCCATGGAGACTTTTTCATGAATAGAACCATGGAATTTGTCCAAATACTATGTGGTAAAAATCCATGGACAACCATGGAATATAATGCACAAATGTTTTCATGGAATCTATCGGATCATCCATGATTAATTTCCAAGGAATTCAATGCAATTTTCCATGCAATTCATAGACATTTTAAATACAGGGAAAAGAAGATTTTTTAAAAATTTGAAGCATTTCCCCCACCCACTACCTATGGGGCTGGGCAAGTTTATTTGAACAAAAGCAAAGTGCACCGTCAGAACAAGCAATCATGTCAAATTTAACTGAAATGTGTTCAGCGGTTCTGGAGAAGGTGCAAACACCATGTTCACAGGTGCCAGATGATAGACAGTGAGTGATCGCAATAGCTCATCCTGACTTTCAGTGAGGTGAGCTAAAAATATATTTAGATTATGAATATTGTAAAACAAGGCCAATGAGTTGGCACAGCCAACAGATGCTCCCCAAATGCCAAGGGTGGTGATACCACCACCCCCACTCAAAGCCAAACATGAGTTTCTAGTCATTTGTCTTTATTGATATTGAATTAATCAATATCTTATCTTATCTCCACTGAACCATAGCACCAATACAACAGACCACCAAATATGTCCATGGGACACTAATGCCCCCACTTTACAATAAACTATATTTTAGTGGTGAACACAGTCCAAAAAGGGGCCATAACTCAAATAAAAAACATCGCACCACACTTAAAATCAAACCTGTCTGGTATATGTCTACAGTAAGCTATATTTCAATTTTGATTGAAATCGGACACATGTAACTCAAGTTACCGCTTGAAAACCAATATCGACAAGTCTTCTAAGTCAGAAAAGGGCCATAACTCTACGAAAAATTTAAATTTTATAGTAAATTTCCTTTCTTATTATACCTACCACAATTGTTTACTACAGGCTTGCACTATAGTGGAAAACCCTAACTCAGAAAATATACTCTCTATTTGATCTTTCCCAAGAGATTTGGGAAAGAAAAGTGGTGCAAAAACACCACGAAAAAATAAGCTAAAACTAGGGACGCTCTTCTCTTAGTACAAATCCACAACTTCCGTTAACCAGTGTGCAAGGCAGTCACCAATGAATCATTCTTTTGAGTCTGCCAACATAGGAGTTATGTGAACAGCGGGGAGGAAGGATTCTTACCAGAATAAGAAGATGGGAGGGCCTCCATGTAAACAATTGCGGTAGGTATAATAAGAAAGGAAATTTATTATAAAATTTAAATTTCTTATCAACCTACCTTACAACTGTTTACTACAGGCTGAATAGACAATAGGATGGAGGAAATCACATAACCAATCCACACATAACCCAATTGCACTGGAACTGTGGACAGAGGAAGAGGTCCCAAGGCCTATCAAACCATAGCATCACAAACATTAGTAAAAGACAATGAGAGATGAGGTGTATGGTTATGTGCGACGCACAGACAGAAAGGGCAGTAACAGCACAGAGCTGGAACTGACCTTCTAAGAAGCTGAATGGCTGGGATAGACAACAGCCTGAGCAGAAGAAAGAGGGCCCATAGTACAAAGGTCCTCTGCCTGCTCCTGCAACTGTCGCAGATAAGTGGAGAAAGTAGCATTTCTCCAGTAGGCTGCCAGCATAACATCCAACAACATGATGGAGTTAGTATAAGCCCCAAGAGGTAGACAATGCACACACCTCGTGGCAGAAAAAAGATTGGTAATACAATCGCCAGTCGCTAGACGAGGGGAACCTGCACAAATGGCAAGACAAATCCATCGAGAAATGGATGTAGGAGAGATCTTCTGTCGACTAGGAATAGGAGACAGAAAATCGTTCCTACCCTTCCAAATCAACAGCGTCCGATTGAGAGAAAACCAAATTGCACGAACTGGACAGAGCAAAGGGTGTTAACCCTCAACAGAAGGAAGAGTCCCGATACAGATAGGAGGCGGAGTAATTTCTGGTATCTGATTCTTGGCCAGAAAGGAGCAATGACTGGTAAATATAACACTGGTGGGAGAGCTCCAGAAAAAGGCTGGGTCAACCGAGGATGTGAAGCTCTCTAACCCGTCTGGCTGAGGCAAAAGCCATCAGAAAAGCCACCTTGTATGTGAGAAAATGCATATGCACCTGGGAGAAAGGCTTGAACAGTGCCCCCCCCCCCCTCCCCTCCCAAGCAGAGCAGCACCCAAGAAAGATTCCATCTTGGTATAAGCTGCAAAGTCCTTGGGCTTTCAAGGATAAGTGCCGAACAAGCTTGGAGAGGCATGAATTAGTGCTGATACAATGCTGTCCCACATATGAAAAGATCTCCGAAGCATGGACCTGTACCCTTTGATGGTATCAGGCTGGAGACCCCCAAAATCAAACATATACCAGAAACTCCGCAATCTGTGTGATCGAAGGAGTGACAGAAGCAACAGAGTGATCCACACACCATTGACAGAAGACCTTCCACTTAGTCGCAGAGGCTAAACCAGTGGAGTGCCTCCTTGAAGAAGAAAAGCAACTCCATTGCTCGTCTCGAAAAAAACGCTACAGAGGAGACAGGACCTGACAAAAGACATGTGTGAAGGCACAATGAAGTTGGGTCGACATGAAACCTCCTCAGACGACCTTGGCAAAGAAGGTCATAACATACAGGGAGACGTGCCGGAACCACCACCAACAGAGAGCGGAGCAGATTGATCCACACCCACTGAGGTGACAGGGGTGTGATCAAAATGATTCGACAACTGTAGGTTCGTATCTGGCCTAGAACCTGAGGCAGAATCGGAACCGGCAGGAAAGTGTTCCAAAGGAGGGACAGAGCATCCATGGCAAAAGCCCGAGCATATGGACACGGGGACACGAAAGTGTCCACCTGATGGTTCCAATGAGTCGCAAAGAGATCAATGTGGGGACAACCCCAGAGAACGCAAAGAGACTGGAACACGCCATGTGGAGCATCCACTCGGTGGAAAAGAACCTGCCCTGTCGGGACAGGGAATGTGACGAACTACCACTCTGGCGTTGATATCCTGAGCGAGCAATAGAAGATCCCAAACCAATTCGTACATGGGAACATAGTGCTTGCCACCCTGGTTCCGAATGTAAACAAGCACTGTCAAATTGTCGGACAACAGAAGGACCAGACAATTTGAAAGGTGGGGGATCCACTGCCGGACTGGTTGACATGAAGAGCTGCTGGATCCTGGTCCAATGACCCGTGAAGGGAAAGCCCTAGAGGATCCAATTCACACCCCATCCGAGATCACTGGTGACTGCTGTCAGAACACGATCGGACGTGGGGAAGCCCAATGGAACTCCCTGCATAATCCACTGAACATCTGTCAGGGGAGACGATGACGAGGAAGAGACTCTGGTAACTGAAGCATCAGATCCAGAGGATCGATATTCGGCCTCCAACGACTGAGCAGAAAGTGTTGGAGAGGTCTGACATGCAGCCGACCTAGAGGAATGAGATCCATCACCGAACCACAGAGACCGAGCAGCCGAGGAAGCCTTCGAGCTGTTGCAGACATGGACTGGGCCAGAGCCGGGGCAAAGGCTGAGAAAATCACAGCCCTTGCCCGGGAAAATGCCACCATATCCAACTGAGTATGGAAATCCATCCCAGATGACAAAACGATGGAGAAGGGACCAGGTTTGACTTCTCCTCATTGACTCTGAACCCTAGTGACGTGAGCAGGCTCAACAGTGTGTCGACATCCCACTCCAGAAAGGCAGGATTGGAATGCCTCTGGAGGATATTGACTAGATATGCTGAAGAAGACACCCTGGACTATGTGCGATATAAGACTAACACATGCGACATCAGACAGGTGAAGGCGCAAGGATCCAGGTCGAGGCCAAAGGGCATGGCCTTGAACTGGAAAACTCCCTGGTGAATGGAGTGGTGAACCAACCTGAAAGCCTCCATGCTGAACTTAGGAGCAATGATAGACTGGGTCAGGATACTCAGATCGATAATCTGTTGGAGTCGTCCGTCCTTCTTCGGCTCCAAGAACAGGCGGGATAACATCCCACTGAAAGAATGTTCTTGATGACCTCTCAATCATCCCCTTTGATAGGAGACTGCCTATCTCCGTGATCAAAAGTTCCCAATGTGTAACGTTGAAAGGGACTTGTGTTGGAAGAGGCACTCTCAAATGAGTGGAATGCCTCAACCTGTGATGAATCGAGGTGACTACTGCCGACGCCTACCCTTACCCTGTGAGTAAGTAGAAGTGGCAGCAGGAGGATCAGCCCTTGGCTTCGCAGAGGAAGCAAAAGGCTTTAGATGGCCCCTGCCTCCAACAGAAGGCTGATCAAGCTGACGAAGCAGCAGCTGATCTTTGGAATGACATAGGGAGTCATCCCGGACCATCGCCACGGAACTAATTCCAAGTTAGCCATGTTACAGGCATGTATGTGAGAAGATGCATGAGCACTTTGGACAGCACACACAAAAAGCCTGTATGTCGTCAAACTTATCTGGGAGCAGATAAGCAGCAAAGCAGAGACAACGTGAAGAGAGAAAGCATGCCAGCATCTCTCTCGATAAGCCCAGCATGGACTCCAAAGTCTCCATATGAAAAATGTCCGGCTTGGGAGTTGGAGTCCTGATCCAAGACCAGCAAAGTCTGGCAAACTGATTGATTGGTGGAATCGTAGAAACGATAATGCACCGGAGACAAAAAAAGTCAAGAGCTGCCCCCCAAGTCAGAAGACTGTTGGCTCTCGACGTCAGGTATGTCGGACTCATCTCCTGAGTCGGAAGACACATAGCCCATCGTAGCCTCACTGGAAGCAACGGAAACGGCTCTTGCACAGACCCAAAGTGAGCAAAGAGAGGGCCTCCCTAAGCTCACTGACTGTGTTGGCCAGTTCGACATGGGAACGAACCGACAAAGTGGTTTTACTCCTGACCTATTTAACCAGCGAAGAGTCACAGTCCTCAAATACACCTAATACGGGGCAACGGGCTGCAGCCAAAACATCTGAAGGCAGATGTGTATTGGGGTATGACATACCTTGAGGATCTACAGGATGTACAGAGCAGAAACTCAGGAGAGTCGCCACGGGTCTCTACAGGACAAAAGGTCCAGGGTGCATAAAAAGCTTTGGTCCCGCAAAACTGGCCATGGGACAAGACTGTGTGGACGGAAATGCCACAGAGCTCATGGTGACCCCACCATGAACATCCGATTCCAATGAGAAAAACTGCGGTAGTCAACGGTTGAGAGATGACAGTAGAGGGTTCGGCAGGCAGCCCCTTCCGACTTCGCCAAGTTGAAGTCAGGGAAGTCTGAGGCCGATACCCCACATCTACACTACGAGACATCTCTGCAGACCCCTGCAACCCGAATAAAACTGCTGTGCTCAACAGCTGAGAGGACACAGCAGGGTGTTTGGTTGGCAGCCACTTCCAACTTCGCTGAGTTGAAGTCAGGGAAGGCTGAGGCCGAAACCCCACATCTACACTACCAGACACCTCTGCAGACTCCTGCTGGAATAAAACTGCTGTGCTCAACAGAGGAGAGGCCACAGCAGGGGGTTTGGTCGGCAGCCACTTCCGACTTCGCCGAGTTGAAGTCAGGGGAGGCTGAGTCCGATACCCCACATCCACACTACAGACATCGCTGCAGTCCCCTACAGGGATAAGTCGAGGCCGGCTGAAATGGTGACAGATGATGTTGCAGATGGAACAGCAGTAGCATCAGATATGACGGGAGCTGTTGAAACTGGCAGAAAAGGGGAGGGAGCAACTGAGCTCGGCCTCCAAAGGAGGAGTCACAACCCTAGTGACAGCCTCAGATGTCGACTGGAGAAGGACCATAGTCCCAGAACCAGGCATCTCTTCACCAGACAACTCAACAGCTCCCGCAATATCCACAACGTTTAAAAAAACTGCACACCCCCATGGAGGGGGTATAACTCTCACCAGATGTGGTTGTGTCGGGAGGCCCTGAAACGACAGCATTCCCCCCCTCCCCCATGCTGCAGGAGTGGGACGAACTGCACACCCTCAGGAGGCTCTGAAAACGACAGCGTTCACAGCGTTTCCCCCCCCCCCCCCCCACACACACACACAGGTGCAGGGGGAACGACCACAAGAACGCACCAAAGCGAGGGCAAAAGGAATTGCCCTAAACAAACCGTACTGGACAAAACAGAGGTGAGAACAGTAGAAGAAAAAGGTGAACTCAACAGATATAGACAGTAGAAGAACACCCCCAACTACGAGAGAAAGGTGGCGGAAAAAGTACCAGCGGGAACACAACTGAACCTAGACAACAGACAGGGACCTAAAAAACATAAATTCTGTTTCAACAGAGTGGAGAAATCCTGTCCATACAGTCCCCCATTGACACCTAACTCCAATAATAATAAAATTTATCAACCGAAAAATTTATGTACGAACCGCACGGTACGCGAAAGTCGCGCGCAACACGTAAAATATATAAAGGACAATGAAAACGTGGTTGAAAAAAATAACAAGAATATATAAAACACAGTCCTGTTATTAAACGATCTTCAAATCCATAAATCCAGTCACAGGAAACCGTTGTCAATGAGTTGAATTATCACTGTTTCCGAATTTGCAAATGGACATCCTACTCACGAGGATGGACAAAAAAAAGAGTGATTCATTGGTGACTGCCTTGTGCACTGGTTAACGGAAGTCGTGGATTTGTACTAAGAGAAGAGTGCCCCCTACTGGGTGTGCACCGATGGTGCTCAACCCAGTTTTGGCTTATTTTTTCGTGGTGTTTTTGCACCACTTTTCTTTCCCAAATCTCTTGGGAAAGTCCAAATAGAGAGTATATTTTCCGAGTTAGGGTCTTCCACTGTAGAGCAAGCCTGTAGTAAACAATTGTAAGGTAGGTTGATAAGAAATGTCGGACCAAGCCAACTTTCAATCCCAACCTGTATTATGTGGTTATAAATGCATGAATAAAATTTTGTTTCATTTTGTTCAGGCAAACTAAAGTTATCTTCCAGAAACCAATATCAACATTTTTTAAACCAGAATTCATTTACTCAACTAAAGTTATCGTCCGAAACCAATATGTCAATGTTGGAAAAGGGCCATAACTCTGCCCAAAAATAACAGACCAAGCACATTATCATTTCTCACCTGTATTATGTGGTTATAAACTTATGTGTAACATTTTGTCTCATTTCGTTCAGTCAAACTAAAGTTATCATCTGAAAACCATTTGTTCCAGGTGGATGGGCAAATGGAGACAGACGGAAAGATGGGCATGGTGGTGACTTTTAGTTCCCCCTAAAAATTTTGGGGAGCATAAAAATATGCTTTAACTTAAACTACCAAGAGATGGCTGCACTTTGGTGTTTAAAATAAAAAGTTAAAACTTATTTAAATTGTAAAAAAACATGACGTTGTCAAAAATCATCTCCATTCACTCATTTTATGGTAGGTTAGAAAGAAACAAGTGAAGAAATAAGTTTGGCTGTTGTCTTTATTTTAAAATATGAAAAGATAATATTCAGAATCCATACAAACAAACATGTGGAAAGACAGACATGGGTAACACTTACTATTTCCAAATGAAACAAAATACTGCATTTTGATTGGCTGAGAGGTACAGTGTAATTTGCAATCCACAGTGGCTTTTTTTAACCACAGTGTAAAAACAAGAATATACAGTAGCAGGCCATATGGCTGAAAAAAATTACCCATTTTTAATTATTAATTCATACCTTCGGCTCAGTTACGTTAGAACAAAAATCATAATACAGGAAATTTAATATTTATGTTCAATAAAATATTACAGATATGGATGTCATGTTCCATAAAATATTACAGATATGGATGTCTCATTGAACCAGTTCAAATGACATCCATATTTGTCTGGTTTTATTAAGAAACTTACAAAGTACAAATTTTCTGTCAGTTTTTGCTCACAATGTAGGTAAAACTATTAAGTACACCAAAATTGTTGGAAATAAATCTGTCATCCTTGTGTTTTCTAGGGTGTATGGGAGTTTACACCAGTCTGGGACTCATACACCCTTTGGCTTTGCCTCAGGGTATATGAGTTCCCAAACCAGTGTAAATTCCCATCCACCCTGGAAAGCACAAGGATAACAAAAGACACACTTTTGCATAAATACATGGGGGCAGAAAAAATAATTGTTGACATAAGTCTTCTAATAACCATGGAGACAAAGTCTATTACTACTTACCTGGGCATTCTTTTAACTTGCATTCTTTTGCTTCATTACCATCACCTGCACAATCAGCACCACCAAATACTGGCTTAGGGCTATTACAAACTCTCTCTCTTGTCTGTCCACCTTTACCACATTCTTTATCACAAGTTGTCCATGTACTCCAGGCAGACCAATTACCGTTAACTGCAAACAGAAGTTGAATTTCTGCATAATAGCATGTTAGGAAATGAACACATGAGAAGAAGGTAAAAAGTGAAAAAAAAACATTCATCAAACTTAATTTCTGCGATCCCCACCCTCCCTTTGAAATTTCAGTTTCAAATTGTTCAAGGTGGACAAGCAGCAGACATTATCTCACATTGTATCAAATCATCAGGCCCAAAGTTAGGACCACAAAATTTTCCAACATGATGGGGCAAGACTTGCAACATTTTCTGATAGTCTTCCCAGGTTGTTTATTGGCAATATGACTTGAAATCTCACTCAATATCGGTCTTTAACTGGTACAGAGCTAATTTATTTTTGGTCATCAGAATATGTTCACATGTCTTGGCCTTGTTATAATTTATGGGAGAGTGCCTACAGGCACTCTCCCATAAATTGTAACAATACCAACTCAATACAGACTAAATAATTTTACTTCCAAGAAAATATATCCACAGAGTATGATGCCTATATGTTGTGAGACCTGCACTTTAACCTTTTGAGACTTTAATTATTCTGACATTCAAACGTCACTCACTAGGAATTCAGTTTCTTCAACATTTTTCAAAATGCGACGTCAAACGTCGGTAAGAACAAATAAGATATTTTTCACATTAGTGATTATCTGGTTGAGGGCTATTTTTGGTGGTCTGAATTTGCAATAAAACTAATTTATATAATTAAAATATTATTTGACTGAATATGAAATATAAGCAAGGGAAGTGTTGGCTTTTGCTCGGGTATCCTCATTTTTTGAAAGCCCTGATAGTGGTGTCTAACACTCAACCAGTTAAGAAGTCTTGACAGCAGGATTATATTAGTATTTTAAGCTGCGATAACATTTTGTTCAACAGATATCACTGAGCACTATTCAGCAGAAAATAGGAATTGAGGTTAAAACTTTAAAGAATCGAGAAATAATATCAAAACAAATGACCACAAAGTATCAAGGCGCTCTTTGATTTCGTATGTCATAAGACGTAGAAAAGTATCAACGTGCTTGCTATTTGATTTTGTACGTCATAAGATGTACAAAAGTATCAAAGGGTTAAAGTAAATCCCAAATATGGGCTTCCAGTCCTCTATCATCTGAAGCAATAATAAAGGAAACAGTTCAGAAATGTTCATTAATTATTATTATTTTAAAGTTTTACCTGCGTTTAATGAAATTAATTCTTTAAAATAATAATAATACACAAAATGTTTTTGTGTACATGACTACTTGATTTCTCATATACTTATTATGGGCATTTTTCGTACAAAGAATAGATGAAACAAATAGGTATTTCTGCATGATGAAAATTGTGGTTTCATGAAATGGTCAACATTCTTTTTTCATCTTGGCAGCTTTCAGAGAATATGCTGGAGTTTGAGTGACCAACATTTTTTCTTGCATGGTCTTGGGAGCTGGAAGCAAACACCCCAGTCCCCACCTCCCCTTCACTGGGGATTTAATTGCAAATCATGCTGAAAACAATGGCAATATATTTACTGTTTTCAAACATCTATCCTGTTCCCTCTCTGTATTATGAAGAATGCCAATTAAAATTATTTTCTCTAGACCTGAGGGATTTTTCACCTTTTCGTAAAGTTTTAACCTCCAAAGTAACACATTTTTCAAGAAACAAGTTCAGAAAATGAATTATAAATATTATTAAAACCATTTTTTGCTTTAATTAGTTCAGTGCTGGAAGTCCATATATTGCTTTATTCTGAAGTACAGGTACCACAACTTACACTCTTCAAATTTAGTGTATGTGTTAAATATCTTTAATGTGAAATGTTTTTCATTTGTACAATTTGTGGGATAGAACAAACAGAAATTTCAAAGAAGGGAAAGACACATGAACAACCAAAAATAATTTGGCAGAATTCAGCATTCCAATAATTAAAAGTTAAAAATTGAAAACTGAAATAAGTTACAAAATGAAAATTAGCAATTTCTCATCATTTTGTCACCATGATAAACCTTTAGCTTTACTATGAACGTAAATATTGACTATTCTAAGACTAATGTTCAAACTTAAATGTCTACACCACAACTGAAATTTTCTTCAATGAACACTGTATTGTTACTGGATTCTCGAGTGGTATTATTTTCTCATGAATACCAGTTGATCATGTGATTTATCCCATGAATACCAGTTGATCATGTGACACACATTGACATTATGCACCAAATTTGATTTTCCAGTGTCTATATTTACATTCTGTAATTTCTGTATTATGTTCTATAAATAAAAGGTTTCTCCAACTCAAGTGTGAGTTGTATTTTAGGCACTATATTGACAGTTTGTGGGAACTATTTTGTATCAGAGGTTATGTTGTTTTGTACCTGTTTTAGGAATACATCTTGACTCAATTATAATTAAGGCAGTGACATGTAGATAAGCCAACACGATATGCTGCCTGGACATAAAATAATTCTGTTTTATGAAAGGAATAAACTAGAGAATCAAGTCATGACTGTTTAAAATCCATGAGGTGATGAAACAAATTGATCACACGGAAATTTACTGCTTTACAGTTCATATTTTGGATTTTGAACCGTCATGATTCAATTCTTAAATAAAGAACCACAAAATATAAGTTTGACACAACAAATAGATGCATCAAAAGTATATTGTATGATTGTTTTACTCTTGACACTGAACTAAGTTCAGTTAATTATTGTCGTTGTTCTACATTAGAAATCAGAACCATTACATGATGGCACAACTGCAATCAGAGAAGCCATAACATTTGAATGGTGATATTTGTGCAAATGACTGGGTGGAGTTCATCAATTTGTTAGGTAACAGGCTTCGAAACAAATGTCCAACTTATTTTTATGCTGAAAATATCTTGGTACTTAAAACATCCCAAATTTCCACGGGGTATATTCAATTTATCCACCATGTGCCAAAATAGTCCCAAGAAGATATTATGTTATCTCAAATATATTCTTATTGTGTATCAAGCGTCAGGTACAAATAAGTTGATATGATGTACAGTGGACCGAACTTAATGGGATGCATTTTAACTGAATAAACCTGTTAAATACGTAACTCTTAAGGGCCTAATTCCGACTTTGATCACCTTTCCTGCAACAGAACAGGTGCCCCAACAAGCATCATCAGGGTTAACTCACAAACTACATTCTAAGTACCCTGGATGTTGTTTTTAGACAAGTCTTGGCTGCCTATATTGGCAGCCAAGACTTGTCTAAAAACAACTACAAAGCCACAGAATGTAGATTGTCAAAGTGAAGCAAAAATTAGATATAAAGCTCCAGGTCCCTTGAGGGTTAAAATATTAATCATACCTCCACTAGAAATTTGAGTTGTTAACTGCACATAGGATAATGAGTAAGTACTGTTAACTGAACAAAAATCTGTCAAGAATTACTTCCAGTATATTAAGCATTTAAACTATTTCATCCTTTTTGATACAGCTTCATGAAATATGTCTATTCCATCTAGGTATTTCACTTGAGATATATAGAATAAACATATAGTGTTTTCAAGTAAAAAATTTATTCTATGAGTAGAATTAAGATTGAAACTGACGAGCCTCTGGCAAGTCAGTTTGATTCTTAATCCTATGAGTAAAATAAATTTTTTACTTGAAAACACTATACGTTTATTTTGTTTATCCCATAAATCTTTTACAAAGAAGTTGCGACAAAATCGTGCAGTTATTCACTACAAAACATATCTCGAAGTGATGAGTACATTGGTCAATTTCGATCGACAAGAGAACATTGTAAACAAGAGCACCGCCCAGCTGGGCAACATACGCCCGTCAAAATTGGAACATGCACAAGTTTCTCTGGGGTAAAGTTTGAAATTTTTGTTGACTTGACTATGTCTGTCCCCCCCTCCCCTCCTCCCCCACCTCCAATCATTGCCCTATCTGGGGTAAGGGGTAATTCCCCTGTTTTCACATTTTCATATTAATTGATCTAGGTCTTCACAAAATAAAAACAAGGCTGCTGTAGAAGATTCTCCTCGCCGTTTACAATGGTAGCATCCATTCATTGACAGGTTAACTTCATTGATAACGATTGACAATAGGTGGTGCCAAGGAAAAGGACATTCTCGTCATTTAAAAATAAAATGATGTTATCTGCTCCTGTCACATGCACAGTGACAATTGATGATCAACATGGGTGCAAAGTTTGAACAATAAAGCAAGTAAAATGTTGGAGTAGGTGACACAATAGTGTAATGTTTCAAGTACTAAAAGGGGGCATAACTCTGGAAATGCAAAACAGAGTTACCTGCTCTTGTCACATGCACAACGGCAATTACTGATCAATATGTGTGCAAAGTTTGAATAATGTAGCATGTAAAATGTTGAAGGAGAAGGCGACACAATAGTGTAATGTTTCAAGTACTAAAAGGGGGCATAGCGCTGGAAATACATAACAGAGTTACCTGCTCTTGTCACATGCACAACATGTGTGCAAAGTTTGAACAATATAGCATGTAAAATGTTGAAGGAGTAGGCGACACAATACTGTAATGTTTTAAGTACTAAAAGGGGGCATAACTCTGGAAATACATAACAGAGTTAGCTGCTCTTGTCACATGCGCAACGGCAATTGGTGATCAACATGTGTGCAAAGTTTGAACAATGTAGCATGTAAAATGTTGAAGGAGAAGGCGACACAATAGTTGTAATGTTTTAAGTACAACTAGGAAAACTGTCGAACATGACCCAAATTCGAACTTGTGCGAGATCTTATTCTGGTTGTGCAGTATATTAAATATTTTTTAAATCCGATTGAAATCACGCTCTGTATAGCACAGAATACAACTGTCCCTGGATGGACAGACGGACAGTGCCATAACATAATACGTCCGTTTTTCAAATGGGCATATAAAAATAAATAAAGCGCAGTGATACATTTCTGTCTAAAATTAATTCCCCAACAAACATCAGCTAAACTTGCAAAAACCCTTTATAAAACTAGAGTGATGTCACGCATGCCGCCTGACTGCCCCAGGAGTGGCAATGCTTAGACGCAAAATGGTCAGAGCCATTTTTTGTTAACAGTTTACCTAACAAATCTGCCATATCTGCACTCGTGATACACAAAATTTGGTATTCAAATTTTATTTTTTCATTTCTCTACTTCAAAACATACCTCCTGACCTATTAATGGAACAAACTTGATGAGCTTGTTCCAATAAGGAGTAATAAGCCATGGTTAGAAGTAAATAAAAAAATGAAAAAATCTGGTGTTTCAGGAAAATAATTTATTCTGCTGGCTTCAACTTGTGTTTGGTAAAGGATCAAAGATGCAGTACATAAAGCAATGTTGGGCTATATGAGTCGGGGGGGGGGGGGGGGGGAGGGTACATGAGTTTAAAAAAAGGTTACACATGTACACATGTAGTGACTGTAAATAGTTCAAAATGCATATTTGAGGAAGGAAAAAAAAATGCCTAATTGGGGGTGGGGTAAATTTCTGTCTGGACTTTTAACCACAAACTGTAGCCATCACAGTTGCCCAATCACGTCCAAAAGGGGACTTTCTCATGTAGACATTATATGAAGTCACCCTATCAAGTTACAATGAAATCCCTCCATAAATATGACCTGTAGACTGTGCTAAAGAATTTCAGGTTTTGGGCTCGGGCAGTCGTGACGGCTGATAGATCATGCCCAAATGGTGAAATTCTCATGTAGACATTATACGGAGTCAACCTATCAAGTTACAATGAAATCCCTCCATAAATATGACCTGTAAACTGTGCTAAAGGTTTTCGGGTTTTGGGCTCGGGCAGCCGTGATGGTTGATAGATCATGCCCAAATGGGGAAATTCTCATGCAGACATCATACAGAGTCATCGTGTCAAGTTACAATGAAATCCCTCCATATTAAAAATGACCTGCAGACTGTGCTAAAAGTTTTTGGGTTTTCGGGCTTGGGCAGCCATCACAGTTGACAGATCATGCCCAAACGGGGACGTTCTCATCTAGGCATTATACAGTAGCATTCTATGAAGTTGCAATGAAATCCCTTCATAAATACAACCTGTAGACTGTGCTAATGGTTTTCGGGTTTTGGGCTTGGGCAGCCATACCAGTTGACCGATCATGACCAAAAGGGGACCTTCTCATAAAGACATGACCTAAAACCTGCATATGAAATTTTGTGATGATCAGACAAGAACTACCGGGTATAGCCTGTACTTGAAGGTTGAATAAAAAACTTGAACCACAAACTTTAACCAAAACTCCAAATGTCAACTAAACAGGAAAAAAAAAAAAAGAATCCACTAGAACCTACAGTAAAAAACTTTAACCACAAACTTTAACCAAATCTCTAAAAGTTAACAGACGGACAGATGGACAGATGGACGGACGGACGGACGGACGGACGGACGGACAAAAGTCATTACTATAGCCCTCACTGTAAACAGTCGGGCTAATAATAAATGAGCAATCTATATTCTTTTGTACTGGCATTGTGTAATACTTTCAAACCTTTTAAAGAAAACAACAATTGAACTTTTAATTATGCTACATTACAACGCGTTCATGTAGCATTGAGTGTGTGAGAGCAATTGGGCCACTTTCAAAGCAGGTCACGAATGTCACTTGTCAGTTCATTTTTGTATGTTGATGTTTAAAGTGTTAATGTTTATACGTCTGTGAAATAAACTATTCAATAATATGATTGGATTCGAGAGGTCAGTATGCTGCAAATGGAAGTCGTTAATGTTAACACTTGTGCCACCATTTCATTCTAATGAGGAAATAGTTATTGCGGTTACCCAAGATTCGTGTTTGGAAGCCATGGGTTCAACAGCATGTGATACAGGTGTGTTCAAATTATTTTGACAATCTGAGAATTCAGTTGTATTGGAATTGTGCAGAGTGTACTTCATGTTACGCCTTGCTGTGCTGGGAGGAGAGGTAAGGTTATTTATAATTAAAGAACATCTTTCATATTCTTTCCCTCCTGGAACAGAATAATTGTTTATCGATGTGAGGTACCGCCCCATCGAGCATAATGTACATCCCCAAATTAACACTACACCAGTCACTACTGGCATTAGGTATTTCAAAATCGAGTTTTATTTTTGAATACTTTTGTTAATTAGGAGTATTCTTTATTGTTTGCTCGCAATGGACGTCTTACATGCAGCAAAAATCTTATAAACCGGTACAACTCATTTAATTATGTTTAAGTGATGATTGTGGCTTTGTTTCCAGGTCAAGATATCTCAACCTTTCAAATGGAAAGCCAGAGGTCAACATAGTATAGTCCGTTTCCAACTCCCTACTAGTGTGATAAATTTTTTGTGTGTTAAACCTACGGGGAAAATTTATCACTCCACTAGGTAATTAAAGCAAAAATTTATCCAAGGCCTTTATTGTTAAAATAAACAGCCATTTATGGGATAAAGTAATACTAACAGGTTTTGTAGACTTGAATATGCAATGAGAATCAGTTGCAGAATTTATCTCAACCCTCTGCATATCTTCCTTCCATAAGAGGGAAAATAACCTTGTTATAGTTTTTTTTTAAATTCCTCAGCCATGTAATCTTTTCCCACAACTGAATTTTTTTTGGTACCTTTCTCTTTAATCATAGAAATCTTGTGATAAAGATTTGCTTATTGGTATCTCTCTAACAACTAAAAGTTGTGCTTTTGAACAGAAATCACAATTTTGCTTTGTATCTGAATGGATGATTACTCCTGTAGTGGTCAAGGTGTAAAGGCCATTTACCAACCAGCCTGGTTGGTTCGACTCATTTAGTCTGGTAGTAAATTGGTCGCTTTGTGTGCTAGTGGTCGATGGTTTGAACTCCGACTCTAGAGATGGTCTGCTGTGATTTTTTCACTTCGATTTTGGTTTTGTGGGGTGTGAAGACCCGGGTTTTGGTTTCAGTTACATTTTTTTTTTCTACTTTATGCATTCTCAACTAATTTTGGGAATTTGAAAATGAAGAACCAGTGAACTCGTGTTCAAGTATGAAGTGATAGTCTCAGAAAGTTTTTTTCCAGTTGAACTTGAATTCATTGGTTGTTCATAATTCAAAATTATTATTGCAGGGTATCAGACAATCAAATTTAAGCACATTTATAAAGGCCTCTGACCATGATTTTCAAGGACTGTTATAAGCTTGATGAGATTCGGAGACAGGAAAATTTTAACACTGTAACCAATGCAAATCATTTACAGTATTGTAACCATTACTTCATAGGTGTCCATAGAAAGAGAATTATTGTCCATGATTAGTGCCTACGCCAAACTATACCTCCATGTGCTTTTGTGCTATAAATAAATATATACACACAATGTATGACAAGGGGTTCGGAGACAATTTTTGCTTAGAATGTTGCAGTAAAACTCTTATATATTTCATTTTACTATCTTACCACTAGCATATCTGGGTTTACCTGTTGTGTGTGCATACATTCTGGCAAACTTTAATTTAGTACTTACTGCAGATGATCGTTTTTGACGATTCCTTGCCGACGATCTCTCATCCAGTAACTTTTTAAACTTTGGGTAAATTTTCATGCTTCGACTCTATATGTCAAATTAGGTTGCTCGTATTTATGTGTTCGGAAGCTATTTCTCTTTTGCAAATATTGCAGATGCATAATTTTGATTTCAGGTCATTTTGATTACAGTACATTATAAATCTTTAGTCGCCATTTTAACTCAAGAAAACTTGTAAGTCTCACGTGGTACACAGGGTTGATTACCAAGTTCTACTTTCGTTTCTGTAATCAGTAGATATCTGTTCGTGGCGCTTAGCACAGATCCCACTCAATTGGATATTTCCTAAATGAATAACCCTGTTAAGTGTATATAACATCCAAATATTAAACCAACTATCATACATTTAGCACAAATTTCATGGAAAAATTGTTTTTGGACACAGGATAAAGCCCTATAAATTCAATAAAGTCTTTCAACCTGTCATAAAACTATTGGACACTAACTTGAACTTCCAAGTATTTATAGACCTATTCAGCTTCAGTTCTTTCAATATAAGCATTTAATCTATTATATCTTGTTTGGTAGAGTGAAATGAATCAATTTTCAGTTTATCACAGTGAAATGAAGACATTTCTATAAAGAGAGTCCCCCTGTTAATTGAAGATCCTTCACTGGCAAATTATCTAGTTCAATTTACAGGGTTCTGTGCTATTAATGAGTTTATTCTCAAAGGCAATATTCTATCAGGTAGGAGAAGACTTTGCAGTTAATCTTTCACTACAGGAAATATGACCTAATATCTTGTATCAGTAAAGATTGAATTTTTGGACAGGTATTCATAATTTATTATGAAATTTCAAAGAAAGTGTCATATGATAAAAAGGCTGAGTTCCAATAGTTCGCACTTTTTCAACTGGTTGAGTACTCAATTATTTTTCAAGGGCGAGTTGAAACATAGGTATTCTTTTCAAAGATTATTTATTTATTTATTTATTGGGGTTTAATGACACTTTTGACAGCCAGGGTCACCCCAAGTTGGACAGTTTTACGGGTGAAAGAAGCCAGTGCCAAGCAACAGAGAAACCTTCCAACATACTAATTCCACACAAGCAGGGTTAGCAATGGTTGAAGAAAAGTGTACCATCGGCAGGCAGCTCACCTTAGTACACAATGACACTGGGAATGGGCAATGGGGATTAAGTGTCTTGCCCAAGAACACTATGCAGTTGCCGCATGTGGGATTTGAACCGAAGACCTCTCAGTTTGCAGCCTGAATCTCTACCTACTGAGCCACCGTGCCCCTTTTTCAAAGATACCACATTACCAGCAAGTGTGGCCTTAGTTTTGCAAGATTTTGTTCATGAATAATTGTTTTATTACAATTTATTGGAGGGTGCAAGTAAGCAATAATTCAAACACTTTTATACAAAACTGTTTCTTTTACTGCGGAGCAAACATCAAAACAATGCATTCAGTGTAAAACCACTAAAAACAAGCTATTAACTGAAAATAGAATATGTTTTCATTTTTGGAATTCACTAAAAACAAACCAAACAAAGGTTCTTAAGCCGAGTTTGAATAGTACTGGCTTGTTTTGACCATTACATTGGGTAAAGAGTTGATACAGATGACATTTACACTAAGGCTGTACAGTGCACAGGGTTAGTTATTCAGTTAGAAATGAATGTTTTTTTTATAACCAGAAAGTGTGACTAACCCTGTGTAGTGCAAACTGTAGAGGAAGCCAATCACAGAACGCATAGTAACAGAACACTTGTTGCATAGGGATGCAAAACTGGTATTAGCAGCCAGGTGTTTTAACAGTAAGGATGTGGTAAGTGCCTGTACTGAAGGTATAACCCAGCTGCAGTTGTGGAATCTGCCACTCTGATCATAGTAATTCTGCCCCTCTAGTGATGGGACAGTAGAAGTAGGGGCAAAGGGGCAACTGATGTTTTTTGTAAGTGACAGCAGGGTATCTTAGTTAAACAGAGATAACTATTCTCAGAAAAATACCCTCAGATAACTATCCTTGGCTAACTATACTCAAATAAGTATCCTTAGAGAGTTACATCACCATGTGTTAAGTATCTTCAACTCCCCATATGTGCCCCTATGCAATATGTTCTGAGGCACATTGCAAGCTATCACATAAGGATATCTCGGTATAGCACATCTGGGTATGATCAACATACAGTCTCTTATACATAATGAACCCCAGCATACACACAATCAAGAAACTTTGGAAACTGGTCTAGGTTTAAATAAATGGTGCAGTCTGATTGAGTCTACTAAGGCTTGGACTAAGGCAAGAGTTAAAACAGGTTCAGCAATAATTAGCAAGCTCATAGTAATACTACAAGTTGGTAGTCATGTCGGTAGGCACAATGGCTGTAGTATACAGATAGGGTAGGAGTAGAAAGTAGTGACATTGGCAAAATGCGTAAGTACAAGCATGAGATAATGAGAGGAATAGTTGACAGTGGCAGTACTTGTCTAAAAGCCATAGGTCCATCAGTTATGTAGAAACCAGAAGCTATGGGATGATCTAGAAGCTAAAAACTAATCCTAAACAGTCCACCAGTAGTTGATACTTGTTTTCAATGAGTTCCAAAATACAGGTCCACTAACCATCAGTCTTCAGCCCAAAGTCACCAAGTATGTGTTCATGCTATAATTGTGTTTTTGAGTGAAATGTGACCTATCTCATAAGCTCATCTCCTCTGACTTTCTGGCTTTGTACATGTTCTGTGCTGGGTAGAAAACCTGTAAGCAAAGCTCACACAGGCATCAAATTGGACTAATACAAACTAAAGGGAAATTGAGTGATTGGACTGAATCTAATAAGAAACCAGTCAATGACAGGGATTGGCACAAGAGATAACTAGGACTAGATCAAATGTTAAGATCAAGAGAAGCCAGAACAGGACAGAGAAGCAAAAAGTCTTAACAAAACACCAATTTTTCTCCAAGTTTGCGCAGTTTTTCTCAAGGAAACAGATCCTTAGCCATACCCTACTTGGTCACCGGCCATACAGCACTACGTTCTACTCAAGATAGTCATCTTGAAAAGTTCATTTGGGTATTTTATGGTAGTTGTTGGGTCGTTTCTGGTAATTAGATATACTTGCATTCACTCTTACATACCATTCCAACACTCCTTTTACATGATATCCCCAGAATTGTGTTGAAGCATGGGAGCTGTACTACATACTTTGATATGTTGTTCCCATGGTCATAACTACCTTGTTACTAATTCTGTATGTGTTGAACCCTTCAACGACCAGACCATTGTTGCAACTCCTAAACATGCCCTGGATTGCCTGATTGGAAAATTAAGCAGAACTGTTGTAGTGTTGAAATAAAATTTTTGAAAAAAGAAAAATTATGTTTGTGTTCTTTGATTATAATTTTACAACTGAAGCAAATAGTACCGTTTAGTATCAAAGGTCCAACAGAACCAAACTCCAGATGAATACAGATTACTGATAATAATAACCAAGAAGAAAATTAATTACTTGGGCAGTCAACGATGAAACAACTATCAGTTTCTACTTTAAGGCCATCACAGTTGGCACCACCAAGAGAAGGTGTTGGATCTGAACAGGTTCTGTGTCTTTCTCTCTTTCCATAACCACATGATTTACTGCATCCTGAATATGAAGACCAAGCTGACCATCCACCATCAACTGAAAAGTCATGAAATTCAATAGGTTAATTTAGAAAGTAAAATCAACAGTAACAAAGCCGTGTGAAAAGTTAAGCTAGAAAATTAGTTAATGAAGATATTGATGAAAGCATTAGCCAAGCAACTGACAATTTAAAGTGATGATGTTTCAGTTTTAACCTACATAATAACATTACAAACAACCAGAGTATGGCTGACACTGATGTTTATTTGTCATGAGAAGTGTTTTTACAGAGGCTTCTGGTTGTGGACATTTAATTGAAATGGAAAGGGAAATATATTGGAAGATTAATTCTAATGAAAATGCTGGGTTGAAAATTGAATAACTGACTTTAACCCTTTACCTAACACGAAAGGCAGACAACACTTGCAAACAAAATTCTGGAATAACTAGGGCCATATCCAGGATATTATTTTTTTTTTCAATTCCAGGATATTTTTTGGTACCAGTATACCAGTTTGGGCACCCAAACTCCAGATGCCCAAACTCATTGTATTAGTGTATAATATCCATCCTTGAATCTCGAACTAGGAAACTTTAGCTGACTAAAAATATGCCTGAGGCAATTGCACTCTGATAAAAAAAAAACACACAAAACAGGTATGCGGAAAGCACGAGCAGACATTACAGTAATTTCAACTTTTGTGTGTTTTATAAAAGTTACATTCAGTGTGGTAATCCTACTTTCAATTTCCATCTCTACTGCCTATGGCCTTCAGTTAAACCTCTGGCATATATGGGCAGGTGACCCCAAATTATCCCTAGAAATGGCCCTGATAATTAATTTTTTTCATTTTTTGTGTCAGAAACATAGCTTATAACCACTCATTGGAAAGAGCTCAATGAGCTTGTTCCAATGAGGGATCATAAGCTATCTTATCGAGACAAAAAATAAAAAAATAATGAAATCTGAATGGTGATTATTGTGAACAGTGCTGGCTGGTTTTGGCCACTATGTTGGGTAAAGAGTTAATGATCAATCGTGAAAATAATAGACTTCCTTCATCACATTAAACTGATGAACATACATTTTTAACATAAGGATTTTTTTTTTATTTTGGAAAATTGCGTTTTTCAGACACCTCCACCTCATAAATTTTTTTCCTAGGTTTATTTTTGACCAGTTAAAAGTTTTGTTCTTCATCAGATACACAATATCCATAGAATTTGCACATCCACGCTGATAAAATTGAGAGGCAGAAAAAATATGATGAAAAGCATGATAGAAACAGTTGAATGACTTCATTGCTCTCCTGGAGAGAAGATTTTAAACCTGGTACACTGAAAAATTAAAAATCTCGCTGATGAAATTATTTTTCAGATGCAGAACTTGTTTGTTTGTTAGTGGGGTTTAAAGTTTAATATGTTTGTTTCTTTGCTTAGTGGGGTTTAAAGACACTTCCAATAGCCAGCCTAGCCAGGGTCATATCATGTCAGAGAATGAAGGAAGTCAAAGTACCCAGAGAGAACAACAGACCATCGGCAAGTTATTGTTGGAATTTCTAACTTACTTATCTGGCATCAGTTGAAGGCAAGGGTATAGTCAATGAGCACAGTGCTCAAATACACAGTGCCTCAGTGCCCTCAAAAGATGTATGACTAAAAATTTAACCAATTATACCTGATTGGACAGGACTCAGTGATTTGTAGCTGCTTTATGGGAATTTTTTCTGCTGGGAACATTGTTTATTCAGCATCTTATATAGTGCAGAGTTAATTTTTCTGAGACAATTCTGAGAATTTTCAACAGCATTTTATGGATTTAAAAAAAGCCTCCCTCTTTTCCTTCCTCTCTCATCTGAATACTGAGAAAAACAATTTTTGTTGTCGGCTTAACACCTTAAAGGTTCAGTATATTTAGATTGCAAAGTGTGCTGAAATAGATAGAGGATATCTACGCTATTTTTGTGAATATCGGGCATTATCTCATGAGTGTGGACCTGAAAGTTTTATTTTTCATGAGCGCTTGTGCGAGTGAAAAATAATACTTTCAGGCCCACACGAATGAGATAATTCCTGATATTCACTAAAATAGTGTAGATTTTCTTTTAATTATATGCTACTTGACATTTTACTGTGCAATATTCAGCTCAATTTCACTGCAAACAGTTATGTTTCAGGACGACATTCAAGGTGACGTCATGCGCGAAAGCGTAACGTCATTTAGGAAGGTACTGAAAAAAATTCACCGTGTGGACCTAAAAGTATTATTTTTCACGAGAGCAAGCACGCATGAAAAATAAAACTTTCAGGTCCACACTCATGAGATAATTGCAGATACTGACTAAAATAGAGTAGATTTTCTTTTTATTATATGCTATGAGACATTTTATTGCACAATATTCAGCCCAATTTGATCCCAAATACGTACCTTTCAAAACAATAACAAAGATCACCTGATCGTTTCTTCAAGGTGACGTGATGCGGCGGAAGCTACTGAGAAATATTTCTCGATATTTATCGAGCCGATAGATATAAAGAAATATCTTTTAGATAATTTGCGATAATTCACAGGCTACCATATAATAAAAAAGTATATTTGTAGAAACATGAAGCTAGATACTGAGGATTTGTAAATCAATCTTGATTCTGTACAAGGTTTTTAAATTATTTTCACTAAATTTGGTTCCCCACTTGGGTGTATGGTGAGTCTGTACTAAGGCATACTGCACATCGGTGGTGTACCTGTCTTCAACCAATGCTAACCCTGCTTCTGTGGAGTTAGTATGTTTTAGAGTCTAACAGTTGCTCACCATTGCTTGGTGGTTCTCTCTGGGTACTCTGGCTTTCTCCACCCATAAAACTGTCTGACACGAGGGGGCCCTGGCTGTCGAAAGTGTAGATAAATTCCAATAAATAAATAAATTTGGTTCAAGGTAGACCAAGGTCCATATCAAATGTAGTGAGTGAGGCTCATAAATTCAAATGGAATTACAATGAATTAAAAATTATTTTTATCCCACAAGTAAACTGGTGAAAAAATATTAAGAGTTTTTGATCACAACATTTTCCAAAAAAAAGAGACAAAGGTGTCATTTCAAAATTATGTTATTGTTCCCATCCTCATGATATGTGTTGCTTATTTACAAAAATGTAGAGGGTTGCTAGTGTTTTTGTGCATAGGTAATGCATGGATAGCTAGAAATGTGGCTTTGCCAATAGAGGAAATAAATAATATTATCTTCAAATGAAACAAAATACTGTGTTGTGATTGGCTGAGAGGTATGGTGTCATTTGCAATCCACAGTGGCTTTTTTTACACCGCAGCTAACCAGTGTAAAAACAAGAATATAAAATAGCAGGTTATATGGCTAAAAAAAAGTACCCATTTTTAATTATTAATTCAAACCTTTTGCTCAGTTATGTTAGAACAAAAATAAAAATACAGGAAATTTAATATTTATGCTGATTTATGTGCAATAAAATATTACAGATATGGATGTCATTGGAACTGGCTCATTGAGCCAGTTCCAATGACATCCATATTTGTCTGGTTTTGTTAAGAAACTTACAAAGTACAAATTTTCTGACAGTTTTTGTCCACAGTGAAGGCTAAAGCATTAAGTACACCAAAATTCTTGGAAATAAATCTGTTATCCTTGTGTTTTCTAGGGTGTATGGGAGTTTACACTGGCCTGGGAACTCATACACCCTTCGGCTTCACCTCAGGGTGTATGAGTTCCCAAACCAGTGTAAATTTCCACACACCCTGAAAAACACAAGGATAACTAATATTACTCATGCAAGAGATAATATTGGTATCCATGCAAAATCATAGACAATATGATGAATTGTAATTTGCCATCATTCACTAACCAGGAGACTGGAGATTGTTTAGCAGATTGGAATGAATATGTCAAATGAAAATGAAAAGAATGTTTAAATCTGTTATTTATTAGATCATATTTCAAACTGCTCGAAAGTTTCTAAAACTACATTACTCTGGTTTACAAAAAGATTCAACTTGCTGCTTCCTTGAAAATACTACAGTGGAACCCTGTTAATTGAATAGCCACTTTGCAAATGAAAATTATTCAATAACAGGAGTATTCAATTAACAGAGATTGTGTCACTTTTCTGTATTCTAGAGATAAACTTAGCATTTATTTTATTATATCTCCATGAGCTCTGTCAAACAACATATAATAGATTAAATGCCTATACTGGATGTACTGAGGCCAAATAGGTCTATAACCAAAGGAAAACTGGGGAGAGTCAGGGTAATTTCTTGACATTTTACAAGATTGTTTATTCAGTTAACAGGAGTTTTCTCTATATTATAACCTATATTCAATTAACAGGTCAAATTTGTCTGGATGGCATGGTAGATGTTTTTGTGTTGGGAAATTATATTCAGTTAACAGGGATATACAAATGAGAGATTATGGGTGCTATCAGAGTAATGCCCCTTGTGGTGTCCCCTGTTGGTGTGGCATTATCTGAATAAACAGGAATTGACATATGATAAGGAACATGCACATCCAATATGTTCAATTTGGCCCAGTGGTTCATGAGGAGAAGTCTATAATGTAAAGTTCAAGCCAGAAGGATGATGGACAGGCGAGGGATAAAATGTTATCACTTACAGTCAGGTGAGCTAATAAAATTTGGTACAAAATTTAATTTCTTTGAATCTTATCAAAGAAACAGACATGTCAATTGAACAATAGGTGGGTGGTGTATAGTTAAGCATGACAGGGAATTAATGCTCTAATGACATCTGTAAAGATAATTCAGCTTTTCCAGAGGATACAATTATGGAGCAAAATGATGAAACAAATAACTTGAACTTATAACCAGAACACAACATAAAGGACAATAAGTGCATGGGTTATTCAACCCCACAAGTAATCAGACTTACTGTCTTCAGCAATAAAGGATGGCTTGTTTCATAGTGCCTGTTCCTCAAAACAATTAATAAGGGAAACAGGCTGGAAAGTAACCATTAGAAAGCAAGCTTCTTGAAAACTACACCAAGATCTTGAGGGATGCAAAAACAGACATTCTATTTTATACTCTGATACATACAGATAAATTAATTGGTGCATGCCGATAAATCAACTGGAAGCTTAATTAACAAGGAAATCGGAATCAGCAGAATGTTTCATGAAATAATGGGCAATTGGTTCATAGCAAGTTTATATAATCGGTTCATCACTAATAACAATTACTCTGATCTGCAATAAAGCATGGCTGGCTTCATAGCACCTGTTCCTAAAGGCACTTAGTAAGAGGAACAGGCAGGAAAGTAACCATTCAAATGCAAACTTCTTGCAACTACTTCGAGATCTCAACAGATCTGAAACAAATATTCAATTTCAGACCAAGATACATACCAGAAATCAAATAAAAACTTTGTTAACAAGATGTACTGGGAAATAGTGCCCAGACAAGAGTTACAATTTCCACAGAGTAACATAAAAGGAATTATCCATCCCATAATGAAGGTAACCTGGACTAACTGGTGCGGTATTAAGAAAACTTGGTCTTCAAAACTGAAGAAGTATATACAGCTATAAAAGACAAAAAGGGAAAGAATAACGCCAGAAAATAAATGACATAAGCCATAAGGTACTATTAGTAATTAGGCACAGACAAATAATGCAGCTACTACAAGGTCCAAAAGATAGAGGTCTCCAGTATGTTCCTTTAGATCTCTAAGATAGAAAGACGGAAAGGTGGACCATTTCCCCAACAGACTGCATTCATGAGGCCACTAACAGATACAGAGCTAGTGAATGTTCAGAAAAAAGACTAGGTTAACTTTGTGAGCAGTGAAAATATTAGAAGTCCTGTCAGTTGAAGTTAGCCTCACATAGGTTAAAATAGTTACAAGAGAATTCCTGTAGAAAACTTTCTAACCTTACCAGGAGGGTTATGTGCAGTAAGAAAGAGGAATTCTATATTCACGTGCCCTCTCCCAATCTTCCGAAATGGCTGTGAACTAAAGAAGATGGAGAGTAAATAGTAAGTACCACATAATATAGCCCTAATCAGGGTCTATCAATTTTTTTGCTTCTAATAATGAAAAACAAAAAGATTTGACGGACAGAAAGAAATAGAAAAGAAGTGAATTGGCACCAAATCGATCAAAGAACGGAATCAATACAAATGTGTCAAACTGGACCAGAAACTAGGACAAACTCAGTGATGTTAGACAAGAACTGACATGCATAATAGCACATGTCAGAAAAATACTTTGGAGAAGTTATAGAGACAGAATTTTGCAAGTGAAAATTTACCACTTAAGCCAAAAATAAAGTAAGAATGGCAAATGGTGACTGACAAGAAATGGGGATCACTAAACATAAACACAGCAACATATGAGGAACTTCAACAGTTAAATGATATAGGCCCAGCATTCACAAAATCAGTATTGAAGTGGAGGAAAGAAAGAGATGGAACAATGACCTTGGAAGAAGCTGAATGCATTTTGGAAGTGCCATCACATTTGAGAATCTCTCATAAAAAGGAAACAAATAACTTTTAAAAAACCAATCACAAAAAGGTGGATAAAACTATACCAGTGTTGCAGGATGAAATAAAAAAATAAAAATGTTAAAGGCCAAAGGGATGAATAGATGGTAAAAATAAATATGGCACTTGTGAGACAGGAAAAAAATAAACCAGTCAATTCTTGATGAGCTGAATGAAAAGGATGCATTGATAGAAAGACTGAGAAATGCAAACTCCACCTTGAGACAGAACATGGACAAAATGATTAAACAAAATGAGCTTGAACTGAAATTGCAAAATAAATCTGAAAGAGATCTGAAAAACTGCAGAGGTCCATCATAGAATCAATGCAAATTTGCAGGATGTGCTATTCAACTCAAAGTGATCAACATTTAATTTAGACACAGAGCATCAAATGAATCACCAACAAACAACACAGAAAATTGGTTCAATGACTGACATACTTCTACTAGGAGCTGTCTAAGGTCAGCCATCTAGCCTAAAGCAGAAAGACCCATTTAGTTTAATGGACACTTTGCCATACATGCAAAATGTCAAAACTGAGCCGACAGCACAAAGTACCTCTACATGGGATTCTGGAGAGAGGATAGACCAACCTCCCCATGAGTCAGTACACAAATATAGAGTGGCCATCACCACCTAAACCAGCTCAGTTTGATGTTAAATGGATTGGAAGTACTACATCACACAGTTTGAACTTGTGGGAAATAAATATGCATGGTCGCATAGTGAATGATTGGAACAATTCGTTGAAGGGCTGAGGCATAAAGTGCTCAAGTTTTACTCACCTGGTGTATCATTGGGTAACAGGACTACCTCAAATTAATTGAAGTTCGGGCAGAGATTTGGGAGAAAAGAACTTCCACACACTTTCAGACAACAGTTTCAAGATGTCTATCAGCAAACTGATGAGAGTGAAGAAAGGGTGCAGGTCCTAGCAAATGAGGGGTATGCAAATGCTTCTGCTGAAATGCTTGAGGCTGTAGCAATTGTCTCCAAAAGGTCTCCATCATGAGCGAGGTGCATATTCATCTGGGGAGAGGAACAACATTGGATGAGGCTATTCAATGGGTGAACAGTTCAATTCTGAACTATAAAATGCTAGTTGGTCAGTGCAATAATGATGTGCGGAGAGTTACTTTCTTTGAGAATGGGTCATTGACACCATGTCAGAACTTCTTTCACACAGGATATGCCAGCAAACACAACAAAAGGGATAGGAACAACAGAGCTATTGATCATAAATATTCAGATAGGAGCAGTCTGAAGTGAGAGCTTTTAGAACTGAAGAATAGAACGGAAAAATGGAATGAGTATACTAATGGACACTCCGACTAAAGGCTTGACAATCTCATATTAATCGAGACAGAGAATCTTCTTGATCAGACTCAGACGACACTTCCCTCAAGTCCATGGGGGAAGATTACCTGCTATAATGGAGACTCTGGTCATTATAGCAAAAAATTGCTCTAGACCAAGATCCAGTCATAAATCTTCCGAGAAAAATATTGCCCGGAGAAATTTACACTCCAATGGGTTGGCATAGATGACCACAATCCAACCCAACTCTCTTCAGAACAAATCGGTCTACAAAATGTTAAATTGAAAATATTTGATTATCACAAACAGTATAGTGGTATATTTTCTAACAGACCAGAAGATACAGCAATGTATAAAGATGAAGTTTTGAGTCTGAATGAAACTGATATGTATTCACATAAACAGGAACCCATGAATCCGATACTGGACATAACCAAAAATAGAACTATCATAGTTGCAATCATTGACACTGCTGCTTAAATTACTGTCATGAGTGAGAAGTTGGTTCCTGAAGTCCTTGATTGTGGGAAACTGGAAGAAAATGTAACACTTAGTGGTGTTGCAAAGTTGATTTGGATTCCTGCAGGGTGGGGGTGGGGAGACACTAAAAGCCATTATTGTGACTAACAGCAGAGATCCATCCAACATTTGTGAAGTTTTCCTCACATCAATGTGTTATTTGCCATCAAAATTGACTTGAATAGTTGATGTCAAACTGTCAGTTATCCTGAGCCAATGTGCCATTATACAACCACATGAATCAGTTCAATTCATGATGCCAAGGAGTCTAATTTGGGGTTACCAACTGAAAGAACAGGTAAGTGTCACAAATGGGAGTCCAATTCAATAACTCTTCTCAAAAAGCACATTCTTGGACATGCAGAAGATGTGAATTTAGAATCAGACCAAGAGTGTGTAGAATCATCTTTTCCAAAGGTGACCATCAGAACAGTACAGACTGATAGTAATGCAATAAACAAGATACCATGCCATCTGGAAAAGCTAAAAAAACACCTGCAACTCAAAGAGGCTAATCGTCTTAAAAAGCTGCTAATTGAATTTGAGGATGTGTTTTCTAAAAATGATATGGACATTGGTATGTTTGATACAATCCAACATCGGATAGACACTGGAGACCACATACCTGTTAGGCACAAACTGCACTGTGCTCCTATTGGCTTCAAAGATGAGGAGGAAAACAACCAAAAATGATACTTCAGCATGGCGTCATTAAACCATTAAACCCATTTCATCAGAATGGGCTGCAGCTCCAGTTCTGGTTTGAAAATGAGATGGATCATTGCACAACTGTATAGACTGCAGGGGCCTCAATTTGAAAACTAGAAAAGATTCCTTTCCTATTCCTAACATTGAATACTGTATAGATGTCTTGTGTGACAATTTCTTCATGAGCACAGTTCATTTATGCAGTGGATACTGGCAGGTAAAAAGTACCCCCAATGACTGTAATAAGACTGCATTCGTCACCAATTATCAAATGTATGAACACACTCGGGTGGCTTTTGGTCTCTGCAATGCACCTTCCACATTTCAATGGATCATTCAATTTGTGCTTCATGGCTTGATATAGAAAGAGTGCTTGGCTTACATAGATGATTTTATTATCTTTGGAAGGGATTTTCTGGGCCACTTAAACAAATTAAAACTTGTTCTCCAACGGTTTAGGGGCCACAACTTAAAATTAAATCCACGCAAGTGTGCATTGTTTCAGAAAGAGGTAACATTCCTAGGAAAAATTGTCAACACTAATGGGATTGACATCACGACAGAAAAATTGGATTCTGCTCAAATCTGACCATGTCCGACAAACAAACATGACCTACAATCATTTCTAGGCTTTGTCCATTATCATTATAACTTCATTCCAGATTTTACTGAAGTAGCCACTCCATTGCAAGATCTGGCTGGAAAATCCAAGTAATTCCATTGGACACATATACATGAGACCGCCTTCAACAAGCTTAAAAGAAAATTTGGAAACTCGCTATCTAGGAATTGCCCTACAGCCAATGACAAATTTGTGCGGGACACAGATGTCTCAGACATTTCAAGAGGTGTCACTGTATCCCAAGTTCAGGAAGGTCAGGAAAGAGTCATTAGCTATGCATGTTAAGATTTGACTGGATATCAAAGAAGGTATTGTGCTACTAGGAAGGAATTTCTGGCAATAATAACATTTGAACGACAATATCAAACCTATTTGCTAGGGAGGCAATTCATTATAAGAACAGATCATCACAGTTTAATTTGGCTCATGCGTTTCAAAAACATTCAAGGTCAACTAGGTCAGTGAATTGAAGAGCTGGCTCAATACGACATTGTGATTGTACATCAGCCTGCAAAGCAACACCCAAATGCAGATGCAATAGCCAGAATCCCTGATCAGATGGCATGTTGTAATTGTTACTTTGCTGAGAGAAACCCAGAGGACTTGCACTGAAGAGGTTGCAAATTCTGCCAGAGAGCACAGCAGCAGTGGGCATGTTTTGAGGAGGAAGTTGATTATGTCATTCCCTTGGATAAGAAGAACACAAGTTCATCTAAAATTCTAAATCTACCTGAGGGCATTCAGAATTAAAAACCTCACAAAAGATGAAGAAACTGATACCTTGTCAAACTGATTGGAGAGCATATCAGCCCAGCCCACCAGTCAGGCATTGGAATTTGTGTATGTCCCAGCTACAAGATAAATAAAGCATCTTGTACTATCAGCGGGTAGAGGAAACCAGATCCTGACTATTATTGTTAGTTCCATGAAGTATGATTCCTGACATTTTACATCACTGTCATGACACAAAGTCAGGAGGACACTTTGATATCCATAGAACACTAGCCCAAGTAAAGCTGCATTTTATATGGCACAGAATATCACAAGATTGTAAGAATTCTGTGAAAGCCTGCAGCAAATGTAATTGAAAAAACAAGATCAGCGTGAAGCATGGCATATGCCCCTGAGCTGTGTCATAATAGGAGGGTAGGCAAGTCTCTCATGGGCATAACAGAAATCAAAAGGAAGCTTCCTCTAGACACCAACAATGCATCAGAAAAAAATAAAATTAATTTGAATCAGTATTCATAAGTTATTAGACAGAAATCAGATTCAAGATGGCCACCATGGCAGTCATATTGAATTGGTTATCTGATCTAAAATCGAAAGGAAGCTCCCTCTGGACACCTGTAGACAGAAACAATGCATAATTCAAAATAAAAATGATTCAAGTCAGCATTCAACAGTTAATCGACGGAAACCAAAATCAATATGGCTGCCATGGTGGCCATGTTGAATTGGCTAACTGGACCCAAATCAAAAGGAAACATGTCTGGTCATCCATAAGTGAGCCCTAAAATTATGATTTGATCAAATAAGTTGTTCTTTATTTTCTGATAGAAACCAAAACTTAACGACTGACGATGGATGCTGGACGATGGATGCCAGAGGCCTTACATACATGCTGAAAACATAGGCAATATCATGTTGTCTATCAATTGGAGAGGATTCACATCAACACTTTAGGTCTGCTCACAGGAACTCATCAAGGCAACAGATATATTCTTAGGGTTGTGGATCAGTTCACCAAGTGGCTGGACGGTTGACACTATTGCCAAAACACTGGTCGATCAATTTGTGTCACGCTTGGGATGTCCCCTACAGATCCACTCTGATCAAGGTAGAAATTCTGAAAGCAACCTATTCAAACAGTTGTGTGATCTTGAAATTGCCAAGACCAGGACTACTCCATATCACCCATACTCTAATGGACATGTTGAAAGATACAAACAAGTGATACTGCAAGCAATCAGATGTTCCACTGAAGGGAAGCAGAAGGAGTGGGATGTCCATCTGCAACAGTTGGCAGGACCAATACAGACTACATTCATCAGACAGACAAACTGGGTATACTCCAAATTTCCATATGTTGGCTACAGAGGTTTTACAGCTGATTAACATCTAGTTAGGAACATCATTACTCAGACAAGGACACACCAAACCTGTATATAAGAGATCTGAATGACACAATGGAATGGGAACATCAACTGGCTGGGGAAACCTTAAGTGCATCACAGCAACAACATAAGCATGATTATGATGTTGAACTCGATACTTACCTCTGGATTGGAGACATTGTATATCTGTTGAACTCAGCCACCAAAATTGGTCAAAGCTGAAGATTACAGTCTCTGTGGAAAGGTCTTTATTTAGTAATACAGATGCTATCACCTGTCCTTGTGAGGATCAAAGACAGAAAGGTAGAGATGGCTATCTGTCATGACCGACTGAAATTATGCTCAGATGGTGGTGTGTTTCCCCTTTGGTTGAAACGACTGCAACACAATTATGTTTTTGAGAAAGAATTTGAATCAAACTCGCTGGACAAGCCAACAGACACAGTTCAATCTGAACATACTGATGATCTTGGCATCTCTGCAGACTGGCTGAACCATAGTGCAACAGGTGGTATGCCAGAAGAGCTAATTGACCTTGATAACTTGCCAAGCCCACGAAGTACACTGCAAGAAACCATCAAAGGTAGTAAAACACTACCAGTTCAAAACAGTAAAAGTCAAGCCCCAGTCTTCCCGGAGCTCATCTCAGAGCCACCACATTAACTGCTGATACTCCAAGTCAAGATTGTTTGCTATCTAATACTGACTTCATTTAAAATAGGCTGACCCCAGCATTACTGGGGTAAGAGGACCATCAAGAATATGTGCCAACAGCAAGTAAAGTTGCCCCATTAGTTCATCCACTTCCAGTATCCTGATCCACTTCCCGTATCTCTGAGAATTGGGTTAATTATATCTGAGCCAGAAGATCATAGACATGTGAGCAAAAGGTCTACTGAGAAGCCTCAGTATCTTGCTGACTATGACTTGCATTAAGTTTTGCTCTTTAATGTGAGTTTATATTCATGTAAATAACCAGTTATTTTATATTAGTGGATATGGATGATAGGTGACTAAGTTCTGATTCTGGCAGCATATTGTCTGATAAGAATTTTGTTGTTGTGGATGAAGCATCACCCAGTTCTTTGTATGAAGACATATCGTCTGATGACAAGGCTAATGAGTCGACTCATGTTAACAAAATGACTACAGATGAGGCCTTTTTTTTTATCCCTGACTATGATGACATATCAGATGACAAAAAGGGGAATTACCCTACAGTGCCTTACGGAAACTTAATTCATCAAGTTCATGCACAGCAGTATAATGTCCGGTGTGCCTTCATAAATTCAATGAATGAAACAACATGTGATTTCCATTCATTTGCCATGGTTCTTTTCACCTCATACTGCATGTTGGACTTGCAAGAGACAGTTTACACAGTTAAATCTTCTCCAGCAATATGTGAAAAGAAAGCATGAAAAGCTTTATCCTTCCTGCGGTACATTCACTGATTGCCAAATCTTTATGTGGTGTAAGCTGATGCTGGGATGGTACTTTGAAACACGCAACATGATTTAAAAAACTCTAAAACCTGTGGCTGGTATGCAAACCTCAGTAGAAAAAAACTAAACTTAATTTTGGGTTAGAGCAGCCAGAGGAGTTTTCTATAGGTGTAGAACTTGGCAAGATATCCTTGAACCTGTTCAACTGGAGAGTGGAAGTTTCCATGATGAGTGAACTACCTATGGAAATGAGAAAGGAAAAGGAATGGGACTTGGCCAATGTACCATATTTTGCACATGCACACCCATTAGTGGATTGTCATTTTCACTTGGACATGTTTATGGTGAGGCACAATATTTCATCAGATAGTCAACTTTCATGAACTTCTAATGATGCCCTTAAATTAGCTGTCACAAATTTTCACTTGCCTCATCATTGGAATGAATGTGGCAGAAGTCTTGACCAGAAAGTAGCTTCATTGAATAGGAATACATCACAGGGTTGCTGGAGCTACTAATCACAAACTTTTGGAGACATTTCAGCATGATTTGGAGGACAGAGTGGACCAGGGTGAGTTTATGGCAATTGATGAATGTGGCCTAGACTACAGCAGTAATCCTAGAGTGAGCTAGATCAAACTCCAGCAGTCTACTTTCCAACAGAAATTAAGAATTGCAGAAGTCTGTAATCTGTCAGTTCTTGTGAGTTGCCAAGGAGACACACGGGCATGGAATGACTGTGAGCACATGTTGAAATCTGATCTACACTGCAATCATCCAGTCAATTTCCATTGGTTTACTGGACAAGTCAACCTCTAAACTCGACTGTCCAATCATTTTCATCAAATGATCACTTCACTTCCAACACTGTGGAAGCACAATGTCAGAACAATGAATATTGACCACATCATCAAAGAAACAGACCATATTTGAAAACCATGACATGACACATCACAATTTAGCACCCCATACTATGTTGTCTACATTACTGAAGAAATTTCAAGACCGAAAAACATACCTCTCACAATTTTGTGTACACTGGCTCTGAAAAACGCACACGGGATCTTCCAGAGAAACTAGCTCCACAACAATTGTTTTTAACCTGCACCAGGAAAGTTCTTTTAAGCTTTCTAATGTATCTAGTTGCTGCACCATTGAACTGAAGTCCTTGGTGGAAGTTCTATATCAATTTCGAATGGTGGAGGGTTATTTTTCAGTTTTTATATCACTTTGTGTATTTCTGATATTGTGAATTCTGGGTTCCATTTGCATTTACAACATGACGAAAATGTGACTTTGTGATCATTATTTGACTTTATAACTGACTGAGCTATCTTCTTACATGTATGCCCAGTATTTCTGGGCTGTTCATGTGGCTTTCTCAAACAAGACAAAATGGTTTTGAATTGTTGTGTATTAGAGCACAAAAACATGCCTGGTTGCAAAATGTGTGTTTGGTGGCCTTGGCAAGTCTGTTGTCTGCAGCTGATGATGACTGTATGTCGCACAACCAGATGGGAACCATAGATAGGGCATTTGTAAGTGTGACTTAAATCCCGACAGAAGAAAACTCTTGACTCTATACTGATTTAGGTCTTCATTATAGGTGAGAGTTAGTTCAGTCTAACTTGTTCAGTATTAAGTGCTTAGGAAGTGTTAAGACACTTCAGTACGTAATCAGAGAAATATGGGGAAAAAAGAACAAGCTACCCAAATGGTACAATTGAGCAATAGAAAACTATTCTAAAAAGATGGCCATCAATCTATGCATGGAATAGAAGGAATATAGATCTGAATCTGATGTGTCAGTAATAGGAGATCACTGTTCAGTAGAAAGATAGGATATGAGTGGGTGCCTCCATAATTCCTTATGTATGAACTACTGTCTGAAAGAACAAGAACAGTGTAATTCAACAGGAGAGATAGCTAATGTCTGAAGGCCTGAAAAATTTAAATTTTATAGTAAATTTCCTTTCTTATTATACCAACCGCAATTGTTTACTACAGGCTTGCACTACAGTGGAAGACCCTAACTCGGAAAATATACTCTCTATTTTGATCTTTCCCAAGAGATTTCAGAAAGAAAAGTGGTGCAAAAGCACCACAAAAATATAAGCCAAAACTGGGTCGAGCGCCATCAGCGCACACCCAGTAGGGGATGCTCTTCTCTTAGTACAATTCAATGACTTCCAGAAAACCAGTGCACAGGCAGTAACTAATGAATCATTCTTTTGAGTCCTCCAACATAGGAGTTATGTGATCAGTGGGGAGGAAGGATTCTTACCTGAATAAGAAGATGGGAGGGCCTCCATGTAAACAATTGTGGCAGGTATAATAAGAAAGGAAAGTTACTATAACATTTTAATTTCTTATCAACCTACCTTACAATTGTTTACTACAGGCTGAATAGACAATAGGATGGAGGGAATCACAAAACAAACCCACACATAACCCAATTGCACTGGAACCGTGGACAGAGGAAGAGGTCCCTAGGCCTATCAAACAATAGCACCACGGACATTAGTAAAAGACAATGAGAGATGAGGTGTATGGTTATGTGCGACGCGCAGACAGAAAGGGCAGTAACAGCACAGAGCTGGAACTGACCTTGTAAGAAGCTGAATGGCTGGGATAGACAACAGCCTGAAGAAAGAGGTCCTGTAGTACAAAGGTCCTCTGCCTGCTCCTGCAACTGTCGCAGATAAGTGGAGAAAGTAGTATTTCTCCAGTAGGCTGCCAGCAGAACATCCAACAACATGACAGAGTTAGTATAAGCCCCAAGAGGTATACAATGCATGCACCTCGTGGCAGAAATATGATTGGTAATAGAAACGTCAGTCGCTAGATGAGCAGAAGCTGCACGAATAGCAAGACAAATCAATCGAGAAATGGATTCAGGAGAGATCTTCTGTCGACCAGGAATAGGAGACAGAAAAACGTTCCTACCCTTCCTAATGAACAGTGTCCGATTGAGATAAAAGCAAATTGCACAAAGTAGACAGAGCAAAGGGTACCCTCAACAGAAGGAAGAGTCCGGATACAGATGGGAGGCTGAGTAGTTTCTGGTATCTGATTCTTGGCCAGAAAGGAGCAATCACTGGTAAACATAACACTGGTGGGAGAGCTCCAGAAAAAGGCCAGGTCAACCGAGAGGGCGTGAAGCTCACTAACCCGTCTGGCTGAGGTAAAAGCCATCAAAAAAGCCATCTTGTATGTGAGAAAATGCATATCCACCTGGGATAAAGGCTAGAATGGCGCCCTTCCCCCACCCCCCCACCCCCCCCCCCCCCCCCCAAGCAGAGCAGCACCCAAGAAAGATTCCATCTTGGGGTAAGCTGCAAAGTTCTAGGCCTTTTCAAGGAAAAATGACAAACAAGCTTGGAGAGGCATGGATTAGTGCCGATATGACGCTGTCCCACATACGAAAAGGTCTCAGAAGCATGGACCTGTACCCTTTGATGGTAACAGGCTGGAGACCCTCAGAATCAAACATGTACCAGAAACTCCGCAATCTGGGTGATCGAAGGAGTGACAGAATCAATAGAGTGATCTGCACACCATCGACGGAAGACCTTCCACTTAGCTGCATAGGCTAAACCAGTGGAGGGCCTCCTTGAAGAAGAAAAGCAACTCCACTGCTCGTCTCGAGAAAACCGCTACGGAGGAGACAGGACATGACAAATGATATGCGCGAAGGCACAATGAAGTCAGGTTGACGTAAAACCTCCTCGGGTGACCTTTGCAAAGAAGGTCGCGACATAGAGAGAGACGTGCCGGAAGCGCCGCTAACAGAGAGCGGAGCAGATGGATCCACATCCACTGAGGCAACAGGAATGCAATCGAAATGATTCGACAACTGCAGGTTTGTATCTTGGCTAGAACCTGATGCAGAATCGGAACCGGCAGAAAGGTGTAGCTGACAAAACAGTTCCAAAGGAGGGACAGAGCATCTGGACACAGGACACGAAAGTGTCCACCTGATGGTTCCAATGAGTCGCAAAGAGATCGATGTGGGGACGACCCCAGAGATCGCAAAGCGACTGGAACACCGCCATGTGGAGCATCCACTCGGTGGAAAAGAACCTGCCCTGTCAGGACAGGGAGTCAGCTAGGACGTTCAGATGACTGGGAATGTGACGATCCAACACTCCGGCATTAACATCCTGAGTGAGCAATAGAAGATCCCGAACCAAATTGTGTATGGGAACATAGTGCGTGCTGCCCTGGTTCCGAATGTAAGCAACCACTGTCGAATTGTCGGACAACAGAAGGACCTGACAATTCGAAAGGTGGGGGATGTACTGCCGGAAACTCAGAAGAAGAGCAAGAAGCTCCTTCTGGATGATGTGAAGAGAAGCTGGATCCTGGTCCCATGACCTGTGAAGGGACAGACCTAGAGAATCCAACGTCACACCCCATCCCAGATTGCTGACGACTGCCATCAGAACACGATCGGACGTGGTGAAGTCCAACAGAACTCCCTGCAAAATCCACTGAACATCCGTCTGTCAGAGGAGAAGGTGACGAGGAAGAGACTCTGGTAACTGAAGCACCAGATCCAGGGGATTGACATTCGGCCTCCAACGACTGAGCAGAAAGTGTTGGACAGGTCTGACATGCAGCCGACCTAGAGGAATAAGATCCATTGCAGACGAGGATTGGGACAGAGTCAGGTCAAAGACTGAGAAAATCACAGCCCTCGCCAGCAGGCTCAACAGTGTGTCAACATCTGACTCCAGAAAGGCAGCATTGGAATGCCTCTTGAGGATATCGACTAGACATGCCGAAGAAGACACCGTGGACTGTGTGCGATGTAAGGCTAACACATGCGACATCAGGCGGGTGAAGGCCCAAGGATCCAGGCCAAGGCTGAAGGACATGGCCTTGAACTGGAAAACTCCCTGTTGAATGGAGCGGCGAACTGACCTGAAAGCCTCCATTCTGAAGTTAGGAAGAATGATAGACTGGGTCAGGATACTCAGATTGATGTCTGGTCGGAGTCAACCATCCTTCTTCGGCACCAAAAGCAGGTGGGAATAAAATCCCAGTGAAAGAATGTTCCTGATGACCTCGATCACCCATTTGACAGGACATTGCCTATCTCCGTAATGAAAAGTTCCCAATGTGTAACGTTGAAAGGGACTTGGGTTGGAAGAGGTACTCTTGACTGAGTTCGATGCCTCAACATGGGACAAATCGAGGTGATTACTGCCGATGCCTACCCTTACCCTGTGAGTAAGCAGAAGTGGTGGCAGGAGGATCAGCCCTTGGTCTCGCAGAGGAAGCAGAAGGGTACTTGTTAGGCTTTGAACGGCCCCTACCTCCAACAGAAGGCTGATCAAGCTGACGAAGCAGCGGCTGATCAATAGAATGACATTGGGAGTCATCCCAGACCGTCGCCATGGAACCATGGAATAGTTGCGGAACCGCCGAATAAGCAGATCGAAGAGCAGTGCACTGCCCCTCAAGAAGGGAATAGCTTGTGTCCAGCACAGCGTCCCTGTGAACTAATTACAAATTAGCTGTCTTACAAGTATACGTGTGAGAAGATGAAAGAGCGCCTTTGACAGCACACACAAAAAGCCTGTATGTCATCAAACTTATGTGGGGGCAGATAAGCAGCAAAGCAGAGAGGATGTAATCGGAGAGAGAAAGCATGTCCAGCATCTCTCTCAGTAAGTCCAAAAACAGACTCCAGAGTCTCCATATGAAAAATGTCCGGCTTGGGAGTTGGAATCCTCATCCAAGACCGTCAAAGTCTGGCAAACTAACGGATTGGCGGAATCGTAGGAATGATAACGCACTGGAGGTAAAAAAGTGTCAACCCTGATGAAGAACAGTAGCCTTGGAACTCGGCTTACAGCCCAAAGCTGTAAATGTTTCAACCACCTGTACCGTCAGGTACGGTCAAGGGCACCCAGAAGCAGGTTGCTCTACAGGCTGTATGCACTCTACCGATGATTGCGGCCGGGCTGACACTGTCAGCTGGTTTGATGGTTTGAGATCTGGAAGGAACCCAAACACAAAGTCAAGAACTGCCCCCAAGTCAGAAGACAAGACTGTTGGCTCTCGACGTCAGGTATGTCGGACTCATCCGCTGAGTCAGAAGACACATAGCCCATCATGGGCAAACCAGCTGATGCCTCCCACCAGGGGGATCAGAAAGTGGCCTGTTTCCAATCCTGGGAGGCGGCGCCTCGGGAGCACCCAGAAACCACTCGTGGCCTCGCTGGAAGCAACGGAAAAGGCTCTTGGGCAGAACCACCTTAGTGAGCAAGGAGAAGGCCTCCCTAAGCTCACTGACTGTGTCGGCCGGATCGACGTGGGAACGAACTGACAAAGTGGCTTCACTCCTGACCCATTTAACCGGCGAAGGCTCACAATCCTCAAACACACCCGGCCCAGGCTGCAGCCTAAACATCTGAAGGCAGATGTGTATTAGGGTATGACATACCCTGAGGATCTACAGAGCGGAAACTCAGAAGAGTCGCCACAGACCTCTGTGGGACAGAAGGTCCAGGCTGCACAAAAAGCATTGGTTCCGCAAAACTGGCCATGGGACCAGAGTGTGTGGACGGAAACGCCACGGAGCTCATGGTGACCCCACCATGAACATCCAAATCCAATGAGAAAAACTGCGGTACTCGACGGCTGAGAGACCACAGTAGAGGGTTCGGCTGGCAGCCCCTTCCGACTTCGGAAAGTTGAAGTCAGGGAAGGCTGAGGCTGATACCCCACGTCTACACTACCAGACATCTCTGCAGACCCCTGCAGGGATAAAACTGCTGTGCTCAACGGAAGAGAGGATACAGCAGAGGGTTGGTTGGCAGCCACTTCCGACTTTGCCGAGTTGAAGTCAGGGAAGGCTGAGGCCAATACTCCACATCCACATTACAGACATCGCTGCAGACCCCTGCAGGGATAAGCCGAGGCCAGCTGAAACGGTGTAGATGGAACAGCAGTAGCAGCAGATACGATGGGAGCTGTTGAAACTGGTGGATAAGGAGAGAGAGCAACCGAGCTTGGCCTCCAAAGGAGGAGTCACAACCCTAGTGACAGCCTCAGATGTTGACTGGAGAGGGATCATAGTCCTGGAACCAGGCATCTCTTCACCAAACAACTCAACAGCTCCTACAGTATTCACCATGGTTAAAAAACTGCACATCCCCCCATGTAGGGGGTATAACTCTCACCAGACGTGGTCGTGTCAGGAGGCCCCAAAACAACAGCATCCCCCCCCCTCCACGAGAGCAGTTAGAACTGCACACCCCCCACAGAGGGGGTATAACTCTCACCAGACGTGGTCATGTAGGGAGACCCCAAAACAACAGTGCCACCCCCACCCCCACCCCACCCCACCCATAGGTGCGGGAGGAAAGGCCACAAGAATGCACTAAAGCGAGGGCAAAAGGAATTGCCCTAAACGAACCTTACTGGACATAACAGAGGTGAGAGCAGTAGAAGAAAAAGGTGAACTCAACAGATATAGACAGAGTAGAAGAACACCCCCAACTAAGAGAGAAAGGTGGCAGAAAAAGTACTGGCAGGAACACAACTGAACCCAGACAGCAGACATGGTCCTAAAAAAACAGAAATTCTGCTCTCAACAGAGTGGAGAAATCCTATCCATACAGTCCTCCACTGACACCTAACTCCAATAATAATCAAATTTATCAACTGCAAAATTTTATGTACAAACCGCACGGTACGCAAAAGTCGCACGCAACACGTAAAATATATAAAATACAGTGAAAATGTGGTTGAAAATAATAACAAGAATATATAAAACACCGTCCTGTTATTATACGATCCTCAGATCCATAATTCCAGTCAAAGGAAACCATTATCGACAAGTTGAATTATCACTGTTTCGTAATACAAATGGCCGCACGTCAACCTTGGACATCGGACAAAAAAAGAATGATTCATTAGTTATTGCCTGCGCACTGGTTTTCCGGAAGTCGTGGAATTGTACTAAGAGAAGCGCTGTCCCCTAGTGGGAGTGCACCGATGGCACTCGACCCAGTTTTGGCTTATTTTTGGGGAAAGATCAAAATAGAGAGCATATTTTCCGAGTTAGGGTCTTCCACTGTAGTGCAAGCCTGTAGTAAACAATTGTGTGGTAGGTTGATAAGAAATCACTAACATCTACTTCTGGATGATATTCAGCAATGCTTGATCCTCAGACAATTTAACTTTAAATTTAGAGGATTGAGTGTAACTCCCTAACCCAAATCACTGGCACCGGCTGATAAAATTTGATCTGAGTTCAGAGAATCCAGAGGAAATCCCTGATTGAGCCAATGAAGGCTTGACTACTTCAACATGGGTTGAAGACTAAGTGAAGCTGCATTAGTTGTTGAACATTGTTCTCCAGAGAAGAGACGTCTGCTTGTCTCTGCAGAATGTTATCTAGGTGTTCTGAAGAAGACAACGATGAATGTGCCTGGTGATACGATATTCTTTGATACATTAGTGTGAGGATGATTTGGAATCTGAAAATAAGCATCTTTCAGTTCTATGATGACAGCAAAAAGGGTTCTCAAGAACTGAACTCCTTACAGAACTGAAACAGGTCTGAGTTGACTGTTCTTTTTTGCAACAAGAAAGAGTCAGCCATACAACCCTCGTGATTCTAGAGAGTGAATAAACTTGATCACTTCCTTGTGTAAGAGAGTCACTGTCTTGGAAACGATGATCTGTACTCGCTTCCACAGCACGCTGGATAACGTATTATGAAGAGTCAATAGCATCGTGATCTAGTATAATGAACAATGATATTGCAACAACCTGACTCATACTGAGAGGTTAACAATGAGTCAAGTGTATGAGAATCTGCAGAAAAAGCAGGGTAAGAAGAATCAAAAGCACCAGGACTAGGAGCAATGTGAATGCTTATATTACCTGTGCTTGCTGTAAGCTTTGGGTATTAACCCATCTAGTCGAGATTACTTTGAATGCCTGATAACTATGAATACACAAGATGACACCACACTGAGGAAGATGAAAGCCAGAACCTACAAACCTACCCCAAGACTGGCTTTCATATACAGCTGATCTGACTCATAACCCCCAGTTTGAAATAAGAAGGAAAAGCTATGTATCAGTTATCAAAAGATTCTGTCTGGTAGATCTGAAGAAGAAGAATATTCCCCATATTGCTCTAAGTTAAGACTCCAATCTCTCAGAGGGAGTCCAAATATGAGCCCAGGAACGTGGTCTGAACAAATTTGAATCCTCCCTCCCACAGGATGCTCTAGACCAATCATCAAAAGATTCTGACTTGTGGATCTGAAAAAGAAGATTTTTAAATAATATTCCTCATACTGCACTATGTTAAAGTTTGAGTTCCTATGAGGAGCCCAGATATGGCCATGGCCATGGGGACTTGATTTGAACAAACTTGAATCTAACCCTCCTGAGGATGGTCTATACCAATCAACAAAAAACTGGCACACAAATCCAAAAAGATTTTTTTTTTTAAATTTGTCCTAATGGACAAATTTGTTAAAATTTGGGTTCCCATGGGGGAGGGGGGCAAATATGAATCCAAGGACTCTTGATTTGAACTCCCTATGGGAACCTGATTTGAAACTCACCCCACTAGGGATGCTACATATACGATATCAAAAGATTCTGACTGATGGATTTGAAGAAGATTTTTAAATAGTCCTCATATTACACTAATCTAATTTAAAATTTGGGCCCAAATATGACTGTAGGATCTTGGTTTGGACAAACTTCAAGCAGACACCACCCCCCCCCCCCCCCCTTTCACCTTAAGATGCAGTATAATATAATCATACCAAATATCAAAAGATTTTGACTGGTAGATCTGAATAAGTAGATATTTAAAAGAATTTCCTCATATTGCATCAAGTTAAAATTCGAATTCCCATAGGGAGCTCAAATATGAGCCCCAGAACTTGATTTAAACAAATTTGATACTGAACCACCTAAGGAGGCTACATATCAAATATAAAAAAATTCTGACTGGTAGATCTGAAGAAGATTTTCAAGTAATATTCCTCATATTATACTATGTTAAAGGTCAAGTTACCATAGGGAGCCCAAATATGGCTCCAAGGACTTCATTTGAACAAACTTGAACCTGACCCTCCTAAGGATGTTCTATACCAATCATCAAAAGATTATCACACATGGATCTAAAGAAGATTTTTAAAAAAAATCTGTTCCATTGGACTGAGTTGAAATTTAGGGGGCCAAATTATGAACCCTGGGACTTGATTTGCACAAACTTGAATCTCACTCCACTACATACTCAATAGCAAAAGATTTTGACTGATAGATCTGAAGAAGATTTTTAAAGAATATTCCTCACAATTTAAAATTTGGGCTCCCATAGGAAGCCCAAATATGACTCCAGGGACTTGATTTGGACAAATTTCAAGCTGCCGACCCCTCCCCCTCTAAAGTTGCCATATACCAAATATCAAGAGGTTTTGACTGGCAGATCAGAAGAAAGTCTGCGGTTTGATCCCTGTCACAGGTAACTGCATTTTGTCCTTAGGCAGGGGACTTAATCCTGACTGCCTATGTGGAGGCATATTGGCGCATCTTCGACAAATCCTAACTCTGCTTGTGTCAGACAGTTGCTTGCCATTTCTAGGTCGTTCTATCCAGGTACTCTGGCTTCCTCCACCTTTAAAACTACAGGAAGCCATAATATGACTCCAAGGCCTTGTTTTGAACAAATTTTAAGTTGATCCCCCCCCCCCCCTCCCAAAGATGAAGTACACCAAATATCAAGAGATTCTGACAGGTAGATCTGAAGAAGATTTTTAAATACACTTTCTCATATTGCCGCAAGTTAAAATTCAGCTTCCCATAGGGAGCTCAAATATGAACCCAGCGACTTGTATTGAACCTGAAAAAATTCTGAAATGTAATTCTGGAGAAGTCACATTCCTGTAAAAGTGTCATGAAACTAGAGAAACAGAATTTACTGCACCCAGTAAATTCAAGTCTGTGTGAAAAGGGTTAAAGAATCAGGAATAAACTAAACAGAAAGAGAATTTATGGAGGCTTATTTTCAGGAGTAAAATATTTTTAAACAAATCAGAAATGGGTTTTCGTTAACAGTATTTACAGATATTCATACTGGAATCAGAACAATTATTTATAAGAAACCAGAAAAGGCATACATGTGACCAGCATTCAAAGGGTTCGATACTCGAATCAGAAATGGACATTTTTGGCTCTGCCCACTAATTTGACTGATGAAATACGTTCATAAACTTTAGAAATGTATTAAGGTGTAATAAAATTCATTTCCCCATATTTCTGAATAATACGCACTTGATGACTTTGGTGACCTCTTTCAGGCAGACCACTAGGTGACCTCCATGACCTTGACCCATATTTTGAATTTCCATCATTGGGTGTTAGTTCCAGGTCCATTCATCATACCACGATTGAGATATGAGTATGACCCACTTTCAAAAATGTTGGCTACGCCCACTTTTTTAACATAAAAATGCATGTATGGACCTCAGGAATGCTTTGGGGGGGGGGGGGGTCAAAAAATGTGATTTCCAGCAATTATGAAAAATGCACTTAATGACCCCAAGGTGGCCTTCTTGACCCTGATCCATATTTTGAATCTCCATAAAGTGTCGACTCATTCGGTGTTGGTCCCAGGTCCGTAGGTCATACCACGCTTGACATATGGGCGTGACCCACTTTCAAAAATTTTGGCCACGCCCACTCTTTTTTACGTCAAAATGCATGTGTGTACGTCAGGAATACTTTAGGGATCAAAAAATGTGATTTCCAGCAATTCTGAAAAATGCACTGAATGACCCCTAGGTGTCAAAATGCATGTGTGTATGTCAGGAATACTTTAGGGATCAAAAAATGTGATTTCCAGCAATTCTGAAAAATGCACTCAATGACCCCTAGGTGTCCTCCATGACCTTGACCCATATTTTGAGTCTGCCTCAAGTGCCGACTTATTTGATATTGGTCCCAGGTCTATAAGTCATACCATGCCTGAGATATGGGCATGATCCACTTTCAAAAATTTGGCCATGCCCACTTTTTTACGTCAAAATGCATGTGTGTATGTCAGAAATATCTTAGGGGATCAAAAAATGTGATTTCCAGCAATTCTGAAAAATGCACTAAATGACCCCTAGTTGACCTCCGTGACCTTGAAAGATATTTTGAACCTCCATCGAGTATCGACTCATTTGGTGTTGGTCCCAGGTCTGTAGGTCATACCACACCTGAGATATGGGTGTGACCCATTTTCAAAAATTTTTGGCCACGCCCACTTCTTTTTTACGTAAAAATGCATGTGTGTTTGTCAGGAATACTTCAGGGGGTCAAAAAATGTGATTTCCAGCAATTCTGAAAAATGCACTCAATGACCCCTAGGTGACCTCTGTGACCTTGACCCATATTTTGAATCTCCATCAAGTGTCGACTCATTTGGTGTTGGTCCCAGGTCAGTAGGTCATACCACGCCTGAGGTATGGGCGTGACCCAATTTCAAAACATTTTTGGCCACGCCCACTTTTTTATGTCAAAATGCATGTGTGTACGTCAGGAATACTTTAGGGGTCAAAAAATGTGATTTCCAGCAATTCTGAAAAAATGCACTCAATGACCCCTAGGTGACCTCTGTGACCTTGACCCATATTTTGAATCTCCATCAAGTGTCGACTCATTTGGTGTTGGTCCCAGGTCCATACGTCATTCCACGCCTGAGATATGGACGTGACCCACTTTCCAAAAAATTGGCCACGCCCACTTTTTTTACGTCAAAATGCATGTGTGTACGTCAGAAATAGTTTAGGGGTAAAAAAATGTGATTTCCAGCAATTCTGAAAAATGCACTCAATGACCCCTAGGTGACCTCCGTGACCTTGACCCATATTTTGAATCTCCATCAAGTGTCGACTCATTTGGTGTTGGTCCCAGGTCCATCCATTATACCACGCCTGAGGTATGGACGTGACCCACTTTCAACACATTTTTGCCCACGCCCACTTTTTTATGTCAAAATACATGTGTGTATGTCAGGAATACTTTAGGGGCTCAAAAAATGTGATTTCCAGCAATTCTGAAAAATGCACTCAATGACCCCTAGGTGATCTCTGTGACCTTGACCCATATTTTGAATCTCCATCAAGTGTCGATTCATTTGGTGTTGGTCCCAGGTCCATACGCCATTCCACACCTGAGATATGAGTGTGACCCACTTTCAAAAATTTTGGCCACGCCCACTTTTTTTACGTCAAAATGCATGTGTGTACGTCAGAAATAGTTTAGGGGGTCAAAAAATGTGATTTCCAGCAATTCTGAAAAATGCACTCAATGACCCCTAGTTGACCTCCGTGACCTTGACCCATATTTTGAACCTCCATCGGGTGTCGACTCATTTGGTGTTGGTCCCAGGTCCATAGGTCATACCATGCTTGAGATATGGGCGTGACCCACTTTCAAAAAATTTGGCCACGCCCACTTTTTTAACGTCAAAATGCATGTATGTAGGAACCCTAGGTGACCTCCGTGACCTTGACCCATATTTTGAATCTCCATCAAGTGTCGACTCATTTGGTGTTGGTCCCAGGTCCATCCATTATACCACGCCTGAGGTATGGACGTGACCCACTTTCAACACATTTTTGCCCATGCCCACTTTTTTATGTCAAAATACATGTGTGTATGTCAGGAATACTTTAAGGGGTCAAAAAATGTGATTTCCAGCAATTCTGAAAAATGCACTCAATGACCCCTAAGAGACCTCTGTGACCTTGACCCATATTTTGAATCTCCATCAAGTGTTGCCTCATTTGGTGTTGATCCCAGGTCCATGAGCCATACCACACCTGAGATATGGGCATGACCCACTTTCAAAATTGTTGGCCGCGCCCACTTTTTTTATGTCAAAATGCATGTGTGTACATCAGGAATACTTTAGGGGGTCAAAAAAATGTGATTTCCAGCAATTCTGAAAAATGCACTCAATGACCCCTAGGTGACCTCCGTGACCTTGACCCATATTTTGAATCTCCACCAAGTGTCGACTCATTTCGTGTTGGTCCCAGGTCCATATGTCATACCACGCCTGAGATATGGGCGTGACCCACTTTAAAATTTTTTGGACACGCCCACTTTTTTTTACGTCAAAATGCATGTGTGTACATCAGGAATACTTTAAGGGGGTCAAAAAATGTGATTTCCAGCAATTCTGAAAAATGCACTCAATGACCCCTAGGCGACCTCCGTGACCTTGACCCATATTTTGAACCTCCATCGAGTGTCGACTCATTTGGTGTTGGTCCCAGGTCCCTAGGTCATACCACGCCTGCGATATGGGCATGACCCACTTTCAAAACACCCCCACGGAGAACCCTAATGCCCCAGGAATCTGAAAAATATTCAGTGCCGAGAACTTGTGGCTGTCTATCAGCATGCCAAAAATCAACGCGATAGGGCAATTCGTTTTCAAGTTATCTTGCGGACAAAAAAGTGATGAGAAGACAGAAGACAGAAGAAGAAGAAGAAGAAGAAGAAGAAGAAGAAGAAGAAAAAAAAAAAAAAGAAGAAAAAAAAAAAGAAAAAGAAACCGTGCAAAAACAATAGTCTGTGTGTTTCACACAGACTAATAATCTACATTTTTCCTTTTTAAATGAAAGAGTCAATGACACTGTAGCTCAACTTGTTTAAGACATGTACGTGCATAGTATGTGACACAGCAGTGACAAACATCTTGGTAATGACCTGATAACAAGGGTACATATAAAGTATTGTAAGGGTCTGTATATAAATGCTGACCGAAGCCTGTAACAAATGTATAGGTAAAGTATTGTAAAGGTGGGTGACAGTTAGATGCCAAACTAGAAAAGAAATCTTCAAGTCCCAGAGTGGGTCTGACTGAACCCCAAAATATTTGTTCTCATAGCACAGTGATAACAATGGCACCCCAAAACACTCGTTCCTGTCCCAAGGTGATAACAAAGGTATCCAAGAAGTTTCATGAAGATCGGTTCATAAATACAGACTCCAGCCCAAGGCGTATTGACGCACTTACTGTGTATAAGTATCACTGAATAAATCAAAATTCATCTAATTTGCATAATTTTTGTCGAAGAAAAAAACCTGTATTATATGTGATGTATTCCATGTTACTAAACATTCAAAAATTTAGTAAAATTAGAAATTTCATACAGAAGTTCTATACAAAAAACTGATTGCACTAATTTTGGTACAAAATGGCTGCTGGTGGCCACCTTGAATTTCGAACCACACCCAAAAACACTCGTTCTCATCCCACGGCCATAACAAAGGTACCCAACAAGTTTCATAAAGATCGGTTCATAAATACAGCCTCTAGCCTGAGCCGTATAGAAGTTGTGTACGAAAAACTGATTGGACCTAATTTCGGTACAAAATGGCCACTGGCAGCCACATTGAATTTTGGACCACACCTAGAAACACTCGTTCTCGTCCCAAGGTGATAACAAAGGTACCCAAGAAGTTTCGTGAAGATCAGTTCATAAATACAGCTTATAGCCCGAGCCGTATTGACATGTGCACTTACTGTGTATAAGTAGCACTGAATAAATCAAAGTTCATCTAATTTGCATAATTTCTGCACAAGAAAAAAACCCGAATTATATGTGATGCATTTCATGTTACTAAACATTCTTTCAAAGATTTATTCAAATCAGAACCTTCATATAGAAGTTCTGTACCAAAAACTGATTGTACCTAATTTTGGTACAAAATGGCTGCTGGCAGCCATCTTGAATTTTGGACAGCACCCAAAAACACACATTCTTGTCCCAAGGTGGTAACAAAGGTAAGGTACCCGAGAAGTTTTGTGAAGATCGGTTCATAAATACAGTCTCCAGCCCTAGCCGTATTGACATGTGCACTTAGAGTGTATAAGTAGCACTGAATAAATGAAAGTTCATCTAATTTGCATTATTTCTGCACGAGAAAAAAACCCGTATTATATGTGATGTATTCCATGTTACTAAACATTCATACAAAAATTAATTGAAATCAGAACTTTCATACAGAAGTTCTGTACAAAAAACTGATTGCACTACTTTCGGTACAAAATGGCTACTGGTGGCCATCTTAAATTTTGGACCGCACCCAAAAACACTCGTTTTCATCCCACAGTGATAACAAAGGTATCCAAGAAGTTTCATAAAGATCGGTTCATAAATACGGCCTCTAGCCTGAGCCATATAGAAGTTGTGTACAAAAAACTGATTGGACCTAATTTCAGTACAAAATGGCCACTGGCAGCCATCTTGAATTTTGGACCGCACCCAGAAACACTCGTTCTCGTCCCAAGATGGTAACAAAGGTACCCAAGATGTTTTGTGAAGATCAGTTCATAAATACAGCTCCTAGCCCAAGCCGTATTGACATGTGTACTTACTGTGTGTAAGTAGCACCGAAAAAATCAAAGTTCATCTAATTTGCATAATTTCTGCATGAGAAAAAAACCTGTATTATATGTAATGTATCCCATGTTACTAAACATTCTTTCAAAAATTTATTCAAATCAGAATTTTCCTACAGAAGTTCTGTACAAAAAATTGATTGCACTAACTAAGGTACAAAATGGCTGCTGGTGGACATCTTGAATTTCAGACCACAACCAAAATCACTCGTTCTCGTCACACGGTGATAACAAAGGTATTCAAGAAGTTTCGTAAAGATTAGTTCATAAATAGGGCCTCTAGCCCGAGCCATATTGAATTTTTGATGGACAGGCGGACGACAGGCCATGGCATAACCTCAAATTTGACTTATGTCAAAGTTGAGCTAATGATTGTTTAAGACTTTGTAAGTTTTGTTTTTCTAGCTTGAGTGAATTTTCAATGCAAAAAGTGGCAAAATGATCACTTACATCAGTGATTAAAATTACATCAGCAGAAAAACCATTAGTATTGTAATGGAATATATGATCCATTAATGTTGCAGATGTTTTGGCCATTCTTGTTGGCCAAGTCATCAAGCATAAAACTGGAACTAAACATAAGGTCTACATATCAGTTAGTTTTGTTCTGGTTTCCAAAGTTTGAAAGGTTGATGTTGAAGTCTTCCATAACATATATGCTTTTATTTTCCTGGCTTTGTGATTCAGCAACAGTATAGTAACAAATGCCATAGAGCATTGAGTGTAATAAAAGCAGCTATAAAAGAAATGTAATAGAATGTAGCAGTAAAAGGATTCCTTTCTGTAACAGTATTTTGAAGAGAATGTACAGATCATAATAGCAAATGAAAAGATTCATAAACTCTACTGCAGACCGCACTCTAATGTTCAACCAAAAGTTAATAATTCTAAACAATGTAAGCAGGATACTGATCAGAATTGGAGGAGCATGATCAGGTATATTGCACAACACTATCGTGACAACATGACCTATATGAAGGATTGAACCCAAAATCAGGTACACAAGATTCCACTGATAAAGCAGATAAAGAAGCAAGAAAAAAGACAGGACTAGGAGCAACCTGATTGCTTACCTGCATTTACCATAAGGTAAGAGCATTAAAACATTGGGTAGTGGCTGCTTCAGATGGATAACTCGAATGACCAGAAAATCAGATGTTAGTGAAAGCCAGTAGAACTTATCCCTCTACCTGAAGACTGGCTTGCCAATATATATTAATAACTATTAATCAAAGTAAGTGGGCTACAGAGTTATGTGTCACTATATGTGGGTGAAGCAAGAGTATAGTGAAAACACCTGCGTGGTATACCCAAACCCAATGTAACACAAACGTTGTGAGCCTGTAAACTCCTACTGCTGCACTTTCTCACAGGAATATCATGAAGGAAACAAACAGATCTATCAAGGAAAAAGGAAATCCACAATTATTCATGTAATAAATTAACAAAATTACTAGTAAATTTCTCATCAGAATCGACGAAATGTGAGGTAAAAATGAGTAACAAGATCTTAACTATATGAAGGTGGCAACAATGCATCATGTATGTGAGAATGTGCTGATAGAGTGGGGTAACATAGGAGAAAGTGCTATGGCAGGAAGCTACCTGATGTTTATCTGTACCCTCAGTGAGCTTTGTATATAAACGAACTGAGAAATAAGCACCTTGAACAGAAATACACTTATGACTGACTACCAGGGCTAGAATTTCAACACGAATCCGTGAATCGATTCGTGCAAAGATTCGCCTGCCAGTGCAATCACGAGAATCACGGTTGATTCACGCAAAATATGTAACAAACTTCAAGTCTTGTCCGATTATAATGCACGAAAGCTGTCTTGCGGCTGAATAATTAACGTACACCATTCTGTTGGAAGTGATATGAAGACAATGTGCCCACACTGACAGTACATTATTAAATTTCAATGACGAATCATGGAATGCACAGAATGCTGCGCATTGCTATTGTTTTCATATCACTTCCAGCAGAATGGCGTCCTGGAACTCCGATAAAAATTCATCTGGAAAAAATAGAAGTCTATCAAAAAAAGCACTTGATCAGTGGGAAGCCGATTTGAAGAGCCATTATGACTTTGAGTTTGACGAAAGTGGAGACCGAGTGATAAAAGCATTCTGCCAAGTTTGTAAAAAACACTGTGACAAAATATTGGCACTTTACAAAGGTAAAATTGTCACCGATGTGATAAATTATGGGAGACATGGAACATCATACCTGCTGAAGTCGAACCTGTATCAACATGTGAACTCGGAAGGGCACCGACTTTGTTCGGAGTTGGAAACAGGACAGCCTGTTAGTAAAAAAACAGCAGACAATGTCCGAGGTATTCACCAGTCCCAGGGTGATGGTGAAAAAGGCACTGAGGCCATTAGTCTGTGCAAGTGTTTATCTGGGAAGAAAAGAGAAGCCCTACAGCCAGTTTCCAGATTTTCTTGACACGTGTGAGGACATGGGGTTAACTATCACAAGTGCCTTCAACAATGACAAGGCTGCAAAAGCTTTTAACCACATTATTGCAGAACAGATGGCCGAGGACTTGCGTAAAACTGTTACAAATAGCCATTTTTATAGTTGGTTGATAGATGGAAGCGCTGCTGCAAAACGTCGTCTGACATACGAAGCAGAGCTCATTTACATCAGAACAGCCAAGGACCTCATGCCTGAAGTCCAATTGTTTCGGTTCGTAACAATGCAAGCATATGCAACTGTTAATGGAGAGGCCTTGTACCATGCATTGCTGAAAGAACTAATTGCTTTGGGCGATAAAACACACGAGAAAGACAGTTTTTATAACCAAAGTGTTGATGAAATCTCTCTTGATTTGTTAAAGGCCACATTCGTGGAACATGGGTTCCACAAAAAGGTAGTCGGCGCTGCCGCTGATGGTGCAAGCACGAATTTTGGGTGTAAGAAAGGTTTAGTTGTTTCTTTCAAGTCGGAAATAGCAGATTGGATGGTTGGTTGTCTATCTCATCGTTTGCAACTAGCCCCTCACCAGGCCCTGCAGCCCAAATTTGGTGACATTGAAGAGCTTTTACAAGAGCTATACCTGCATTTCAGAAATAGCCACAAAGAATGGTGTCTGGTACTGAAACTTACAGAAAAGATGAAGATAGTTGTTCTTTCCCAACCAAAAGCACACGGAACCAGATTCCTCCTGCATCTGATGCGAGCACTCAATGCACTGCATTTTAATTGGGTGATCTATGTGCTACATTTCAGCAATATAAAAGAGACCTCAACAGACAAAGTGCTGTCAGCAAAGGTATCGGCATGGTTGAAAAAATTGCTAGACTTCACATTCCTTGCACAGTGCTGTGTTTACGAGGACATTATCAAGCAGCTTGCTTTGACTGCCAATGTATTTCAGTCGGAAGACGCTCGGTCTTTGGCAGATGCTCACTGAGCCTTCAAAATTTTGAAAGTAGAGCAAGAATGTTTAATTGACCAACCAGGAGAGGCAGAAACGGATTTGTGGCAGTGCATCAACAATAGTTCAGTTGTTGACGTCGAGGACCTGATACACCTCCGAGCAAACACGTGGTCTGCAGCTCCCCCGTCCACAAGTAACAGTCAAAAAATTATCATGGATGTGAAGATATCCCGCGGCGGCGAGAAGATTCCTCAAACCCCAAATCAAGAGCAAAGATTATGAACTCTTCATTTGAAGAGCCATTGATTGTCTCAAACGTTCAATCGAAAGATACAATTAGTGAGATACGAAAGACCGCTCTCAATTCTTTAAACAGTGTACTGGGTGAGTGGTATATGCAATTCGAAAATGAGGCTCATGTTTTGTCGAAACTAAAATTTATCGATACAGCGACCTGGCCAAGTGATTTGAAGGAACTGGGCACATTTTGTGTAGAAGACCTTAAATTCCTCTATAAACATTTTAATATCCCCTTGCAAAATTCAGGAATTGGGAGCGAGATAGACTTACTTCAGGAATTTAGAGGGCTGAAAATGTACTATGGCCCTCGAATCAATGAGGGTGAGATTAAAAAAAAACCTAGTGAGTTCTGGCCATGGGTATATAAAAACGACACTGATAAATACGTAAATGTCTTCCTTCTAGTGGAACTTGTGTTGTGCATTCTGTTTTCCACAGCCGTTGTTGAACAGGGTTTTTCCAGTGTGCGGCGTATACTAACTGACTGACGGGCAACATTGTCTCCGACATTGGTGTCTGACTGCTTGCAGTTCAGTACCAGAAAACATGAACTTGCAGATAAAAAGTACAGAGATGCACTAATTGATTCGGCGTATGATTCTTTTTTAGAAGGGTCCGAACAGGATAACAAAGATGATGGTCTTGGAATGCTAACAAAACGCTGCATTAACAAAATTGTTAATGGAATTTCACCCCAGGTAGCCAGTGAAAAGTCACCAGATACACTTGCTCTTGAAGCTTTGCCTCGACGGGTAGAGTTTTGTGATGATCAAAATGACACAAATAATTGTAGTGACACAAGTTCAGATAATTCTGCAGACGAATGAGTGACACAACTTTATATGCAGTATAAAAACCCTCAAGGATTGGTGATCAAGCTAAAGGGGCACGTTACAAACAATTCTTAAGAACAAAAAATATTTATTAGAAAATCATAAATGGATGTGCCCCACCCCTATCATAAACTTTAGTATAATAAGTTAATTATGTTCAGCCGTATGGTGTGTGGAAGGGGGGGGGGGGCATATCCAATTGTGATTTTCTAATGAATATAATTTTGTACTTATAAATCGTCTGTAACGCGCCCTTGTGGTCAGGTGACATCGGTGCATTTTGCAAGTGATGCAATAATGATACCTCTCCCCTCTCGGTTTTATGACTTTGGTCGAAAACAATGACTGTTAACATATCAAATACTTTAACAGTGACTGTTTTTGACCAAAGTCATAAAATTGAGAAACCAAATCTAATATTCCTACATCACACTATATCGGGAATCAATGCAAGAAATCCAAGGCATGGGTGTGGGGATGGGGGTCCAGACTCCCTTATAAAAAAAGTACCATGGTAAACCATGAGAACTCAAGACTAATGTCCCGAAATACCATGGTATTGCTACAGTAATACCAGGGTATTTGGGACTTGCCACTGTTTACCATGGTACTTTTTTATAAAGGGGTGGGGGCAGAGTTTACACTTATCCCATCACTCGGCCCACAAAATCTGTGACAAACAAGCTTCCTATTTCTTTTTGCAATTTCAAATCGTCAAATATACGATTCATTTATTTTTCTTTAATTTTGAATGCAGTTGCAATTCTCCGATTTGTCATATTGGCACAATAAGACACAATCATTTTATACCATTAAAGTTTCGTATTTCCTTAATGGGTGAGTCACATTGACTCTTCCAAATTATATATATATATATATTAACACAACTTTAGTATGGTGTTTGACAGAACTAGATTGTATTGTATCATGGTCCACAACCAATAGTCGATCGGACAGCATCACCTTCTAGTGTGTGTGGAAGGGGGTGGTTGTTCTATGAAGAATTTCAGAAGAAAACAACTGCATCTTTTTTTTTTTTTACAAAAACAGATGTAGGGGTTTCCTCATGAAGTTCAAATTCTTAATTTGGTAGAGACATTGAAAATTCGTTGCACAAATTATGCTGGTGCCACCAAATTCTTGGAATGGAGGACACTCACAATGACATGCTAGTGCTGTAAGCTACGTTATTAATGGCTAAAGTAAATTATACAGCTGTCATGAAGCTACACCCGCAGGTTAAAAATTATTTTACCCCCGATCACACTGGCCATTTAGGAAGCATCTGGGCCCTCTAGTCATACCCCCACCCCTACCCACGTCCAAAAAAAGGTCTATCCCGACTTCAGGAATGTAATCCTGCCCTTGCGCCTTAACAAAGACTGTGTATGCCTACAGTGTAATTGTACAATTATTATTATGCGCCATACAATAATGATATAATTTTTATTGTGTTCAGGCGAGCAGAAAACTGATAGTAGGCCTACATGTACCACTGATTGGTTGCGACTAATTTTTAGAGTGAAAATGAAAAAAATATATATCCTGGCAAATTCGAGCGTTGAATTAACTCCCTATGATTTTCCATTGTGATTTGAACCAAACGAGAACTCGAAAAAATGACATATGATAACAACTGCTTGATCGACTCATCTCCCTTCGCATACACCCTTTCAAGAGCGATATAATATAAATTAACAAGGTCGATCAGATGATAGTTATCAAAGCCATTTTTCAAATTCTCATAATCTCATTCAGTCAGCTTAATATGACAGTGTCGAGATGTGGAGTACCTGGATACCTATAAGTAAGTTCTTTGTTCCCAAGGCAACATCTCAATACAGAGTAATTAGCATATAACACGGTACCTCACAATTACAGCCCCCTCCCCAATCCAAAAGCTGGTAAGTGTGTATTTTAAATTTTAATCCTTGAACTACGTTGACGACACCCATAAAGTCAACACTAGCCAAAACAACAGCATATAGCTGATTAAGTCCAGTGACAGTCTTTGAGATGACAGTGACAGTTCAGATTGTCTGGCGTTCAAGCATTCCAGTTGTCGGCATTCAAATGTAAATATGTCACGACGTCACAAGGAAGTTCAAAACAGCTGATGTTCTCATGTCCTGTGTTTTGTTCGGTGGAAAAAAAGTCCCGTCAACTGAAGGAATACTTTATTTTCACCATGCTGTCTGCATGACACGATGGATGAATGTATGGTCGTGCATCATGGAAAATTGATAAGACAATCAAGGAGGTAAGTTGATTCTTCAAGTAAGTCTCCCATCGTAAGCTGTCAGGAATTGCAACCATGGTTGATTTGTCCAGATTGTAAGGTAAAAAACATGCATTTTCCTCATGGAATTAGTCGGCATTTTATGTTCGAAATGCCACCAGAATGCATCTGAGAGCATCTAGAAATAAAATTTTCTTGTGGGGAGAACCTCCTGAAACCCCCCTGTATGCGCACGTGCCAAAGGCACGTGCGGCAGACGCTTCACGTCCCACTGGTTTCAATTGATTCGCCTGATTCGCGTTGTCTGTTTTTGCAAGAATCATTTTTGATTCGCAAAAATTTTGACGAAATTCTAGGCCTGACTCCTTACAGAGTACAGAAGTTGCTGAAAGCACAAAATATGAATTAACCTACTTAATAGCTTTCATGAAATGAAAAACAACAAAGAATCTCATAAAGTGAGCTAGAGGAAATGGTGCTGCTAAAAGTTTTAGCAGAATTCATACAGCAAGTACTCCCATATGCTGAAATTTTACCAAATGTAAAGCTCCCATAAAAAGTCTTTTGACAATGACCCAGGATGTAGGGTAGGCTCTCGAAACCAGTAGTCCCTGATGCTGTAATGCCAAAAGCAGACACGGAAAAATGGACATCTGAAGATGTCAAGCCTACCCAAGTATGTGAGCTTAATGTAAGGTGTGGCTAAAAATGAAAATTGTAAGATGGCACCAACCCCCCCCCCCCCCCCCCCATATGTTATGTCATTACGAATTGCAACGAATGATCACTTAATGAGCTGGTAGACTGTGAACATAAACATTTAAATTTTATAGTAAATTTCCTTTCTTATTATACCTACCACAATTGTTTACTACAGGCTTACACTACAGTGGAAGTCTCTAACTCGGAAAATATACTCTCTATTTTGGGTATATTTTCGCGTTGTCTGTTTTTTTTTATTTTGCAAAAGCACCAAGTAAAAATAAGCCCAAACTGGGTTGAGTGCAACCGGCGCAGACCCAGTAGGGGACGCTCTCTTCCAAGTACAACTCCACGACTTCCGTTGCCAGTGCGCATATGCGTCGCTAATGACTCATTCTTTTTGAATCCGCCAACGTAAGAGTTATGTGATCAGCGGGGAGGAAGGTTTCTTACCCGTATAAGAAAACGGGAGGGCCTCCATGTAAACAATTGTGGTAGGTATAATAAGAAAGGAAATTTACTATAAATTTTAAATTTCTTATCAACCTGCCTACAATTGTTTACTACAGGCTGAATAGACAATAGGCTGGAGGGAATCGCATAACCAACCCACACATAACCCAATTGCACTGGAACCGTGAACAGAGGAAGAGGTTCCGAGGCTTATCAAATCATAGCATCACAATCATTAGTAAAAGACAATGAGAGATGAGGCGTATGGATGGGTCTGTGTGACACACAGACAGAAAAGGGCAGTAACAGCACAGAGCTGGAACTGACCTTCAAGAAGCCTAATGGCTAGGGCAGACAACAGCCTGAGCAGAAGAAAGAGGGCCCAATGCAAAAAGGTCCTCCGACTGCTCCTGCAACTGACACAGATAGAAGGCGGAGAAAGTAGAGGCATTTCTCCAGTAGGCTGCCTGCATAACATCCGACAACTTGACAGAGTTAGAATAAGCCCAAGAGGTAGACAATGCACACACCTCGTGGGCAGAAATACAATTGGTAATACAATCGCCAGTTGCTAGACGAGCGTAAGCCGCACGAATAGCAAGACAAATCCATCGAGAAATGAATCGAGGAGAGATATTCTGTCGACCAGAAATAAGAGACAGAAAAAAACGTTTCCTGCCTTTCTGTATGAATTGTGTCCGATTGAGATAAATGCGAACAGCACGAACCAGACAGAGTACAGGGTGATTACCCTCAATAGAAGGAAGAGCCCTGACACAGATAGGAGGAGGCATAGTCTATGGTATCTGATTCTTGGCCAGAAAGGAGCAATCAGTGGTAAAAGTAACACTGTTGGGAGAGCTCCTGAAAAAGGCCGGGTCAACTGAGAGGGCATGAAGATCACTAACCCGTCTGGCAGAAGCAAAAGACATCAGAAAAGCTGTCTTATATGTGAGAAAACGCATATCCACCTGGGATAAAGGTTCGAACGGTCCCCCCCCCCCCACCCCAAGCAACACCACGAAAGATTCCATCTTGGGGTAAGCTGCAAAGTCTGAGGCCTTTTCAAAGAAAAGTGCCGAACAAGCTTGGAGAGGTAAGGATTAGTGCCGATACGATGCTTCCCCACATAAGAAAAGGTCTCTGAAAGCATGGACCTGTAACCCTTGATGGTAACAGGCTGGAGACCTCGAGAATCAAACAGATATACCAGAAACTCCGCAATCTGTGAAATCAAAGGATTGGCATAATCAACAGTGATCGGCACACCATCGACAGAAGACCTTCCACTTAGCTGCATAAGCTAAACTAGTGGAGTGCCTCCTTGAAGAAGAAATGCACTCCACTGCTCGTCTCGAAAAACCTCTACATAGGAGGCAGGACCTGACAAAAGATATGCGTGAAGGCACAATGAAGTCGGGTCGACATGAAACCTCCTCGAGTGACCTTGGCAAATAAGGTCGCAATGCAGAGGGAGACGTGCCGGAACAGCTGCCATCAGCGAGCGGAGCTGATTGATCCACATCAGCTGAAGCGACAGGGGAGCGATCAGAATGATTCGACAACTGCAGGTTCGAATTTTGGCTAGAACCTGAGACAGAATCGGAACTGGCAGGAAGGCATAACCGACTAGACCGTTCCAATCGAGTGACAGAGCGTCCACGGCAAAAGCCAGAGGATCTGAACATGGGGACACGAAAGTGTCCACCTGATGGTTCCGACGAGTCACAAAGAGATCAATGTGGGGACGACTCCAGGGATCGCAAAGAGACTGGAACACTGCTCTGTGGAGCATCCACTCGGTGGAAATGACCCTGCCTCGTCGGAACAGGGAGTCGGCTAGGACATTCAGATGACCGTGAATGTGACGAACAACCAGCCCAGCATTGACATCCTGAGCAAGCAGTAGAAGATCCCGACCCAATTTGTACATTGGAACAGAGTGCATGCTGCCCTGGTTCCGAATGTAAGCAACCACTGTCGAATTGTCGGACAACAGAAGGACCTGGCGATTCGTGAGGGATCCATTGCCTGAAACTCAGAAGAAGAGCAAGAAGATCCTTCTGGTTGATGTGTAGAGCTGCCTGATCCTGGTCCAACATCCCGTGAAGGGAAAGACCTAGAGGATCCAACATCGCACCCCATCCGAGATCGCTGGCATCTGCCGTCAGAACGCGATCGGACGTGGGTAAGTCCAACGGGACGCCCTGCGTAAGCCACTGATCATCCGTCCAGTGGAGAAGGTGAGGATGAAGAGATTCTGGTAATTGAAGCACCAGATCCAGAGAATCGACATTTGGCCTCCAACGACTGAGCGGAAGGTGTTGGAGAGGCCTGATATGCAGCCGACCTAGAGGAATGAGATCCGTCACCGAAACGCAGAGACAGAGCAGCCGGAGAATACTCTGTGCTGTCGCGGATGTGGACTGGGACAGAGTCAGAGCAAAAGCTGAGAGAAAAAGCTGAAAGAAGGGTACTTGTTAGGCTTTGAACGGAGTCAGAGCAAAAGCTGAGAAAATCACAGCCCTGGCCTGGAGAACCGCCACCGTATTGAATTGAGTGCGGAAGGCCATCTCTAGATGACAAAACAACTGAGAAGGGACCAAATCTGACTTCTCCTCATTGACTCTGAATCCTAGCGACGTGAGCAAGCTCAACAGAGTGGCGACATCCAACTCCAGTGAGGCAGCATTGGAATGCATCTGGAGGATATCATCTAGATATGCCGAAGTAGTCACCCTGGACTGTGTGCGATGGAAAGCTATCGCATGCGACATTAGTCGAGTGAAGGGGCAAGGAGCCAGGTTGAGGCCGAAGGGCATGGCCTTGAACTGGTAAACTCGCCCCAGAAAAGCAAACCTGAGATACTTCCATGACGCCCGATGAATCGGAACGTGAAAGTAAGCGTCTCACAGGTCGATGCTGGAAGCGGACCGACATGAAAGTCTCCATGCTGAACTTGGGAGCAATGATAGACTGGTTCAGGATACTCAGATCGATAACCGGTCGGAGTCGGCCGTCCTTCTTCGGCACCAAGAACAGGCAGGAACAAAAAAACCCACTGACTGAATGTTCTTGATGACCTCGATCGCCCCCTTTGCCAGGAGATTGTCTATCTCCGTGGACAAAAGTTCCCGACGTAAAACATCTGAAGGAACTGTAGTTGGAAGAGGCACTATGGACAGAGTGGAGGGCCTCCGGAAGGATATTCGCAGCCCGGACTGAACAACATCTAACACCCAAGGATCGGATGTGATGGTGGCCCAACGGTCTGCGAACTCTACTATCCTTCCTCCAACCTGGGACGAATCGCGGTGAGGACCTTCATTTCGAGCTCCGAAGAGGCCCACGAGAGGAGAAACCACCTCCTCTACTGTATAAAGAATCCTGAGACTTTTCTCTATCCTGCCGACGCTTTACCCCGTGAGTAAGAAGTAGAAGCGGTGGCAGGAGGATCAGCCCTTTGCTTCACAGAGGAAGCAGAAGGGTACTTGTTAGGCTTTGAACAGCCCCTGCCTCCCCTAGAAGGCTGATCAAGCTGACGAAACAGCAGCTGATCTTTGGAATGACGTCATCCCGGACCGTCGACACGGAACCATGGAACAGTTGCGGACTTGCCAAAGAAGCAGATCGAAGAGCAGCGTGCTGCTCCTCAGGAAGGGATCAGCCTGTGTCCAGCACAGAGGCCCTTCGAACTAGTTCCAAATTAGCCGTGTTACAGGCATCGTGTGAGTAAGATGCATCAGTGCCTTGGACAGCACACGCAAAGGAGCCTGTACATCGTCAAACTTATCTGGAGGCAGATAAGCAGCTCAGGCAGAGACGACGTGATCTGAGAGAGAAAGCATACCCAGCATCTCTCTCGATAAGCCCAACATGGACTCCAGAGTCGCCATAGGAATGACGGCAGACTTGGGATTGGAAAGCCCAAGGGAATTGGAGTCCTGATCCAAAACCGTCAAAGTCTGGCAGACTGATGGATTGGCAGAATCATAAGAACGATAACACACCGGAGGCAAAAAGGTGTAAACCCTGGTGAAGAACAGAGCCTTCAAAGCCTTGGAACTCAGCTTAGAGTCCAAAACTGAAATTGCTTCAACCACCTGTATGGACTGGCGTGGTCGAAGACGCCCAGAAGCAGGGTGCTCCACAGGCTGTAGGCACGCGATCGATGATCGCGCCCTGGCTGACACTGTCGGATGGTTTGATGGTTTGAGATCTGGAAGGAACCCAAACACAACGTCAAGAGCTGCCCCCAAGTCAGAAGACTACTGGCTCTTGACATCAAGTATGTCTGGCTCCTCCCGAGTCAGAAGACACATAGCCCATCGTGTACAAACTAGCCGATGCCTCCCATAGTGTAGGAACACCAGGGGATCAGAAAGCGGCATGTTTCCAATCCCGGGAGGCGGCGCCATAGGGGGCGCCTGGAAACCACTCGCTGGAAGCAACGGGAAGGCTCTTGGACAGAACCTGACTAAGGAGAGGGCCTCCCTAAGCTCACTGTCCATACCGGCCGGTTCGACATGGGGACGAAGCAGCAAAGTGGCTTCACACCTGACCATTTTAACCAGCGAAGGGTCACGATCCTCCAAAACACCCGAAGCAGGGTGGCGGGTGGCAGCCGAAACATCTGAAGGCAGACGTGTATGGGGGTACGACACACCCTGAGGATCAACATAGCGGGAACTCGGGAAAGTCGCCGTGGACCCCTGCCGGGCAGAAGGTCCAAGCTGCACAAAAGAGGTTGGTCCCCCAAAACTGGCCGTGTGACCAGAATGAGTGGACGGAAACGCCACGGAGTTCATAGTGTCCCCATTATGAACATCCGAATCCAATGACAAAACTGTGGTGCTCGTCGGCGCAGAGACCACAGTAGAGGGTTCGGCCGGCAGCTCCTTCCAACTTCGCCGAGTTGAAGGCAGGGAAGGCTGAGGCCGATATCCCACGTCCACACTACCAGACATCCCTGCAGTCCTCTGTAGGGATAAGCCGAGGCCGGCTGAAACCGAAGACCATTACGTGTACAGTACCCATATGAGACTGGTCAATTAATACCCCAGCTATTGATGCTAAATTTAGATTAGTGCTGTCTATTTATAGAGGAACTATTTATGAGTGGGCGTGTACAATTAATTACTTATCTTCATTGACAAACAGAGCAACAATAACAAGAACATTGGCTTTGATATATTTTATTTCATTCAAGTGTTTCAACTTTTAACAAGCGATAAACTATAGAAACATAATACACTGCACATAGATATTAACATAAATAAGTTTGTTTTTTGCACATTGATATTTACATAAATGAGTTGTCTTTTTTTAATCTTTTAACTTCATTTGGTTTTTTATAACTAACATTACAGTACGTTCAACGTGGATTGAAACCACCGTGGAGTTCCAGTGGACCGCAGTGTTTGATCAGTGGAAGTCAGTTTTCGAAACACTGTGACCCACCATGGTCACGAGCGTTAATGATTAGTTTAATTGCTTTTGCATGTTAGTTTCTCTGCTGATTGATAAATACTGTCTTGTGACGTCAACTGGCAAGACAACTGCGTTTGTTACTAGGTAGTAGATAATTTATTTAAAGGACGAGGCCCACAAGTTCATATGCCGGAGATGTCTGAACTCGAGAGTCCTTTATACTATAAACACTTTTTTTATTCACCGGAAGGAACGCCCGAGAAGAGACTTTACGAGAACGGCTCTTATTCGAGGAATCTTCTCAAGAACAAAAAGGGACAATATAATTGTTTTCAAAGGAACATTCGGATACCAGTTGGGTAAAGTGAGTGAACCATCAGTTGAGGGAAGTAACAGGGGTGGGAGGGGGGTGCTATTGAGATATTCTCACATAATACACCGGGAGTCAGACTAATTTACAATTTACTACATCACGTGACATTGCTAGAAACACGCAACACCCCTAGCAACAGGCGATTTATTGGACCGATTTTGACCAAAATTGATATATGGATCCATAATGCAATAGAGGTCCAAACCAAGGAGTCGGTAATGATGTCAGTTTGTTTCCCTATCAACGAACGTGCCTCCCTAGTAACGGGCGGCCTCTTGGACCAATTTCAACCAAATTTGAAATATGGATCCACAATGCACTAGGGATCCAAACAAAAGAATCGAAAATGGGGTCAGTTGGTTTCCCTAACAACCAACGTGCCTCCATAGCAACGGGTGACCTACTGGGCCAATTTTGACTAAATTTAATACGTGGACCCTTAATGCACCAGGGATTCAAACCAGGAGTCGACAATGCTGTCAGTTTGTTTCCCTAGCAACCAACATACCTCCCTAGCAACGGGCGACCTATTGGGCAAGTTTTGACCAAATTTGATTTATGAACCCATAATGCACTAGGAATCCAAACCAAGGAAATTATGCAAGTTTGTTTCCCCAGCAACCAACGTGCCTCCCTAGCAACGAGTGGCCTCTCAGGCCAATTTCGACCAAATTTGATATATGGGAAAGAGATAGAGAGAGACAGATATACGTGATGGGGGGGGGGGGGGGGAGAGAAAGTAAGAAAAAGTGAAAGAAAATTAGTACAGGAAAGTATATGCAAGTGCATTTGGGCGTATGTCTGCATATTACTCTGTGTGTGTGTGGGGGGGGGGGGGACCACAAGGGTGTGTGTGTGTGTTGGTGTGCGTGCATGTGTTTTGGTTTTTCGGGTTTGGGTTTTTTGTTTTTGGGTTTTTTTTTTTATGAACTACTGTAAAAAAAGACCTACCTCTGATGAAAATGTGTCTCATAAGCCTCCATAGGCTGGATTTCATATAAATATTTTGTAAATACTCTATGTATATTATGTATGTGTATTGAAATGTGACACTTAAATAAAATATTCTACTACTACATTAAAGTAGTCGGGATTGAAGTGATTAATTAAATATAGTAGATTAAACTACCACTTGCACAAGGTGTGAAATAACATATGAGTGGCGCGACAAAGCACAGAGCTGTCCTTCAAACCAACATCTATTTTAACACCTCTGCACATGACAAGCTTGAGAAAAAATAAGAAACAAATCAACATTTTCAATTACTTTTTATTAATTCAGCAATCATAATTATAACCATATGTAAATATGTAAATAAAATCAATAGAAAATAATATTTTTTTTATTTTTCAATAATGACATGCCGATCGACAAGCCAGACCACCACACATCATAACCCAAGCTCAAACATGCCCCGAAATTTCGTATTATAATTTTTGGTTTTGTCCCCCCTACACGTGTCTTGAAACCTCAAAAATTAAATAAGTCTTACAGGCAGGAGATTTTAGTTCCTCTATGGGAGATTTTCTGGCACAGCCCGCACATCAAAAATTTCAGTGTCTTGGCAGTGTAAGATTCAGTCATCCATACCACTCCTAAATGGTGAAGTAAATAGTCCCCCCCCCCCTTCCCTCCCCATCTCCGAAACAAGGCAATTGGACCCCAGACTCTGACATGCACAAATAGGCCTATATCATTGATTACTTGCCCATCCCCCCCCCCCCCCCCCCCCGATCTTTGCCAGTTTTCCTTGCTAGTGCATGCAGGCGCTTCAATATACGGATTCCAAAGCGTCTTGGGCTGAAACGTCCCAGGGCCACCACAAGCATTCCTTTTTCGTTAATGTAGTTTATTTATGTTAATTCCAATCTCAACATGTACATTTTAACATTCCACTCTGAACTTAACTTTTAAAATCGTAAATCGGGGGTGCGGTGGCATTGCGGTAACCGGTTCTAGTCAGATCACCGAAGTTAAGCAACGTCAAGCCCGGTTTGTCATTGGATGGGTGACCATCTGAGCGATCAATTCGGACTCCCGCGTTGTGTCCTCAGGCAAGGCACTTAACCCCAATTGGCAACATGGGGGCACGATGACACCATGTACTAAGGCGTACTGCACATCGATGGTACGCAAGTCTTCAACCAATCTAACCCTGCCTGTGCTGCAGTGCGGAGTTACGATGTTGGGGAGCTGGCAGCTGCTCGTCGTTGCTCGGTGCGTCTCTCCGGGCACTCCGGCTTCTTCCACCCATAAAACTGTCACGGTCGTGATTAGCCATTGTGCATAAGTATATGACCTTACACACCAATAAATAAATAAATAAATAAATAAATAAATAAATAAATAAAATCGTAAATCGGATTCCCTTCCCCCCAACCCACAATTTATTCAAAATTCAGTACCGGTAACATGATTCTTCTCCGTCAATAGCTACAGTTAGGTAGACCGTCGGGGAAATATCCAGATATTGTGCTGGTCAAGTAATAATTTTTTCAACTCACATCCATGATTTCAGTATGGTATAATATTTATTTTTTCGTAATTCCTCGAGTTCTGAAGCGATTTTGATGAACAACATTTGGAATCGCAATAGCTTTTAATAACTTTTTCAAATATTGAACTATCTTTTTTGATATTTCAAGTAAAAGTAATTTTTCACTGACTGTGAAAAAATTTGATCTAATTAAGAGCCGGTGACTGAGAGATCAAAAGATAAACTGACGTCAGCAGAACATCCCATCACACAGTTTGACATATTCATGCGAGATTAAAAACACGATTCAAACTCCATATTTTGATCATTTTTTCTGACATATTAATGCTTTTTATTATCAAAAAACACGTATGGAGCATATGTATTCAATTTATACTTAAGGGCAATACCTAACAATCACTAAACAACAATGAACTGAAACTATTTTTGGTGGAAGAATAAACCTGATTACCACACTTGCAAAATCACAAGTTAATTATAGACAAATTGAAGTCATGTGGTAGGGTTTTGAGACCCCACCTCATAGTGTAATTAGTGGGGTATCAATTTCTGTGTTCATATGGCAGCGTACACGACATGCATAGCAGATGTAACAGCAGTAACAGTAGATACGTCAGGAGTCATTGAGGTTGGTGGAATTGTGGAGAGAGCACCCCTGCTCGGCTCCGAAGGAAGAGTCACAACCCTAGTGACAGCCTCAGATGTCGACTGGAGGGGGACTGCGGTCCCAGAACCAGGCACCTCTTCACCAGACAACTCAACGGCTCCTGCAGTATCCACTACAGGAATAGACTGCACATCCCCCATGGAGGAGGAATAACTCTCACCAGACATGGTGGGTTTGGGAGCCCCGAAAGACTGTGTTCCCCTTTCCCACGGGAGTGGGAGGCACAGCCACAAGAACGCACAACACGGTTCATGGACACCCAGAAAGTGGATGACCACGATCCACAGAGACCACAGGGTTGATCGGCCGAACACCCATTGCAAGAGGAGCATGAAGCATGCGAATTGTCCACATGCTTAGGAAGCAAACATTGCCCACAAGGAATAGTCCTAGGCATGATAGAAGTGAGAGAAGCAGAGAATATGAATTCAGAAGAAAACAGAAGAACACCCCCAAAGAAGAGAGAAAGGTGACAGAACAACAGACCCCAGACGGTCGACCGGGAACCAAACAACAGAAGGACCACTCTCAAAGGAGAGAAGAGAACCTGTAATAAAGGTATCCCGCTGACACCTAAATCTAACACAATTAACAAAATGAACAATTTTAACATTTACTATAATTGTGACAAATTAAAGTACGAAACCGCATGGCTCACGAAAATCGCGCGTGACTCGGATAAAGAAAATATAATACATTATGGATAAATAATAGTATAGAGAATGTAATTAAAAAACAGTTCCTGATAAGAAAAGGATACTTTGATCCAACTTGATGCAGGATACACACAATCAATGAGCAGGATGAACACTGATACTAGTGCTGAGAATGTCTCGTCACATGGCGGACGAAAAAAAGAATGAGTCATTAGTGACGCATATGCGCACTGGCAACGGAAGTCGTGGAGTTGTACTTGGAAGAGAGCATCCCCTACTGGGTCTGTGCCGGTTGGACTCGACCTAGTTTTGGCTTATTTTTTCTTGGTGCTTTTGCACCACTTTTCTTTCCCAAATTGCTTGGGAAAGACCAAAATAGAGAGTATATTTTCCAAGTTAGGAACTTCCACTGTAGTGCAAGCCTGAAGTAAACAATTGTAGGTAGGTTGATAAGAAATATGGTAGGCTGTCAAAACGAGTAGCCTCTGATTCCATAGTGCCAGTCAGTAAAGAACCCAGAATGATTAACCCTCTGCACTCTGTCAAAATACAAAAATTTCAAGCAGAAAATTTTTGCCATAATTCACCTAGAAATTTAACCAATTAAGTCTTGTTGGACAGAGCTCGATGAGCTCTGTCAAACAAGACTGAATTGGTTAAATTCCCAGTTGCATTATGGGGAAAATTTGTTGTTTGAAATTTTCACATCTTGACCTCAGTGTTCAGAAGGTTAACCTCAATGACTTTAAGCCTACATTATTATGGTTGGTGGAAAGGTGCTACTAGAAGCATTAGTGGAAATTGTTCTTCGATATCTGAAGTACATTTTGCCATGAGCTGTTCTTCAAAAATATTATTTTATTATCAGTTCTGGTATGAGAATGGCAGTAAACTTGCAGGAACCACTGGTGCCTGCTGTCAACTCTGAGTTGACTGCATATATTTTTTCATGTTCTATACATCACTACCTTCATTTTATGTATAATTAGTGTACATTTAATATTAATTTATAAAATATTACAGGTGGGAATTTTGAAGTAAACAAATTTCCCTTCCTTATCTAGCACATTAAATTTTGCTTTTTGACTATTTTAAAGTCCCAAATGGTTTTTCCTTAGGATTTTCGAAAATTTGCACTCTTTTTCACTTGAGAAATAGAAAGAGTATAGGCACTCATGTTACTTTGATAAGATTCAAAGAAATGGGTGACCAAATTTGTTTACATTATCAAAGAGGCTAAGAAATTTTCAAAAGAACTTTGCTGAGAGATATTGGATATCATTCTTCATTGAGCTGTTTCTATGGCATTTTTTTGAAGCAATGGGTGTTGAATCAGCTCGTCAGTATCTTCCAAAATTGCAGATATGATGGAAAAATAAACAGAGAGAATCAGAGAGGCTCCTCCATTGTAGAGGGAAAAAGTGTAAACCAAGCTTGCACGTGACAGGTGGGAACTGGACAACAGGTGACTGTTCAGTACAGCATATAGGACACCAGGTTAAGTGTCCCATGCACTTTTGGCCCCTGGTTAGTCTGGATCAGTCAATTTGAAGTCTCTATTATTTTAACGATTCACCTCCTGAAGGTTTTTCTCTTCAGATTCTTCAAAACTGCTCTCTTTGTCAATGGAGAGAGAGAATGAGGATGGGCACTTGTGTTACTTTGGTGAGATTCAAAGAAACACAAGCCAGAATGAAAGTTATCACCACGAAACCAACAAGAGACATTTTCGGTAATAGTGACCTTAACCTTTGGTCAAAAGACCTGAAAATGAATAGGATTCCCCCTCCCCATACAGGAGGTTACCAAACAAATTACTTTGGGGGATCTACATTAAATAGAATTAAAAGTATTCCCTAGAAACCAATTGTTTACACTCATCACAACTCCACTAAAAATAGAAAAGTTTTGTACACCATACTAAATGGTAACATGTGTGAGCCATGTTAACAAGTACAGTTGTAAACTTTGAAAACAATCTGCGAAAGAAAACTAAAGTTGTTGTGCAAAATGCATATGTACAAACAGATGTATGGACAGGTGTACAGAGAGAGATGGACATGGGTAACACTTGATACTTGCTTCATATAATGAACAGAAGCGTAAAAAATTACCAAGACAATGAAAAAAGACCTCTTCAGTGCTTAAAATACATGGATGTGCCAGTACAAAAAAATACTAAACAATGCATAAAGATAGACCTCTTCAGTGCTTAAAATACAAGTAATTTCATTACCTTCACATGTTCTCTTCTCAAGTCTGTCTTCAATATCCAACAAAGTATTAAAGTCTGGTGACCTGAAGACATTTTGTTTGTTAGAAGCTATTCTGCGTAATTCACTGTATGAAACTCTTCTGCCAATGCCTACACTCATTACTCTTACATTGTGTTGTTGAAGATGGAGTGCAGCAAACCAGGTTCTTCGTGGATCATTTGACACTCCATCTGTGATAACAATAGCAATTTTGTGGGCCCCATCTCTTTTTCCATTAACTCTCTTGAACATTATCTCGGCAACAGTTTTCAAACCATCTGCAGTGTTTGTAGAACCTTTGGTGTACTTGACCTTTCGAAGAGCCCTCAAAACATCTTTCTTATTGGAATGTTCATTCAAGTGAAATTGAATCCGAGCTTTACTACCAAAAGTAACAACAGCAAACTGATCATTCTTCACACCAACCTCAGCTCTCTTTACAAACTTCCTACAGAATTTAAGCATCCTTTTCCTGAAATTCCGTCTGCCGATACTTCCAGATGCATCAAGTAAAAACACAACGTCACGTTTGGTACAGTCTGAAAATAAAATTAAACGTCAGTGTGAGTCTTATGTGATAAATAACCATTTATAAGGGGGATCTAAACTTAGTTTCAATGTAAAGCAGAAAATTCATGCTCTGTGACATCTTTGAACAGCTGACTTCTGAAATGTTCTTCACTCATAATGTTTTACAACCTCAGAACAGTTGTCCTCAACATGCCATCATGAGGAGAACAAGCTAACAATAAACAAATTATCTAGGCAGTGGTTTCTAGTCAAGTCTTGGCTGACTAACAGGCAGGCAAGGCTTGACAAAAAATTACTGCTAAGCCTCTGGATGTGTACATGCTGTGGTTAGGTGTGATTTCAAGATAATTGTTCAGGCCCTTAATCATTAATGTCATCAGTTAAGGGCAACAACATTATGAGAGCACAGAGCCTTCAACCCTTTACCTTTACAAAAACCATCCAGCACTATCTACAAAGATTGCCATTTGAAAATTAATACTGTTTCATTTTTTTGTCTCATAAACACAGCTTTTGACCCATTCAAGCTCATTCCAATGGAACATCAAAAGCTATACTTTGGAGAACAAATATCCAAAATTTTACTTATACAATAAATTTATTTACAAATGTCATCTTTCTATTCAGGTTTGGTAAAGGGTTAATGTGGTGGTGGCCGAGTGGATTAGTGCATGGGTCTTTCATGCCTGAGGTCCTGGGATCGATACCTGGTCGGGGAAAGTTCTCGAGGTGTTCGAACACTCTCTGTCAGGATCAATTGTGGGGTTGATGCTGTCACAGCATACCGTCCTATCGGGTGGGGATGTAAAATGGCTGTCCTCTGTGCAGAGAGGGACACACTCTGTGCAGGCTAAAGATCCCTTCATAGTATTAAAGAAGAGTGAAGCCATGAAGCTGCCACAATGAAAGTCATCCCACACACCTGTACCATTGGGCCAGGGAGAGGCATTAATATAAGTTGCCTAAGCATAACTTGTTTGCCAATCCTTGTGAAACAAATAAGATTAAATAAAGGATTAATGGATGGTATTAATAGGCTTGGTACATCACATGCCATTTATTTTGACAATTTAAACAAGGAACAAGAATAGAATTACAACTTACCATAATAATACATTTATAAACATTTGTCAGTTTTATTGCATGAAACTTTTGCTTTCATGTGTCTGAAATACAACACCTTTCCTCCATCTAAAAATAACTGATGGAGAATTTTAATGTATGTTTTGCCAAATTAACCATCATCCAGCTTATGATGTGTAAGAAAGAGTTAACATTCTCATCTTGAAATCTCATCACCTTGTTTGCCTTAACTGGTTGAGTTCTGGAAGCCCATATTTGAAATTTATTCTGAATTCTGAAGTGTGGATACTGCAACTTCAAGACTTCATATTCAGTGGCTGTGCTTCATATTATCTTTAAGGCGAAATTGTAACAAGTCAAAGACATGTGAACAAATTTTGATGATCAAAAATAATTTAGCACCTGTAAAGAAAACAAAGGGAATTCACTCTGAATGAGTGTACATGGGGGCTCTATCAATGTGCATGAATGTACTACTATAGGAATCTGGGCACTAATGACAATGCAATCTATAGATTAACATAATCATATCCCTTAGAACATTATATTCTCACATTACCTGAGAAAAGAGTGTAAATAAACTTTATTTTTCTCACAATAAGTATGAATTGGGCCTATAACTTGAATACAGCTTGTATCAGAGACCCGATACAAAAGCTTTCAAATCACATTTGCTAGGGACCTTATACATTTCTTACACGAAAAGAGAGAGAGAAAACAAAACACTTCTCAAAAATATAATTATTAAATTATGGAATCACACTGCTTATATGATTTTGTATCAGAATCACTGGAAGCATTCAAGCTGGCTGAAGCAACACACAGTTACTGTTAACCCTTTACCTAACATGAAAAGCAGACGACACTTGCAAAAAAAATTCTTGAATAATTATTTTTTTTCATTTTTTGTCTCAAAAACATAGGTTATGACCCCTTGTTGGAACGAGCTCGACGAGCTCGTTCCAATGAGGGGTCATAACCTATGTTTTTGAGACAAAAAATGAAAATATTTTGAAAATTAATTGGCGATTTTTGAGAATAGCGCTGGCCGGTTTTGGTCGTTACGTTGGGTAAAGGGTTAAAGTTCACAGTCTTTTCTGAATGTTGATCATGTATGTGTGTGGTAAGTTTATCCAAGGATTGCAAATGTTCAAGGCAGCCACAGACAGTTACAACAAGCAATTTTTATCAGTCTGAAAAAAAAAATATTATTTTCGAAAAATTTCAACAAAACCATATCATATGACCCCTCGATGGAGTGAGCTCAATGAACATGTTCCAATGAGAGGTCACATATGCTTTTGTTGAAATTTCAGAAAAATAATTCTTTTTCAATTGCTCAATTTGTAAATTACGTCAGAGGAGGCAGCCAATTCATTACGTAAGGTAAAGATTCAAACAAGTTATTACAGTTGATAATTGTAAGATAAATCTATCACCACCATTATGTTTATGTACAGAATGTTATATCAGAGTCTTGCTCTTGTTTCTAAGGCAGGGGCGGCAGAACCAGGAGGCTGGGGGGGGGGGGGGGGGTCAGCCCCCCCCACCTACTTTTTTTGCCGGGTCATGTTTTTTTGTATGCATATATTTTATCTTGATGAAAAAAGGGGTGGATCCAGAGCCCCCCCCATATTTTCACCAGCTATGTTTCTCTCGTACTGTTTCAGATTCAATGGATTTTGGATCATTTTTTGCAGTAAGTGGTAGCAAACACTAAAATGTATACAGTCTATAAAAAAATCGGTCAACTGAAATAGATCATGATCTTACAGACATAAAAGTACCAATCCACCCCTATACAAGATAATCCACAGACAGTATAATTGCTGTTAATGTCTGGTAAAGCATACAGGTGAAGTCTATATATCAGCTTTGGTCATTACGACCAAAGCTGATAAATAGACCTTACCTGTATGCTTTAATGACAATTTTGAACGGCTCTCAAAGTGTGAAATCTTTCAAATACATCTTCTGAAAAATCTCAAAATATCTGCTCTGATACATGGAAATGGGGGTTTTGGTTCCCTGGAATTTAAAATTTTCATATGGTGGGCCGAACCATGGTCGGCCCGTCATACTGATGACCATCCATTGCCCGATCCAGCCCTCCACTTTCAAAAACGTTCCCCATCCCTGTAAGGCCATATCTCAATGCATCAGATATGACCTTAGAAACAAGAGCTCAACTCTGATAAAACATTTTGTACATAAACATAATGGTGATACATGTAATATGCATTTATGGACAGGCTGAAAAGTACAATGTAAATACTTATTTCACACTCTTGAAATATTTACACCTCGGTGTTGACCTGAATATGCAGACAAGGTAATCAGTTTTTAAAATGTTCATAAAAATACTATATGCTAAATAGTATTTGTAAAAATAAAAATTCTGTTCTTTGATGAAAGAAAAAGATGCCCTCCACCCCATTTATGTTATCTGTAACAAAATATCAGTTCACTGATGGAAATATATTTTAATATGGAGTTACTGATTACATCTGTTTCTTCAAAAAATGATTTCATCAGCATTTCCTGGCACACTTGGTTTTATCAGCTAGATAAAATTCAATGAAAATTTCATTCATACCAGCATTATAAGTTATTGTGATGAATTGACGGTAACATAGTCTGAGGTTTGCACCTCAGAGCTTATATGCAGCTGAGACACGAAGCACTGAGGTTGAACAGATGCCTCAAACCGTAAACCACAGACACAGACACTAACTTATAAGACCCTACCCACAAGCCAAAACTCACATCATGAAATGAACAGTGCAACTTGAATGAACAAGGCAACTTTAAAGATAATCAATTTAGTAAATAAACCTCTTCTGTACCGCACATAATCATTGGACTGGACCACACAAAATCAACAAGAGCGCACATATCGCCTAAGCAATACAATGTCCCCTACCAGACTAATCAGCATTAATAATTATACAAATGTTATAACCTAGATGTGATCAGCATGAATTCAGTTGAAGCGTTTCCAAAAAAAGTCTGGAAAACTGATATTTTGGCACTTTTCCATATTTCCAAGGGCCATAACTCACACAAGAATAATGCAATCAGCATGAAACTCAAACTTGATCTGTAAGTCATCGTTCTATAGTAGGTTACCAAGAATGAGATCATTCGATTGAAGCATTTCCAAAAAAGTCCGGAAAACTAAAGTATGACTGACAGACAGACTGACGGATGGACAGAGTGCAAATGAAACTTGATCTGTAAGTCATCCTTCTATTGTAGGTTACCAAAAATGAAATCATTCCGTTGAAGCGTTTCCAAAAAAAGTCAGGAAAACTGATATTTTGGCGCTTTTCCATATTTCCAAGGGCCATAACTCACACAAGAATAAGGCAATCAGCATGAAACTCAAACTTGATCTATAAGTCATTGTTCTATAGTAGGCTACTAAAAATGAAATCATTCCATTGAAGCTTTTTCCAAAAAAGTACGGAAAACTGACATTTTGGCACTTTTCCATATTTTCCAGGGCCATAACTCACATAATAATACTGCAATCAGCATGAAACTCAAACTTGATCTATATGTCATCGTTCTATAGTAGGTTACCAAGAATGAAATCATTCGGTTGAAGCATTTCCAAAAAAAAGTCCGGAAAACTAAAGTATGACTGACAGACTGACAGACTGATGGATGGATGAACAGAGTGTAAATGAAACTTGATCTGTAAGACATCATTCTATAGTAGGTTACCAAAAATGAAATCATCCGTTGAAGAGTTTCCAAAAAAAGTCTAGAAAACTGATATTTTGGCGCTGTTCAATATTTCCAAGGGCCATAACTCACACAAGAATAAGGCAATCAGCATGAAACTCAAACTTGGTCTGTAAGTCATCGTTCTATAGTAGTTTACCAAAAATGAAATCATTCCGTTGAAGCGTTTCCAAAAAAACTCCGGAAAATTTATATTTTGGTGCTTTTCCATATTTCCAAGGACCATAACTCACACAAAAATAATGCAATCAGCATGAAACTCAAACTTGATCTGTAAGTCATCGTTCTATAGTAGTTTACCAAAAATGAAATCATTCCGTTGGAGCGTTTCCAAAAAAAACTCCGGAAAACTAAAGTGTGACTGACAGACTGACAGACTGACGGACTGACAGACTGACAGACTGACAGATGGACAGAGTGCAAACCTATAGTCCCCTCCAGCGATGCTGGTAGGGGACTAATAACTTGCAGAGCTCAAAATAAGCAGTGTCGCATCGTTTTTTGCTATGCAAAACTTTCAAAAAGCTACACAATGTTCAGTTATGTATAGCATTTTGCGATACAAGATAATCAACTGCAGCCTATTAGGCTGCAGTTGGTTATCTTGTATCGCAAAATGTAAATGAAAATTTGCAAACAAATTTGAAAACTAGTTCACTGATGCTTTACTTCTGATTGTGGAACATTCCAGGCATAACTCAGATTAACTCTCCATCAAGCATCATTAGCAACATTATATGTAAGATGAATTCTATTGGTTTAAATTCTTCCTGGTTTTACAATATTTTGCATAAAATGTACATTAAAAATAACTTCAAGCCCATCAAATTAAAAATCCCAACTTCCATTTTGAGAACTCTATTGAACAACCAAGACGTTATTTGAAAATATCTAAGTCCATGCAACCCTTAAAGGCAGTTCAGTTGACAAAAACACAGTAAATGTTTCATGTGTTTCAGATCATTTGGAAATGCCCAGAAATGGATGGAAACTATTCCATCTACTTAGAAGAATTCAATACAAAACAGCATAACATAACTCTGGTATACAAAAATAGCTATGTAATTTTTACAAAATGCTATTCATTTTTTGGAAATTTGTAGCATTTTGCTATGCAAAGAAAAAAAGTTATTTTGAGCACTGATAACTTGTATAAACGGCGTGGTTACTCCATCTCAGTTGAAATCATAAACTTACAAGTGGGTTGTGAATAAACATTCAGAGAATGATCTCTGGCCTAAAAAAATAATTTTATAGGATGTATGCACTTTGAATCTCCTTCCATGATTGTTATCGTCTTTTCAAATAATTTGTGTGGTGACGTCAAAAGGCAACCTATGCTACTGGAGCTGTAAAAATAGTAAAAAAACTAAATGAGCTCTCGTGCAATCAGAGGGCAAGGACTTTTTAGTCTTACTGGAACATTTTACCACTCAACAATATAAGGTAAATCCAGTATTCCAGTGAGCTTATAACTAATTCATCTATCTATTATAAATCTCACCCTAACAAGCCAAGACCAATACCAGGTCTGGACCTGCGTCGCTGCATGCAATTGAATCGGCAAACAGGAAGTGGCTGAATGGCAGATCTGAAAATTGCATACATGATACAACTGATCATTATCAGGCTCCAGATGAAATATAAAATCAATCCCTTGCATAGAAGCCGAGAAAAGTTTGACGAAAAATTTCAATGTTCAGTGGGTACAGTAAAATTTCAAAGTATCGGCATACAGGAAGTGGCTGCACAGCAGATCTGAAAATTGCTTACACGATACAACTCATCATTATGAAGCAGCAGACCACATATAAAATCATTCCCTTTCGTAGAAGCCAAGAAAACCTTGACGGAAAAAGTGTTTGGGATGGACGGACTGATGGACGGATGGACTGACAGATGGAGTCTAGCGGTTACTAGACCTGCTCTGCCGCTGGCAACGCTGGTAATAAAAATAACTTTAAAATAAAATATGACCTATTATAGTTAGTATAGTACAGCCCACTTAATTGGATATCTCTTAATAAATAACCCTGTTGATTGAATATAACTTTCAAACATAGAAGCATTTATCATACCCTTAGTACAAAGTTGACCTGTTAATTGCATCTAGTTTACAGAGTATACTCTTCATAATTTTATAATAACTCTTCATAATTTTATAATAATCTTTTAATATGTCGAGAAATGTATGTCACCAAATTCCCCTCGTTTATAGACCTATTGGGCTCTGGTGCATCCAATACATAGACAAAACTACATGTATGTTTCAATGAGTCATTTTGTATTCAATTTGTCAGATGTGCGTAGGAAGAAAACGTCGAGACCGAAGGTCGAGACGTTTTCTTTCTACGCACATCTGACGAATTGAATACAAAACGACTCATTGAAACATACATGTGGTTTTGTATTTATTACATGACCCAAGCACCTACTGACCTAATTTTCTTTTCTATCAACGGTGGTAAACACCATGCACTTTATGCAGTCGCATTGCATAAAAAAGTCCCGGTTGGAACAGGTTGGTGTGCAATACGGAATTCCGTATTGCACAGCCGTATTGCACGCCGTATTGCATAAGAGAGACTGCATGGGCATGTAATAAAGGTATTTAATGTACAATATCCTGTTTGAGAGAGTTCCATGAGTTCTGTCAAATAAGATATAATGGAACAGGAGGCCTCTCACCTTATACACCTCCGCTCATGGTCACTGCTTTAGAGACAGGTGAAAACAGGATAAATATGGCCCCATAAAGTAGATCTTCTGTTTCTCAGGTCATATTTTGTAAAATTGCATGTGGGTGGGCAGTTTTTTATTTTATTTTTTATTTTTGTAATTATTTCTTTGCCATCAAAGGTTCATGTTCTTGGTTTGTTTTAGGTTTTATGCCTCATAGTCTACAGAATAGTATGGGTGGTGGCTATTTCAGCCCTTGATAGTAAGAAGACTAGGCAATGCTGAAGCACTGCAAAGCCTTGTTGCACTCAAGGGACAAGTTTATGAATTTTATTAACTTAAGAAAAATATTGGGAGTAAAACATTTAATTTTTATTTTTTTAAGTTTGCATTGCTTCTAAAAAAGAGCATGCAGCAGCCAAAAGGACCATGCGGGAGGGTCTGAGAAACAAGACTTTACATTTTTTAGGCCTATGTGAAAGAGACAGAAAATAAAACAAAGGCATTTCAAAGCAACACTTGAAGCAAAGAGTTCATGCCTAATGAGGCATGCCAGACCCCGATCTTCTGAAGGAGAGGTCTTTTGGGGTTGTCCACCCCTTGGTAGGTCCCCTTAACATCATTGGTTTGTTGATATGTTTTGATAAGTCTGCTGATGACAGCATGACTATAGCCAAGTTGCGTTCCAATAGCTTTGAATGACATGTCTATTGCATACATCTTAGTGCTTCTGACAGTCTCCTCCTTGCCATGTTAACATTTACTGATAAAAGAAGTGAAAAATTTTCTTGTTTTATACCCAGATATTGCATGTGAATGATAGTGGTTTTTTGTGACATTTGTGGGTAGCATGATTCCCGTGGATGAGGGTATGTGTTTCGGGTATGCTATCAACCAGAAACATCATGTTTCACTTGATGAAATGTACTGCAAGACATTAAAAGATAATCAGTAACAGTAACTTCACTGTCATGAAACATTTCAGGGGTGCTTAATTAAGTTCCAGGTGTATATTACCTCCAAGATCAAAAGGGATGATATTAAAATTACTGATACTACTCACAAATTTACATTTAAATGTAATAGTAATTGTACTAAATCTATGCTGCTATAATGTTGAACAAAATATAACCTCACTCATTGATTAGGATAACCCTTAGAGGCATATTTCTGACTTTTACAACTCTAGATCAGGAGCCCCTACCATGCCATCATGTCCTGCTAACAACAGACAAATTAACAAGGTAGTGGTTTCTAGTCAAGTCTTGGCTGCTATGCTGGCAGCCAAGACTTGACTAGAAATCACTGCTAAGCCACAGGACATGTACATGTAAAGGATGTGCAACACACCACCTTCTAAATAGCTCTTAGGATGTTTCATGAAGTTATGTCAAATAGTAAAATACTTGGTCCAGACAACAAATGATATTATTAACATCTGATGCATAATTCAACTGTGACTGACCCAGGTGTGCTAAATTTGATGCAGTACAGTGGAGCCCACTTAATTGGATATCTCTTAATTGTATATCCCTGTTAATCAAATATAATTTTCAAACACAAAACCATTTGCCATACCTTTAGTACAAATTTGATCTGTTAATTGCATGTGGGTTGTTGAGTAAACACCTGTTAATTGTATATACATTTTTGTAATATGTCGAAAAAATTACTGTGACACGCACCAAATTTCCCTTATTTATCAACCTTTTTGGCCTCACTACATCCAATACAGGCATTTAGTCTATTATATCTTGTTTGACAGAGCTCTTAGAGCTCTGTCAATAAGATATAATAGAATAAATGCTCAGTTTACCTCCAGAACACAGGAAACTGACCAAATCCCTGTTAATTGTATAATCCTGTTAATTGAATAATTTTTACTGGCAAAATGGATATTCAATTAAGAGGATTCTACTGTAGTAAACAAATTATGGTCCAGACAGGGAAATGTCACTAAGAGGATTTTTAGTATCTGACACTCAACTGTGACCTTGACCTGATGGCCAGCACAATCAAAATGTAGATCGGTACAGAAGCTAAATGTGGCACACAGTACATCACCTACCAAGTATCACACCAATACAGATAAATGGCATTACTGACATTTGATGCATGGCTGTGACCTTGACTATGGAAGATGAATTTGACATGTCAAACATCGAAAACTATATGTACATGCAAGAAGTTTTACCTAGTTATATCCAAAAGTAAATGGGAAAGAAATTATGGTTTTGGTCAAGGAAATGTTCCTAAGAAATTGTTTTTATCATTTGATACTCAACTGCGACCTTGACCATGGGATGTGAATGTGATGTGTGACATATCGTCTACTGATGATGTATATGTGTGAGAAGTTAAATGACCTTAACCTTTGGGTATGTGGCATGTTACACACTGTCCACTGATAATATACATGTTCAAGAAGTTTCATCAAGTTGTGTCATTTGGTAAAAATAATATGGTCTAGACAAACAAAATGTTGATCATGGATGGATGATTTCTGGATGATTTCTGGTAACAGACAATTCAATATCAGAAAAGCTCTGCTGACTTTGTCAGAGAGGAACTAATAAATTCTCAGTTTATCTCCAGAATACAGGAAAGTGAGCAAATCTCTGTTAACTGAATACTCCTGTCAATTAAATAATTTTCAGTATCAAAATGGCTATTCAATTAACCGAGTTACAGTGTATTATTGTCAGCTGGCAAACTTTTCATTCAGATTTCATTTTGTCACATCAGCTAGACTTCTTCAATGTTTTATCCTACAAAAGATTCTGATAGCGCAGGCATTTATATGAAAACACCAATTGTTCAGGAAATATTTTCGACAATATATCATTAAAGCACAAATAAACAACATTCCACTTGTTGAAAGGTGAATTGAACAACAAAGAATAACTGGAGCTAAATGTTACATCATTATCACTAAATCTGAATATCACTCACCTGATGGAGATGGAGGAGCAGGTACTGAAAAAATATAAAAGTAATCATGAGTATTTTGCTCTAAATTGGTGAAGAAACAATTTAAGTACATTGGCAGCTGGTTAATTAAGCCACCAAACTGTCAGCAAAAAGTATTCAAATAACCATAAGGCCATAAAAAAGCTATGTTCTTGGCATTGGAGAGAGGGAGGGTTTTTTTTTCTTTCTTCTCAAGGCCATGAATTTAAATTCACAAGTTAATTCTTATATTCAGTTTTGTTGCCTGTTGCACACTTATGTGGCACTTAGAAAATGACCATTTCACAAGACTGTGAAGTTGCCAATTTAAACAAAATTAAGTTAGGCCTATTAACAAATTTCATGTTTCTCCGACAATTTTCTCTAAATTTCATCATATGTGAGGGAGGCTTTTTATTTTCTGGAATTTTTGTTAATCCACAATTCAGTCCTGAAAATAGTTGGAATTAAAAATTTAACTACTTTTTTTTCGGAAGTGAAAAATTATAAATTTTAAGTAATTTGTGTATTTTTAATACTTACCAATGGCCCAGACTTAGCTGGTGCAACCTCAATATTATCAAGGGACAAACACAAATTCTGAACCCCCAATCCCCAAAATTTGCATACAATGCCGAAAATTAAAAGTCATTTCTAGCCCTCCATACTTTTAGTACTTGCGCAGGTGCAGTATCAGGAAGAGACCGGAACTGGCACCAAGCATCATTCTTCCTACTTGTGCCTACTAATGTTATAACTCAGCGGGGAGGTATGAGTGCCCACTCATGGAGGGCCTTCCCCGTCTGGGCCATTGGCAAGTATTAAAAATATACAAATTACTTTAAATTTATCTTATTTTTATACTAAAACCAATGGCCCAGACTTAGCTGAATCGTAAAAAGGCAGGAGGGCCTAGGACTTGAAGGAATAGCAGACTAAAATTCAGCTCCTCACCCTGCATATAACTCCCAAGGTGAATAGGAGATTAAAATTTTAAGGAATTACATATACCTCCCTACACAACAATAGAGAAGGACATACCACCAAAATAAGGAGCAATATCCAAGTAATTCTCTGTTACTTAGCATAAATGATTACGCTAATTGGGTGTAATAAGCCCCCAATTTTAAGGCTAGTCCGGACTAAGACACTTAAAATTTGGAAGGCGTGTCCGAGAGTTGGAGACTAACCCACAGATACACACCATATATAATGCAACAAGCTGTACATAAGATCAGTATAATCTATAGACAATAACAGCTTCACTCATAGTTACACATTTATTATAACGCCAGAAGAGGTAAAGAGAAATTCCCACCCCCCCACCCCCCTCTATTTTGAAGGCATTAATTTTCAAAACAAAGAGGCAAGCGGAATCAGTAAAAAAGCGGTACTGAATAATATATATTCACCTAAAAGGCTCCCTGTTATTATTTATTGGTGTTTAACATTACAACTGCAGCTAAGGCTATATCGTGGTGATCCTGATTATTAAAATCAGAAGCTTCTAAATGTATGCTGCATCCAGAATCCGGAATACATAGAAAGGTCAAAAACTGGTGATATTAATATGTACAACCTTAAACTTGTCTAACTGAATCCCAATGGAAAGTTATCTGATAGAACTTATACGCTTCTGAGCCAACCCACAGCCAACCACGTTCAGGTTGTACAAGTACATTCCAATAATGAACTTCACAACTGTAACCGTTCAATCTACCAGAATGAGAGAATAGGATTCCCCTTATGTATTACTTTGGTTAAAGCCTGGATTCAGAACCTGGAATGGGATATGATTAAAAAACCTGTCACCAACCATCCCCAAATAAATCATACTTCCCTAGGTCCGTTAAAACCAATGACTGTTCAGAGAAAGACTATACCACGCCGAATAATGATGCCAAAAATAGAGAACGTGTGCATAAACAACCTGTAGCAAACTCCATAAAAGATCCAACTAGCCCCAAATTCTCATAAGCTCTATACTAACGCAGAGCAAGAATTTAAGAGAATCTATTTAATAATACGTCTACCTAATGATAAATACATATGATGCACACAATCAACAGAATCCTGCATGTACCCTCGCCTGAATACATCCTGCATCAATGGCATGACTGAGCAATACAAAATATAACCAGGAAACCGAAGAAATAAAATGCCATTAATGCAATTTAACCTGAGGAATAGATTCAATTATTACGTCGTAACAAAAGCAGACAACTCTGAGTGAAACTTCTCAGAGTGGACTAATTGCCATATTTAGAGAATGTCGTCTAGATAACTGACATGCCTGCCACACAGGTACATGAAGCTAGCAATGTATTTATGGATGAATTTGGAATCCAAAAAAAGTTACTGTTTAGGAATCATATGCTCGTACAGTAAAACCTGTCTTGAGAGACCACTGTTATGAGAGACCACCTGTCTTGAGAGACCACTTTTGCAATGCACCGATTGGTTTCACTCTATAATGGACCTGTCATGAGAGACCACCTGTTATGAGAGACCACCTGTCATGATAGACCACAAAACTGTGACAAAAACTCAGTTTTTCACCTGTTTTGAGAGACCGAAAAATCAATTTTTGCCATTTCAATCATACAGTCAATTATGATCAATGCAATGCATACAGAAATCAATAGTTCAAAAACATCTGGCCATTAGTAAAATTGTGAGGACAATTGTCTCCTGAAACTGAAACTGTATTATCTTAATCATACACAAGTATGACAAATGTCTTTCACTGCAGATTGTCTGAAAATTATTCCTTTGTATAACTCTTCCAGTCTGAGAAATTTTTATCAAGATCTTTTTGAAAATATAAAGATTATTGTTAAAAAAACAAACTTAGATGAATAAATTATTTGGAAGCCCCACCACCACCCCCACCCCACCCCACCCCCATTATTTGAATCGCTAGATAAGTAATGCCGCAGGAGTAATGCTAAGGCTTGGAACTGTAACAAATTCCTTTTTCACCATAGGAAAAGAAAGCCTCATGGTATATCCCCAAAGCAGTATTGCTGCTGCTATCTCAGTAAAGAGTAATACAGCTAAAAAGTTTATAGTTAGTCCAAACAAGCATGACGAATTTAACCTGGCACGACATGTGAGACTTTAGTGTCAGTTATCTAGATAGTATAAAACTGTATGGCTCCCTCACATCTGATCAACTCCATAATGGCACTAAAGATGGAGAGGGATGTGATGAACATGGACTGTTGCAAGGAATATACCTGCTGATCTAGCATTGACATATCCCTTGAAAACAAGACAGTATGCCATGGCACCAAACAATACACCATATAGACATAATATCCAATTCTCTGATTGGAAATATAATCCTCAACAATAGATTGGATTAAAAATGAAGCAACAACGAAAAAATAAGTTCACAAAAACCTAGAGGAACTCCTTGTGCCTCTTTCCGATTGTAGCAGGAAATATATTCCTGAAAAAGGAGTTAATTACAATTAATTACAAGCATTCGAAAGAATGCTCATTAATATCATAAGGTTAATATGGCATCATCAATAGGGCTAAAAGCCTCAGACAACGAACACAAAAACAATACCATTAAGGAGAGAGCAACCTCTTCTCCTATAATGGTACCTTATCCAAAAGGACAGTGGTCTCAGCCTAGCTGAGGCAGCTAAAGGTCTTCCTATTCGACAAGACAATTATATGGCTGGTAACTGCAGAACTAGAAGCTCACTAAAGGAGACTTAGAATGCTAGCTGCTAATGATAGGGAAAAAACACCACTCATAATTCTAGCTAGGCTTCTATAGTGTCAACAATAAGACTAAAGTCTGTGACACTTAAGAAAACAACACCGAGAAGGAAAAATGTACACCTTCCTTTAGCGGTTCTTTTCCCAAAAGACAGTGGTCTCAGCCTAGCTAACATAGTGAGAAGTCTTCATTGCCTTGATGACAGATAGCTCAGTGTAATTTTTGGACTTTAGAAAGCTCACTAAACAAAGACTTACAAAGTTAGTAGCTCAAGTTAAGGGAAAAACGGGCCGCACATGATTCTAATAAGGTGCCAACAAAAGGAGAAAAAGCCTCAGACACCTAAGAATACAACACTGAGAAGGAAACAATGTACTCTTCCTTTTAACAGCTCCAATTCCAAAGAGACAGCAGTCTCAGATCAGCTAGCATAGCTAAGAAGTCTTCATTCCATGAAGACAGATCTCGGTGTAACTTGCAACCTTGAAAACTCTCTAAACAGAGACTTACGACATTAGTTGCTCAAGGTAAGGAATAAAAGGCTGCACTTCTCACAGCCGTAATTAATAAAGAGATAGTAATTTCAGCTTAGCTAACGCACCTTATTGGTCTTTATTTCAGTGAAGACAGATATCTGTGTCATCTGCAGCCTATGAAAGCTCACTGAACGAAGGCTTATGACATTAGCCGCAATGTATAAGAAAATACCGCTGTAAAATATATAAGGCCACTTTGACGTTAGCTGCTGTTATATAAACAGACCACTCTTAATTCACATGAGACATACTAAGGTGACAACAATAGGACTAAATGCCTGTGATGCCCAGAAATACCACACCGAGAAGGACAGACTTATTTCAAAAAGATAGCAATCTCAGCATAGCTAACCCAGCCTAAAAGTCATAAGTCAGTGAAAAAGATATCTGTGTGTTACCCTGCGGCCTAAGACAGCTCACTAAATGGAGACTTACAACATTATAGCTGCTAATTACAAGAAAATACCACTCTAACAGTTCATAAGGCTACTATGGCATCAATAATAGAACTAAATGCCTCTGATGCCCAGGAATACAACACCAAGAAGGAAAATACATACTTATTCCTTCTAACAGCTATGTTCAAAACAAGACAGTCTCAGCCTAACTATGAGCTATTGGTCTTCTACTCATAAAGAATTGCCTTTCTTATACTATTTCTGGGCCAAGGGATGTGTCATTAAGTGTACCAAAGGCCTTCAACACCTGAGCAGAAAGATCCAGGAAGGAAAGATCTTAGTCTTTCCTTTGCCCTGGAACCTTAAGCTGTTTTTTGCCTAGCATACGCAGACTTTTGTTCAGATGGAACAAGACTCGAAAGAACTTATGAATAAAATTCATAGTCTTAATGTGCCGTTCAGTGAGAGAAGGAGAATCAACCTCCATAGCCCTCTCACCATTTGAATGTTCCATCTCAAAAACATGGTCATCACCATCCAAATGTACAGATGACTGGACCAACCCAGCACTGTCTGACAGCTCAATACTGGAGGCAGTTGACAATGAACCTTCGACTACTGGTATGCTGCGATAAGCTGCATAATCTGTTGCAGCAGGTCCATGAACGAGGCTTGCAGAGCAGTGGTTATCTGCTTTTTCACCATATGCTGCTCATGGCACGGAGGTCTGACCCCAGATCTTTCAAAGCATGTCCCATCTAAAAATGCCTCGAACCACAAGCTGCAGGTTAATCCGACATCGGTAGTGGAATAGCATGAACATACAAAGTCGGACAGCTAGTCTGCGATCTAACGTGCTTCATCGATGAAGCAGAGGAAGAAGCCATAGCTGCAACTTGTCCCGGTTGCAGTGTGGAAGGAACATCCCGGACTGCAAGCATGAACAGATATCCCACCTCACTAAAGTTTCTTGAAGTGGAAGCAGTCAACCCTGACTAGTAATGGAACAGAGAGGGTTCTCCAGCTCGCAATCTGACTCCAAACGTCGCCAAGCATTCCATCTAGAAACTTTCAGGCTTCTACCCCTTAGAGTGCTTTTCCATGGAAGAAGAGGAAACCATAACAACAACCAACCCTGAATGAAGTGTAGAAGGAGCGTCCTGACTCGCACATTTCAGATGGGTGCGTCAATGCATTGAGGTTTCTCACAACAGAAAACAGTTGACCATTACTGCTAACAGGACAGAGGATGCTCTCCAACTTGCGATCTGACCCCAGACCTTGCCCAGTATCCTGTTGAGAAACTTGTAGGCTAATCTCCTTTGCATGCACTTCCATGTAAGAAGAAGAGGCCATAACTGCAGCCTACCCTGGCTACAGTGTGGAAGGAACATCCTGACACATGTTCCGACTCATTATAGACAATGTACACAGTCATCGCCAACTGCTAACGGGATGGAGAGGGTTCTCCAATTCATGATCTGCCCCAGATTTGCTGAGCATACCGTAGAGAAACTTTCAGGCTTCTTCTCCATTTGCCATCATTGCTGGGAGCTTTATTTTATGAAGTGTGTGCTCTACTCACATTTATACTACTCATCCGCAAAGTACCTACCCAGAGCCCCATATAGGGACAACCACTTCACCAGTCGAGCTGGCTGCATGCAGAGGATTAAGTGATCTAACTAGATACCTCAATCCCCTGCTTAAAATCATGCACACCTTGGCAGCTAGCTCTGTTTACTCATCAGAGTGGGGCTCATCAGAGTGTGATGATGGCAGCACGTAACAGACAGGTGCCAAAGTACCATCACCATGTTCTTGTTCCTCTGAAAAAGAGACTAAAAGACGAGTAGTAGCCTGCAGGGAAAGCTCCAACATCAGAACTACACTGTCAACCACACAGGTCGACACCAGTTTCCAATGTTTGCATCCCATAGTACAAGTATTGAAGGAGTGCCACGACTACCGGCAAACAACAGGTATTTAAATCTGAGGCTTCCTGGGCTAACACTAAGTACCAATTATTATAATAGATACAATAATAATGAAGCCAAAATCATAAGTCTGCTGCACTCCCAATAATAATAGAGATGAAACATTGCAAGGATACATAACATAGACAATCACAAAAATTTTGAAAATTTTTTCGAAAAATTTTAAAAGAAGCCTAAGTACCCCAAGGGAACCTTATGAGCCCAAGGGTATCCCAACAGAGTCTAAGTGTGGACAAGCACTACCTAATTAAAGCTAAACTACCGGAATAAGATATAATATGTATCCTAAGCGAAAAAACAATAATTGTTTTTAACTAAACACTGAATTAATACGTATCGAAAACATTATTAAACAGACAACAATGACAAGAGGAAAAACTGGAAACTAACCAACAACAGGCACAACAGAGGCCCAAAGTTAGTAACCAATCAACAATCACCTGATGCAAAGCAAAATCTTCATAGGAAGAAAAAACAATGCATCTGGTAGATGCAAGAAAACAAAACATCCTGAACAATAACGAACAGAATGTAAACACAGGGGATAAACGGAATACTTATTCCATAAAACAAGTTAAACTCCCAAGAATTTTAATAAATAAATTCTCAATAAAAAGCAGCTGTAAAGAGCTTGGGAGTATAAGAGGCGGGTTCAGGAGAGGGAAGGGAAGTGATACTAACAAAACAACAGTGGAGTCATATTATAATCATGGCGTTCATTAGCATATGCCGAAATTGAGAAACATGAATAATTTTACATAAAAATTATAAAGCTCAACATCCAAAACCACCGTTATTCACTTCCAACATCCTGCTATACTGCTGATTCCGTGAAAACCATCATTGATTTGTCTGGCATCTTCAAAAATGAGAATTTATTGCACAGTTGTCAGTTCAAATGTTTACTGACTTGAGCCAAACAAAAGAATGATGCTTGGCACAAATTCCAGTCTCTTCCTGGGTACTGCGCATGCACAAGTATTAAAATTATGGAAGGCCAGATAAAACTTTTAATTTTCAGTATTGTATGCAAATTTTGGGGATTGGGGGGTTCACAATTTGTGTTTGGTTCTTGATAATATTGCATTTGCACCAGCTAAGTCTGGGTCATTGGCTTTAGTATAAGAATATTCCCAGAGTGGAGTTGAAAATTTATTTATTTATTATTTATTGGTGTTTAAGGTCACACACTTATCCACAATAGCTAATTGTGACCGCGACAGGAAACTGGAGTACCCGGAGAAAACCACCAAGCATCGATGAGCAACTGTCAGCTCCTCAACATTCTAACTCTGTCCAAGGTCCACTCAAGCAGGGTTACAGTGGGTGAAGACATGTGCACAATCAATATGCAGTACACCTCAGTGCATGGCATCATCGTGCCACCAAGTAGGCAACCGGGTTAAAGTGTCTTGCCCAAGGACACGACGTGGGGTCGTCCCAGACAGGGATCGAACTAGGGACCTCTAGCATAGAAGTCCAACAGTCTACCACTGTGCCGCTGTGCTCCCAGAGTTGAAAATTTAATCAACTATATCTTGTTTGACAGAGCTCAGCTAGCTGTCAAAAAATATATAGTTTGTAAAATTTTCATCTTACAAGTGCAAAACAGTGAAAAGATTTCCAGGTAATAAAAACCAGTGAAAAGGCAGCTTTTCAATGATGAGGGATTGCCGGAGAACCTAGGGTTTTTTAATATCCTGATGAACTGACTAATATTGGCAGCTTGTGGAAGAAGCAAAATACCACAACAAAAGTTGCTTTAACATGAAATGATACATGAGAATTGAGAAACATCAAGTTTTCTCAAAAGCAGTTTGAGTCATATAATACAATTTCTCAATAATCCAAAAATAATACAGTAATTTTCAAATTATTTAGGAAAAAATTGTTATTTGTACCTTCTGTTAAAAAAATATTGTTCCGCTTGAACAGAAGAAGAGCATTCTGAGAAATCTTAACTGACTGGTTAATTTTTGTACTCACCTGAACAGGCTCCCTTGAAACAAACCTCTTTCTCCTCTTTCGGACCCACACATGGTTTGTTACAGTGCTTTGAATTGCATTTTCTCCTTCTCATTCGATACCCTCTAGCACAGGTCACACTGCAGTAACTCCAGTCTCCCCATTCACCCCAACCACCTTTTTCAGGAGCTGTAAATAAAAACACAGTTCTAATCAACATCATGCTACTGAATGTATGAATGATACCTTGTTTCCTAACTCCGAGACTGTTACCCTGATATCACATTTTATGACTCAAAAGCTGAAGCTGACTTCTACCAGTTACTTATCCACTAAAGAAAATACATGGGCTTCACAACACAACTACAGAAGAGGATATGGAGATTACTAAAGATTGCTCATCTTTAAGTATGATGACAACTGTTCAGAGTCAGTCACTCTTATTTTGGACACACCTGATGAAAAGTCATTGCAATGATAACTATATCTGCCTAAATCAGTAAGTACATATAGCTACTTCCATCTTATGTAACAGTTTATCCGATGAAGGGCACAGAAATTTTCACTATCAATAGGTGATTGACTGTAGATATTTGTATTCCAGTTCCATGAATTGGAATAGAGATTTTGTCAAGCACAATTGAATGATGCCTGCCAAACATGCAATTGAAATGTATAAGCAACTTTTTTAAAGAGAAAAGCGGATTGCTGAAAACCAAGCAGGTCTATAACTTTAACTTTGCAGCAAGCATTATATCAAGTGGTCTCCACTCAATATTTCCACTGTATTTCTTCTGTATAACCTATTTTTCACTGATGATAAAAATCAGAAAAATATTGTAAGGCAGCACAAAATAGATTTTCTGTTCCTCAGGCCATTTTCTGTAAAATTACATGTGGGTGGGTGGGCATTTTTTATTTTATTTTTTATTTTTTGTAATTATTTCTTTGACATCAAAAGTTCATTTTCTTGGTTTGCTTTATGTTTTAGGCCTCATAATCCACAAACTAACATAGGTGGTGGAGTATTTTGTCCTATGAGTGCAAGAAGGCTTTGCAATGCTTTGCAAAGCATTGTTGCACTCAAGGGACAACTTTATCAATTTTATCAACTTGGGTAAAATATTTTTTGTTGTTGTAAGTTTGCATTGATAATAAAAAGAGACCATGCGTCAGCCAAAAGGACCATGCAGGAGGGCCTGAGAAACAGATTTGTAACTTTTTCAAGCCTAACGTGACATACTTAGTTTAAACATATTTTATTGTCATTAGATTGAAAACTGACAAAAGGGTTGGAACACAAGTTATTAAACTTATATAAGTTCCTCTCCTAAAACATTCAATGGCAGCTAACAAAAATATGCGAGAACAAACCAAACAAAAAAAAAACAAAAGAAAAAAACATTTTATATCTACAATACAACAAACATGCTTCAAACCAATTCATAGTAGCTGGAGAGAAGTGAAAGACACGACATGCAGGTATGGGGTAAGATGGTATAAAGCAAAAGAAAGCAGAGGATAGTTGAGTGTTGTCTCCTTATCGTACGGATGCGGTCATCGCAAGTCATCATCGAGCCTTAACTTGATGTTGGAGAGAAGGCACACCAAAAAGGGGTATGGTTGAGAGTTAACTAAAACGATTACTACCTGAAATAAAGGACCGTACTAACATAAAAATCAGATTGTTTTCATTTTGTGATAAATTAGGTTTTCCGAAAAGAAAATCGTCTGTGGAGGTAATGTTAAATTGAGAAAGTCGTCTAAAGAGGATTTCACGCTGGACTACATAGTGAGGACATTCGAAGAAGTAATGAAAACTGTTTTCAGTACATGTCCACAACTACACCTGGACGTATCAGATATATAATTTGCATATTTATCACTGTTCAGTTTGCTACAACCATTCCTTAACCTACAATGTAGAATGTTCAGTTTCCTTGTTCCGGAGGAGAAATAAAGCGGAGGTTTCATGACAGGATTTAATTTTAATAGCTTAATTTTAGTTTTAAAACTCATTTACAGTTTCAGCTGATGACACATATTGAGGTAAACTGTTCCAAGCCACTACCATGGATGGCAAGAAGGATCTTTTAAAATGTTCGTTTCGGGATTGATACATGGTAAAATGATCTGCATTGCATAGGCTGTAGGTTCCTCGGTCCCCAACACGCGGAGGTAATAAGTTAACTAAATAATCAGGGACTTTTTGATTTACTATTTTATACATTGTGCAGTGTTTGTGTATTTCACGACGCTGTGCTAGACTACACCAGCCTAACTCCAAAAGAATATTCTCTGTAGAGGTTGATCTTGTCAGACCTGTGACAATGCGTCCTGCTTCCACATGTAATCTATCGAGTCGTTTGAGAAGGTAATTAGGCGCACAGTCCCAAACAACATCCCCATAGTCCATAAGAGGTAATATGTATGATAGGTACAACTTTTCCAAGGTTTTACAAGAAAGTTTTAATTTATGTTTCCTTAACTGTGATAATCTGGGTGCAACTTTTTTACAAATTTCGTTAATTTGAACATCCATTTTAAATTGCTTTGGATAAATATTCCTAAATGTTTGTGAGAATTACATGGGCGAATACTAGTATTATTAAAAGTAATATATGGAAGGTCGGGATTTGGTATGTACGAGAAGAATATTACCTTCGTTTTATGGGGGTTAAATGAGACTAGCCATTGTTTGGCCCATATATTTATTTTCTCCATGTTGTAGTTCAAAGTATTTACCAGAGTTTCTATTTCATTTCTACAGGAGGTCATGCATGTATCATCAGCATACATCCACGCTAATGAATCGAGGACATTGGCCAGGTCACATTGATGTAGACTAAGAAGAGAAATGAGCCCAACACTGATCCTTGTGGCACACCCGCTATTACTGTTTTGTACTGAGAGACAGCATTGTTAATCAACACTCTTTGTTGACGACCTTGTAGGTAGTTTTCAATCCACAAGATCGTTTTTTCGACCACCCCATATTCTTTAAGTTTAAAGATCAGTCCCTGATGCCAAACTCTTTCAAATGCTTTCGAAATATCGCAAAATATCGAACAGGTCTGAAGTCTGTTATCCAGAGAATCGCACAGAGAATGAAAAAGTTCTGTTAGATGATATGTTGTGCTATGGCCAGGAATGAAACCAGACTGATATTGATAGAGGGGATTATTTTCTTGGAAGTAAGAAAAGATACATTTTAGGGCAACTTTTTCCAGTACTTTACCAATACATGGCAAGAGTGAAATCGGTCTATAGTTACATTTATCTGCTGGGTCATCCTTTTTATACACAGGTATAACAGTTGCTTTCTTCCAACTATCAGGGAACTTGAAGGAACTGAATGAAAGCTGGAATAGTAAATACAGGGGAGCGGAGATACTTAGCACTGTACCTTTTAACATTCTCACGCTGATGTTATCATGACCATGTGCTTTGTTAGCTTTCAAAGAGTTAATAGCCAAGACAATGTTTTTGACATCGAAGGCAATTTCATTCACTTTAAGACTACATTGAGCAGCGAATTTCAGAAGTTTGTGATCTGTGTCTTCAATATCTCCGTTCTTTATAAAGGTATCGTTTAATAAGTTTGCCTTTTCTTCGTCTGTTATCGCTACATTACTGGGTGTACTTTTATCACATTTGTATAGGGGTGGAATCCCAGATGATTTTCTCCTATTGAGCAATTCCTTAATAACATGCCAGAAATTCTTTGATTATGTTTCAGTCAATAATAAATTTTCAAGGCTGGATTCATACTGGTGTTTGGCATATTTTTTCATATTATTTACTGAATTTCGTATTGATTTATATTTATTCCAATCTTCCTGTATGAAGGACCTCATGGCCTTTTTCCTACATCTGTCTCGCTGACATATTTTACATCGCAATTCTGATGAAAACCTGTGCTTATCTTTCGGGCGGATAACAACTGTAGAGTTTGGGATACATCTATCTATTATATCCAAGAATGAGTAAAATTTTCAGTGGTAACTTTGATGTCTTGAGTATTTTGAATTAAATCACCCCAATTCACCTGGGTAATAAGATCATTCACAATTCCTTAATAACGTGCCAGAAATTCTTTGATTATGTTTCAGTCAATAATAAATTTTCAAGGCTGGATTCATACTGGTGTTTGGCATATTTTTTCATATTTTTTACTGAATTTCGTATTGATTTGTATTTATTCCAATCTTCCTGTATCAAGGACCTCATGGCCTTTTTCCTACATCTGTCTCGCTGACGTATTTTACATTGCAATTCTGATGAAAACCTGTGCTTATCTTTTGGGCGGATAACAACTGTAGATTTTGGGATACATCTATCTATTATATCCAAGAATGAGTAAAATTTTCAGTGGCAACTTTGATGTCTTGAGTATTTTGAACTAAATCACCTCAATTCACCTGGGTAAAAAGATCATTCACAAGATCGAAATCTGCATTTTTATAATTCCTAACAACTCTAGTATAGGGTGTATTTAACGGATAATCAAATTTAATGCATAAGTAGACAGCGAGGTGATCGTAAACCTCAAGATCGAGGGTATCACATTCCATTATGTCGATTTGATCACTGACCAATATTGGATCAAGAAGAGTGCTGCTACTAGCAGTAACTCATGTGGGTTTATCTATATAATTTTTAAGATTATAATGAGTTATAATTTCATATAATTTTCCTGTGGTCTGAAGAAGGTCCGAATTAAAATCTCCGATGAGAATTAGGGACTGGTTGATGTCTAGTGCTTTTTCAGTGAAAATGTCTAGGAGGTCCCAATAATTCGAAGGCGTATACTGTTCTGATCTGTACGAGACCCCCAGAAGAAACGTTTTTAACTTGGAATTTACGTCAAAACACATTATAGAGCCATGAAATTCCAGGTCCTGTCTATGGATATACGATAAACCTTGATCGAAGTAGACGGCAATTCCGCCTCCACTATGGTCCCTATATTTTCTAACAGGATCTGAGAAACCCGGAATACGAATATTACTAGAACAGAAATTCCCATCCAAATGTGTCTCTGTAAAACATATGATATTGAATTCTTGTATTATTTCTGAAATCTCTGAATGTTTGTATCTAATACTACGGATATTTTGGTGGAAAATAGTCAACAAATGAGGAGGTTTGCCAGTTCCATTATCTAGGTCTGGGTTCGATTCGATGTCTCCGGCTTAGGAGCAGCAGGGCCATGCATAAAATTAGAGGTACAACCATATGACACGAGATATTGAAAAGAGGATGTCTTGAAGCAGTAAGCCTTCTCGATATACATTTTAGACCGCTGTTAAAGATGCCTATGGTGGCTCTATACTGTTGTATTGATATACACATAGAATTTTAAGGAACTGGAATATAGGGTATGTTTTTGGGAAGGCATCCTCAGCGTCATAGATACCATCCATACTACTTTAAGACAGACCAGGAATAACAGGCCACGTGGGACGCATACGTACCTCAGAACACACTTGTTTTCAAGATGAAATCCACTCATTACCTCTAGAATTTGCATGTGAGAGAAGGAATTATTTGGAAGTAGAAACAGAAATGAAATAAAGAAAAGGAATGAATTTACTTTGTATAAATGATGTGAAAATTGTATCTTTAAGGTTTGTTTCATCATTACAGTTATTTAAAAAGAAAAAAAAATGCATAGTCGAATGCGACATTATGTTTTAAAATTTATGTTCTTGTGAAAGAATCCAGTAGTTACATAAGTGTAGCTAGAAAGTAGAGCAAGACTGATCATAGCCGAGCACTGCTCGACGAGAACTCCAAATTATGAAAAATGTGTAAAAATAGAAAAATAGATAGCCGTTCATGGCAGCACATATGTATGCCTATAATCAGTCTCAAATGGATAGCGGTGATTACTCAACAAATTTACCTGAAATAAACTCAGAAGTAAAGAACGTGCTCTTCTGTCCCTGCAATGCTATGTTTCAATTCCTAATTGAATTTGAACCCCTCACTGGACATTTCTTTTCTGCATTTCAGTATCTTCCAAAATTAGTAGATCCAGAAGACTTTACGTTATTTAAATTGATGCTTATCCATTGGTAATTTGCCATTTTATAATTTATAGAAGACTCTCCCATAAAATGTAACAAGGCAAATCCTCACAGATTAACTACTTTTGCTTCAAAGATAATATGAAGAGCATCGAAAGGATATGAAGGCTTTGATTTGTACCCACAATGTGGTTAAATTGGGGCGTATTTTATTTTCAAGATAAAATAAATTTAAATTTGAACATTATGAATTTATTTGTATAATTATGCATTTTCTACATTTCTGTGTGTGACCCCCCTCACCCCCCCCCCCCCCCCCCCCCCCCCCCCCCACTGCCATCAGCTCATCAATGCAAACCATGCAATAAACTAATTCCTAATTGAATTTGAACCCCCTCACTGGACATTTCTTTTCCGCATTTCAGTATCTTCCAAAATTAGTAGACCCAGAAGACTTTAAGTTATTTAAATTGATGCATATTCATTAGTAAGTTGCCATTTTATAATTCATAGAAGACTCTCCCATAAAATGTAACGAGGCAAATCCTCATAGATTAACTACTTTTGCTTCAAAGCTAATATGAAGATATACAATATATATATCCATATCTGTAATACTTCCGACTATCTTAATCATGACTGGAATATCTATATTTATATACATATATAATACTGGGTAAAGGTCGGGGGGGGGGGGGGGGGGGCAATTGTGATGTTGCAAGTACAAACATTATGTGGTTTATAATAACAGGTTGAAAAGTCGAAGAATACTCATTCTGATGCATCTGGCTTTGGCATAAGCTCACACAACTTCGTTCGTGAGATACAAATGAGATAGAAACCCACCATCCAAGTCAATAGGAATAACGATTACTCCAACGCACCAACACAGGCTTCACTTATTAACTTAATGTGCAGGATATAGTATATACAAATATAAATAGTAGGCATAAACATGTATACATATACATATACACACACACATATATATACATATATAACCTCGTCAACCCGCCGCCATGCTCGGAAGCCCACATCCCCCAAAGCGGCCATCACCCTTGACCAACATCCACTCTGCCATGCTAAGCGCCGCACCAATGTGCACCGTGCCATGGGAATGCAAAATGCGGCGCCACGCCAATCCCAACTATGACATACTTCTGTTGCAAATGCTTCTCCAACCACATTCAAACAGTTGGTCAAATAAGATGACACTATCAGCTAATCCCACCAGACCAACTCCAGCCCCTATAATGCTACCCAGCCTGCAGGGACCATCAGACCCACCCAACCCAAATAATGCCTCCCAACCCAAAGGGCATTCCAGCCCAACCAAGCCCATTTAATAATGCCTCCAATCCCTTGAAGCCCACTAGACTCACCCCAGCACCTATAACACCTGCCAGCCTATGTTCAGCAAAATCTCAAGCAGAAAAAGAGCCACCAATTTACTTTGTTTAGTATACATGTGGTAAAGTGAAAGACACTAAGGCTGGCTTGTTCTCAGCTATATGAAGCTATGTGGCATGAGCTGTTAGGGGCAGTACTGTAAAATATAACTTGCAGTTTTACACCAGTGACCAGGAAATGTTTCTTATTCAAAATGTTGTAGAGGAGTCTGGCTCCTTGCTGGAGATGTGGGTACCCGGTAGTAAACAATAAACAATGACAGGATATGTGGGGTGACTTCAGGTCTGAATTTAAGCTACCTGTCAATAACAGTGGGTTGAGATGACAAACGAATCCAAGGCCAAGTTTGAAGTTGATGGTGCCATAGCAGACTTCACCATATGGAGAGTTGAGGGGAAAACCCATTTGGTATTGGCGATATCCAGATCACAGATTGAATTGAAACTGGGGCTGTCCACATGGATGGCAACTCCACATACAACTTCCTAAGGGTGAGAGCATCATGAAGATTAAGTTCCAATGTGGGTGGGACATAGGGGAATGGGTAGTCAAGGTCAGGATTAATACTGTAAACACATGAAGAAGAAAAGGTCAAAGTTTTGTTGAATTTACTCAAAGATATCAAGTCTGGTGCCCTGGTGGAAATCAACAGCCTGTACTACAAATGTGCCTACTCCATCTCCGCTGTGGTCTATCCTCTCAAAGAGACAGAACCAGCAGACACAACACCACTTAACTGTTTTTGCTTACTTACATTCTGTACAACATATGGACCTAGCAGTAAATTATTCTAAGTCAAAAGAGGGCATAACTATGGCAAAAATAGTTCACCCTGGAACCATAAACATAGGTGCACAGGTTCCCATGGAGGTGAATATGCATAATAAGTTTTGATGGGGTTGGCCTATAACAGAGAAAATCTCCAGACAAAATTTAGACCTAGCAGCAAAGTATTCTTCATTGAAAAGGGGCATAACTGTAATGAATTTATTTATTTATTTATTGATGTTTAAGGTCACATATTTATGCACAATGGCTAATCATGACCGTGACAGTTTTATGGGTGGAGGAAGCCGGAGTACCCGGAGAGAACCACCGAGCAAAGACGAGCAGCTGCCAGCTCCCCAACATCATAACTCCGCACTGCAGCACAGGCAGGGTTAGAGTGGTTGAAGACATGCGTACCATCGACATGCAGTACGCCTTAGTACACGGCGTCATCGTGCCCCCACGCGAGCAATGGAGATGAAGTGTCTTGCCCAAGGACACAACGCGGTTGCCGCAGGTGGGATTCGAACCGAGGACATCTCGGCTTGCAGCCTGCACCTCTACCAACTAAGCCACCGCGCTCCCCAACTGTAATGAAAATAGTCCAACCAAAACTATGATCGTAAGCGCATAGCTTCCCATGGTGGTGAACATGCATACCAAGTTTCAAAGGGATCAGCCAATAAACATCAGAGAAAATCTCTGGACAAACTTATGTCAATGGATGAACAAACGGTCAAACAGACAGATGGACAGACAGATGGATGGATGGATGGATGGATGGATGGATGGATGGATGGATGGATGGATGGATGGATTGGATGGATTGGATGGATGGATGGATGGATGGATGGATGGATGGATGGATGGAGAGAGGAATGGACATGATGATTCCAGTATAACCAACCCCCACAACTTGTTGTGGGGGGGGGGGGTGTAAAAACTATCTTCCTGTAGCAAATTTGGCCACAGATGATCATTGAGTGGGGCATGTCTATGATATGCAGTATTGGATCCTAAGAGAACAATAGATTGTTGAGATATGTAGCAGTCAACCTCGATGTTGAGTTGGGCATCCATGATTACATGCAAATAGATTCTCAATGTGCCAACCTTTTCAGTGGTCTCAGAATGAATGATTGTTCATACTTTACTTCATGTCTATGTTGCGGTTATAATATAGATGTAGACAGTGACCTTTGACACCAATAAATAAATCTTGTCTAACAGACCTCAGTTTTTGCTTTAGAAAATTATAAATTCAAAGTAATTTGTATATTTTTTACACTTACCAATGGCCCAGACTAACTCAAAAATTAATCCAGGGCCAAACACAAATTTTGCCCCATAATCCCCAAAATTTGCATGCAATACCGAAAATTCAATGTCCTATCTGGTCCTCCATACTTTTATGATCTGTGAATGCGCAGTATCCAGGAAGACACCGAAATTGGCACCAACCAGCATTCTTTCTATAATTGCCTGTTGAATGTTGTAAACAGCGGGGGTGGTATGAGTGCCCACTCATGGGAGGGTCATACCTGTCTGGGCCATTGATAAGTATAAAAAATATACAAATTACTTTGAATTTATAATATTTTTATACAACAACCAATGGCCCAGACTAGCTAAATCGTAAAAAGGCTGGGGGGGGGGGGGGGGGCCTAAGACATAAAGGAAAATCCAATTACTCAATCACTTCATTAAAGGATATCTCCTACAGGAGAATAGGCTAGAAAGGAATTATATATGTCTTTCTCCTTTACGCGAAACGAGAAAGACATACCACCAACAATGTAATTGAGTATTACATAATATATAATTCTCCATTTAATGCCAGCATAACCCATTATGCTAATTCGGTGAAGGGAAGCCAATATATAAAGATAGTCCAGAGAATGAGACTCTTTATACTCATTTAAAAGTGTCTGAGGATTGTATATTAACACCCATTTGACACGTGTCATATGCAAATGCTTCATAGTGAGCTACACTTTAAAAATAATACTTAAATGAGACACAGTATTTGCTTCACACAAAGCTACACATTAAAACCATCCCAGCACTGACTCGGGACCACGGGAGGCGGTCTTCCCTTGCTTTTCACTATAAGGCCAGATGATAATGAGGAAAAAAAAACATCCTCCCTTCCCCTTGTTCTGAGGTACGAGACTGCAGAATGAAGAGGATATCGGAACAGCATCACTGCAGGACCGGGCTGCTTAAATAACTATAGATGTAACCCTTAATGGACGACATTCTGAGCAACAGAAGGAGGACCTAAACATCTAAGGTCACTGGAGATGGACTTTTAAATTTCTCAGGTAAAACTTGGTAAATTTAGAGGGCTGTGTGTCCAGTATGCAGCCTTCATGAGATCAGTAATGGCTATACTGTTAGAATAAGACCTGGAAGTTGACAGCGCTCTAACTTCTGAAGATAGATTTTCATAGGCGATGCAAATTGCCAACTGAATCCATCTAGCAATTGAATGCACAGAAATATCTTTTCTGCTGGAATTAATGAAAGAAAGAAACCTTTTCTAATAAAATCTGATCGACGTTTATATATGCGCCTAGCCTGACTGGACACAGCAGAGATCTATGGTTGTCCAGGGATGGCAGAGCCTTTATGGTAATAGGCTCAGGCCGTTTATCTGGAGTCTGATTCTTAGCCAAAAATCCCACTTCTGTAGTTAGATTAATAGTATTACCCACACTACGGTAATGAGATTCATAAACTGATAAAGCATGAAGTTCACTAACTCTTCTAGCAGATGCAAAGGCAAAGAGATATGCGGTTTTATAGGTCAAGAATTTGAACTCTGCAACGTCCAACGGCTCAAACGGATCTTCTTAAGCTTCAATAGAACCCAAGTCAAATTTTACTTAGGAATTAATCTGAGGGTTCCAGGTCTATTAATAGAAAAATATCTAACCAGCTTGGACAGCAAAGCATTAGATCCAATTGTCAAGTTATCATGGTGAGCATAACTGTTTGATAACATAGACCTATAGCCCTTAATGGTGACGGGCTGCAGTTTGAGATCATCAAACAGGTAGACCAGAAAGTTGGCAATATCTGGTATGGATGGATCATAGACGTCTATCGATTGATCCTTACACCAATGGAAGAAAACCTTCCACTTCCGCTACATAGTTCAATGAAGAGGAGGACCTCCTGCAGTTAGAAATTGCACCATTGCTTCGCCTGTAAACAGCTTGCTATGCAAGAAGGACAGCAGAAGTATGTAAAGGTTGAGACCTTCCGGGTTGTGATGCAGTGTGCATGACTTCCCCTGATAAAGAAGGTCCTCTCATGGAGAAAGCTTCCGGGGAACATCCCATAACAGACACCTGAGAAGATTGATCCACAGTTTCTGTGATGACAGAGGTGCTACTAGAGGAATTTTGCAATTTTGAGATTGTTTGATCTTTAACAGAATCTGCTGAATCAATGGAGTTGGTGGATACGCATATCCTATCATTCCATCCCATGAGATTGACAGAGCTTCTAATGTGTATGCTCGATAGTCTGGGCATGGTGACACGAACATCAGTAACTGATTGTTCAGGTGCGTCGCGAACAGATCTATCATGGGGCGATCCCCACTTGTAGCAAATCTGCCTGAATACTTGATTGTTAAGCGTCCACTCCGATGGCAACAGGCGACCTTTCCGAGATGATGAGCCTGCTATTATGTTCCGACGACCCAGTATATGATGGACAGAAAGATGAACATGATGATTCAGTACATATAAAAGAATCTTCGCTGTTAGTTCATATTACAGAATCGAATGATTGCCACCCTGGTTCCTGATATACGCTATGACTGTCGAGTTATCCGACAATAACTGAACATGAGCATCCGCTAGAATGTGAATCCAATGTTGTGGCGCTAACCATATTCATATCATCTTTTTGATGTTTATGTGCTTCTCTAGGAACCAAGGGTCCCGAAGACCCTGACACTTCAAGTCTGCGGGGCTTAGGGTCACGCTCCAACCCATTTGACTCGCATCCATCATAATCGTGAAAGCTGGATCTGGCAGTTGCAGCAGGAATCCCTGAGTTAACCACTGAAAATCTGCCCAAATCTGAACCTTTTGTTTTACCAGGTCCATTAAAACAATACTGGTCTCGAGCAAATGCATCTTCACACTCCAGTTCTGAGTAAAGAATATCTGGAAGGGGATGTGTGTGCAGTCGACCCATTGGAATAAGATCCGCAGCTGCTCTGCACAGACCCAACAGTCGCATGAATTTCCTCGCTGTTAATGCATCTGAGTGTAGACAGAAGTGAGCATAACAACTGGGTAACAGCAGACAAACCTCGAAGCTCATTCCCAAGTGAATAAATGACTTGGAATGAGCTGGATCTGACTTTTTCTCATTTACGATGAAACCGAGACATCCGAGTAATAGAAGCAGACTCTGATCATCGTTCTGAAGAATAATTCTGCTGCCATATCTCTGAAGAATGTCGTCCAAGTAAGCCAACATTACCACAGACAAATAAGCTCGGAAGACATTACCGAGTTCATTATTCAAGTGAATGCCCAGGGAGCCAGGTTCAGACCGAAGCACATCACTCAGAACTGATACACTTTCCCTTGTACTGCAAACCACAGGTACTTTCTGAATGCCGGATGAACCAGGACATGAAAGTATGCATCCTTTAAATCTATGCTTGCTGCATAGTCGTTCACTTGCTCACCCTTACTGACCAAATGGTCTTATAGAATTTCGGAGCCATGATAATCTTGTTTACCCAGCTCAAGTCTATTACTGGTAGGAACGAGCCATTTGGTTTCAGTACGAGGAACAGGTGACTGTAGAAACCTTGAGAATTTTGATTCTCGACAACATCTATTGCTTCCTTGTATAAGAGAGCATGTACCTCCACTAGGAGAGACTCTCTTTTGCAAGGATTTGACGGAAGATTTGTCCAACGCGAACATCTTGTTAGTGGGAGTTTTGCTCAGAATGTTAGCCGTACTGGGTTGATGAGATGCCAACTTTAGAAGCAGAGCATTAGATGCTTTCTTAGTAGCTTGGTCATAGACTAATGAAAGCTTGTTGTCAAAGATAGCATTTCCAGAGACCGGAGCAACTCGGAGAGAGTTTTTCACCTTGTCATCTATCAAAGATAACGACGCAAGTGCACCATCACGTCTGATTAACTCCAAATTACCCACTGTTAAGGCGGAGTTATACATGGTATACATAATTGCCCTGGAAAAAACTCTTAGAGAGGTACGGACATCCTCAAATTCCTTTCCATTGAGATGTTATGCCACAGATCTTGTATTTTGATCTGCATAAGACATAAAGTCCAAATTCGCTCTATTAGAAGAAAATGCCATCTCAATTGTGTCTGAGTGAATTGTTAATGAACCAGGCAAGGATACATCTAGATCCTTGGCCTGCTTATCCAAATGAAGAGGAACTCTTCCCCGGCCGTTTTAAATGAACATGGTCCAAGAAGCGGTATGTTTATGTAAGCTGATGTTAAGAAACCACCTTTCTTCTTCCCACTGGAGATTAAATACAGCATCGTCTCAATGGTTGAAGGCCTGCAACATCTGCCTAGACTGAACCAGAAAAGAAAAGGCCTCCTCCTTTGTCCAGAAAGTGGTTTCTTCCTTGTTGTCGCAGCATTCTGATTCGCCGGAACAAGTTCAGGGTAGTATTGATGAAATAATAAAATCCATCGCAAACATGTTTTGTTCCGCAAAGGAAGGGTAATCTTCTTCCAAATCCCATTCACCATCAAAGAGAAACAGTTGTGAATCTTGGTCCCTTGCGTCTGAATGAACAGATGACTGGACCGTCCCAGCACCATCCGACAGCTCAGGTTCTGAGACTGCACGAGGCTGCTCATGCACTTGCTGGGATGCTGCAATCAGCTGCGCAATCTGCAACAGCAAGACGGTCACAGAGGGTCTGAGGAGCAGCGGTCTTCTGTTTCTTCGTCGTTTGCCACTCCTGAGATGGTGTGTCAGAGATGGCTCTTTTTTCCGAACATCCCGATGAATGAGGTCTCATCTCCTTAGCTACTGGATGGTCCGACTTCGCAGACGACGAGTGGTCCATTCTTGGTGATGCAAGCTGGATATCCGAAGTCAGGTAGCTAGGGTGCAGTCGTGTGTGCTTAGTAGATGACGTGGAAGAAGCCGTAACTGTAGCTGAGGCCGGCTGCGATCTGTATGGAGCATCCCGGACGGAAGGTGTGGACATATGCTCCAACTCATGCAAGTTTTCTATCACAACATCTGACACCCATGTCCAACATTTGTCATCCCAGCTAACACATGTAGGACAAGAATTAGTGGGAGTACATCGACTACAAGCAAGAAAATTTGAGGTAGATTTCCTCGCCTTGCATTTTGAGCAAAAAGCTTTCATAATTAATCAAACAAAGTCGACAGTACTCCCACCAACTCCACAATAAATATATGATAAAGATACATAATAAACAAAATTCAAAATACAAATCAAAAAATTAATTTCAAAAAATCTTTCGAAAAAATTTTGACAGAAGCCCAAGTTCCCAAAGGGGACAGATGAGCCCAAGGGTATCCCAATAGAGCCTAAGTGTGGACAAAATTCAAAAAATAATTGCTACACTACCGAAATAATATAATATGTATCTTACAACAATCCTACAGTAAAATAAATAGGAACTACATATATTTATAAGACGTTGCTAATGTAAACAACGTCACATAAAAAAAAAATGGAAACAAGACCATGATCAATTTCAGTGAAGGGTCAAAACACATTGAACGTGGTTAATTCAAGGTCAGTTGGGACGAGATAGCAGGTGAAATCCCAGTTGTGGTCAGGCAGATGGAGACCTACGGCAAGCAGTTTCTTTTACCTTGGTGACCCAAACAATTGGCGCCTTGAGCAGGGGCACTTCAAATCAGGCAAGAAAGTGATAGGGAGGTGGAAGTATCTGATTCGAAGAGGAACTGGCCTTGCCCTTCCCATCACCATCACTCTCATGCACATCTCTCTCACTCTCTTCTCTCTCTCTATGTCTAGGATTCCACGGGGAAGTAGGGAAGTGTGCATGTATCATTGAGCATAAGGCCTACAATCTGGGCACATATGATACAAACAGTTAACATGTGAGGAGTAGCTTTCTATGCATTTATTAGCAAACTGTTTCTTGAAGATGTGCCTGGAGGATAGGACCCATGAGTTAGTATCAATTTTATTCCAGATCTTTGGGAAACTTTTTTTTTGGCAGGTTAGCAGAGAATTGGGTTCTAGCTTTTTTCGACTGTATCATGCCAACTTGTCTTGTTCGACTTCAAGCTGAAGAATGTATACTGAAAAATGTTTTGAAAGAATTAGGTAAATTATCATTCTTCCAATCATGCATAAATAGGGAAACGTTCAATTTATAGAGGTTGTTAAATTTCAAGATGTTATTGGCCTTGAATAAGGGATCAGTGTGGCTATTAAACTTCTTACAACTAATTACTTGCCTAGCACGTTTTTGCAGAGAATTTATTTTACTGTTCGATGACCCATGACCCCAGATTTGGAATGCATATAGCAAGTGACTATGAACTAACGTATAATACAATAATTTCCTGGGAAGTACATTTTTAACTTTGTTTGGACAATAAATTGTGCTAGATATCTTAGAGCATGTTGTGGAAGTGTTGTACTTAAAGTTGAGATTTTTGTCAAGGTATACTCCTAAGAACTTAACCACTTTATCTTGTTGGGAGTTACCTACGGGTGAGAGTTTGGTATCATTAAGAAAGATGTTTAGCAAATCAGGTTTGGTGCGAACTGTTTGGTGGGTGTAGCATGATGTATTTACACTTACTGGCGTTTATCTGGAGCTTTTTACAACAGCACCAGTCGAATATTTTATTCAGCTCAGTATTCACTTTAGTCTCCAGAGAATTCAGGCCATGTCCAGCTGTAAATGGGGTTGTGGCATCGGCAAAGGACAGTAGGTTAAGCACAGTGGAGTATCTCATATCATTGATGTAAAGTAAGAGGAGAATATAGGTACCAACACCCCTGGGGGACCTCGCAAGTTACATGTCGTTGGTTTGGTGATTGGTTCTAGTTATACTCCACATATTGTTCTCTGTCTGATAAATAACTTTGGAACCAAATTTTACTTATCCCTCTTATTCCGTAAAATTCCACTTTGCTAAGTAATATTTCATGGCTGATCGAATCAAATGCCTTGGGCAAATCTATGAAAATGGCAAGAGTAGAGTCTTTTGTTGGCTTGTCATTACATTCAGCAACATACTGCAAAAGGTGCATGATGGGATGGAAAGTGGGGAGTTCTTTGAGAAAGCCGTCCTGATGTTCGTACAGTATATTAAAATCATTCAGAAAATTAGAGTCTCTGGTTCATTATTTTCTCCAGAATTCTGAAAAAGGCTGGTAATAAGCTAATCGGTCTGTAGTTACCTAGCTCGCAGGAATTATTACCCCCTTTAAAGATTGGTATTACCTTTGCTATTTTCATTTTATCGGGGACTTTGCCTTAGATAAATGATTGACTGAAGATATGAACCAAGGGTTTAGCGACCTCAGAAATTGTCCCTTTCATAAAGCTGGTGGATAAATTGAAAGCATCGGTACTCACTTTCCCTTTCAGTTTTTTGGCTGTCAATATAATTTCTTGCTCGTTAGTTGGAGTTATAAAAAGAGAGTCAGGGTAATTTCCATTCATAAAATCACCAAAGTTGTTAATAGATGTCGGCACGTGATCATTAATAGTCTGACCAATTTCTGCAAAGTAATCATTAAAACTGGAGGCAGTTTTATCAGGGTCAGTTATTTGAACATTATTATGAGATATACTGGGTGGGAGAGTCGCCTCGGATTTTGATTTGTTGATTATACTACAAAGTATTTGCCATGTTTTATTAGAGTCATGTTTGTTGATTTCTATAATATCCTTATAGTATGCCGCCTTACATCGTCTCTTTACTTGATTAAAAATTACGGAGAACATTTTATAATTATTTATATTAACTTCCGTGGGTTTTCTCAGTTTCAGCAGGTACAGTTTATTTTTAGTTAGGGGGGACTGTAACAGACGTGATGTCATCCACGGCTTACATTTTATGAACTTATTAGGTAAATTCACGCTTCTCGGTTGATATGCAGATTTGAATGTGTCAAGGTAAATATCCATAAATGCATTGTATGCTGCATTGGCACATATAGAGCTATAGACTGGATCAAAGGTTGTGTTATGTAGCATATTATTGAATAGATCCATATTTTCTCTCTTGAATGATCTTTTGAGTGAGGGTAATGTATTGTTAGGCTCACTATCACTTTCCTGTATATAGAATGTGGCAAAGTGATCTAAGATATCAGTAATTATTATTCCCGCGTGATAGTTAGCTGAGACATTATTGGAATAGATATGGTTGATTAGAGTTGCCAAATGCTCAGTTATTCTCGTGGGTTTTGTTATGACTGGCATGAACCCATCACTAAACATATTATCTATAATTGAATTAGTTTTACTGTGGTAGTTAAAATTGAGCATGTCGATATTAAAGGAAAAGGAAAGCCTTGCTGCACTCCGCATTGATTTTAGTGAGAATATCATTTACAGAAGAGACAAACACATTGAAATCTGCCAAAGGTGTGGAGTTTGGACTATATATGCATCCAACAATATATGAATTTTTGCGTCCTGGGTTGATCTCCACGAAAATATTTTCAATGACATGTGGAATGAAGATCGCTAGGTCGGGTCTCAATCTGAAAGAAACATTCTCAGAAACAAAAATCCTACACCTCCTCTGTTGTCATCCTGACTTGGGCGAGTCTTGTGGACAAATGGGTGGTAGCCATTGATTTTATAATTGAGGTGTTTGTGTAGTTTGAAAATTTCAGTGAGGCCAGTCATGTCAAACATGTTCTCACTTTGCTGAATGTCACAAAGGAAGTTGGTGAATGAGTCCCAGTTGGCATTAAGGCTTCTACAGTTTTGGCTTAGAAGGGTTACATTTTTTCCACGCCTCCAGAAATTTTGTTTAAAGTTGGAAAGGGAAAAATAATTGCAGGAATGACCATGAATAGTGAAAGGGGACTGCAAATGATTGAGTGATTATACTTGAATGTGAAATTATATTGGTCATCACTCTGTACCTCGTCCAAAGCTATGTTTTCATTCGCCACAAGTAAGCATCATGTAAAGTAAAAATATGTGAACCATAGACAGTGGTGGAACAGAGGTTAATGAAGTTATGTAGTTAAAACAAGACAAAAACATATAACAAGTAAACAAATTCAGCTTGTGACAGCTTGTCATGAATACAAAAATAAAATATAATCTTTGTACATGTATGTCATTGTGGAACACTATTTAGCAGAGGTGTCTCATATTTCAATGGAGTCCATGGGCATTACTACTGACAAGTGTTAGGCATTTCGGTGAACTCTTGAAGTAGGGATCGGGATTGAAAAAAAAAAAAAAAAATTTCAATTTGCATGACCTGAGGCACTCGCAGTTGGCACCACACAAGGACCAACATCATATTTTTTATCCACCAACCACACCATTAATATTGTTACGTTTGGCATAAATCAAATGTTTTGAGATTGTGACCAGCCTGGATAATTGGAATGCACAGCATCGGATGGATTGTTAAGTAATGTAGAGGGAGGGGGGGGGGGGGGAGGGGGTATGTATCTGGAAGTATCTAGATGGCTCCATTAATGGCCTGTCAAAATTACTCACGCTTTGAACCCCTTTTTTTTTAAAGTGAAATGGTTTATATATATACATTTTTTAAAAAAATCAACAGAGTCAAAACTTGACAAGTCTGTATATATATACAGACGTACTCAAAACAGATTTTATATATTATATATGTATAAATCTGATCGAAATAAGCTTCTGCGATGCTTCTAATGCATCAAATGCTGAGTATTAAATAAGTCGTCACTGTTTGGGTTGAATCAGCTATGGGACATGTACCTCGAAGATAGGCTGAGTATTAAATAATTTCGAAGTCGTCACTGTTGTCATCAAAATTTCAAATAAAACAAGCCAAAAAGTTTGGGAGTTTAACAGGAGGGCTTCAAGGAAGGATTGGGAAGGAACACTTAACAAACAGTGGATAAATCATTAGCAAGAATGATGATGTCAGGCCCATGTCCCAAAACTGGAAAACGTAAAATAATTTTGATAAAAATTATAAAGTTATAGCCCTGAACATTTCCAACCACCGTTGTTCACATCCATCATCCAATTATGTCCTTGGATCCACCAATTTTACTATTGATTTGTGTCTGGCATCTTCTGAGATTTAAAAGCACAGATGTCAGTTTATTGTTACTGACTGGGGGGGGGGGGGGGGGGGGGGGGGGGTGCAAACAAAGAATGACGGTTGGTGCCAATTTCGTTTTGGGGACTGGGGTCAAAATTTGTGTTTGGCCCTGGATTAATTTTTGAGTTAGCACCAGCTAGTCTGGGCCATTGGTTGTTGTATAAAAATATTACAGGGTTTTGAGATGAGAGAGTAATATGAAACAAATTACTTACAAAAAGTTTATCATGACTGTCAATGACTTGATGAAGTATGAACAATTTATTGTTCTCATACTCAAATTTCCAAATTGCTGATTCTATAGACAGAACACGATGCATGTTTGAATCGGTGGGTCTTTTACATGATGAGTTGGAATGGCATAGTCATATTATGTGTGAGCCATAGGCTCAAGTAAAATATGACTATGCCATTCCAACGAGTTATGTAAAACACCCACCATTTCAAACACACATCACTTTCTGCGTTTATTATACATCCCATGCATTAAAATTCAGTTAAATAAACAAATTTCAATTCTGATGTTTAAACCCAAAGGTGAAGAGTCTGTTTGTTTTGCTTGTAGCTGTACTGATGAAATTGATCGATGAAAAATAAAAACAACCTTTTGGGAACCAGTCTAAATTGCATTCGTGAGCATGTTTGTTGAAATCTGTATCGCTGTTTGTCTTTGGCTGTGTTCATTCACACCTAACCATTTGGTGATTATTACTGATAGTAAAAACAGAAGTACGAATTTGGGCAGATTTGCAAAACAGCTGGGAGAAACTTTTTCAAAAGAAGTTCGAAGCATGTCAGGATATCTGAAAATTTACAAAAATAAAGTTGACCGGCTTAGATATATAGGGATATGCAAATCAGGCAGCCAGAGGACTGGGTTAATGCTGTGGTTGGAAATGATTGCTTTTTAATATTATCTCATTTTTGGTCAAATAATTTTTTTGTGAACCAAATTTATTTTGCTTTAGATGTTTTCATTTTCACACTACGTGACAGACGAACAATAATTGTGTAACAAAATTTGGAAACTTTTTGAAGTGTAACTGATGACTTGACGTAAAAGGAACTAGTATGAATGATGCTGGGAAAGAAGTTCTGACTTATACATCACCAGTTGAATACAAAAACATTTATTACATAACGGCGATTCTGTTAAATATAAGGGTTTAAAGTTTAATGGATGTGTAATAAAAAATAATATGAGACAAAGGTAAATTAAAACAGAAGACAAACAAAGAAAAACATATAAAGTCAATTGAATTCTGTAGAAAAATCAACTCACGCTCTTCGCCTTCAGGTACTTCTGGAGCTGGTGGAGGAGGACATTTATTAGTACTACACCTTCTATCCTGTTTTGAAGGTCCATTGCAATAATTGCCATCAAAAGCTGGTCTAGGATTTCTGCAGAGTCTTTCTCGAGTTTGTGTTTCACCTCCACATGTCACTGGACATTCAGACCAATCCTGCCAAATAGCCCACATTCCATGGACTACAAAAAATTATAATACAATGAAATATGATGATGCAGAAATTTCACTCAAGACAGAATCCAGGATAAAAAATTAATTTCCGTCTAACTTGTGAGAAAATGATGTTACATTATTTTTGGAGAATAAACACTGCTTAACAGTATACCTATTACTTTTTTTTATCCCTTGTCAAGGCTCAACACTGACAAAATGCTTTAATACCGTTTATTGTAAAATTAACAGAGATTCCAATATGAGAAAAAACAACATATAGAAAATCTATCAGATGTGTGTGTGGGGGGGGGGGGGGGGGCGGTGGCTCAGTAGGTAGAGGTGCAGGCTGCACGGCAAGAGGTCCTCGGTTTGAATCCCACCTGCGGCAACCGTGTTGTGTCCTTGGGCAAGACACTTCACCCCCATTGCCACATCGATGGTGCACCTGTCTTCAACCAATGCTAACCCTGCTTGTGTGGAGTTAGTATGTTGGGGAGCTGACAGTTGCTCGCCATTGCTCGGTGATTCTCTCTGGGTACTCCAGCTTCCTCCACCCATAAAACTGTCATGGTTATGGTTAGCCATTGTGCAGAAATATGTGACCTTAAACACCAATAAATAAATAAATACTATCAGATGTGTGAATAAACCATGTTTCCAAAATGAACACAACCATTTCATTGATCATGCATTCTCTGCGCAAGCTTTGCAGTATGAAAATGATATTTAATAACATTTTACAATACGTTCTGTGAGGAATTGGTCAAAAACATGTTATCAGTTATCATAACTTGCCTGTGCCAAAAACCTGTAGTGGAACAGATGATCTGAAATCACACTACCACTCTGAAATGAGGAGTTATTTTGAAGAACATTTTAAATAGATCTGGAAAAAAAAGCATACACATTTTTTATCAAATGCTCAGAAATAAACAATTTTTAACATTTATTCCTGGCTGCTATGCAGCTGCCATGACTTGATTTGATGAAAAATTCCATAGCATGGCATCAAGAACTGGTGAAAAGAGGATTTTTGCTATTTATAGTTCTAAATTTTGTTGAGGAGTTCCAGAAACATACCTTCATGAGGTTACTGAGAATTATTATTCTGGGCAGAGTTCTGCCAAAATCTTATTTAAAGCTCTAACTTTTGAATTTTAAGGTTGAACTATATATATAATATAGTGAAGGTTGTTCTAGATTCAAGAGGACCTTGTGTAGCTATAAAACAAGCTTAACCAGTCAAATTAGTTTCTTCATCAGTGGCACCTAAGCTGAAGTTCACTGCTACTTGCACTATTATAAACTCTCCTATTACTACACATTTTACTGGTTATTTGCACAATGACCTAGAATGACCCAGTGGAAAGATAGGGACAAATGGTAAAAGCCCAACGTGTCTTCTGGAATACTTGCACATTTGACCACTCTATTATTATTATTATCTTTCATGATCCATATGGCTCAACAGATGTTTTGGAAATTAAGATGTATTACTCTAAATAACACAAGTATACATTTCGAAGGTAAGTGACAAATTTATAAAATTTGTAGGCATCCATATGGATCAAATATCAGACTTTAACTAGTTGAGTGCTAGAAGCCACTATCATGACTTTATTGAAAAGTGTTGGAGGCCACTTTAGTAGCTTTACACTGGATCCACTTGCTTGATGTTTGCTCAGCAGAAGAAGAAAATATTTTTGTATAAAATTGTTTTGTAGAAATTTATTGGAGAGTGCCTATTGGCACTCTCCAATAAATTAGCACAAAACAATTATTTATGAACAAAATCTTGCTAAACTAAGGCTACTCTTGCTGGTAACTTAGTACCTTTGAAAAAAATATTCATGTTTCAAATCACCTTTGGAATATAATTTAGCACTCAACCATTTAAGTATCTGTTCCAAAATAACAAGGAAAACACATAGAATGAATAGAGAGAAATTAATACTTCCTATTAAAGCCATGAAATCTGTTTATTATAGCCTGATCCATAGCCATATATAACTTTATGTATGAAAGTCATGTTTGGCGTCATATGCAAACCACAAAAAGGATTTTCAATCTTCATAAAAAGGCTGTGCAAATTGTGGAAAACAGAATGCACTCACTGATCAGCTACTGAAAACCTTTCAAATAGTAAAATTCAAAGACTGATTTCCACTGCGAGTTCTTCTGGTCACACATACTGGACAACAGTAACCTATCTGATTGATCATCGAGACCTACAAAATATATACACACCCTCACAGACACAAGACAACAAGGGAACATTCAGGCTCTTAAGTTTAGAACACAGATTTCTGCTAAACTTCCTCTTAACACCTATTAAACCTTATAGAGCCAAGTCAATCACTCTATGGGAAACCTTTCTGGCTCTCAATTTAAGAGGATGCTTGTTGAAGGGTTTCTTCATTCTTATCAGGCGTCTAGTGCATGGAAATTTACAATGGTTTGAAAACTGATACATCCTGACGTTCTTTCCTGTGACCACAAAACCCCGGGCTTCTCACCTGTTTCCATGAAACTAACTAATCACCAACCATTCCACAACATTGATTGACAATATCTTTTGCAATGACCTTAACCCTAAAATATCTGGAATCATTGTTTCAGATGTAAGCAACCATTTTGCCACATTCTGCACTGACATATCTAGCAAAAAACTGTCGGAGACTGCCAAAACTTTAAAAAGATCATTTAACACATAAAATATCAGAACTTTTAAAAACTTGTTGTCTAATTGCAATTTTTTACGTGTCTATAATACGAATGACCCAGATGATGTATATAGTACATTTTTGGATTGCAAAAAAGTGCCTTTGACCAGGCTTTCCCCACTAGGAGATTACTGCAGTCCCTATAAAATTTATAAAACGTGAACTCTGGATGATGAAGGGTTTGTTGAAATCATCAATCAACAAAAATAAACTATATACAAATCAATTGAAACCCCCTTCTACTCAGAATACACAGTGCTATGAAGCTTTCTCGGCTTTATTTAACAGAGTTAAATGTGCCTGCAAAAAAGAATACTACTCTCGCATTCTGGCAGAAAACAAATACAATATTAAAAACTCATGTGAAATTTTAAAAAAGCTATTAATAAATCAAGCTCTACATCACTTGTGCTGACTAGTTTTAATGAAAGTAACAATGAACTGAGTGACCCTAAACAAAAAGCAGGCAGTTTAAATAACTTTATCTCCAGCATTGGATGGAATCTAAGTGAGCAAGTTTCTGAACACTTTGCAGAGTATCTAAATGACAACAAGAAAAGCTTTGCAAAGCGATTCCAAACCCCTACAAACAAATATATTCAAAACCAATCATAATCAGGCCGCATAAAAATTTACATGTTGCTATAAAACATATGCTAAAAACAACTGAAATCCAGTTACCATTGTTAACGTTATGACATAAACAAGCTTAACACAATATATTTTTAACGAAGAGCAATACCTCCCATAATTTTCATGAGATAGTGGTTGTTTTCTAAACTTGATGAAGACATTGTTGCTATGGAGACATATGCTAAAAAGAATTGAAATTCAGTTACTATTATTACAGTTATGCCATAAAGAAGCATCACACAGTATTTTTTAACAGAGGCCAATAACTCCAACACTTTTCATCAGATAACTGTGATCATCAAACTTGAGGTAGATATTGTTCTTGACGAGATACATTCCAAAAAAATTGAAATTGGTTTACTAATGTTCAAGTTATTACATAAACAACCATTGCATGACATTTTTTTAAAAGAGGGTAATAACTCCCATAATGTTCATTGGATATCACTGGGCATCAAGCTTGATGTAGACATTGTTGCTACAGGGACATAAAAAAGAAATGAAATCCAATTACTATTGTTAAAGTTATGCCATAAACAAGAATTACACAATATTTTTTTAAATAAAGGGCAATAACTGCCATAATTTTTGTCAGATATTGGTTGTCATCAAACCAGATATAGGCATTGCTGCTATAAAGAAATGTACACAAAAGAATATTGAAATCTGTTACCTATTGTTCAAGTTATGCCATAAAAAAGTTTTACAGGATATTTTTATATGAAAGGGCCTTATAATTAACTCCCATAATTGTCAAGATATATTGGTGGTCATCAAACTTGAGATAGAAAATGTTGCAATAGAGACATATACCAAAAAGAATTTAAATCCATTAACTATTGTTCAAGTTATGCCATAAACAAAGGATGGATGGATGCACTGACTGATGGACAGACAGATGTACGGATGGATGGATAGATGGATAGATGGACAGATGGATTTTATGTTAGGATTAGGGTTAGTAAGCTGAAAGGGTTAGGGTTTGCTACCGCCTAGAAATTAGACTTAAACAAGAGGCCCCAGGGGGCCTGAGGGCGCTCACCTGACATGGTAGCCTAAATATCAACCCAGAGAATTGATTTCCACAAGTTGCATCTGCTCCTCCTAAGAAAGCTGAAACCAAATATCCAAATATTCTGACCAGTGGATCTAAAAAAAGATTTTTAAAGAATATTCCTCATACTGAACTAAGTCATAATTCGGGCTCCCACAGGAAGCCCATATATGAACCCAGGGACTTGGCTTTAACAAACCTGAATCTCACACCCCTAAGGATTCTGCACACCAAATATCAAAACATTCCGACTGCTGGATCTGAAGAAGAAGATTTTTAAAGAAAATTCCTCATTTTGAACCAAGTTACAATTCGAGCTTCCACAATCAGCCCAAATATGGACCTAGGGACATGGCTTGAACAAACTTGAATCTTACCCCCCTAAGGATGCTGCATAAAAAATATCAAAAGCATTCATCTGCTGGATCTGAAGATTTTTAAATAAAATTCCTCATTTTGAACCAAGTTGTCATTCAGGCTCCCATAGTGAGCCCAAATATGAACCAAGGGACTTGGCTTGAACAAACTTGAATCTCAGCCCCCTAAGGTTGCTCCATGCCAAATATCAAAATATTCCAACTGCTGAATCTGAAGAAGAAGATTTTTAAAGAAAAATTCCTCATATTGACTAAGTTATAATTTGGGCTCCCACAGGGAGCCCAAATATGGACCCATGGACTTGACTTTAACACACTTGAATCCCCCCTCCCCCAAGGATGCTACTCACCACATATCAAACCATTCCGACTGCAGGATCTGAAGAAGAAGATTTTTTAAGAAAATTCCTCATTTCGAACAAAGTTACAATTCAAGCTCCCACATTGAACCCAAATATGGACCTAGGGACATGGCTTGAACAAACTTGAATTTCACCCCCCTAAGGATGCTGCATACCAAATATCACAAGATTCTGCCTGCTGGATCTTGAGAAGAAGATTTTCAAAGAAATTTGCCTGAAATGCACTAAGTTCGAATTTGGGCTTCTATAGTGAGCCCAAATATGAATCCAGGTGGCCGATTTGAACAAACTGGAATCAGATCCACCCCACAATGTTGCATACCAAATATCAAAAGATTCTGCTTACAGGATCTGGAGAAGAAGATTTTTGAAGAAATTTGCCTGAAATGCACTAAGTTCAAATTCGAGCTTCTATAGTGAGCCCAAATATGAATCTAGGGAGCCGATTTGAACAAAATAGAATCAGATCCACCCCACAATGTTGCATACCAAATATCAAAAGATTCTGTCTGCTGGATCTGGAGAAAAAGATTTTTTAAGAAATTTGCCTGAAATGCACTAAGTTCAAATTTGGGCTCCTATACTGAGCCCAAATATAAACCCAAGGGGCCGATTTTAACAAACTTGAATCAGATCCACCCCACAATGTAGCATACCCAATATCAAAAGATTCTGCCTGCTGGATCTTGAGAAGAAGATTTTCAAAGAAATTTGCCTGAAATGCAGTAAGTTCAAATTTGGGCTCCTATACTGAGCCCAAATATAAACCCAGGGGGCCGATTTGAACAAACTTGAATCAGATCCACCCCACAATGTTGCATACCAAATATCAAAAGATTCTGCCTGCTGGATCTGGAGAAGAAGATTTTTTAAGAAATTTGCCTGAAATGCACTAAGTTCGAAATCGGGCTCCTATACTGAGCCCAAATATGAACGTAGGGGGCCGATTTGAACAAACTTGAATCAGATCCACCCTCCAATGTTGCATACCAAATATCAAAAGATTCTGCCTGCTGGATCTGGAGAAGAAGATTTTTTAATGTTTTTCCCATTGCCTACAGTGTTAAAAAGTGCTGGCTCAGCACTTTTTCAATGTCCCGAAACTGTACCCTATGATAAAACCGATGGCAATTTTGTTTTACCAATTCTTTCTGTTGGTCCTAAGGAAGCTTCAAACCAAATAAAAATTCTCTGTGCCGTGCAGTTTTGGAGATATGGGCGTTTTAATTTTTTTCTATTTTTAGCTCTTGCGGTTCCCATGGGGCTACGGGAAAAAAAAATCAGCATAAATTAGGTACTTATGACCCAATAAGCCCTCACATAAAATTTGGTTCAAATCAGCCTCTCGGTTTGGAAAATAGAAATTTTGGGCGGGGCCAAAAATTTTGCCCCTCCCATAACGACGCCAAGTATAGCCCCACAAACTTCTCTTGAACAAATCTGAGTCTACACCTCAAAAGGAAGCTGCACACCAAATATCAAGTCTCTGCTACTGCTGGTTCATGAGAAGAAGATTTTTTAAGATTTCAGCACACTTTTTGGGTGTGGCCCTACCCACGGGTGGGGCAACTTGATTTGAACAAAATCAAATTGCGATGTCATAACAAACTATTATCTCAAATATCAATTAAATTGGTTCAGCGGTTTGGGAGGAGAAGATGCAAACACCATGTTCACGGACGACTGAAAGTCAGGTGAGCTAAAAAGAGTTATAGTGGTTGTCCATGCAGTTTAAATTCCTCAAATATTTTAGCCACATTTTAGCCACAAAAACCTGGATTGGAGCATCCATCCATCCCATGAGTCGGAAGACACATAGCCCATTATGAGCAAACCAGCCAACGCCTCCCATGGTGTAGGTAGGCATACCAGGGGGATTAGAAAGTGGCCTGTTTCCAATCCCAGGAGGTGGTGCCAAAGGGGGCACCCGGAAACCATTCGTAGCCTCGCTGGAAGCAACGGAAAAAGGCTCTTGGTCTTGGACAGAACCTAAATGAGCAAGGAGAGGGCATCATTAAGCTCACTGACTGTGTCGAAACGGTATGATGTGGGAATGAACTGACAAAGTGGCTTCACTCCTGGCCCATTTTACTAGCGAATGGTCACGATCCTCAAATACACCTGACGCGGGGTGACGGGCTACAGCCGAAAACATCTGAAGGCAGATGTGTTTTGGGGTATCACATACCCCGAAGATCTAGAGCAGAAATTCAGGAGAGTTGCCGTGGACCTTTGCGGGACAGAAGGTCCAGGCTGCACAAAAAGCGTTGGTCACGCAAAACTGGCCATGGAACCAGAGTGCGTGGACGGAAACGCCACGGAGCTCATGGTGACCCCACCATGAATATCCAAATCCAATGAGAAAAACTGAGGTACTCGACGGCTGAGAGACCACAGTAGAGGGTTCGGCCAGCAGCCCCTTCTGACCCTCCAAGTTGAAGTCAGGGAAGGCTGAGGCCAATACCCCACGCCTACACTACCAGACATCTCTGCTGACCCCTGCAGGGATAAAACTGCTGTGCCCAATGGCTGAGAGGACAAAACAGGGGGTTCGGTCGGCAGCCACTTCCGACTTCGCCGAGTTGAAGTCAGGGAAGGCTGAGGCCGAAACCCCACATCCACACTACAGACATCACTGCAGACCCCTGCAGGGATAAGCCGAGGCTAGCTAAAATGGTGACCGATGATGTGGTAGACAGAACAGCAGTAGCAGCAGATACGACGGGAGCTGTTGAAACTGGCGGAAATGGGGAGAGAGCAACCGAGCTCGGCCTTCAAAGGAGGAGTCACAACCCTAGTGACAGCCTCAGATGTCGACTGGAGAGGGCGTATAGTCCCGGAACCAGGCATCTCTTCACCAGACATCTCAATGGCTCCTGCAGTATCCACCACGGTAAAAAACAGCCCGTTCCCCACGGTGGGGGTATAACTCTCACCAGACGTGGTCATGTCGGGAGGCCCAAAATGACTGCGTCCCCCCCCACCCCCCTGCAGGTGTGAAAGGAGCTGCACATCCCCCACGGAGGGGGTATAACTCTCACCAGATGAGGTCGTGTCGGGAGGCACCAAAACGACAGCAACACCCCCCCCCCCCCCCCACCAAGGTGCAGGAGGAACAGCCATGAGAACGCACCAAAAGCTAGGGAAAAAGGCATTGCCCTAAAGGGACCAAACTGGACATAACAGAGGTGAGAGCAGTAGAAGAAAAAGATGAACTCAACAGACAGAGAAAGTAGAAGAACACAAAGTAGAAGAACACCCCCATCTACGAGAGAAAGGTGGCAGAAAAAAGAACCAGCGGGAACACAACAGAACCCAAACGGCCGACAGGGACCTAAAAAACAGAAATTCAGCCCTCAACAGAGTCAAAAAATCCTGTTCATACAGTCCCTCATTGACACCGAAAAATTTCATGTCCGAACCGCATGGTACGTGAAAATCGCATGAGATATCGGAAAATATATATAAAATTTAATGAAAAAGTGGTTGAAAATATTAACGAGAAGATATAAAACACAGTCCTGTTATTATACGATCCTCAGATCCATAATTCCAGTCACAGGAAACCATTATCAACGAGTTGAATTACACTGTTTCGTAATGCAAATGGCGGCACGTCCTTCACGTGCAGCGGACCAAAAAAGAATGGTTTGAGGACTGCCTTGCACACTGGTTAACAGAAGTCATGAAATTGTACTAAGAGAAGAGCGTCCCCTACTGGCTTTGCACCGATGGCGCTTGACCCAGTTTTGGCTTATTTTTTTGTGGTGTTTTTACACCACTTTTCTTCCCAAATCTCTTGGGAAAGATTAAAATACAGAGTATTTTATCCAAGTTAGGGACTTCCACTGTAGTGCAAGCCTGTAGTAAATAATTGTAAAGTAGGTTGATAAGAAATGAATGCTAATCGATAGCTCTTATCTAGAGGTCTCAACTAATGAGCACACCACTAAGTTAAAAAAACAATCATATGATAAATACACCCTGCAGGCCATGTCAAAGAAAAATGATGATGCACAAATTCACTAAATTCAAAGGTCGTTGCTAACAACAGTCTTTGATGCAAATGAAAAGAAAATGGATAGCTCCCATCTTGAGGTCACCTCAAACTAGTATACCTAGTTTCAAACCAACTCAATCATAAATGCAACCTGTACGGTGTACCAAAGGGAAATATTGATGCCTAACTAAACTTAATTCAAAGGCTGTTGTCAACGGCAACATTTTTTGACAACAATGGAAGAAAATCAATTGCTCCCATATAGAGGTCACCCAAACAAGCGTAACAATGTTCAAAGTGATCCAATCGTAAATGTGCATGGAGGGTGTGCCAAAGGGAAATATTGATGCATAACTGCACAATGTTCATCAAAGGTCACCGCCAACGGCAACGTTTTTTGACGGAAATGGACGAAAATTGATAGCTTCCATCTAGAGACCACCCCATACAAGCATACCAAGTTTCAAAGCAATCAGATTATACATGTGCCTTGTGGGGCATGCCAAAGGAATATATTGATGCCTGACTAAACTAAGTTCAAAGGTTGTTGCAACGGCAACTTTTTTGACGTAAATGGAAGAAAATCGATACCTCTCATCGAGAAGTCACCTCAAACAAGCATCCTAAGCTTCAAAGCAATCTGATCATAAATGTGCCCTGCAGGGGGTGCCAAAGGGAAACACTGATGCATAACTGCACTAAGTTCATTAAAGGTAATTGTCAATGGCAACATTATTTTATGGAAATGGAAATTGAAAAAATCAATAGCGCCCATCTAAAGGTCACTCAAAACAAGCAAACCAAGTTTTAAAGTGATCATAAATATGCTCTGTAGGGTGTGCCAAAGAAATATATTGATGCCTGACAAAACTAAGTACAAAGGTCATTGCCAACGACAATAATTTTTGATAGAAATGGAAGAAAATCAATAGCACCCATCTAGAGGTCACCCCAAACAAGCTCACTAAGCACTAGGTATAGATGCGATTCAATCATAAATGTGTCCTGTGGGGTGTGCCAAAGGGAAATATTGATGCCTAACTAAACTAAGTTCAAAGGTAATTTCCAACATTTTTTGATGGAAATGGAAGAAAATCAATAGCTTCCATATGGAGGTCACCCCAAACAGGCATTCCAAGTTTCAAAGCGATCCGATCATAAATGTACCCTGCAGGGTGTGCCAAAGGGAAATATTGATGCATAACTGCACTAAGTTCATCAATGGTCATTGCCAACAGCAAATATTTTTGACGGAAATGGACAAAAATCAATAGCTCCCATCTAGAGATCACCCCAAAAGAGCATTCCAATTTTGAAAATGATCCAATCAAAAAAGTGCCCTGTAGGGCATGCCAAAGGAATAAATTGATGCCTGACTAAACCAAGTTCAAAGGTCACTGCCAACAGCAACAATTTTTGACGAAAACAGAAGAAAATTTAAAGGCTTCTAAGTGATCCGATCATAAATGTGCCCTGTAGGGCATACCAAAGAAATATATTGATGCCTGACTAAACTAAGTTCAAAGGTCGTTCCCAACGGCAATGTATTTTGAGGAAAATGGACAAAAATCAATAGCTCCCATCTAGAGGTGACCCCAATCAAGCATACCAGTTTTCAAAGCGATCCCATCAAAATGTGTCCTGTAGGGTATGCCAAATGGAAATATTGATGCCTGACTAAACTGAGTTCAAAGGTCATTGCTAGCAGCAACATTTTTTGACAGAAATGGAAGAAAATCAACAGATCCCATTGAGAGGTCATCCCAAACAAGCACACCAAGTTTCAAAGTGAACGGATCATAAATGCGACCTGAGCGGTTTGCCAAAGGAAATTGTGGATGTACATATGGATGTACGTATGGACGTACATACAGACATATGCCGACGGACAAGAAGTGACAGCAATAGCTCAGCTTGACTTTGTCAAGTCAAGCTGAAGATCACATTCTATGAATATTCATATTTTACAATCGGCTGAAGCAAGGCGTAAATATTTCTAGTGGGTGAAAGCATAATTTACAATATACCTTTCAGCCCATCTAATTGCTGTGTTATGAAGTGTCAGGAAATAATATTAGTTATCCTTGTGTTTTTCAGGGTGTATGGGATTTTACACCAGTTTGGGAGCTCATACATCCTGAGGTGAAGCCAAAGGGTGTATGAGTTCCCAGACAAGTGTAAACTCCCATACACCCTGGAAAACACAAGGATAATGGATTTATTTCCAAGAATTTTGGTGTACTTAGTACTTTAACCAAAATTGTGGGAAAAAACTGACAAAAAATTTGTACTTTGTAAGTTTCTTAATAAAACAAGACAAATATTGATGTCATTGGAACTGGCTCAATGAGGTAGTTCCAATGACATCCATATCTGTAATATTTTATCACACATAAATATTAAACTTCTCGTATTTTTATTTTTGTTCTAACATAACCGAACAGAAGGTATGAATTAATAATTAAAAATGGGTACTTTTTAGCCATATAGCCTGCTATTGTGTATTCTTGTTTCTAACCACAGTGTAAAAAAAACCTACTGTAGATTGTAAGTTATGCCGTACCTCTCAGCCAATCAAAATGCAGTATTTTGTTTCATTTGGAAATAATAGACTCTTTCCCCACAGAAAATTGTTTTTGCTACCTACAAAACATAGCCATAAATAGATATTTCTGTTCACATGGAAAATTAATAGATGAACACGAAGATTAAACTAATTTGCATTCTGTTTTGACTTCATATCCAACTGTAATCTCAATATGAAATGGTTATGCATGCAGTGTACTGAATCACTGGCATATATCTAAATCAGTCTCACAGTGCTAATGCCTCTTGTTTGTTAATTTCTTCTCAAAACTAAGTGTGAATAATGAATCTACCATCAAATGAACTTGATTACTTGGCAGAATTCAGAGATCAGCATGTTCACTTAGAAGGATGATTCTTGCTATACTGTTCCTTGAGATTCACCTTCAGCTCAAACTTATAGCTCAATTTTTGCAGTATTTCAATTTTTTTATTTTTGCACTATTTCAATGTTTTATTTTGATGCTTATGTGACATTATGTTTTTATGTCTGTGTTTTTTTGACACTGCAAATATTTTTTAAACACACCACCAATTCAGTCCAAGCTACTGAGACAGTTAGCGCTATACAATAAAGTAGAAATTCTCATCAGCCTTCTGTTAGTAAATCACAAAATTAAAAAAAACATAAAGCAAAACAATTATTCTCATACCTGGACAAGGGTTTTGATGAGTTATTCTAGTTTCACTGTCTTCTCCTTCACAATCTTTTCCATCAAATTTAGGAGGGGGACTTGTACAGCTTCTTGTTCGTGTCTGCTTATAAGGACCACATTTTGTAGTCAACGGAGACCAAGGTGTCCATTCTGTATACTGTCCATCCTCTGTAAAAAAAAAATCATTAATGTTCTGTGCTGTATCAGATTGCCCCTGTACACTAATGTCACAATACCAAAATTTAATGTAGGAAGATTTTCCCATAAAGCAACTAGAAATTTGACGAACTCCATCATTTTTTGACAGGGCTCAAGGTACTCTGTCAAGGAAAACCTATTTGGTTAACCCTTTACCCAAAGCGACAGCAAGAACAGCCAGTGATATTTGCAAAAAACACTGTTCAATTTTCATTATTTTTTCATTCTTTGTCTTGAAACATAACTTATGACCCCCTCAATGGAATGAGTACAAGAAGCTCATTCCAATGAGTGGTCATTAAGCCATGTGTTTGACCAAAAAAAATAGTTATTCAGGAATTCTGTTTCCAAGTGTTATCAGCCTTTTATGTTAGGTAAAGGGTTAAATTCCTAATTGAATTATTGGAAAAATTTACTACTTGAAATTTTGAGTTTTTGACTCCAGTGTGCAGAGGCCTTTCCACACTGAATTTCTGTATGGAATTGTTGTATACAACATTGGATGCAGTGATTGGGCAAATTCATTTTGTATTTGTTGGGAGGATCATTTATTATTTACTTATTTATTGGTGTTTAAGGTCACATACTTATGCACAATGGCTAATCATGACCGTGACAGTTTTACCGGAGGAGGAAGCTGGAGTACCAGGACAGAACCACCAAGCAACGACAAGCAGCTGCCAGTTCCCCAACATCCTAACTCCGTACTGCAGCACAGACAGGGTTAGATCGGTTGAAGACATGCACACCATCGATGTGCAGTATGTCTTAGTTCATGGCATCATCATGCCCCCGTGTGGACAATCAGGGTTAAGTGCCTTGCCCATGGACACAATGCAGGAGTCCAAATCGATTGCTCAGATGGTCACCCATCCAAGGACTAATAAGTCTTAATGTTGCTTAACTTCGGTGATCTGATGAGAACCTGTTACTGCAATGCCACCGTGCCCACCATTGGGAGGATCAGTAATAATTCAAAAGGCCCTGCTGGCAGCTATTTGCCCACCAAATTTCCCTTTAGACAAAAATTAAGGCTTCCAAGATTATACAACAGGGATTTTCCAATTATCGGATAAATCTGTCAAAAGCAGAACATGATAATATATTGACATTCATTTTTATCCTTTTCATTTTTTTGCTTCCAAAGGAAAGCGTATTACCCAGCTCATTTGGATAAGCTTGTCAAAACCATTCTATTGAGAGGCCATAAGTTATGTTTTGATGGCCAAAAATTAAATCATTTAGAAAACAATTCTTGTCATAGAATGTCCTGTTAGTGTTGGGTTAAGAACAAAAGGCTTGAAACAGTTAGTACCACTTTTGAAGGCATTATAATTCTTTACATTTTTCTAAAATGCTGATCCATTAACTAATGGGTTTAACCCTTTACCCAACGAATCGACTACATCTGCCCACATAATATGCAAATTCAGTAGTTGAAAAAATATTATTTTTCAAAAAAGTTCAACAAAACCATATTATGTGACCCCTCGTTGGAACGAGCTCAATGAGCTCGTTCCAATGAGGGGTCACATGATATGGTTTTGTTGAAATTTTTTGAAAAATTTGAAAAAACGATATTTAATATAATAAATTTTGATATCGGCTGCATTGGGTAAAAGGTTAAGGGATGACGCTTACCAAAATTATTTCTTGAATTAACTCTTTACAAAATGCAAATGATATCAAAGTTTATTATTTTAAATATTTTTTTAAAATTTAAAAAAAAATTTCAAACCCACTTCAAGTCTGTGCTTGTACCAATGAGGGGTCATATGATATGGTTTTGTTGAAATATTTGGAAATACAGTTTTTTTGTTTTTTTTTACTGGGGTATTTATATTTTATGTGGGTGGACTGGCCAATTCATTTGAAAAAAAAACTTGTTGGTGACAAGTCCATAAATGTGATAGAAATTATCCGTATAACGTGCAGTATTGAGAGTGTGTAGACATCATGAAGATACACTTGCATACCAAGTATGGCATCATTCCGTCAAGTATTTTAGGAGTTATGGTGTTTTTTAAACTCGGTGACAAAAAAACTCGTTGGTGACAAAAAAACTTGTTGGTAACAAGTCCATAAATGTGACAGAACTTGTCCGAATGACGTGCAGTATTGAGAGGGTGTAGACATCATGAAGATGCATTTGCATACCAAGTATGGTGTCATTCCATCATTCCATCAAGTATTTTAGTAGTTATGGTGTTTTTTAAACTTGTTGGTGACAGACCGACAGACAGACAGACAGACAGACAGACAGACAGACAGACAGACCGACAGACAGACATTGCAACATATAGAGCTGCTCGTCGCAGCTAAAAACTGCATTTAAATGAAGGTGAAGGTTTCAATTTTTTGAAAGTAAGTCACCTATTTTCATTTCAACACTCACACATTGATCACGAATCTCTGATTCCAAAGAAAAAAAATAAAAAGAAACAAGAACATAGTTGAAATATATATCATAAAATACCCTTTTCTTTAATTAAAATTAACTTAAATCCATATTTTACTGCTTCGTGAGTTTTTAGCAGAGTTTGAAATGTATATGATTTGACTATGAACGTTTTATGTAAGTTACAGCAGGAAAGAAGTATTTGACCGCTGTTTTCTGGGATTTTTCTTGTCCAAAACTGATTCTCTGGAGGCCGGGAACTACACTGAAATTTCAGGATTTTCCCAGGCATTCCGGGAGAGTTACCATGTCTGGCCATTGTCCAATTATGTTTTGTGCACTCAATTCAGGTCACCTACTGGAAAAAATATTTCCATTAAGATATTCCATATATACACAGAACGACACGCGTATGTGAATGGGTTAATTGATATGGCACGAGTGCCAGCGTGGAAGGATAGAACGAGAGGTCACAGGCCTCGAGTTTTATCCTTCTGCGATGGCACAAGTGCCATATCGATTAACCCATTCACATATGCATGTCATTCTGTGTTTATTACATGCTTTCATCTATAAAACAATTATTAGGACACTCAATAATTCATTTAATAATTATCACCAAAAAGAACACATTTTGTCGCCAAACAAACTTGCAAGGGGAACCTGTGCTACTCTTTCGACCTCTGAGTTCCAATGTGTTCTATGTGCCTAATGACTTTTAGCTATCGCTAGGGATTGAAATTGTAATTTCGGTGCACGATTTGTAGAAAATTCCAGTGAAATTTTGCTTCTTTATAAAAAATAGTCTGTCAACGATTTCCGTTCCACACATGTGCAGAACTGATGTTTATTTTTCGCATGGTTTAGTGTTGCTGTAGATGGGGATTTCAAGGAACAGGCATGTAATAATAATAATATAACACTTTGGTCAGCCACTGATTTGACATTGTTCTCAAGGGAGAAGGCATTATTTAGCCCTATGCTCCCAAACTCCTTGTAATCCCCATGCCTCTTCTCTCCTCCAAACACCCAGAAACAAACTGCTCAATGACATCCCATACATACACAGAATGACACGCATGTATGAATGGGTTAATCGATATGGCACGAGTGCCAGCTCGGAAGGATAGAACGAGAGGCCGCAGGCCTCAAGTGTTATCCTTCCCCAATGGCACAAGTGCCATATCAATAAACCCATTCACACACGCATGTCGTTTTGTGTTTATTACATGCCTTGACGTCTAAAAAACAATCATTAGTGTACTTGGCATTTCATTTGACAACTACCAACATCGACAACACATTTTATTGCCAACCAAATTTGTGAGGGGAAATCATGTTAATATTTCGTACTCTGCATTGCAATGTGTTCTATGTGCCTACTGGCACACAGAACACATTGTAAGTCAGGGGACGATTTTCAGCTATCGCTAGCAATTCAGATTGTAATTGCGTTGCATGATTTGTAGAAAATTCCAGTGAAATTTTGAAATAGTCTGTCAACGATTTCTGCTCTGCACATATGTTCGGAACAGATTTTTATTTTCTGCAGGGTTTAGTGTTGCTGTAGATGGGGATTTCATAGAACAGGCGTGAAATAAAACATTCTACCCTATCTCTCTGTTAAGCATACTAACCCCTCTTCACCCACTAACCACAAATCCTACCTTCATCGATTTGAGATGGCAAAAGTGAATCATGAGAAGTCATTCAACAAAGCATGGTGAATGCTATTTTTACACCAAGCTGCAGTTGTGTGCTTATCTTTAATGCTACAGCACACATAGGATGATAGTAAAGATGTTGGTTTGATGTTGTTTTACATACAGTTCGAAATCTGAAACAAACAAGAGCTGGACTGTCGTTTGGTGCATACCCCCATGTGGTGTACCGCCTAGTGTGGGCATACCTATGACCAACAAATATTATAGAAAATAATGGAAGTTATGAATATTCTCGGACGGACTCACACATGGACAGATGAACAGACAGATGGACACACAGATGGGCGGATGCACAGATGGACGCGTGTAATCCAGTATACCCCCCCCCATTTTCTTCGAAAGTGGGAGTATAACTATTTCCAACAAGTCAAAAGGTATGGTAAATTGTTTGGTGTTTGGAAGTTTTATGCAATGAGGTAGAAGCCTTCATCATAGGCAAACTGCATGCCATATTTCAATGAAATCTGATAACCCATACCTGAGATAAGGCTGAACAGACAAATAATGTCTATTTCCCACAATTTCTAAGTCAAAAAAGGGAGATAACTCTAAAAAGGAGAAATATCGTTGAATCATTTTTTAAAGCCTATACCATAAGCAGTGTTCACGGCAAATTTCATTGCAATAGAACATTCGATACCCGAGATACAGGCTGAACAGACAAAATTTGGCTTGGACGGACACAATTTCTAAGTGAACAAGTAATAAATGCAAGTAATAAAAAAAAAAAAATAACTAGTGTGGGCATACCTATGACCAACAAATATTATAGAAAATAATAATTTACTCAAGTTTTGAAAGCTATGAATATTCTCGGACGGACTCACACACGGACGCATGGATGCACAGACAGACAGATGCACGGACACATGTAATCCAGTATACCCCCCGTTTTCTTCGAAAGTGGGGGTATAAAAACATATCCATGCATGAGAACCATTACCAAGTGACAGTGTCCAAAGTTTTGTAGTTGTATCTCAAGTAATTAAAGAGATATCATGGGACCCTATCAATTGAATAGCTACTTTGCCAGTGAAAATTATTCAATTAACAGGAGTATTTATTTAATTAACAGGGATTTGGTTATTTTCTTGCATTCTAGAGATAAATTGAGCATTTATTCTATTGTATCTTACTTGACAGAGCTTATGGAGCTCTGTCAAACAAGACATAAGAGATTAAATGCTTGTATTGGATATATTGAGGCCAGAATGTCTATTAACAGGGGACTTTGGTGATTGTCAAGATAATTTCTCAACATAGTGCAAGATTTTTTATTCAATTAACAGGAGTATACTCTACAACCCATATGAAATTAAAAAGGCAAATTTGTACTGAAGGTATGAGGTATGGTTTTGTGTGTGGAGGTTCTATTCAATTACCAGGGATATACAATTAAGAGATATTCAAATGGGCCAAACTGTATATGAGTGACCAAATTGGCAAAGATTGTGGGGCTGAAAAGCTAAAAAAAAAAGAATTGCAAAACTTCAGCGGCGGAAACTATCAACACACCTTCTGACTGTCCTTAACATTTGTAAAAAGTTTAACAATTGTACTATGATTCATTTCTGAGTTCTGCATGAGACACGAACATTGACCGATTTTTAGTGTGACCTTGAAATGTGACCTTGACCTTGGAGGTACGAACCCGGCTATGATGTGTGACACATCCGCCCAGGGTCCTTTATAATTGTGTGAAGTTTGATGACTGTGGCCCTAACAATGTTCAGTGTGACCATGAAATGTGACCTTGACCTTGACCTTACGGACCTGGCTGTGGTGTGTGACACATCCACCCATTGTCCTCTATAATTGAGCAATGTTAGATGATTGTAGCCGTAATAGTCTTGGAGTTATGCTTGAGACACGATTTGTGACCCTGAACATATGAAGGTCAATTGTCTGTTTGATTCATTTCTGAGTTATGGCTGAGACACGAATATTGACCGATTTTTAGTGTGACCGTGAAATGTGACCTTGACCTTGAAGGTACGAACCTGGCTATTGTGTGTGACACATTCTCCCATGGTCCTTTATAATTGTGTGAAGTTTTATGACTGTTGCCCTGACTGTTTTCGAGTTATTGGCTCAGACACACACACACACACTCACTCAGACACACGGACAGATGGATGAACAGACACACTCACACTTCAATCACCATATGCCACCCGACTTAAGTCGGGGGGCATAAAAATGGAAAAATGGCGATAAGTCAAAATACTAAAAATATGCTGTTTCTAAAATTGTGAGCGCTATAAAATACTAAAAGTTTCAGAACAAAATATTTTCACTTTAATTTTTTGAGCGTTGATGTTGGGCAACACATTTCAGCAATAACAGAAAGGAATTTTCCAGGAAGGCACCACTTTTTACATATTTTTTACAGGAAATGATACATACAAAATTGCCAGAGAATGCGATTTAAATGGATATGAAAATAACAAGATAAAGGAAAAAATGTAAAATTCGCATTGGTCCAGTGGTAGAGCAAAATGTGAAAGAGAAACATCTGACACACCAAGTTTCATAGGTGTGTCTTTTGTAAATATAGAGCTGTGCCTGTTGCACAATTAGTGTTTTTAAAGAATGGAAGTCTCAATGACACTGCAGCTTAAATTGATTGTATGTAGTGTTTGATGAAAAGGATTATGTTCAACATTTATGAAAGGATTATGAAATAAGACAAGAATTGGGATAATTGAGAATATGTTAAGTTCTGTACGCTACATGCTATGTTTTCAACAAGAATAATTTGAGGTGTAGACTGTACTAAAGAACTGAGGCCTGGGTTGATGTGGCCCTCACAGTTATTCAGGTCACATGCCCATTCTGCAGTCATGGTTGAAAGATCGTGACCAAAATAGGACAGTCTCATCTAAATATCATACCTCCATCCTACCAAGTTATAATGAAATCCCTTCATAAATACAACATGTTGACAGTGCTAAAGGAATCTAGGCCACATGCCCAAACAGTGGTAATGGCTGACAGATCATGACCAAAATAGGATAGTCTCATATGGACAACATACCGAGGCATCCTATCAAGTTACAATAAAAATGCTTCATAAATATGAACTTTAAACTGTGCTAAATAAATATAGGTCATGTGCCCGTGTGGCCGTCAGGATTGACCAGGCTCAACCAAAATAGGATGTTCTCATCTAGACATTATACCGAGTCATCCTGCTAATTTACAATGAAATCCTTTCATAAATGCAACCTGTAGACTGTGCTAAATGAATCTAGGTACAGGTGCCCCTGTGGCCCATCACAGTAGACTGAACCCAACCAAAATAAGATGTTCTCATCTCAACGATATACAGTCATCCTATCAAGTTACAATGAAATCCCTTCATAATACAAAAGGTTTTCGAGTTTTGTACCCACACAGCCATCGCACTTGACTGATCACAACCAAAATGGGATATCACCATCTGGACATAACCTCGAACCTGCACATGGAATTTAGTGATGATAAGACAAGAATTACAGGGAAAAGCCTGTAATAAAGAAAATATGAACAGACTTACAGAGTCACAGACTTCTGCACACTTAATGGCAATAGCTTATCTTGACTTTGTCAAGTTAAGTTAAACACATACAAAGTGGTTTAAAATTTTAATATAATTTGAAAATGTCAAAAAAGCAATAAATCAAAGAAGTAAAAAATACTATATTTTCAATTACTAACATTTCAGAAAATGCACTTTTGGTCAATAATGATGGATGACATCACCTGTTATGCCCACTTTTGCAAGAAATGATGATTTTTGTAAGAGCTCACTGCTTTTGTAAAAAAATTCACCCTCTTCTGTATGAGCTCATCACTTCTGTAATAACATCACCCATTTATTTAATAATTGAGGTCTCTAGTTTTGATAAGAAAAAATCGCCCAGTTTTGTAAGAAAAGACAAGCTCACCACTTTTGTCAGGACCACTCTTGTTAGAATCCAGATTATTACAAAATGAAAGTGTCAATGACACTGTAGCTTAACTTGTGTGTTGTGTTTGATGAAAAGGATAATGTTCAATGTTTATGAAAGGATTATGGAATAAGACCAGAATTGTGAAAATTGGTAATATGTTCATTTCTGTTCCCTGTATGCTATGTTTTTGATAAAAATAATTTGAGGTGTACACTGTACTAAAGAGCTGAGGGGTGGGTTAATATGACCTCACAGTTAATGTATGTGTCCCTCACAGTTAACGTATATCAACGAAAGTAACCAAGTTACAGTGAAATTATTCCAAAACGAGTCATCCTATCAAGATAGATAGATAGATTTTTATTTAGCAGTATACAAATACATATAATAATATAAAGTACCATAGGAGATAACAATAATAGTTTTGACAAGAGAGTAATAGATTGTACCGAAGTACTAATTTCAACATACCACACTTTTGTATACTGCAGGGAGACAATGTAGCCAGATTGGCGGTCTTCCTGTTGCCTCCCACCATTAAATTGTGCAACTTTAAAGCCATTTTAAAGCCAGACTGCCCGATAGTTTTCCACCTAATGTCTAAAGTATAAGTAAGGTTTATGAACAGGAGGTAAACATGACATGACATGACCTGGTAGCTCGCTGACAAAAGACGTATCACGTCCTGACACCGACAATCCTGTACAAACTAATCCAAAGTGTCCAGTTGGATTTTAACTAATACATATTACAGTGAGTCCTCGGAGCCAGGCAGAATTAACGAAGTGACCGGACCAATGTTTGGGTTACGTTGGTGGTGTAATAATGTCAATATTAATATTGTGGGGATGTTTGCTCAGGGTTTCCTAATCGTAAGTGCATCAGGGTCAGACACACTGAGTCATAATCAGACGCAGGTAGACCAGCATGAGTTTTCAATCTGTTGTACCTCATTCCCTCCTTTCACCATCAAGGATTACAATTGGGACAGTATGGGTTATCGCAGTGAACATTGTCTGAATATGAAGACAGTAATTTTAACATCATCTGTTTTTTTAACTTCTTTCTTTCAGTTATTCTTCTGAGGTCACCATCCAACTCGTTCCAGATTTTTGGGTACATATTAGTCAGTAAGTTGTCCAAGGATTTGGTACGAGTTTTTCTGAGATGAAGGAGACCACTTCTTCTGCTCGACCTTCCAGAAGGATTACCAACTAGCACAAAGTAGTGTTTAAACGAAACAGGCAGGTTTTCATGACACCAATCAAATACAAATAAGCAAGTGTTCAGTTTAAAGAGGTCATGTACTTTGAGTATTTTATTTTTTAGAAAGAGTGGTTCCGTATGTGTATTATATCTCTTGTTAATTATGATAAGCATGGATCGTTTTTGCAGCAACATTAGGTTTTTCACTGTTCTAGCATTTCCCCATATGTTTATTCCATAAGTTAAGTGGGTATGGATTAAGGAGAAGTAGAGAGTTTTCATCACATCGTGTGGGGGTATAGTCTTCATTTTTTTAGGGCAAAGTTAGCGCAGGCTTTTTTGCTACAAAGGTGGGATATATGACATTTGTAGGATAGGTTATCATCTATATGAATCCCTAGAAATTTGAGAGATTTTTCGGCATGATCAGAACCTACTCTTTTTATCTCCTGGCCATTTGTGAGAACACTACGTAAAAGATTGGGGGATTTTGATTTGCATTAAGGGTTAATTAAAATGTATTTTGTTTTTGCGGCATTTAAGGCTAGCTGATTGGCACAGCACCACACAAATAGATTTTCGAGCTCTTTATTTAAGAATGGAACTATCTGGGTTGGGACCAGATGAGTGCATCGTTGTGTCGTTCGCGAATGATAGAAGATTTAGGGATGTTGCTTGACAGATATCATTCACATACAACAGGAATAGCATGGGTCCAAGTATAGAGCCTTGGGGAACTCCATGTGTTATTTGGGCTAGGTCTGAATTATGGTCGTTATAGACGACGTATTGTTTTCTGCCCGTTAAGTAACTCCTGAACCAGTCTTTACTTAATCCTTGTATACCGTATCTTTCTAATTTGTTCATTAAAATGGAATGATCTATTGTGTCAAATGCTTTGGATAGGTCAAGAAACAGGGCAAGCATGTAGTTTTTACTTTTTTTATTATTTTCATCAGCTACCTTTTTTAGTAACTGCATAACAGGATGTACTGTACTGTGGTTCTTCCTAAATCTATACTGGTGGGGATGCAGTATGTTGAATCGTTCCACGACATAAGTTTTTCTAAAATTTTTGAAAAGGTTGGTGATAGACTAATAGGTCTATAATTACTGAAAATGTGCTCTTCGCCAGATTTGAATATTGGGATGACTTTGGCAATTTTCATTTTGTCCGGTACAATTCCTTGTGCAATTCAGCAGTTGAAAATATGTGTCAATGGTATAAGTATAGTATCAATACTTTGTTTAACAAGGTCAGAGCTGATATTATCGCAATCATGACTGCTTTTAGCTGTTAGGGATTTTACAGTATTTTTAACCTCCGTGGCACAGACTGGGTTAATATAAAAGTTATTAGTTAAACTTTCACCCATGTACTCATTGAATGCTTTTGCTGGTTTGGATATCTTGTCACTTGTGCATTTACTGATATTAGCGAAGTACATATTCAGTTCTGTCGCTATATCCATTGGTTGACTGATTTTTTTATTGTCTTTTAAAAAGTATGTCGGTAATGTAGCTTCCCGTTTAGATTTATGAATGGCTTCATTCAATATTTGACAGGTTTTCTTAACATTGTATTTGTTGTTATTGGGCATATTTTTTATAGTAGATTGCTTTGCACTGCTTTTTAACTTTATTGAATATTTTGCAGAAATTGTTATAGTTTCTTATGTTTAGTTCTGTAGGGTCTTTTAACTTTTTGTGGTAAAATTTGCTTTTATTATTAGAAGAAATAATTAAGCCCTTTGTCATCCAAGGCTTTTGTTTAATATACTTATTATTAGAGCAAACGCGCGTTACTGGAAACGCCAGCTCGAATACTTTGATGTAAATATCCATGAATGCATTATAGGCCAAATTTGGACAATTTGTGTCTAGGACTGTAGCAAAGTCACACTGAGAAAGGAGTGATTCAAACAATGCTTTGTTCTCTGGGGTAAATTTATGCACCCAAGCAAAGGTTTTGTTACGATTTTTCTCGGGCAGAGTTTCTAAATGGAAAACTCCAAAATGAGATGTCTGTTATTACTATTCCAGACACTGACTTTACTTGGAGATTATTTGTTAGTACATGATCTATAAGGATTGCTGAGTGGGTAGTCATTCTCGTTGGCTTTGTGATGACAGAAAAAAAGCCTTGACTGAACATGGAGTTGATATAATTTGCGTGAATTTTAAAAGGTCAATATTGAAATCGCCCATTATTTGAGAAATTAATTTTTCTTCATTTATTTTATTGGTTATCTTGCTGAGCTTGCTGAGGAACATATCTATGTCTGCTTTAGGTGCCGTGTTGGGTCTGTATACTACTCTGATAATTCTCTTAGTTTTGTTAATATGGATGTTGAAGTTAATGTTTCCTTTATGTAAAATCCAACTTCACCTCTACCATCATCATCATCTAGTCTGTTTACTTTTACTAGTGGGTGATAGCCATCAATAGAGTGAGTCATATTAGGTTGTGTTGTGTTGTAAAGATTTCGGTGAGACCAATTATATCAAAGGTATGTTCGGAGCCTTGGAGGTTAAACAAGAGATTGTGGAGTGAATCCCAGTGAGCGCTGAGGCTTTGACAATTGATGTGAAAGAGGGAGAAGGATTTATCTTCGTCGCTGAATGAGCCGCGAAATTCTTCTGGGAGATAATAATTACAGCTGTTTACTTGCGTGCGGAATGGTCAATCTTCTACACACTCCGTGGAGGAGCTGTTTATGTTATACTGTTGTATTAGGCTGTAGTCCAAACTGGTCCGGACCTCGTCCAAGGTTATTATTTTACCCGCCATCTTCATTGTTGCAGCCACCAAGTACATTACAGAACATCATCGATGAAGGACCCCTTTTTGTCGTAACAATATGTATACTACATATACACTGTGGGCAGTGGGTAGAGGTTGATTTTCCTTTCTTTTCTAACACAAATTGGGCAGTCTGGTTTAAAGTGCAAAAGTACATGAGGATGGAAGAAGACAGAAAGAATAATAGGTAGAAGAAAATTATTAGAACAAAAACAAACGAAAACAACATATTTACAATTATGGAGGTAGATGCAGAGATATGTCTCTGTGGTGGTGGCAGATTCTCCTGTGTGTGCAAGTTTTGAAGTGCACAGTTTTACTACAGGATGACGTGATGACCAATGGACATATGCAAAATTTTCTTCACTCATGGTTCATGTATAGATAAAAGCTAGTACCATTTTGTCTATACAAGACTTGCCATATTAAAAATCATTAAAGTGCCCAGGTGCCACCCTCCAGTAGTCTTCAATAGGACAAAATCGCTGTATACATGTTGACCACAAAAGTCATCTGGCCCCGAGCCACTTAGAACAAAATAGAAGTGGAGGGTACCATGGAAAAGTCCTCATTTTCTTTCCCATATTTCAAATAGCCAAACCCTAGTAATATTTTGTCTATAGGGAACTCGCTCTACTGCAAACTACTGGAGAGTGCCCAAAGGTGCACTCCAGTAATTTGCAGTAAGACAGATTCACTCTACAAATTCTTGCAAAATTTTCTTGCCCATGGTAGTACAATTTTGTTTATAGCAGACCCGTTTTAGTACATATCATTGGAAAGGTAGTCTCCAACAATTTCCAATAAAACAAGTTTGCAGTAATACAGTAATACTTCCTATCACCAGAGGTAATCCAGCCCTGAAACACTAGAAGAAAAACAAAAAGTTGAGGGTGCCACACAAAACAAAATTATTTATTTTCTTTTCTTTTATATTTTCTTTCTTTCCTTTTTTTGTTTGCCCATATTTCATATTTATTTATAAACTAATACCATTGTGTGTATTGGGCACTTGCTCCATGGCAAATCACTGGAGAGCACCCAAAGGCACATTCCAACCATCTGCAATAAAACAGTTTGCTTTACTACAAATTATCGGAGAGAGCGACCTACAGGGTACTTGCTCAGCTACAAACTACTGGCAAGTGCCCAAAGGTGCACTCCAGCAATTTGCAGCAAGACAGATTCACTCTACAAATTCTTGCAAAAAAGTTTTGTATTTAGTTAAAAGCTAGTACCACTTTGTCTATATGAGACTTACCCTATTGAAAACTACTGGAGTGTGCCCAGAAGGCATCCTCCAGCAATTCACAACAAAACAAACTGGCTGAACAACTTTTAAAAAAAAAAGAAAAAAGTTTGCAGTGACACTTCCTATCACCAGAGGTAATCCAGATGAGATTTTCTTTGCCCATGTTTCTTATTAGATAAGAGGTAGTACAATTTTGTTTATAGTAGACCCATTTTAGTACAAATCATTGGAAAGGCAGTCCTCAACAATTTCCAATAAAAACAAGTTCGCAGTAGTACTTCCAATCACCAGAGGTAATCCAGCCCTGAAACACTAGAAGAACAACAAAAAGATGAAGATGCCACACAAAACTTCACATTTTGTTTGCCCTCATTTTTTATTATCCATGGACTATACTATTTAGTCTATAAGTCAACAAGAGACCTGATTCATTACAATTACTGGGAGGGGGTGCTTTATTGAAGATTATCTGAGTGTGACCAAAGGCACGCTCCAAGAATCTGCAATAAAACTAATTCATTGCACAATTTTATGAAAAAAAAAAAAAAAAAAAAAATTTATTTTATTTTTTTGTTTTTTTGTTTGCCCATATTTCATATTTATTTAAAAGCTAATACCATTTTGTCTATTGGGCACTTGCTCCATGGCAAATCACTGGAGAGCACCCAAAGGCATGTTCCAACGATCTGCAATAAAACAGTTGGCTTTACTACCATAGAGGACACTAGTACAACAATTTTTGCATTACATAAAAAGACAGTTCTTTCATCTGGCTCGTAACAAGTGAATAAATAATTTGAATCGTGAATAAGGGGGACTTTCCTTATAATGTAACAAGACCTTGCATTGGCTCGGTAGACTCATTGCAATAGTGTTTGACTGAAAGTGACTGAGAATTTGACTGAGGAGATTCGTGCAATGGGCCCGGCGAGCTCTTAGCCGATGAATAATTAATTTAATCTATGGATGAGAGAGATTTCTTGGTATAAATTAACAATCCCTTCAAAAGGCTCATTCGAATGGTTCCAATTGCAATTTAAAACAGTATGCAGTAAAAAACACTGAGTGTAACACTTCAACACGTGGTCGGAGAGATGTTCTCGCTGAGTTGCCTAATACGATATATACAGATGTAAATTGAAAAACTCTTTCAACTAGCACATCTAATACGATATGTACAGATGTAAAACGAAAAACTCTTTCAACTAGCATATATGACAGTCGAATAAATAATATAACCATGATTGAACGAGACTTGCTGTATGTACAAATAACTCTTTAATGCACTCATAACAGGTGAATAAATAATTTAACCGTGATGTGGAGAGATTTACAGTGCAAATTAAAAGTCTCTGGGATGAGCTCGATGAGCTCGATGAGCTCGTTGTAATACCTCTACTATAAATCTAATGTAATGATAGAACTTAGATAATTAGTTTGATGTGCTCTTACTTAACCAGAGAATAATTAATGTGTGAGATTTCGTAGTGTAAATTAACACACCCCTATGTAGAGCTGGAGAGGCTTGTAAGGGTAGCGCTAATACAAAATGAACAGTCTATTAAGTGAAAAGCTTGTACAACAGGCTCACAGAGCTCATAAAAGCTGAATAATTAGCCTTTGATGTGTATACGTTGTAGGCAGGTTAAACCTAGCATTTTTCCTCCCTCCGTCTTCAATAATCAGAAGTAAAGGCCCACGCACTCAAAGGCGAACAGACAAAAAAGCCACCCATGAAAGTTTCTAGATAGGAACATTTTGGGATAGATTATCGAAGTGGTTTCAGACTTCATTACACAGGTTATTATCGAAGCTTACCCTCTAAGTCATTTATTTCAGACACCTTTGTCAGACGACACACACTTTCATTTTTTAACTTGACGAAGATGACTCCATCATTCGTCCAGGTATAATTTTGGAGTCTTTCTGGAGTTTCCTAGCTCGCGAAGCAATCTGAGATCGGAGCTTAGTTAAGTCTTCATTGAGAAAGAGTTTTGCAGGTGCAGACGCTTCGCTAGGTTTAACACAATTTAACATGGATGAATCGACCGATTTTAATTTTGATTTTGATTTGTAAAGAGCATTTCGGGTTCTGTAACTGTTCAGACGGAAAATAATCAGTTGAGGTGATGTGCCGGACTTATTTAGCACAGTTTACAAGCCATATTTTTGAAGGGATTTCAATGTAAAGGACGCGATGCAACAATTCACCATCTCAGTGAAGATCTTGATAACTTACAACAATATGATCGCCATACAAATCTCCGTCTCATGGGTGTCCCTGAGGCGCCCCAGGAAAACACGGACTCTGTTAACCTCGATATGGCCAAAGCACTCGGTGTGCCCCTTCAATTGACGTCTCATGTAGTCATCGTATTGGACTGAATAAGTCCGGCACATCACCTCAACTGATTATTTTCCGCGATATTATTATCAACCGCAACCAAAGGGGACTTTCTCACCTAGACACTATTTGGAATCATCCTACCAAGCTACTATGAAATCCCTTCACAAATATGACCTGTAGACTGTGCTAAAGGTTTTCGGGCTTCGGGCCCCTGTAGCCATCACAGTTGCCCTATCATGTCCAAAAGGGGATGTTCTCATCTAGACATTATATGAAGTCAACCTACCAAGTTACAATGAAATCCCTTCATAAATATGACCTGTGAACTGTGCTAAAGGATTTGGGCTCGGGCAGCCATCATGGTTGAATGATCACAGCCAAAAGGGGAATTCTCATCTGGGCATCATCTGGAGTAATCCTACAAAGTTACAATGAAATCCCTTCATAAATATGATCTTTAGACTGTGCTCAAGGTTTTCGGGCTTCAGGCACCTGTAGCCGTCACAGTTGATCAATCACGACCAAAAGGGGATGTCATCATCTAGGCATTATATCGAGTCAACCCAACAAGTTACAATGAAATCCTTACATAAATATGACCTATGGACTATGCTAAAGGTTTTTGGGCTCAGGCAGCCATCAAGGCTGAATGATCACGACCAAAAGGGGACGTTCTCATCTAGACATTATTTGGAGTCATCCTACCAAGTTACAATAAAATCCCTTCATAAATATGACCTGTAGACTGTGCTAAAGGTTTTTGGGCTTCGGGCTCCTGTAGCCATCACAGTTGCCCAATCATGCCCAAAAGGGGACGTTCTCATCTAGACATTATATGAAGTCAACCTACCAAGTTACAATGAAATCTCTCCACAAATATGACCTGTAGACTGTGCTAAAGGTTTTTGGGTTTTGGGCTTGGGCAGACGTCACGGTTGACAGATCATGCCCAAATGGGTAAGTTCTCATCTAGTCATCATCCGGAGTCATCCTACCAAGTTACAATGAAATCCTGCCATATTAAACATGTCCTGCAGACTGGTAAAAATGTGTGGGTTTCAGGCTTAGGCAGCCATTATCATGACCAAAAGGGGACGTTCTCATCTAGGCATTATACAGAGGCATCCTACCAAGTTACAATAAAATCCCTTCATAAATACGACCTGTAGACTGTGCTAATGGTTTTCGGGTTTTGGGCTCGGGCAGCCATACCGGTTGACCGGTCCTGACCAAAAAGGGACGTTCTCATCTAGACATGACCCCAAACCTGCATATGAAATTTTGTGACGATCGGACAAGAACTGTGGGGTGTAGCCTGTGCTAAAGGAAAATGTGAATAGACTCACAGACTAACAGACTTCTACACGCATGATGGCAATGGTTTATTTTGACTTTGTCAAGTTAAGCTAAAAATGAAGATTTTATTACAAAAGTGAGCACTGTAGTTATGCCCACTTTTATAAGAATTGTCTATTTTTGTAAGACACTCTGCCATTTTATGACCTATGAAATATACTAAAATAAACAATGGCCTAAAATTAAAATTTGAATCATAGAACAAGGGTAATGGAACACCATTACTGCTGATGGAAACCAAGCCTGCAGCAGCTATCAGCGCAGTATGTGAAATGGATGTGAGAAACTGTTTGTGTCCATATATCTACAAAGACGCATAATGAGCACATCATGTAATCAGTCTCAGCACCGGTGTGCCAAAATATCTCACATGATATCTTCACCCAGCCACTCCCAGCCCTGGTGGATATCCTAGGTTATCTTTCCCCACCTAAATTTTTGCTCACCTGAGTTTCACTCAGGGTGAGCTATTGTCATACTAATTTTTCCACTGTCGTCCATCTGTCATTCGTACACATGAACCTTTTTTGGAACATGCAACATTTGCAATTTTCCCAAAACATGGACTGATGGTTTATGTCAAGACATAGATGGGAGCCTCCCCTATTGGTACCGGTCTGTTTATCCAACATGGCCACCACAGTTTTCCCCTGTGGCACCAGCTGCAGACTACATTTCTGATCCAGATCCTCTTGAACATGGAATGGAATGAAGGTTTTTGTAGAGTAGACATGAACATGAGAGACTTCCTTTTTGGCCAGCTTTATGCACTGACTTTTCAAGACTTTGACTGCATTTTGAGTGCACCAACTTTCATATCAGGTGAGAGAATCAGGCATTACAGAGACCTCGTTTTGTATTTTTTGTACATTTTGTTTTATTATATACTGGTGTCTGTGATTTCTCCACCCCACGAATAACACCCTACATCTGATTTTTTTTTTTAAAAATCATAGTTTTCATTTCAGATCTTGATATATCAGAGTTTTCTGGTATTATAAATCAACAGTTTTACATTGAGGAATTTGTTATTCAAGGTTAGATATGTATACATGTACATAGTGTGTATCAAGGACGAATTTGGAGATATTCTGTGGAGAGAAAAAATTGAGGGTAACAGGGCTGGTAGGTGGGTTTTAAATATCTCGGCTTGTGTATCTTCTCCACCACCGGGCATTCAAGTCAAGAATTATTTTGAAAGTTTGATGTTGGGATGGGGGTGGGTGGGAGATAACCAGGTATGGAGGGAAGAAAAACCTGTGATTTCTCCCCATGCTGAAGAATGTATGCTAGGTTATCTTCCCCAGGGTGACGGTGGGGAAGAGATATTGAGGGAGAGGCTATTGTGGCACATTGGTATTCTGGATCTCCAATAAACCAATCCCATTGTGACAGGAAGATGAGATGGGTCAGTCTACTTACTGAGAACAACCGAGAACAACCAAGAACAAAACAAAATAATACATAAAGACAAAAATAAACATTAATTCTAAACATATAGGTACTCTGTACTGTGCAAAAAAAAAAGTCAAATTTCAATCAGCCAAGTCTGTGGTGATATGGATTACTTATCAATCGCATATTCACTGCTGAACCAAGAAGAGACTACTCACTAAGAACAAGATTGTGACTGTCAATTAACACTGGCTGCATGTAAGTTCATGCAATAAATCACTTTGTTCTCTCGGTAAGTGGTCTCTTCTCAGTGTGAATACGAGATTAATAAATAATTCCCATCACCATAGACTTTGGCTGGCCTAAATTTTTTTTTTTTTTTTAATTACCGTGTGATATACTGAAAACTGCATCCTCCATCTTCAGGTGTCACCTGAACCAGAGTCTGCAGCTGGACCAAGTCGCAAAACAGAAGTTACACCTACACCAAGGCAAGGCACAGATATGCTTCCTTACACTTCCCACCTCAATCACTCCATCTCAGTCTATTAAGAATTACTTAATTTAGTCTACTTTACAGTTCCAGCTAGGTAGGGAGTAACTCTTTGACATATCTACAGGTTTTATCATTCATATCTAGAGATTCAGAATTTCACTCCCGATAAGGTAATGGAAAATTACAAGACTAGAGATAAGGCAAGGCTGATTGGGGTAGGGTTAGCCCTCGTCACTCATGACCCACTCCCCAAGGCAGGGGGTGTTGCTTCTGATCCTCCTGCTCCTTGTTTCTGCTACTTGCTCATTTTCCTCAACCTGATTTTGCTCCTAGGAGGAGGAGTCACTCCCATACTACCCCCTCCCATCTCACTTTCCCCACCTCTCTTCCTTCCTCTTCCTTGTTCCTTCCTTCCCTTCTCTCCTCCCTTTCTTCTTCCTCTTCCTTTCCCTTCTCTCCACCTCCTCTCTCATCTCCCTCCTCACTCCCCTCTTTAAGGTTGGGCTATTGTGGTGGTTAGGGCTAGGCTTGGGACTAGGACTAAGGAAAAGTTAGGGCAAGGGCTTAGACTAGGTTAGGGCAAGGAATTGTGCTAGTGTTAAGGCTTGGGCTAGTGATAGGGTTAGGCCTAGGAGTAAGTGTAGGCTAGGGCTATGGATAGGCTAGGGCTAGGGTTGGAGCAAGGACTAACACAGCTGGGTTGAGGTTAGAATAGGTCTAAAGGCTTATTATTAGGGCTTGGGTTTTGGTCTAGGGCTTAGGCTAGGGTAGGGCTAGGACTAACACCTGAGTTAGTTTAAGGTTAGGTTAGGGCTAAAGTCTAAGGGTCAGGCTAAGGTTATGCTAGGCTAGGGCTAAGGGTGGAGGACTAGAGCTACCCCTTCACAATGCACACATGACCATCCCACTCTAAACCTTAATACTGATCCTGATCCCCTTCCTCAATGCTGCTCCTAGGAGGAGAAGTCTCTCTTAAATTCACCCTTCCCTCCACTTCCTCCTCCCTTCCTGCCTCTTCCCACATCCTACTTCATTAGCATTTACCTCCATTCTTATCTTTTGCAGACTTTTTAGCAAACATCGGTGTTTTGACCTCAAAATGAACCTTTATTGAAAAGTGACCTGCATTTTATATTACTAAGCCCACATTCCAAATATCATTCTGTTACATGGAAAAGAAGTGAAGTTATCATCCTGATATTGAAAAATCTAAGATTCTATTTCAAAAAAGCCCATAACTCTGTCAAAAATTATAAATTCATAGTAATTTGTTTATTTTTATACTTACCAATGGCCCAGACATAGTTGGTGCTAACTCAAAAATATCCAGGGTCAAACACAAATTTTGCCCCCAATCCCCAAAATTTGCGTATAAAACTGAACATTTCATGTCCTATGTGGCTCTCCATACATTTGACATCTGTGCATACACAGTGTCCAGGAAGCACTGAAATTGCTGCGAAATATCATTCCTTCTACAGTGCCTGCTAAATGTTATAATCAGCAGGGAGGTAAGAGTAAGAGTGCCCACTCATGGGAGGGCCGTCCCCATCTGGGCCATTGGTAAGTATAAAAATATACAAATTACTATGAATTTATAATATTTTTACACAATAACCAAAAGCCCAGGCATAGCTGAATGGTAAATAGGCTGGAGAGCCCAGGACAAAGAAAAATCCAATTACTCAATCACTTCTTAAAGAATATCTCCTACAGGAGAATAGGAGAGAACGGAATTACATAGGTCTTTCATATTTATTTAAATAAGAAAGATATAACACCAACAATGTAACTGAGCATTACTCAATATATAATTCTCCATTTTAATGCCAGCATAACCCATTATGCTAATTCCGTGAAGGGAAGCCAATATATAAAGATAGTCCAGAGAATGAGACTCTTTATACTCATTTAAAAGTGTCCGAGGATTGTATATTAATGCTCGTTTGACATGTGACATATACAAATGCTCCACACCGAGCTTCACTTTAAAAACGTTACATAAATGACATTATAATTGCTTCCACTGACCTACACATTAAAATCATCCCAGTACCGACTCGGAACTACTGACACCAGAGGAGGTCTTCCCTTGCTTTTCACTATAAAGCCAGATGATATTAAGGGAAAAGCATCCCCCCCACCCCCTTCCCCTTGTTCTGAGTCACATAACTGCAGAATGAAGAGGGCAGCAGAACAGCATCACTGCTGGAACAGAAAGCCTAAATAACTATAGCTGTAATCCTTTAGTGGACGACATTCTGAGCAACAGATAAAGGACCTAAACACCTAAGGTCACCGGAGATGGACTCTATATTTCTAAGGTAAGATTTAGTGAATGTAGAAGGCTGTGTCCAGTACGTAGCTTTCATGAGATCAGTAATGGCTATACTGTTTGAAAAGGCCCAAGAAGTGGACAGCGCACTAACTTCATGCGCTGAAATCTTATTAACAGAATGCTGATCTGGAGACAGATTTTCATAGGCAATACATATTGCCATTTGAATCCATCTAGCAATAGACTGAACAGATATATCTTTTCTGTTAGGAATTAATGATAAAAAGAAGCATTTCCTTCCTTTCCTAATAAACTCTGATCGGCGTTTATATATGCGCATAGCCCTGACTGGACACAGCAAAGGTCTACGGTTGTCCGCAGACAGCAGAGCCTTTATGATAATAGGCTCAGGCCACACATTCGGAACTTGATTCTAGCCAAAAATCCTACTTGTGTAGTTAAAGTGATGGTATTTCCAACACTACGATAGTGAGATTGATCAACTGATAACACATGGAGTTCACTAAACCTTATAGCGGAAGCAAAGGCTAAGAGAAATGCCGTTTTATAGGACAAAAGTTTGAACTCTACAACATCTAACGGCTCAAACAGGGCTTCTTTGAGCTTTAACAGAACCCAAGCTAAATTCCACTTTGGAATTAATCTGAGAGTTCTAGGTTTATTTATAGAGAAATTTATAACTAGTTTGGATAAAGAAGTATTAGATCCAATATCCAAGTTATCATGATGTGCATAAGTGTCTGATAGCATAGACCTATAGCCTTTAATAGTGACAGGCTGCAGTTTGAGAACGTCAAACAAGTAGACCAGAAAATTTGCAATGTCTGGTATGGATGGATCATAAACGTCTATCGACTGATCCTTACACCAACGAAAGAAAACCCTCCACTTTGCTGCATAATTCAGAGGTCCTCCTACAGTTAGAAGTTGCGTCCATTGCTTGTCCTGTAAAACGCTTGCAGTGCAAGAAGGACCGCAAAATGGAAATATGTGAAGGTTGAGACCTTCCGGGTTGCGATACAGTGCACGTGACTTCCCCTGATAAAGAAGGTTCTCCAGCAGAGGAAGCTTCCAGAGAATGTCCCATAACAGACACCTGAGAAGATTTATCCATGGTTTCTGTACCGACAGAGATGCTACAAACAGAATCTTGCAATGAGATTGCTTGATCTTTAACAAGATCTGTTGAATTAATGTAGTTGGAAGATATGCGTATCCTATTATTCCGTCCCATGGAATTGAGGGTGTGTGTCTACTGCGTATGCTCGAGGATCCGGGCATGGTGACACGTAAGTCTGCAACTGATTGTTGAGGTGTGTTGCAAATAAGTCTATCATAGGTTGATCCCACTGGTAGCAAATCTGTCTGAACACTTGCTTGATGAGAGTCCATTCTGAAGGCAACAGGTGACCTTTCCGAGAGAGCAAGTCTGCTAGAACGTTCAGACGACCCCGGTATATGACGGATTGATAGATGAACTTGATGCTCCAAGACAAATAGAAGGATTCTTTCCGTTAGTTTGTATAACGGAATTGGATGCGTACCTCCCTGGTTCCTTATATATGCTACAACTGTCGAGTTGTCAGACAATATTTGAACATGAGCATTCTCTATAATGTGAATCATTTGTTGTGAACTAGCCATATTGACATCATTTGGACCAGATCCGCAGCCGCTCCACACAGCCCCATCAGTTGCATAAATTCCCTCACAGTTAATGCGTCTGAGTGTAGACAAAAGCGAGCATAACAACTGACTAATTTTGCTGTGGGTAACGGTAGACGAACCAGATTGTTGTGAGTCTCGAAGCTCATCCCCAAGTGAATGAACAACTTGGACGGAGCTAGATCCAACTTTTTCTTGTTTATGATTAACACGAGATGTCGGAGTAGTAATAGCAGACTATAAACATCATTTTGAAGTGTATCTTTGTTGCAGTACCTCTGAAGAATGTCGTCCAAGTAAGCCGACGTTACCGCAGACAAATGAGCTCGGAAATAAGACATTACCGAGTTCATTATTCGAGTGAACACCCAGGGAGCTATATTTAGGCCAAAGCACATTGCTCAGAACTGATATACCGTTCCCTGAACGGCAAACCGTAGGTACTTTCTGAATGCCGGATGAACCATAACATGAAAGTACGCATCTTTTATATCTGTGCTTGCAGCATAGTCGTTCACTCGATGTATGCTCACCCTTACTGACCAAATGGTCTCCATATAGACCTTTGGAGCTACGATAAGCTTGTTTATCCAGCTCAAGTCTATTATGGGTCAGAATGAGCCGTCTGGCTTTGGTACGAGGAACATGTGACTGTAGAAACCTAGTGATTCTTGGTTCTCTACAACCTCTATTGCAGCCTTCTCTAAGAGAAACTTTACCTCCGAGAAGAGAGACTCTCTTTTTGTAGGATTTGGCAGAAGTTGAGTTCATTGCAGACTTTGTGTTAGCGGTGGTTTGGATCACAAACAACAGCTTTAGGCCATCCAAGATGACACTTCTCACCCACCGATCTTCCATTACAGATATCCAGTTTCTCTTGAATCTTGATAACCTTCCGCAAACTGGGATGCAATAGAGGTCCTGACCATCACCTATAGGACCTGCAAGGCCTGCGGGAGGAGAAACCATGTTCTCCCCATGATGAGCCTCAACCCGCCGGCTTGGGGCATCTGACCAATTTCCTTTTGCGAGTAATTATAAGAGGATCTATATCCTTGCGAGGAGTTTCCCCTGGACGATTTTTGTCCTGAACTTCCTGCCTTACTCTTCTCTGCTGGTGCGGGTTTATTTGATGCCGACTTCAGAAGCAGAATATTAGATGCTTTCTTTGTAGCTTGGTCATAAACCAAAGAAAGCTTATGGTCAAATATGTCACGTCCTGATACAGGAGTGACTCTAAGAGAGTTTTTCACCCTGTCATCTATCAAAGATGATGACGCAAGGGCTCTGTCACGTCTAATTAACTCCAAATTAGCCACTGTAAGGGCGGAATTATACGTGGTAAACATTATAGCCCTGGAAAGAACTCATAAAGAACTAAGAACGTCCTCAAATTCCTTCCCATTGAGACGTTGCGCAATAGCTCTTGTAAGGTGATCTGCATAAGACATAGCATCCAAATTTGCTCTATTAGATAAAATTGTATCCGAACGAATTGAAAATGATGGAGGAAAGGCCATAGCTAGGTCCTCAGCCTGCTCATCTAAGCACAGAGGAACTCTCTGTACACCTTCCCCTACTGTTTTAAATGGACGCGGTCCAATAAATGGTATACGGATGGAAGATGAAGATAAAAAGCTGCCTTTTTTCTTTCCACTTGAAAGATTAAATATAGCGTCATTAAGGAGAGCAAAAGTCTGTGACACTTGTTTTGACTGCACCGGAAAGGAAAGGACATCCTCTCTTGACCAGATATAGTCTGCGTCTAATGACACTAGCAGCTTCTTATGAGCAGTCGCAGCAGTCTGATTCTCTGGAACAAAATCAGGAAAGTATTGATGGATAAAATCCATCGCTACCATATGTTGTTCTGAAAGGGAAGGGTCACTTTCCTCCATCTCCCTTTCACCATCCGATGGAATCAGATTATCCTCAGTCTTCTGCTTCTGAGTGCACAGATGACTGGACCGACCCAGCGTCATCGGACAGCTCGTGTTCCGAGGCTGCCGTAGGTTGCTCCTGATTTTGATGGGATACTGCGATGAGCTGTGCAATCTGCGACAGTAAGTCCGTTACTGAGGCCTCAGGAGCAGCAGTCTTTCGCTGTTTGGCCGCTGGCTGCTCCTGGGACCATGTGTCCAAGACAGCTCTTTTCTGTAAACGTCCCAATGAATGAGGCCCCGTTTCCTTGGCTACTGGATGGTGTGACTTTTTAGTGGAAGAGAGATCCTTTCTCCGTGATTCCAGCTGGATATCCAATGTCATGTAGCCAAGGTGCGGTCGTGTGTGCTCAATAGTTGTGGAAGAAGCCATTCTTATAGCCAGCTGTATATTTGATCAGTTTGATGCAAGTTCCATACTACAACATCTGGCCCCAGATGTTGTTGAGGGACCCTCTCGCCCACGGTCCTATCAGACCTCACCGAGATAACTGCCACCAAACTTGTTGTCTTCCTCCTTTCCGTCATCGCAGGGTGAGCCTGTTTAGATATTATAGTGCTCACTCTACCTCTTTTCCTCTCCTCGAGGACAATAGACACACCCGGTGTTGTGGTGCCCACTGCTTCACCGGTCGAGCTAGTTGGTGACAGGGCTTTGTAACCACCGGTGTGTGGTTTATTGCCCTGTCTAATATTAAGGAGCACTTTTGCCATTAGCTCTGACTGACTATCAATATGCGACGACGGATACACATTATCTGATGGAGTCACGAAACCATCACCATGTTCTTGTTCCTCTGAAATGGCAACTGAAAAACTAGAGTGACTCTGTGGCTAGAGGACTGGCATTGTCCTCTCACCGCTAACAACGTACCGTGACACACATCTCCAACGTTTGTCATCCCAATTGACACAAGTTGCACAGGAATTAGTGCGAGTACACTGACTACAACTAACACAATAATCATGTTAATCTGAGGAAGACTTCCTCGAATTACAATTTGAGCAATAAGCTTTCGTTTTAAATAAACATGAAAGTCAACCTTTACTCGCACTAACTCCCAATAATAACTGAAAAAGATACATCAAAACATTAATCAAAATGAAAGTGTCAACGACACTGTAGCTCAACTTGTTTAACTGGTAGAGTGCTGAAAGCCCATATTTGGGCTTTAATTGGAAGTGCAGGTAACCTATCTTAAAAACTTCATATTCAATGGATGTACTTCATATTGTCCTTGAAATGAAAATATTTTGTCTGTAAGGCTTTGCCTTGCTACAATTTATGGAAGAGTGCCATGGGGCACTCTCCCATAAATTGTAACAAGGCAAAGACATGTAGATATATTTTAATGGCCAGAAGTAATTTAGCACTCTACCAGTTAAGACATGTACATGGAAAATATGTGACACAGCAATGACAAACATCGAGGTAATGACCTGATAACAAAGGTACATGTAAAGTATTGTAACAGTCTGTACATAAATGCTGACCGTAGCCTGTAACAAATGTGTAGGTAAAGTATTGTAAAGGTGGGTGACAGTTAGATGCTAAACTAGAAAAGAAATCTTTGAGTCCCAGAGTGGGTCTGACTGAACCCAAAAATATTTGTTCTCATAGCACAGTGATAACAAAGGCACCCAAAACACTCGTTCCTGTCACAAGGTGATAACAAAGGTACCCCAAGAAGTTTTGTGAAGATCAGTTCATAACTGACATGTGCACTTAGTGTGTATAAGTAGCACTGAACAAATCAAAGTTCATCTAATTTGCATAATTCCTGCACGAGAAAAAAAACTGTATTATATGTGATGTATTTCATGTTACTATACATTCCTACAAAAATTTATTCAAATCAGAACTTTCATACAGAAGTTCTGTACAAAAACTGATTGCACGAATTTTGGTACAAAAAGGTTGCTGGCAGCCATCCTGAATCTTGGACTGCACCTAAAAACACTCGTTCTCATCCCACGGTGATAACAAAGGTACCCAAGAAGTTTCGTAAAGATTGGTTCGTAAATACGGCCTCTAGCCTGAGCCGTATAGAAGTTGTGTACAAAAAACTGATTGGACCTAATTTCAGTACAAAATGGCCACTGGCAGCCATCTTGAATTTTGAACCACATCCAGAAACACTCGTTCTCATCCCAAGGTGATAACAAAGGTACCCAAGAAGGTTCGAGAAGATCGGTTCATAAATACAGACTCTAGCCCGAGCCGTATTGACATGTGCACTTACTGTGTATAAGTAGCACTGAATAAATCAAAGTTCATCTAATTTGCATAATTTTTGCATGAGAAAAAACCTGTATTATATGTGATGTATTCCATGTTACTAAACATTCATACAGAAATTTATTCAAATCAGAACTTTCATACAAAAGTTCTGTACAAAAAACTGATTGCACCAATTTTGGTACAAAATGGTCGCCAGCAGCCATCTTGAATTTTGGACTGCACCCAAAAACACTCGTTCTCGTCCCAAGGTGATAACAAAGGTGCCCAAGAAGTTTCGTAAAGATCGGTTCATAAATGCGGCCTCTAGCCCGAGCCGTATTGGAATTTGCAGTTACAGTGCTGAAAGTAACATTAAATAGATCAAAGTTAGTCTAATCAGCATAATTTATGCACGAGAAAAAAACCCGTATTATATGTGATGTATCCCATGGTACTAAACATTCATACAGAAAATTATCCAAATCAGTGCTTTCATATGGAAGTTCTGTGCAAAAATCTGATTGCACCTAATTTTGTACAAAATGGCCACCAGCGGCCATCTTGAACTTCAGACCGGACCCCGAAACACTCGTTCTTGTCCCACAGTGATAACAAAGGTACCCAAGAAGTTTCGTAAAGCTCGGTTCATAAATACGGCCTCTAGCCCAAGCCGTATTGGCATTTGCACTTACAGTGCTGAAAGTAACACTAAATAAATCAAAGTTAGTCTAATTTGCATAATTTATGCACGAGAAAAAAACCCACATTATATGTGATTTATCCCATGGTACTAAACATTTATACAAAAAAATTATTCAAATCGGAGCTTTCATATGGAAGTCCTGCGCAAAAATCTGACTGAACCTAATTTTGGTGAAAATGGCTGCCAGCGGCCATCTTAAATTTTGGACTGGACCCAAAAACACTCGTTCTCGTCTCACGGTGATAACAAAGGTACCCAAGAAGTTTCGTAAAGATCGATTCATAAATACGGCCTCTAGCACGAGCCGTGTGTACAGCATGACGGATGGACAGACGGACGGACAGATGGATGGACAACGGGCCATGGCAATATCTCAAATTTGGCTTCGCCAAAGTTGAGCTAACAATGATTCGAAAAAGATTTTAAAAAATAAAAAAAATTTTGAATATTTTTTTTGACATGAGCCCAAGTTCCCAAAGGGTACGATGAGCCCAAATTGGGCCCAAGAGTGGACCCAAATTTGTTTTACTTCCAAAAATTAAGGCTCCACTACTGAAATACAATATGTATCTTATACTAGTCCTAACATGATTAATTCATAGGAAAATTACATGTAGAAGGAAGCACTGTCAATGTGAACAACGTCACATGAAAAATGGAAACAAGACTCCAGGTACTAAAAATATGGCCCAAAGTCAGTAACAGATTTAAAACTATCCGATGCAAAGCAAGATCTTCATAGGAAGAAAATACGATACATCGGATGGATGATACATGACCAAAAACGCCTAAACACCCCTAGGGTGAGGACGTAACCATGGGGATAAACAGAATAAACATTCTGTGAAAAACGTTAAACTCCCAAGAAATTTATGAAAAAAAATTTCAATAAAAAAGCCGAAAAGCATGGGAGTTTAACAGGAGGGCATCAAGGAAGGATAGGGAAGGAACACTTAACAAACAGTGGCAATATCATTTGGAAGAATGATAATATCAGGCCATGCCCCAAAAATGGGGAACAAGAAATAATTTCGTCAAAAAATTATAAAGTTACAGCCCTGAACATAAAAAAACACTGTTTCTTCCTTCCATCATCCTATTCTTTCCTCTGATCCACCATAATCATCATTGATCTGTGTCTGGCATCACAAAACTGAGATTTAAAAGCACAAAAGTCAATTTGTTGTTATCTGACAGAGGGCCAAGCAAGGAATAGTATTTGGTGGCAGTTTTGGTGCTTCTTGGACACTGCGTATGCGCAGATGTCAAATGTATGGAGGGCCACATAGGACATGAAATTTTCGGTTTTATATGCAAATTTTGGGGATGGGGGGAAAAATCTGTGTTTGGTCCTGGATATTTTTGAGTTAGCACCAGCTATGTCTGGGCCGTTGGTTATTGTGTAAAAATATCATAAAATCGAACTCTTCATTGACCTTACCCTGTATTTTGTGGTAATAAGTGTACAAACCAAATTCCATTTGAATTGGTTCATTAAAACAGAAGTTAACATCTGGACAACAAAGTAACACATGCATGCATGCACACAATGCACACACACATGCATGCACATTTCTACCCCCCCCCCCCTCCCCCAATACTACTCACACAAGGCTAGTAATTTTTCTTAAAAAAGTGGTCATTACTTAAGAAGTGGATGTAACTACTGAGCCCATTTTTGTAATAAAATCTTCATTTTTTGTAATAATCCAGATTCTTACAAAAGTGGTCAAATTTTCCAACAAAAGTGATGAGCTTGTTTTTTCTTACAAAAGTGGGCGATTTACAAAACTAGAGACCTCATGCAGTTATTACATAAATGGGCGATGTTATTACAGAAGTGGTGAGACTTCAATTTATTACAAAATTGGGCAATTTTATTACAAATGTGGTGAGCTCTTATAAAAGTGGGCGATTTTTTTTACAAAAGTGGTGAGCTCTTACAAAAGTTGCCATTTCTTACAAAAGTGGGCGTGACACATCACCACACAGTTTGGCCACAACAGCTGGGAGTTTTCTTGAACTGCAATACATTTTCAGATAAGGTTTGTACTGAAGATTATATTTCCCATAATGATTGGGAATTTGCAAGGGAGGCATCACATTGTTAGGTATGGTTTTACTTGGAGATTATACTTTCGAAATTTCCAATTTATCTAAAGAATAGGTTGCATCTGCAATTTTCAAACTGAGCAGTTGAAAAAAATGCGTTTTCAAAAATTTAACACAATCAAAGTTTGTCAAGATTGTTCAAATGAGGGGGTCACATGAAATAGTTTTGTTAAAATTTGGGAATTAAAAAATGAAAATAACAGATTTTGATAATCAAAATCACGTGCATTGTGTAAAGGATTAAAAGAAAAGGTAAAGTTAAAAAAATTAATTTCTTCAATAGTGACTCATAAAATCTAAATAACAAAAAGAAGGTCTAAGACAAAGCAACTGTCAAGGGGTATGCAAATATGATGACCATATATTAACCCTTCACCCAATGAATCGGCCGCATTAGCACGTGTAATATGGAAATTCAGCAGTTGAAAAAATATTATTTTTCAAAAACTTTCAACAAAACTATGTCATGTGACCCCTCGTTGGAATGAGCTCATCGAGCTCATTCCAATGAGGGATCACATGATATGGTTTTGTTGAAATTGTTTGAAAAATTTGAAAAAATGATATTTAAAATAATACATTTTGGGTTAATTGAAACTAACTTAAACAGTTGACAGGCTGAAAAAAAGAGGGGGGAGATAATTTCAACCCAGCTGAATGACTTTACTAAATATGTAGATATAAAAATGCTATTGACCATTACTTACGTGCACATGGGAATTCATTACACATTCTTGTAGACACAGAAGACCCTAAACAGATTTTACCAGCAAATCTTGTGAAGGGAGAATCACACTTTCTAGTTTTTGTCTGTTGTCCAGTTCCACAAGTCTTGGAGCATTTATCCCATGTACTCCATTCACCCCATCCACCATCAACTGAAAAATGTTTACAGTTATACCCTTAGATAATGTTTTCCTGGAATAGAAAGCTTTGTAGCAGACAACCATGAACAATTTGTGCAGTCAGTTACTTATAAATGTTCTGGATAATAAATAAGAAATGGAAAAAATACATTTTCCATTTTATTTCCTGACATAATAGACAAATATTTTGACTGGCTAAAAGAAAAAAAAACAAGAGGCCTGAAGCTCAAATCTAACAAAAGCCTATCGATTCTTCAAAAACAGATTTGAAGATTTTTTAAAATATGATCAGACACTCATTACAAGATATAAGATGTCAAATTGCTAGGATTTGGGAGAAAATTGACCTCAACTCTTAACCCACGCTCAGTATTTTTAAGATATTATTAAATAAATCTAGTTATGGCTGCTTCACAGCAGCCATGATAAGATTTGATGAAAAATTCATGTGAATTTAAGTGAAGAATTTGTTGGTGAAAAAGTCCATTGAATTTACAGGATAGAAATCGGTTAAATGTGCCAAAACAGTATATATTTCAGGTACAAGAGAAATCCTGTCCTAGGCATGAACATCTGCCAGCAGCATGCAAGAAGTTAATGTTTCCCCATTGCCAATGTTACTAGAGAGGGGGCGGATGTTCTTTCTTTATTGGTGTTTATGGTCACATACTTATGCACAATGGCTAATCATGAACACAACATGGAGATAAAGACAATTTTAGTCAATAGTTTATACCCCATGTTGCCTATTTTAGAGGACTCCCACCCCAAGCATTAGTGACTGGGTCCTATTTTACCAGTGTAAAAGAGCTTGTTTACCACAGTAAACAAACACTACTTCACTTTGCGGGGTACCCACAGGCAGGGTGGATGTTCAAGTACTCCTCAAAATGTTTTCAGTGGCTTATTTTCTACAAACTTGATCATGACAAAGATGTGATATATATATATATCAAACACAAAATTATCTGACCTAACAGTTTGAGAGAAAGACATTTCTAATGTTGCAGCCTGTGTTAAAATGTCTGTCCCTCCCACAACCCCTTCAACAGGACACCAAGGAATTGGTTTTAGCAAACTTATTTAAAAGTCATTACCACTATTTATGGCAACCATGAAAGTATTTGAAGTTGTGGTCTGGGAGAAGAGTAGTTTTTATAATTTTTTGCCCAAATGCTAAATTTGGGACCCATATCACCAAATATCTTCCCCTCTGCTTAACCCTCTGGAGTTTAACCCTTTACCTAACGTAGAAAGCAGACGACACTTGCAAAAATAATTCTTGAATAACTAATTTTTTTCATTTTTTGTCTCAAAAACATAGGTTATGACCCCTCGTTGGAACGAGCTCGACGAGCTCGTTCCAACGAGAGGTCATAACCTATGTTTTTGAAACAAAAAATGAAAAAAATAATGAAAATTAATTGGCGATTTTTGAGAATAGTGCTGGCCGGTTTTGGCCGTTACGTTGGGTAAAGGGTTAACAAATACAGTCTTGTTTGATAGAGCCAATGAGCGCTTTTGTCAATCAAGACTGTATTGGTCAGATTCCTAGTTGCATTATAGGAGAAAATTGCAGCTTGAAATTTTATTTCAACATCAGTACACAAAGTGTCCATTTAAGCAAACTTGTAAATCGTTCTTACATCTATGTTATATCACCCAAGCATCTGGTGCAGTTTTCTTTCGAGTGGTGCCCTGTTAAATGAATAGCCACCTTGACAAACATTCAATTAACAGAATTCAATTAATGGGAATTTGGTTGTTTTACTATATTTTAGTGTTAAAATTAGCATATATTTTATTAAATTATATTTCACACAGCTCATGGAGCTCTGCCAAAGAAGATATGATAGAATGAATGCCTATATTGGATGTTCTGGGGCTACTTTGATTCATAGCCTGTATATTGTCTTTTTCCTGTCTTCACATTAACTACTATTCACTCACTGAGTACTGATGTGGCAAGCTCAAAGCCATGATAATTATCAACACATTATCAACAATGTTTATATCATCATGTACCACATCTTCTACAACCATATCAAAAGAAGCCAAAAGTATCAAAACCTCATAGAACCACAATTTTAATTCCAAAAAGAACCAAAAATAGGCCAAGAAATTGAGAACCGAAGAAGATTGCAAAATGGATGCAGAGAAAAAAATCAGGAAAGAAAGTGAAGGAAGACTAAGTAGCAGTTCTAAAACTGGTAATAGTAGTTATAGTAACAGGTCTGGTGGCAACCCTGAACCAGGAATCGATATCCCAAACAGCAGTGGCAAATGGACTGTCACTTGCTCTACCAGTGCTTGGTCCAAAGGGCCCCCTCCCCGCCACTGAAATTAGCAACAGTGGTACCCCTCCAAGTACTCCACTAAGCAATAATAGTAGTAATAACTGTAACTATAACTATAATACCAATAGTAGTAATCCCATGGATCCAAATAAAAAAAAACATAATTTGGGCTATGAAAGCCTATTGACAAGGAAATCCCTGACCAGATAGAGCCTCAAGCCTGTGATGGAGAAGAATCAATTGACTGTTGCAGTACTTTGTTTATTATATGACAATTAGTATTTTAAACTGATCACAACACCTGAAAAATCAAATACAACAATAATTATATTAGCCAAATAACCATTAATAATTTATGGAATTGGGTAATCCAAATGTGTGGTAATATCAAATGTTCATGTCGAACATGAAACTTGAAAGTCAAAACAATGGAGGCAAGACTTGAATTTCAATCAGAATTGCATTCGATAACACCAATTCTTGTACATTTTATTGGATTCGCATCTTGAAAATAGTTGTTAATTGTTATTTTGCAATTGTTCAGCATATCGTTTTCAAATAAATAAACCTCAACTGGAATGTTTGTCAACAGAGTTTAATGAGGAGACACCCGTGCATATGTTTTGTGCTTGCAAAGGCATCGCTTCAAAATTTTGCACACACGGAACTTTATATAGGTCACTGGTAGAAATAGTCCATTCACATGTGCCTCATTTGAGACAGGCAAGATAACAATCTTGAAACTTGACACTCTTGTTTTCTGGAGAGCTGAATTTGATGGGCAAATTACAGTGGTATAGAGGGGCTATTTGTGGTAGTAATGTAATAAAAATCGTTTCATCCTATTGGGAGTGTAGCCAAGTCAATATCACAAATCGGACAGATCTAACTCAAGTACATGAGCAACCAAACCATTGCATCATGCCGAATTGAGAGGAGGGAGATTTTTAATTAAATATTTTGGAGAAGCTTGATATTTTGCAGAAACCATGATTGATTTTTTAATCAATAAACAAGCAAGCTACAACACAGTACAAACAGTGACATCAGCAACAACAATAATGGCAGTATTTTAGCAAGCAAGGCCAGGAGCAGGTCTGACAGAATTACAAACATAGAATCTCATACTGCTAAAAATTACGAAGACAAGAAAATAAATGAGAAAAAGTCCACAAAAACATGGGAAGTGGAAGCGTAAAGCAAATTAACCTTCATACCCTAGATCAAAGATCTCAATAGGAGCTAGGACAGATAATCCCAATCAATCACAGATGAGTTTTCTGATGATCCATTTCGTTTTAGCGGTTATACCACCAGATGGTGTGTATTACTCAACAGCAATGAATGGAAGGAACAAACAGAGCTTACCTAAAACTAAGTGAAAATCCACAAAGCAACAGAGGAGAAATAGTAAATATCAAAATGCATGTTAAAAGTTAGTTTCCTTTGATGACTTTTTGGAGAAGTGCTTAAAAAATCTCCAGCTTGATGGTGCCTCTCCTTCAGATTATAGGGAATTCAACAAATCAACAAACTTAAATTATCTGTATTAGAAGACAAAAGAAACAACAGAGTCCCTCACAAAAAGACAAATTCTACAGAGGAGATCGACAAAAAATGGCTTAGCATCTGACTTTTCAACCTTTGGACCATTTCTACAAATGTACAATCAATATGCCATCAACGCTTTTATCGAATGAGTTTGTTTTTGGATTTGATGAAGTCTTTAAAAATGTAAAGACCATCACTCAAGATATTTCATTTGTGAGTGTGTTCCTTTTACCAGAGCAACAGCCTCAACCCAATAGCTTTTCTCAGAAAAGCAGGGTGAGAGGAGATTTTACTGAATTCTCCAGCCAAGACAATTCAATGTTTGTAAAAAAAACCCCCAGATACACCACTTTGAAAGACAGAGGGCTAGAACTATGGCTTCTTCAGCTGGAAAGCAAACTTCCCTATATGGCTTGGAGTAATGGTATCGGCACTGAACTCCACAGTGCTTTGATGTTTAAAGCTGACAATTTTGGATTCCTGCAAGAAGTCATTTGACAGCTCAACATGTGGTGGATTCAGCAATTTAACCACCTGCAAGTTGCTGTACTGATTCGGCAGATATGGTGACAATGGATGCCTTAAATTAGTTTGAAAAAACTTTGTGGTCGGTTACAGCTGAAACAATAATTGTTCCACACCAGCACCCCTGAATTTGCAGAATAAATGTAACCGATATTGGGAAACAATCTGTCAAAGCTCAAATCGGCAACATTAGCATTTCGTCAGTTTCATGACAGTTTTGGGCAAATTAATGTAATTTGTGTTATTCCAAAGTCTGAGTCTGTGTCGAAAGATTTCAGCTTGTGTTCTGATAACAATAATCAGAAAACATTTAGTTACCTTCTGACATACGGAACAGAAATAATGGCAATGTGTTCACAATATTCAAAATGAGCAAAATTTGTAATAACTCCCTTCAAACATATCACTGTGCTTTTAGTATTGTAGCAAATTGTAGCCACGGCACTAAACTTCAAAAATTATGAAAAGTGTAGTGCTCAGCTACGATTATTTTTGCTCAAGTGATGCAGAAAAATAATCTGCTGACAAACTGCCATATGGGTTTAATAGATCAAGTACATGTAAAATCAAAAAGGTGTGAGGGGGTGGAGGTGTGTGTGTGGGGGGGGGGGGGAGAAATGAGGTCTGTGAGTGTGCTGTAATTAAGCACACCGTCACAATCTATATTGTACACAGCCATTTAACTGGCTCAATATTCATTTTATAGCAATTCTCCAGTAAACTGAAGCAATATAACATTTAAGAACAAAGAAATTGGAAAAAAATGTGTTTAGTGCAATTACATATTTTCAATGCATATTTTCAATATGCTAAGCCAATAACATTATGAATTAATGGTAACTTCTTTTATGCTCACATAATGTGCAATCTATTTATTTATTTATTTATTTATTTATTTACTGGAGTTTAACGATACTTTTGACAGCCACGGTCACCTCAAGTCGGGCATAATTTACAAGTATCTGTGAACAAGTTTTATGAAATATTTTAAATCCTCATTTTGATCTACTAGTGGAGAAAATTTTGGGATCAATCGTGCCTACTTAAAGTTTTGTAGAATTAGAGAATTGTGTCATTGGCTCATACATGTACCATCACCTCATATCCAACCAACACAAGCAGACTATGGCACAACTCCTTTATCGATATTTAGTCTACCAATATTACCATCATCTTCCTCCTCCGAATCATTGCTGCTTGAACTCTCTCCCATTTTAGTTCTATTGAATTTGTCACCACATGATTCGTCGGCACCACACAAGTAGTAGGCAGTACAGGGAATGCTGGACATTTTACAGCACACTTACTGATGAGCTTTTTGGGGACCATTTGGCGAGCATGGCCTGAAGCATGTGGTGGTGTGTGAGCTGTACCACAAGTAGAAATGTATCTAGTGCCACTAACTGCAGCCCTGACAAACATTTCCAATTTTGACATATCGATCTGTTCTCGCACATTACCCTAGAAAATCTGATAGAATTATCAGAAATGGTTGCGACACAGGAGAGAGTGACAGCCCTAGCAGACAGCAAACCATTGGAATGGACAATGACAGAATGGCGAATGAAAGTGGAGGATGGAAGCTGGAAGTGGAAGCTGGGCAGAAGAACAAAGGCAAAAAAAACAGCTGCTGACAGAGTTATGCGGGGCTAAGTCTACTGTACATGAGAGTGGCCAGGAGGTGGTTGCTGGATATTTTCGCATCTGACAAATTTAAGGACAGCTGACTGGAAGAAGGTAGCAGCTTACTATGGCTTGGAAGGTTCCTGACTGCCAGTGGCAGTGGCTTGCAGTGATGGCTTGGTGGTTTATGACCTGGGCACTTCTAGCATTAGTACTTCTTTATCCTCCGGAACACCAGAAGTCTGGAGTACCTTGATACCCCAATTTACCAATACCCCAAAGGCTTAATACTCTGAAGACTCAATAGTCCAAAGGCTCAGTAGTCCATGGCCTGATGCTATGAAGGTCCAAAAGTCTGAAGGCACAATTCTCCAAAGGTTCAATAGTCCGGAGGCCCAATACTCTCACAGTTTTACAATGTAACTCTTGTTTTTCCCCTGTGTTGGCCTATTGTTTGACAGGGTTCCATTTGAATTAAAATATTAGAATCCACTGGCCATTCGAGTGAGTGCCCATGCCAGAAGTGGGAACCTTTTGTAAAAGCCCTGTATGTGTGTCTGTATGTCCGTGGGGCTGTTTGTACATCCATTCAATTTGTTTTCTGGACTCTAATTTAACAACGCTTTGTCCCAGGATCATAAAACTCCACAGGTACTCTCCCAAAGGGATGAGCACATACCTTAAATGAGTCTGTGCATGTGTGTGTCTGGATGTGTGGACGTGGGTGGTTATGTGTGTATATGTTGGTTTTGTGCAATAAATGTGATGCACCACACATTACTTACCATGCATAAGATATCACAGACTGGACTCCAATGAGACTTAAAAATTACCTAGCTGCAATTAAATTTCTGTGTTATCACGTTTTACTGCTAAATCGTATTTCCATAGACATTTATTTCTGCCAGCATTTGTCATTACACTGTTTTGTTTTTAGTGTGATGTAATGTTCGGATTTCACAGATAGAAACAATGCTTTGTGTTATTGCACTTTGTATTCTAAATCTGTATAATGATGTAAAAGTGAAATAATTTATTTGTATGTGTTATACATGCTCGAATGTATACATACCAGGAAGGAAATTCCAATGCTGAAGTTCAGCTGAACATAGACTGACACTGACAGAAACCTATCGTCAACTGTCAGTGGTGCCGAAATTAGAATTTGTAGCTCATTATGCACTTGAAAGCACAACAAAGTGAGTATTAACTTTTATCTATACAATACTAGCGGATGTTACCCGGCGTTGCACGGGAGATGGTTATATCAGCCATTTTCAAAATAGAAGGTCAAGGTCAACAATTTCAAGGTCAAGTTCACCACACACGGGCACCCCGATAAAGTCAAAATGATCGATGGGTCAATTTACCCGCATATATGAAATTTTAGCCCGATCGGCCCAGCCGTTTTCGAAATAAAAGGTCAAGGTCATCAATTTCAAGGTCACCCCCACATGGGCACGGCACCCATCCCATGTTACTCGAAGGGACGAATTACCCCCGTGTAGAAAATTTGAGATTGATCGGTTGAGAAACGGAGGAGTTCACCTGGAACAAAGATAGAGAGACAGATACAGATATTGGCATATATATATATATATATATATATATTAGATTCCCATCATGCTTGGAAGTTTAGAGCATGACGGCAATTTGACGAAGTTATATAAAATATTTGATGAAGTGTATATATATTAGATAATATGGAAAACGTACCAAATATATTTTATATTCAGCTGGCATAAATTTAATTATGATAGTGGAAAGTAAGCTTTTACTTAATTGATTTCGAACATTACAACACAGTGGAACCCTGTTAATTGAATAGCTACTTTGCCAATGAAAATTTTTCAATTAACAGGAGTATTCAATTAACAGGTATTGTGTCACTTTCATGTATTCTGCAGATAAACTTAGCATTTATTCTATTATATATTGTTTGACAGAGCTCCATGAGCGCTGTCAAATAAGATATAATAGATAGATGCCAAATGCCTGTATTGGGTGTCTCAAGGCCAAATATGTCTATAAACAAAGGGAAACTGGGGAGAGTCACTGAGAGTCAGGGTAATTTCTCGACAGGTCACAAGATTATTTATTCAATTAACAGGAGTTCACTCTATAACCTATATTCAATAAAAAGGTCAAATTTGTACTGGAGGTATGGTAAATTGTTTTGTGTTGGGAAATTATATTCAATTAACAGGGTTATTCAGTTAAGAGATATTCAACTAAGTGGGCTCCACTGTACTATCATTGATATGATACACTTCTAGAAATGCAGTTACGACACGCCAAAATTGCTGATTATTTTATGTAAATTTGGGAAGCACTCTGGGGGGGGGGGGGGTGGGGGTGGGGGGGTTTGGAGCAAAAATAAAAAAAAATTGCCCAAAGTTGCCAGAGTGGCACCTGTCAAATTCTGTCTTAGATAACATTACTGCATCAATTTATGCAAACATTTTGTAGCTGGACGAGAATGTACACTTTGGTACATGAGCGCCCAGACTAATGCTTCTTAAAAAAATATATGAGTCATTTGTGATTGTAGATTATGTACTTTAGATCATCGCTGACCTTATACCCAATGGCAATATCACAATAATATTATATGTTCCAATGAGAGTAAAATCCTCACCCTCTGATTGGATGAGAGCTGCCGTAGTTTCTTTTATGTTTACAGCTCCAGTAGCAAATGTTACGTCACAACACAAAATATATGAAATGATGTCGCCCATTTTGTAATGGCTTCATCAATGGAGTGATCAGCAAGCCGCTTCAATTTTCTGGATTTTTCACATGTGCAGCAGACAGTGTTCTGGATGATGTATCGTTTAAACCACAAACCGATTTACGATTTGAACTAAGATGGAATGAGTTTATCTGTTTTATTGATTATTTATTTCACTACTGGCCTGGGGTACAAGAGAGGTTTGTTTACTAAACTTGTGATCATTAAAAGTTGCCTTGAACAAAGCAACTTTTAACAATCAGAAGATCAGTAAGTGAGCCTCTCATGTTTCATGATGTAGGTCATGGGCTGTGGGTAGGGTCGTATTGGAACACATACATTATTGTGATAAATTGACAGTAACTTGGTCTGAGGTTTGTGGCTCAGAGAATATGTTCAACCGCGACGCTTTGCATCTCATTTGAACATAAGCACTGATCCTCAAACGATAGACCATGTTGCCGTCAATTTATCACAATAACTTATAATATATATAAATATAAATATCAGTGGAGGTTATGTTCTTTAGATCGTCATTGATTTCATTGCCAAATGCCAAACGCAATTGTTACTTAGTGAAACTTTTATTCTGACAGGTGCTGGACACAAAGGGCTACTTTTGTGGGAATATGCCATTGATCTGCTGTTTCTTTTTAAAAACCTGCCTTTTATTCTAAAAGGCGGGGAAAAACAAGTGAACTATTCAGAAAATTGATGTTACTTTCTTGAAACATACCAATTGTGTGTATGTCCATGGAAAAAGCATAAAAAAAATAATGCATGGGTCACACTGCACATTTGAATTCATTGTACTTTCACCAACACTGCAAAACAGTTGTATTGTTATGGGTAAAATCACAATGGCACTAGATTTTAACCACTTCTTTCTTTTAATATGTTGTACCCACACACTTCTTTCTTTCAAAACTTGGCATTCATAATTTTACAAGCTCCCCCAGCATGTTACTTTCTTCTCTTGTTTATTTTCATGAACGGTAAATATTTACATTGTATGTGCATAAATGTAATTACCAACAACTGAGTTTAGGATGGCACTGCTTTCGGCCTCCATGTGCCATTAGTTGAAACAGTCAGGTTATGTGAACACTTTTATAAACTTTAGTGACAGGGATCAGAAGGTTACTGCTTTCGGTCACTACCCAATTTGATAATGCAAGGACTATTCTTCTGAACTTGCTAAACACACAAGAGAATTTGTGTTTGTGTCCATACATAAAGTTTTACTATTGATAAGAAGGTAATGAAACAGCTCACATAGCGGAGCATATTTGCACTTATCTCTCAACAGAATTTTATACACAGAACTGGATAGTTTATTATAGCAAGCTTCATTTGAATTTTACAAGTTATTTTGAACTGTAACTCATCTTGTTACGAGGATCTTGAAAAGGAGTGCCAGATGTGTAATTTGGGCGTGGTGGTGACCCTGCAACATTTCTTCTAGAATGCCCAAAATACCAGTGCAAAAGAATAAGATTCACTGGAGTATAATGGGGAAGTGGGATGGGAGAATAAAGGACATTTGGTTAGTGGGAAACTCAAAGGAGAGGGATAATATGCTAATCGGAGAGATGGGGAAGAATGGGTCAAGGGATGTTATCAAGCAGTTCGTCTCTGAGTTTTGGGAGGAGAGAAGAAGCATGGGAATAGGAAGGCAGTTGTGAGTACAGGGGTAACCAAAGCCTTCTCATCCGAGAACTGTGACAAATCAGCGGCCGGCCAAAGTGTTATTATTATTATTATGTTAGAAAAGGAATTATAGTTTAGTTCCACAAAATGGGGATGAGATTCTTAAACATTGGTAATTCTGTAATCTGAACATAGTGTTGATGTGTCTTTAATGGATCACTCATAAATTATCTACCAAATTTACCACACTAGGAATATCTATTGAAAGGAAACTATCCCTAAACATCCACATATCCCAAACTTTAAACTGAGCCAATATTTAATTATTTATTGGTGTTTAAGGTCACATATTTCTGCACAATGGCTAATCATGACCGCAACAGTTTTATGGGTGGAGGAAGCCGGAGCACCCTGGAGAGAACCACCAAGCAATGGCGAGCAACTGTCAGCTCCCCAACATACTGACTCCACACAAGCAGGGTTAGCATTGGTTGAAGACAGGTGCACCAGCGACGTGCAGTATGCCTTAGTACACAACGCCACCATGCCCCCACGTGGGCAATGGGGGTGAAGTGACTGAGCCAATAAAAGAATTATCCTCCTAAATTTGATAAGTAGCAAGGATTGGGGTTGCCAACAAAAACTCCCTACTAAAACTCTACAGATCATTCATCCGACCAATCCTTGAATATGGGTCACTCATCATCAAAAATCTCAGTAAAATGAACGTAACAAAACTCTAAGCTTTCAAAACCACACCCTACGTGTAGCCCTCCAAGCTTCTCCCAGAATGTCAACCACAACCCTCCACAATTGGGCTGATACTGAAATTCTAGAACCAGAGCTAAAAATTATTGTGTTTAAAATTCTTAACAGCTTTAACCCTTTACCTAACATGAAAAGCAGACGACACTTGCAAAAAAAATTCTTGAATAACTAATTTTATTCATTTTTTGTCTCAAAAACATAGGTTATGACCCTCCGTTGGAACGAGCTTGATGAGCTCATTCCAACAAGGGGTCATAACCTATGTTTTTGAGACAAAAAATGAAAATATTTTGAAAATTAATTGGCGATTTTTTAGAATAGCGCTGGCCGGTTTTGGCCGTTACGTTGGGTAAAGGGTTAAAGATAGCAAGCTCATTTCCAAACTAAATGAGTTCCAAAAAACAACTTGAAGGTAACCCTACAAAACCAGGCTTAGCCCACAAGCCAGTCTGTCCATAATATTACCAACCACTTTCATGTACATATCAACAACACTGACTCCTATACAATCACCAATCTCACTGAGGCCTACTCATGACAAAGTGGAAACTCATATAATACCAAATCGCAATTCTCTCGACACTTGCATATATATACAACGCCAATCACAGCACATGGACAAATATACACATGCAAGAACCCCAGAGTGGATATGGTCAGAGAAAAACTACTTGCTGATTAAAAACTGTTCACAACATTCTCCCAAACAAATGCCAGGCTACACTGTTGCTTGGTGCTGCACATAGTTTGACCCTATCCAGACTGACTCACTATTAACACTGAGCACCTCACGCCAACTCGCATACATACCATCAATGCTTCTATAGAACAGGCACACTCCTACAATCACCCAGAGTAGATATGCTGCATAATACCTGTTTATTGACCCCCCCTCCAAGAACTGATTCCAGCATTCCCTTTGCTAGGTGCCGCTCACTGCTTGATCCTGTCCCATCTGACTCAACAAATTACGAAAAAACAACACCTACAAACTGAGGTACATTTAATCCCCAAACACACTGATTATTTCAGCTCTTATTTTTGGGAGGGGATTGGAAGCTTCAAAATTGGCATCTCAACCCCACTGAAGGATTGGTGGATGATCCACAACCTTCAAAACTACTCCTATTTTTGTAACAGTTATGAATATTATGCAGGGGCCACTCCCCAGCTAGCATTAAAGCTAGGGTTTCTTCTTTCTCAACTGATTAGACACACCAATTTGACTTAGCTCATCCTGATACAATCAAAATTACCCTCCAATGCTGGACCTAAATCAAGCTCCAAGTGATCTTGGAACATTGACCAGTGCGGGAGAATCAAACTTACAAAATATTACTCATAGAATCATTAACATCTATAACTTCTAGAGGCAGACTGAGCTTGTCAATGAGGGCAATTAGAGGACCTTTTCCTACTATTCTCTTCAAAATCAGGCCTTATGTCATCAACAAGCTCAATATTTAAGTATGTGCATAATCTGAATATGAAAAAGAATTAAAAAAAAACGCATAATGTGTGTTTCTAAAAGTTATAACTCAATAGATTGTACGACTAAATTTTTCATTTCTGATAAAACTAATATTTATTTATATTCTCTCTATTATTCTTTGTGTTATATTCAATAAGTGAAGCACTGTCACTGAACATCATTTGCCTTTTCCTTTCTTAGAACAATGCAAAACATGTGTTTATACCATGCTCGCCTATGTTACTACCTGTGAAAAGCCAGTATGTTAAATTTCAGCTTTTAACCCAACTACTGGTGTAAAGCTTCTACTGTGGTTAAAAAAAAATTTACACCCCTATAGTAGGAAGTTCATCGAACTTGACCTCTGACATGATGCAATTTGCCAACTTCGATACATTCACACTTTGCGATGTTTCATTCAAACATATGACATTTTGTGGTACTATCATCTACTATGTGGATTGACTTATTAAGTTTAAAATACCTACAATTAAATATTTAAAATTAAATTTAAGAATTATTAATAATAATTTGACTGAAAAAGCAAGGTAAATTCAATCAACTTTGATGATGTGTCTAGCTGTCAATCAGCATTCACATACAACCTGCAGTACAACACACTGGCACAGATGTAAACAAAACAAACCCGTGTTTGTGATAGAAAGTGTTGTTTTTTCTCCATTTTAAGTGACAAAGTCGATTATTAGAGCATGGTGTAAATAAAACAAATAGGTACTAGGGCCGGTAATCAGATTTAAACCTCTCATAGAGTAAGGTTTTAACCACTTGGCAAGCCAAGTGGTTAAAACCCCTGTCCTACTCATGGTTTAATATACAATTATGGACTTTTGTGGTGGTGAATACGAGGTGATACACTGTATGAACCTAAAAACTTATATTGATCAAGGCACCATCCAAGGTCAATATAAGTTTTTTAGATTCATATCACATCATATTTACCACCAACTAAATCCATAACTTTTTTATTATATACCCCATCCTCAAAAAGCAATCTTCTATTTGTCAATTAAAAGTTCAATTATATCAACTAAAAATACTTTTATTTAACAATAAAATAGTTATCATCTGCAGAATAACATAAAAATAAACAATGTATCACAGCATATCAACAAGTTTCTCAAAGTTGGAGGTGAATGACTTCATTATTTAAAGAAATAGAACTTGAGAGGGGATTTCCAAAAGATGTATTTAGAAAGTTGATATTGACTGGAAAACCAGTGTACTTGGATTTATGAGTTCCCGCCATGTGCATAAGATCCAGCCAATAGAAATGTGGTTATTTAAAAAGTATATAATAAATCTGATTACCGGAACTAGTATCTATTTATTATATATTTATCAATCAAGATTTGAGCTGACTGCATCTTTAATGGCATTGCTAATACTATTAAACATGTTTGTTTATTAAGTAATTATGAATGAAGACCCAAAACAACTGCTGTAGTTTTATGATTACATCATGATGTTCAATCCATGCATACCCCCACATCAATGTCTCAGTGGATTAGCACAGATCTCAAGAATGAACTTGTAGGCCCTAAACAAATGGAAAACCTCAGGAAATTCTCATTCCTGCATTCACTTGTCACTGCTCAGTGGTTCCCCATGTACTCATGCTTTCCTCAACTGTAAAACTGTTTGACATGACAAGGGTCATAACTCTGGTACATATGCATGAATGAAACCTGCAATATATAGATATTCTTTCCCCAAGTTGAAACCCAATCCCCTTCAACTTGTGGACAAAACTACCACTTAATGAAACAATACCCAATACTTAACAATGCAAATCTTTTGTGTTAGCCAACACATCCTACTGCTTTATGTATTGAATGTCAGTCAGGACAGACAGATGGTCAAATGGATGGAGCCCTTGACTATATACCCTCAAAACTCTACAACAAAGGTTAGGAGAATAATAAAGCATTTGAAGCAGCATTTTTGGAGAAGACTTTTTAGCAATAGAGTTAAAAAAAAAAAATATGGTGTAAATGAACATATGTCACTCGTTCATATTGTTAGCAAAATTTTCTTCAAATTCCAAAATTTTGTTCCCTCCCATTTAAATAGTGAACCTTGAACTTTCTTTGAATGAATTTCATTCTGTCACAAATGCGAGCTGAAAACTGAACATCAAATCAATTCAATCTATCAGTTGATGAAAAAAATACTTTTTAAAAATATGGGATTGTTTTTCCCCATTCCTTCTTATCGGAGGCAATATATTCATTTCAACAAATTAAAATACCCCACTAAAAAGATCTTTCCCATGGCATTTTAACCCTTTACCTAACATAAAAAAATTTAGTTATTCAAGTATTTTTTTTTGCAAGTGTCATCATGAAAAAAAAAATTCTTGAATAACTAAATTTTTTTATTTTTGTCTCAAAAACATAGGTTATGACCCCTCATTGGAAGGAGCTCGATGAGCTCATTCCAATGAGGTTCATAACCTATGTTTTTGAGACAAAAAATTAAAAAAATAATGAAAATTAATTGGCGATTTTTGAGAATAACGCTGGCTGGTTATGGCCGTTACGTTGGGTAAAGGGTTAATAGAATCAGACTAGTAATTTGTAGATGAATACCAAAACATCACCATAATGTTGAACATCGGATGAAGGATGAAAAGTGAGCACTATTTTGGTCACCTTAACTTTCAGTCAGATGAACCAAAAATTCAACAGCAATATTCTGAATAAACAAGAGGTGTGCATTGGAGATTGCAGACATCAAAATGTGGTGACAATCAGATAGTGTTGCCTTTCCATAACCCAGTTATCAATCATATCCCAGTTGTCAAATCTCAACCTTTGTTTACATTTTTATCTGAACAAGTTCAAAATTCATACAAATTATTTAATTAAGGCCCATAACTCTATAATTGAAAATTGGGACAGGCCAGTTTTCAAACTTGCTTGAGATATTATTGCAAAAGACCTGTATTGCAAATATCATTCAAATCAGAGAACGTTGTTCAAGTTATTGCACCGAGCTCAACATTCATAAAAATGACTAATTAAGGCCCTTAACAAAGTGATGCCAAACAGGGTCAGGCCAGTTTTCAAGCTCATTTAAGGTATTATTGCAAAGGACCAGTATGGCAAATATTAGTCAAATCAAAGGACGTTTGTTCAAGTTATTGTGCTAACAAGCTCAAAATTCATAAATCACTGACCAAGGCCCATAGCTCTGCAACGAAAAAAACTGGGCTGGGCTGGGCCTGGCTGAGACAGTTTTCAAACTTGCTTGAGGCATTACTGCAAAAGACCTGTACAGCAAATATTTAGTCAAATTGGGGAATGTTCATTCGAGTTATTGTGCTAATGAGCTCAAAATTTGACTAATTACTGTATAGCAAAATTTGGGTCAGGCCAGTTTTCGAACTTGTTTGAGATATTGTTGCAAAAGAGCTTTATGGCAAATATTAGTCAAATCTGAAAAAGTTTGTTCAAGTTATTGTGCTAACGAGCTCGAAATCTAAAAAAAAACTGACTAATTAAGGCCCATAACCCTGTAACAAAAACAGGTTTGGTAGGTTTTTGAACTGGGATGAGATATTATTGCAAAAGACCTGTATGGCAAATATTAGTCAAATCGGAGAATGTTTGTTCAACCTATTGTGCTAACAAAGTGAGGACACCCAGCCCAGAAGCAAACTGACAGTCACCAAACCACAGGTCTCTGTTGTTAACACAACTCAACCAAAAATAATTATATTTTCAAAATTATATCACTCCTAGTATCCAATCTAAGACAAAAAACAACTATCTCATGGAACTACATTGTAATTGGTAAGAAGCAATGAATCTCTGTCAAACCAATTATAATGGATTATTACTTATGACAAAAGTACTAAGGAGGTTGTTGAACATTTTTTTTTCAAAAGATCAATATGTTACGTTCAATTAACAGGGAGGAACTATATAAACTTTATGTAATTAACAGATCAACTTTCTACAAAAGGTATGTCAAGTGGTCTGGTGTTTGAATATTATATGCAATTAACATGAGTATTCTATCAGAAAATTCATTTTGAGTAGGACCCACTATATAATATTTAATATAATCATTCACCTGGGCATGCCATCACATTGCAGCGAGAACCCGATATGGCACGTCCATCACAAGGTCTTCCGTCATATTGAGGAGCTGGATTTGTGCAAGTTCTTGTTCTTGTTTTCCTTCCTTTTCCACACGTCTTGTCACATTTAGAATATTCTGACCAAGGAGTCCATTTTCCATGTACTATAAAATTAAAAAACATTAAAATTTTTTATTAAATTTTGTTTCTTAACATACCTACCACAATTGTTTACAATAGGCTGTAATGTAAGTGCAAGTCCTAGTTCGGAACTAACTAAAGCTAATAAACTTTTCCAAACGATTTGGAAAAGTGGAAGAGTGCAAAAGCATGAAAAAAAGATTGAAAAGGGGTCAAGCGAGACTGGCGCTCGACATTGCAGGTACTCTCTCTGAACACCTCTTGCATTCACCGAGTGCATGCGCAACAACCGTGATGTCAATTCCGAATTTCCACTGAGAAGTTTGTGATTTAGCGGGGAGGCAACGATATCAAAGATATCCCCAAGGAGGGTGGGCCTCCAGTAAACAATTGTGGTAGGAATGTTAAGAAACAAAATTTACTAAAAAATTTTAATTTCTTCTCAACCTACTCACAATTGTTTACAATAGGCTAAATAAACAATAGGAGGAGGTGAATCACATAACCAATACCAACAAGCGCAGCAGAAAGAAATGCAAGGAGAGCAGAGAATGACAGCAATACCTGTAAAAGAAGAAAGAATGAAGCAACTGAAAAGAACAAGGCTGAGCGATGGACAAACCGGAAAATACATATTAACAAGGGTGCACAACAGCCTGAGCAGCAACAAGGGGGGGGGGGGGGGGCCTAAAGAAAAAAGGTCCTCAGATTGCTGCTGTAGGTGGCAGAGATAAAACGAGGAGAAAGTAGAAGCATTCCTCCAGTAAGCTGCATTCATAACATCCCTGAGCGAAACAGAATTGGAGAATGCCCAGGATGTAGAAATGGCACGAACCTCATGAGCATTAAACTGGTTCGAAACAAGATCCGAAGCAGACAAACTGGAATAAGCCAGCTTGATTGCAAGACAGATCCATCTGGAAATAGAATGGGAAGAGATAGACTGCCTCCCAGGAATGAGAGACAGAAACAATCTCTTCCGACCCCTCTCAATGAACTGTGTGCGATTAATATAACTCTTGATCGCACAAACAGGACAAAGAAGAGGCCTCCGGCCATCGACAGCACAGAGAGCCCGAATGCAGATGGGAGGAGGTACCGAATCAGGAAGTTGATTCTTGGCCAGAAAAGAGTAATCAGTAGTGAAGGTTTCACTGTTAGCTTCATTTCTGAAGAAGGCTGAAGCAAAAGAAAGCACATGAAGCTCACTGACACATCTGGCCGAAGCAAACACTAGAAGGAAAGCAGTCTTATATGTGAGAAAACACACATCGGTCTCAGATAAAGGTTGAATGGCGCCCCCTCCAAACAATGCAACACCCATGCCAAGTTCCATTTTGGTTTAAGATGCAAAACTCGAGACCTCTTCAGAGAAAAGTGCCAAATCGGTTTGGAGAGAAAGAGATTACGACCAATGCACCGCTTTCCCACACAAGAGAAAGTATCTGACAGCATACACCAATAGCCCTTGATAGTAACAGGCTGGAGGCCCTTGGAGTTAAAAAGGTATACCAGAAAATCCGCAATTTGAGTGATTGACAGATTACGGTAATCCACATGTTGAGCTGTACACCAGCAGCAGAAAACTTTCCACTTAGCAGCATAAGTCATGCCAGTGGAATGTCGCCATGATGCAGAAATGCACTCCACTGCTCATCTCGAAAAACATCTACATCGGTAGACAGGACCTGATAAAATACAGGCACGAAGGGACAGGCTCGCCAGGTTGTTGTGACACTTCCTGGGCCAACCCTGGGAAAGAAGATCACGGCGTAGAGGTAGATGAATTGGCCGATCTGCCAACTTTGAAGTGAGTGAGAGGCTGCAGCAGATTGATCCACACCCTATGTGGAGACAGGGGTGCAATCAGAATGTCCCTGCACCTACAAGTGCAAATCTTTGCCAACAACTGAGGAAGAATCGGTGCAGGAGGGAAGGCATAGTCGATCCAACCCGTCCAGTCCAGAGACAAAGTGTCTACCACAAAGGCTAGTGGATCTACAAAGGTCTCTACCTGACGATTCCAGCGCATGGCAAAAAGGTCAACAAGAGGATGACCTCACCGCTCACAAATCATCTGAAACACAGCATCCATTCGGTGGGAAGGACACTGTCCCGTCGGGACAGGGAGTCTGCTAGGACATTGAGATGGCCGGGAATGTGCCGAATAGCCACCCAAGCATTTACATCCCGCGCTAACAGCAGAAGATCCCAAGAGAGCCGATACATGGGAATCGAATGTGTGCCACCTTGATTCCATATGTAGGCTACCACTGTCGAATTGTCCGAAAAAAGCAGGACTGTGTGGTCTGGCAGGTGAGAGATCCATTGCTGAAAACTCAACAGAAGAGCAAGGAGCTCCTTCTGATTGATATGAAGAGCCATCTGCTCGCTGTCCCATTCGCCATGAGAAGACAGACTGAGAGGATCCAATGTCGCACCCAGCCCCGATCGCTGGAATCCACTGTAAGGATGTGATCAGCCGAAGGAAGATCCAACGGAACACTCTGAGTCAACCAGGTAACATTGGCCCAAGGGCGGAGGTGACAAAGCAAGGACCGAGGAATAGGAAGTTCAAGGTCCAACAGATCCACATTTGGACTCCAATGATCCAACAGGAAGTGTTGGAGAGGTCGGAAAAACAAGTGACCCAGCGGAATGAGATCTGTCACCGAATCACAAATACCCAGCATCTGAAGGAAAGTCCTAGCCGAGACCGAGGAGTATCGGAGCAGGTTCCGAGTCAAGGCAGAAAGGATCACCGCCCAGGCATCAGGAACCGACACCACATTGTGAAAAATGTCAAAATCCATTCCCAAATGACGAAATTGCTGAGAAGGAAGGAGATCCAACTTCTCGAAATTGACTCTGAAACCCAGCGACACCAGCAGGCCAAGCAACTGTCAGACTCCAGGACTGCAGCGTTGTGGTTCCATTGGAGGATGTCGTCCAGGTAGGCCGACGAATTCACAGACGACTGAGTACAGTGAAAAGTGGGCACATGTGACATCAGTTGAGTGAAGGCCCAAGGAGCCAGCTTCAAACCTAACGGGAGAGCTTTGAATTGAAAGACAGAATCCCGAAACTAGAACCGAAGGTATTTCTGTGATGCTAGGTGAATGGGTACATGGACTTAGGCATCCTTCATATAGGCATATATAGAAATATAGAAATAGGCATCCACAGAGGACCGTGGCTGGACGGTCACTGATGGCTAGTCTGGAGGCTGAATGTCTGGCAATAAGCCAAAAACAAAATCTAAAGCCTACCCCAAGACTGACGAGGGGGCCCATCGCCTTCAAGCAAATCATCATCCTGTGTGGCAGAGGAGACATAGCCCAACTCGGCTCCTGTGAATGCTGAACAGCTTCCAAAGGGCCAGACGAGGAATCTCTGCCACCGACCAAAGGAGGTTGTGCCTCAGGAGGCACAGGGAAGCCAACTTGAGGGTTGCTAGAAAGCAACTGGGTAAGTGCCAGAACGGCCTGCCTCAGCTCACCCTGAGAATCCATCATAGCAGCTGCGCTCGACAGAGTGTCTTCCTAGTGGACCCTTCTAGAAGATCCCAAATCCTCAGAAGGGACCGATGACGAACGTCGATCAGCAGACAGAGTAGGGAGACAGTGAGAAGACACCGGAGGACAGTCCAAAGAGTGACACTCAGGGGCATTCACTGACCTCTTCAAAACAGAAGGCCCTGTCTGCAAATCCTCTAGAGAGATCGACGGCGTACGTCGATCAGTAGCTGGACCTGGGACATGATGAGAAGACACCGGAGGATTGTCCCAAGAATGACAGGAACCTGCCATTGGCCACTGCATGACAGAAGGCCCAACCACCCATCCTCTGAGACCGACGACAAGCATCGATCGACAGCCAGACTTAGGACACAGTGAGAAATCACCGGTGGAAGGTCCCAAGAGTGACAGCTAACAGGAGCCATCACTGGCCTCTGCCGAACAGCAGGCCCTGGATGCCAATGTCCCAGACCCATCCTGCTAGTCGACTCACCAGCAGGGGTAGGCAGAACAACAAATGATTTGCTCAAGGGACGAGGAATTGCTGCCGAAGTGACCAAACATTCCAACCGACCAGGAGTAAGCCTAGCCAGATGAGATGGGGCAGCCAGCAAATCCATACAGTTTCACTGAGAAGCAAGGGAAGATTGGGAGCCCTGTGACACACCAGATACAGCCTCGGGCCCCCAAGACTGTATACCATCCCCGGAAGAGATGGCAGAAGCACTATTATGGTAGATAGGAGCAGCATGAACAATTTCCTCAGTAACTGCGATGATGCAGGTGGCAAATCAGAGAGAGTGACCGAGCTGACCTCTGAAAAACTCTCAACGAAAACAGTCGCCTCAAGGGTAACTGCAGGAGCCAAAGAAAGAGAGACCGCAGTCCCTACTTCAGGCATCCCAGCACCAACAGTTGCAGAGGAACTTGCTACCAAAATAGGCTGCCCACATCCTGTGTGACAGAGTCACCATGTGTACTCTCAGAAATATCCGAAGAGGCACGAATACCTTTGCCTCGAGAACGAGGGGTTCTAGCTCTGATTAGAACCACCTTGTTAACAGAAGCCCAGAATTTGGAAGACCAAACCCCACAAACACCACAGGGATGGGATTGAGAACAATTGTTGCAAGTGACACAAGTACTGCGAACATCATCTACATGTTTCACCTGCAAACAAGGACAAGGAATAGTTTTAGGCATTGTCCAAAAAGGTGACAAAAGAATTTCTAGTGGGAAAAATCCCCCCAAAAAATCCAAAGAATCAAGCTTCCCACAGACAGAAAACCAATCAACGCAGGTCGCATTTTCGCATGCGGAAAAAGCAAGATACGAAAAGCACTAGCAAAAATGAGCATTAAATATCATAAAACACAATCAGTTTTGAGCTTGAGTGAAAATTTGTTCTCGAAGAAAAACAAGCTGAGCAGCACTGTTGTTCTACTCGTAACCATACATAAACCATCAACCCCTCAAATGAAAATTTCTTTTTAAATAAGTTATTTCTATGGTTTGCTGTGAAATGCAATAATGTTTGTTACATAACAACTGACATTTATGTTGACACCAAATTTTTTTCATTCTGCATTGTCCTGAAAATGTTTCAGTTAACCCTTTAGCTAATGTAATTGAAATACCAGCAAACACAATTCATACAAATCATCATTCAAATTTTATATATTTTTACAACTTTGTCCCAAAAGATAACCTGTGATCAATCATTAGAACAAGTTAAGTCCCAGTGAGACTAAAATCCTTGCTCTCTGATTGAACAAGAGCTCAAACAGTTTTTTCTATTTTTAAGTCATATTACCATTTCATATCACCATAGGAAATATTTGAAATGAGATTTCACAACAAGCCAGAAAATATGCAGACTAACATCTATAGACTAACATTTATATGTGATAAATCTGGAAATATGAAGTGGTTTGCATGTCATTCTGTTGATGAACTTATTGTGAAACAGGCCTGAAAATAAGCAGTCTGCCATTTGCAAAATGAGGTCCCCAGAGGGTAAATTTGATGATGCTATCCCATACAGTGGGCCAATTTATCCTCTGGGTACCTCTTTCTGTTTAGTTTTGAGACCCTGATTCAGATTGAGGTTCACAGAGGGTAAGTTTAGAGATGCTACCCTGCTGTGCAGGGTAGCATCACCAAATTCACCCTCTGGGGACCTCATTTTGCAAATGTCAGACTGCTTATTTTCAGGCCTGTTTCACAATTAGTTCATCAACAGAATGACATGCAAACCGCTTCATATTTCCAAATTTATCACATATACAGCAAATGCTGTTCTGAATCAAGTGTTGTTCAGATTAAAAATGAGTTTATGATCTGATTTAGAGACATTGTGGGGTACACAAGAAGTTTATTTACTAAACTTGTTATTATTAAAAGTTGCCTTGTTCATTTCATGATGTGGGTTTTGAGCAATGGGTAAAGTTTTATTGGATATTGGAATGTATACTTTATTGTGATGAATTGACAGTAACATGGTCTGAGGTTCAAAGCCTATGTTCAGCCTCGATGTTCTGCATCTCGGTTGAACTTAAACTCTGGGCTGCAACCCTCAGACCATATTATATATAATTCATCATAACAACTTGCAATCTTTTGGAGCAGAAAAGTGGAAATTTTTAGTAATTCAAGATATGGTATTGCATGTGTTGCTATTAATTTTATTATTAAAGGGTTAATGTTCTAAACGTTTTGGAAATAATTTTTATTACATGCCTGTGCCTACAGCAACACTAAACAAAGTAGGAAATAAAAATATGTTCTACCCACATGTGCCAAATGTGAAATGTTGATGGACTTTTATTGGATGACCATGTCATTTGTCAAAACTCAACATAACCCTGCCTACTTGGAACTTCTGTTTGATGTACAATAACAGAAGACTTGCAGTTTAAATGAAGCGATTGTATTTTAATAAGCCATCGCAAAGACAATTAACTAAATAAAAAATAAAAATATCTTTGTGTATAGAATTACTTCTAAAGTTTAGAAGGGCGAGTTCAAACTAATAATTATTAGCTGTATGATAACAAATTGAATAGAAATAGCTCAAATATGCATATACTATGATAGTACAAACTTACATACAACACATGTTTGGCCTATTTATAAATTTGCCCATAGGAATTTCCCCAAAATTGACAAACAAATGTTTGTAAACATTAACAGAGGATTGCTACCCGTAACGTAACCGATTGCAAAATAACTTGCTGATACCAGTAGTTGTTAAATGAATTGCTCAGTGTACTACTAATAATTGCTTTTATAGACATGAAGGTGTGTAATAATTAAACACAGAACGACATGCGCATGTGAATGGGTTAATCAATATGGAACTTGTGTCATCAAGGAAGGAGGAAACTTGAAGCCTGTGGCCTCTTGTTTTATCCTTCTGAGCTGTTCTCATGCCATATTGATTAACCCATTCACACACGCATGCCATTCTGTGTGTTAGCTGCAGAGTGTTTGCTGTCAAAAAAAAAATAAAAGCAAATCTTTGCATTCTCTTACATTTTTGGAATTTGATTGAATAGCATGTAAATTTACATAACCCTTCCACAACTTGCCTATAGGCCAATAAAACGCTGTGGTTTCTGCCTTGCTTGCTTATAAAATGATGTGATGTGACTTACTATTGTATTTTAGAGTTTCATTAACCTTTTGACACTTTTGTACGTCTTATGACGTACAAAATCAAACAGCGTGTTAATACTTTGTGGTCACTTGTTTGTTATTTTTTGATTTGTTAAAGTTTTAACCTCAATTCCTATTTTCTCCTGAATAGTGCTCAGTGACAACCATTGAGCCAAATGTTATCGCAGCTTAAAATACTAATATAAGCCTGCTGTCAAGATTTCTTAACTGGTTGAGTGCTAGAAGCAACTATCAGGGCTTTCAAAAAATGAGGATACCAGAGCAAAAGCCCACACTTTCCTTCCTTATTTTTCATATTCAGTCGAACACAAATAATATTTTGTTTATATATTACAAATTATTGGAGAGTATCTTTGGGCACTTTCCAATAATTAGAAATAAAACAAGTTTTGAATAACAAATTTAGACCACCAAAAATAATCTAGCCTTCAACCAGATAATCACTAATGTGAAAAATATCTTGTTATTTGTACTTTCCGACAGTTGACATCGAATTTCGAAAAACATTGAAGAAACTGAATTCCCAGTGACATTTGAACATCAGTATAATTCAAGTCTCAAAGGGTTAAAAACTGATTGCATTTGTTCAAGTTATCATGTTCACATTCATTATCAGACAAATACTAAATTTCCAATGAAAAGGTCATAACTCAACCAACATCAAAGAAATTTGGTGAATATCGAATATCAATATATGCATGTAGCAAGTTTCAAAACAAGGATTATGCATCCCCGGTATGGGGTTGTGTTTTTTTGCACATGTAAGGCTTGTCATAAGAAAATCAAATCCATTGATATTCATTCAAGTTATCATGCTGACAATGGGCAAAAATGAACTTATTACAGGACATAATTCTACTCAGTATGGCCGAACCATATCAGTTTTTGAACTCAATCAAGACATTGTTAAGTAAGTCTCACATAACATATACTGACAAAATCCATGGATATTTGTTTCAGTTATCACACTAGCAAGCTGAAAACAGGCAAATATTAACTAACTAAGAGCCATAACTGTGCTCAATATGGCTGAATCGCACTAATTTTCAATCTCATTCTAAGATATTAAGAAAGTCTCACATACCCAAATATTGACTGAATGAATTGATATGTTCAAGTTATCACACTAACAAGACAGGGGATGCCCAACCACTTGCCTTCTCAAACACCCACCTACCCACCCATCCACCTTCCCATCTGCACACCTGCCCACCCACGCACCAACTTCATCAAATTATTGGTTGAGTTTTTAAGAAAAAAACTCGACCAAAACTATGATTACATTTGTTAAAATTATCATCTTCACAAAATGTGCAGATGGACACAGAGAAATAGATGGACGTTCAGCTAGACAGTACAACAGGACCCATTTCTATATATCCACCTAAGTTTGTTTGGGCAAAGGATAACTAGCAACATTACTTATATACTGATGATTATTTCATTCACTGGGCAAGAAACTATATGTATACTGCTTGTAGAAATACATATCTCACAATGTCATTCAGGAGAGAATTGTTGATATGCATGTAAATACACTATATCCATCAATGTTTCCACTTTTGTCATATTAGCCATCTGGGCATACAAAATCCAGTTTGTTACTTAGCAATGATTTCTCTTCCAGGCTGGGTCATCTAGAAAGACAGCCACAGACGAACAGATGAACAGACTAACAGACTTCTGCACACATGATGGCAATAGCTTATCTTGACTTTGTCAAGTTAAGCTAAAAATAAAAAAATACCGATAGGATCACCGATCCAATGTCAAGTTGTGACAGCACAAAAGTGGGTTTAATCATTATCAACTTATCGGCCGGAAACAAATTGTTTACAATTTACTATGTGGAAGGTTCACTGTGACCTTGACATTTGACCTAGTGATTCCAAAATAAATAGGGCTCTTTCTTGCACCAATGCAAAATCACCTATGAAGTTTCATGAACGTAGGTGGAATCATTGTCAAATTATCATCTGGAAACCAATTGTTTATGATTTATTATGTTCAATGTCACTGTGACCTTGGCCTTTGACCTAGAGAGTAAAAATAAATAGAGGTCTTCCACTCACCTAGGCCAACCTACCTATGAAGTTTCATGAATGTGGGTCAAACCATTATCAAGTTATCGTCCAAAAACCAATTGTTCACGATTTACTAAGTTGAAGGTCACTGTGACCTTGACCTTTCACCTAGCAAGTCCAAAATAAATAGGGTTCTTCCTCTCACTGATGCCAACCTACCTGTGAAGTTTCATGAACGTGGGTCGAAACATTATCAAGTTATCATCTGGAAACCAATTGTTTACAATTTACTATGTTGAAAGTCACTGTGACCTTGACCTTTCACCTAGCGAGTCCAAAATAAATAGGGTTCTTTCTTTCACTGATGCCAACCTAACTTTGACATTTCATGAACATGGGTCGAACCCATTATCAAGTTATCATCCGGAAACCAATTGTTTTGATTTACTATGTTCAGGGTCACTGTGACCTTGACCTTTGACCTAGTGAGTCTAAAATTAATAGGATTCTTCCTCTCACCGATACCAGCTTACCTATGAAGTTTCATGAACATGGGTTGAACCATTATCAAGTTATCATCCGGAAACCAATTGTTTACACTTGCCCACCTCCCCAACCACCCGCCCATCTGCCCGCTGGCCATTCATCAAACTGTAAGTCGAGTTTGACTTCGTCACAACTTGACTAAAAATAGAAACTTGACACAGGAATCCTCGGAAAAAATCTTGAACATTCCTATGTTTCTAGGACATTTTCAAGCACTTTTCAGGAAGTAAAAACTTTATTCATCTCTGATGTTGGTGAACATATCAGCTGACAATTCTAAAATTAGTATTTCAAACCAATAATACAACATTTGACATTGCACCTTTGGAAGCTCTCTGAGAGAACTTCCCAAGAATTGGGGTCAAGTACAGGTGTTATTGCAGTGGATGAAAAACTTAGATGTGAGTCTTCCATGGAAGACGTGTGTCACCTGTTCTAAGTGGAAAAGGGGCATAACTCTGGAAAAAATACAGCAGATCAAAAAATAAAATAGGAGGTGCACAATGCCATTATGTGATAAAGAATCACTGAAAGTTTCATCAAAATCCATTCATAGGTTAAGGAGGAGTGGCGGATAAGAGAAAGTGTGACGTGGACGATGCGGACGACAACGCGGACGACGCAAGACGACAAAAGTAATCCCTATATGTCGCTCCCCACTTCGTGGGGCAGGCGACACAATAAAATTAAACAAACAAAAAAAAACCCACACATAAATATGATACCGTTAAGGACAAATTTCCATAAAATCAAGCTGAGTGTTTAACTGGCTGAGGGATGGATTATTTTTGATGGTCTGAAATTGTTATTCAAAGTTTGTTTTATTCAAAATAATTGGAGAGTGCCCACAGGCACTCTCCAATATGTTGTACTAAAACAAATTTATATTAACAAAGTACTCTTTGTGTTTGACTGAATATGAAACATGAACAAGGAAAACATTGGCTTTTGCTCTGGTATCATCATTTTTTTAAAAGCCCTGACATTGGCTTCCAGCACTCAACCAGTTAATACATAAATACTAGTTATCACCAATTTATTACTTGACCCAATATTCTTTGACCTGCATCATTTTGAAGAATCACCTGGTTCTTCACTCCCTTTTAATTTAAAGGGATCGCATCAATTCCATAAGTTGTACTTGGCAGTCCCACCCTCTTATAAATTTTTTTTACAATAAACACCTTGTTAAAGCTATTCATTTCTAGAAGTTTTAACTGATTGAGTATTCTTTTCCCTTTTCTATTAAGTTTATTGGTGTAGTTTCTTTAAAGGCCTCTACCTGTAACACATAAATTCGTACCTAAGTATTCATATTCTTCAATTTCCTCCACTGCTAGATGTTTGCTTTCCTATTAGTGAATTTCGAATCAAATAAACAAAACAAAAAGAGTAGATTCTTACTTGGGCAGTGTTTCTGTTTAAAAGACTGTGTTTCTATTGAGTTTCCTTCACAATTCTTTCCCCCATATTTAGGAAATGGCTTGTTACAATTTCTTGTTCGTGTTTGCATTCCAAGATCACATGTTTTGCTAGGATTACTCCAAACTGACCATTCTGACCACCCACCATCAGCTGCAAAAAAATAATCTTTTATTATATTCAGAACAATACAGCGGGAAAGGACCAACATATATTTTCTCTCAATATCTATCATCATGATACATAGATGAGAATATCTCTCCAGAAGTGATGTGTGAAAACTTATATTCCCTTGCTATTACAGATGACATAATTCTGTAACAGTAGTAATTTACAATCTTTAGTAACCGTCCTTGTCCACTGCCATAGCTGAGTTGTGAAGCCCATGTATTTTCTTTAATGGAAAGACTACTGGTAGAAGTCAATTTCAACTTGTGATTTATAAAATATGACACCAAGGTACTGAAGTCAATTTCAACTTGTGATTTATAAAATATGACACCAAGGTACTATTTAGGAACCACGGTATCAGCCTGTATTCTGTAACCTGATATTGATTAGAACTATGTTTTTATTTATAGCTCTTGAAGAATGTGGTTGGGGTAAATGGGGAGACTGGAGTTACTGTTGTATATCCTGTGTTAAAGGGTATGAATTGAAGAGGAGAAAATGCAATTCAAGCTATGTGTGGGTTCTAAAGAGGATAAAGATGTTTGTTTTAAAGGGAGCCTGTTTGGGTGAGTTCAGAAATAGACAAATCAGTGAAGATTGTTCAGAAAGCAAATCTTCTGTTCCAGCAGAACAATATTTTTTTTTAACAGAAGTTACAGATAACAATACAGATAGTTTTTTTCATAAATAATCTGAAAATTTCTGTATTATTTTCTGATTATTGATAACTTGTATTATATGACATAAACTGCTTTTCTTAATTCTCATGTACCATTTCATGTTAAAGCAATTTTTGTTGTTGTGGCATTTTGCTTCTTTCACAAGTTGCTGATGTTAGTCAGTTCATTAGGCTATTAAAAAAAAATACTGGGTTCTCATGCATCTTCCTCGCCATTTAAAATCAGCCTCGACAACCTTTTTTATTACCAGAAAATCTCTTCATTATTTTGAACTTGTAGGATAAAAATTTGACTAACATCTTGTTTGACAAAGCTCACTGAGCTCTGTCAAACAAGATATAGTTGGTTAAATTTGAAACTGCACTATGGGAGATTTTCACTTCTGAAAAAAGGCTTTTCCACATAATAGTGTAAGTAGTTAAATTTCTAATTTCAACTATATTTTAGGACTGTTTGTGGATTAACAAAAATTAAAAAATAAAAAGCCTTCCTCCATCATCATAAAATTTAGAAAATTGCCAGAGAAACAAGAAAACATTTTGATAGGCCCAACTTGATCTTGTTTGGATTGGCAACTTCACAGTCTTCTGAAATGGTTAGTTTCAAAGGGTTGTGTGAGTGTACAACATGTGAAAAGAGTTACAAATGTAAGAATTAACTTACAAATTTAAATTCATAGGGTTGAGAAAGTGAAAAAGCCTCCCTCCATCATCTGTTTTTCAGAGCAAAAGTGCCTGAGAACACCACATTTTTATGGCCTTATCTGCACTTTATAATTAAACCAAAATTGCTTAATGGTAATGTTGCATAGAATGCCGTGCCAATGCTGAAAATGAAATCATTTTCTTCCACACTTTAATGTGTATAGAGTGGAACCCTGTTAAGTGAATAGCCATTTTGCCAATGAAAATTATTCAATTAACAGAATTCAATTAACAGGGACTGTGTCACTTTCCTGTATTCAAGAGATAAACTTTGCATTTATTCTATTATATCTTGTTTGACAGAGCTCCATGAGCTCTGTCAACAAGATATAATAGATTAAATATCTGTATTGGATATACTGAGACCAAATAGGTCTATAAACAAAGGAAAACTGGGGAGAGTCAGGGTTATTTCTCAACAGGTTACAAGATTTTTTATTCAATTAACAGGAGTTTACTCTATAACCTATATTCAATCAACAGGTCAAATTTGTACTGGAGATATGGTAAATGGTTTTGTGTTTGGAAATTATATTCAATTAACAGGGTTATTCAGTTAAGAGAAATCCAATTAAGTTGGCTCCATTGTACATGTAAACTCAGACTGATTGCAATTGCTAAAAAGATATTTCAAATGTTTTTAATAGCTTTTTGTTATGTCAATTGGTTATTTTACTTTGTGAAATAAAGCTTAGATTTGAACAAATATATATTTGGTTAATTTTAATGAATAAATACAGTTATTAATTTTATTACACACCCATCTAAAATTAACATTCATTCAATAAATTCCAAAATGGGTGATAGAAATAAAGTTGTGTTGCATATGTGTGATACAAGTTTTTGCACTTTCACTACCAGAAAGGATCCAGTCATACTTTTGAGGGTACATGGACTTTTTCTGAATAATGGAACATTTATTTTAATTTTGATGTCATGGATATAGTATATTACTGGACTATAGTACCTGATGTTGTGTCATAATAATAATAATAATAATAATAATAATAATAATAATAATAATAATAATAATTTTAAAGCCTAGAATCCACACACGGTGCTCAATGGCTGTACAATAATTGCATACATACATATACACACATACACATACATTCTCTCACAGATACATTATACATGGATCACTATTATCATTTATTGGTGCCCAGCAGCACATCAACAACTGATGCTATATCATGGCAATAAGTGACAGAACCTAAAAGATAAAAAGGTATTGAATTAAAACAAAATAAAAAAAACAAAAAGCAAAACAAACTGCAACGAGTAACGAGGCAATCCTCACTGACTCAGTCACACCCACGCACCTGGTAATGTCAGTTTATGACCAAAATTAAACGACCACTGAAGGAAATGCCTTTCGAAAAAGGTAGGTTTTAGTACCAGACTTGAATGATTCAAGTGATTTACTATTTTTTATATCGATTGGAAGAGAATTCCAAAGCTTTGGGCCAGCAACCGCAAAGGCCCTATCACCAGCACTAGTAAATTTAGATATAGACTGAACCAGATTGAGTTGACCTGATGACCTAAGAGACCTCGGTGGTTTGCGGATGGTAAGTAGATCGGACAGGTAGAATGGTGCAGATCCCAAGATACACTTAAACACAAAAAGGACAATTTTAAATTGAATTCTTTGCTTAGCGGGTAGCCAGGGTAACTCAGTGAGTACTGGTGTTATATAGCAGTACTTTTGAGTTCTGGTTATGACCCGTGCAGCACAATTTTGGATGTGTTGTAGCTTTTCAAGAATAGATGTTTTAGAGCCAATCAGAAGAGAGTTGCAGTAGTCAAGGCGTCTGGTAACAAAGGCGTGGACAAGCTATTGTGACGTCTGCGTATCAATGAAGGATCGAATTTTGATAATATTTCTAAGATAAAAAAATGCACTGCGAGAGACGTGTTTGATATGTTCATCAGCGACCAAATTTTCATCCATGAAATAACCTAAGTTTCGAACTCAGCTACTGGGTTTTATCGCAGAACCTCCAATATTGAGGGACAGTTTGGATATTTTTGAAAGTTGATGAGGTAGACCTATATATATTACTTCTGTCTTGTCATCATTCGATTTAAGAAAGTTTTTAGTCATCTATGCCTTGATGTCTGAAATACAAAGTTCAATCTTACTGCATGCTTCAGACTCAAAGGCGTGAGTAAAACTAATATACAGCTGTGTGTCATCTGCGTAAAAATGGAAGTCAAGGCCATGGCTTCTGATAATGTCACCGACAGGTAAGACATAGACAGTGTACAGTAGGGGACCCAATACCGATCCTTGAGGGATGCCAAAATGTAGTGTGACCTTGTCTGATGACTCACTGCCAATAAGGACACTCTGTGTGCGACCATTAAGGTATGATGAAAACCAATTAAGTGCTCGGTCAGTAAGGCCTATTCTCACTGCCAGTCATTTCTTCATGAATGCATGTATTGAATACCAGCCCAGCATCAAAAGAACCTTTCTAATTATATTCTTTTGCCTAACAGCATTCTAAATATTGCCTGAATGACCGTAATGTGTTAAAATATAACATGAGTGATGTCACTTCATGAATGATTAGGGAGATGATACTCATAAGCTTAAATTTACTGTTGATTCCCATCCTGTATAGTTTTTTTACATACCATGTTATATTATATACTGTTTGGTGTACATTACTGATGTGAATAGTCTATTTGATGTATATAATTAATGCAATTATTAATGAATAAATATTGTTTAAACCACAAGAATGATGTCGTGAGCAAATTTTTATATCACCAAAATCCCCAAATAAAACAAAATAATACTGAACCACACGTATTTAAATGGATTAATGTTTATTGCATTTGGTTGATTTGGCACAAAATATCACTCAAGTAGTTGCCTCTCACTGTATACTTGCACTGAACCAAACTCTGCAATAAAAACTAAACCATTTAAATGTTGGGTGGTTGTGTCTGTTCATGTTATGATCTGGGGCCAATATAATATTTTACTATTCCACAGTTCTGTGGTTACAAAAGTGATATATTTCAGAATCAGATCACATTATGCCTTTAACTCTTAATCCACTGAGTATTATCTGAAGCAACCATGACTAGATTTAATGAAAAATTAAATTCAAGAAATCATTCGTGAAAAGACCATTCAGTTTGCAGAGTGGAAATTTGATTGGATGTGGATGCACTATTGTACTTATTTCAATAGCAAAAGGAATTCTGTCTTTGTCAGCAATATCTGCCAGCAGCATATAAGGAGTTAAACAGTGGACGCATGGATTTCATAAAGTATTGCACAATCCAGACCAAATCACAACAAGAGGTGTCCATTGGAGATTCAGGCATCAAGTTGTGGTGGTAAACAGAGAGTGTTGCATGTCCATAACCCAGTTGTCAATCATATCCCAGTTGTCAAATCTGGAACCTCTGTTCAAGTTATAATGCTAACAAGTTTGAAATTTGTAAAAATTACTTAATTAAGGCCCATAACTCTTTAACAAAAGGTCGGGCTGAGCCAGTTTTCAAACTCGCTTGAGATATTATTGCAAAAGACCTGTATGGCAAATATTAAGTCAAATCGGAGAATCTTTTGTTCAATTTATTGCGCCAATGAGTTAAAAATTCATAAAAATTTAAATTTTATAGTAAATTTGCTTTCTTATTATACCTACCACAATTGTTTACTACAGGCTTACAGTGGAAGTCCCTAACTCAGAAAATATACTCTCTATTTGGATCTTTCCCGAAGCAAGTTGGGAAAGAAAAGTGGTGCAAAAGCACCAAGAAAAAATAAGCCAAAACTGGGTCGAGTGCTAATGGCGCAGACCCAGTAGGGGATGCTCTCCTCAAAGTACAACTCCACGACTTCCGTTGCCAGTGCGCATATACATCACTAATGACTCATTCTTTTGAATCCGCCAACTTTAGCATTGTGTGATCAGCGGGGAGGAAGGATTCTTACCCATATAAGAAGACGGGAGGGCCTCCATTTAAACAATTGTGGTAGAATTATGTATACCGTAAAGTAAACCAATAAAATAATAAGAAAGCAAATTTACTACAAAATTTTAATTTCTTATCAACCTACCTACAATTGTTTACTACAGGCTGAAAAGACAATAGGCTGGAGGGAATCGCATAACCAACCCACACATAACCCAATTGCACTGGAACTGTGGACAGAGGAAGAGGTCCCAAGGCCTATCAAACCATAGCATCACAATCATTAGTAAAAGACAATGAGAGATGAGGCTTATGTGTCTGTGTGATGCACAGACAGAAAAGGGCAGTAACAGCACAGAGTTGAAACTGACCCTCAAGAAGCCTAAAGGCTAGGGTAAACAACAGCCTGAGCAGAAAAAAGAGGGCCCAGTGCAAAAAGGACCTCCAACTGCTCCTGCAACTGATGCACATAGAAGGTGGAGAAAGTAGAGGCATTTCTCCAGTAGGCTGCCTGCATAACATCCGACAACTTGACAGAGTTAGAATAAGCCCAAGAGGTAGACAATGCACGCACATCGTGGGCAGAAATATGATTGGTAATACAATTGCCAGTTGCTAGATGAGCATAAGCCGCGCGAATAGCAAGACAAATCCATCGAGAAATGGGCTGAGGAGAGATCTTCTGTCGACCAGGAATAAGAGACAGAAAAAAACGTTTCCTGCATTTCCTTATGAAATGTGTCCAATTGAGATAAATGCAAATAGCATGAACTGGACAGAGTAAAGGGCGATTACCCTCAACAGAAGGAAGAGTCCTGATACAGATAGGAGGTGGAGTAGTTTCTAGAACCTATCTGATTTTTGGCCAGAAAGGAGCAATCAGTGGTAAAGGTAACACTGTTGGGAGAGCTCCTGAAAAAGGCTGGGTCAACAGAGAGGGCCTGAAGCTCACTAACCCGTCTGGCAGAAGCAAAAGCCATAAGAAAAGCCATCTTGTATGTGAGAAAACGCATATCCACTTGGGATAAAGGTTCAAACGCCTTCCCCCCCCCCCCCCAAGCAAAGCAACACCCAAGAAAGATTCCATCTTGGTGTAAGCTGCAAAGTCCGAGGCCTTTTCAAAGAAAAGTGCCAAACAAGCTTGGAGAGGTATGGATTAGTGCCGATACGATGCTTCCCCACATATGAAAAGATCTCTGAAAGCATGGACCTGTACCCCTTGATGGTAACAGGCTGGAGACCCCGAGAATCAAACAGGTATACCAGAATAATCTGTGAAATCGAAGGATTGGCATAATCAACAGAGTGATTGGCACGCCATCGACAGAAGACCTTCCACTTAGCCGCAAAGGCTAAACCAGTGGAGTGCCTCCTTGAAAAAGAAATGCACTCCACTGCTCGTCTCGAAAAAACTCTACAGAGGAGGCAGGACCTGACAAAAGATATGCGTGAAGGCACAATGGAGTCGGGACGACGTGAAACCTCCTCGGGTGACCTTGGCAAAGAAGGTCACGATGTAGAGGGAGACGTGTCGGTACCACCACCATCAGAGAGCAGAGCTGATTGATCCACACCCGCTGAGGCGACAGGGAAGCGATTAAAATGATTCGACAACTGCAGGTTCAAATTTTGGCTAGAACTTGAGGCAGAATCGGAACTGGCGGGAAGGCGTAGCCGACTAGACCGTTCCAATCGAGTGACAGAGTGTCCACGGCAAAGGCCAGAGGATCTGGACACGGAGACACGAAAGTGTCCACCCGATGGTTCCAACGAGTCGCAAAGAGATCGATGTGGGGATGACCTCAGAGATCGCAAAGAGACTGGAACACTGCCCTGTGGAGCATCCACTCGGTGGAGATGACCCTGCCTCGTCGGGACAGGGAGTCGGCTAGGATGTTCAGACAACTGGGAATGTGATGAACCACCACCCCGGCGTTGACATCCTGAGCAAGCAGTAGAAGATCCCCAACCAATTCGTACATTAGAACTGAGTGAGTGCCACCATGGTTCCGAATGTGAGCAACCACTGTTGAATTGTCGGACAACAGAAGGACCTGGCGAGTCGGCAGGTGAGGGAACCACTGCCTAAAACTATGAAGAAGAGCAAGAAGCTCCTTCCGGTTGGTGTGTAGAGCTGCCTGATCCTGGTCCCACACCCTGTGAAGGGAAAGACCTAGAGGATCCAACGTCGCATCCCATCCGAGATCACTGGCATCCGCCGTCAGAACACGATCAGACATGGGTAAGTCCAACGGAACACCCTGCGGAATCCACTGAACATCCATCCAGGGGAGAAGGTGAGGATGAAGAGAGTCTGGTAACTGAAGCACCAGATCCAGTGGATCGACATTCGGCCTCCAACGACTGAGCAGAAATTGTTGGAGAGGTCTGACATGAAGCTGACCTAGAGGAATGAGATCCGTCACCGAATTGCCGAGACCGAGCAGCCAGAGAATACTCCATGCTGTCGTGGATGTGGACTCGGAGTTAGACCAAAAGCCGAGAGAATCACAGCCCTTGCCTGGGGAACCACCACCGTATTGAACTGAGTATGGAAGGCCATCCCCAGATGACAAAATGACAGAGAAGGGACCAGATCCAACTTCTCCTCGTTGACTCTGAATCCTAGCAACGTGAGCAGGCTCAACAGAGTGTCGACATCCGACTCCAGTAAGGCAGCATTGGAATGCCTCTGGAGGATATCGTCTAGGTATGCTGAAGTAGTCACCCTGTATTGTGTGCAATGGAAGGCTATCACATGCGACATCAGTCGGATGAAGGCCCAAGGAGCCAGGTTGAGGCCGAAATGCATGGCCTTGAACTGGAAAACTCGCCCCAGAAACGCGAAACTGAGATACCTTCGCGACGTCTGATGAATCGGAATGTGAAAGTAAGCATCTCGCAGGTCGATGCTGGAAGCGAAATCTCCCTGGTGAATGGAACGGCGGACCGACCTGAAAGTATCCATGCTGAACTTGGGAGCAATGATATACTGGTTCAGGATACTCAGATCGATAACCGGTCGAAGTCGGCCGTCCTTCTTCGGCACCAAGAACAGGCGGGTATAAAACCCCACTGACTGAATGTTCTTGATGACCTCAACTGCCCCCTTTGCCAGGAGATTGTCTATCTCCATGGACAAAAGCTCTCGACATAAAATGTCTGGAGGAACTGTAGTTGGAAGAGGCACTCTTGACAGAGTGGGTTGCCCCCAGAAGGATATTCGCAATCCAGACCGAACATCATCTAACACCCAAGGATCGGATGTGGTGGTGGCCCAATGTTCTGCGAACTCTGCTAACCTTCCTCCAACCTGGGATGAATGAAGGTGAGGACCTTCATTTCGAGCCCCGATGAGGCCCGCGAGAGTCCTGAGACTTCCCTCTAGCCTGCCGATGCTTACCCTTAAACCGTGAGTAAGAAGTAGAAGCGGTGGTAGAAGGATCAGCCCTTTGCTCCACAGTGGAAGCAGAAGGGTACTTGTTAGGCCTTGAACAGCCCCTGCCTCCAACAGAAGGCTGATCCAGCTGACGAAGCAGCAGCTGATCTTTGGAATGATGTAGGAACCATGGAACAGTTGCGGACCTGCCAAAGAATCAGATCGAAGAGCAGCGTGCTGCCCCTCAGGAAGGGAATGGCCTGTGTCCAGCACAGAGTCCCTTCGAACTAGTTCCAAATTAGCTGTGTTACAGGCATGTGTGTGAGTAATATGCGTGAGCGCCTTGGACAGCACATGCAAAGGAGCCTGTACATAGTCAAACTTATCTGAGGGCAGATAAGCAGCTGAGGCTGAGACGACGTGATCTGAGAGAGAAAGCATGCCCAGCATTTCTCTCGATAAGCCCAACACAAGGAATGACGACAGACTTGGGTTTGGAAAGCCTGAGGGAGTTGGAGTCCAGATCCAAGACCGTCAAAGTCTAGCAGACTGACAGATTGGCGGAATCATAGGAACGATAACACGCTGGAGGCAAAAAGATGTCAACCCTGGTGAAGAACGGAGCCTTCATAGCCTTGGAACTCAGCTTTGAGTCCAAAGCTGAAAACGCTTCAACCACCTGTACTGACTGGCACGGTCAAAGATGCCCAGAAGCAGGTTGCTCCACAGGCTGTAGGCTTGCAACTGATGATCACGGCCTGGCTGACACTGTCGGCTGGTTTGACGGTTTGAGATCCGGAAGGAACCCAAACACAAAGTCAAGAGCTGCCCCCAAGTCAGAAGACTGTTGGCTCTCAGCATCAGGTATATCTGACCACCTCCTCTGCTATATGAAGAATCCTGAGACTTCCCTCTAGCCTGCCGATGCTTATACCCTTATCCCGTGAGTAAGAAGTAGAAGCGGTGGCAGAAGGATCAGCCCTTTGCTTCACAGTGGAAGCAGAAGGGTACTTGTTAGGCTTTGAACAGCCCCTGCCTCCACAGAAGGCTGATCAAGCTGACGAAGCAGCAGCTGATCTTTGGAATGATGTAGGACATCATCCCAGACTGTCGACACGGAACCATGGAACAGTTGCAGACCTGCCAAAGAAGCAGATCGAAGAGCAGCGCGCTGCCCCTAAGGAAGGGAACGGCCTGTGTCCAGCACAGAATCCCTTCGAACTAGTTCCAAATTAGCCGTGTAACAGGCATGTGTGTGAGTAATATGCGTGAGCACTTGGACAGCACATGCAAAGGAGCCTGTACATCGTCAAACTTATCTGGGGGCAGATAAGCAGCTGAGGCAGAGACGACATGATCTGAGAGAGAAAGCATGCCCAGCATTTCTCTCGATAAGCCCAACACAAGGAATGACGGCAGACTTGGGCTTGGAAAGCCCGAGGGAGTTGGAGTACTGATCCAAGACTGTCAAAGTCTGGCAGACTGACAGATTGGCGGAATCATAGGAACGATAACGCGCCAGAGGCAAGAAGGTGTCAACACTGGTAAAGAATGGAGCCTCGAAAGACTTGGAATTCAGCTTAGAGTCCAAAGCTGAAATTGCTTCAACCACCTGTACTGACTGGCACGGTCAAAGACGCCCAGAAGCAGGTTGCTGCACAGGCTGTAGGCTTGCGACTGATGATCACGGCCTGGCTGACACTGTCGGCTGGTTTGCCGGTTTGAGATCCGGAAGGAACCCAAACACAAAGTGAAGAGCTGCCCCCAAGTCAGAAGACTGTTGGCTCTCAGCATCAGGTATGTCTGACTTCTCCTCTGAGTTGGAAGCCACACAGCCCATCGTGGGCAAACCAGCTGACGCCTCCCATGGTGTAGGCACACCAGGGGGATCAGAAAGCAGCCTGTTTCCAATCCCGGGAGGCGGTGCCATAGGGGCGCCTGGAAACCACTTGCTGCTTCGCTGGAAGCAACGGGAAGGCTCTTGGACAGAACCTGAGTGAGCAAGGAGAGGGCCTCCCTAAGCTCACTGTCCGTGTCAGCCGGTTCGACATGGGGATGAACCGGCAAAGTGGCTTAACTCCTGACCCTCTTAACCAGCAAAGAGTCACGATCCTCAAATACACCCGAATTGGGGCGATGGGCGGCAGCCGAAACATCTGAGGACATATAGGAGTATAGGGGTTTGACACACCCCGAGGATCAACATAGCGGGAACTCGGGAGATTCGCCACGCACCTCTGTGGGACAGAAGGCCCAGGCAGCACAAAAGGCGTTGGTTCCGCAAAACTGGTCGTCTGACCAGAATGCGTGGACGGAAACGCCACAGAGTTCATAGTGGCCCCATTATGAACATCCGAATCCAAAGACAAAACTATGGTGCTCGATGGAGGAGAGACCAGCAGCCCCTTCCAACTTCGCCGAGTTGAAGTCAGGGAAGGCTGAGGCCGATATCCCACGTCCACACTGCCAGACATCCTTGCAGACCCCTGCAGGGATAAGCCGAGGCCGGCTGAAACAAAAACTGATGACGTAGCAGATGGAAGAGCAGTAATAGCATTTACATCGGGAGTCATTGAGGTTGGTGGAATTGTGGAGAGAGCACCCCTGCTTGGCTCCAAAGGAGGAGTCACAACCCTAGTGACAGCCTCAGATGTCGACTGGAGAGGGATCGCAGTCCTGGAACCAGGCACCTCTTCACCAGACAACTCAACGGCCCCCGCAGTATCCACTACAGGAAATGACTGCACATCCCCCAGGGAGGAGGAACAACTCTCACCAGACATGGTCATTTCAGGAGGCCCTGAATGACCGCGTTCTCCTTTCCTGCGGGATGGCCACGAGAATGCACAACACAGTTCACAGACGACCAGAAAGTGGATGACCATGATCCACAAAGACCACAGGGTCAATCGGCCGAACACCCATTTCAAGAGGAGCATGAAGCATGCGAATCGTCCACATGCTTAGGAAGAAGGCATTGCCCACAAGGAATAGTCCTGGGCATGACAGAAGTGAGAGATGCAGAGAAGGTGAATTCAGCAGAAGACAGAAGAACACCTCCAAAGAAGGGAGAAAGGTGACAGAAAAACAGACCCCAGACGATCGACCAGGAACCAAACAACAGAAGGACCACCCTCAAAGGAGAGAAGAAAATCTTTTAGTAAAGGTACCCTGCTGACACCTAACTCTAACGCAATTAACAAAATCAAAAACTTTAACATAAATGTAATTGTGAAATTTTAAACTCCGAAACAGCATGGCTGACGAAAATCGAACACGACTCGGAGAAGAAATTATAATACATTATGGATACTAATTTACATACAGAATATAATGAAAAACAGGTCCTGATAAGAAAAGGATACTTCGATCCAACAACTTGATGCAGAAAACACACAATCAACGAGCAGGATGATCACTGATAATTAGTGTTGAGAAGAATGTCTCATCAACATGGCAGATGAATAAAAGAATGAGTCATTAGCGATGTATATGCGCACTGGCAACGGAAGTCGTGGAGTTGTACTTGGAGGAGAGCATCTCCTACTGGGTCTGCGCCGGTAGCACTCGACCCAGTTTTGGCTTATTTTTTTCTTGGTGCTTTTGCACCACTTTTCTTTCCCAAATTGCTTGGGAAAGATCAAAATAGAGAGTATATTTTCCGTGCAAGCCTGTAGTAAACAATTGTAGGTAGGTTGATAAGAAATTGACTAATTAAGGCCCATAACTCTGTAACAAAAATCAGGCCAGGCCAGTTTTTGAACTCACTTAAGATATTACTGCAAAAGAACTGTATGGCAAATATTAGTAAAATCAGAGAACGTTTGTTCAAGTTATTGTGCTAATGAACTCAAAATTAATAAAAATTTACTAATTAAGGCCCATATAACTCTGTAACAAAAACTCTGGCCAGGCCAGTCCTCCAACTTAATTGAGATATTATTGCAAAAGAGCTGTATGGCAAATATTAGTCAAATCAAAGAATGCTTCTTCAAGTTATTATGCTAAGAAGCCCTTAACTCTGTAACAAAACATTAGGCTGGGCCAGTTTTCGAACCTGCTTGATATATTATTGCAAAAGACATGTATGGCAAATATTAGTCAAAATGGAGAACGTTTGTTCAAGTTATTGAACAAATGAGCTCAAAATTCATAAAAATTAACTATTAAGTCCCATAACTCTGTAACAAAAAATCAGGCTGGGACAGTTTTCAAACTGGCATGAAATATTGTAGGCAAAAGACGTGTATGGCAAATATTATTCAAATCGAAAAACATTTCTTCATGTGATTGAGCTAAAAGTTGGAGGATACCCGGATGTACACCACCCATCACCAAACCATATAGGTCTTGGTAGTTAACACAACTCAACCAAAATAAAAACCCAAATGAAAACGACATCTCAAATACACTGTTCTAACCTTTCTTCAGGGTAAGATTGGACAATACTGTGGGGTTAAATGTGGAAAGATAATTTTAACTAGACTGTGACACAGTCATAATCAGATTGAATTTCTCTGCACTCTTTTGTGGTCACAGTACTGTATATTTTACAGAATTGGGCTTTAGTACTGACTGAAGTGATTCCTCAACATGATTGTCAACAGACATAGCAATTTACCTGCCTGCAAATTTTTAGAGCTTAGCTGGTGATTCAAATGAACCATTTTTATTCAATTTTCTTTAAGCCTACTATCTTGAATATGAATGGTAGAGATGAGTTTTTCATAACTCAATGAATATTTTTCTTATCACATGAAAGTTTTGCATATTGAACTGTAAGCTGCACCACATGGATTGGGAAATTGGTGAACCCATTACATCATTTCTTGGGAAGCTCTCATGGAGAGCTTATCAACAAATGATGTCAAGTGTTGGAATTATCAACAAAGGGAAATATGATCAAAATTGTCTTGTGGTTATCCTACTACTTATTTCTGCGGGAACTATACATATGGCCTAAGCACCTTTTGGAGCCATTCATGGAGTCTTATTACTTAAATGTTATTCCCATTTAGTGGAGTACTCTCTTGTTATAGGTTTTAGACCCATATCCACCACCCCCATGCTCACAACACTTCTTTTCCTATGGCTAGTCTAGATTATCCAGTCTCTGGGTGAAATAATAAAATAAAATTTTCTCATCTGCCCCAGTTTGAAAAAACAGTTAGATGAAAATCTAGAAATTTTTTTATTGCAGTCTTACTGTTACTCAATAAAACATCATTCATAATTGTGCACTGAAAGTAGGTCAGTATTGAAACTGAGTAAGGCTACATTAGCCATAATAAATGTGGCACAGAAAATGTTAGATAAATCCTCCTGCTGAATTGTTTTGAAGCCCAAGAACAGGCAGGTCCGAGGAAAAGCATAGTGTAGAGTTACAGAGGCAAATAGTAAAATTGATTTAGTGGTGTTGGTGTCTGGAATAGGATGCATGCAATGTTTATTTTCATGCATCACTTTCAGTCTGGCATGTGGAATAACTCTTTTCATTACTGCACACCATCTTATAATAGCTACTAACACAGAAGCTAATCAGTAAAAGTTTTGATATGACATGCATAAAAACAAGTGTGAAGAAAACATACAGTTTCTAAAATGATTTGCCTTGATCATCTGTAAGTGCTCCTGTCAATGGCCCTTACTAATATTTCATGCATTGATTTTTATTCACTTTGTTTTGATGTTGAAAGTAATCATGAGTGCATTCTAATACTAAATACAGAAGCATAGCCAACAGGGAGCAAGGTACACCAACACCACCACCTTTCCTCCACCCTCACCCACCCTGCAATCCCTATGAGCCCCCCCCCTCCCCACCCATCCCTCCCCCCCAAAAAAATCCTGAATTGTATAAACTGCATAGGGTAGCAATTACAGATGAAATACCATGCTTAATGTTCTTTTGAGCCTGTGACATATTTTTTTAAATTTCTTCAAGAGAAGCCCAGACCAAAAGATTTAATTTTGTTAAGAATAAACCCCTCCAATGCAAGAGGGACATCACCTTGATAGCTTTCCCCCAACTGTAACTCTGCTCGAGCGGAGCTTGAACAGAGTTAGAATGTTGAGGAGCTGACAACTGCCCATCGATACTTGGTGGTTCTCTCCGGGTACTCTGGCTTCCTCCGCCCGTAAAACTGTCGCGGTGATGATCAGCCATTGTGCATAAGTATGTGTCCATAAACACCAATAAATGAATAATAAATAACTGACGACTCCGATTTTCATGATATGCTTGTGGTATAAAAAAGATCCAGGTGTCCCCTCCCCCCACTTAATATAGATTCCTTCCTATGCACCATGCTGAAATGAGCTGAATGCAAGTGAAAGTCAGCATTGTCTCAGAACTTTATAATGCTTAGTAATTTGAACACCATTTGTTGAACCATGCATTGGGTTAAAGGCATTGCATCAACTGGTTTCTGCTTGATAGATAATTTTTCTTTCATCTTCACTCTTCTTTAGTTTTTAACAGGACTGATTATTAGACTAATGTTATCATCAGTGTTCATGTTTGAAGTGCTAATAATGTTAGGCTGATAATCATCCTCAATGGGACAATAATGAATTTAGTCTCACATCTTCCAAACTGGTTACAAACCTAATCTGTCAACTGAACTAACTTTATTTCCAAAATAAAAGCACAGCCATCTTAGAGTGCCAATCGATTAGCTCACTAGATCAAACAGTATATAGACCAATTGAAACTGTAAAAAGTTGGTATTAATCCTTTGAACCTGAGAGGCCACTTTTCCAGCCCAGGAACATGATGCGTTTTAATTGCATTAAGTATGATAGCTGGTAAATGAATGTGTGGAGTAGACCAATCTATATTTTCAACATGCAGCCCAATGGCTGCATGTTGAAAATATTAATTGGTCTTCTCCCAAATAATCAATATGGACTCTCCCTATTGCTGTCATTGAACTTAAATGGAAGATACCACCAGGGTTCCAAGCAGTGTAAATAGCATTTCTACCTGGACAAGGTTCAATATTACAGTCTTCATTAATTTCAGTTTGTCCTTGACAATCTGCACCATTATACTGTGGTTCTGGGTTGGAACATGTCCGCTTTCTGGATCTGGTACCAGTTCCACATGATTTAGAACATTCTGACCATTTATCCCATGGTGAAAGTCCACCAGGTACTACAAACAAAAATTAATTCAAGTCAAAATGATAATTTTGATCAAATAGCTCTCTTTGAGTCTAGTTATCTCAAGCTGAGTTGAAATCCATTTGTATTCTAGGTAATGTAAACAAAAATAAATTAAAATCAATATTGTATTTATCACCTAGTAGTGTCTATAATTTGAGTTATCTTCATCTCAGTTAATGTCTATTCTGTCCAGCCTTGAAAAATAAATTTTCTTCACTAATATAAATACTGACACAGCAGTAGAATATAATTTTTTATCTTTAGGTATGAAAAGAAATTTGCTGGCACTGCACAACAGCAATTAGAATTTCAAAAGTCAGTTGCCCAAAACTTAAAGCACTTGGTTATAGCTGAAAAAAATTCCAATTTACATTGTGATTTTAGAAATGAAATAAATAACTGTCCCACTGAGGATCTTAAGTTTTGTTTTTGAGGCCAAAAAAAAAAAAAAAAGAAAAAAGAAAATTTGAATGGCCGTTTTTGTGAATAGTGCCATCCATTATCAGCCATTCTGTAAGGGAAGTGTTACCAATAATAGAAACCCTGACACTTACATTAGACAGGAGAATAATATTAACCATTGAAAAAAAAAGTACAGCTGTGGCCACTCAGCTTTATCCCTTTACCTAACGACTGACTACATCTTCCCTCATAATTTACAATTTCAGCAGCTGATCAATATTTTTCCAAAAAATTTCAACAAAACCATATCATGTGCCCCCTCATTGTTAAGTTTGTTCCAGTGAGGGGGTCATGTGATATGATTTTGTTGTAATAGTTTGAAAATTGGAAGAAAAAATTATGACATCAAAGTCTTACATTGTGTGCATTGTGTAAAGGGTTAGTGTAAAAATATTTTATTCGCATAAATTTGCAAAAAGGATTGGAGTACAAGTTATACAACTTATGTTAACTCCACTCCTTAAATACAACAGAAAAACAATACATAGATGCAGGTACAAGATATATAGATTGGTTCACAAATTAATAGGGATTTACACTATTTACAATAGAAATGTACATTGCTGAAACAGGGAATCAAGTCTGTAATAGGGTCTCGATTCAGGGATTACATAGGGCTGGGCACTGTTGACTTTCTCTAGAAAGCTCTTGAATGGCAAGTTAAAAGGTAAGGGATATGACGTTTATAGAACGTCTCGTCGAGTGCAAGAGAGAGGCTTGTCCGAGAATATAATGACTCAATTGAAGTGGCCACTAGCTAGAATGAATGCTTGGGTTTTCAGAGAGATATATTTGTTTTGTTTTGTCCTCAGTGTGCATAAAGGGTTAACTGGTTGGGTGCTATGATCCACTATCATGGCTCTATTGTAAAGTGCTGAAAGACACTATAGTGGCTTTACACTGTCCATGTTTGCTTGTTCTTAACTCTGTAATAGAAAAAAATTTTCATATAAAATTGTTTTGCTACCATTTATTGGAGAGAGCCAATAATTGGCACTCTCCAATAAATGGTAATAAAACAATTATTTATGAAGAACATCTTGCTAAACTATGGCTCCTCTTTCTGGTAGCATGGCATCTTTGGAAAAAAAAAATTAGGTTACAAGTCTCCTTTGAAATATAATGTGGCACTCTACCAGTTGAATAACAAAAATGCAAAACATTCATGAGTTTACTATCTTGTTCTTTCATTAGATAGCTTATTAAAACAATTATGCATGAGCAAGACAATGTGTTTCTACAGCTTGTTGAAAATCATCCTATGAAAATGATGAAATTCAAGTAAAAGGAACTTATACCTATACACCCTGTTTACAAAAAAGTAGTCCATTAAACAGTTCATTCCCACTAGACCAATTCCCATGAGGCCAATTCCTAAAAGACCAATTCCCCTTAGACCAACTGGTGTTTTCTACTTTAAAAATAATTCCATATCAATAATTTGAGAAATTTATAAATATTTATAAATGTATTTAATGTTATTGATATTCAAGCCTGAAAATAAGCAGTCTGTCATTTGCAGAATGAGGTGCCCAGAGGGTGAATTTGCTGATGCTATCCCATACAGTAGGCCAGTTTATCCTCTGGGTACCTCCTTCTGTTTATGTTTGAGATCTTGATTCAGGATGAGGTTCACAGAGGGTAAATTTAGTGATTATCCTTAATCAACCCTTAATCAATAACAGTATGCAGTTGGTCTAAGGGGAATTTGTCTTTTGGGAACTGGCCTAAAGGGAACTGGTCTAAAGGGAATTGGTCTAGTGGGAAGACACCCATTAAAGCAGGGTTTTGTACACACCTTGAAGGATGAAATTCCAAGCCATTTAAGGATTTAGTAAGAAATTATGAAGCACTCTGACAGTGATCTGTGAAGAACTCTGTTGGAAGATTAGTGTCGGATGTAAATATTTTTCAGTGGTAAGAAATCCTGCAATTTATGCAACACAAACATATGGAAAAAACTTGTGAAAACTATTGTTTTTAAAAACTTATTTTGAGTAAAATGAGCCAAGCAATTAACCAATTGTATTTTTCACTGGCATGTGAAGTGTAAAGTATCGAGATGTAGTTGTTTGTCAAATATCTATTTGCTGATGAAGGCCATGAGGCCAAAAGCTTCATAAAAGGACAAGAGTGTGCTGTTGATTATTATGCTACAGTCCCTTATTATCCTACCATAGGATGGACTTGATTACTGAAATTATATTTTTCAAGAATGAAATTATTCAATGTGATATTGTAAATGATTTTTTGAAACTTGAATTTTCCTATGTTATTTTCAGTCGCAGTTTGACAAAACTGAGAAAAGGCCAATACATTGATTTAACTCTTAATTCCCATGCAGGCCCAAAATGCCTCTTAGCACTGCTTTGAAAAAGTAGCACCCCCCCCCCCCCACCCCGCCTCCCAAGTGTATTCTTCATTGAGAAATCAGCCATTAAGCTGCATTTATCTTGGCTGCCAACAATAATACAGAAACACTATCAGATCATCTGCAGCTGCACACATGTGGTAGTTATTAAATTGAGGCTTCATAAGTTAATCATGGAGGCTTATTACCAGTTATATAGTGGATATCTACATTGTTTTAGTGAATATTGGGAATTATCTCATGAGTGTGTACCTGAAAGTTTTATTTTTCGTGTGTGTTTTCCCGATATTCACCGAAATAGCATAGATTTTCTTTTTATTATATGCTACAGGACATTTTTACTGTGCAATATTCAGACCAATTTGACTGCAAACAGTTTCAAGACAATAATAAAGATCTGCTATCGTTACTTCAAGGTGATGTCATCAGACATGTTAAGCCTCACTATTTTGGAGGGAGAGACTACTTTCCGGAATAAATTTCTATTAAATGAGCCAAAAAATTGTGATTTTAATAAAGCTCGCTATTAAAGTCAATAAATTTTACTCTTTTGAGACATATAAATATTAAAATTTCACTATTTTTGTTCAGAAATCTCACTATTTTACAATTCATCAATTTAACATATCTGGACATCATGCGCCAAAGTGTGACATCATTTAGGAAGCCACTAAGGGATATTTCTTGATATCAATCGACTCGATGGATATCAGGAAATATCTTTCAGATAATTTGCAATAATTCACAGGCTGGCATATAATAATAAATAATATCAGGTGGTGACTTGATACAGTGATTTCCTTAGATGCACAATGCTGTACATGTCTTGTTTCTCCTCACCTTTATCTTTCTTATTCTCTCTGACTTTTCTTTCCTTTTCCTACACAGGGGATATTTATTTATTTATTTATTGGTATTTAAGGTCACATTCTTTTGCACAAGGGCCAATCGTGACCATGACAGTTTTATGGGTGGAGGAAGCTAGAGTGCCCGGAGAGAACCACCGAGCATTGACTAGCAACTGTCAGCTCCTCAATATTCCAACTCTGTTCAAGCTCCGCTCAAGCAGGGTTACAGCAGTTGAAGTCATGTGCACCATCGATGTGCAGTAAGCCTTAGTACAGTGCATCATTGTGCCCCAATGTAGGCTACAGGGATAAAGTGCCTTGCCCAAGGACACAACGCGGGCCGCCCTGGATGGGGATCGAACTCGGGACCTCTAGCAGAGAAGTCCAACAGTCTACCACTGAGCCACCATGCTCCCTCCAAAACTGGGAAAGGCAGGAAGACAGCCAGTCTGCCAGTATACATTTATAGATTTATATCTTTTCTGGTTGTGTATGTGCTTTAATATTATAAACTTGGATATTGCAGATTTACACACATTTGTCAATTTTGCATTTGTTTAGTTTTCTGGTTAATATAATATCAATGTCAATACCTCCAGCATTCTGATTCGACAAATTAACTTTAAGGCATAATAAATCAGTTTCCAGAAACATACCGTTTTTGTTAAAAAATAATCTTCGAGATCCTTATTTCATACATATAGGTCATTACCAGCCTGTGGATTTCTGAGATGGTGTAATGAAGTCTAGACATATATTAACAGGTCATTTAGGACAAGTCGATATATGATCCAGAGGAGAAGCTGAGGTTCAATGCATCATCTCGTAAAACCACATGGTAGTAATAACCAATTATCTTACAATATTCCCCCCTTTTTTGACTTGTTTGCATAATGGAGGGACTGGGCATAGTTTTAGTAGTGTCTGTTTTGACAATTATTCTGCATCCATGAATTTTGATTTTTATGAATGAACATAATCATGATGGCATGGTATTGCATTCTTGAATTTGGCATGATGTAATCCCCATCAATTGTTCTACTTGCACTAAAACTGCTGTAGTAAATAGTATAAGTGTTTCAGCTGTCTGTTTTTTTGTTTTATTTTTTTATGTTTCACACAGCATCAGTGGTAAGCCTATACAAAAACAGCATTAAAAAAATCTATTTGTGAATCAATTTGTTTCTGAACCAGATCATGTAGTATTTCAAGATGGTCAATTTGAAGTTGAAATCACTGATCAATGTAAATTCAGTGTTTCAATGTTTATAGTATTCCCATGGAATAAAATCTGCAGAATGTTGGACATGTTGGATTGTGTAATGTGTGGTATATCATATGAAGAATTATAATTTTATTTAGAATGTGAGGCCAACGCTGAAAGTGACAATGAAAATTGTGAATTTGTGAATTTCGAAGTTGTGTCAGTTTGCAGTATAAGCTTGAATTGATGGTGTTGGGGTGAGTTGTTGTTTACTGACTTCTGTAATCCTCTGAGGTAGGTGCACTTAATATCAAGTGGACATTTTTACACTGGCCATCAAGAACTCAATATAATAATTTTCTCACTGATGTGGATGGAATGGTTTCGCGCTCTGACGGCGCGCAGGGACGCTATGGGGCAAGCCCTTTTTGACCCTCTCACTGATGGCTGTGCCGCCAAATTTTTATGCCCTGTTATGTAATGTTGACAATGTATGTGGGTAAAAAATACAGCAATTTCCCATAACATCTGCACCAGGTGTTTGTAGTGCTCGTGAAGTTCTTTTGTGATCCAGTTTGCTTCTCAGCACTTTTTTCATGATCAAAGAAAGTTAATTAATTCTGACCTTCTTACATCAATGGCAGGCCTGCAACCAGGGTTGGGCATCAGGAGGGGGCAGGGCATGTAGGGGGCCACCTCCCCAACCTGGACATAATCCCATCATTTTTCCATCCAGAATCATTTATCCCCCCCCCCTCCAAGTTACTAAAGTTCACTAATTTGGATACATCTAGCCAAGCATATGTGTGCTGGGCCAACCATGGTTCAGCCCGGCATGGAAAAATTTTAAAATTTGGCATTAAAAGGAGCAATTTCCTGTCTTCTGAAGGATCAATTCCTACTTCAACATACCCCAGAAGAAAGTTTTATTTTTTCTGCTCAAATAACAAGATTCATTATTTGATTTTTTTTTATTTCTATCCACTAACTTTTGAATTGATCATCCTGAATCATTCCCTCCCCCCTCCCCCCGCTCCTTCATAGTGACTAAATTCCACTAATTGGGACACACCATGCGAAGCACATGTGCGCCGGGTCAACCTGGCATGGGAAAAATTTAAAATTTTGCATTAAAAGGCACAATTTCCTGTCTTCTGAAGGATCAATTCCTACTTCAACATACCCCAAAAAGTTTTATTTTTTCTGCTCAAATAACAAGATTCATTATTTGATTTTTTTTTTTATTTCTGTCCACTAACTTTTGAATTACCATGCAGAATCATTTTACCTCCCCCCCCCTCCTCTCCACAATAGCGACAAAATTCCACTAATTTGGATACACTGTGTCATGCACGTGTGTGCCAGGTGAACCATAGTTCGACCCGGCATGGGAAAATTTTTTAATTTGGTATTAAAAGGAGCAATTTCCTGCCTTCTGAAGGATCAATTCCTACTTCAACATACCCCAAAATTTTGCATTAAAAGGAGCAATTTCCTGCCTTCCGAAGGATCAATTCCTACTTCAACATACCCCAAAAAGTTTTATTTTTTCTGCACATTATTCATTCATTATTTGATTTTTTTTTATTTCTGTCCACTAACTTTTGAACGACCATCCAGAATCATTTTACCCCCCTCCCCCCACACAACAGTGACTAAGTTCCACTAATTTAGATACACCGTGCCAAGCACATGTGTGCCAGGTCGACCATGGTTCAACCCGGGATGGAAAAATTTTAAAATTTGGTATTAAAAGGAGCAATTTCCTGTCTTCTGAAGGATCAATTCCTGCTTCAACATACCCCAAAAAGTTTTATTTTTTTCTGCTCAAATAACAAGATTAATTATTTGCAATTTTTTATTTCTGTCCACTAACTTTTGAAGGACCATTCAGAATCATTTTATACCCCCACCCCACCCCCTCCACTTCCTCAAAGTGACTAAATTCCGCTAATTTGGATACTCTTTGCCAAGCACATGTGCTCTGGGTCGACCATGGTTCCACCCGGCATGTAAAAATTTTAAAATTTGGCATTAAAAGGAGCAATTTCCTGTCTTTGTTCCATAGAAAGCCTCTGTTTGCGAGAGCATTTCTCCAACTTTCAATTACCAATAACCACTCATCACTTGAAATTTAACCTGCTATTGAAGACAGATAATCTCTTTTGTTAATTAGTTAATGTTTCGTATTGTCATAGTTGTGTATAATCTGTTTGTTGAATAAACACCTCAAATATAACAATAGAGACTCAGTCATGGGATTATATTCAATGTAATTACAGGCGTAAATTGACAATTCTGAGTTAATTCACTGGTAGATAAAATGGATCAAAATGGTGAAAATTGAAAAACAGTGTCTGAAATTTTTCTAGGGGGGCAAAAATGTTTCTAGGGGGGCATCCCCCCACCCCCTCTGTGGTTACAGGCCTGATCAATGGGATGGTTCTGGATGCAATGAAAATTGATAATAAGACTGAGGCCTAAGGGTGACAGAAATTGTATGGTCTTTTCGATATGAAAAATTTATATACAAATGTAGCATTTCTAGAATTATTTTCACCTATGCAACACATTTATGATGGTATTTCCTTAATGTTAAGAATTATTTCCAGAAAATACAGAATTACAGTACATAATGTACCCTAAATTGGAGGTATTACTGTAGAGTACAATCTATGTGAGGCAATTGGAACAGAATTATCAATTTTTCACATCGTGAATGTCAAAGGACATGGGTCAGAGATTATGTAGTACCAAAATGTTTTATACAGTAAAAGTCAAAATAAGTTGTAGCATTACTGCAATAAACTAAGTATACTGCTGCTCCTGCACTGATAAGATCAGAATCTAACATTGTTTTCTGGAAAGCTCTCACTGAAAATTTTCCAGAAAATGATTTCAGCCTCTGGTCTTATGTAGGAAGAGAAAGATACATAGTTTATAGTGGTTATCTTACAACTTATTTTGACTTGTACAGTAGCTGTAGAATAAGTATAAACCCTAAATTTGGCTCAAAGGGTTTATGCCAGTACTTCAATGCTTATTATGGGGTATATTGTATTTATCCATTCTAGGAACGAATTTTCAATGTGAAAGAAAATGAGGATTTTCAATATGGAATTCAATTCCACTGGATCGAAGCAATTACTCTCCAAAGTCATTTAGAACAATAGCCAACTCAAGTGGGCAGTGCAAGGCTTCATCTGTACAAATATACCAGTCCATTTTTTTCTTCCTTAACTGGTTGAGTGCTGGAAGCCATTAACTGGGCTTTATTCTAAAGAGGATGTATCGTAACTTGAAGTCTTCTTTGTGTGCTCAGTGGATGTGGTTCATATGATCTTCCTAGTGAAATTACTTAGGATGTAGGAAATTGCCTTGGTATAATATTTGGGTGAATGCCACTCTCCCATAAATTGTAAATAGGCAAAGATGTGAAAGAGTTTTGACATCCAAAGGTAATTCAGTACTCTACATGTTAAATTACTAAACAAGTCTTTAGTCTTTTAACCATAAGTCAATAAATATGATGTAAAGAAATAGACAAACATACCAAACTGGTAATGTAATCATTAAAACAAGACCAACCTGGGCAGTGACGTAAATTACAATTCTCAGACTCAAATCTGCTTCCAACACATGGGTTCCCTCCATAGTTTGGTGCAGGCTGATCACAATCTCTCCGTCTCATCCTAGTTCCAGCACCGCAGGTTTGAGTGCAGTCTGACCATACCTGCCATATATTCCAACCACCATCAACTAAAAAGATAAGTAATTATGAGCAATAACTGATCACATGATCTTATCCTTTTTCTAAACATTAAAACTGTACTTTAAGTAGTAAAGCATGACCATTCATTAATATTCTAGAGGGAGTAACTAAAAATAATAATAAATAAAATAGGTCGTAAATATTCAATATGCACTACCAATGAAAATTTAAATTTTATAGTCAGTTTCCTTTCTTATTATACCTACCACAATTGTTTACTACAGGCTTGCACTACAGTGGAAGTCCCTAACTCGGAAAATATACTCTCTATTTTGATCATACCCAAGCAATTTGGGAAAGAAAAGTGGTGCAAAAGCACCGAGAAAAAATAAGACAAAACTGGGTTGAGTGCTACCGGTGCAAACCCAGTAGGGGATGCTCTCCTCCAAGTACAACTCCACGACTTCCATTGCCAGTGCACATATACGTCGCTAATGACTCATTCTTTTGAATCTGCCAATGTTAGAGTTATGTGTTCAGCAGGGAGGAAGGCTTCTTACCTGTATAAGAAGACGGGAGGGCCTCCATGTAAACAATTGTGGTAGGTATAATAAGAAAGAAAATTTACTATAAAATGTAAATTTATCAACCTACCTATAATTGTTTACTACAGGCTGAATAGACAATAGGCTGGAGGGAATCGCATAACCAACCCACACATAACCCAATGGCACTGGAACCATGGACAGAGGAAGAGGTCCTGAGGCCTATCAAACCATAGCATCACAATCATTAGTAAAAGACAATGAGAGATGAGGCTTTTGGGCCTGTGTGATGCACAGACGGAAAAGGGAAGTAACAGTACAGAGCTGGAACTGACCTTCAAGAAGCCTAATGGTTAGGGTAGACAGCAGCCTGAGCAGAAGAAAGAGGGCCCAATGCAAAAAGGTCCTCCAACTGCTCCTGCAACTGACGCAGATAGAAGGTGGAGAAAGTCGAGGCATTTCTCCAGTAGGCTGCCTGCATAACATCCGACAACTTGACAGAGTTAGAATAAGCCCAAGGGGTAGACAGTGCATGCACCTCGTGGGCAGAAATACGATTGTTAATACAATCGCCATTTGCTAGATGAGCGTAAGCCACGCGAATAGCCAGGCAAATCCATCGAGAAATGGATTGAGGAGAGATCTTCTGTCGACTAGGAATAAGAGACAGAAAAAAACGTTTCTTGCCTTTCCGTATGAATTGTGTCCGATTGAGATAAATGCGAATAGCACGAACTGGAAAGAGCAAAGGGCGATTACCCTCAACAGAAGGAAGAGCCCTGATACAGATAGGAGGTGGAGTAGTTTCTGGTATGTGATTTTTGGCCAGAAAGGAGCAATCAGTGGTAAAAATAACACTGTTGGGAGAGCTCCTGAAAAAGTCCGGGTCAACCGAGAAGGCGTGAAGCTCACTAACCCGTCTGGCAGAAGCAAAGGCCATCAGAAAAACCTGTCTTATATGTGAGAAAATGCATATCCACCTGGGATAAAGTTTCGAACGGTGCCCCCCCCCCCCCCCCCCCCCAAGCAAAGCAACACCAAAGAAAGATTCCATCTGGGGGTAAGGTGCAAAGTCTGAGGCCTTTTCAAAGAAAAGTGCCGAACAAGCTTGGAGAGGTAAGGATTAGTGCCGATACGACTCTTCCCCACATATGAAAAGGTCTCTGAAAGCATGGACCGGTACCCCTTGATGGTAATGGGCTGCAGACCCCGAAAATCAAACAGGTATACCAGAAACTCCGCAATCTGTGAAATCGAAGGATTGGCATAATCAACAGAGTGATTGGCACACCATCGACAGAAGACCTGCCACTTAGCCGCATAAGCTAAACCAGTGGAGTGCCTCCTTGAAGAAGAAATGCACTCCACTGCTCGTCTCGAAAAAAACCTCTACAGAGGAGACAGGACCTGACAAAAGATATGCGTGAAGGCACAATGAAGTCGGGTCGACATGAAACCTCCTCGGGTGATCTTGGCAAAGAAGGTCGTGACGTAGAGGGAGACTTGCCGGAATCGCCACCATCAGAGAGCAGAGCTGATTGATCCACACCCGCAGAGGTGACAGGGGAGCGATCAGAATGATTCAACAACTGCAGGTTCAAATTTTGGCTAGAGCCTGAGGCAGAATCAGAACCAGTGGGAAGGCATAGCCGACTAGACCGTTCCAATCGAGTGACAAAGTGTCCACGGCAAAAGCCAATGAGTCACAAAGAGATCGATGTGGGGACGACCCCAGAGATCGCAAAGAGACTGGAACACTGCCCTGTGGAGCATCCACTTGGTGGAGATTACCCAGCCTCGTCGGGACAGGGAGTCGGCTTGGATGTTCAGACGACCTGGGAATGTGACGAACCACCACCCCGGCGTTGACAATCTGAGCGAGCAGGAGAAGATCCCGAGCCAATTCGTACATTGGAACCGAGTGCGTGCCGCCCTGGTTCTGAATGTAAGCAACCACTGTCGAATTGTCAGACAACAGAAGGACCTGGCGATTCGACAGGTGAGGGATCCACTGCCTGAAACTCAGAAGAAGAGCAAGAAGCTCCTTCTGGTTGATGTGTAGAGCTGCCTGATCCTGGTCCCACACCCCATGAAGGGAAAGACCGAGAGCATCCAATGTCGCACCCCATCCAACATCGCTGGCATCTGCTGTCAGAACACGATCGGACGTGGGTAAGTCCAACAGGACACCCTGTGTAATCCACTGAACATCCATCCAGGGGAGAAGGTGAGGATGAAAAGAGACTGGTAACTGAAGCACCAGATCCAGAGGATCGACATTCGGCCTCCAACGACTGAGCAGAAATTGTTGGAGAGGTCTGACATGCAGCGCCCTAGAGGAATGAGATCCGTCACCGAACCGCAGAGACCGAGCAGCCGGAGAATAATCCGTGCTGACGTGGACTGGGACAGAGTCAGAGCAAAAGCTGAGAGAATCACAGCCCTGACCTGGGGAACTGCCACCGTACTGAACTAAGTACGGAAGGCTATCCCCAGATGACAAAATGACTGAGAAGGGACCAGATCCGACTTCTCCTCGTTGACTCTGAATCCTAGTGATGTGAGCAGGCTCAACAGAGTGTCGACATCCGACTCCAGTAAGGCAGCATTGGAATGCCTCTGGAGGATATCGTCCAGATATGCCGAAGTAGTCACCCTGGACTGTGTGCGATGGAAGGCTATCACATGCGATATCAGTCAGGTGAAGGCCCAAGGAGTCAGGTTGAGGCCGAAAGACATGGCCTTGAACTGGTAAACTCGCCCCAGAAACACGAACCTGAGATACTTTCGCGACGTCCGATGAATCGAAAGGTGAAAGTAAGCGTCTCGCTGGAAGCAAAATCTCCCTGTGAATGGAACGGTGAACCGACCTGAAAGTCTCCATGCTGAACTTGGGAGCAATGATAGACTGGTTCAGGATTCACAGATCGATAACCGGTCAGAGTCGGCCGTCCTTCTTCGGCACTAAGAACAGGCGGAAATAAAACCCCACTGACTGAATGTTCTTGATGACCTCAACTGCCCCCTTTGCCAGGAGATTGTCTATCCATGGACAAAAGCTCCCGACGTAAAACACCTGAAGGAACTGTAGTTGGAAGAGGCACTCTTGACAGAGTGGGGTGCCTCTGGAAGGATATTCGCAGCCCAGACTGAACAACATCTAACACCCAAGGATCGGATGTGATGGTGGCCCAATGGTCTGCGAACTCTGCTATCCTTCCTCCAACCTGGAACGAATCGAGGTGAGGACCTTCATTTCGAGCCCCGATGAGGCCCGCGAGAGGAGAAACCACCTCCTCTGCTATATGAAGAATCCTGAGACTTCCCTCTAGCCTGCCGATGCTTATACCCTTATCCCGTGAGTAAGAAGTAGAAGCGGTGGCAGAAGGATAAGCCCTTTGCTTCACAGCGGAAGCAGAAGGGTACTTGTTAGGCTTTGAACAGCCCCTGCCTCCACAGAAGGCTGATCAAGCTGATGAAGCAGCAGCTGATCTTTGGAATGATGTAGGACATCATCCCAGACTGTCCACACGGAACCATGGAACAGTTGCAGACCTGCCAAAGAAGCAGATCGAAGAGCAGCGCGATGCCCCTAAGGAAGGGAACGGCCTGTGTCCAGCACAGAGTCCCTTCGAACTAGTTCCAAATTAGCTGTGTTACAGGCATGTGTGTGAGTAAGATGCATGAGTGCCTTGGATAGCACACGCAAAGGAGCCTGTACATCGTCAAACTTATCTGGGGGCAGATAAGCAGCTAACGCAGAGACAACGAGATCTGAGAGAGAAAGCATGCCCAGCATTTTTCTCGATAAGCCCAACAGAGTCGCCATAGGAATGATGGCAGACTTGGGTTTGGAAAGCCCGAGGGAGTTGGAGTCCAGATCCAAGACCGTCAAAGTCTGGCAGACTGACGGATTGGCAGAATCGTAGGAACGATAATGCACCGGAGGCAAAAAGGTGTCAACCCTGGTGAAGAACGGTGCCTTCATAGCCTTGGAACTCAGCTTAGAGTCCAAAGCTGAAAATGCTTCAACTACCTGTACTGCTGACACCGTCGAAGATGTCCAGAAGCAGGTTGCTCCACAGGCTGTAGGCGTGAGACCGATGATTGCGGCCTAGCTGACACTGTCAGCTGGTTTGAGATCCGGAAGGAACCCAAACACAAAGTCAAGAGCTGCTCCCAAGTCAGAAGACTGTTGGCTCTCAACATCAGGTATGTCTGACTCCTCCCCTGAGTCAGAAGACACATAGCCCATCATGGGCAAACCAGCCGACGCCTCCCATGGTGTAGGCACACCAGGGGGATCAGAAAGCAGCCTGTTCCCAATCCCGGGAGGCAGCGACATAGGGGGCGCCTGGAAACCACTCGCTGCTTCGCTGGAAGCAACGGGAAGGCTCTTGGACAGAACCTGAGTGAGCAAGGAGAGCGCCTCTCTAAGCTCACTGCCCGTGTTGACCGGTTCGCAATGTGGACGAACCGGCAAAGTGGCTTCACACCTGACTCTCTTAACCAGCGAAGGATCACGATCCTCAAATACACCCGAAGCAGGGCGAAGGGCGGCAGACGAAACATCTGAGGGCAGACATGTATAGGGGTACGACACACCCGGACTATCAACATATCGGGAACTCAGGAGAATTGCCACGGACCTCTGCGGAACAGAAGGTCCAGGCTGCACAAAAGGCGTTGGTCCCGCAAAACTGGCCGAGTGACCAGAATGCATGGACGGAAAAGCCACGGAGTTCATAGTGGCCCCACCATGAACATCCAAATCCAATGACATAACTGTGGTGCTCGACGGAGGAGAGACCACAGTAGAGGGTTCAGCTGGCAGCCCCTTCCAACAACGCCGAGTTGAAGTCGGGGAAGGCTGAGGCCGATATCCCACGTCCACACTGCCAGACATCCCTGCAGACCTCTGCAGGGATAAGCCGAGGCCGGCTGAAATGAACACCACCGATGACGTAGCAGACAGAACAGCAGTAATAGCAGATATGTCGGGAGTCGTTGAGGTTGGTGGAATTGTGGAGAGAGCAATCCTGCTCGGCTATGAAGGAGGAGTCACAACCCTAGCGACAGCCTCAGATTTCGACTGGAGAGGGACCGCAGTCCCGGAACCAGGCACCTCTTCACCAGACAACTCAGTCAAGGGCTCCCGCAGTATCCACTACAGGAATAGACTGCACATCCCCCAGGGAGGAGGAATAACTCTCACCAGACGTGGTCGTTTTGGGAGACCCCGAACGACCGCATTCCCCTTTCCCGTGGGAGTGGGAGGGATGGCCACGAGAATGCACAACACGGTTCACAGACGCCCAGAAAGTGGATGACCACGGTCCACAAAGACCACAGGGTCGATCGGCCGAACATCCATTGCAAGAGGAGCATGAAGCATGCAAATCATCCACATGCTTTGGAAGCAGACATTGCCCACAAGGAATAGTCCTGGGTATGACAGAAGTGAGAGAAGCAGAGAAGGTGAATTCAGCAGAAGACAGAAGAACACCCCCACAGAAGAGAGAAAGGTGACAGAAAAACAGACCCCAGACGGTCGACCGGGAACCAAAAAACAGAAGGACCACTCTCAAAGGAGAGAAGAAAATCTGTATTAAAGGTACCCTGCTGACACCTAACTCTAACACAATTAACAAAATCAAAAACTTTAACATAAATGTAATTGTGAAATTTTAAACTCCGAAACCGCATGGCTGACGAAAATCGCGTGCAACTCGGAAAAGAAAATATAATACATTATGGATAATAATTTACATAGAGAATATAAAGTAAAACAGTTCCTGATAAGAAAAGGATACTTTGATCCAACTTGATGCAGGAAACACACAATCAACGAGCAGGATGATCACTGATACTGGTGCTGAGAAGAACGTCTCATCAACATGGCGGACGAAAAAAACAATGAGTCATTAGCAACGTATATGCGCACTGGCAACGGAAGTCGTGGAGCTGTACTTGGAGGAGAGCTCCCCTACTGGGTCTGCACCGGTAGCACTCGACCCAGTTTTGTCTTATTTTTTCTTGGTGCTTTTGCACCACTTTTCTTTCCCAAATTGCTTGGAAAAGATCAAAATAGAGAGCATATTTTCCAAGTTAGGGTCTTCCCCTGTAGTGGAAGCCTGTGGTAAACAATTGTAAGTAGGTTGATAAGAAATGTGCACATCATCAACATGTTCATTTTTCACAGACCTCAAATTATACTCTTTAATACTTTGAACTCTAGTGGTATCTTCCATGCCAGTTCAATGGCAGCAATCAGAAGAGTCCATATTCATTATTTGGTGTAGACCAATCAGTATTTTCAACGTGCAGCCTCAGTCTGTATTTACTGAACAGCCATCCTATATAATGGCATTATGACGTATCATGTTCCTGGTCAGAAAAGCGGCTGTTGGGGTTCAAAAGGTTCATACTTTTGCAGTCTTGTGAGATTTTACATGTCAATCCAATGACAGCAATTGGAAGAGTCCATATTCTTTTTCTGAGGGTAGATCAAGTAATATTTTCAACCTGCAGCCTTGGTACTGCATGTTGAAAATATTGATTGGTCTAACCCACCCTTCCTCCTACTTAATGGAAATGAAATCATGATGTATCATGTTCCTGCATGGCCGAAAAAGTGGCCTTTCAGTTTCAAAAGGTTAAAAATGAAAGTGTCAATGACACTGTATCTCAACTTGTTTAAGACATGTACATGTATAGTATGTGACACAACAATGACAAACATCTAGGTAATGACCTGATAACAAAGGTACATGTAAAGTATTGTAACGGTCTGTACATAAATGCTGACCGTAGCCTGTAACAAATGTGTAGGTAAAGTATTGTAAAGGTGGGTGACAGTTAGATGCTAAACTAGAAAAGAAATCTTTGAGTCCCAGAGTGGGTCTGACTGAACCCAAAACTATTTGTTCTCATAGCACAGTGATAACAAAGGCACCCAAAAACACTCGTTCCTGTCACAAGGTAATAACAAAGGTACCCCAAGACATTTCGTGAAGATCAGTTCATAAATACAGACTCTAGCCCGAGCCGTATTGACATGTGCACTTACTGTGTATAAGTAGCACTGAACAAATCAAAGTTCATCTAATTTGCATAATTTCTGCACGAGAAAAAAATCAGTATTTTATGTGATGTATTCCATGTTACTAAACATTCATACAAAAATTTATTCAAATCAGAACTTTCATACAAAAGTTCTGTACAAAAAAACTGACTGCACTAATTTTGGTACAAAAAGGTTGCTGGCGGCCATCTTGAATTTTGGATCGCACCCCAAAACACTCGTTCTCGTCCCAAGGTGATAACAAAGGTGCCCAAGAAGTTTCGTAAAGATCGGTTCATAAATACGGCCTCTAGCCTGAGCCGTATTGGCATTTGCAGTTACAGTGCTGAAAGTAACATTAAATAGATCAAAGTTAGTCTAATGGGCATAATTATGCACAAGAAAAAAACCTGTATTATATGTGATGTATCCCATGGTACTAAACATTCACACAGAAAATTATTCAAATCAGCGCTTTCATATGGAAGTTCTGCGCAAAAATCTGATTGCACCTAATTTTGTACAAAATGGCCACCAGTGGCCATCTTGAATTTCAGACCGGACCCCAAAACACTCGTTCTCATCCCACGGTGATAACAAAGGTACCAAAGAAGTTTCGTAAAGATCAGTTCATAAATACAGCCTCTACACCGAGCCGTATTGGCATTTGCACTTACAGTGCTGAAAGTAACACTAAATAAATCAAAGTTAGTCTAATTCGCATAATTTATGCACCAGAAAATAACCTGTATTATATGTGATGTATCCCATGGTACTAAACATTCATACAAAAAAATTTTGGTACAAAATGGCTGCCAGCGGCCGTCTTAAATTTCAGAACGGATCCAAAAACACTTGTTCTCGTCTCACAGTGATAACAAAGGTACCCAAGAAGTTTCGTAAAGATCGGTTCATAAATACGGCCTCTAGCCCGAGCCGTGTGTATGGCATTATGGACAGATGGACAGACGGATGACGGTCCATGGCAATACCTCAAATTTGGTTTCGCCAAAGTTGAGCTAAAAATGGTGATTGCGTGATGTGGGGAACTTGAAAACTTTTGAGGAATTTTGTTGTGGTTGAGCATAAAAGTAACTTCCAGCACCCCCTCCCCCAACCACGGAAGATGGAAATGGTGAAGACACTTTTCTTATCAACCTACCATACAATTGTTTACTACAGGCTTGCACTACAGAGGAAGCCCCTAATTTGGAAAATATACTCTCTAGTTTGATCAATAAAAGTGGTGCAACAGCACCAAGAAAAAACTAGAGGTACTGTGATCAAGCTCACAAAGTGATACCCCATGCCTGAAATGTATAAGTTAGATTATCTCCCCTTGGAAATGTCAGAACGGAATTATATTGCTTCATGCACATCTTCATATGGAGTTCTTCCATTGTGTAAAGGTTCATGAAAATTCTTCAAACGGTTTAGGAGTTGCGCTTATAAGGATGGACAGACGGACAGACAGACAGACAGGGTGATTCCTATATACCCTCCCAAACTTTGTTTGCGGGGGGTATAATAAGCCAAAACTGGGTCGAGTGCTACCGGTGCACACCCAGTAGGGGACGCTCTTCTCTTAGTACAAATTCACGGCTTCCGATAACCAGTGCGCAAGCAGTAACTAATGAATCATTCTTTTTTGTCTGCCCATGTGGCGAGACATCCATTTGCATTCAGGAACAGTGATAATTCAACTTGTTGATAATGGTCACCTGTGACTGGAATTATGGATCTGAGAATCGTATAACAGGACTGTATTTTACGTATTCTCATTATTATGTTCAACCACATTTTCATTGTATTTTATATATTCTCTGTGTTTACACGCGACTCTCACGTACCGTGCAGTTCGGACATAAAATTTTTCGGATCATAAATTTATGTTATCCTTATGGATATTATTATTATTATTATTGGTGTTAGGTGTCAATGAGGGCCTGAATGGGCAGGATTTCGCCTCTCTGTTGAGGGCAAAATTTCTGTTTTTTGGTCCCTACGGCCGTCTGGGTTCAGTTGTGTTCCCTCCGGTCCTTTATTTTCTGCCACCTTTCTGTCGGGTGTTCTACTTTCTACATCTGTTGAGTTCACGTTTTTCTTCTACTGCTCTCATCTCTGTTATGCCCAGGACTGTTCCTTGAGGACAATGCCTTTTGCCCAAACATGTGGTGCGTTTTTGTGGCTGTTCCTCCCGCAGGGAGGGGAAAGCTGTCGTTTGGGGACTCCCGACACGAGCATGTCTTGTGATAGTTATACCACTCCATGGGGGATGTGCAGTCTTTTTTCTGTGGTGGATACTGCAGGAGCTGTTGAGTTGTCTGGTGAAAAGATGCCTGGTTCCGGGACTGTGATCCCTCTCCAGTCAACACCTAAGGCTGTCACTAGGATTGAGACTCCTCCTTTTGAGCCAAGCTAGGTTGCTCTCTCCCCTTTTCCACCAGTTTCAACAGCTCTCACCGTATCTGCTGCTGCTGTTTCGTCTGCAATGTCATCGGTCACCGCTTCAGCCAGCCTCGGCTTATCTTTGCAAGGGTCTGCAGAAATGCACCTCTGGTAGTGTGGACGTGGGTATCGGCCTCGCTGCCTTCCCTGACTTCAACTCGGCGAAGTCGGAAGGGGCTGCGGGCCTCTCAGCCGTCGAGCACAGCAGTTTTATCCCTGCCTGGTAGTGTGGACGTGGGGTATCGATCTCAGCCTTCCCTGACATCAACTCAGGCTGCCGGCTGAACCCTCTGCTGTGGTCTCTCAGCCATCGAGCACTGCAGTTTTCTCATGGGATTTGCATGTTCATGGTGGGGCCACCGTGAACGCCATCGCATTTTCATCCACGCACTCTGGTCCCATGGCCAGTTTTTCATGACCAATGCCTTTTGTGCAGCCTGGACCTTCTTCCCACAGATGTCCGCGGTGACTCTCCTGAGTTCCCGCTCTGTAGATCTTCGAGGTATGTCATAACCCTATACACATCTGCCTTCAGATGTTTCAGCTGCAACCCATCGCCTCGTGTTGGTGTATTTGAGGATCGTGACCCTTCAGTGGTTAAAAGGGTCAGAAGTGGAGCCACTTTGCCAATTCATTCCCACATCGAACTGGCCGACATGGGCCGTGAGCTTAGGGAGGCCTTCTCCTTGCTCACTCAGGTTCTTTCTCCAAGAGCCTTCCATTGCTTCCAGCGAGGCTACTAGTGGTTTCCAGGCACCCCCTGTGGTGCCACCTCCCGGGATTGGAAGCAGACTACTTTCTGATCCCTCAGGTGTGCCTAAACCATTGGAGGAATCGCCTGGTTTGCCCATGATGGGCTATGTGTCTTCCGACTCATGGGATGAGTCCGACATACCTGACGTCGAGAGCCAACAGTCTTCTGACTTGGGGGCAGCTCTTGACTTTGTGTTTGGGTTCCTCCAGATCTCAAACTGTCAAACCTGCCGACAGTGTTAGCCAGGCCGCAATCATCGGTCGCGTGCCTACAGCTTGTGGAGCAACCTGCTTTTGGGCACCTTCGAGCGTGCCAGTCGGTACAGGTGGGTGAAGTGTTTTCAGCTTTGGACTCTAAGCTGAGTTCCAAGGCTATGAAGACTTTGTTCTTCACCAGGGTTGACACTTTTTTGCCTCCAGTGCATTATCATTCCTACGATTTTGCCAATCCATCAGTCTATTCCTATGGCAACTCTAGAATCCCTGTTGGGCTTTTCGAGAGAGATGCTGGGCGTGCTTTCTCTCTCGGTTCACGTCGTCTCTGCTTTAGCTGCTTCCAGGTAAGTGTGGTGACGTGCAGGCTCCTTTGTGTGTACTGTCCAAGGCGCTCATGAATCTTACTCACTCACATGCCTGTAACACAAATAACATGGAATTAGTTCGCCGGAACACTGTGTTGGACACAAGCCATTCCGCCTTCCTGAGGAGCAGCGCGCTGCTGTTCGATCTGCTTCTTTGGCGGGTCCGCAACTGTTCCATGGTTCCACGGTGACTGTCCGGGATGACATCCTACGTCATTCCAAAGATCAGCTGTTGCTTCTTCAGCTTGATCAGCCTTCTGTTGGAGACAGAGGTCATCCAGAACCTAACAAGCACCCTTCTGCTTCCTCTGCGGAACCAAGGGCTGATCCTCCTGCTGCCATTTCTACTTCTTATTCACAGGGTAAGGGTAATCATCAGCAGGCTAGAGAGAGACTCAGGATTCTTCATATAGTAGAGGAGATGGTTTCTCCTCTCATGTGCTAGGGCTCGAAATGAAGGTTCTCACCTTGGTTCATGCCAGGTTGGGGGAAGGATATCAGAATTCGCAGACCACTGGGCCACCATCACATCCGATCCGTGGGTGTTAGATGTTGTTCGGTCCAGGCTGTGAATATCCTTTATGAGGCACCCCACTCTGTCGAAAGTGCCTCTTCCAACACAAGTTTCTTCAGACATTTCACGTCAGGAGCTTTTGATCACAGAGATCTCCTGTCAAAGGGGGCGATCAAGGTCGCCAAGAACATTCATTCAGTGGGATTTTATTCCCGCCTGTTCTTGGTGCCGAAGAAAGAAAGCCAACTCTGACCGGTTATCGATCTGAGTATCCTGAACCAGTCTATCATTGCTCCCAAGTTCTGCACGGGGACTTTCAGGTCGGTTCGCTGCTCCTTTCACCAAGGAGATTTCGCTTCCAGCATCAACCTGCGAGATCCTTACTTTCACTTTCCGATTCATCGGACATCATGAAAGTATCTCAGTTTCACTTTTCTGGCATGAGTTTACCAGCCTCCTTGGGCTTTCACCATACTGATGTTGCATGTGATAGCCTTCCATCACTGACAGTCCAGGGTTACTATTTCGGCATATCTAGACGATATCCTTCAGAAGCATTCCAATGCTGCCTTTCGGGAGTCAGATGTCAACACACTGTTGAGCCTGCCCACGTCGCTAGGTTCTGAGTCAATGCGGAGAAGTCAGACCTGGTCCCTTCTCAGTCGTTTTGTCATCTGGGGATGGACTTCCGTATTCAGTTGAATACGGTGGCGGTTCCCCGGGCAAGGGCTGTGATTCTCTCAGCTTTTGCCCTGACTCTGTTCAGTCCACGTCCGCGACAGCTCGGAGTATTCTCCGACTGCTAGGTTTCTTTGGTTCGGTGACAAATCTCATTCCTCTAGGTCGGCTGCATGTCAGACCTCTCCAACACTTTCTGCTCAGTCGTTGGAGGCCGAATGTCGATCCTCTGGATCTGGTGCTTCAGTTACCAGTCTCTTCATCATCAACTTCTCCCCTGGACAGATGTTCAGTGGATTACGGAGGGTGTTTGTTGGACTTACCCATGTCTGATCATGTTCTTATGGCAGACACCAGCGATCTCGAATGGGGTGTGACATTGGATCCTCTAGGTCTTCCCCTTCATGGGGCATGGGGCCCGGATCAAGGAGCTCTTCACATCAAACAGAAGGAGCATCTTGTTCTTCTTTTGAGTTTCTGGCAGTGGATACCCCACCTTTCAAATCGCCAGGTCCTTCTGTTGTCCAACAATTCGACAGTGGTTGCTTACATTCAGAACCAGGGTGGGACACACTCGGTTCCCATTTTCGAATTGGCTCGGGATCTTCTACTGCTCACTCAGGATGTCAATGCCGGAGTGGTGCTTCGTCACATTTCTGGTCGTCTGAGCATCCTTGCTGACTCCCTGTCACGACGAGGCAGGGTCATTTCCACCGAGTGGATGCTTCACAGGGCAGTTCTCCAGTCGCTTTGCGATCTCTGAGGTTGTCCCCACGTCGATCTCTTTGCGACTCGTTGGAACCATTAGGTGGACACTTTTGTGTCCCCGTATCCAGATCCTCTGGCTTTTGCCATGGTGTGTGTGTGGGGGGGGGGGGGGGGGGGAGGGGGCATGCATTTTCTCACATACATGACAGCTTGTCTACCCAAGCCATTAGGTTTCTTACAAGGTCAGTTCCAGCTCTGTGCTGTTACTGCCCTTTCTGTCTGTGTGTCGCACAGAACCATAGCCTCATCTCTCATTGTCTTTTACTAATGTTTGTGATGCTGTGGTTTGATAGGCCTAGGGACCTCTTCCCCTGACCACAGTTCCAGTGCAATTGGGTTATGTGGGGGTTGGTTATGTGATTTCCTCCATTCTATTGTCTATTCACCCTGTAGTAAACAACTGTAAGGTAGGTTGATAAGAAATTTAAATTTTATAGCAAATTTCCTTTCTTATTATACCTAACACAATTGTTTACATGGAGGCCTTCCCATCTTCTTATTTGGGTAAGAATTCTTTCTCCCCGCTGATCACATAACTCCAATGTTGGCAGATTCAAAAGAATGATTCAATAGTTACTGCTTGAGCACTGGTCACTGGAAGCCGCAGATTTGTATTAAGCGAAGAGCATCCCTACTGGGTGTGCACCAGTAGCACTCGACACAGTTTTGGCTTATTTTTTCTTGGTGCTTTCGCACAACTTTTCTTTCCCAAATCACTTTGGAAAGATCAAAATAGAGAGTATATTTTCCGAGTTAGGGGCTTCCATTGTAGTGCAAGCCTGTAGTAAACAATTATGGTAGGTATAATAAGAAAGGAAATTTACTATAAAATTTAAATTTCTATATGTAACCAATGAGTGTTTTGTCTATCCATTTGTACAGAGATCAGTTGTTTTACACAATTGCTTCAATAACAATGTTTTTGATGAATGATACAATCCATCTATATCACTAAGAACAAATTTTTGGAGGAAGCATTCTCTCAGTGTATTACTAATTTTTTTATCTAAACTGCATGGGTTTGAAAACTAACAGACCCCAAGACACAACTAGTGTAAATTTGTATACACCCTGGAATACATTACAAATTGCATAGCTTGGAGATGACTATGCCAAAATGGTGGTCCTTGGGAAAGAATTTGACCATGAGGACCACAACTATTTTGGCACAGTCAATGACATGCCAATCAATAACTATTATATCATGTAAACCAATGAAGAATCTTGCTATCCATCAGGATTCCAGTCCCAAGTAAAATAACTATTGTCATCTTGAACTTACATAAAATGAAACAGAACTGCCCCAAAAATTTCTGTTCAGTCAGTTAAATGGCCTACAATATTCTGTCTATTTTTAGAAAGTGTACAGTGCACAAGAAAAAAGGATGGTTATTTTTAGAACCCACATTAGGTAAAACTATTAGGATCAGCATAGAACCTCTCAGTCAATCACATGCACGGAAAGTCAAAAAGATATAATATACATGGATAAGAAATTTATTTCTTCCCTTACTCTCTTACTTAGAGAAGACTTATGTTTCATGTCAGTGGAATGGAAATATAATCTCTTTCATCTCTGCTGAACACAATATAATTTGCTTTGCAATGCTTAACACCTACCCACAAAAAATGGCCTGAGAAACAGAAGATCTACTTGTGGGGCCTTATTGCATTATTTATATTTAGAGTGTTCTCTGACTCATATTATTCAAACACTGGTCACTAGTTGAAGAAAACCCTCAACTTTCTCCACCATTCAATGTCAGAATTTCCACTTTGAACAATATTCTTGAAACCCACATCAGGCATGGCATTCTGAAAAATGCAGGAGGGCAAAATATCTCTCTCCTCAATCAGCTTAGGAGAGCAATTAGCTTTACACAGTATCCAGTTGAACGAACTCATTGAAACTGAAACCAACAGACTATTACATCAGTGATTTTATTAACTTTACTAAGGTAAAGCAAAATCTCTTAGACATCTAGATGTCTCACTCAACAACCGAACACACACTGGACAAGACCTGTGTGTGTGCCCAAGTTGGGGGGGGGGGGGGGGGGGTGAAGGTGGTAATGGTAGGCATATGACTTTCTTGGAAACAGGTCTGCTTGAATCTACAGTCACATCCTGGTGCATGTGCTTCAAGTGACAGGATAGTAGTAATTGTAGCATATTATAGTGTCAATATTCCTTGAACTGTGATGTCAGTTGTTGAAACTGACAGAAAAAAAAACATTGCTGTGACCCTTTTTGCTTCAAATGATTCCAACTGTGTTTGGGTATGTACAAAGTACATACCCAAACACAGTTGCAGCCATTACCTTTTACCACTAAACCAGTTTCAAAATGAAATTACGTGATGTTATGTGACATCGAAGTTAAATTACATTTTTGCTTTACAACAAAAATTTAATGTGAGCATAATACATGCAATCTCAATCATCCCAGACCAAAATATTTAGGAGGGCAATTTTTTGCTCTCCTTAATTCTTTCAGGAGGGCAGTAAGGAGAGCTAATAAATCACTCTCCTGAAATTGCCAAGCCTGCTACATGAAGAATTCAGGTTGTCTATTTGCTTCATTCCAGAAACACCGTCGAATGTGGCACTATCCATTTATTTTTTGAAAAAGCTATGTTAGGTAAAGAGTTAAATATGCACACTAAGACTTTTCCCATTTTTGTTTCCATTTACTGTGAAAAACATGTTGATCAAGTCCCCAGATCAATGTAGTATTTCAATTTCATTAGGGATTTGGTTACCCAAGGTGGTGACAGGAACCATTAACTTGTTAAATTTAAATTATATGATGAAGCAGTGTCAGTTAGAATGGGATCAGCATCAAGTGGAACTCTTCTTTGATGCAACGGAACAATGCTCCACAAACTCAGTCTTTCTGCCCAGCTGGATTTTCTTAGTGCTCCTTTAGGGGTGGCAACCAAAGGGGGTTTGAAATGCCTCAAGGTATTGCTTCAGATCATGAAGGGTGCCTTGTAAGGATTATTGCAGGTTTCAACACAAATGTTTCCAAAGTGTGGGAGCCAATTATAATCCAAGTTTCACCTTGCAACAATCCACATAGCTTTCAGCCAAACTCAGGTAAATGTGGATGCTTTTAAGTATTTTAACCCTTTACCCAATGCAGACGAAATTTATTATTTTGAAAATAATTTTTTTTAATTTTTCAAACAATTTCAACAAAACCATATCACGTGACTCCCTCATTGAAATGAGCTCAATGAGCTCATTCCAATGAGGGGTCACATGATATGGTTTTGTTGAAATATTTTGAAAAATTTAATTTTTTTCAACTGCTCAGTTTGCATATTATGCGGGCAGATACGGGTGATTCATTAGGTAGAGGGTTAAGTAATCTGAGCACAGGTTATGAAGGGAGAAAGAGAGAAAAAAAAAGAGAGAGGGGGAGAGAGAGAAAAAGAGAGAGAGAGAGAGGAGAGAGAGATCAGTACTCATTGAGTTGTTTGTTTCTATGAGTTAACCTCATAAACCAATATTATCTCTGCCATGGTTTGGTTACCCTGAGGAGATGGTGTATAGGTTTTATCATTATGTGGGCATGCCCTACTTCAACTGTGTTACCAGCTCCAGAGTAGTTAACCCTTTGCCCAAGCCAGACGATATCAAAATTTATTAATTCAAAAATCGTTTTTTATTATTTTTCAAAAAATTTCAACAAAACCATATCATGTGACCCCTCATTGGAATGAGCTCAATGAGCTTGTTCCAACAAGGGGTCACATGTTATGGTTTTGTTGAAATTTTTCGAAAGATAGTATTTTTTCAGCTGCTTAATCTGCATATTATGCGGGCGATTCGTTGGGTAAAGGGTTAAGCGACTTATAGATTAATGTTGTATTGCTGCAGCCTTAAAAAAATCAAACTATAGAATTTATGTTTTTCGTTGATGCATTTTTTTTAAATAAGAATATTTATGCCTAGCATGTAAATCTGTTTATTTCAGAAAGCATCATATCATTCACGGGGGCCTTCCAGTTAGGAGTTCTCTCTCTTTGACTGATGTATTGCAGACTGTCTATTTATAGTCATTCGAGCAATCAAGATGACTCACGCATCACAGTTTGGAGCAGCATTGTGGTTAGTTCAGAAATTCTACACATAGGCATGCCCTACTTCAATTGTGTTACAAGCTCCAGAGTAGTCATGGAACTTACACATTTATGTTGTTATGCTGTGGTCTTAATAAAACCAAATACAGAATTTACGTTTTTTGTTGATGCTTTTTCTTTTTATAAATAAATACAGAATTTAAACAAACCAGCAAAAAAAGTGAGGGGATGATTTTTTGACAATATCATACTTCATGGAAGAACTGAAAGTAAATGATTTGATAAAAGTGACCTTTTTAGACAAAGGAGATATTAAACTGAATGTTTGGATCGGCTCTGCTTAAAAGGGAATAATTACTCGACCAAGAAAGAATAAAAACATCAAAAGACCAGGATCCAACAGTTTCATGGTGGAGTCAGAGTTATACAATTTTTTTCTGGAAGGACATTGGTAACTTTGAATTAATTCTTTAAACTAGGGTTACCTTCCACCAGAACCACCAGGGGCAAAAAAATCTCAAATAATATGTTATTTACTAAACTGGTATAAATCGAAATTATCCATAAACAGGAGGTCCCAAGGGGTGCCAAAGTGGTTCAAAGAAGAATTTGGGGTCACATTCAGTTAGACAAAGTTCATAAACACTACAAAGGAATGAAGTCATGAGAGGCAAATTTTATGAAAAAAAACACCAAGGAATGGATTTGAAAAAACATGAACCTAACATGTCACCATGCCACCCCCCACACCCACTCCACCCATAGAGCCCAAATTCTGAGCCAGGTACTCAAATTGAACAAACTTGAATCTGATCCCCCTTGAGATGTCATATACCAAATATGAAAGAATTCTGACTGGTGGATCTGAAGAAGGTTTTTAAAGAAATCACCTCACATTGTACTAAGTTAAACTTTGGGCTCAAATAGGGAGCCAAAATTTTGACCCAGGGACCCAATTTGGACAAACTGAAATCAGACCCACCTAGAGATGTTGTATACGAAATATGAAAGGATTCTGATTAGTGGATCTAAAGAAGAAGATTTTAAAAGAAATTCCCTCATATTGCACTTAGTTAAAATTCAAGCTCCCATAGGTAGCCCAAATTAATAACCCAGGGACCAGATTTGAACAAACTTGAGTCTTACCCTCCAAGAGATGTTGTATACCAATATGAAAGGATTCTGACTGGTGGATCTGAAGAAGATTTTTAAAGAAGCTTCCTTATATTGCACCAAGTTAAAATTTTGGCTCCCGTTCTAGAGATGTTTTGTACCAAATATGAAAGCACTCTGACTACAGGGTCTGAAGAAGAAGATCTTAAAAACAAGTCGGTACCGGACCCAAAATTTTTAGGCTATAATTTTTTTTTTTTCGTCTCAAAATTTAACAAAATGCCTAAAAAATTTTTTTAAATATTTTTTTCAGAATTTTAGTGAAAAATTTCCTAAGTTGGAACCAGACCCAAAATTTTCAGGCTAAGTGTTTTGAACAAAACGCATAAAAAAAACAAAAAAAAATTTTTTTACGAATTTTGGTCCAAAAAAGCATAAAAAATCCACCAAATGTTCTTTTTCAAATTTTGGTCCAAAATTTCTTAGTCGGAATCAGAGACCAAAATTTTCAACCCAGAAACCCAATTTGAACAAATTTGAATCTGATCCCCCCTAGAGATGATGTATACCAAATGTTAAAGGATTCTGAGTGGTGGCTTTGAAGAAGACGATTTTTAAAGAAATTTCCTCAAATTGCATCAAGTTAAACTTTGGGCTCCAATAGAGAGCCAAATACTAACTCCGGGACCCGATTTGAACAAACTTGAATCTGCCCCCCCCCCCCCCCCCAGGAGATGTTGTATAACCAAATATCAAAATATCTCAATAGGTGGATCTGAAGAAGAAGATTTTTAAAGTAATTTCTTCATATTACACTAAGTTAAAAATTGGGCTTCCATAGGGAGCCAAAATATTAACTGAGGAACTCGATTTGAACACCCTTGAATCTGGCCCCACTAGAGATGATGTATACCAAATATGAGAGGATTCTGACTGGTGGATCTGAAGAAGATGATTTTTTAAGAAATTTCTTCAAATTACACCAAGTTCAACTTTGGGATCCAATAGGGAGACCAAATATCCTAGGGACTCGATTTGAACAAACCTCCCTCCTACAGATGTTGTAAATCAAATATGAAAAGATTCTGACTGGTGGATTTGAAGAAGATTTTTTTGAATTTTGGAAATAAATTTATGGGTGATATCAGAGTTATGCCCTCTGTGGTGCCCCCCAGTGGGTGTGGCAACTTTATTTAAATAAACTTCAATTGACATATGATAAGGAACATGCACAGCAAACTTTATTGAATTTGGTTTAGTAGTTCGTTAGAAGAAGTCGATAATGTAAAGTTAATGTTGGACGGACAATGGAAGGAATGTGATTAGTAGGTACTTATGACCCCATAATCCTTCATTATCAAATTTGGTTCAAATCAGCCCCTCAGTTTGGAAAATAGAAATTTTGGTACAATTTGAGCTCCCATAGGAAGCCCAAATATGAACCCAGGGAATTGACTTTAACAAACTTATATCTCACCTCTCAAAGGATACCGTATATCAAATATCAAAAGATTCTGACTGGTGGATGTGAAGAAGATTTTTGAAGAATATTCCTTATATTGAACTAATTTATAATTTGGGCTCCCACAGAGAGCCCAAATATGAACCCAGGGACTTGGCTTGAACAAACTTGAATCCCCCCTGCACACCAAATATCAAGTCTCTGCTACTGCTGGTTTATAAGAAGAAGATTTTTTAAGATTTAGGCTCACTTTTGGGGCACGGCTCTACCCAGGGGTGAGTCAAATTGATTTGAATTTTCTTGAATTGACATATAATAGGGAACATGCATACTAAATTTGGTTCAATTTGGTCAAGCAGTTTGTGAGAAAAAGTCGATAATGTAAAGTCAATGCCAGACGACGGACGATCATGGATAGAAAGTGATTAGTAAAGCTCCCCTTGAGCTTTGCTCAGGTGAGCTAAAAATTGGAGGCCAGTTTCTCTAATAAACATAGATGTCAATATTGGCTCAACAATATGTGTAAACTTATTAAACCTTTCCTTTTAACCCCAAAATTGCCAATTAATTTTCATCATTTTTTCATTTTTTGTCTCAAAAACATAGGTTATAGGTCCTCTTTGGAATTAGCTCATCAAGCTCATTCCAATAAGGGGTCATAACCTTATACAAGAATTTTGTTAGCAAGTGTTGTCTGCATTTCATGTTAGGTAAAGGTTTAACCAGGCCTTATGAAATTCACCAGATGCCTGACAAATCAACTAATTTTTCAGCCGGTCAGACAAAAATTTCAAGAATACAGGACTGAATGTAAGGCTACCAGAAGGGTCTTCATGAAAAGTCATGTTATTGTATCTTCAACAGAACCTGCATACAGAGTATTTTTAGTTCTTAGAATGCAGAGTTTTCATTTTCACATGTTTCCTTACAGATGTATGGAAACAATGTCCATTGAAAATGACCAAGTTTGGATTTCAACTGTTGCTTCTGTCTTTTTCAGACTGGTAAATCCAGATCTTACAATATTTATATATTTATCAGATTAAGTGTCCACTGAAAGTAGGGCCCTGTGAATATTAGTACACTATCAAATTGAATATCAAAGTGAATAGCAGCCATTATTTGCTGTTATTTGCAAATTGAAACAAATATTTGAACACCTTTCCCTGATAGTATTCCTATCACCAAATCAGTAGAAATTGCCAATCTAAAGGCAACTATCTTATAACCAGGTGATGTAGACATATGTCAGGGGAATTACTGATTGTTTTATGGTTCAGGAATCAGAAACAGACACTTACAAGCTTTGTTTTTGTAATTATAGTTCGGCATTTATTTTTTCTTATCTTGGAATAGGGCCATGGTGATGATTACTAATCACACCCACCCATCCCCACCCTCTCTCACCCCCCGTACAGGCATCAGTCCCTCAGGGATAATTTTGCTCATCTTGTATATCGCTCATGGATCACTATTATGCTCACACACAACGTTTAGAATTTCAAGGAACATTTTCCTTGGCTATGTAATAAATTGAAATATCAAGAAGGAGAAAGAGAAATTTGCAATAGCAGGCCATGGCAGTATTAAATTCCATTGTGGTTGAGTCAACAACAATAACTATTGGCAATTTCTGGCTTTTATACATTGTAGATTAATTTATATTTATTATTTATTGGTGTTTAAGGTCACATATTTCTGCACAATGGTTGATCCTGACCACGACAGTTTTACGGGTGGAGGAAGCCGGAGTACCCAGAGAGAACCACCATGCAACAGTGAGCAACTGACAGCTCCCGAACATACAAACTCCACACAAGCAGGGCTAGCATTGGTTGAAGACAGGTGTACCATCAACATGTAGTAAACACCTTAGTACCCAACATCACTATGCCCCCACATGGGCAAAGGGGGTGAAGTGTCTTGCATAAGGACACAATGCAGTTGCCACAGGTGAAATTCTAACTGAGGACCTCTCAGCTTGCAGCCTGCACCACTACTTACTAACCTGTGCCTCCACATTGTAGATGCAGTGACACAATAAAACAACATAAACATGAGCAAAAACATGAAGCTATTCGCACAAATTGTCGAATCGAATTTGAATCGAATATGGCAGATGGCAGTCAAACTGAATACATTTTGGAATACCGAATATTCACAGGGCCCTATGTGAGACAGGTTTGCAAGGGCTGCTTTTAATCTTTGAAACCTGAATGGTATCATCATATGCACTAATGTGAATAGGGAAATGGGCATGTCTTAATTCTATTTGTATGGAGGCTCAGAAATAATTTAATCTTACAGCCCTTTAGGGCTGTAAGCAGGGACCAACCCGAGCATTTAAAAATAAGAGCCAGACTAGGAGCCTAATAGAAGCCAGATTTACTTCCTAACAGTGAAGAGCTAAATTCTTATCGATTGTCAAAATTTGTTCATGTGCTTTGTCTTGTTATAATTTATGGGAGAGTGCCTAAAAAGGCACTCTCCCATAAACTGTAACAAGGCAAATCCACAGAGATGATATAATTGCACTTCAAAGAAAATTTGAAGAATATTTACAGAACATGAAGCCTTATTTAAAGTTTCAGCACCTTCACACTAACAAAAAGCCCAAATATGGTCGACCAGTTAACTCTAGTTACTTTTGCAAGTAATTACATTCTTTTTTGGGAACAATTAAAGTTATTTCTCAAATGATTAAAAAATATTTTTATATCACCACAATGACATTTCATTTTCACAATAGTTCGCAGTCATGTCTTAGCTGCATTAGTGAACATTGGAGGAAATGGAGGTCCTACAGTTGCTAGCCAACTTTGAAGCCTATATTTAAGATTCAGGAGCCAAATCAGAACATTAGAAGTCAAATTCACACTGGCTACTAACAAGGTTGGTCCCTGGCTGTAAAATTAAATTACCATTGAATCTCCAACCAAATATGGTGTTCATTTTGTTGCCTGCTCATGGACGACCAACTTCTTTATGCAAAAATATATGCATAATGGGTTGAAAAGTTATGATTGAAACTTGTTTTTGATATGCAACTAGGCTTCACAAAAAAACAGATTTCAGAGTTGATACATGAGTTCTTTGCAGTCAAATGTTCAAAATTGTCATCCCCAATACACAGAAAAAAAATATTATGTTCAATTAACAGGCATATCTAAAATGTGAATAGCAGGTTCAGTACAGTCGCCATGGAGTGGTCGTAATCCATGCATGGACAGTAATGTCCATGCATGCGTTGACCAGGTAATAAGAATCATCATCAGTAAAATTTTAATTAATGAAGCACCAGGTTGTACCTGGTGCTTCATCGATTAAATTTTTGATGGTTATTCCTATAATTAGGGTTTGCAATCTGATATTATTGTATTCCTGGAAATACTTCTCACTCTGTGAAAAGTGACCAGTTCATGGTGGCCATACTGTAATAATTCTATTGCATGTGTGGTAAATAGGTTGGTGAATCAGAACTGATTCTTACAAACGATTCCCACAAGGAAAACAATGAAAATCAACTTCGATTCTTGCAAATTGTTCATACAATTCTTGTCATCAATTTAAGTGTCTTTAAAGGTCAGGAGAAGTCTATTTTACCTTTTGCTCTCTCATAATGAGATAACACTTTGACTTGGCAGTGGTCACTATTGAAGTCTTGGCTGCCTGTAGATACAGCTAAGACATCACTACAATCCACTACCAAGGTACTGTAACCTTTCACCAGCAAGCCCCCTAAAAGCATGTATGTTGAAATGTGATCAACATGTTCACCCAAGAAAGGGAACAAAACTCCAAAGAATTAAACTCTAGTGAATATCTAATAAGAGGTTTGTTTTTAAGCAAGAAATATTTATTACTTTCCAAAGTGAGATTTACTGGGATTTCCAGGTTTGATTATAAACGATAACTTCACAAGTGAATTATGCAATCAACAATTGTGTCATGTATTATCCATGCATGCAAACGAAGATGCTTTGCCCAGGAAGTAATGGGGACTTCATTGTTTTTTGTTTTAATATGAAAAGCAGACAACACTTGCAAAAAAAAATCTTGAATAGCTATTATTTTTGTTTTTTGTCTCAAAAACATAGGTTTTGACCTTTCATTGGAATGAGCTCGATGAGCTTGTTCCAATGAGGGGTCGTAACCTATGTTTTAGAGACAAAAAATGAAAAATTAATGAAAATTAATTGGCGATTTTTGAGAATAGAGCTGGCTACAACATTAGGTAAAGGGTTAAATAAAATAATTATCGTTAATAATGAAAAGTAATAAACAGAGTAATTGCTTGAGTAATTCGAGTCGAGGGACTATATTGTAAAACACTCATGTGCATTTGCACACCCATGTTTGTTCAACGTCCCTCACCTCTCATGAAGTATTTCACGTAACCAGTCCAGATAAGCAATTACTCTCTGTGTATTGGCTGATTCACAATGATATAATAGGACATGTACTATCAAATTTAAAAATATTTAAGAAGTGAAAACTGATTCTCATAGTAGAGATTCTTGCAAACTGAGACAAATTTTAAGTCCAGATATAACAATATATTGCTAAAAGTTTCTACTAAAACCTACTTGGACATTTTCTGGTATTACAGTGTTTCGTCGAAGTGTCTTTTCCTTTACAGTCTTTACCACCATTGGCTGGAGAAGGATTTGTACAAGTTCTAGACCGTTTTTGAGAACCTCCACCACATGTCACATCACAAGAACTGTACGGAGACCACTCAGTCCACTTACCATTAACTGAATTATCAACAGGAGAAAAATTAAATCTTTGTGGAATTTCATCAATGACTAACCGTTTACAGAAAAACTGTAAAAAAAAATAAAAATAGATAAGAAATGAAAATATTCAAATCTACCCAGGCTTTAAAATTGTAGGTCAGCTGATACACTTCTGGAAAATTGTTAAAGAATGTAACTGCCAAAAGAGTAAAACAGTCATTTTGAAATGAACAACAACTACAGACCCCAGGGGGTCTGAGGGCGCTCAACTGACATGGTAGCCTGAATATAAAACCCAGGGAATTGATTTCAACAAGTTGCATCTGCCCTTCAATAGAAAAGCTTATACCAAATATCCAAAGATTCAGACCACTGGATCCAAAAAAAAAAAAAAATTTTTAAAGAATATTCCTCATATTGAAATAAGTTATAATTCGGGCTCCCATAGGAAGCCCAAATATGAACCCAGGGACTTGGCTTGAACAAACTTGAATCTCACCTCCAGTGGCATGCCCATTTCCAAATATCAAAAGATTCTGACTCGTGGATGTGAAGAAGAAGATTTTTGAAGAATATTTCTCATATTGAACTAAGTTATAATTCAGGCTCCCGCAGGGAGCCCAAATATCAACCCAGGGACTTGGCTTGAACAAACTTGAATCTCACCCCCCAAGGATGCTGTATGCCAAATATGAAAATATTCCGACCTCTGAATCTGAAGAATAATATTTTTAAAGACAAATTCCTCATATTGAACTAAGTTATAACTCGGGCGCCCACAGGGAGCCCAAATATGAACCCAGGGACTTGGCTTCAACAAACGTGAATCTCACCCCCCTAAGGATGCTGCATACCAAATATCAAAATATTCTGACCGCTGGATCTGAAGAAGAAGATTTTTAAAGAAAATTCCTCATATTGAACCAAGTTATAATTAGGGCTCACACAGGGAGCCCAAGTATGAACCCAGGGACTTGGATTTAACAAACTTGAATCACACCCCCCTAAGGATGCTGCACACCAAATATCAAAACAGTGATGACTGCTGGAGCTGAAGAAGAAGATTTTTTAAGAAAATTCCTCATTTTGAACTAAGTTACAATTCAAGCTCCCACAGTGACCCCAAATATGGACCTAGGGACATGGCTTGAACAAATTTGAATCTCACCCCCCTAAGGATGCTACATACCAAATATCAAAACATTCCGACTGCTGGATCTGAAGAAGATTTTTAAAGAAAATTCCTCATTTTGAACTAAGTTATAATTTGGGCTCCCACAGTGAGCCTAAATATGAATCCAGGAACTTGGCTTGAACAAACTTGAATCTCACCCCCTAAGCATGCTGCCTACCAAATATCAAAAGATTCTTATTGGTAGATCTGAAGAAGAAGATTTTTAAAGAATATTCCTCATAATGCACTAATTTAAACATTTGGTCTCCCATAGAGAGCCCAAATATGGACCCAGGGATTTGATTTCAATAAACTTGTGAAACAATCCCTCAAAGATGTTATATGTGAAATTTGAAAGCTTTTGGAGCAGTGGTTTGGGAGAAAAGTAGTGTTAAATGTTTTTCCCATTACCCACAGTGTTAAAAAATGCTGACTCACCACTTTTTCAAAGTCCCAAAAAAGTACCCCATGATAAAACCGATAGCAATGTTTTTTTTTACCATTCCATTTTGTTGGATCTAAGGAAGCTTCACACCATATAAGAATTCTCAGTGCCGTGTAGTTTTGGAGATATGGGCGTTTTAATTTTTTTCTATTTTTTAGCTCCTGCGGTTGCCATGGGGTGACGGGAAAATTTTTTTTTGCATAAATTAAGTACTTATGACCCAATAAGACATCATATCAAATTTGGTTCAAATCTGCCTCTCGGTTTGGAAAATAAAAATTTTGGGTCCGGCAAATATTCTTGCCCCTCCCATAACAAAGGCAAATATAGCTCCTTGAACTTCTCTGGAACAAATCTGAGTCAACACCTCAAAGGGAAGCTGCACACCAAATATCATGTCTCTGCTACTGCTGGTTCATGAGAAGTAGATTTTTAAAGATTTTGGTGCCCCTTGGGGGCATGGCACTACCCAGGGAGAGGGGCAACTTCATTTGAACAAATCCGAATTGGCATTAGGTAATAGTAATAAACACTTACCCAACATTTAAATAAAATTGGGCTAGTGGTTTTGGAGGAGAAGTCTGTTTTGTAAAGTTTACGACAGACGACGGACAGAAAGTGATCAGTAAAGCTCCCCTTGAGCTTCACTCAGGTGAGTGAAAAACTTTATCATAGGCCTTTCTTTCATACTATTCCTTGGAGCTATTAACTTTCAAAAGCAAATATACAACTTTGACATACTTTCTTATCACAGAACATGTAGTCTAACATACAATTAAAATGACAGGCTGACAGTGGAGCACATTGTTTTGCACTGTACAGATTTTAATCTTGTCAGACAGCAGTATTTTAATGTTGTGTCTCTTCAAGGCTTATTTCACAACAAAAATTCTCATAAAATTATGTCATACCTCAAGGGAATCAACCTTTTTAATAAATTGTTCTTATACTTTTAAACTCTCATCTATTCAAATCTATTGAACAGGTTAATTTACACAGAATTCTGTAAGCCACTGCTCTCATTTTCTCATTACTGTATTCACTAATTATTTATTCATCACGTTATTTTCAGATTTCATCAACTCATTTTCACTTTGTGCAAAATAGCACCCTCTTTTGTAATTCATAGAGGACATCTGGTGTTTTGGAGTGGATACAAAGAATTAGTTCATGAGTGACCGAGACAAATCTTTATCCACTCAAAAACACTAGATTTTCTTTTTATAAAACGCTTTTTATAAGAATCTGATAATTCCACTCGTTTCAACCTTGAATTGATACATGAAAGTAAACAGCGCATTGAATCATTGATACCTGGAAGTGATCTGATCAATACTCTGAACAGATAGTGTCTTGTTATCTAATTCAGCTGGATTCTAGTTCAAACATGGCCTGAAAGACTGTAATATAAGTTTTTGGTTTGGTACGTCCTTTGAAAGGACGTACCAAACCAAAAACTTATATTACAGACTTTCAGGCCATGTTTGGACTAGCCGTTTTCAGGCATCAATTCAAGGTGAATACGTGTTGTATTATTGCTGGAAATGATCAGTATCCACTCAAAAACATTAGATTTACTTCGCATTATAATTTTGATCATTTCCAGTGATAATTTGACTCGTATTCATCTTGAAGTGATGCCTCAGGCATGCAGATTTCATGGAAATGATCGTTCCGTTTCCGTGGAGGTTCCGTCAGGTCAAAATCAAGGAAACGAAAAATAGGTTCCCACAAATATTTTAACTACATTTGTCATCAAGGGGCACTTAAAACACACTAAACATTATCTGCCAAGACTAAAATTGAATTATTTACCATTGATGAAACAGTTATCATAACAGTAACAACATTGTGCTCATTTTGATAATCCCAGTGAGGGTATCCAGATTATTCAGCATGCGTGTTTCCAACAGTTTCTGATTCTTATTTATCGAATTTATCGAATGCACCCAATTTCAGCATGGTTGACAACAAAACCATATGAAGCCAAACACATGAAACTGTAACATTGAATACAATAACATAACTTTCTATCACTGAAACTGATGATGAGGGGAAAATATCTTTGCTAAAATGCAAGATAAGTTCCTCTAATTTTCCAACGCTCTATGCAAAACCAAGAAGAAGAGGTGTTTTATAATCACGTTTTACTGACATTTCATCCCAATCAATTCAATGCAGTTACCATCCCGAAGTGAACGGGACATTTTGCACTGGACGATTTGCCCAGCCCTAAGAATTTTTATTTAATTATTTTTTACTTGTTCAATTTTAATGGAAAAAACTGAATAAGTATTTCATTGTCCTACAGTTACGACTGTATTTTCTTTGTTATCCTTTTCACTTGCTTGTAAACAAAATACACAAATGAAAACAGAGATAATTTGTTTCACTTTTTAATTTTTTTGGCCATCAAATGTATTCACCCTGTCATCTATAACAATTCATCTCATATTCTAGGTCCTTCTTAAAACATGTGTAGGTCCTAAATTGAAAATCAGGATAAGAAAATGGACACAGAATCAATAAGAGATAAAAATAGGTTCCCTGATAGCTCTTATTGAAACCCCAAAGTAGGTTCCGTGGGGTTCTCAGACATCAAATACACGGAACGTGTTTTAAGGTTCCGTGAATTTCTGAAATCTGCATGCCTGTGCCTTGAAAGCCGCCATTTTGATTGATACCATGAAATTGAAAATTTCTCTCTCTTCACAGTGGGGGATACAATTTCTGTTTTTCCAGTTTCTTCAATAATCTATCGTTTAGAGTATAATAAATATCTTTTATCACCACAAAATAGCCTTAGATGGTGATGTGGCATTAAGAACTAATAAATAAATAAGATGATGACCTGAAGACAATAGCCAAATGATTATGTTGATTTGTTTCTTTGATGGGGGTGCAATTACACTTTAAACAGCTTAATCACTTTGGCAGTTGCAATAACAAAATCTGGGTTGGCATTAGAATGATAAAACTTGGATATAAATCACTGTTGAGCACTGAGCTCACAGATTCTGGTGTAGCAGTGAAATATCCCACCCCTTTATGGGTTAACCCTTTACCTAACATAGTAGCCCAAAATGGCCAGAAAATTAACCAGATAAGCCTACCACAGCCAGATATATCTTGGAAGCTTCTCAATAAATCCATACAAATATGGATATCATTAGAGCCTGCTCATCAAGCTGGTTCTTATGATCTTCATATTTGTATGGTTTTACTGAAAAATTCTGAAATTTGTTTTTGAAAAATGCGAAATTTAATTTATTTTTTTAAAAATACTGTGTTAGGTAACAGGTTAAAAGACTCAGTGTGTTCACACTCAATTTTTTATATTATTTATTTATTGGTGTTTAAGGTCACATGCTTATGTACAATGGCTAATCATGACCGTGACAGTTTTACGGGTGGAGGAAGCCGGAGTACCCGGAGAGAACCACCGAGCAATGACGAGCAGCTGCCGGCTCCCCAACATCGTAACTCCGCACTGCAACACAGGCAGGGTTAGATTGGTTGAAGACATGCGCACCATCGACGTCCAGTACGCCTTAGTACACAACGTCATCGTGCCCCCATGTGGACAGTAGGGGTTAAATACCTTGCCCAAGGACACAACGCGGGAGTCCGAATCGATCGCTCAGACGGTCACCCATCCGAGGACTAACCGGTCTCGACGTTGCTTAACTTCGGTGATCACCGCACCCCCTCAATTTTTTATACATTTAGATTATTACCACTATGTGGATTTCTGAGATGGTATATGAATGTCAAGACCTAGTTGGACTCATTGATATATGATCCAGAGGAGAGGCTGAGACTTCAATACACCTTCTCAATTAGCCACTTGGTGGTAATATAATAACCAATTTATCTCACAATATTCCTCCCTTCCTGACGGTTTCTGATATATTTTGACGCGAAGCATCGAGGTTGAACATATGCTCCGAGCCGCAAACCTCAGACCATGTTACTATCAATTCATCACAATAACTTATATGTTCCAATAGACACTACTTATAGCTCAAAATCTACACTGTTCAAGGCAACTTTTAACGATCACAGATTTAGTAAATAAACCTATCATGTATCCATAACAGCACTGGATAAATAATCAATAAACCAGATAAACTCATTCCATCTTAGTTCAAATCATAAATCAGTTTGTAATTTAAACAACACTTCATCCGAAAAAATGAAGCAGCTTGCTAGTCACTCCATTGATGAAGAAGTTACGAAACAGACGACGTCATTGCAAATATTTCATGTTGTGACGTCAGACGGAAACTTTGCCACTTCAGCCGTAAACATAGAATATACTAAGCGAGCTTTCGTCCAATCAGAGGAGGAGGATTTTAGTCTTATTGGAACATATTGTGATGTTCTGTGTATAAATTTTAAAAAACCTTAGTTTATTAAAAATTGTTTAGGTGAGCATTTACACCTCTCCTTATTTTCAAATCAGGAAGCCACAGATGGTGAGGGCAATTACACATCTCAAAACAAGACACCTGTACATCACAATCTCTGAACAATCACCAGATGCCATTCAACAATGCACATTTCTTAAAGTTTAGCTATCAAATACTTCAATTGCATTATTCATCAGATAGTTGTTACATCTAAGTACTTTATTCTACGAACTGCACCTCAGAAGAAATCAGTGACACTTGTCTTTTTCAAATTTCCTGGATGCCATAGAATTAAGAAAGGATGCTGGTTTTGTTTACAATGGCATGGTGAGGGTTCAAACCCATGCCAAGAGAGTTTTCTTCGGCACCAACTGCCTAGCAAAACTATACTGAACCATGCACAGACTCAGCCACCGACAGACTTGGAGGCTGAGTGGTTGCGTGGTTCAGTATAGTTTCACTAGGTGGTTGTGCCAAAGGAAACTCTCTCAGCATGGGTAATTTGAACCCCCGCCATTCCATTGTAAACTTCTCTTGCAGTTTAGCTATCGAAACAAAACCAGTCCATAATAATACAGAATACAATTTGAATGGATTACAGGGGAACGGAATCAATGACTCAAGGTGGAGGGTTTTTGTTTATTACATGCCTGTTCTTTGAAATCCCCAACCCTAAAGAAAATGGAAATAGTTGACAGTCTAATTTTGGATGATGTCATCTGTCAAAACTTAACATAACCCCAGCCTACTTGGAATTCTGTTTGACCTACAATCATGGGCGCTGGGCAGTTTAAACGAAGCAATTGCGTTCTAATAAGTTATCGCAAAGACAATAAACTAAATAAAAACATCTTTGTATATATAATTACTTTTAAAGTTTTAAAAGGGAGAGTTCAAACCAATCATTATTAGCTGCATAATGATATAAATCTGCCCATGGGAATTCCCTCCAAAATCGCACATGTGTTTGTAAATATGAGCAGACAATTGGTTGGCAATAAAATGTGTTCTTTTTGTTGATAATTGTCAAATGAATTGCTGAGTGTCCTTCTAATAATTGTTTTTATAGCCCTGAAGGCATGTATTAAGCACAGAATGATACGTACGTGTGAATAGACTAATCGAGATGGCCTGCTGCCTCTTGTTTTATCCTTCTGCACTGGCGCTTGTGCCATATTAATTAACCCATTCATACACGTGTCGTTCTGTGTATGTATTTTGCACTCTCCTTCAGGGAACTCCAACAACAAGGAGTGTTGATTCCTGTCTGTCGCACTCTACCCAAGTTGTGTTCTGTGTTTATACCAGGAGTAAACTTAAATACAGTGGATGAGGCTGATATTTTTCTTTAAAAATATCGGCTTCAGTAGTCTGTTTACATTCTTGCTTCACACTGTTTTGTGTTGAAGCATTTCATTCAATGTCATAATGTCACTCCATTGCATGCTGATCAATCAGATTATTCTTACACAACATTCTTACATATAGGCCAGATTCCGTGTGTGGTCACTGGTGTACACAGCAGATTTCTCAATCTCTGCATTGTATTGAATGCAACACCAGTCACGGTATAAATATCATTTATTATAAACTGTGGTAAGGTAATCTTCTGATTTAACTCTATTCTATAAAATGCAGACTATTGTCAATAATCAATTAAATTACATTATTATCAATTCAAAGTGTGTTACTTTCACATTAATGGTAATTTACAGAGACAATAAGAGAGCCTAATGATAACAGACTGATAAAATAAATTTACAGAATTTCCAGTTGGTTGATAATAGATATTAATAGCCATTAGAGAATTTGGACCGGTGGCAAACAATACATTATAGACACCTTCCAGAAACTTTGTTTACCAGTTGCAGACTTCAGTTTTTTATAAAAAATCCCACTGCATGCCATCACCAAATCTAGACGAAAATGATTTTGCCCCAAATTACAACTTCAATAAGAACTGAACAACTTGAGGTTATTTGTTTATGCATGTTGTCACAGTTAATAAATAATTTATTGTGAATATTCATACAGTAACTTCCAATACCATACCTGGCCGGCCAATAATACATTGCTTCTACATCCATTGTCAAAACTTGGACCCAAGTTTTTATGCGTAGTACGGCCTGTACCGTTCCAAAATATATATTATGGCCTTTTTGTCCAAGTTTGGACTATGGACTATGGAAGGCAGGTCTTAATAATAATAATAATAATAATGAAAGTGTCAATGACACTGTAGCTTAACTTGTCTGTGCGTTTTGTTGGATGAAAAGGATAATGTTCAATGTTTATGAAAGGATTATGAAATAAGACAAGAATTGTGATAATTGGGAATATGTTAATTTCTGTTCCCTGTGTGCTATGTTTTTAATAAAAATAATATGAGGTGTACACTACACTAAAGAGCTGAGGGGTGGGTTAATATGACCTCACAGTTAATATATGTGGCCCTCACAGTTAACGTATGTCAACCAAAATTACCAAGTTACAGAGAAATTATTCCAAAACGAGTCATCCTATCAAGTTACATTGAAATCCCTTCATAAATATGGCCTGCAGACTGTGCTCAATGTTTTCGGGCTTCAGGCCTGTGTAGCCATGATAGTAGACCGATTGCAACTAAAAGGGGACGTCCTCATCTTGACATTATACTGAGTCATTCTACTAAGTTACAATGAAATCCCTTCACAAATACGACCTGTAGTCTGTACTAAAGTTTTTTTGGTTTTGGGCTTGGGAAGCCATCATGGTTGAATGATCGCCACCAAAAGGGGGTGTTGTCATCTGGGCATAATCTGGAGTGATTCTACGAAGTTACAATGAAATCCCTTCATATATATGACCTGTAGACTGCCTCAAGGTTTTCGGGCTTTGGGCCCCTGAAACCGTCACAGTTTACCAATAACAACCAAAAGAGGATGTCATCATCGAGACATTATATGGAGTCAACCTAACAAGTTACATTGAAATCCTTCCATAAATACGACCTATAGACTATGCTAAATGTTTTTGGGTTTCGGGCTTGGGCAGCCATCAAGGCTGAATGATCACGACCAAAAGGGGACGTTCTCATCTAGACATTATATGGAGTCATCCTACGAAGTTACAATGAAATCCCTTCATAAATATGACCGTGCTAAAGGTTTTCGGGACTTTGGGCCCCTGTAGCCATCACAGTTGCCCAATTGCGTCCAAAAGGGGACGTTCTCATTTAGACATTATATGAAGTCAACCTACCAAGTTACAATGAAATCCCTTCATAAATGTGACATGTAGACTGTGCTAAAGGTTTTTGGGCTTCGGGCTCGGGCAGCCATCATGGTTGAATGATCGAAACCAAAAGGGGACATTCTCACCTGGGCATCATCTGGAGTGATCCTACAAAGTTACAATGAAATCCCTTCATAAATATGACCTGTATACTGTGCTCAAGGTTTTCGGGCACCTGTAGCCGTCACAGTTGACCAATCACGACCAAAAGGGGATGTCATCATCTAGGCATTATATGGAGTCAACCTAACAAGATACAATGAAATCCTTCCATAAAAATGACCTATAGACTATGCTAAAGGCTTTTGGGCTTAGGCAGCCATCAAGGCTGAATGATCGCGATCAAAAGGGGACGTTCTCATCTAGACATTATATGAAGTCAACCTACCAAGTTACAATGAAATCCCTCCATAAATATGACCTGTAGACTGTGCTAAAGGTTTTCGGGTTTTGGGCTCGGGCAGTCATCACCGTTGACAGATCGCGACCAAATGGGGAAGTTTCCATACTCAAACATAAACTCTTTCATTTTGTAGGTACAGTCAAGGTTTTGCTATGATTAGCATGATTTTGTACAATTTTTTAAAGTAAAATTTCAGTACTTTTCCAGTACCAAATGACCAACACTCCAGTGCTTTTCAGGTGCAAATAAGAGTCATAACTTATGTTTTGAGGCACAAATAACAATAAAATTTTAGTGTCAAAATTATGCTTAGCATTAGCTGGCTATGGCTGTTAAGTAATAAGTTAACCATTTTCACCAGAAGAGAAAGGAAACCTTGACTCAAAATGTCCACAGCACACAGAGAATGATTCATAATTTATACAGAAAGAAATGGGGAGATGGTCTGAACCAATTATTGTGTGGTCAATAAGAAATGAACTTACTGAAGAATGGACTGAGTTACTGCTGATGAAGTGGTCAAGCCAGGAAGTGGCACTGTGGGGGTCACTGATGAAGGTATACATGTCAGAACTGGGACAGAAATAATGAATGTCAAATAGAAATAATCCATATTCCTCACATTATCGGTATAGTTCCATCATATGATAATTGACATGAATAGCATCAGCATTCCAGTCACCTTTTATGCAGATATATTATTCACGTTGGAGGCTTCAATAATTGCACTGAGTTTGCCTAGATAATGTGCAAAATCCTCTGCTTTTCTGCCATTGTCAATGGGTATGTAAACACAGAATTAAGAGGGAGTTGCTTCCATCCCTATACTCGCCACCAACCAAGCAGTGAACAAAATATCGAAGAAACTGGACACTACTACTTAATGATTTCCTCCAGAGTTTAGCAACCCCTCTGTATGGGCGACCGATATGAATATGACTATCACTATCCCTAGCAGACACTCCCTGACTGGTAAAGTCCTCATAGATAGTATGAAGATACGGTGTATCGAAGTCAAAAAGCTAGTTTTCCTGGAGAAGTATGAGATCATTTCTGTCACATAGCATTTGCGCTGACATACATGACTCTTAATAGACTTACAGTTGTATGAAGCTATTTTGAGACTCCCCATGATTGCAACTCAGGTGTTATCCAGGCTTCTGGAAAATTACTAGGCACAAGATTAGACATAAAAGGTTTCCTGGGCGTATAATATTTTCGAACCAAGACACCTTCAAGCCACAATTCAGGATTCAGAAGTTTACTTAATTCTTTGTAATCTGTGATGTCTATGTGGAATGAAGTGTATGTTTCATAGTAAAAAGGTTTTCACATTTGTTTATCACAGTGTCAGTGTTAGAAACAATATAATTTTTGTTCACTTTCCAGTATTTTTCAGGCCTGGCAATCTAGAAAATCAAGGAGTGCAAAACAATTGCCCTCCTCAGATTGCTTGGCAGTGCAAATGCACCTGGAATTTTCAATGCAAAAACTTGTATGCTATTTTGGTTATATTCACTTCAAGGTATTAATATTGTGACTGAAAAATAGTACCGTACTACATTCAGCTGCATAGTGGAAAAATTGGCACACACATCTTCTCATTATTCAAAATGTTGCATTCAATTCTTATGTGACTGTCTTCTGCACTCAAAATGTATTGAAATGCGACACAGAACGGGTAATGAATTATTGCAAATCAATGCAACATAGACAAATCGCCCCCTGAGTTCCAATGTGTTCTATGTGCTAGCAGGCACACAGAACACATTGGAATTCAGGAGACGAAATGATAATAGATTTTAAAGCCTGTCCCAAATAGGTCTGGCATTCCAGAAAATCAAGGGGTGCAAAAAATTACCCTCCTCAATTTTTTCTAGGCGTGTAGCACTCCTGCACTCCTAAATAATGCCAGACCTGATTTTTTAGTTTCCTGAAGAAACGAATCAAAAAATCCAGTTTACAAATTCAATAGAGTGTGACTCTTTATTATACAATTCTAATCTGTCTTTACATAAGATGACAGACATGAGCTGCAGTGCTGAAAGAGTAAAGTTAGGAACCATGATTGTTATCTCTAAATGTATTAACCAAAATGGTAGTTAAAAGTTAGAAGAAAGTAATCTTGTTTTTGATTATTTATGGACAGAAATGATGGTTTTACTGTCAGAAGTTTAGTTTTGCAGGCAATGTATAGGAACAGCTGGCAGGGCATAGAAGATGACCAATTATGATTGGGGGGAATTTTAACCTAATTTGAGATGATTGCGATGACTCTTTTAGTTTCTCTAATTATTACTTTTATCAGGGTTTTCGTCATTGGAATACCACTTGGAGATTATGTAATAAAACAAAACTCGACACATTGAAGGGGTAGGGTAATACATTCACCATACAGTGTTTCAGCAGGGTGTATGGGGCTCTACAACTTTTCTGAGATCCAAATTTCCTGAGGCTGAAATACGGATCTCAGAAAGGTTCACCCTGCTGAAACACCATGAAACTAATAACATCGAGATCATAACAAATGAAATTTAACAGTGTTTATCCCTTTATTACTCTTTTAAAATTATACAAGCTTCCTGATTGGTCAGTAACCAATGCATCCAGTGTGGTACATGTAACTCCAATGGGGTGTATGAAGTTCAATGGGGTGTATGAAAATATCACTTGACATCTAAATGGGGTGTACAGACATTCTTTTGTACACTTCGCAGATTTCCCTTTCACCCATCGCTGACTTCCAGACTTGGCTAGAAATTACTAAGCCACCTGACTTAAACAGACTATGATGTAGTTGAAAGCCAAGAAAACTCCATATGGTTAACTTTTTACCCACTGCACAGGATATCAAAATGTATTATTTTAAATATTATTTTTTCAATTTTTCAAAAATCTTCAACAAAACCATGCCATGGGACTCCTCACTGTAATGAGATTGACAAGGGGGCACCTAATATTATTTGGTTGAAATATTTTGAAAAATAATTTTAAACTGCTCACTTTGCAAATTAGATGAGCAGATGTGGTCGATTTGGTAGATAGAGGGTGAAGGGTTAACAGAAACTTGGTTTCCCCCATTTTTTCCATTACATTTATTGTACAAACATAGATCATTTAGTTTATTCAGTATATATCTTCTGGTTTTAGGTGGATTATTCACAACTCTCCTTATTTACAAATGAGGAAGGACAACTGACTGCCTACAAACTACAGTCCTGCTTCTTGGCAAAACTAGCTAAACCCGAACCATTAACCCTTTATGTAACACAACCGCTGGATAATATAGGTACTGACTTTTGTTTTTCATAAGTAAAAATATCTTTTTTAGCTGTCAAAATACCACTGGTAACCATTTATTACTCTCAACAAAAAGGCTTCGAAAAATAATGTTTGTTTTTCAACCTCCACTCCCCACCTACATCCTGAGTTAGGCTTCATATTCAATTGATGTACTTCATATTGGCTTTGAAGTGAACTTATTTAGTCTTTAAAGATGTGCCTAGTTACAAATGATGGGAGAGTGCCAACGGTACTCTCCCTTAAATGTTAACAAGGCAAAGACAGGCCTACAACTTTTGATGAATAAAAATAATTTATCTCTCTACCAGTTAAAATTTTGTGTTGGAATTCAGTTAAATATTCAGTGCTCCTCAAAGCCATCAGTTGTGTGAAGAAATGGAGTGAGATGGCACTCAACAAGGACATGATTGAGACAAGCTTTTTATTTGACAAATTAGGGCTTCCTATAAGGAGCCGAAATACAAACCCATGGACTTGGCTTGAATAACTTGAATCGGGCCCCTATAAGGAAGCTGTAAGGTTTTACCAACTATCAGAATATTTGTACTGGTGGATCTAAAGAAGAGGATTTTAATTCTTCATATTGCCCTAGATTAAAAGTGGGGATCCTATAGGCAGCCCACATCTGAACCCATGGACTTGATTTAACAAACTTGAATCTGACATCATTAAGTATGCTGTATACCAAATATAAAACATTCTGGCTGATGGATCTGGAGAAGATGATTTTTGGAGAATATTCCTCTTATTGCACTTAGGTAAATTTTGGATTCCCATAGGGAACCCAGATATTAAGTCATAGACATTATTTGAATGTATGTTAATCTGTGCCATGTTTGTATGCCATGTACCAGATATGAGAAGGTTCTGAATGGTCAATCTAAGGAAGAAGATTGTGAAAGTATTTTCATCATACTGTATGCAGTAAGTTAAAATTCCAATTCCCATATGGAGCCAAAATATAAACTCAGGGACTTAATTTGAACAAACCTGGATCTGACTCCCTTAAGGATGCTGTGTATCAAATATCAAAAGATTCTGAACAGTGGATCTGAGGAAGATTTTTAAATATTTCTTTCATATTGCACTAAGTTGCAATTCATGCTCCCATAAGGAGCCCAGATATGAACTAGGGACTTGATTTGAACAAATTTGAATTTGACTCCATAAGGGAAAAAATCTGAGGAAGATGATTTTTAAAGAATTTAAATGTACTGTGTACCAAAAAGGAAAAGATAATGAGTGATGAATCTGAAGAAGAAGAAGAAGAGTTTTAAATAATACTCTTCATATTGCACTAAGTTAAATTTTGAGCTTTCATATGGAGGCCAAATCTGAAGCCATATCCCTTATGTGAACAAACATAAATCTGTGTCCCCATAAGAATTCTGTGTACCAAATATCAGAAGATTCTAACTGCATGGTGAATCTGAAGAAGCTTTTTAAAGAATTTTACATTCCCCTGCTCCTGAGGATGCTGAAAACCAATAACAATTGTTCGTTCTGTGTAGTTTGGGAAATATGAAATTTTGAATTTTTTTCTATTTTTAACTCCTTGGGTTCCCATAGGGAGGTACAAATTCTTTTTTGGGGGTGTAAATCAAGTACATGTTCGAAAAATATAAATTTTGAGTGCAGCCAAAATATTTCCCTTCCCAACACGAGCCTATAAATATTGCCTGAAAAACTTCTTTGAACAAACATGAATCTTCAGCATATAAGGAAGCTGCTTACCAAATTTGAAAGCATTGCAACTGGTGGTGAGAAGAAGATTTTTGAAGAATTTCAGGGTTTTGGGGTAGTGCTCCCATCCTATTCGGCATAACTACATCTATTGAACAAACTTGGAAGGGTATCCCACAAAGATAATTTATGCCAAGTTTGGCTGGGAGTGGTACATGTAGTTTCAAAGAAGATGTCTGATTTGCAAGGTGGTGAACTGAACAGCTTTGCCAGCTTTTGGGGAGTGCCTAGATGGATCATTTGGTGGTCAATGCTGTTCAAAGTGAGATTCAAGTCACTGGAGTTGAGCAGGAGAATTGGGAAAGGTGAGGAAATAGCATGCTGAATGTGCAACTTGAGAGTATTGGAAACCATTAGAGTTTAACTGATAAGGATTTGTACCCGTCATCCACTTGCTGATTAGTTGTGTGCACAATCAGGCGATTGTGAGTGCCGATGTTAGATGTCACAACCAAAATGATTAGTAGATTCAAGAACGCATTTTACAATTTACAGTACAGTCAGGTTGATATGTTAATCTCAAGAGTGACTCACTATGTGTATCAAAATAAAGGTACAACGTCAGTGGAAATATGTCAACTGCAAAGCGTCTTTGAGCAATGCGAAAATAGGTGACTTACGCTTATACTATTTTTAAATTCCACCTCCATTTAAATTTAGTTTCAAGATGAATTTGAATAAAATATATCAAAGGGCAATTAAATAACATACATTTATTTACTTGATTTAATTACTGATTTATGTTCTAATTCAAATTTTAGATTCAAAACCCACATGGATATACAGGTCAGAACAAAAGGAGGTCCCATTTTGTACACAGTAATTCAGATTGCTTTCGTTATGGGGTGGAAATCAACGACTGAAAATACATTCATAACGGCTGTGTTTTCATATAGCTTTTAACACTGCAATTCACTCCATATCGTAGATTCGTCTTCACACGTCTGGTGCCCGAAAATCCGGAATGGAAAAATATAATGTTTTACAAATGATAACCAATCCCCAAAATCCATGCACAAAATGGCCATACATTATTTGTACATCGTTTACATAAATAAGTAACATACCGGTGCACAACAGACTGAAGTTACACTGTGAAGGAAAAAATCAGCTGATGAGTGTATTTTATGTTCATTTGTTATTTATCCACTTTGTGTTGACAGTGAATAAAGGAGAATCGTGTAACTAGATTGCTTACAAATGAGCTGACAGTGATATCAAATGATGAAACAGCAATTGATAGTACTGGAGGGGTGCCATCAGTGTATGTGTAAGTTGTACAGGGAGTGGGATATTATGATGAATAATCGACAAATGATCATTTCAACACTACTGCCAATCATTGTGGCAACTTAGGAAGCTTGTTATTGCTTGTATGAAGGTTATGAATGACACGTAAATATGAACAATTCTGATCCCGTGGTGTTCCATATAACCATCGGCACAAATCAATGTTCAAACACTTCTACCGATGGTCAACCGATGGCTTACAATCGGCCAATGTCAGATATGATTGCCGAACATCGGTTAATCACTAGAAACCATGGAACATTTCAGTTTAGAATGCCCCAAATATTTGCTTAGTAAAACAGGAGAACAGGACACCTTGAGAAAGTAATGGAAGAATGGGATAAAAACATAACGGATTAAGTGGATGAGGAATGACATGAGAGAACAGATAAACATTATAGTCTGGAAGATCCAGAAAGCCCCCAATGGGGTAATTATGAAAGAATTTTTGACTGAATGCTGGGAGATTGGGGGTGAGTGGGGGAAGAATAACTTGACACTGACAAGGGTTGATGTAGGCCTCCTCATTAGATAACCGCGTCAAGTCAGCAGAAGACCAAAGAATTATTGAGTCATTCAATGAAGGTGAGATGACTTATGATGATCTTCAGCCTATTTTCTCCTTCAGTAAATCATGACCACATTTTTAAAGCAATGGTCACCAAATCTGGCACATTTGTAAATGACCATTCCTCATTAAACATTTTAGATTTAGATTTTTGATATGAGATTTTTAACCAAAATAATATCACTTTGAACTTTTTTTCCTCACTTTTTTTAAAAATATCTCTGCCTGGATGAAGCCTGCCACTTTCACATTTTTTAATTATCATCTCCAACAAAAACCATAACTAAAACTGTGGGGCTGATCTGAGAATTTCTGAAGAGCTCTGGGCAGATTTTATTTATGTTACTGATACCAATATCACCAACCAAGAGTTGAATTCCGGCCAATTTTCATAAAATTTTAGTATGTTGTAAAGATAAAAAATTTAGGAGATAAGGAGGTTTTGGGTTTTTTTTTGCTATTTTCGACGTTTGTATGTCATTTAATTTGCTTCACAATTTTCAATAAAAGCCCTTAAAAAAATAAATTCTTGTGATTCCATTTGGGACCTATTTATATCGGATATAGTTATAAAACTTCCCACACATGTGTATGGCTATTTGAAGTGGAGCACTTTTAAATTGAGACACCCAATGCCAGCAAAGCCTATTTTACATTTTTGTCTTTTTCTTTTATTTTAGCCTCATTTTAAGTCCAAGCCTTTTGAAGTTTAGGGAATATAATCTCCACAAAAAAGTCCATAACTAAAAAATGTGCTGTCTTAGGAAATTCCCAATGATTATGGTTGACCAGTGGGTGACATTATTGGGGGTTCTCAGGGTCAAAAATTAAAAATTATTGGATTTTTTAAAAAATTTGCTGTGTTATTGAGCCCTAAAAATGAGAAGATAGCTGTTTTATGATTTAATGCCAATTTGGTGCTTTTATGTCACTTTGAAGTTTATCCTTCACAATTGCACCCTGTTGATATGTGATACACTTGTGAAACTTGCAACACATATTTAAATTTATTTAGAGTTCTGCAGCTTATTTTTTTTATTTCAACTTGACACACCTGATGTCAAAAATCCAATTTTACGTTTTTCTCCACATCTTTTATTTTCAAACCCTTTTTGAGCCTCAGCCTTTCAAAATATTGGGAATTTTGGGAATATAATCTTCGCGAAAATCCATATCTAAAAATATGGGACCACCTAGCAAATTTCTGACTATTATGGTCAAACTCTCAGGTGATGAAATAACATTGTAATATGGTATTATTGTCATATCTCTGGCTTTAACTGGTTGAGGGCTAGATTATTTTTGATCGTCTGAATTGTTATTCGTTATTTGTTTATTTACAAATTATTGGAGAGTGCCAATAGGCACTCTCCAATAATTTATAATAATACAAATTTAGACAAACAAAATATTATTTGCACTTGACTGAATATGAAACATGAGCAAAGAAAATGTTGGTTTTTGCCCTAGCACATTCATTTTTTTAAAAGTCCTCATAGTGGCTTCTAGTACTCAACCAGTTAAACATTTTTCAGCTTTGTAATTGGAATGATGCATGCAAAAGTATTAATGAAACTAAAATGAAGAGAAATATCATGCGATTTAACCCTGCTCCAGTAAAATTCAATTGTTGATGTTTTGCAGATTTGGTCACCTAACATCGTAGCATTAAATGTATTCAGTGATTGGAAACAAAACTATAAAGATGCATGTTTTCAACTATCGATTGACCTGTCTGTAGAATATTGCAGTGGCATCTGTCAGATTTTTTCAGTTATGTGTGCAACACTAATAATAATAATAATATTAATAAAAATAATTCTTTGGCCTTTCACTGATTTGTCAGTGTCCTCAAATGAGAAGGCCTACATTAACCCAGTGCCCCAATGGGGTATTCCTCACCCACTCTCCCTTTTAATCTACCAGAATTCACTCAAAAAGTGTTTCATGATTCCCATTGGCACCTTCTCAATCTTCCCAACTATAAAATTGACCCTTTTCCTCATGTCCTTCCTCATCCAATTATCCTTCATGCTTCCATCCCATTTTTCCATTATTTTCCCAAAGAGTCTTGTTCCACTAGGTAAATATTTGCCGCATTCCAAAATGAAATGTTCCAGGGTCTCTATTACACCTAAGTTACGCATTTGGCAAACACTGGGCTTTTACAACAACCAATGCATAAGTTATGAGTCATAATTTACATAAAATCATAAAAAGTCGCCAAAAGTACCCCACTCCACCCACTCACAATGGGGCCCATCAGGTGAAATTTTTTATTTTTAAAAACTTCAGCCAATTTTCATGCTTTCTGGTAGGCCAATTTGAACAAGCGTTAATCTTATAAAATTGACTAACTTTGACCACCATTGGCCTCATAACTTGTGAGCAAAATCTGAATAGGAAATAGTTATTTATTTATTGGAGTTTAATGACATTTCTGACAGCCAGGGTCACCTTGTGGAGGAAGCCTGGATATCACCAAACAGTGGTGACCAATAGTGAGACTCTCCTATGTACTGTACTCCACACAAGTGAAGTTAGCATTGGTTGAAGGCAAGTGCACCATCAATGCAGACCTTCATTTTAAAAAAATCCAGGCTCACTATAGATTGCATACCCAGGATGATGCCAAGGCGTGCAATTTCTTTGGTGACGTGCCAAATTGGAAAAATGCCTCTTGGGGCACAAAAAGGAAAAAGGAGATGCAATTATGAAATAATAATATAAAGCACTGAGATAAAGTGCAAATTGGTTTAAATTTAATGATACAAACACTACAATTTCTTACCACTAAATTTCTAACTTTTAAGCATAATACAGTGGAATATTTAGCGAGGTACAAATAAATGCAGTTCAAAATCCTGACAACACAAGTGAAAAGCAAAGCACAGTCTGGACTCTGAAGTTTTCATTTGGGTCATTTTGGGGATCTAGAAACTGTCGCTTGATGAAAATTGTCAGGAATATAGCACACTGTGTTTATTCCAGCCAATTGGGTCATCTAAAAACTATGGTTTACCGGGAATTCCTCATTGACGTAATCAACTTTATGTCAGTCACTGTCACGTGATGCTAACACTTCAAAGTATGGACATTCCTTCAGAAATTTAGTGTCCATAGTGACATACAAAATCAAACAGCACGTTGATACTTTGTGGTCATTTGTTTTGTTATTATTTTTCGATTTTCTAAAGCTTTAACCTCAAATTCCTATTTTCTCCCAAATAGTGCTCAGTGACAGCCGTGGAGCCAAACATTATCACAGCCTAAAATATTAATATAATCCTGCTGTCAAGACTTCTTAACTGGTTTAGTGCTAGAAGCCAATATCAGGGCTTTCAAAAAATGAGGACACCAGTGCAAAAGCCAACACTTTCCTTGCTTATATTTTATATTCAGTAAAACACAAATAATATTTTGTTTATATGAATTTGTTTTATTACAAATTATTGGAGAGTACCTGTGGGCACTCTCCAATAATTTGTAATAAAACACATTTTGAATAACTAATAACTGAATAATCTATTCCTCAACTGATGTGAAAAATATCTTGTTATTTGTACTTTCTGCTGTTTGATGTCGCATTTTGAAAAACGTTGAAGAAACTGAATCCCAGTGACGTTTGAACATCAGGATAATTAAAGCCTCAAAGTGTTAATGAAGTGGCAGCTGGTCAGAATCACACTGTGGACCTTTCAGTTTGAAGCTTAATACTCTAATCAATGAGCCACTTCACTTCCAAACAAATATAAATTGCCTGTAGGGTTCAGTGTTAAATATCAAACCACTCTGATGCCCCCAAAACAGTCCAGAGAAATGTCTTCAACAAACTTTAACCTAGGAGTCATAGTAATGCCATATTCCATATATCAAAAGATTTGACCTAGTGGATCAGAAGATCTTTCAGCAGTATCCCTCATATTACTCTAAGTTAAAGTTTGGGTTTCCAACTGGCACCCAAAGACTTGATTTGAAAGGTCTTGAATGTGCCCTAACCCTCCAAAGAATTCTGAATACAAATGGCAAAATACTTGTGGATCTGAAGTAGAAGATTTTGAAAGAATTTTCCTTATATTACACTAAATTGAAATTCAAGGTCCCATAAGGAGCCCAAATATGAACAAGGGACTTACTTTGAACAAAACTGAATCTGACCAACCCCCTTGAATGCTGTATATCAAGTATCTAATTACTAAAGCTGGTAGAGCTGAAGAAGAATATTCCTCATAACAGAGTAAGTTGAAATTTGGTCTCCTATAGGAAGCCCAATTATTATATGAGAACCACAAATAGCCCCTCAATATCAATGTAGTTTGCCCATCAAATCCAGCTCTCCGGAAAACAAGAGTGCCAAGTTTTCCAGATCTGTATTATGCCTGTCTCAAACGAGGCACACAAGAATGGACTATTTCTACCAGTGATCAATAAATATATCGACAAATTCTACAAATACATCAGGGAATTCTGTAATGTGTGCGTTCGATCTTGAGTCATTTATTAATACCGTATAAGAAAACACTGCTTTTCTATGACCAGTTATGGAACTCAATAAAAACAAATTGCACCGTTTGCATGTTTCACAGCATGCGATTAAAAGAGAAATGAGAATCATTTACAATATTTTAGTGAATCGAACATACTCGAGGCCCATTGCCTAATGACAAATATAGATTGCGTCTCCTCATTAAACTTCGTTAACAAACATACCAGTCAAGGCCTGTTTGAAAATGCCGTGCTGAACAACTGTAAAATAACAATTAACTATCCAATCCAACAAAACGAAGGAGAATCTGTGTTACTGAAAGCGATTCCGATTGAAATTCAAGTCTTGCCTCCATTGTTTTGACTTTCAAGTCTTATGTTTGAAACGAACATTCGATATTACTACGCGTTTGGGATTCCTCAATTCCATAAATTGTTAATGGTTATTTGGCTAATATCATTCTTATTGTATTTGAGTTTTCAGGTGTTGTGATCAGTTTAAAATACTAATTGTCATATAATAAACAAATTACTACAACAGTCAATTGATCAGTGTTGTATTCCGGTGAGTTGATGAGATGAGATCAGCAAGATCAAATGAGATGTCACTGGCATCGAGTTTGATCTGGCTGATCTCATCTCATCAATGATTGACTGTTGTAGTAATCTGTATATATAAACTGAAGGAGTTTAAATTTGAACAAATCTGAATATGACACCTCTAAGGATACTGTATACCACATATCATAGGAATTCTGACTAGAAGCTCAGAAGAAGAGGATATTAAAGAATTTTCCTCATATTATATTAAGTTAAAATTTGGGAAACTATGATCACAGAGACTTCATTGGAATAACCTTTGATCAGACCATCCACATCCCAGAAGAGGTTGTTGTATTCCTAATATCAAAAGATTATGACTGGGCTCTGGATAAGAGGATATTTTTAATTTTTGAAAAACATTTCTGGGAGACAACAGAGTTAAGCCCTTTGAGGTGCCAACTTTATTTGAACAAATTTAATTTCAAGTGAAATATTAGAAAGAACATGCATACCAAGTATGATTCAATTTGGTACAGTAGTTTTTAAGGAGAAAGTTGATAATGTAAAGTTCTTGATGGACATATATACTATTGAGAGTGACATTGTGGGGTTTTCAAGTGGTGTAGATGGGTAGGAAATAACTTCACAAGGAGCAACAATTCAATCCTACAACACTGATTCCAACCAAGTACAAAATGTACAATTGCTAACACATCACTGGCTGTTAACCCCCAACTTCACAATGTATCTCACACATATATGGATGGACAGGTGAACAGATGACTATAACAACAGATGAAAAGTGATCAGCAAAGCTTCCCTTGGGCTATGGGTCAGATCAGTGAAAAACTATAAAATATTTGATTCTGATGAATGCATGGCTTTATTGAGTAAATACTTAACTCAATCCAAGACCATTAAAATTAAGCACCAACTTCAACAATAGTATGGCCTCGTGAATCACCAAATCAGGTGAAGTATATCAAATTGAACCTCGAATCGAATCAGGGGTGTATAGAAGGTGACTGAATGACGGGGGAGGGGACCTTGGTTCTGTAAACCTGATTTGTTTTTGTTATGACTGTGATGACTCGTGCCCAAACTGATAAAATATTCCAACTACATCATCAAGGCTGGAATGATGTAGCTGGAATATTTTTTAGGAAGGGTAGCAGGTCAAAAACAGAAATGCGTGCATGAATTGCCCGAATCTATGTATTGCACAGGACAAACCGCTAGCAACAACTCATCATTGAGAATGCTTGGAAACTTCAAATTTGCTTCCAACAGTGGGAGTGGCCAGTGAGATGGGAATTAGTATGTATGGTGGCATTGGTGTAGATGTTTTTTATATTAATATTGTGGAAATTGCACTCGGTCTTCACTTTCAGAATTATTTATGTAGAATTTCTATCTGAACCATGAGACGACGAATATGACTGAGGCCGAACTGTTTCCAGTGAAAGAATTTGAGGGGAAATGAATTTGGTAGCTGATTTTAAATTGAACTGAATACCAACTTGATGTTCAAAATCAAATCAAAGCTCAAAGCTTTGCAGGGCCTTAATCAATAGCCTATAACTGTATAACATAAGGGCCTAATAAAAAAGGCCCCACAAAGCAAGTTGTTGTGTTGTAGGTTTCTTAATTCACCTTTTGCACTACCAGCAGTCAACATGTGAATATTGTTTTTCTTTCTGAAAATGTGCATTGTCCAAATGAGACCTTATTTCTTATTTATACAGATCGAAAGTTAACAAAAAAACACATCAGATCAATTTGGATACAGTAATATAAAGCACATACTGACCTGGGCATGCATCTGTCCCACATGACTGCTTCTCTTTTTCTAACATTTTGCCATCACACTTTTCACCACCAAATCGTGGATATGGATCATTACAAAATCTCCATCTTGTTTGAGATCCCCCATCACAGGATGCCGAACATTCATTCCATTCACTCCACTTACCCCATTTTCCATTAACTTTAAAACAAGATAAGATTCAATGACTTGGGACATTATTATTTTTTATATCAAATATAACAGGATGCTCTTCAATATTTATCGCATGCCTATGCTTTTATTTTCCTACAATACACCCTCTTTCTGCAAAAACCAAAGAGAACAATAAAAAAAAATTGTATTGTCCTTGACCAAGACGGATCACATGCACAGAGAATTTAACTATTTCTTCTTTTTTTTACATTTTGTTTACTTTTGACATTAATTTGTGTTTTTAATATTTTATTAGTAAACTGTAGGCGTGCAATAAATACAGAACAGCATATGTGTTCAAACTGTCATTTTTTACAGCACTCGATCGATTTCAACAGAGGGATAATACTGAACAAGAAGCTGAAGGCTTTGAGTTCAATATTATCCCTCCATCAAAATCGATTAATAATTTTTTAGTAAACTGTTGGCATGCAATAAATACTGAACAGCATATACTATCATTTTTTACTGCTCTCGATTGATTCTGGCAGAGGGATAATATTGAACTCGACGCCTTCAGCTTCTCGATCAATATTATCCCTTCGCCCAAATCGATCTTGTGTGATAACAAATCGCCGTGTGAGAACCATAAGGTTCTATCTTCCAGTGGAAGATAGAACCTTATGGTTCTCACACGACGAAATGACAGTTTGAATGCGAATGTCATTCTGTCTATATACCAGTTTTGTGGGCATGTATTTACCGACCAGTGAAATATCTTTATGTATACTAAGAAGCACAGACATTCATATCATTTATGCTTAAAGATTTCAAGCAATGAATGTAAATGTGCCTAAAAACACCTTCTAACAATTTTATTCTTAAAAAAGATCTTTTTGAGTCAAACTTGAGTTTAAAAATGAAGAATTTCAAAGCATTTTCACCAGCATTTCCATACACAAAATCATCTAAATAAAACAACCAATAATTGTTTCATGAATTTATCAAGTGTAACTGGAGCTGCATTTTTAGCAAAACACTTTTAAAATTGAAATGTCTGAAGTTGAAAAATGCTTGTACAAACAGAATTTTTGTTTCCAGCATTGATCACACATTTTGTAACATTAATTAGGTTCTTTGTGAAAATGCATGAAGGCAAACAGGTGGTTGTGTCTGCTGATGGGGCAAAACAATTTTCTGTTCAGTATCTACTTATATAATCAAGATTGCTCAGTGAGTTAACCAAAGGGTCCAGCGAACATTCAAGATTCGATTTGATTTCAAACCTTGTCACTGATTCAATTTGATTTGAAATCAACTTGATTACTAAATGAAAGTGTCAATGACACTGTAGCTCAACTTGTTTCAGACATGTACATGTATATAGTATGTGACACAGCAATGACAAACATCTATGTAATGACCTGATAACAAAGGTACATGTAAAGTAGTGTAACAGTCTGTACATAAATGCTGACCGTAGTCTGTAACAAATATATAGGTAAAGTATTGTAAAAGTGGGTGACAGTTAGATGCTAAACTAGAAAAGAAATCTTTGAGTACCAGAGTGGGTCTGACTGAACCCAAAAATATTTATTCTCATAGCACAGCGTCAACAAAGGCACCCCAAAACACTTTTTCCTGTCACAAGGTGATAACAAAGGTACCCCCAGAAGTTTCATGAAGATCAGTTCATAAATACAGACTCTAGCCCGAGCCGTATTGACATGTGCACTTACTGTGTATAAGTAGCACTGAACAAATCAAAGTTCATCTAATTTGCATAATTTCTGCATGACAAAAAAAATTGTATTATATGTGATGTATTCCATGTTACTAAACAAACATTGCTACAAAAATTTATTCAAATCAGAAGAACTTTCATACAGAAGTTCTGTACAAAAAACTGATTGCACTAATTTTTGTACAAAAAGGCTGCTGGAGGCCATCTTGAATTTTGGACTGCACCCAAAAACATTTGCTCTCGTCCCACGGTGATAACAAAGGTACCCAAGAAGTTTCGTAAAGATCGGTTCATAAATACGGCCTCTAGCCTGAGCCGTATAGAAGTTGTGTACAAAAAACTGATTGGACCTAATTTCGGTACAAAATGGCCAGTGCTTCAGCCATCTTGAATTCTGGACCGCACTCAGAAACACTCGTTCTCATCCCAAGGTGATAACAAAGGTACCCAAGAAGTTTCATGAAGATCGGTTCATAAATACAGACTCCAGCCCGAGCCGTATTGACATATGCACTCACTGCGTATAAGTAGCAATGAATAGATCAAAGTTCATCTAATTTGCATAATTTCTGCACGAGAAAAAAACCTGTATTATATGTGATGTATTCCATGCTACTAAACATTCTTACAAAAATTTATCCAAATCAGAACTTTCAGACAGACGTTCTGTACAAAAAACTGATTGCACTAATTTTGGTACAAAAAGTCTGCTGGTGGACATCTTGAATTTTGGACCGCACCCAAAAACACTCGTTCTCAACCCACGGTGATAACAACGGTACCCAAGAAGTTTTGCAAAGATTGGTTCATAAATATGGCCTCTAGCCTAGGCTGTATAGAAGCTGTGTACAAAAAACTGATTGGACCTAATTTCGGTACAAAATGGCCACTAGCAGCCATCTTGAATTCTGAACTGCACCCAGAAACACTCCTTCTCATCCCAAGGAGATAACAAAGGTACCCAAGACGATTCGTGAAGATCGGTTCATAAATACAGACTCCAGCCTGAGCCGTATCGACATGTGCATTTACTGTGTATAAGTAGCACTGAATAAATCAAAGTTCATCTAATTTGCATAATTTTTGCACAAGAAAAAAAACCATATTATATGTGATGTATTCCATGTTACTAAACATTCATACAGAAATTTATTCAATCAGAACTTTCATACAGAAGTTCTGTACAAAAAACTGATTGTACTAATTTTGGTACAAAATGGCCGCCGACAGCCATCTTGAATTTCGGACTGCACCCAAAAACACTCGTTCTCGTCCCAAGGTGATAACAAAGATACCCAAGAAGTTTCGTAAAGATCGGTTCACAGCCCGAGCCGTATTGGCATTTGCAGTTACAGTGCTGAAAGTAACATTAAATAGATCAAAGTTAGTCTAATTGGCATAATTTATGCACGAGAAAAAAACTCTTATTATATGTGATGTATCCCATGGTACTAAACATTCACACAGAAAATTATTCAAATCAGCACTTTCATATGGAAGCTCTGCGCAAAAATCTGATTGCACCTAATTTTGTACAAAATGGCTGTCAGCAGCTATCTTGAATTTCAGACCGGACCCCAAAACACTCGATCTCATCCCAGGGTGATAACAAAGGTACCCAAGAAGTTTCGTAAAGATCGGTTCATAAATACAGCCTCTAGCCCGAGCCGTATTGGCATTTGCACTTACAGTGCTGAAAGTAACACTAAATAAATCAAAGTTAGTCTAATTTGCATAATTTATGCACGAGAAAAAAACCTGTATTATATGTGATGTATCCCATGGTACTAAACATTCATACCAAAAAATTATTCAAATCAGAGCTTTCATATGGAAGTTCAGTGCAAAAATCTGATTGCACCTAATTTTGGCTGCCAGTGGCCGGCTTAAATTTTGCACTAGACCCCAAGACACTCGTTCTTGTCTCACGGTGATAACAAAGGTACCCAAAAAGTTTCGTAAAGATCGGTTCATAAATATGGCCTCTAGCCCGAGCCGTGTGTACAGTGCAACAGATGGACAGACAGACAGATGGATGGATGGATGGACAGACGGACGATGGGCCATGACAATACCTCAAATTTGGCTTCGCCAAAGTTGAGCTAAAAACAATTGAACCCTGAAAGATCTGGATTTCGTACAATTCTTTACTGCCAAGTTTCTGAAGATAACTCACCCTGCAGTCTTCTGATGAATAAGATTAAACATATCCAGTCTAACTTGGTAATACAAATTCAGTCGGAAAATTCATAAAAATGACACTTGAAGCGAGAGTGGAGATTGTGTTATGGCCTGTTTGCACAATATATTGTCCATTAAGTGCACCAAGGTGACATTTGCAATGCCTTGGCATTGCAGATGGTGCTATGTTGTGCTCAAAGGTCAAAAAATGGCTTTTTCTTTGTGAACCTTTGTGATACCTGTCAATTTTCTATTAGTCTAGTATGCTTACTGATATTTGGTTCATGACGAAGATACCACCAGTAAGCCGTAGTATTATAACACGTGAGAAGTGGTTTTGATTCAAGATTTGATTTGGTATTGAACCTTTTGCTTCAATGGATTCAAGAGTTGATTCAAGAGAAACATCATGATTCGTTAGACCCTAGTTGACAAGCCATTGGAACATTTACATTAGTACAATCAATCCAAAACTACTAGCATAAGTTCTGGTAATTAAGAAAAAAAGATTATTATTTTCAGCTTCTGAAGATGGATTTTTAAATATAAATGTCTTGATGAAAAACATATTGATGATGTTACAATTGTAGTTTAATAGTGCTTATTGAGTCTGTAGGATGTGTAAGAACATCTCAATTTGATACTGACTGTACTTAAGTTTTCATGCTATGGGATCTCAGCTTTTCTCTGACACACACAAAATTAAAAATTGCTTATGCAAAAGCCTAAATATATTGTCTGATTACAACTGAATCAAATTGAAAAAGATGAGTATTGTACATAATTTTGGTGGAGTCCTATTTTTTTTATTCAGAAATATATTTTTGTAATTTAGCTTTGGAAATTCCTCCTCACAAAAGCATTAGTAAAGCCAGTCTTTTTTTCTAAATACACTTTCAGTTATATGACATTAAAACCTGATTTGACATGCAGCTGCCACAATTTGTCTTGTGCCTGAGTGGTCATAAATTTGATATTCTTTATTTATCATATGACTCGTCCATTTTGTTCACTTTAAAACATTTGATATTTTGCTTTCATATTAATCAGTGATAAATAAAGCCTTCCGCCAATTTCATTGGTCAATTTCAAAACTAGACAATTTGATTGGCTGAACAAAATAAAACTGGGCCACATTTTCATAATTTGCATAATTAGAGTTGGGAGCATTCATTGGTCTATTTCAAGACTGGACAATTTGATTGGCTATACAAAATACAACTAGGTGACATTTGCATAATTTCAGTAGGGACAATTTACGTTATCTGTCCTATTTAGGGTGGGTTATATTGTATTAATCTTTTACCTACAAGAAAAACGCCATTCATTTTTTTTATATTTTCACTTTTTGCTTCCAAAACATAGGTTATGACCCCTCATTGGAAACGAGCTCGACAAGCTCATTCGAATGAGGGATCATAACCTATGTTTTTGGAAGCAAAAAGTGAAAATTTTTAGTTATACGAGGATGTTTTTTCGAAGTGCCGTCTGCAACTCAAGTTAGGTGATGGGTTAAAAAGTCATACTAAGTGGCTAATTTGTGTGTGTGTGTGTCATATGATAAATAGAATATGAAATGAGTGTTTTTCTCATATATTATTTATAAAACTCGTCCGAATTTTCCGTTTGGGCTCGCCAAAACAGAAAATTCTTAAACTCGGTTCATAAATATTATATGAGAAAAACACTCATTCCATATCCTCTATGTCTGATATATCAATTCACTAGTCAACATAGAATATTTAACCCTTTACCTGATATTTACCCATATTCCAGTTATAAAATAAAGGCCATTAATTTATTTATTGGTGTTTAAGGTCACATATTTGTGCACAATGGCTAATCATGACTATGACAGTTTTATGAGTGGAGGAAGCCAAAGAACCCGAAGAGAAACACCCACCAATGGCAAGGAACTGTCAACTCCCCAACATACTAACTCCACACAAGTAGGGTTAGCATTGGTTGAAGACAAGTGCACCATCGACATGCAGTATGCCTTAGTACACAATGCCACCGTGCCCTCAAGTGGGCAATGGGGTGAAGTGTCTTGCCCAAGGACACAATGCAGTTGCCGCAGGTGAGATTCAAACCAACGACCCCTCGGCTTGCAGCCTGCACCTCTACCTACTGAGCCATGGCACCTCAAGGACTTTAAGAGGCCATTAACAGTGCTAGATTAAATTAATAGAATTATTCGTGTGGAATTTTGTTTATAGGAGAGTAGACCTTGTAACTTGTAACTAGTAACAAAACATATCCCTATAAACAAAAATATTTTCCTTCTAAATGAACAGGATGCATATTAACCCTTTACCCAATGTAACAGCCAAAACTGGCAAGCGCTGTTCTAAAAAATTGTCGAGCTCGTTCCAATGAGGGGTTATAACCTATGTTTTTGAGACAAAAAATGAAAAAAATTAGTTATTCAAGACTTCAAGTGTCGTCTTCTTTTCATGTTAGGTACAAGGTTAACAGAATATGAAGTCTTTTACTTCTGGAACTGGCACTTTCAGTTGAGTCAAAACTTTGGGCTTCCAGCACCAACCAGTTAACAAGTCTCATAAACGTTCTCCACACCAATAATACAAGCATTTGACCTTGATCCTTTTAATACTTTGAACCCAAAAGACTGCCTTTCCGGTCCAGAATCATAATATGACCTGAATTCCTAAAGTAGATAGTTACTCAGGCAATTTGGATGGTATATCAATCAAGATTTTCAAAGTGCAGCCCCAAGGCTGCATGTTGAAAATATTGATTGGTCATCTCCCAAGTAACTAATATCTACTCTACCAGTTCATGACTCTGAACTGGCATGGAATATACCCACAGGTTCCAAAGGATTAAAGCTCTCTTGAGGTTACTAGGAGTCAGTACCAAATAAAGGTATTATTTCAGTAAACAGAGAGTAATCGCTTGACTGGATTGGTTACGTGAAATAATTCATGAGAGGTGAGGATCGTTGTACAAACACGAGTGTAACCAGTCCAGTCAAGTGATTACTCTGTTTATTACATTTCATTATTAACGATAATTATATTATTTAACCCTTTACTTAACATAACGGCCAAAACCGGCCAGCGCTATTCTAAAAAATTGCCAATTAATTTTCATTATTTTTTCATTTTTTGTCTCCAAAACATAGGTTATGACCCCTCATTGAAACAAGCTCATTGAGCTTGTTCCAATGAGGGGTCATAACCTATGTTTTTGAGACAAACAAGAAAAATGTTACTAAGGTAACACATGCCCCCACCCCCTTGTGACCTTCACCTTGCAGATGTGGTAGAAACTATTATACGCGACACACCTTCTGACTGTCCTTAACATTTGTAAAAAGTTTAACAATTGTACTATGATTCATTTCTGAGTTATGGCTGAGACACGAATATTGACCAATTTTTAGTGTGACCTTGAAATGTGACCTTGACCTTGAAGGTACAAACCCGGCTAATGGTGTGTGATACATCCTCCCATGGTCCTTTATAATTGTGTGAAGTTTCATGACTGTGGCCCTAACTGTTTTCGAGTTATTGGCTCGGACACACACACACGCACACAGACAGACACATGCCTGCTTCAATCACTATATGCCCCCCGACTTAAGTCGGGGGCATAAAAATGAAAATAATAGTTATTCAAGTATTTTTTTTGCAAGTGTTGTCTGCTTTTCATGCTAGGTAACGGGTTAAAAAAACAAAAAACAATGAAGTCCCCATTACACCTATGGCAAAGTGTCTTCTTTTATGCGCACGGATACATGACACAATTTTTGATTGCATAATTCACTTGTGACGTTATCGTTTATAATCAAACCCAGAAATCCCAGTAAATCACACTTTGGAAAGTAATAATATGAAATAATCTGAATATATTTTTTCAAGAACTTGCAATTTTTTTAAATTTAGCTTTCGTGGACTTCTATAAAAGTGGTAAATCAAATTTCATATTAAACAAGGTATTAAATGAAAATATATGTTGTCATTTTTTAAATTCTCTTAAAAAACTTCCACAATCCTATATAAGTATTTCCATTAGTAGTTCCTTGAATCCTGCACATTGTGCAACCAACTAACCCTGTGCATTTTTACTGCTGTAATTAGTGAATATTTTCATGTAGTGTGGGATATGACAGCTTATCAACTAATCCTCTATAATGCCTGAGGTTAATCAGTGCAAGTTAGTTTACCAACTAAGTCTGTACAATGCACCAGGTTAGTCATTCTTTTCTTTCTGGTTAGAAATAAGATCATCTCTATTATACAACTAACCCTGTGCATTGCACAGCCTTCGTGGGTGAACATTTTCATGTAACATGTGATATGACAGTTTGCATTACACAGGGCTAGTCACACTTTCAGGTGATAAAAAAAAATTCACCATCAACTGAGTAATTAACCCTGTGCACTGTACAGCCTTAGTGTAAATCTCATTTATATCAACTCTTTACCCAACATAATGGCCAAAACCAGCCAGAACTATTCTCTAAAAGCATTCAAACTCAGCTTAACCCCTCACTGAAATGGATTGTGGACATTTCTTTTAGTGAATTCCAAAACCGAAAACATATTCTAATTTCAGTCCATAGCTTGTCATTTTGGAGACAATTGCAATGTCAGGAAGTAAAAGGTTCTGGTTGTTTTAGGGTAAATTTATATACTGAATCATAATCTGAATGATGCCACATTGTAAATCTTGGGCAACTCAGGATATTCAAGATGGAGGACAAGATTGCCGCCAGAAACTCCCAATATTCTGCACCTGCTCCAAAGTCATAAACAGCTGTGTTTGTATGGAAAAACAAGCAAATTTCCCTGTGTCATATTCCTAGGTTACAAGGCTATATTCTACTCCTTACCTGTCATTGAATGACACAAGATGGCTGCCAAAATGACAAATATTTCATAAAAATTGTCAATAAAAAGTTTCATGACTCCTTTCAACATTTTGTTCCCAACTTGTGAATAAAATTCCTTAATCAAACACTAATCTACAAAATGTGTTAATTTCCTGGCTTAAAAACTAACCTAGGATATACTGGGTTCAATATTAATGAGCAAGAATGACGAAATATAGGGCTATTGAAAATTTTGCAATTTTGGCCGATTCCTCCTTGGGTTACTAATGTTTATGATTCATTCAAGTCTAGTTAGTTAACATCTGCAAAAATATTATCTTACTCATAGATTGCTCCACATAGTGCTCTTTTGGCTGACACTTTTGCCACAGAAATGTCAAATATGTATTATTTTTGGTTTTGAAATTTCATATATTGTGACCTGTGCTGTTCTTTCTGTTAGATTTTTAGTCACTGTGTTGTTTTAGCTTCAATACACATTGAAATATCTGTGAGTTCTGGTGTCATAGGTCATGTGTATCAACATACACAAGAAGGCAGATGCCCAAGAGGAGCCTCTAGAACATTTTAAGCATTCTCAACGTTCCAATCATTGATGCCTTATGTGAGTCACTTGGTGATCACATATTTGTTTTAAAGTTGAAGGGGACAACAAGTTTTCTTCTCCTCAGAAAAACAGTCCAGATGACTATTACAGCCTCTGATGATGAAGACTTTCCACTTGAAAAGTTGCCAAAGTGATCATTAAAGAATCTGATAAAGCCAAACATTCCATCATAAGACATAATTTTAACCTTAGATAGTATGACATCAGGAGTGAGCTGCACACTTGAGTTACTTGATGGCTTGAAGTTGCCAAATATGCCTTTGGCTGCAGCTGTCAGTGTTATCACGAGTCATGCAACAAAATATTTTGCACAACTTCAAGTAGTCTAAAGGAAAAGGTTGTAATAAGCAGACTTTCTCAGTTTGGCCTAATGACAAGCTATGCTGAATTTATAAGGTTCAAGACCTCAGCAGTATGTGTATCAGTCAATGTTAGTGAGAAGGGATGACATTTGGAAACTTTCTTGTCACTAAATGAACTCAAGCAGACACACTTTCCGGCCATTATAATAGTGCAAGAGTGCCTCAGTATATCACCGCATGTACAAAATGGCAACCCATACCAAAAGTGAAAAAGTCAGACGTGTCCAACAATTTGCCTCCTGATATCGAAATACATAAGTACAAGGATCCAAATTCCTCTGATTCCTTAAAGTGAAGCAAAGCAGGCTGTGCTCAGTCTTGCTCATCATGCCATTTTTATGGAGAGGGCTCAACACCTTGAGTTTTCCTTTCTTAGGTCCATCTGTGATAATAAAATGCTCACCATGCCATATTTTTGGAGAGGGCCCAACACCTTGATTTTTCCTTTCTTAGGTCTATCTGTGATAATGAGAACACCCCTGAATACAAATGATACAACACAAAACAATCAAGACAAACTGGTCTTTACCTGCAACAATCAACTAGATGGAATATCTTCCTTTCACTGATATGAAGCTCTCTGGTTTTGATACTGTACACACCTAAATGTATCATGTCAAGAAAATACCCGAGAGTGCTTGTCACACTTACACAGTCTACACCAATGACCACCAACTTTACAAAGTAGCAGTTCAAATAACATGGCTCCATTCCCAAATGTTTTGTGATTTCTGTCATAGACTAGGTGCTATGCACATGATTATGTAGTGTGTTGGTTGCATGGGAGTTCTAATGGCTTCCACTAGGCTACAGGAAATAATGAAAAGTGTAATCGCCAGTGTATTAAAAATACTGGTTGGAAAAAAATGCCTAATAATGTCAGGGCACTGAGAGTCACTTTGGAGGTGATCCTAAGGGCTGTCATCCATGATTTAGATGCTGTCTCCACCGCCAACATGATGGCTAACCTTGAATAAAAAACAAGTCAGAGTAGGACTTGTCACTTATCGTTAGGTTGTTTCATAAAGCCAGTCCTTAAATTCAGTCTCTTCATAAGAGCTGAATGGGAAGGTGGATGGCCATTCATTTGTTGTCTGTAAAACTCATACTTCCCTATTTTGCTGCATCAACTCACTGGAACTATTTCAGATATGGTACCTTGTTAAGATAGCTAAATTACCAAAAGAACTGGTCCAACACTTCATGAGTCATGGGGTCCATAATTCTACATCACTCGGGGTTTTGGAATGGGATATGATCAGATATGATTATTGAGACCACTTTCATGAGATATGGCCAAGTATAACACTTAATGAGAAGGCAGTGCTGAGGTGGGCACTGGGTATGAAAGTTTCTAATCAAAAGCAGGAGGATTTTTTTAAATTGAAAGAAGTGAGCAAACCAGCTTGAGACTACAGCACACAAAGAAGAGAAGAGTCCTGCTGGAACAAGAATGGACTCTACAGACAGGTTTAACCTTCAAAAGACTCTTGGGTCTTGCATTTCTCTTCTTGATCTAAATGAACATGAGCCAGCTGCCATTGTTAATATGATATCTATGATAGGAAAGTGTTGAACCAGAATGTTGATAAGGCATCAGAAATAGGCCAAACACTGCTTGTACAGTTTCAATGTGAGCTTTCTAGTGGTTTCTATAAATCCCTCACAAAGAAGGTGATTCATGGTATCAAATAGGAAATCCATCGAAATAGGTGATACTGAAGTGATAAACACCCCTTTGATTTACTCCAGCATACTCACTCTTCAGGCATCCTGTCGACTTATTCAAAAACTTATAATCATACCTGCTGTTTCTGGATGTGACACGGTTGCACAACGAATTAGGAGTGGGAAAACCACTGTCATCCAAAAAGTTCTTAACATTTCTCTTGAGAGTGTAGACAATCCTGTAGTTGCCAAGGCTTCCCTTAAATGGATATGGGCAAGGCAAGGACCAGCGTTTGATGTGGTAAGATGGCTAAAGCATGAACAGTTGCTCCTAAAGTAGACTCACTATACCTTCCACCTCAGAATCATTGGAACAAAATGGAAAATGCACTCACTACCAGGCAAATGGTGTGGTTTGTCATGAATTCTAAGATATCTCCCAGTCAAGAAACCAACCTGGATTTGGACGGATCCATGATAAGCAGTCCAAGACCTTTTTTTCGGTCAGAAACCTAACTGTAACTGAGCCAGCCCCTCCACAGGTCACACAACTGGTCAAGTGTAGTTGTAGTTCTAATTAGGCTTGCAGAAGCAAGTGATGCAGTTTTGCATCTGTAAACATGTCTTCTTATGCAGCCTGCCACCATCAAAGGAATTCCTCAGATTGTAAGAATGAGTTCACAATCACCACAAGATCAGAGGATGAGCATATCTTGGCAGCTGAAAATTCTGATGAGTAAACCTGATAAAAAGATACTGATATGATGCCGAAGATGATTAGATTTTATTATACGCTAAACGATAGATTATCGAAAGAAATTGCAGAAAGATAAAAATCATATCCCCCACTGTGAAGATATAGAAATTTTCACTTTCACTGTATCAATCAAAATGGCAGCTTTCAAAGCATCACTTCAAGGTGAATATGAGTCAAATTATCACTGAAAATGATCAATTTGTTCTAAAAACATATAATGAAAAGTAAATCTAGTGTTTTTGAGTTGATACCGATCATTTCCAGCAATAATTCAACACGCATTCACCTTGAATTGATGTATAAAACTCACTAGGCCAAACATGGCCTGAAAGTCTGTAATATAAGTTTTATTACAGACTTTTAGACATGTTTGGACTAGAAACCTGCCAGCTGAATCAGATTGCAAGACACTATCTGTTCCGAGTATCTATCAAATCACTTCCGCATATCAGTGATTCAATGCTCTGTTTACTTTCATGTATAAATTCAAGGCTGAAATGAAAGGAATTATCAGATTCTTATAAAAAGCATATAATAAAAAAAAAATCTAGTGTTTTTGAGTGGATACCAAAATTTTTTCACTTGTGACTGAGACAAATGGTTAGTTATTATACATGTAAAAACATTTGTCTCAGTCACTCATGAGATACTTTTCGGTATCCACTCAAAAGCACTAGATATCCTCTATATACTAAGGGATACAAACTTTGGCTTGTGGAGTGGTTCCACGTGTTCTTGTTTTATCTACACTTGTCACTAGCAATCTCTTTTTATGGCAACAACACTTAAAGACAATGTATATGAGATCACTTTTCTGATGAGAATATTTCTGGCATAGTCAAATTTGCTCAATGTTGTGGTGATACAGATTAATTTTTATAAATGACCCTGTTAAGGTTGTTACTTGTGTTGAGTCTTCTAATTTAATGCCATATGGCTCCATCGGGGAAAACTTTTATATCAATAATCATTGATTGTGCATCCTCCATGTCTATGGGAAAACAATTTCTGGTACAAGAGTTTGTTCTCAGCACCTCATCATCCATGGTTAATGGGAAGTCTTGTGTGGCAGAAATGAGGGTCACCTTCTATTATAATCCCCTCTGGAGCCCCACAAGGGATTTGGTTCCCAGTGTTTGGGTACACATGAATAGGGACACATTACTCTTTTCAATGGTTATATAAGCTAAATACAAAAACATGGCGAATCATCATGTTACTCAGCAAAAATGTTAACAAATCTGGCAACAATATTGGTTGCATCTTTGAGTTATCATGCCAAAATTACTGGGAAACTGTGTGCTTTTGATATTTTTATTAGATATACACCAAACTTTTTAAAAGATTCTGTTGTGTTGCTAAAGGTTTACAGAGTGGCATCATTCAAGTTTGGATTCAGTGTAAAAAGTTACCCTAGAAATGACCAAAAAACCTTTTACTCCCAAATGTTGCAAGGCCACCCCTCTGGATGGCAGTCTATAACCCTTTACCTAATACAAAAGGCAGACGACACTTGGAAATAAAATTCTTGAATAACTAATTTTTTGAGTCAAAATACATGCTATGTTTTTGAGACAAAAAGTGAAAAAAATATTGGTTTTGGCCGTTACGTTGGGTAAAGGAATAAAGCATTCTCAAGGACTTGTGTTAATCATGAATTCATTATATCTTTCATGAAATATGTCATAGATATCTAAGACATATTATATCTACTGCTTGCACTGAAAGCACTGAGACCAAAAGGTCCCTCTACAACAAAGAATTTTGTGACAACTGTATAAATTTCCAATATGCCACATTATAAATTATTGCGATGAATTAACGATAACATAGTCTGAGGTTTGCAGCTCATAGCTTATGTTTAACCGAGATGCAAAGCATCGACGTTGACCATACGCTTCGAGCCGCAAACCTCAGACCATGTTACCCTCAACTCATCACAATGACACATATGTTCCAATAAGACACTACCCATAGCCCAAACCATACACTGTGAACCACGAGAGGCTTATTTACTAAATTTGTGATTGTCAAAAGGCAACTTTTAATGATCACAGGTTTAGAAAATAAACCTCTCATGTACCCAAGATGATGCTCGATAAATAATCAAAAGACCAGATAAACTCATTTTATCTTAGTTCAAATCATAAATCGGTCTGTAATTTAAACAACACTTCAACTAGAACACTGTCTGCTGCACGTCTGAAAAATCCTGAAAAATGGAGTGGCTTACTACTCACTTTGTTGATGAAGCAATTACAAAATGGGCAACATCATTTCAAATATTTTGCATGGTGATGTCAGACGGTAACATTTGCTACTGGAGCCGAAAACATAAAAGAAACTACACCAGCTCTCATCCAATCAGAGGTCAAGGATTTTACTCTTATTGTTACATATTTTATTCAAACATATGATATTTCCTCTCTTGTTTAACCAATGTCAATAAGAGAGGTCTCACAGTGTAAATTTGGTGGTTATCAGAGTAATTATTTGAAAGATCAAACGATTTTTTGTTCAATTATCAGGACTTAACTATAAAACCCAGTTAGCAGGTAAAATATATACTGAAGATTTGTTAAATGGTTCGGTGTTTGAAAGTTGTGTGCATTTGACAGGAGTATGCAATTAAGAGATAACCAATTAAGTGCAATCTATTGTATTCATCATTAACTGGTAGAGTGCTGAGTTATTTTTGGTCATCAAAATTTGTTCACATATCTTTGCCTTGTTACAATTTATGGGAGAGTGCCAATAGGTTCTCTCCCATAAATTACAACAAGACAAATCCTAACAGAAAAAGTCAGTTCACACTGAAAGTGATGTGTAGAATGACCACTGAATGTGAAACCTTTAAGTTGTGATATCGACACTTCAGAATAAAACCCAAAAATGGACTTCCAGTGCTCTACCAATTAAGATATTGTAAATGGCTCTATCTTTGCCAGTGCTATAAAATCAACATGGCTGTTTTATGCATTGTTGTCAAAATAACACAAACCAAACTGTTTTAAGTTTTAAACACATTTTTCCATTTTAACCCTTCTGCCGAATATAATAGTCATAACTGGCCTGCATTATTTAAACTTCAGTTTTTGCTTTCAAAACATAGCTTATGACCCCCTCACTGGAATGTACTTCTTGAACTCATTTTGAGGAGGGATCACAATCTATGTTACGGAGGCAAAAAATAAATGTTGTATAAAGAGTTAACCCTTTACCTAATGAAACGGATGCAAACACCCACATAATATACAAATTAAGCAGTTGAAAAAATAAATATTTGTCAAGAAAATTCTACAAAATCATATCATGAGACCACCTCATTAAACGAGCTCATCAAACTGGTTCCAATGAGGGATCATACAACATGGTTTTGTTGAAATTTTTGGAAAAATTTTAAAAAACAATAATTAAAATAATAAAATTTGATAGCATGTGTGATGGGTAACGGGTTAAAAAGATCATTTGTGTGATGAATATTTGAGGTGAAATAAATCAACTGTGTGGTTAAAAAATGCTGCTTGAAATTAAACTGGGTGAGAAAAACACTCTCTGAAAACAAATCAAAAGAATTTGTTGCACAAGTATTTTTTTCAAATATACCATAGTACCACAAAGGTGGAGGGGAGTGGTTGCATTAGTTCAGCAAGAATTTCTTCATAAATAATTGTTTTGGTACAGTTTATTGTAGAGTGTCTTCAGCACCCAATCTTCCAATAAATTTTTACTAAGTTTCTTATAAAAATTTGTTTCTTCTGAGAAAACAACATATGGGATGGATACAATATAAGGCCATCAAAGTGGATTTTATCCCTTTTATGGAGTCATGATGGAGACTTCTTGTACTCCACAGGCACTGGTGATTTTCCTCCATGCCTTTTGATAAGCTTTGGAATTTATTCTATTGTATTCTATTTAACAGGGCCCACAGAGCTCTGTCAAACAAGATATAACAGATTAAATTCTTAGTCCCACAAAGTAGATATTCTGTTTCTCAGGCCATTTTTTTGGAAAATTGCATGCAGATGTGCGGTATTTTATTTTATTTTGTATTTTTGTAATTATTTCTTTGCCATCAAAAGTTCATGTTCTTGTTTCATTTTATGTTTTTAGCCTCATAATCTTCAGAATAGCATGGATGGTAGTGTATTTCGTCCCTTCAGTGCAAGAAGACTTTGCAATGCTAAAACACTGCAAAGCCTTGTTGGACTCAAGGGACAAATTAAAATATCAGACATGAACCATTTGATTTTTATTTCATTAAGTTTGCATTGGTTATAAAAAGAGAGCATGCGGCAGCCAAAAAGACCATGTGTGAGGGCCTGAGAAACAGATTTCTAACTTTTTCAGGTATTATTTGGGATTTAATTTGCCAAAGAGGTGTGTAATGCTGGTACATTTTGGAGTTGTTAACCCTTTACCCAATGCAGACGATTTTAGAATTTATTATTTTAAATATCATTTTTTAAATTTTTCAAAATTTCAGTGAGCTCATTCCAAAGAGGGGTTGCATGATATGGTTTTGTTGAAATTTTTCGAAAAGTAATATTTTTTCAGCTGCTGAATTTGCATATTACGCGGGCGGTTGAGGGTGATTCGTTGGGTAAAGGGTTAAAACAATGTTTTGATGATTCACAATGTACTTTGCTTACTAACTTAACCTACAGTACATGGATAGTGTATTATCATTAAGTCACCTGCAGAGTGGAGATTCCACCTGAGCAATAATTGCAAAGCATAACCATCACAAGCAAAGTTCCAGCCAATGGCCCTCCGGCTTAAACCTGGAGGTCCATTGGCTGAAACATTGCTTATGTTTTCGGTCAGTATGTACAGAATTGGAAAGTGATTCTTTGGGTGGTAACTCCACTCTGCAGATGATGTAGTTACAATCCACTCTCCATGTACTGTAATTATCAGATCAAACATGCTGAAAAAGAATGGTGAATCATTAGCTTTAATGTTTCCCAAAATAGTTGGTCATTAATAGTAAATGGCTGACAATTATTATTTAGTGAGCTCTGTCAAACAAAATATATTTGGGTAATTTCATAGTTAAATAAGAGAAAAACAGAGTGGTGGGAGAAAACTTTGTTGCACTACCAACATACAAAGGGTTAAAAAATTGGGGAAAAAGACTACATCGCACATTAGCCATTGCTTCACATTGAAAGATTGTCCAGAATAGGTGCTTAATGCATATTAATGGCCATCATTGTGGAAGGAGCCTGATATGAAGAGTTTCTCCTCTCTAATTGGGGGGGGGGGGGGGGGGAGGAGAATTTTGAAATTTAGTACCAAAACTCTTCAAAAGAAGTGAGCATTGTTGTCAGGGCAAGGCTGATTTACACACAGTGGTTTAGGGTGACTTGCAAGATGAGTGAGTGCTCTCTGTGTTGGAGATTTCAAGAAGATCAAGCCATCCCAGGTCTAGAAACTGTTGGGGTATGGAAGTTCCACTCAGACAAGAATAAGGGCATCCCCTGTATTTCCACAGGAAAGCAACACTGTATTAGACAATGCACCTTATATCAATGCAGCAAAAACAACAAATTGCAAAAAACATGAAGAACAAGCTGAGGTATGTTTGGGTGAAGGGCATTACTCAGATGGAAAGAACTAAAGACTTGGATTTCTGTAAATATACAAAATCATGCATCATAACAACTTGCATGTTTGTCCCTTCCCCTAGCCAACGTGAATAGTAGACATCATTAACATTGAATAACTGAAAATGTTCACTTTGTATCTTTCCAGTGCAAACATACCCAATCAACTGGTATGTTGGGTGGTGGGTTAATGAGTATTTTATAAAATAAAAGTTAACTCACTTGGGCAGAAATTGAAGTTACATCCTCTCTTTTTAATTGTTCGTCCATAGCAGCTTTTTCCACCAAAAGCCTTTTTGGGCTTAGTGCAAGTCCTTTTATTGTACTGACTCCCCACTCCACAAGTTTTGGAACATTTACTCCAGCCTGACCATTCATCCCATCCTCCATTAACTGGAAAAAAGAAACTTGTTAATTAAATAACCACTTTGGCAATGAAATAATACAGTTGAATCCTGTTAAATGAATAGTCACCTCAACAGTTACAAATACCTGATTAACAGGAGAGTTCAATTAACAGGAGTTTAAGCATTTTCTTGTATTCTAGTAAAAACCTTGAGCATTTATTCTATTATATCTTGTTTGGCAAAGCTCACTGAGCCCTGTTAAACAAGATATTATAGATTAAATGTCTCAATGGATGTTGAATATATCTATATACATGGAGAGTTCAGCATCAGTCAGAGTAATTCTTTTATATATAATAAGATTTGTAATTCAATCAACAGGAGTTTACTCTACAACAAGACTGAAAATAAGTCGACTGTCATCTGAGGTATCCAGAGGGTGAATTTGGTGATGCTACTCTGTATAGCAGGGTAGCATCACTAAATTTACCCTATGTGAACCTCAAACTGAATCAAGGTCTCAAACCTAAACAGATAGATGTACCCAGAGGATAAACTGGCCCACTGCATGGGATAGCATCAGCAAATTCACCCTCTGGAGACCTCATTCTGCAAATGACAGATTGCTTATATTCAGGCTTGCTCTGCAACCTATAGATCAAATTTGCACGGATGGTATGGTAAATGGTTTGGTATGTGGAAATTTTATTTAATTACCAAGGCTATTCAAAGATATACTATTAAGCAGGCTCCACTGTATCCCATTAACTCTTAACCTGCTGAGTAATTTTAAATTTAGATTTTTCATCAAATCTAGTAATAGCTGCTTTACAGCAGCCATGCACAGATTTCATCAAAGTTTTATAAAAAAATTGACATGAGAAATTAGTAGTCAAAACGTCTATACAATTTACAGGCAAGCCTGAAAATAAGCAATCTGTCATTTACAGAATGAGGCCCCAAGAGGGGGAATTTGCTGATGCTATCCCATACAGTGGGCTAGAATCCCCAATTTATCCTATGGATATCTCTTTCTGTTTAGGTTGGAGACCTGGATTCAGGTTGTGGTTTAACAGAGGGTAAATTCAGTAATGCTACCCTACTGTGCAGAGTAACACCAACACATTCACCCTCTGGGGACCTGATTCTGCAGATGACAGTCTGCTTATTTCCATGCTTGTTTACAGGGAAAAATTTGATTAAGTATCCTCAACCTTTTTAATTTTAATGCCAAGAGATTTCCTGTGCTGGGCAGTAATATCCGCCAGTCACATGCACAGAATTAATAGGATTATTAAATGAATTTTTCAATATTCAAGGGATAAAGGGTGCATTTATTCTATATTATTATATCATGTTAGACAGAGGTCAGTGACACTAATTTTGGGTGTAGCTGAGGTCAGATAAGACTTTTAACAATGGAAAAAGTGGTTGTTATAGTATATCTTTCATATACTGCCAGATTCCATATTCATTTAACAAAGGTTATTCTTTACCTAAACAGTGCAGTGTCTAAGTGACTACAGCATTGCAACTCAAACCAAAAGGTCCACAGTTCATTCCCCACCAGGGTAACTGCGTTGTGTCCTTGGGCAAGGCACTTAATCCTGATTGCCCACATGGGGACACAGTGGCACTGTGTACTAAAGCATACTGCATGTCGATGGTGCACTTGTCTTCAACCGATGCTAACCCTGCTTGTGTGGAGTTAGTATGCTGGGGAGTCTGACAGTTGCACATTATTGCTTGGTGATTCTCTGATACTCTGGCTTCCCCCACCCATAAAACTGTCCGACATGAGGTAAGCCTAGCTGTCAAAAGTCTTATTAAGCCCTAATAAATAAATAAATTCTTTTCCTATATGCAATTAAAAGGTACCATTTGTGATAAATGGTTTGGTGTTTGAAAGTGCAACAAAGAGCGTTATTCAATAACTCCTTTGAGCCCTTGTGGTATCTTCCAAGTTAGTTCAATGGCTGCAGTTGGGAGAGTCTAAATTCATTATTTGGAGGTTGGCCAATTAATATTTTCAATGTGCAGTGTTCGGAACACTGAAAATATTGATTGGTCTACTCCACACATTTACTTAGCAGCCAACCAACTTTATGACAAGACATATCATATTCCAGGGCCGGAAGGCAGATTCTAATATTCAAAGGGTTAAGAAATGTCCAGTTGAGAGTGCCTTGCCATCCTACTGCAAGCTTCTGGAAATTTTTTCCTGGTTAATTTTATTGCATTCATGAATCCTAGTAAATATTGTGTCTTGGTACTGAGCTAGTGACTGCTTTGGCACCTGTACATAACCTTATATAGAGATCAAGATGATATTTTCAAAGTCAATATGATTTTTTTGTTTGTTATATTGGGTTTGACCTTTTACCCAACGAATCAGCCACATCCACCTGCATAATATGCAAATTCAGCAGTTGAAAAAATATTATTTAAAAAAAAATTTCAACAAAACCATATCATGTGACCCTTTGAATCACAATCCATGAAAATTTCTTTGTCTGTTTTTCTGCTCACAGCACATGCCAGTCTTACTTGTTGAAAACTAAACATGAAAACATTGCATCTCAGAGAGTATTTTGTTTTTTCAGATTTAATCTTTAATCCTAAAAAAAACCCATCTCAACTCATGAAGCTCAATAAACTCGTAAAGTTTTACAGAATTTTCTTCAATGATTAAAAAGTCATAGCCGGTTGAAAAACTCAAAACCTCAACTTGAAATTCTATTTTTAGTAATTGACCTTGACCTTGAATCTAATGGCATGGTTGTAATTCTAACATATCACCTTATGATGTTGAATAGCCCCAGAGAACCCAATGGAATTATCTTCAATGGTAAAAAAAGTTATAACCAATAGAAAAACTAGACCAAAAAACTTGACCTTGAAGTGAATTTCTATTTTTTGTAAAACCAATCTTGACCTTCAACCTTGTGGAATGATTTTGATTGTCACATATCATAATGGGGTATATTCTGATAAAGTTTCATGGATATATCTTCAATAGTTAAAAAGTTATAAACGACTGAAAATCTTAACTTGAAAACATAACTTTGACATGGAATCTATTTTAGTAACACTGACCTTGACCTTGAATCTAGTGGTATGGATTTGATGGTGACATATCCATTCATACATGGTGGGGTATATTCCTGTCAAGTCTCACAGCAATATCTTAAACAGGTCAAAAGTCGTTTTTTGACCATCAGAATTAGTGACACCTATGTCTCACCTCTGATAAAGCAGAGAAACCTGGATCAAATATTTTGCTTGACATGGTATTAGTTTTGTTAAGGGATATCAAAATTCTAAACAATATGGCCATGTGAAGGGGAATAAATGCCAAAAGAATATAGAAATGTATTGAAAATTAAACTTGACCTATGCACAAGGATCAGATACAGGTCTGAAATTCACTAGGGCTGAAACGGTTAAAGGGTTTTCTTGATTGATTAATCACATGGATAAACCTTAGTTAACCAATTAATCACTTGCCTTTATAGGTAGATGAATAACAGCCGTGCCATTGATGATTTATAGCATTAACCCTTTACCTAACATCAAGGACAAAATAGGCCAGCTCTACATACAAAAATCTCCATTCAGATTTTATTATGTTTTCAATTTTTGTCCCAAAAACATAGCTTATGATCCCTCATTGGAATGATCTTGTTGAGCTCATTCCAATGAGGGATCATATGCTATGTTTTTGAGACAAAAACTGAAAATTTTTAGTAATTCAAGAATCTATTTTACAAGTGTCGTCCACATACCCGCATTGGGTAAAGGCTAACTTAAGAATGACCAGTTTCCAGCTACTGATACAGTAAAATAATCACGTAAGTGAACAAGTATGACATCACGTAACTTGCATGCTTTACTCTGTCTCATATACTTGATGTGAGTCAGTGCGACAGTGTTTGCCTGTTTTGGAGTAAGTTTGTTCCTTTGTTAACCCAGAAAACACAGTAGTTCAAAAGTAACGGTTAATCGATCAATTACTTTTTTAATCGTTCAAGACATTGATCATTGGTTAATTGATTAATTGGTTAACCGTTTAAACTCTAAAATTCACATGAATCCAATTAAGAATTGAATCATGACTGTTCAAAATCCTTGAAGTGATGAAACAAATTGATCACGCACATATTTACCATGAACTGCTTTGCATCATGTTTCAATTCTTATGTTTATTCCCTTCGTAGAACAGAATTATTTTATATCTAATATGTAATACAGTGGAACCCTATTAATTGAATAGCCACTTTATCAATGAAAATTATTCAATTAACAGGAGTTTTCAATTAACAGGGTTCCACTGTATTACATTTGGATTTCTGTTGACAGACTATTTTATACGTCTGACGTCATGGATCCATCAAAAGAACAAAACTCAGCCCATTTTCATAATTGGCTGATCGATACATCACATTCTTACCTAGATTATTTCAGAAGCTTTATCAATGAAAGTTATTCAATTAACAGGAGTTTTCAATTAACAGGGATGTATCACTTTCCTAGATTCTAGAGATAAACTTAGTATTTATTCTATTATATCTTATTTGACAGAGCTCCATGAGCTCTGTCAAACAAGATATAATAGATTAAATGCCTGTATTGGATGTACTGAGGCCAAATAGGAAAACTAGGGAGAGTCAGGGTAATTTCTCAACAGGTTACAGTATTTTTTTGTTCAATTAACAGGAGTTTGCTCTATAACCTATATTCAAATTACAGGTCAAATTTGTACTGGAGGTATGGTTAATGGTTTTGTGTTGGGAAATTATATTCAATGAACAGGGTTTTCAGTTTAGAGATATCAAATTAAGTGGGCCCCACTGTATAAGTTTTATACAGATTTGTAAACAAGGAACTGAAGGAAAAGTAAGAGGCATATAATAATACCTTTATTTGTTTAGAATAGAAATCACTCACAGATGTAAATTGTTACAATTTTTATTGTTGGTCATGTTTCTGCATTTGATATTGAATATAATAACTGTATGTTTTTCACCTTACTTTTTGATGGCACTGTTTTGTTGAAATATTTATAATTATTCACTGAAATAGACTGAATGACATTGTTAAATGAAAACTGTGAATCATTGTCACCACTTACTTGGACAATTCTGCTGATTACATGGTACTTTTTTATAAAAATCACCATCACACTCCTTTCCACCATACATGGCGGCTGGATTATCACACTTTCTGACGAAAGTCAGATCTCCACCTCCACAGGTTTTGGAACATCTGCCAATCAAATGCCATGATCCCCAACCTCCCGGCACTGATAAAAAAATGGTAAATATTTATAGTTTTAATAAGTTTATTTCCATATTCTTTATAAGTATGTTATGAAAATATGTTATGCTCTCAGTAAAATGTTATTCTGAGATAATTAATAGGTAACTTACCTATCTTAACCTTCAAATGCCTATTTCAGGCTTTAACAATCTCGAAATTTGTGTAATTAACTGCTGACAATAGAAAAATTACCTGATCAGTGATTTCTAGTCATGTCTCAGCTGCCTTAACAGGCAGCCAAGACGCTTCTAGAAATCACTGTTAATCAACTGGAGGTGTTCAAGTTGTGGTCCAGTGAGAATTCAGGACAATTTCCCTGGCCCTAAGGGTTAAGCTTTAGGTGCCATGGGTTTGATATACACCAAGTTGATAATTTTCCGACCTTTTACTGCTCAGCTTGTGAAAGAATGCATCAAATGTTATGTTCTTCAATTCCTATTAACCCTTTAAACCTGAAAGGCTGCTTTTGCAGTGCAGGGTCATGATACAACCCGAATTTATAAAGTAGATAGTTGCTCAACGAATCTGTGTTATAGATCAATGAAGATTTTCAATGTGGAGACTGATGGCTGCACATTGGAAATATTGCTTGGTCTTACCCCAAGTAAGGAATATCAAAACTACCTGTGAATGGTTCTGAACTGGCATAGAATGTATACCATCAGGGTTCAAAGGGTTAAGAGAGTTCACTATAAGAGACAACATACTGATGTTATTGTGTATCACACTCAAATGCAAACTCACATGTATGTGTGATACCCACATTAAGTATAAATGTTTAATAACAGAGATATTTAATTTACAAACTCATGTAGAAGACATTCAATAAAACAGGGCCAATGATGGTTTGGCTCACATCTTGAGGAAGTTGTCTGTCACTTTCAAAGTACCAAGCTACCCATTAAACTCTTCACTGTGACTTTCAATCGCATTTAACATTTGCATATCTGGTACTTGGAATACAGTACTGTCCATTTAGAGTAAACTGTGGCCAAAGTGATGGGAGCAGCCATTCCAAGTTTTCAACACTTATTCTATGATGCCTGCCAAACTTGGTCATAACATTAGGAAATACAGAAACCACACATGTGCATGGTGGGCACACCGCACATGTGCATACTTTCGTTTCCTATTTAACATAAAAATGTGGGTTTTGTGTTGCAGAAGCTGACATATCACTTCAAGTATTCCTCTAATAGTATGCAAAATAATATGGGAGAATGTGTTGGATTTTGGGGTAGCAGTGCTTACAATATAGAAGAGTATAGCCCCCACCATTGTCCATGCCATATCTCCGGTATCTCACATCAGAATTTCTAGTTTTTTTCAAGCTTAGTATTTGAAAGCACAAGTACTAATATAATATTAGAACGTTCCTTTTCATGTTCTATCGATCGATAGTACATGAGTGTGTGTGATTTCTGCTGAAGGTTTTATTTCAGAAATAACACAGGTACTATCAACCGATAGAACATGAAAAGAAACGTCCTAATTATTTTTTTATGCCGAACAAAAAATAGCTTTCATTGTTAAGCGTTAACTGCAACATGCCATCAATCTTGTATAACAATGTAGTCAAATCCAAAAACATGATGTCATTTCGAACGATTGACGTCTCTTTAGGAGTTTCTAGATCACCAAATTCGAAAATGACTTGTCGCAAGTGCCGTCGATTGGGAGATTCTGTATCACCAAATCCACTGTTTACAACTGTATCATGCTATAATTCATTATTAATGCTTGTGTGATAAGTGGTATAATGGAATATAAATTATTCTTGGATGACGACAGTTGTTAGAATTAAGCAGAGTGAAACAATTTATTTTGAACTTGAAGCAGAGGCTCATTGAGGTCGAGGAGTACTAAACTTGTGGAAATATAATTGATTGAAGTCATAACTCATATTCAGGATTCACTGAAGTGGTGAACAACACATGAGTTTTTAATATTTCTGATTCTTTTGAATTCATTGTTTGCAGTTAAAATTAAAAACACACCCACTGAAGATGATATATTTGTTGGTAAGTTTGTGTCTTTTGGTTACGAAAAAAGTTAATCAGACACGGCATCAGCGTTTGGGGTTGAGAAATTCCAATCAGGGCGTGTATAATCGACGCTGATCAATGGAAGTGGTGGAGCTTACATTTTCTTTGTTCTCTTGTCTCCAGGGAAGACTGTTCCGATAATACCCCTGTTTTTCCCAAAACTCCAGTACTATGACTTTAGAAGGTGTCAAATTAACCAATCACAGCTGATGTTACAAACGTGAGGCATAATAAAATGGCATAGAACTTCAACGTTGTACCCTGAAATTTAATTTTGATGTTTAAAGGCCATTGGTGGGAATTTCAGCGTAGTTTAAATGTTGACCAACAATAAGAATACAAATGTGATGAAACATAACTTCAACTATTCAACTTGGATTAAAAAAAATAATATAGGGGTGTCAGGAGTAGTTTTAGCTGTAGGGGTGCTCAAAAAAGGGGTGTAAAACATCGAGAGACATAAAATTGTCAAAAGTGATGTTGTCAATGACACTGTAGCTCAACTTGACAAACTTGAACTTGGTAAGTTAAAAGTGAAATGGCAAAATTGAAGATCATTGCTACCAATGTTATTTGGTGAAATTTCAACATAACAGCACTTCACGTGCACAACGTCTGAGCAATCCATGCATTTTTAAATGTAAACTGTAAGACTGGCAAAAGGAAGAATGTGGATAACAAATGCAGTAAGTTCAGAGGTTATTGTAAATGGCAACTTTTTGCACAGAAATGGATACTAATCAACAGCTCTTGTCTAAAGGTCTTGCCTAATGAGCACACCAAATTAAAAAACAATCCTATGATAAATCTGCCCCGTAGGCCATGTCAAAGAAGAATGTTGATGCACAAATGCAATAAATTCAAAGCTTGTTGCTAATAGCAACAGTTTTTGATGGAAATGAAAAGAAAATCGATAGCTTCTATCTTTGTCACCCTGCATAAGCATACAAAGTTTCAAAACTACCTGATAATGAATGCACCCTCTGAGGCATGCCAAAGGGAGATGTTAAAGCACAAATGCACTAAGTTTGAAGGTCATTGCTTGTGGCAATGTTTTTTTTTCTTTTTTTATGGAGATTTATAAATATACTCTGCAGAGAGTGCAAAAGGGATAAGTTGCTGCACAAATACAGTAAGTTCAATGGCTGGTGATAATGACAATAATGTTTTATGGGAATAAAAAATGATTCAATAGCTAACATCTGGATGTCACCCCAAACACACATACCAAGTTTCAAAGTGATCCATCCAATCATAAATGTGCCAAAGGGAAATATTGAAGCCTGACTAAACTAAGTTCAAAGGTTGTTGCCAGTGGCAACATTTTTTTACAGAAGTGGAAGAAAATCGATAACTCCCATATAGATATCACCCCACACAAGCACACAAAGTTTCCAAGCGATCCAATCATAAATGTGCCCTGCAGGGTGTGTCAAAGGGAAATATTGATGCATAACTGCATGCATGATGCATAAGTTTTCACGAAGTTCATCAGAGGTCATTGCCAATGGCAACTATTTTTGACAGAAATGGATGAAAATCGATGGCTCCCATCTGGAGGCCACCCCAAACAAGCACACCAAGCTTCAAAGCAATCTGGTCATAAATTGCACTGCAGGCCAGGCTGCGCCAAAGGGAAATATTGATGCATAACTGCACCAAGTTCATCGAAGGTCGTTGCCAGCTGCAACATTTTTTGACAGAAATTGAAGAAAATTGATATCTCTCATCTAGAGGTAACACTAAACAAGCATACAAAGTTTCAAACCGATCTGATGATAAATGTGCCCTGCAGGGCATACCAAAGGAATATAATGAAGTCTGACTAAACTAAGTTCAAAGGTCATTGCCAGGTCGTTTTTTTGATGGAAATGGAAGAAAATCAATAGCTCCCATCTAGAGGTCACTCCAAAGAAGCATGCCAGATGTCAAAGCAATCCGATCATAAATGTGCCCTGTAGGGTGTGCCAAAGGGAAATATTGAGGTCTGACTAAACTGAATTCTAAGAATGTTTCCAGGTTTCCAGCGGCAACATGTTTTGACAGAAATGGAAGAAAATCGATAGCTCCCATCTAGAGCTCACCCCAAACAAGCACACCACATTTCAAAGCAATCTGATAATAAATGTGCCCTGCAAGGTGTGCCAAAGGGAAATTTTGATGCATAACTACTCGAATTTCATCAAAGGTCGTTGCCAGCGTCAACATTTTTTTTGGCGAATATCGAAGAAAATCGACAGCTCCCATCTAGAGGTAAATAAGCATACCAAGTTTCAAACCGATCTGAGAAAAATGTGGCCTGTACGGCGTGCCAAAGGAAAATCTTGATGCCTGACTAAACTAAGCGGCAACATTTTTTGACGGAAATAAAAGAAAATCGATAGCTCCCACCTAGAGGTCACCCCAAACAAGCACGCCAGGTTTCCAAGCAATCCGATCATAAATGTGCCCTGTAGGGTGTGCCAAAGGGAAATATTGAGGTCTGACTAAACTGAGTTTTAAGAACATTGCCAGCAGCAACATCTTTTGATGGAAATGGAAGAAAATTGATAGCTCCCACCTAGAGCTCACCTCAAACAAGCGCACCATGTTTCAAAGTGATCTGATAATAAATGTGCCCTGCAGGGTGTGCCAAAGGGAAATTTTGATGCATAACTGCACTAAGTTCATCAAAGGTTGTTGCCAGCGGCAACATTTTTTGATGGAAATGGAAGAAAATCAAAAGCTCCCATCTAGAGGTCACTCCAAACAAGCATGCCAGATGTCAAAGCAATCTGATCATAAATGTGTCCTGTAGGGTGTGCTGAAGGGAAATATTGAGGTCTGACTAAACTAAGGTCTAAGGCCAATGCCAGCGTCAACATTTTTTGATGGAAATTGAAGAAAATCGATAGCTCCCATCTAGATGTCACCTCAAACAAGCGATCTGATCATAAATGCGACCTGTGAGGTGTGTCAAAGGAAAATTTGGACATATGTACAGACGTACGTATGCCCGAACATATGTACACTAAAAAATGTCCAACATGATGCCTAAATTTAAAATGGTATAAAGAAGAATACAATTGCAATAAACTGAAAAGCACAAAAACAACTATCACTCCATTGTTTTTAGCCCTACAGCATCCTAAAATTTCATGAAAATCTTACGTGATATAATTTTTTGTGATGCTGACATCAATTATGTTACGCAAAAATTCAGCCATAACTGTTGGGAATTTCTCAGCTTAGTACCACATTTTCAGATATGGTTTTTGTCAGAGATGGGATTCATAAAAGTTGAAAGTGGGAGGCTTGATACAGCAATTGATATTAAAAGATCAAGAAAAAAACATAAATTGGGAATTATTTTAGATAAAGGACAAAAACTGAAAATCCGGCTTGTCATTGTTACAATTGCTATACAGCTTGTCACTGTTTTGCCCTGATAATCATTAATATTCATGCCAAATGTCATGAGTGTAGGTAGAATTAAACTTACAAGCATTTGGCAAGTAAGTTTAATTCTTAACACTATAAGTAGAACAAATTTCATATTTTCCCACAAAATACATTTATTTTATTTATCCCATAATACTCTTTAAAGCAGACTTTGAGAGGAACTGTTAATTATATACTGTATAAAAATGTGATAAAGTATCCCAAACGTCGCCTCAATTGATAAAGTTCAAATCTCATCCTGAGCCCTAAATTAGGAACCAACGGCATTGTGATGTGAACTTTGATTGAAATGAACTCAAACATATAAATGTACCAATAGCGATAAACCAAATGGTAAATGGAACTTTTTTTAACAAAAGTACAGGAAGTGTCATAAAGAAATCAATTTAATTCACAACGCACTGTTCAAAACATTTCTATAAAAATGTTCAAACAAATGGTATCACAGGACTAAAAATAAATTGAGCCTATTTAGGCTATTAACCCTTTACCTGACATGAAAAGCAGATGACAAAAAAAATTCTTGAATAACTAATTTCTTTCATTTTAAGTTTTTGAGACAATAAAATGAAAAAATACTGAAAATTAATTGGCAATTTTTGAAAATAGTGCTGGTCGGTTTTGGCCGTTACATTGGGTAAAGGGTTAAAAAAATTCTTGTTTCTCAGGCACCTCCCTCATCACAGAAAATCTGCCTCATCACCTTTCTTCACCTGGAAATCTCTTCTCTGACACTATTTTGCACTTGCAAGACAAATATTTAACCAACTACACCTTGTTTAATAGAGCTCTGTCAAACAAGTTGTAGTTGGTTAAATTTTCAACTTCATGATGGGAAATTTTCACCACTGAAAATTTTGGCTTGTCACATAATAGTGTAAGTAGTTAAATTTCTGGTTCCAACCATTTTCAGAACTGTTTTGCAAATAAATGAAAATAAACCTCCTTCTGTCATCATAAAATTGAGGACATCTTTTCTAGGCCTTATGCATAATTTAATTTTTATACCAAGTCAGGCCTCTAGAAGTTTTTCTGTCAGTTAATTTCAATTCATTGAATAAGGGTGTACATCAGTATTCCAGCATGCGTTATATTTCCATGGAATAAAACTCGGCAGCATGTTATATGCATTGGATTGTATTATTTGCTATATTCATGTCTATTGGAGGATTATTGTTATTTCCAAAATTAGCCCAGAGAAGGTGGTCACACTGACATTGCCAACTTCTTTGCATGAGTGAATTTTCAGTCTCTGCTTGGATTTGAAGCTGTTGCATTGACTCTGGATTGATCCATAGTTATTGATTTCTACAATTCTGAGAGGTTGGTCACTTAATAACAAGGAACATTTTTCACGCTGACCATCGAAAACCTCAGAATAATTATGCCATGTTTTGTGCCTTGGTATGTAAACAACTATGTATGTGGGTGGAATAGGCCACAATCAGTTGTTGCACGCCTTTGTGTTTGTAAGTTTTCTATTACCCATTTTGCCTTTATATACCATTTTCTCATTATCACAGAAAGCATTAGGGATGTTAATTCTGGCTTTCTATCACCTAAACCATAAGTCGTACCCTTGTATCAATTGGTTAGTTCTGGCTGCAATACAAATTGTTTGTTGATGAAGGTGTTGATGAGGGTGACATAACTATTTAATTCTTTTACTGGTAGGCTAGTCCAGAAAATGTAAACAGTGGGGCTTAAGACACTCACCTTACCATAATTGTTCAAAGAAGGAACTAAGTAGCATCAGTGGCTAGTTAACACCACTGAGGAATGAAGTTATTTAAATATACATAACTGTTCTCCATGCCAGATAATTTTTTTCTAGTATTGGGATGCTACCACAGAAATAATGCAAAAATTTTCAGTAATACAAAACTGGGAAGTCCAAATATCATCCTGGGGATTTAACTTGAACAAACTTGAATGATTTTGTATACCAAATATCAAAGTTTCTGACTGGTGGTTCCAGAAAAGAAGATTTTGAGACAATCACCAATGTTGCACTATGTTAAAATTCGCCCACTCCAACCCTTCACCCCCCTCCCCACCCCCCCACCCCCCTTCACCCCTTCAAAGGGACCACAAATATCAACCCAGGGACTTTGTTTGAACAAATTGAATCTCAACCCTCCGCTATATATATGTGATTGTATCTCAAGATGCAGATTTTTAAAGACTGTTCCTCATATTGGACTAAGTTAAAATTTGGATTCCAAAAGGGAGCCCAAATATTAACCCCAAGACTTGATGTTAACAAATTAAGATCTAATTTCTCGAACAATGTTGTATACCAAATACCAAAAGATTCTGACTGGCAGATCTGAAGAAGAAGATTTTCAAAGATTATTCCTCATATTCCCTTAGAGAGCCCAAATATTAAACAATGGACTTGAGTAGAACAAATGGACTCCAATCCCTGTAAGGATTCCGTCTGCCATATATAAACTGATTCTGACTGGTGTTTCTGGAAAGAAGAGAATTAAAGATTATTCCTCATTTTGGACTAAGTCCCGTTTTGAATAAACTTGAATATGACTCCCCTAGAGATGTTGTTTAACAAATATGAAATGAATCTGACTGGTGAATCTGAAGAAGATTTTTAAAGAAATTCCCTCATAATGCACTAAATTAACATTCAGGCATCCATAGGAAGCCCAAATATTAGCCCAGGCACTCCAACTGAACTATTTAAATCTAAACCCTCTAGATATATTCTATACCAAATATGAAAAGATTCTGACTGGTTGATCTGAAGAAGATTTTTAAACAAATTTCCTCATAATGCACTAGGTTAAAAATTGTGCTGCCATAAGGAGCCCAATTATTAACCCAGAGACCTCTTTGAACAAATGTGAATCTGACCTCCCTAGAGATGCTGCATACCAATATGAAAGGATTCTGACTGGTGAATCTGAAAAAGATTTTTGAAGAAATTCCCTCGTATTTCACTAAGTTCACCATAGGGAGCCCATATATTAATCCAGTCACTTTGAAATTATTTGAACAAATTCGAGATGTTGTACACCAAATATGAAAGCTTTCTGACTGGTGGATCTAAAGAATATTTTCCAACAAAATTTCCTACATTGCACTTAGTTAAAATCTGGGCTACCATAAGGAGCCCAAATATCAACCCAGGACGCAATTTGAATAAACTTGAATCTGACACTCCAACCCCCTCACTCACCCCCACAGAGATGTTGTACACCAAAATATGAAAGCATTCCAACTGGTGGATCTGAAGAAGATTTTTAAAGATTATCCCCCATATTGCAATAAGTTAAAATTCGAGCTCCCATAGGAAGCCGAAATATTAACCAAGGGACTTGATTTGAATAGACTTGAATGAAATGATTTTATCTTTTCATGAGGAAGTAGTATCACACCAAGAAATTCATCGATGGTCACTGAACAACAATAAAAGAGAATGAGAAATGGGTAGAGCAGAATAATCTGAAGTATATATGAACAGAGATAGCTGGACATATCAACTCACAAAAATCTGGATACATGAAAACTTTTTGTTTGTGGGTAAGATGTATCAATACAAGTTTTCAATTTGCCTATTCCATTTCTGAAATAGTGTGGAGCAGGTGAGAGTACTATAGTGTTGATAAAAGAAAAACACGACCAAAGCTGTCCCACATGGTCTTACCGAAGTGGTGTTGGAATTCCTGGTCAGAACAATTGCAGTTACAGTGAAAATATACTCGAGTAGTCTATGAAGAAATATCCATTATAGTTTGTTTCACCTGCTTGCTAGAGAAACAATGTAAAGAGAAAAAAGAACAGAAAGTTTTTTTTGAGATGGCACCTGTTGGTTACTGTGATATATTATTTCTGACTTTCAAATCTTAGTTACTTGCAAACAAATGCATTTTTGGAGATTTTTCGCACTTGCAGCAGACGATGTTCCGAATGAAGTGTTGTTTAAATTACAAATCAGTGTACAATTTGAAGTAAGATGGAGTGACAGCAACATTGATTATTTATTGATTATTTGTCCAGTGAAGTCATGGGATGCATGCAAAGTTTGTTTAATGGATAGATAAATGGATGGATGGACAAGGTGATTCTAGTATACCCCACTCCCTTCCCTCACAACTCATTACAGGGGTATAATTAAGGGGTCAAATGTATGCTGTAGGTCTGTTTGAGGGTTTGTCATTTGAACATGATGTGCATTGAAAATTATCAATGATAAGGCCTAAAAAAATAAAAAATCTGTTTCTCAGGCCCTCCCGCATGGTCCTTTTGGCAGCCGCATGCTCTTTTTTTTTACCAATTTAAACTTTAAAAAAATAAAAATTAAATGGTTTATGTCTGATATTTTACCCAAGTTAAAAAAAAATTGATGAATTTGTCCCTTGAGTGCAAGAAGGCTTTGCAATGCTTTAGCATTGCAAAGCCTTCTTGCACTCAAGGGATGAAATACACCACCACCCATGCTATTCTGTAGATTATGAGGCCTAATACTTGAACCAAGAGCATGAACTTTTGATGGCAAAGAAGAAATTACTGAAACAAAAAATAAAATAAAAAACCGCTCGCCCGCATGCAATTTCACAAATAATGGCCTGAGAAACAGAAGATCTACTTTGTGTGGCCTAATTTCATTTTTATTTTGTTTTATATTGGTTTAAGTTTATAACTTTTGTATCATGTACAGGGTGTAAATGCCTTAACATCTTTGAACCCGAGTGGCCGTTTTTCTGACCCTGAAGCAGGATACGTCATAATTTCATTAAGGAGGATGGCTGCTGAGTGAATGTGTTAGGTAGACTAATTAATATATTCAACATGCAGTGACACGACTGTGCATTGACAATATTAATTGGTCTAACCCCAAATAATGAAAGTGGACTCTTCCAATTGCAGCCACTGAACTGACATGGAAGATACCACCAGGATTCAAAGGTTAACATCATTGATGCCATCAGCACAAAGTTGTAAAATATGAATGATTAGATAGATTTAAGTTTCACTTTTGAAGATACAAAAAATGTTTAAGGTAAGGCTAGAGAAAATCTTTTGATTCTCAGGCACTGGCGCATTCAGTTTTCAACCCATGTTTGTCAATTTAATTTTGGAGGCAAAATTCAAAATGTCCAAAATTACCATGTGATTTTAGCGATATCACATCTCAATTTGTGATGCAATATGTTGTGTACATTGATACGTATTGTTATTCTCTTCATGAAAAGCGACACGATTCTCATATGTATACAAAATAAATATTTATTTCGCTGGTTGAGCACTAGATTATTTTTGGTGGTCAAAAATTTGTTCATCAAAAATTGCTCTATTACAAATTATTGGAGAGTTGCAGCACTCTCCAAGAATTTGTAATAGAACAAATTTATATACACAAACTATTATTTATGTTTTAACTGAATACAGAACATGGGAAAGGAAAATGTTATTTTTGCACTAGAACCCTCATTTTTTTTTAAAGGCCTGATTGTGGTTTCTAGTACTCAATCAGTTAAAAACACCTTATTATTTTTGATATCCATTTTAGTTGTTCTATATTGATTTTGTGTTGTGTGATCACTGCTACAAAACCCCCAAAAAATAGCTATCTGCGAAATGAACATGGATGCTCTAATATTCAATTTTAGGCTCTCACAATTGGATTTTAGGCATCGGCGACCATTCCATCGGGAATAAAAAATAAAAATAAAAACTGCCCTCCCTCATTCGTTTTAAAGAAAAATGCCTGAGAATCAATTATTTAATTTTGTTTGGCCTTATAAATTTAATACCAATTTTGAGAGTGGTATTGGGGGTGGGGGGGGGGGGTGAGAAAATTTATTTCTTAAAACAAAGCAAAAGACATTTCAATGGTCAGAAGATCATGGCAACAATTTATTATTCATAAAAAGTTGTGAGGTGATTTATCCAAATTGTTATTATATGTTTATAGACACTTTACCTGGACAGGGTTGTTCATTACAGCTCTGTTTGCCAGTAGGTGATCCAGAACATGGCTTCCCTCCATACGCTGTTCCATTGCATTGTCTTATTCGACCTTGTTCTCCTCCACCACACTTTACTGTGCAGTCACTCCACTCCATCCATTCCATCCATTTTCCATCAACTGAAAATGAAAATGAATTTTAAGCATAACCAAATTTATTAGAGTTCTGGCACAAATCTCTAATATAATTTTTATGACCTGTCCATGACAAGTACATATGTATATATATTTTTTTTAACCTTGGGCCCCATATTACCCTGCATATTGATCACAGAGATTTGATTTGAAGAGGTGAATCATTCTTACAAGGATGCTGAATATCAAATATGAAAACATTAGAAGATTTTTGATGGTTTTCCCCTTATTCCTAAAAATTATAAATTTAAAGTAATTTGTATATTTTTATACTTACCAATGGCCCAGAAATAGTCCAGGCACATTAGACATAAAAATGAGAAAGTAAGGAAAAAAATCGGAGAAAGCTGATTTAAAGTCCCCGCGAATCCGAGTTGAGCTTTTTTAGTTATAGCGTTTTTTTGATGAAAAAAAAAATGTAAAAAAAAATTCGACCCAGCTCCATATTTCTCATTCTTATTCGCCTTAGTAGGGTGAGAATCATAAATATCGTGCTGAATTATATTGAGAATACATATCCCCAACAGAAAATGTCAACTTTGTACCAATCCTCACACTCAATGGTGAAATATTCACGAAAATGTACAAAATTACGAAAAAAAATTATTGTTTTCATACACACAACGGTACACAACGTCCATTAAATCAAATCTACGACTACTTTGGGAGTTAAATTATATAGCAAAAATTGCATAAAAGCAGTGGCTTTATAATGATATATAACAATAGTCATTTATTCCATAATGAACTGGTGAAACGTGTGAAATATTAACCATACCCCCTAAACTCAAATTCAAACGGCATCGACTTTTCTCATTCAAATACCGTATTATAGCATCATTGTTTCAATTTCCATGTTCGATTAAATCACATAATGTGGTGTTCGCCTACACTCAAGATGCATTGGCATGTAATGTGTGCACGCCCTTGATGTGTACTCATAAACAAATTTGTATTGTACAGACAACGCTCTTTAATTTGATGCAAAATAGCCTTGAACGACTTTCATCAGGAAACGCTGTATATTTAGGGGCAATTGGTTCGATCATGGCTGGTAGCGGCTTGGATGAACTTTGGGGGGACTGTTTATGCTGGTGGGTCAATCCATCATTTGATCAGTGGTCATGCATATTCAAGAGCAGTTCGTGCCCATTTGCTAACACAAATTGCCATTACAAAACTTGTGTTTGAAGAAAGCCGAACACTAGATAACATAGACTGCACAGAAGTCAATGAAATATTCTGTGGACTTGCCAGAGGTGACTGTACAACAGCTGACGCTGTCAATCAAGAAAGTGTCAACCATCTACTGTCAAAATTACATGAACTGCTCCAGAATGCGTCCGTAGGACGCACAGGAAAGCTTTGGGTACAATACTACGAGCAAATAGGTCTTCTCCAGTTGCTCTTGAGAGCAGAGCGCACAGACGACTGGGAACTCCACACATATTGTGTTCGCAATATGATTCCAGTATTTCACGCAGGTGGTCATTTTGCATACGCAAAAAGTTCTCATCTCTATTTGCAGCAGATGAATGAGCTAACAGAAATAATGCAACAGGATGATTTGAAGTTGTTCACTGAGAAAGGTTACTTTACCATAAGGCGCTCAGATAAATTCTGGGACGGGATATATTCTGATCAGACCATAGAGCAGTGTTTAATGAGAATGTTCAAGCTCCCTGGTGGTCTCACACATGGCAGGGGAATAACCGATAGCACTGTTGCGAAATGGGTACATGGACTACCTCTTTGCCTTCCGATATGTAATGCTCTCGAAAATTTTGTTCATGTTCACACTGGTCATGGCGAACAACATCGGGATCTCCGTCAAAGTTCACAACTGACTGATGCCAATGATATCACCAAATTATTGAACTGGCTCAGAGTGCATTCCCCCTTTCAGAATAGAGATCCACTACAATTAGTCTCTATGGCGACCGGGCTTGTGGCCGACGAAACTGTGAACTGTGACCAAGTTCGCAAAATTGGTGAATGTTGCGTATCGAATGTTGTAAGCAAAACGTTCAACAGCATCAAACTACGACGTGTTGACACTGTGAAGTCTTTCGCATCGATGGCAAATAGCATCAAAGTCCGTGGAAGTAAGGTAGTGATTGACCCCACAATTCTGTTCAACCGCATCACATGTGTTATTCAGTCACAAGCAGAGATGGAAGAGTATCTCAAATATGAACTCGCCCCGAAACCACCAAAGCATTGTTTGATTCTGCTGGAATGAAGAAGACACAGAAAAGCACGCTCGGTAAGATCCTCAAAACATACGGTTCCGAGCAAACTAAAATCCCAGAACATTCTCTGCTTGTTGTAGATGTGGATTTTTATTGAGGGCAGTTGTATGGCCTAAACATTCGTCATATAAGGACATATGTACATCATATTCCAATTATCTAGTGAGACATTTTGGGGCGAACGTCGTGGTTGTTTTTGATGGTTATGCTTGTACAATGTCGACAAAGGGCATGGAACAAGCCCGTAGATCTAAAGACAGGTATTCCATTGATATCAATATCTCACCCGAGTTACCAGCCACCACACCCCAATCCGATTTCCTTGCAAATGCCAAGAACAAAACCCAACTGATCGATCTTCTAATGCAGGAGCTATCTGCTATCAATATTCAGTCCAAGCAGGCCGAGGCTGAAGCTGATGTACTGATAGCCGAAACTGCACTTGACATCGCTCAAGATGACAACAATGTTGTCGTTGTGGGAACAGACACAGACTTGTTAGTCATTCTTACCTCTCGAGTTCAACCGGGATGTAATATTCACATGATGTATTCCATTACCCCAAACTTACTAGTTTCAGTTAGTGAAATAGCAACCAAAATGGGTGACCATAGAAGCAACCTCCTTGTAGCACATTCTATAAGTGGTTGTGACACTACTTCTGCACTCTTTCGAGTTGGTAAGAAGAAAGTATTCAGTACAATTGTCACCGATGTTACTAGCGACTCACAACAGTATGTCAACACAATTTTGGCGGATGACAGTACACCAAGTGCAGTAGCCGCTGCCGGGGAACAACTTCTCCTGGTCTTATACGGGAGTAAAACTGTTTCCTCTCTCGACCAATATAGATATGTCACTTACAAGCGTTATGTAGCAAAATCTAAACTGAATAAACCCATCGACCTAGCCTCACTCCCACCAAGCAGCGATGCTGCACAACAACATGTCTACAGATGTTATCTCGGGTCGTCCAACAATGGCTGGGCACTTCGCTTCCTCCGATGGATTGGGGGTAGTCGCTAGACAATGGACTTCTTGTACCGACTGCAGCCACAAAGCCATGTGCCCCCGATAACCTACTGAATCTGATCAGTTGTGGTTGCAAGAGTGCTTGTACAAAAAGGTGTGGGTGTAAGAAGGCAGGACTCTCTTGCTCAGGTTTGTGTAATTGCAGTTCGGATTCTTGTAACAACCACAGAAACACTGTCCTGTCGGAAACTTCTGAGTTCGATGAATAATATGTATATAGGTCATGTCATTTCTGTATAATAGTCAATGTAACTTAATCCATGTTGATTGATTTGTACATTCTGTAAATATTATTTATTGATTTTTGTACATTCTGTAAATATTATTTATTGATCTAATGCTGCCAGACACAGACGTGTCTGTTCGGTCCCAAGCCCGAAAATAGTTGAGTTCTCATGCTGACGAATTTTATGCCAAAAGGGGAACTCGGCCAGAAGCAGAGGAGGTCTTCCACAATGTCTATTTTGTAAGCAATGATAAAAGCCTTCAAATGGTTGTGGATTTTTTATCGTCTGTCCAACTAACATCCCGTTCTGTTCTACGACCCTTTGGGCAAATCCGTTAGGAAAATCGTCATTTTTTGCGTAAATCCGATACTTTTTTGTGAATTTTCAATAATTTTTCGCAGAAATTGTCACAGAATGCACATTTTCCTCTAGGTAAATGTATATTAGACATTATGTAGCTCGAAATACGCGTAAACAAAAAATACAGTTGGATCAATTCGAGGTTACAAAGTTCGTGCGATTTTTTTTTATTTTTTTCAAACGCGTTTTCGAAAAAAGGCTGTAGAAAAAAAAGCTCAACTGGGATTTTAGGGGACTTTTGTCTAATCGTTCAGTGACATGTACTCGACATTCCCTGAAAAAATCAGCTTTCTCCGATTTTTTTCCCTAGTGAAACCTAATGTTCTTGGTCTAAAAAGCTGGTGCTTAACTCAATGTTATTAAGGGCCAAACACAAATTTTGAACTCCCAATCACCAAAATTTGCTTGCAAAACCGAAAATTAAAAGTCCTATCTGGCCCTCCATACATTTACTCTCCACGCATGCGCAGACGTCAGGAAGTGTCCGGAATTGGCGCCAACATCATTCTTTGTAGAAAAGAGTACTACATAAGAATTCAGCAGGGAGGAATGAGTGCCCAATCATGGGAGGGCCATCTCCGTCTGGGCCATTGGTAAGTATAAAATATACAAATTACTTTAAATTTATAATATTTTTACACTGTAAACCAATGGCCCAGACTAGCTGAATCGTAAAAAGGCAGAGGGCCTAGGACTTCAGAATTAGTAGATCAACATAGTTCCAATCCTGTAATCCAAGGTGAAATGAAATCAAAATTATTAGGAATTACATGTATGTCTCTCTATACAGTAATAGAGAAGATGTATCATAAAAAGGAGCCCAGTTGAAGTAATTCCGTAAACTTAGCATGAAGACTATGCTAATTGGAAGTAACGAGTTCCCAATTTTTAAGGCTAGCCAGGACGATGCCTCAAAAATAAGAATGAGAGAATATCCCCCACAAACAAACGCCATATACAATAAAACTCCAGCTGTATGCAGGATATAATTACAGACAAAACATCTTCAGCTGCCAATCAAGAAGTCATGAAGTGCATGTATGTATTTAAACTCACCCAAGGCTTGTGGGAAGAAAACTACGTCTTGCTCGGTAATCACCTCTAAACACATTGGCGGGATGTGGGGGTGGAGGAGGGGGGATTTGAAGTCATTACTTAATCGTATCGTTCTTGTGTTAGTCATAAAATAATATAGGAACCGCAATGGTTCCCTCTCGTCTGACTCCATTATGCCACTATGTGCGGAGAAGGATGTGAAGAACAAAAACTTTCCCTGATAAAGAAGGTCCTCTCGTGGAGGAAGCTTCCGGGGATCTTCCCATAACAGACACTTGAGAAGACTGATCCATGGTTTCTGTGACGACAGGGGTGCTACTAGTAGGATTAACAACGAGACCTTGATCTTAAACATAATCTACTGAATCAACTGAATTGGAGGATATGCATATCCTATCATTCCTCCCCATGAGATCGGCAGACCGTCTACTGCTTACGCTCAATGGTCTGGGCATGGCGACACAAACAATGGTAACTGATTGTTCCAGTGCATCGCAAACAGATCTATCATGGAGCGATCCCTCTGAAATCTGCCCAAATACTCGCCTGTTGAGCGTTCACTCCAATTGCAGCAGGCAACCTTTCCGAGAGAGTGAGTCTGCCAGTACGTTCAGACGACCCGGTATATGACGGATAGAAAGATGAACATGATGATCCATGACGAGTTGTGTGAAAATGGGGTTTGAAACACATTTAAATTTTTTTTTCTATTGCGCCTCACCCAAAAACTTAGTTTTTTCTAGCAATCGCGTTCATCACGATCGAAATGTATAGATTTGTACGATGTGACACGTTCACGATCACATCGTCACTTTTCCTGGTTTTTACAGTGTTTGCGGTAGACGATGCATCGTGGGTTTAACGTTTGAATTCTCTAACGATCAACATGGGTCAACATGCGCTAGAGACGTAATTTTCACGAACTCTATAACATTCCTCCTCTTAAAAATTCACTTTTAGTGTGCTAGAAAGAAATCTGACACTCACCTTTTCGCAGAGTAACACGGACCCGCCATTTTAGGTGATTTTTTTCGACAAAATGTCGTCAAAATGACACAACCAGTGCGAATGGAAGACCAGCGATCCAACGTCGATTCCCGGGGAAAATGGAGTTTGAATCGAGAGGGTGAATTTATCGCTGCGCCCGAATCCCCTGGCGATGACCTGGTGAGGTTTTTGGCAAGGAGAGAGATATAGCTCGCAGAGTCAAGTGCGCCAGCTCCGGTCTGCGATTATGTAGATATTGCACTTTGTGAGACAGGGTTAATATTTAAATGTAAATGGATATAATTTTTTTTTTTTTGATCGATGGAATCAAATTTTTTTTTTCAGAAATTTTTTTTTTTTCAAATGCGTGAGTTGAAATAATTGTAAGCAGAGGTATTTCAATTATTTTTTTTTGATAATTAAAAATATTGTATTAACATTACTGAAGGTTGTATTTTTAGTGTGTGAAAAGTGTACTCGAGCTAACTGTCTATATAGTGAAGCAAATTGTAATGTGAATTTATAATGAGTTAGATTGTGTTGTGAATTTATAATGGGGAATTATGAATTCAATAATTCACTTGACTATTGAAGGAGGTAAACAAAAATTTATTCGTTTTCTATTCTGCTGAAAGGACTGTTATATCTCATGAATGAACTCTTTATGAACCCATTAGGTAAGGCAAGTGTTTTTTCTTTGTGAATGTATAATTATGATCAGTTCGTTTCCCCCTTAAAATTTCGTGAGGCATTTTACATGTGGTCGATTCTACTCATTTTGTCATTTTCCAACATGACAAAATGTGCACCGATTTTAAAAACAACATATTACTGACTGTGGAGGAAAACCCATGAAATGCGCGTCAATCTCAAACAAGATATTTTCTGACTACGGGAAAACCCAAGATATTTCTGACTATGGGAAACCCAAGATATTTCTGACTAGAGGAAAACCCATATGTACCTAAAAAAAATATTTTACAATTAATAATTCACAAAAAAAAATTGAAAAATTACAAAAAATTTTTGACAAAAAAAAATATTTTAAGAATAAGAAGTAAACAAAAAAAATATTTTTTTACATTAACAATTATTATCAATTAAAAAAAAAATACATTCACAAAATATTTTTGTCACTGAAGAAAAAAAACTTGTCAGAAAAAAAAGTTGTTATTTTTACATATATATATAATAAGAAGTAGAAAAAAAAATAAAAATATTTTTTTACAATTAATAATTATTATCATAAAAGTTTAACAATTCACAAAAAAAAATAATTTGTTGAATTCACCAAAAAAAATATTTTTTACATTAACAATTATTATCATTAAATAAAAAAATACACTCACAAAAAATTTTTTTCATTAAAGAAAAAAAACTTGTCAGAAAAAAAAGTTGTTATTTTTACATATATATATAATAAGAAGTAGAAAAAAAAATAAACATATTTTTTTTACAATTAATAATTATTATCATAAAAGTTTAACAATTCACAAAAAAAAATTTGTAGAAATCACCAAAAAAATTTTTTTTTACAATTAACAATTATTATCATAAAAAAAAAATAATCAGTCATGACATTGTCAGTACCTGAAGAATCAGCATGAAAACTGAAGAGAATCGAGAGATATTCAAAGTTCGGTAGTAAAATTTATAGACTACAATCCCACGACGCCCATCGAATTGAAGGACGTGGAGACGAGTGGATTGAGAGAGGAATACGACAATGTTCATTGCCTTTGAAATTGAACAAGACCACATTGGATTTAATGTACAAATGTCAAGATGATCTATTAACCATTCTCAAGCAAAATCTAAAAAAAATCAATGCAGACAATCTGCCTCTAATCTACGGGAGTAATATATATCCGCATGTCTCCAAAGAAGTCACTGACAAATTGAATCTGGGCATCAGGGAAGAACGAAGATTCGAGAAGGTGAATCTAGTTTTCCAATGGATTTTTCAGCGGGGAAAGGATAGCTCTCAGGAAAGGTGTAGCTTTAAAGTTAACATGTTCATAACAGACACAAACATATGATAAACAAGAGGCCCCAAGGGGCCTGAGGGCGCTCCCCTGACATGGTAGCCTAAATATCAACCCAGAGAATTGATTTCAACAAGTTGCATCTGCTCCTCCTAAGAAAAGCTTATACCATATATCCAAAGATTCTGACCAGTGGATCTAAAAAAAAAAGATTTTTAAAGAATATTCCTCATATTGAACTAAGTTATAATTCAGGCTCCCACAGGGAGCCCATATATGAACCCAGGGACTTGGCTTTAACAAACTTGAATCTCACCCCCCCCCCCCCCCCCCCTCAAAGGATGCTGCACACCAAATATCAAAACATTCCGACTGCTGGATCTGAAGAAGAAGCTTTTTAAAGAAAAGTCCTCATTTTGAACTAAGTTACAATTCGAGCTCCCACAGTGAGTCTAAATATGGACCTAGGGACATGGCTTGAACAAACTTGAATCTCACCCCCTAAGGATGCTGCATACCAAATATCAAAACATTCCGACTGCTGGATCTGAAGAAGATTTTTAAAGAAAATTCCTCATTTTGAACTAAGTTATAATTCGGGCTACCACAGTGAGCCCAAATATGAACCCAGGGACTTGGCTTGAACAAACTTGAATCTCACCCCCCCCCCCCCCCCCTAAGCATGGTGCATACCCAATATCAGAAGATTCTGCCTGCTGGATCTTGAGAAGAAGATTTTCAAAGAAATTTGCCTGAAATGCACTAAGTTCAAATTTGGGCTCCTATACTGAGCCCAAATATAAACCCAGGGGGCCGATTTGAACAAACTTGAATCAGATCCACCCCACAATGTTGCTTACCAAATATGAAAAAGATTCTGAAGCTGGATCTGGAGAAGAAGATTTTTTAAGAAATTTGCCTGAAATGCACTAAGTTCGAATTCGAGCTTCTATAGTGAGCCCAAATATGAAACTAGGAAGCCGATTTGAACAAACTTGAATGAGATCCACCCCACAATGTTGCATACCAAATATCAAAAGATTCTGCCTGCTGGATCTGGAGAAGAAGATTTTTTAATAAATTTGCCCGAAATGCACTAAGTGCGAATTTGGGCTTCTATATTAAGCCCAAATATGAATCCAGGGGGCCGATTTGAACAAACTTGAATCAGATCCACCCCGCAATGTTGCATACCAAATATCAAAAGATTCTGCCTGCTGGATCTGGAGAAGAAGATTTTTGAAGAAATTTGCCCGAAATGCACTAAGTTTGAATTCGAGCTTCTATAGTGAGCCCAAATATGAATCCAGGGGGCCGATTTGAACAAACTTGAATCAGATCCACCCCGCAATGTTGCACACCAAATATCAAAAGATTCTGCCTGCTGGATCTGGAGAAGATGATTTTTTAAGAAATTTGCCTGAAATGCACTAAGTTCGAATTCGAGCTTCTATAGTAAGCCCAAATATGAATCTAGGGAGCCGATTTGAACAAATTTGCATCAGATCCATCCCACAATGTTGCATACCAAATATCAAAAGATTCTGCCTGCTGGATCTGGAGAAGAAATTTTTTTAAGAAATTTGCCTGAAATGCACTAAGTTCGAATTCTAGCTTCTATAGTGAGCCCAAATATGAATCTAGGAAGCCGATTTGAACAAACTTGAATCAGATCCATCCCACAATGTTGCATACCAAATATCAAAAGATTCTGCCTGCTCGATCTGGAGAAGAAGATTTTTTAATAAATGTGCTTGAAATGCACTAAGTTCAAATTTGGGCTCCTATACTGAGCCCAAATATAAACCCAGGGGGCCGATTTGAACAAACTTGAATCAGATCCACCCCACAATGTTGCATACCAAATATGAAAAGATTCTGCCTGCTGGATCTGGAGAAGAAGATTTTTTAATAAATTTGCTTGAAATGCACTAAGTTCAAATTTGGGCTCCTATACTGAGCCCAAATATAAACCCAGGGGGCCGATTTGAACAAACTTGAATCAGATCCACCCCACAATGTTGCTTACCAAATATGAAAAGATTCTGCCAGCTGGATCTGGAGAAGAAGATTTTTTAAGAAATTTGCATGAAATGCACTAAGTTCAAATTCGAGCTTCTATAGTGAGCCCAAATATGAATCTAGGAAGCCGATTTGAACAAACTTGAATCAGATCCACCCCACAATGTTGCATACCAAATATCAAAAGATTCTGCCTGCTGGATCTGGAGAAGAAGATTTTTTAAGAAATTTGCCTAAATGCACCAAGTTCGAAATCGGGCTCCTATACTGAGCCCAAATATGAACCCAGGGGGCCGATTTGAACAAACTTGAATCAGATCCACCCTACAATGTTGCATACCAAATATCAAAATATTCTGCCTGCTGGATCTGGAGGAGAAGATTTTTTAAGAAATTTGCCTGAAATGCACTAAGTTCGAAATCGGGCTCCTATACTGAGCCCAAATATTAACCCAGGGAGCCGATTTGAACAAACTTGAATCAGATCCACCCCACAATGTTGCTTACCAAATATGAAAAGATTCTGCCTGCTGGATCTGGAGAAGAAGATTTTTTAAGAAATTTGCCTGAAATGCACTAAGTTCGAATTCGGGCTTCTATAGTAAGCCCAAATATGAATCGAGGGGGCCGATTTGAACAAACTTGAATCAGATCTACCCCGCAACGTTGCATACCAAATATCAAAAGATTCTGCCTGCTGGATCTGGAGAAGAAGATTTTTGAAGAAATTTGCCTGAAATGCACTAAGTTCGAATTCAAGCTCCTATAGTGAGCCCAAATATGAATCTAGGGAGCCGATTTGAACAAACTTGAATCAGATCCACCCTACAATGTTGCATGCCAAATATCAAAAGATTCTGCCTGCTGGATCTAGAGAAGAAGATTTTCAAAGAAATTTGCCTGAAATGCAGTAAGTTCAAATTTGGGCTCCTATACTGAGCCCAAATATAAACCCAGGGGGCCGATTTGAACAAACTTGAATCAGATCCACCCCACTATGTTGCATAACAAATATCAAAAGATTCTGCCTGCTGGATCTGGAGAAGAAGATTTTTTAAGAAATTTGCCTGAAATGCACTAAGTTCGAAATCAGGCTCCTATACTGAGCCCAAATATGAACCCAGGGGGCCGATTTGAACAAACTTGAATCAGATCCACCCTACAATGTTGCATACCAAATATCAAAAGATTCTGCCTGCTGGATCTGGAGAAGAAGATTTTTTAATGTTTTTCCCATTGCCTACAGTGTTAAAAAGTGCTGACTCAGCACTTTTTCAATGTCCCGAAACTGTACCCTATGATAAAACCGATGGCCATTTTTTTTTACCAATCCTTTCTGTTGGTCCTAAGGAAGCTGCACACCAAATAAAAATTCTCAATGCCATGCAGTTTTGGAGATATGGGCGTTTTCAATTTTTTCTATTTTTAGCTCCTGCGGTTCCCACGGGGCTGCGGGACATTTTTTTTTTGCATAAATCAAGTACTCATGACCCAATAAGCCCTCACATAAAATTTGGTTCAAATCAGCCTCTCGGTTTGGAAAATAGAAATTTTGGGCGGGGCAAAAAATTTTGCCCCTCCCATAACGACGCCAAGTATAGCCTCACAAACTTCTCTTGAACAAATCTGAGTCTACACCTCAAAAGGAAGCTGCACACCATATATCAAGTCTCTGCTACTGCTGGTTCATGAGAAGAAGATTTACAAAGATTTTGGTGCTCCTCGGGGGCGTGGCACCACCCAGGAGGAGGGGCAACTTTATTTGAACAAATCTGAATTGGCATTAGGTAATAAACATTTAGCCAACATTTGAATAAAATTGGGCTAGTGGTTTAGGAGGAGAAGTCGATAATGTAAAGTTAATGCCGGACGGACGACGACGGACGACGGACGATGGACGACGGACGCCGGACAGAAAGTGATTAGTAAAGCTCCCCTTGAGCTTCGCTCAGGTGAGCTAAAAAAAGAGAGAGTTAGTTCATTATAGATTTTAAATCTCAATTCGAAAAGTTTATTAAAGTATTTTATCATGAAGTAGTACTCATTTTTTTCTGTTTTTTTTCTACTTTTTTTGTCATTAAAGAAAAAAAAAATATATATATATAATAAGAGAAGTTTAACAATTCACCCAAAATTTTTGATAAATTAAATAAAATTTTTGAAAAATGAAATAAAATTTTGAAAAATTAAACTAAATATTATATATACATATTAAATAAGAAATTTAACACATAAAAATGCCAAAAACAAGAAAGCATACCGGGGAAAAAAAATTATATTTTTCTACCAAATCCTAGTTGAAAAAGTATTGTAGAACTCTAGGAATTAAAAATTTTAACCCTTACAAAACCAAAGAACAATTGATCAAAGCCGTGTGCGAGGAGACTTGTGTTCTATCACTGGTGAAATTACAAGCCAAAGTGTGTCAGTCGTTGAAATTGAAAGGTGTCAAATACATGAAAAAAGATGAATGCATAAGTCATTTGCTCGATGGAAAGGGAATGGACGAAAGATCTGCAGTAGTGACAAAAACAACTTGAATCGCAAAAAAAGGATGAGAAGATAGCGACAGACAAAAAAACGTCAACAAACGACCGCAGAGAAAACTAAGAAGAAGAAGACCATTAAACGAAAAGTGGTAGAAAAGCAGAAGGTTTCAAAAGAGAATAATAAAAAAATGAAAAGCGATGCAGTTCTAGATGATGATTTGTTAGAAAAAAAAATGATGGATGCAATCAAGAGAGCGGTGAATGAAAAAAACAGGATCTCAGAACTATAATGAATATCGTGATCAAAGCATCGAAAAAATCATCATCGATTTTGATAGAACAAGATGAAGCCATCAAAGGATGGTTTAAAACTTTCGTCATGAAGCCCAGTCTCATGGAAAAAATCGACCGCGAATCGTTCATGGAACGGGTGATGGATAGAGTGTTGAACATAATTCGAAAACATCTAGGTAAGGGTTTAAAAATAAGAATAATCTTGTATTGTCTGATGAAAAAGGGCGATCCGAAAAAGGGTGAGGTCCTGGAACAAGATGCCTTTTTCCGATTCAAAAACGTGTGATTGTGTTCAGAGATTCCAAATTAGTTGACGTTTATAAAGTGATGAAAGACAAGGTGATGGACTCGATGGCTACTTTTCAAAACAAGGGAAGTAACTGGACGTTCCAGTAGATATTGAATCTCGAGGTTAATGTGGATAGACACGGTCCTTTGAAAGCATCTTCCTACATAAAATTACCTTTTTTCATATTTTAAAAAAAGCTGTGATGAACGTGAAAAATGAAGATGATAACGAGTGTTTCAAATGGGTGATCACATCGGCCTTGTATCCCATAGAAAAGGACGCTCAGAGAGTTTCCAAGTTCTCAGAGACTTGTAAAAATCTCGATTGGATGGGAGTGTCTTTTCCAACGTGGTTGAAAGATATTAGAGATTTCGAAAAACTAAATTCCATCGTGGCCGTGAACGTTTTGGGATATGAGGGAAATGATAAAAAAGGAATAGTCTATTCTCTTAGACTGACTTCACACAAAGAGAGAGAAATGATTGTTAATTTGTTATTAATTTCAGAGGGTGACAATCAACATTATTGCTGGATTAAAGAAATGAGTTGATTGTTGACGAGGCAGATTAGTAAACATAAGTGCGAGAGATTACTGTTTTAACTGCATGAATTCATTCCATAGTCAAGAATCGTTGAAGTGTCATCGGGAATATTGCAGTGAAAAGCAAGGTGTTGGCGTTGAAATGCATAAACCTAACACTTATGTAGATTTTCGCAAATACAAAAAAAGATTAGAACCACCATTTGTCATCTACGCTGATTTCGAATGTATCACAACGAAAATAATTTCTTGCCAACCTGAAGAGCGTATGAGTTATGGTGAAAAATATCAGAAGCATGTACCTTCGGGCTATTGTAATAATGTGAAATGTTCTTTCGACGATCGAGAATCATCGAGTCCATTCGTCTATACCAAACATTGGGATGATAACGATGTGGCTCAAAGATTTGTAGAAGAGTTAGAATCGTAAATTCAAATATTAAAAATATTTAAAAAACCTAAAGACATGATCATCACGCCAGAGCAACAGCGAGAATACAACAAAACCATCGAATGTCACATCTGTAGACAATTATTGGATAATAATTGTGAAAATAATAAAAACGTTATGGATCACGATCACTATGCCGGTCTGTTTCGTGGTGCTTCTCACAACAAATGTAATTTGAGATTTTGAGATGCTCAATTCTATCCAGTGATACTTCACAATCTCTCAGGTTACGACAGTCACTTGTTCATGAAAAATATGGCTGTTAGCAAGGAGGAGTTGAATTGCATTGTGCAAAAAGATGAAAGATACATTTCATTCACTAATTGTAAAGTTGTCGATAAAAAGAGAGTCATCGATGGTTTGAATGAGAAAATGAGCCCCATCCATAGAGAGATACGTTTCATCGATAGTTATAAATTTATGTCAACCAGTCTGGCAAAATTAGTCAACAGTTTGAATAGGATTAAATTTAAAATCGTGAGTAAACATTTTAATGATCGACGAGAATTGGCGGACATTATGTTGAGAAAAGGCATCTATCCTTACGATTACATGAGTGATCTCGAAAAATTCTCCCAAAGAAGATTTTTATTTGAAATTATACCAGTCTCACATATCCGGCGATGATTATGAACATGCGCAAAAAGTGTGGACATTATTTGACATGAAATCCATGAGAGAATATCACAACCTCTATTTGAAAATTGACATGCTTCTATTGGCTAATGTGTTCGAAAATTTTCGATGAGTGTGTCGTTGACATTACGACCTTGATCCGGCTTGGATTTCACTGCATCCAGACTCGCTTGGGATGCTCTCTTGAAAACGACCGAGATTCGATTGGAATTATTACTGGACGTAGACATGTTGCTCATGTTCGAAAAAGCTGTGAGGGGGTGGTGTCTATGATTTCTACTAGATATGCCAAAGCTAATAAGAGTCATCCTTTACCGATCGGAAATTTCAAATGGGTCGAAACATTGGAAGAAAAATAAAAATGGAGAGACTATCAATGTATTCTAGAGGTTGATTTGGACTATCCAGAAATGTTACACAATCTACACAATGATTATCTGCTAGCTCCCAAACGAATAGAAGTGAACGACGTCGAAAAACTCATTCCTAATTTAAATCACAAACGCAAGTATATGGTCTACTGAGAAAATCTGAAACATTACATCGATCACGGGATGAAATTGATCGACGTGCATCAAATCATTCGATCGACGAGGAGCATTGGATAAACAAATACATCGATCTCAACATGAATTTAAGAATGTAGGCCGAGAGTGATTACGAAAAAGATTTCTTCAAATTCATGAAGAATTGCGTGTTTGGAAAATCTATGGAAAACATTAGGAATAGAACTAACGTTCAACTCGTCGCATCTGAAAAGAAGTCACGAAAATAAATCGCGAAACCCAATTATCAATATAGAACCATATTCAATGAAAATCTAGTGGCCGTACACAAGCAAAAGACGCATCTAAGGTTCGATAACCCTGTTATCTCGGAGCGATCATCTTTACACATTAGCAAGCAATTGATGTATGAGTTTCACTACGATTATGTCGAAGCGAAATTCGATTCAAAAGCTAAACTATTGTTCACCGACACGGACAGTTTAGCTTACGAAATAGAGACTAGGGACATTTATGAGGACATAACATCAGACGTGAATGAATAGTTCAACACGAGTAATTATCCTGATGATCACCTGCCTAAGATCCCAAAGGGTGTCAATAAAAAGGTGTTGGGTAAATTTAAAGACAAGAGCGGTTGAAGACAAATTACCAAATTTGTGGGTTTGAGACCTAAATTGTACCCTTATCTCATCAATGGTGAAGAGATCAAGAGATCGTAAAGGCATTCAAGTGTGTGTGATGAATAAAAACATCGCTTTCGAAGGGTATAAAGCCTGTCTTTTCGAAAATTTGATGGTGTATAAAAAGATGGCTATGATTCAAAGCGAAATGCATGAGATGCACACCAAAGAAATCAATAAGATTGCATTGACTGCCGATAACGATAAGAGAATTATATGCGAGGATAAAATACACACTTTTGCACTCGGACATTATTCTGTGATAATTCAACAAAATCAAAACGATGATGAATGGAGAACGACGAATCGCCGAAGTGTCGTAAGTTAAAAAACACTCACGAGTTTTTATAAATTAAAGAAAAAGAATAGAGAGAGAGAAAAAAAAACAAATAAATAAAAAACAAAAATAAACACAAAAAACAACTTCTTATGAATAAGAAGAAAATAAAATGCATATCTGTAGAAGGTGTCATCTTACCCAACGAACCTCTATCCAACATTGATCTATCGGAAGAGGCAAAAGATTAAAAAATCAAACATTTTCGAGGTGTGTTTTGTGAGATGCCTTGCCAAGATAAAAAGACTGTGATTCGGAATGTGGAATTTTAAGGTGAGGGCACGCATTGGTTTTCGAATCGGAATAAAAATTATTATTTCGATAGCTACGGAATCTCACCACTGATAGAAATAAGGAACTATTTAACATCAGTTATTTACAATACCAAACGAGTGCAAGTGCCGGATCGATTGTTTTGCAGTCATCTATGCCTCTATGTTCTCAAGAGATGGTCAGAAGGAGATCACTTTCAAGATATTCTCAACGATTTACATTAAAGAAAATTTTTTTTTTGGGGGGGGGGATATATATATATATAGAGAGAGATATAATAAAAAAATTTTTTGGTTGCATCAATTATAAATAATAAAAAAAATAATATAATTTTAAATAATAAAAAACAAAACAAAAACATGACAGTCAATAAATTCGGTCGCACTGATGATAATGAAGGTTCCTCTAGAAGGCAAAGAAGAACCCCAGTCGAAATTGTTGGTAACATTGCCAACTTGGACGAATGATACGTTCCAAGATACGAACCTCGACAAGAACATTTAAATTTTAAATTTAAACAATAAGAAAATCTACAATTTTCCCGAACTGATCGATCAGTCGGATGCCGTGACTGAAAAATATGATGAGAGATAAATACGTGAATAAAGCCATGATGGACAATCTCGACTTGAAATCTAAACGAGTGGTGAACATAGCGGATCCTAGAGATTTGACCGATGTTGCCACTAAAAGATATGCGGATGACTCTCACGGGAGATTCAGTAAACATCTGAGAGAACACTACATTCCTAAAGTGAGGCAGTCTGAAATGAACGCGAATTCTAACAAGATAATCAACGTGTCCGTTCCCACGAATCCCAACGATGCGGCGACTAAACAATATGTAGACTTGGAACTGAGAAAAAATAACATCGACGAGCTAAAAATGAAATCGGATTTGAATGCGGGATTCAATAAGATAATGAATCTGTCTGCAATCGACGATATGGACGAAGACTCGACGGTAGTCAATAAAGGCTGAGTGGATTCTACCCTACTGGATTCTCAATCCTATCTAGAATCTCAAGTCGACGACTTATATCTGAACAAACAATCCAGAGGAAAAATGGAGGCCGGCATCAACATGAACAGTCACGAACTATTCGGTCTCGATGACGAGCCGGAAAACAATACCAGTGCAGTCTGTAGAAAGTTCTTGGAAGAAAATACGGTTTGGAGAAAAAGTGATATGATATGATAGGCAATATAGACATAGGATGGCACACACTCACGAATCTGCTGGAGCCCACTCATATGACGGATGCTTGCAATCTGATATCCATTGTGGAAAAGATAAAATACGCCAGACAACTGATCACCATCTGGGCCGAGGAGAGTGGTGCGTTAGATGAGGGAAAGGCCGAATGGTCTTTCGGAAATGGGGGTAGCAGACCACTGTACAGTCTGATAGGATATCCCATGCCAAAAGGAGGTGATAATTCATTTGAATAAGTCTAACTTCTACGGACTTGAGCGAAAATGCAATCGCCAATATCATGGTGAACGGTGTGGAATGTGAGGAGAGTTACAGTGTCAAAAAGATGAAGGAACAACATTCGAACATGAGCATCTTCAGTAAGCCTCTCCAGGAGTTGGGTGGGGGATAGGATCTATTTCAAGACGAAAACCAATAATCCTCAAGCTGCCACTTCAGTGGTCTCTCTGTTGATCGAACTGGACCCTCTAAACAAACAGTGAGTGCAAAAAAAAAAAAAAATTGAAAATAATTACAAAAAAAAAAAAAATGAACGACGATGGAAAATTAATACAATATCAATAAACCTGAGAAGCAAGAAATATAAATTGCGTTTGATATCATGTTTCGTGTCTTATCAAGGAGAAAATCTAAAAGACGTTTCTAGGTTCAACGAACTTTTACAGACATTATTCTTGCTTAAATAATTAAGCAAATAACAAGAGAAAAAAATATTTTGTGCAGTTATAAACCATTCCAAAATTGTGTAGGGGAGACAACTCCCCAAAAAATTATATAATTGGATTTTATTCTCAAACTCCAATTATATATTTTTATCTTTTTTTGACATTCCGAACATGCATAAAAAAATTCTTATTTGTTTTGGTTTAACATTCTTAAAACACTCGTCCATGTCTAAATCAAGATTCAACATAGCAATAATAAATTCTTCAAAAGCCGTTTTTCCTCTATACGTTAACGTATCCAGTAAATGTCTCACCCAATCTTTCATGGTTGTTCACTGTTTTTTAAATCATTCTACCTTTTCCAAAGTCAATATTATGGGTGTTGTCATTTCCAATCGATCTAACATATTTAATAAATTGCTCTCATTTATGTTACCTACCAAATGCATTCGATTTCATCTCAAACATTCTCTATCTTGATTATTCACTTTTTTAGGTTTTTTTTTATTATTTATTTTTTTTTCATGTTTTATCAATATTTTTTTTTTTGGGGGGGGGGGGGGTATTTCCATTATTATATATTATATCATCGAACGACAGACATTTTTTGCCCGTCCGATTCAAACTCTCTATCAGATAGGACTAGAGCAAAAGTCTTGGTTCTCCTCGGCACATTCTTATCGAACTGCATCTTGATCTGAATGTCTAAGACCTACTCTCGAGTCGCTTGCTGTTTACTAATGTCGAATACAAACAGGGAATACATCGATTTATATTCGGTGGGAGTGATGTTAGGATTACCCATCAATTCGTCCAGTCGATATTTCTTTATGAAATCTGCGGCGTCACCGTATAGTCTGCACAAATCGTTCTTATCGAAAGAGGCATTGTAATCGATGGCCAGATATCTCGTGGCATTTTGAAATACCTGCATGTTTCTCAAGTTACAATGATCGAATAGAGAAGGATTTTTCTCCTAAGACCCATCCCTATCTGTTTGAAATGCCACTATGATGAATCAACGTCATCAACATGTTTTTATTGCAGATTCGATTACGATTCTTGACGTCGGGATATTTAGCGTAGCACAGATCGTGAGTGTAAGCAGCCAAAACCACCCTACTGATGGGTTTGCTCCAAGATTTAGGTGTCAGATCTCGATTCAATCTCTTATTTAATTTAGTGCCAGGTCCTGTGAATTGATGTCCTGGCAGTTGCATTTTGATGGGTAGATTATTAATCAATTTATTCATCAGACCGGCACCATGTTTGACGAATTGTGTTTTTGTCAAACCACACATTTTACACATTCCGCAAAGCATGGGACTTTTATTTTTTATCAGTACTTTTTTAATATTAACCGTATCGTTAACTCACTTGCATTTGACGCAAATACATTTTTGGTTTTGTTTTTTTTCATATATATATATTTTAATTATTTTTTTTTTTTTAATTTATTTATAAATTTTCCTTCTTCTTTTATATATATACATTTTTTTTTTTAATCGATTGCTTCTGGAAACTTTTGGGATTCAATAATTTACGAAATGACTGTCTCGCTTCTTCCCTACCTTTTTCCACGAGAGAATCTTTCAATTCTTCCTTGAGAATCTGACGACTCTTGACTCTTATCTTCACTTTCATGACTTTTGTATTTTTGTTTTTCATTCAATACATCGACAAATTCGCCATCCGAAATCCTATCGTCTTTCAATGCCATAGAGATCTTATCCGACACAGAATCGATCTTTGCATCAGCCAAAATGCTGATGTTTTCGTGTTTCTTAGCCTTCATAGATAATTTATTAGAGCAAAATTTTCCGATCGTACTGATGAATCTGGCAGTCAAAGCCAATCCTTCTATGGCCAACACGACCGGAAGAGCAACAAGGGCGGTAGACAATAGACTGATTCTGGCAATGTTCAAATCCATAGAGATCACGATGAGAGTCAAATCAACACCAGTCACGAATTTCTCTAATCTCGAATATTTCTTATTGAGCGAACAACGAAAATCTCTCTCCTGTGTTAGATATGATTGAATTCTATTGATTTGTTCAATTCGATACCTCTGCGCCTCATCGTCGCTATATTCTGGTGATAGAAGAGGTGCTGTGGGCTCCTCTAATGATGAATAGATGTTTCGAAGTTCCATTTTTATTTCAATTTTATTTTATATCTATTATTATATATTTTTTATGTATTTTTTTTTCACTTTTTATTATTTTAACAAAAAAATTTTTTTTCAGTGGTGTACAGATCATCGTCATTAGAAAGATATGAGGAATAACACACAGCATCATCATCGTCGTCGTCGTCAGGAAGATATGGGAAATAACACATACTGATTTTTAACAACTCTTGACAAAACCAAGCTCTCAATTTTGGGAATCCTTCGTCATAATTATTATATATATATATATATATATATATATATAAAAATTCTCTATTATTAAGTTGTTGTTTTTTTCTATTATTATGAATATTATAAGTTTTTTTTTTTAGTTTCTCATATATATAAAAAAAAACATTTTTCTGTTAAATTTTAGCTGTCTCCCCCTTTCCAACAAATATTCCAAAACGCGTTCCCTACCTTCGGTGGTGAGACTTCGATGCGCTAACTTCAGTTCTTCCAATTTTATAGGCTCGGGTTCTCCAATGCAAGACACAAATTCTCTCCAACATATGATCATGTCGTCATGTCAGACGTATTCCAATGCAGGTATGAAATACATGGTGATGGTGTCTCCCATTTCCACCAGAAGACACGAATGATCAATGTGATTAAATTCTTTCTCCTCTCGACAACTGAGACATCTTTCATTCAAGACACAATGAAGTTGTTCGTTCACGTAGATCGCTTAAGCTCTACACAGTGCTCTTCGAAGAAACCAAGCTCTCAATTCCATGGAATCATTTGTCATAATTTTTATATAGAAAACATGTTTCTATTCTTATTTATTTTTTTCTATTATTTTATTTTTTAGTATTATTTTTTTTCTTTCGCTTTTATATATATTGCGTTTTTTTTTTAAATAACAACATATCTATTCATCTCATCATCAAATGAATGAACGAATACTTCGTCTATTACGATCGTGCTTATTGGAAAAAGATTTTTCAAAGTAGGAGTTTATGCCTCTCATATTTCGATAAAACCATTATTTTTTTATCAATAGAATCATACAGGGAATATCGTTTTCTCTCCTTTCATTCCATTTTTTTATATTTTTTTAATCATTAATTTTTTTTTAAAATAACATACTCAAAATGGGTATATTCTTAAACGGCGAATTCTGACCGAACAACAAACCTTTACCAATCGGTTCCACATTCTTTCCGGTCTTCAGATAGAGACCATCTCCGTGGATAGCATTGCCGCCTTTTCTCATGGTTCTTAGATACAATCCTTTACCTTTGGCGTCTACGCAACACACGGCTCCTCCCTTCTTCAAAAAATAGTCTGTTTCCCATTATTTTGTCGACTCCCAAACTAGCGAGTCCCGAGAGAGCTCCAACACCCAGAGCTGGCAACACCGTCTTCACGAGAATGGTCAATGCTTTGGCGGTGAATCCCGCCAATAGCAGTAAGAAACAGCCTTTCATTTTCAGATTATAATCCAATAGAGTGGGACTTAATCTCACCGTAGTTCTCGTTCGATTCGAATAGCTTTCTCCATCCTTTTAAGTTTTAGTCCTGGCGATTCAATAGCTACTGCCACTCGCCAGATCTTCATAACTGAATTAAAATCTAACGGCCTCGCCTCGATGGTTCAATGCTCTGCAAAGTTTAGCTTTCTGTCCTTCAGATATGTTCAAGTTTTTAATGATGTATTGACTGCTACTCATATTTGTTGTTGTTTTTTTCACTGGATTATAAATTTTTTTTAATTATAAATATTACAAGTTAATGATTTTTTTTTTAATTATTATAAATATTATAAGGTTTTTTTTGTTTTTTTATTTCTTATATAAATATAAAAAAGAATGAAAAAAAAAAAATTATTAAATGAAAAAAAAACAAAACATTTTTTCAAATTATATTTTTTATTTTTTTTTCAAATTATATTTATTTTCATTTTTTTTTATTTACTTTTTTTTCTTCATATTTCTCTGATGTGAAATCATATAGTCACTCTCTCTCCGCGAAGATCTTACAGATCTCCATTCTGATCCATCAACGTGGTTTTGATGCTATACAACATGTCCAGGATCATGGGTATATAGACGAGAGTTCGAGGCCACTCCACGATCTTGTAACCTGGAGAAACATCTGGAAAAAATGAGTAGATCGTAGGCTGAGCACTACCGTCAACGTAACTTCCCGAGATCACGTTGACATTCACTAAAATGCTTTTGATTGCAAGAATGTCGACCATATTTTTGGATGCTGCGTGACTTTGATACATCTTTCGAGCGAATCCCAACATCTCACTGATCGAATCTTCTGCACCAGATTGTCTATGTCGTAACTTCCTTCAGAAATTCGTATCTCGAACCAATCCACTCTGTTGGAATACTTGAATGCTTTATTCTTTTGGGTGACATTGGGAAACGAATAGAAAGTCTTGAGATTAACTAACGCCATCTCGTATCTCTTTTCCTTCGATGGAAGGTTCAAATTTAGTCGTGAATCGAGTCGTGTCATTACTCACTATGATTTAAAAGAATTGTTTCGCATCCATATTCTCGACTATCTGGTCTAATAGATGATATTCTGACTTTTTTTATTATTATTAGTATTTATATATATTTTTTTTATATTTTATCGATATTGTTTTTTAAAATTTTTTTTCTCTATTATTATTAATATTAGGAATATAAAAAAAAATCATCGTCGAATCCACTTCGATATTTTCCATTGTTAGATTTGCCAATCAAATCGCTCACCACGAAATTGTGAAGTCCTTTGTCCCACACCTTCTTATAAAATCTCCTGAATTTTTCCCTACTCATGTCATTGGCCACGTGATCTCCATAGATGTGATTGAGATTCTTCAGATCCTGATGAAAGAAACACAAAAAATTAGCATTCTCCCTTATCGTCTGTCTGGGCTGTCGAAAATAATTTTGAGACAAATATAAACAATCCATGTTGCTGTGACGTCCTCGAACGTAATACGATTCGCATCGATTCTGGCTCTTCAGCAGTAGATCGTCGAAGATCAGGAGATTCTTATTCTCCAACTTCAACTGTCTAGGATCAGGAACATCATTGGCATTCTCGTAAAACTGACATTCCACGTTTGAACACTCCAAGTTTCTCTTGGTCAATTCTCTTGCTGTTCGTTCCAATATATTCGAAGGCTCGTGTCCTTCGAATTCGTCTTGATTGTCAAAGATTCTCAACATAACATCCTTGGGTAATTTACGCATCATGCACTCTTGAAGCAATATGTATTCCGGTTGAAAGAGACTCTTGCCAAAAACGAATAATCTGCCGTAATCCAACCAATCAGGTCGCAACAATAGATTCATCAAGAGATTGGTCTTTCCGCAATTCGATTTTCCCACTATCAGACCCCTTATGCTCTTGGGAAAGAACTCGTTGTTCGACCTCTTGGTCATCACGTCATTACAAGACATGTCTTTGATATTCATTTTTGTTTTTCTAGTTTGTTTTTTTACCTATGTTTTGAATTATGTTTTTTTTCTAATTTTTTTTTAATATTGAACCACTGCCTTGATGAGAGTACATTTCTTCGGCACCAATCGGCTAGCGAAACTGGACCAGCGCCATAGACCACTCGACTACCGACAAGCCCCAAAAAAGGCATTCTAGCAGATCGGGCGTCCATGAAACTGGCACAGTCCACACGAAATTACTCCGCACCCCCCAGAATTAGTTGTTTACAATGAATTATACCATGAAATGTAGATGAAATCAGTGAGAATCAATCTCCTTTTCAAATTTTCTGCTTAAGGTACAGAATACAGAATTCGGCACTTCTGTTATACATTTTTTTAGAATGAAAGACTCTGACGCCGATGGGGATCGAACCACTGCCTTGATGAGAGTACATTTCTTCGGCACCAATCGCCTAGCGAAACTGGACCAGCGCCATAGACCACTCCAACTACTGACAAACCCCCCAAAAGGCATGCTAGCAGATCGAGCGTCCATGGACCTGGCACAGTCCACACGAAATTACTCGGTATCCCCCAGAATTAGTTGTTTACAACTAATTATACCATGAAATGCAGATGAAATCAGTGAGAATCAATATCTTTTTCAAATTTTCTGCTTAAGGTACAGAATACAGAATTCGGCTCTTCTATTATGCATTTGTTAGAATGAAAGACTCTGACGCCGATGGGGATTGAACCACTGCCTTGATGAGAGTACATTTCTTTGGCACCAATCACCTAGCGATATATATATATATATGTTTTTTTTATTATTTATAAATCACTTTCAATCCCGATCCCAAGTCTTGTATCGGTACGACATCATAGAAATCTCTCCAACTTTTCGGTTCGATTCTCGATCGTTTGGCAGGTTGTGGAGTTATCAATTTATTAATCAAAGCATTGGCACCTCTCATACCGGCTTCCGAAGCTATTCTACTGCTCGCTTCGATCGCAGCTTTCTTACCCGCACTGATTGCCATTTTCTTTCCGATTTTGAGAGTGCTCAATTTGATCTGTTTCACGGCATCGCCAGTGAATTTACGAGTTATAAATCTCATCATTGAATCCATGATGCCCGATCTGCCGTAGACGTAAGATCTAGTGTATCCTCTGTTATTTATCACTAACATTTTTTTTTTAATTATTATTATTTATTATTATTTTTTAATATATATTTTTTTTATTTACTTAATAATTTTTTTTTTTGCATTCTCCTACTATTTATTATTTCAAACGATTAATAATCCTTCTTAGTCAAGACCTTCTGCCTCAACAATTCGTCGCACACGCTCACTATCTCGTTATCCACTCCGGTGTTACCAGCCTCTCTGCTTGCCATCAACAAATTCAATCTCCCCAACAAGGCATCGGGATTGCGCGAAAGAAATATTGTGTCAGTCATTCCCTTCCCAGTCGTCGATTTCACGAAATACTTGTTCGCATTCCATATGCGTTCCACCACGTGCTTCCACTTGTAACCTCTCCTATCCTTTGGTCTCGTCTCTTAGGGATCGTTGTTCTTCATGGCATGAGTCTGAACCAGAATGTCTCCGTAATTTTTGTAATCCTCCTCGGTGTAATCGCCAGCTGTCTTGTGAGAAAGCAGAGTGTGCAATCCATCAGTCATTTCATTATCTGTTCGGACTGACGATCAAATAGTCGCCTTCAAACCATATTTGCATGTCACCACCGAAATCGTTATCACCTTCTTAACAAAATCCGTAAATCTCATCTTTTTTCTCTACCGTCGTCAGATCTGGCGATACTCGCATCGGTCTCGATCCTCTCTGGAGTGTATTTGGACAAATTCCTTGGCGTAACACTACCAATGCTACTCGGATCGGTCTCGAGTCCCAGAACGAAATCGGAGAAAGTTCTCGGTGCTAAAGTACTAGGATACAAACCCATCCTCAGAGAACCTTCTTTTATGGGTCTCAATTCCTCCACGATCTCTTTCCCAGCTCATTCCTGAACCTCGGTGACGGGTTTGAACAACTTGGTAGCCTCTCATCTCAATCCCATCTCTCCAAATCGTCTGGCCATGTCCTGCACCTGAATGTTCTCCTTACTACGTATTAATTCGCGAACCTGCTCGCCCCTTCGCTTCGAATCTCCGATGTGTAGACACATTGTTTTTTTTATTTTATTATTTTTTTTCTTTCTTTTTTTTATTAAAAAATAGTTTTTTTGTACTCTTATTTATTTTTTTTAATGTTGTTTTATATATATATCTTTGTATTCTTATTTTTTGAATGTTGTTTATATATATTTTTAAAAAACAATTTTTTGTCGTCCGTCTCACAACTCGCAATATCCACATAATCACGGATCGGAGCTGGTGCACTTGACTCTCCGAGCTATCTCTCTCTCTCCTTGCCAAAAAACTCACCAGGTCATCGCTGGGGGATTCGGGCGCACTGATAAATTCACCCGCTCGATTCAAACTCCGTTTTTCTGTGGAAATCGGCGTTGGATCACTGGTCTTCCATTCACACTGGTCGTGTCGTTTTGACGACATTCTGTCGGAAAAATTCACCTAAAATGGCGGGTCCGTGTTACCTCTGCGAAAAGGTGAGTGTTTTCTCGAGACGATCCAGTCGGATTTCTTTCTAGCGCACTAAAAGTGAATTTTTAAGAGGAGGAATTTTATAGAGTTTGTTAAAATTCCGTCTCTATCGCACGTTGACCCACGTTGATCGTTAGAGAATTAAACGTTAAACCCATGATGCCTCGTCTACCGCAAGCACTGTAAAAAACCAGGAAAAGTGAAGACATGATCGTGAACGTGTCGCATCGTACAAATCTATACATTTCGATCGTGATGAACGTGATTGCTAAAAGAAAAAAAGTTTTTTGGTGAGGCGCAATCGAAAAAAAAATTTAAATGCGCTTCAAACCCTGTTTTCACACTACTGTGACGTATGAGGAAAATCTTCTCCATTAGTTGGCATAACGGAAATGAATGGGTGCCGCCCTGGTTCCAGATGTACGCAACTACTGTCGAGTTGTCCGTCCAAATTGAACATGGACGTCCATTATTATGTGAATCCAATGTTGTAGCTCCAGCCATATTGGCATCATCTCTTTGATGTTTATGTGTTTCTCTTGGAACCGAGGGTCCCAAAGACACAGACACTTCAAGACTTCGGGACTTAGGGTCGCGCACCAACCCGTCTTGACTCGCGATCGTGAAAGCCGGATCCGGTAGTTGCAGTGGAACTCCCTGAGTTAACGACTGAATATCTGCCCAAATCTGAACCCCTGTTTTACTAGGTCTGTTAAAACAATACTGGTTCAAGCGAAAGCGTCTTCACACTCCAGTTCTGAGTAAAGAGTATCTGGAGGGGATGTGCGCGCAGACGGCCTATTGGAATGAGATCCACAGCCGCTCCGCACAGCTCCAACAGTTGCATGAATTCCCTCACTATTAATGCGTCTGAGTGTAGACAAAAGCGAGCATAACAACTGACTATTCTCGCTCTGGGTAACAGGAGACGAACCAGATTGTCGTGAGTCTTAAATCTCATTCTAGATCCGACTTTTTCTCGTTTACGATGAAACCGAGACGTCGGAGTAATAGGAGCAGACTCTGAACATCGTTCTGAAAATAATTCTGTTGTCGTATCCCTGTAGAAGGTTGTCCATGTAAGCTGACGTTACTGCAGATGAATGAGCTCGTAAGTATGACATTACCGAGTTCATTATTCGAGTGAATGCCCAGGGGGCCAGATTCAGACCAAAGCATATTGCTCTGAACTGATACACCTTCCCTTGTATGGCGAACCGCAGGTACATTTATAATGCCGGATGTACCAGAACATTGAAAGTACGCATCCTTAGATCTATGCTTGCCACATAGTCGATCACTCGAACACTCGCTTTTACCGACCGAATGGTCTCCATAAATAATTTTTTGGAGCCATGATAAACTTGTTATCCAGTTCAACTCTATTACCAGTCGGAACGAGCCGTATGGCTTTGGTACGAGTAACAGGTGACTAAAAATCTCGAGAATCCTGATTCTCGATGACCTGTATTGCTTCCTTTGATAAGAGAGCTTATACCTCCGGGAGGAGAAACTATTTTATGTAAGAATTTGATAGAAGATTTGTCGAACGCAGACAACTTGAAAGTGGGGTTTTTGCTCGGAATGATAGCCGTAAGCCGTCCGAGACTACACTCCTCACCGACTGATCTTCCGTGATTATTATCCACTTTTTTGCGGAGCTTGATAACCTTCCGACAACTGGCCAGCAATAGTAGTCTAAACCATCGCCTGTATGACCTGCGAGGCTTACGGGAGTGGGAACCACATCCTTCCCGCGAAAAACCTTGTCTCGTCGGCCTAGGGGAGTCTGACTTATAGTCCCAATCAGATCTCGCCCCTTTCCCAAGTCGCTATACTGACGACCTCCAGAGTAATTATAAGAGGGTTTCTTGTACCCTCGTGAGGAGTTTCCTTTTGACGATTTTTGCCTGGAATGCCCTCCTTTACTCTTGCCTGCCGAAGTAGGTCGTTGATACGCCAACTTCAAAAGCAGAGCACTAGATGCTTTCTTACTAGCCTGTTAATAGACTAACGAAAGCTAGTCATCGAAAATAAAATGTCCGGAAACTGGAGCAACTCGGAAAGGGCTTTTCACCTTGTCATCTTATCAGTGATGACGACGCAAGGGCAGCATCACATCTGATTAACTCCAGATTAGCCCCTGTTAGGGTGGAGTTATACGTGGTATACATAATTGCCCCGGAAAGAACTCCAAGAGAGGTACGAACGTCCTGAAATTCCATTCCCTTGAGACGTTGCGCCACAGCTCTTGAAAGGTGATAGGCGTAAGACATAACGTCCAAATTCGCTCTATTTGAAGAAAATGCCGTCTCAGTTGTGTCTGAGCGAATAGTGAATGATACAGGTAAGGATACCTCTAGATTCCCGGCCTCCTTATCCAAACGCAGAAGAATTCTCTGAACATCTCCCCTGACCGTTTTTAAATAACGTGGTCCAAAAAACGGTATATATACGGAAGATGAAGATAAGAAACCACCTTCTTCCTCGCACTCAAGAGGATAAATACGGTGTCGTCTATATGGCTGAAGGCCTGCGACACCTGCATAAACTGAACTGGAAAAGAAAGGACTTCCTCCTTTGTCCAGATAAAGTCTGCGCCTAACGACGCCGGTGCTTTCACTCTTGTCGTCGCAGCATTCTGATTCGGCGGAACAAAATCAGGATAGTATTGATGGACGAAAGCCATCGCAACCATGTACTGTTCCGAAAGAGAAGGGTAATCTTCTTCCTTATCCCTTTCACCATCCGAGAGAATCAGTTGCAAATCTCGGTCCATGGCATCTGCTTGAACAGACGACTGGACCGACCCAGCACCGTCCGACAGCTCAGATTCTGAGACTGAGGGAGGCTGCATCTGCACTTGCTGGGATGCTGTGATCTGCGACCGCAACTCCATCATCGAGGCCTGAGGAGCAGAGGTCTTCCGTTCCTTAGCCACATGCTGCTCCTGGGACGTTGTGTCGGAAATGGATTTTTTCTCCAAATGTCCAGATGAGGCCTCTTCTCCCTAGCTACATATGGTCTGACTTCACGGGCAAAGAGTGGTTCCTTCTTCGTGCAACAGGCTGGATATCCGAAGTTGGGTAGCTAGGATGCGGCCGTGTGTGCTTAAATAATGTAGCGGAGGAAGCCGTGACTGAAGCTTACCCCGGCGGCAGAGTAGACAGAGCGTCCCAAGTGGCGGGCGGACATGTGCTCCGTCTCGTGCAAGTTTCCAACCAGAAAACTTCATTTCGGCCTTGTGAAACGTAGCGGAGGAAACCTTGATTGAAGATGACCCCAGCTGCAGACGAAAAACAGCATCCCGAGTGGAGGGCGGACATATGCTCTCAAAACAACATCTGACCCCAGACGTTGCTAGATTAGAGAGGGGGCCTTTCCAGCTTGCGGTCTATCAGACCTTGCCGAGTACAAGAACTTGCTGACTTCCTCCCTATTTCCGTCGTCGCTGGGTGAGCTATTTATATTATAGTTCTCGCTCTACCCATTCCACTTCTTAGAACGCAACAGACTTACCCGGTATCACGGCACCCATGGATGGAATACCGCTTCACCGGTCGAGCTAGTTGCTTGCAAGAGATTAAAACCTTTAACAAAAGGCACTAACTCTTGCAATAATGAGCACTGCAGCTAGCTCTATATGCTCCATGGAGCGCGACGACAGTAGCACACTTGGATGGGTGTCAGAATATCATCACCATGTTCATGTTCCTCTGAAATAAAAACTAACAGAATGAATTAAAATGCGGTGAGAGGCTCTGATCCTCAGAACCTCACCACCAACAACGTACCGCGACACCCGACTCCAACATCAGTCATCCCAGTGCAACTCAAGAAATGACAAGAGTCCACAGGAGTGTATCAACTAAAGTCAATATCAGTCCTCCAAACTCCTCAACAATATATTTATAACTGAGATATATGAATAATAGCAATCATAATTAAATTTAAATTATTTTTTGTAAACAATTTTTTTTGAAAAAACGCCGAAATTCCCAAAGGAAACATTAAGAGCCCAAAGGCATCCTGACAGAGCCTACGTGTGGACAAAATCCAAATTTTTTTAACCTACACTACCGGAATAATAATTCATGTATCCTACAGTATACTACAGTAACAGAATATAAAAAAAACTATCTATATATGAGGACATTGACAATGTAAACAACGTCAATGTAAACAAGACATCAGGCACACAAAAAAGCCCAAAGTCAGAACCAATTGAAATGCTATCAGATGCAAAGCTAGATCTTCGTACGAAAAAAACGATACATCAGATAGAAGATGCAAGACTAAATGGCCTAACACCCCTAGGGTGAGGACGTAACCCTGGGGAAGCAACAGAATAATATTCTATATATAGGAAAAAGATTCTAAAAGATACCAGTTTCAAACAATTCTTTATATGTCTGCATTATTCATTGTAATCCTCATTTACATAGGATACAAAAAATCTTTGGTCATCTTTACACTGTGTACAAAAACTTCGGTAAGTACTTTCGACACTTAAAGTCTCATCAGACCGACATTGTGTGTATGTATATATAATAATAAAATATATTATTATTATTATTATTATTATTATTATTATTGATGGCGTGTTTGAATATAGAAGGCAAAACAGAGTTGTGAACCAGAACACTGGAGTAGTTACACAGGTAAGGCAGAATGTTCATATTCGAAATTCAGTATGTGTTGCATACATATATTTGTGAAGCCCCCCCCCCCCCCCCACCCCACCTCTCTCTCTCTCTCTCTCTCTCTTCTTTTTCTCTCTGTTTATCACTTATTGCACATCGGCAAGATTGTATGTGGTGTTGGAATTTTGGAGGTTAAGAAATTTGCTTTTTATGTCTAGTTTGGATTCTAAATAACTTGAAATAAATGGCAACAGTTTTGTTTGTGTACAAGGATTAATGTGCTTTTAAAAAAAAAATGAGGTGCAAGAAGTCGCCAAAGAGGCTTGAATGAGCATCTGATGGTTCAACTCCCAAACTCGGTGAAAAGGTGGCCAAGTTGGCAGAAAGCGAACCAGAACCAGAGACACTCTTCCGGTGTTTTTGCACAGACAACCGTGTTATCCATACGAATAATAACGGTCTAAGGACTGTCCCTTGTGGTACGCCCGAGTAAACCTTTACGTTTTCTGATGCCTCCCCTTTAGGACCACTTTCATGGTGCATCTGGTTAGGAAATTAGTGTCAGCCAGGTGTGAATTGAGCCTTTTATACAATATTTATCGATCTTATGTAGCAATTTTGAGTGTGGCACAGTGTCAAATGCCTTCGAAAAGTCGAGGATGGCTATGTCGACCAGTTTGTTGTTGTGATGTATTTTTCAGTCAGTTCAACAGCCCAGCCTTCAATCAGACAGTTCCGCCTTGCACGATAGTGGAATTCGCGTATAGCGCAGTGCAGATCAGTGAACTGTGACTTTCGCTTGATGTTGATTCTCTGCTGACGTCAGAGAGACAGTCGATTCAACGCTGTGCACTGGAGAACTCTAATAATTTGTATCAACAGTTGTCAATATATTATCATCACTATCAGTCTGAGTATCAATTATTTATTTCTGTTCTATGGTCACCTTTCGGCTGACCCTAACCCGAGAATCCGGAGAAAGGTCTCTACCATTTCTTACTTATAATTTCCTCGGGGGTGAGATTTCCCGTCCTGACTGTGCATCTTGCGAGTCATATCTCAGGTGGATGTTACACTGGCGGCAGAGTTTCGGGATATAAGTGAACAGAAATTAATGGCCGAAGATAATCACAAGGCAGTGGATATGGAACTAAAGCCAATTGACTAGCGAAAAGTTGATTTTCTGCAAGGAGCTAGTTACGGAGCTCCAAGTGTAGAGCTCCGTGAAAGGAGCCGAGAGCCAGCATTAGAGCTCTGTGAAAGGAGCCGAGAGCCAGCATTAGAGCTCCATGAAAGGAGCCGAGAGCCAGCATTAGAGCTCTGTGAAAGGAGCCGAGAGCCAGCATTAGAGCTCCGTGAAAGGAGCTGAGAGCCAGCATTAGAGCTCCCTGGTAGGAGTCGAGAGTCACTCCAAGAGCTCCTGGAAAGGAGCAGAGAAATAATGAAAGAGTCGTATGACAAGAGCCAATGATCACACAGAGAGCTCCGTGGGTGGAGCCTAGAAAAACAGCAGAAGCTCCCTGACAATAGCGACAAAGAGCCAGTAGACCTCTCACAAAGGAGCCTGAATAGACAATATACATTCACCAGAAGGAGCCAGTTGGAAGATGGGGCTAAATACAAAGACAATGGGGTAAAAAGAGGAACATCGATGGCAAGATATGATGGGTACAGCCCGAATTATCACAGGAGTGCAGATACAAGGGGAGATCATTTATTTGAAAATGCATTGGGGACAAATCAAAATACTGCATACACAGACAATTCAGCTTATGAGAGTAACTTCATGCCATCTGGACAGAAAAGTGAATTAGAAAGTGGTGCATTGTATAAATATCAGCGCCCCGTTAGAGCACCTCCTCTCAATCAGCAGGTAGATCAAGAAGGCTCAGTTGGGCCTGTCCAAAATTTTCAGTTTGAATCTTGGATGAAGGATGCTGCAAAAACGACTGGGAATCCAGTAATATGGCAGGACAACAGAAACGAACAGCCAACAGGACATGCTGCAAGAACAGAAAATTGGGGATCATGGAATAATTCTGATAATATCAGAAAGCGCCCAGTGATGAACCCTCAGCCCTTTGATGGTGCATCGTCCATAATTGACTATAAATTGCACTTCGAAACATGTGCTGAATTGAAGCAGTGGAATGATTCAGAGAAAGCACTATATTTAGATGGTAGTTTGAAGGGTGCAGCACAGCAAGTATTACCTGTCCTTAGCTCTGGAGACAGGAAAGATTACTTTAAATTGATAGAAGCTTCGAGAAACCGATTTCTGCCACCTATCATCCCAGAAGCATCTGGTTAGGAAATTAGTGTCAGCCAGGTGTGAATTGAGCCTTTTATACAATATTTATCGATCTTATGTAGCAATTTTGAGTGTGGCACAGTGTCAAATGCCTTCGAAAAGTCGAGGATGGCTATGTCGACCTGTTTGTTGTTGTGATGTATTTTTCAGTCAGTTCAACAGCCCAGCCTTCAATCAGACAGTTCCGCCTTGCACGATAGTGGAATTCGCGTATAGCGCAGTGCAGATCAGTGAACTGTGACTTTCGCTTGATGTTGATTCTCTGCTGACGTCAGTCGCGTGTGTGATGTGAAGAGAGACAGTCGATTCAACGCTGTGCACTGGAGAACTCTAATAATTTGTATCAACAGTTGTCAATATATTATCATCACTATCAGTCTGAGTATCAATTATTTATTTCTGTTCTATGGTCACCTTTCGGCTGACCCTAACCCGAGAATCCGGAGAAAGGTCTCTACCATTTCTTACTTATAATTTCCCCGGGGGTGAGATTTCCCGTCCTGACTGTGCATCTTGCGAGTCATATCTCAGGTGGATGTTACATTGGCGGCAGAGTTTCAGGATATAAGTGAACAGAAATTAATGGCCGAAGATAATCACAAGGCAGTGGATATGGAACTAAAGCCAATTGACTAGCGAAAAGTTGATTTTCTGCAAGGAGCTAGTTACGGAGCTCCAAGTGTAGAGCTCCGTGAAAGGAGCCGAGAGCCAGCATTAGAGCTCTGTGAAAGGAGCCGAGAGCCAGCATTAGAGCTCCATGAAAGGAGCCGAGAGCCAGCATTAGAGCTCTGTGAAAGGAGCCGAGAGCCAGCATTAGAGCTCCGTGAAAGGAGCTGAGAGCCAGCATTAGAGCTCCCTGGTAGGAGTCGAGAGTCACTCCAAGAGCTCCTGGAAAGGAGCAGAGAAATAATGAAAGAGTCGTATGACAAGAGCCAATGATCACACAGAGAGCTCCGTGGGTGGAGCCTAGAAAAACAGCAGAAGCTCCCTGACAATAGCGACAAAAAGCCAGTAGACCTCTCACAAAGGAGCCTGAATAGACAATATACATTCACCAGAAGGAGCCAGTTGGAAGATGGGGCTAAATACAAAGACAATGGGGTAAAAAGAGGAACATCGATGGCAAGATATGATGGGTACAGCCCGAATTATCACAGGAGTGCAGATACAAGGGGAGATCATTTATTTGAAAATGCATTGGGGACAAATCAAAATACTGCATACACAGACAATTCAGCTTATGAGAGTAACTTCATGCCATCTGGACAGAAAAGTGAATTAGAAAGTGGTGCATTGTATAAATATCAGCGCCCCGTTAGAGCACCTCCTCTCAATCAGCAGGTAGATCAAGAAGGCTCAGTTGGGCCTGTCCAAAATTTTCAGTTTGAATCTTGGATGAAGGATGCTGCAAAAACGACTGGGAATCCAGTAATATGGCAGGACAACAGAAACGAACAGCCAACAGGACATGCTGCAAGAACAGAAAATTGGGGATCTTGGAATAATTCTGATAATATCAGAAAGCGCCCAGTGATGAACCCTCAGCCCTTTGATGGTGCATCGTCCATAATTGACTATAAATTGCACTTCGAAACATGTGCTGAATTGAAGCAGTGGAATGATTCAGAGAAAGCACTATATTTAGCTGGTAGTTTGAAGGGTGCAGCACAGCAAGTATTACCTGTCCTTAGCTCTGGAGACAGGAAAGATTACTTTAAATTGATAGAAGCTTCGAGAAACCGATTTCTGCCACCCAATCAAAAACAGATGTATCATGCAGAGCTTCGAGCTCACCAAAGGCATCCCAATGAATCTCTACCAGAACTGGGTCAGTCAGTTAGGAGGAAGGTTACATTGGCATACCGAACAGCATCACTGGAATTACAGGACACCCTTGCAAAAGATGCTTTTTGTGATGCGCTTTAACAAGATAGGGACGTGGTCTGGAAGATCCAGCAGTCCAGACCGGGGAATCTGGAAGCAGCCATCCAGATTGCTGTGGAACTTGAAGCTTTTCGATACACTGATCTTACACCAGGCGAGCAGAATTATCACCGTGTGGTGGAATCAAACACTGACATAGAGAAAATTAGTGAGAAGCTGGAGAGATTAAGTGAAATAGTTGAAAGTCTACAGACAAAGAGTAACTATGGCACCAGGCTAGAAACAAAAGAGAAACCAAGGCAGAAGATCATGACACAGTCAGCCCAAGAGGAGAACAAGAAGAGATCGCCCGTAGTATGTTTCCGGTGCAAAGGTCAAGGTCATATTGCAAAAGATTATGCCACTAAGAAGGACAATGCGAATTCTGTCCAGACAACTCATCGCCGCAGGGCAGCAACAAGACACAGGAGGAGACCAAACCAGCAGACTGGTGCTATCAGCGGACCAACTGAGTCTTGCCTTTACCTGCTGATGGTGGTCAATAATATGGTGGCACAAGGACTTATTGACACAGGTGCCACATTATCGATAGTCTCGAAGAAAGTGTTTGATAACATAGAAAGTAGTCATAGGCCAACACTGAAAGAGATGAGGAGAGAATTAACGGCTGCCAATGGTCAACGGTTATGTAGCTATGGGAAGGCTATCTTTGAGTTTAAAGTTGGTGGAGACATATACTGGCAGGAAGCTGTGGTGGCTGAAATAGGTTCTCCTTGTATTCTGGGCCTTGACTTTCTTCAAAAACATGATTGTAGCATAGATATATTGGAGAAAACGTTGACCTTATCTGGGAAGGAGTACTCTACAAAACTAGAGGGACCCATTGGCATATACCGGGTCACACTGAGTGAAACTATTAGTGTTCTGCCAAAACAAGAAATAATTGTCAAAGGCATGGTGAAGAATAGCCACATTGGCCAACAAATTATGACTTCTGGGATGATAGAGCCAGTACCAAGTGTGACAGAAATACATCATATACTGACTGCAAAAGCACTAGTTATGACAGTGGAAAATGAAGGAATAGTTCCAGTAAAACTGCTAAACCCCACACCACACACTCATGTGCTGTACAAGAATATGACAATTGGTCATATTAACCCCATGGAAGTAGTAGAGATAAGTAATGAGTATACTATGCAGGCTCATAGCAATGGTGATATTCCTGAACATTTACAGGGACTGTGGGCAGGATTCCATGGGTGCATTAACTAGCAAGCAGTCGGAAAAATTGAAGAACTTACTGCTGAGTAACCAAGATGTGTTTGCCAAATCTGCAACAGACTTGGGCTGTACAGACAGGGTTCGACATACCATCAAGACAGGCAATGCAAAGCCAATCAAACAAAAACCCTGCAGGGTAGCCCTGCACCAAAAGAAAGAGATTGACAATATAGTAAATGATATGTTGAGCAGGGATTTGATTGAGCCATCTACAGGTCCATGGGCAAGGCCGATAGTGCTTGTCAAGAAAAAGGACGGATCGTTAAGGTTTTGTGTGGACTACAGGGCCTTAAATCAGGTGACAGAGAAAGATGCTTACCCCATTCCTCATATTTGTGAAACTTTGGATTATTTGACTGGGGTGGAATGGTTCTCTACATTGGACCTAATGGCTGGATATTGGCAGGTGCAGCTGGAACCAGAAGACCGCCCCAAGACAGCATTCACAACTCAACGAGGCCTTTTCCAGTTCAAGGTCATGAGTTTTGGCCTCACGAATGCACCTGGAACATTCGAGCGTTTAATGGAAAGCGTGTTAGCTGGTTTGAACTATGAAACATGCTTAGTCTATCTCGACGACATCCTGATATTTGCAAAGTCCTTTGAGGAGCACGTGGGTCGTTTGCAGGAGGTAATTTCTCATCTGAAAGTAGCTGGCCTGAAACTGAAGCCAAACAAATGCCATCTATTTAAGAGACAGGTAGAATATCTGGGGCACATAGTTTCCCCTAGTGGAGTGTCCACTGATCCAGCAAAGGTGAAAGCAATCCGTGAATGTCCAGTTCCAAGCAATGTATCCGAAATTAGAAGTTTTCTCTGGCTCTCTGGTTACTACCGCCAATATGTCCCACAGTACGCAAAGATTGCAGCGCCATTGCATAGATTAGTAGAAAAGCGACGTGAATATGTATGGAGTGACAGCTGCCAGGCAGCATTTGAGGAACTCCAAAGAAAATTAACAGAGGCTCCCATACTTGCCTACCCTGACCCAGAGAAAGAATTTGTTCTAGACACTGATGCCAGTCAGTTGGGGATTGGCGCTGTACTGTCCCAGGTGTTTGATGGGTGAGAGCGAGTGGTTGCTTATGCGAGTCGAATATTAACGAAAGCAGAGCGTAATTACTGCACAATGTGGAAGGAGGTGTTAGCAATAGTGAACTTCATCAAGCACTTCAAACCATATCTTTATGGCAGAACCTTTTTGGTAAGAACCGACCAGGGGGCACTTAGGTGGTTGTTCAATTTCAAGAATCCGGAGGGCCAGCTGGCTCGCTGGCTGGAGGTCCTTTCCATGTATGACTTCCGGATAGAGCACCGACCAGGAAGGGCCCACAACAATGCTGATGCCCTTTCACGTGCTCCATGCATACAATGTGGGTGGAAGCACGAGGATGCGAAAGAATCGGGTTCTGTGGCCAGCGTATCAGTCAACATGGTGGAGATAGATACAGATGTGATGAGGGAATTGCAAGAGGCAGATAAAGATATATCTGATGTAGTGAAGTGGGTGCAGGATGGACATAAACCAGAATGGAGGGACGTCTCACCAAAGAGTCCATTGGTTAAAAAGCTCTGGTCTAAGTGGCCACAACTGAAGATGAATTCTGGAATTTTAGTATTGGAAGAGAAGAAGGATGGACATTCTACATACCAGAGAACTGTTGTACCCACTGGTATTAGACAAGAGATTATCCAGCAAGCTCATGACCTACACGCTAGTGCCCACTTGAGGGTAAAAAAGACAACAGATAAACTCAAGTTGGCTTATGATTGGCCAGGGCTTAAGAAAGATGTAGAAGGATATGTTGCCTTCTGAATTACATGTGCTCCAGTTAAAATGAAAAAGAATAAATCCGCAGTGGATTCATTTGCAGCTGGTGCTCCCATGGAGAGGGTAGCATGTGATATAATGGGCCCAATTGAACCACGGACTAAGAAGGGAAACATGTACATACTCGTAGCAACAGACTACTTCACGAAGTATACAGAAGCCTATCCCATGAAAGATATGGAAGCAAGGACTGTAGCTAAATTACTGGTAGAGGAGTTCTTCTTGCGCTTTGGTCTCCCAAGACAGCTTCACTCGGACCAAGGTCGCCAATTTGAAAGCCACCTTTTTCAGAAGACATGTGAATTGCTAGGCATACATAAGACAAGGACAACACCCTATCACCCAGCTTCCAATGGCCAAGTCGAGCGGGTCAATAGAACCATAAAGAGTATGCTGTCTGTGTACATACAGAACAAGGGAGATGACTGGGATGAACACATACAATACATAATGTATGCTTATCGTTCCACAACACACCAGTCAACAGGATCGTCTCCCAATTACCTATGGGCCGGGAACTCAACACACCAATTGACCTCCAGTATGAGTAAAGAGACCTTCAATAGTTGCAATGGATGGAGCAAACAGTTGAATGAACGTATGGAGGAAGCTCATGCTTTTACTCATACTTTTCTGGAGGGGCAATTGCAGAGACAAAAGAATTACTATGATCACCATTTGAGCAGTGACACGTTGAAGCCCGAAGATCTGGTGTGGTTGTATACACCAGTCAAAACTCCAGGGATTCCAGCAAAATTTCAAAAGTATTGGAAAGGCCCATTTCTGATTACCAAGAAAATAACAGATATCACTTTTGAGATATCTGACAATGTGTCCGGCAGAAAACAAGTGGTTCATGTTGACAGACTAAGAAGAAATAAAGGCAGATCTGTGAATCCATTAGGTGAAAATGAGATGCAACGGGAAGTGGAAGAAAATGCTGACAGCTATTCCCATCCAGATGAATTGTTGTCACAAATGGGGTTTTCAAAGGAATCTCGGGTTGGGCGGCAGTTAAAAAGGCCTCGATATTTAGACCAATATATATGCCATATTTCTCTTCATAAAAGGTTACATAACAGACTTGCAGCTAACGAGAACCTATCTTGTCTCCCTTCAGGTAAAATGGATAGAGGTAGAGAAAGGGAAAGATGTGAAGCTCAGGGATTTCATCGCAGATGGAACTGGTATGGAGGAACGGGGAGATCACGAAGTTATAATGAGAAAAAGAGGCGAGACTGGAGAGGATCCATGAGATGGGAGAAGAAAGACAGACATAGAAAAGATGAGTCAGAGAAAAGATCAAACGAGGAGAGATGAGACAGAAGCAGGAGTGAAAAGAGTCATGGTATTAAGAGTGAGATTGTCATGGCACCAATAAAGGATGATAGAGGGGAGTATAAGCGAGTATAACAAGGTAAATGCGATACCAGTGCCATCACTAGAGTGAAGATGACAGAAGCAAAAGTAAAAATGTATGTTTGTCAACAGTGTTTGTTTACAACATCCAAAATTTCAAACTGGAAAAGACATCTGGACACTAATAAACATAGTGAGACAGTAAACCGAGTTCGTTCAATTCGGGTAGGATTGGGCGGCAGCGGAGTCTCTAGCTGCTATGATGAGCGAACAACAGGATAACAGCAACATCAACAGCTGCAAGTTACGCAAAGCCTCTGTATGTTCTAACGATACACCAGCCATGACACCAGTGTTTCCCAATATGTCACCAAGTCTTGGATTAGAGCCAGACATTTCTGTTGATTTATATGCATGTGAACCTGAAGCCACAGAAGCTGCTAAGACTCTCTTAGAAATAGTTGGTGAAAGTACTGAAAATAAAGCCATGCAAAAAGATGTTGCCATTCAGTGTGGCTTACAGATAGTGCGGAGGGTAATAATCACAGAAGAGCGGATTGGTGCCGTCATCAAAATTCGCAAAGAGATTGTTGAAGAGCTAGCGCTGGAAGAAAGGGAAATGAAGGCTTTGGATGAACTTTTCGAAAAACATTTCAAAGTGAATAGAGACTAGTGAACGTCATTAAATGGATGGTGTCTCCCTATCGGGCAATGCGGGACGCATTTGTTGGAGGCGTGGATTGTGTGATGTATTTTTCAGTCAGTTCAACAGCCCAGCCTTCAATCAGACAGTTCCGCCTTGACTGATAGTGGAATTCGGGTATAGCACAGTGCAGATCAGTGAACTGTGACTTTCGCTTGATGTTGATTCTCTGCTGACGTCAGTCGCGTGTGTGATGTGAAGAGAGACAGTCGATGCAACGCTGTGCACTGGAGAACTCTAATAATTTGTATCAACAGTTGTCAATATATTATCATCACTATCGGTCTGAGTATCAATTATTTATTTCTGTTCTATGGTCACCTTTCGGCTGACCCTAACCCGAGAATCCAGAGAAAGGCCTCTACCATTTCTTACTTATAATTTCCCCGGGGGTGAGATTTCCCGTTCTGACTGTGCATCTTGCGAGTCATATCTCAGGTGGATGTTACAGCTGTTATCAAGTGATTTGAGGAAGTCGTTTGTTGTTATGAAGAGCTGGGTTTCACATGAGTAGCCCAAGCGGAAACAATGGTTAAGATTTGTAAGGATGTTGTTTTTCTCAAGATGGTGTAGTATGTGGCGACATATTATGTGCTCCTGTAATTTGCATGACACAGAGGTTAGAGATATTGGTCTGTAACTCTCAGCTAGGTGACTGTCTCCTTTTTATAAGCACATTTACTGCTAGCCATTCGGCCATTCGGTGGGGAGTACTCCTGAATTGCTTCAATGAGTGCAGCAAATTCTGAAGTTTTTGACACACCCACCAGGTTAAATGATTTGTTTCAGTTGATTACGTATATCAAAAGAGGTCTAGATGGTCTAAGAAAGAGTATAGACAGTAAGTTAGATAGATTAAGGGGTGAAGTGATGACCACTCTCAATCATAAAATGAAGGAAATCAAAGATGACCTAGATCTTCAGATCTCTAATGAGTAGAGAAGAACTGATGAACTGTTTTCAAGGTTAGATGTATTGCAGTCTCGTGTAAGGTGTGTTGGCAAACATAGTTGGCCAGGTTATTGTTGAGGAGGAGCAAATTCAGAAGGTGAATAGATTACAAGCGTCATTGACCAACATGAACGAGAAACAGTACCCAAGAAAAGCAGTGGTGAAACGTCAACATCAGAGAGTGATACAGTAGTGATCGCAACCAATAGTCAGGAAAGCGAGGGGGACGAGGACACAATCAGCATTACTAAGAGTTTAGTTTCATGCCTTGGATCAGAAGTAGAGGGTAGAGTGAAGAAAGTGGGTGCAAATCGATTATGTAAAATCACGATATTAAAGCCTGCTCTCCTTAACATTGAATTTGAATCCCTAGAACAGAAAATATTGGTATTGAGAAATAAGAGACTGTTAAAAGAGAATAGGGACTTTTAGGCAATGCTTTCTGAGAGGTGGCAAATCTCATGTAGATTGCTTAACTGAACTTAATGCCAGGGCACTTTTGAATCAGTTACCGGTTGGAAAGGAATTCACAGTTTCTGGAAATGGTAGAATAATAAAATGAAATGAACAGCAGAAGTGAAACAAACAATTAACTGATAGTGAACAAAATATTAAAGGTACTGATAACTGTTTAGGGAAATTAGGTTGGACAAACCAAAGTGTTGTATTTTCAGTGCTGATTAACATTCAATGAATTTTTATGAAATTTAAGGGCGTTATCAATTAAGAAAGACATGGAAATCATAACAGTCTTACCGCACACGGCAGCAAATACCACACATATCAGTATAAAAGATAGCATACCACACACAGCAGTATAGCAGGCAGAATACCACACACAGCAGTATTATAGATAGCATACCACACACAGCAGTATAACAAACAGAATACCACACACAGTAGTATCAATAAACAGAGCTTGACACACAGTTGAAATAAACGTCTGAACAGTTTAACATCCAAAGTCACACCCAAACTAACACCTCAGTCACACTTAGAAACCAACCGAGCATTACTGTGAACACTGTTCACTGATTGGATCTTGGCAACTGATCTTCACTGAATCAATTAACTCCAATTATACAACAATAGTCTCTGGGGATACAGAAGCTCAAAATTGGGTATGTGAATGTAAATGGTTGGGCTGCAGAGGGTATGTTGTTGAATGAAAAATAATTACCTCAGTCGGATGCTATATTTTAAGTGTGAGCGAATGCCACATGATAGGTGATGCCAGAATAGCCATACCTGAATATAGATGGATAGGTAATAATAGAAAATTAAAGCAGAAATTGGCACCTAGGGATTCAGGAGGAATTGGAAGTGGACTGCTTGTAAATTTTGAGCACAACATATCAGATGAATCTTATGATCATTTGTTATGCATCAAATTTAAAAGTAAACATGATGATATACAGTTTGTAGTTTTTTCGCGTTATCTACCTTCTGAAAACCCCCCTTAGGGTAGAAATGCTGATACATTTTTCTCAGAAATTCTGGTTGACCTGTATGTTTTTTGTGATAACCAGCCTGTCTTTCTGTGTGGTGATTTCAATGCAGGTATTGGAAACCAGATTGATTGTAATGTAGAAATTGATAATTTGCCAGAACGGGTAGTGATTGATACTGTTGTCAATCAGCATGGATGTGCTTTCCTTGAATTTCTAAATAACTCAAAAATATGTTGCCATAATGGAAGAGGTAAGCCTTCCGATGACAATTCACTTGCGTCAGTACAAGGGGTAAAACAGTTATAGATTATATATGTGTTTCTCATGAAACTATAAGCACATGTAATAATTTTTTTGTGTGCTCTTCAATTGAAGACTATATATAGTTTGCATGGTCTCCTAGGTGAGAATGTTAAACACCGTGATCATAGTTTTATAGCATTTGATTTTAATGTAGAACTAGAGTTTGTTCTGTTTGTTGATAGTGATAAATATGGAATCAAAACAAAATTAAATAAGTCTATACCGGAAACTTTTCTCCAAAATGATACATCACTTCATTGCTTTAACAAACTTATTAATTCAATTGAAAGTGCGAGGGAATCACAGATACAGATTGCCGAAATTTTTACGAAACATGTTGATACCCAAGTGATAGAATGACAAAAGGTATTTCCCGGGTTCAGCGAGGCTTCTTCTTACAAAACAATTCAAGTATTTTAAACCCTATTGAAACCAAGACCTGACCAACTTACGGAAAGAGGGTTAAGGATAAAAAAATTTGCTATATGTTATTTGAATTATCACGTAAACAATGTAATAATCAAACACTTTTCCATGAATGTGAATATAAATGCAAACTCATGCTGGAAATTGAAAGTTGTTCTGTTAATAATCCTAAAATGTTTTGGGATAAAATTAAACATTTAATCCCTCTCGGTCAAACCAATTCCGAATGAGGTACAAATGGAAGATGGGTCAGTTGTCGAAGATAAGACAGAGATACTTGATGTGTGGGCTTCAGTATTTAGAGACCTTTACAACCCAAGTTTCGATGCTGGGCAATTTGATGAAAATATTTACCAAAATATTAAAGCTGAAAAATTTATAGTAATTTGTATATTTTTTATACTTACCAATGGCCCAGACTTAGCAGGTGCAAACTCATTACTTTCAAGTGCTAAACACAAATTTTTAATCCACCAACCCCCAAAATTTGCACAGAAATCCAGAAATTGGAATTCCTATACGGTCCTCTGTACCTTTATGAACTGTGCATGCGTCGCAAGCAGGAAGCAATGGCAATTGGAGTCAGCTATCATTCTTACTAGATTATGTGCCTGATAAAGTTGAAAATCCAGTGGAGAGGAGTGAGTGCCCACTCAAAGGAGGCCACCCCCGTCTGGGTCATTGGTAAGTATAAAATATACAAATTACTATAAATTTTTCATATTTTTCAATTGTACCAATGGCCAATAGCTGAACAGAAAAAAAGGCTGGGGGCCTAGGACTAGGACTTAAAGGAAGAGAAGGCTAAATTTCAGCTCCTAAGCCTACAGGAGGACTCCCAAAGATGAATAGGAGATTAAAATATGAGGAATTAACAAATATCCTTCTCTATACAACAACAGAGAAGAACATACCACCGATACAAATAAAAGAAGCAATGGCCAAGTGAATCCTTATTACTTCTAGCATAAATGATTATGCTAACTGGGTGTAAAGAGTCCCAATTTCAAGGCTGGCCCAGACTAAGACACTTAAATTTAGGAAAAGCGTGTCCGTGAGTTGGAGACTAGGGCCCGCAGACACATGCCGTATACAATGCAAAACACCGAGCTGTACTAAAAAGATCTGTATCATCTATAGACAATAACAGCTTCACCCCTAGTGCACACTCACTATAAGACCAGAAGGGGTGAGGAGAAACCACACCCCCCTTCTTTTTTGAAGGAAATGAATCTTTCAAAACAAAGAAAAAAGTGGCCTGGAATCAGTGATAAAGGGATACTGAAGGATATCAGGAAAGAAACCTAATATAGGATTCCCCTCTGAGCAATAAAATGCGGACTGAAGTGTATATAATCGCTTCCAGGACTCCCAGTAACAAGCAAAATTTAATCTGTTGTGACCAATACGTCGCCGATATGCACCTGCCAGTAGGCACGATGTACTACATATCAACATGAGGATGATGCCGCAAGGTGGCGGGTTATTATATCACCCAATAATAAGCAAGGGTGTGGCGTTACTACTGAACAGAAAGACAATCCGTTTACCAGAAGGAACAACTCCCATAATCATCCAGGAAATCCAGGAGCACTTTTGCAAACAAAAGTTCGTGTTGAGGTCAAATGACAGTATTTGGTCGAAACACAAAATCAGTTGTGGATGAAGTTACCACCTCATTGATAAGTGAATCGGACCATCAGCTTCCTAAGGCTGATGATGAGTCTCGAGCAGTCAACAGATGTCGTTTTGGAACAAGACCACCGAAACCGTCATCACTGGACTTTGAAATAGCAGACCATATTCCATGTTATTTGTGAGAAATGAAAACATTTGGAGGAGTGGTATGGGGTAGAAGATTTTTAATATTTTTTCCATTACTCACAGTGTTAAAAAATACTAACTCAGCACTTTTCTGGTAAAGTCCTGGAAAAATACCCTATGATAAAACCGATGGCATTTTTTTTTTAGACCTTCCTTTCTGCTGTTCCTAAGGAAGCTTCACACAAAATAAAAATTCTCAGTTCCGTGTAGTTTTGGAGATGTTGGCGTTTTAAATTTTTCCTATTTTTAGATCCTGCGGGAGCATCAGAAAAATGTTTTTGGCATAAATTAGGTACTTATGACCCATTAAGCCCTCATATCAAATTTGCTTCAAATCGGCCTTTCAGTTTGGAAAAAAGAAATTTTGGTACAATTCCGGCTCCCACAGGAAACACAAATATGAACCCATGGACTTGGCTTGAACAAACGTGAATCTCACCCCTAAGGATGCTGTATACCAAATATCAGAGCATTCCATCTGCTGCATCTGAAGAAGAACATTTTTAAAGAAAATTCCTCATATTGAACTAAGCTATAATTCGGGCTCCCACAGTGAGCCCAATATCAACCCAGGGACTTGGCTTGAACAAACTTGAATCTCATCCCTGAGGATGATGCAAACCAAATATCAAAACATTCCGACTGCTGTATCTGAAGAAGACAATTTTTAAAGAAAATTCCTCATTTTGAACTAAGTTATAATTCGGGCGCCCACAGTGAGCCTAAATATGAACCCAGGACTTGGCCTGAACAAACTTGAATCTCACCTCCCTAAGGATGCTGCATACCAAAAGTGAAAACATTCCAACTGCTGTATCTGAAGAAGAAGATTTTTAAAGAAAAATTTCTCATTTTGAAGTAAGTTATAATTCGGGCTCCCACAGAGAACCCAAATATGAACCCAGGGACTTGGCTTGAACAAACTTGAATCTCACCCCAAGGATGCTGCATACCAAATATCAAAGGATTCTGATTTGCGGATCTGATGAAGAAGTTTTATAAAAAAATATTCCTCATACTGCACTGATTTAAACATTTGTGCTCCCATAAAGAGCCCAAATGCGGACCCAGGGATTTGATTTCAATAACCTGTGAAACAATCTTCTAAAGATGTTATATGTGAAATTTGAAAGCTTTTGGAGCAGTGGTTTCGGAGAAGAGTTGTCTTAAATGCTTTTTCCATTACACACGGTCTTAAAAAATGCTGATTCAGCATTTTTTTTAAAGTCCCGAAAAATTACCCTATAATACAACCGATAGCAATTTTTTGGGACCATTCCATTCTGTTGGACCTAAAAAAGCTTCACATCATATAAGATTTTTTCTATTTTTAGCTCCTACTGTTCCTACAGGGCGACAGGAAAATGTTTTTTGGCATAAATTATGTACTTATGACCCAATAAGCCCTCATATCAAATTTGGTTCAAATCAGCCTCTTGGTTTGGAAAATAGAAATTTTGAGCGGGGCGAAAATTCTTGCCCCTCCCATAACGATGGCAAATATAGCTCCTCGAACTTCTCTTGAACAAATCTGCGTCTACATCTCAAACGGAAGTTGCTACTGCTGGTTCATGCAAAGAAGATTTTTGAAGATTTACGCACACTTTTTGGGCAAGGCCCTACTGAGAGGCAAGGCAACTTGATTTGAACAAAATCAAAATGCGATGTCATAACAAACTATTATCTCAAATTTCACTTAAATCGGTTCAGCGGTTTTGGAGGAGAAGACGCAAAAAACATGTTCACTTAAATCAATTCAGCGATTTTGGAGAAGACGCAAACACTATGTTCACGGACTGCGGGCGGTGAGTGATAACTATTGCTACCCTGACTGAAATCAGGTGAGCTAAAAACGACATACTAATTATACATTGGACGTCTGTTTAAAGTATTTGATGACAAAACTTGTATTTTAGGATATCTCACTTGGACAAGGATTACTGTTACATTCGTCTGTTTCAGATAAGACTTTTGAACATTCCTTTCCACCATACTTAGCTTCTACATCAATTGTCCTGGTTCTTTTCTTCGATCCACCACCACAAGTCTTTGAACACACATCCCATGCAGTCCATTTAGATATTTGACAGTCAACTAAAACACAAAGAAATTTGTTTTCAGTCACAGTTAAGAAAGATTAGATTTGTGTTAAAATGAGTTAGGCTGCAGTAATGTATAAAACAGTGCTTCATTTCCGTCAACACAAGGTGAGTAAAATAAAGCGTACCTTAATTCATTATAATGTCCTATTAGGAGAGCTGAACTTCCCCTGCGTTATATATCAAATCGCCCTACTGGACTCGTCAATATATGTCCAGAGATCTGATCTCAAAATCAAAACTCCACCTCAGAAACCCACAAGGTGCTAATGACCTGTATTTAGTGGGAGTAGACACTTGTCTCCACAATTAATCAAATATGAATCTTCTTAACTCACTGCTCTATGCCACACTGGCAGACAGTCACTAGTGCTTGGAACATTCAGCAAAGCATATCATTGCCAAATAAATGGGGTCGTGCACAAATTCAAAATAACTTACCTGCAGCCTCACCTGTCAGTAATGATGACCAAGCACAACCGACCAGTTGTGGGCAGCAGGAACTCTAGCCCTTGTAGCCAGCTTTGCTGGAAACAGAACTACTTTTACAAGAAGAAATGTGATTTTTCAGCCAAAAGACCACATGCAAATGCAAACTGTGCGATGAAATGGAATGTAACACAAAAATATTATTTACCTTCTAACTTGCACTTCGTGTAAAGCTCGGTATGTAGGAATAAACATTTGCCCTTTACGAACATGCGACAGTCAGCATGTGTCTGACATTTTCAACGAGAATGAGACACCTGTCTCTGAACACATCAATTGTTCAGGCCACAATATTGGGCAACACTTCAGAATAGTTCCAATTGAGAAAACTCCTACCAATGAATTCCGTGAGATTTGCGAAGGTTTGTGGATCCGAGAACTTCAAACTTAGACACCTCTTGGTATGAATGTATGTGCATGCCTCCAAGGTAAGAAGCAATTTCTCCCCTTTGTTTTTAGTACAGCTATGAGGCCATCCAAATTGGTCACATGTTCAGAGAGGAATTTAAAATCCTCAATTCCAAGTTATAACTGCCCACGCAGATGCATTCTTGATAGCCTATTAAAAAAATCACAGTTTAAGGGATCTCTTAATCAGTTCAAAATTTAAGCTATTGAGCGTAAATTGATTTTTTAATGAGAACATGGCGTATTGTGAATGGGGGGGGGGGGGGGGGGCACAGCTCATCATTCCTGACAGCTGAGACTGCAGATAAGTTATTTTGAATTTGCGCATGTCCCCACTTGTCCTGCAATGATATGCTTTGCCGAATGTTCAATTTCTCTTTCTCTCTAGTGTTATATGAGGTCATTAGGTATTTTCAAAACAGAAAAAATACAATAACAACTTGATGTAATGTTTACAGGATATTTGAAAAAGAAAAAGCAAGTCTTGTAAGAAGGTTATTCTGGAAAGTGAATTCTTTCACTCTGTGCTAGACCATGCTCATCTAGTAAAATATCTATCCATCTACAGAAACATCTCTCAGGGCTCAGTGTAGACTGTTGGATTTCTTTGCTAGAGGTCCAGAGTTTGATCCCCGTCCAGGGTGACCCGCATTTTGTCCTTGGGCAAGGCACTTTATACCGGTTGCCATCATGGGGGCACGATGACGCCGTGTACTAAGGCGTACTGCACATTGATAGTGCACACAGCTTGAACAGAGTTAGAATGTTGAGGAGCTGACAGTTGCTTGTGGATGCTCGGTGGTTCTCTCCGGGTACTCCAGCTTCCCCCACCTGTAAAACTGTAAATAAGTATGTGTGTGACCTTAAACACCAATAAATAATAAACATCCCTCCCCTTCGTTCACACCAACTCCACATCTCCCCTTCCTCCCCTCCCTTTCTCCTTCCTTCCCTCCCTTCCAACCATACAACCACACCCATCCATCCATCCATCATAGGTGTACCATGTACTAGTGGTTGTCTGTCAGTGTGGTAGTGAGTTAAAAAGATTTGTATTTGAATAATTGTGGAGACAAGTGTGTACTCCCACTAAATACAGGTTATAGGCACAACGTGGGTTTCTGAGATGGCGTATTAGAGTCAGGATCAGATCTCTGGACATATATTGACGAGTTCGGAAGGGTGATTTGATATATGACCCAGGGGGCGAGATCAAGAATTCAATACACCATCTTGGAAACCCAAATGACGGTAATAACCGACTTATCTTACAATATTTCTCCCTTTTTTGACTTGTTCATATAATGAAGCCATTGGGTACATATTTTAATGACATCTGTTATTACAATCACGCAATGCCTAGGAAATGATTTTTTATGAATGGAGATAATCATATTGCATTCTTGCGCTGTGCATGACGTAATCCTCATTCATTTTTCTACTAGTACAAAACTGTAATGTTTATAGTAGTGTAGCAGAGTTAGTTTTAATGTGCTTGAAATTAATTACTATATCTTAACTGTTTATACTTTTGTCAGCCCTTTCTGAATTGTAATGTAGCACAAGTTGTGTGTTGTATAATAACTTTCTTGTGGCAGTTACAGGCTTCCATAGATCATTTGTGCATTTTGATGTCATGTGATACACTGAGTACTTTTGACTGGTCCATTTTGTCATCATTGGGATCCATGTCTGTTTTCTCTTGTGTTTTGAAAATTGTATCTGTTTATTTGATTGTGTTTGTATTTATGTGGATTTAACTGGTTCAATGGTCAGTATTTATCGCTAGTTTACAACTTCATTTTCCTCGAATTTCGATCATGTTGTTCGTGATTCGTTATTTCGCTTGTGTTTTCGATTCACACTTTTTCTGACAGACCGACCTACTGATTTATCAAATAACCTAAATAAACCTAACAGGTTTGCACGATTTGGTTACGGGATTCTATTTTTCAGCCTTTATTAATACAGCACAGTATGGTGTGTTATGGTTGTGTGTGACGTGTGATGGAAACGATGGTACATATTTAAGATGATGAAGATATTTGATGATGGTGTATTTGTCATTTTGCTATGTACGGTAGCTTGTGGATTGTGGGAACTGGAACCACATTCTGGTAAGATTCCCATAAATTTCTGTGTATATATCTGGGAAAAGGGGCTGAGATAAGATTATTTTAATTTAATGAAATATATTTTAATTTAAGTGATAGTGAAGCAACCCTGATATATTTTGTTAATTGTACATGTAAGTGCATATCTGCTGGGTACCGGTGTTGTTCGTGTCGGATTAAACCCCGACTCAAGCAATGCTGGTAGCCAGTTGGTCCTGTACCATGTTGACGACTAGATTGTAGTCCTTTGGGGTAATTAGATAATTTGTTCCATATCTGTCCACCGATATAAGAAGGATTTCAGATGTGTATATGGAGGTATTCAACAATAGTTGAACATTGAGGTTGAGGTAAAATGTGTGTTAATGTTATATATATAATACTGTTGGATGTTATGCAATAACCTATTGGATTGGCAGACACTACAATGGGTGTTATTTACATATCGTACATTCCTGATTTGAAATGTAACATTAAGGTTCCAGGAGCTTGTGAATAAATATTGATGAAAGTTATTATGAGTTAGTTGTGGCACAGATCTCATCCCATTGAGCCTCCTTCTATTATATGGCACCCTGAAAGGGACTGTAACACTGGCGCCCAACGTGGGGCTCGAACCCACGACCCCGAGATTAAGAGTCTCATGCTCCACCGACTGAGCTAGTAAATAACTTACATAGAATGTGAGTAATTTCAAGTAATAAATTGACTGCATAGATTTATATGATTTAATTTGTCAGTTGGTTTAATCTGTTAATGTCATAATAAATTTTCTCATCTGTATTTGACTATTTGTGGCCAAAGTTATAAATTTAAATGGTAAGAATGAGATTCACTCTTCAAGAAATTTAACATTTTGGTGAAGGTAAATAATATAGGTGAAGGGTTAAATTGCATGAAACTACTTGAATTTAATAATATGACTCTTATTTCAGCTTGACATTGGCAAGTTTTACTACAATGTTTACTATAGTTTTTCATTCATGATTCCGTGGCGACTTTTCATTCGCTGAGGTCATATCATGACTTTGATTGGCTGTTCCATTTTTGGCATTGTGACATCACGCATGGGCCAGTGTTGACTCTGTTTTTTTCATTGGTTGTTGTTATAAATAGGTTAGGGAATTTGCATAAATTGATATTTATCAGTGTCAGCCTGTTGCTTCCACAAACAACAATTACACTGTTTTGATTTCAGAAATGAACTTCCACTATTTAAAGATAGTAAAACTTAACTAATTTAAATATTTAATTCAGATATTTAATTCAACTTGCAGATTATGGAAATAGTAATATATTGAACATATGTTTATTGACATTAAAATGTTTATTTGATAGATTGATTTTCTTCGAAAAAGCTGCTGATATGTACTTTACCAGATTCAACTTTGCCAGAAATCATACCAATATAGATGTATTCTGCCAGAATACAGATTGCCATTTTTTGACTACTATTTTTAGGATTGTGAGTTTGCATTGCTTATAATTTTTTTTTCAGGTGTAGATAAAGTTTTCAGGATTTTCAGGAAACTTGAGTCAAGTTACCACAGATATTTTCAGGGAACATTTGTCTAATTACCACAATTAGAGAATATGATATGTAAATTGATTTGTGTTAACCCTACAACACAACTAACTACCGAAGTCACAAACAGTTGTGTATATTTATATTAACCCTTTAATAAAAAACAAAGCTGATTAAATACCAAAATAGAAACTCATATCGGCATTTGTGAGTATTAACCCTGTACCAAAAATATGAACTCATAATCAGATCATGATCAGATTAACCCCTCAGCAACAGTGAATTACATAATTAGTAGTGTTGACCCTAATTTACCAATTACAGTATATTAACCCTGTGCATTGATAAGTCATCAGTAAATGAATTGTGGTGAGTTAACCCCTGGTTGATCACATATTTGTTAACCCTAAATATTACTAAAAACAAAATTGCACTTACTTTACACTGGGACATTGCAGTTGTATCTAAATGGTCGTCGTAAAAACTACTTGCAATTGTTAACCCTGTAACAATGAAGTATATTCAAGTGTAATACCATAGAAACACAGTAATGGTTATAAATATTTTAGTACCAATATTGGTAATTTGACTTGGCACTTTCTGTTTCATGTTTCTTGGTATTGACACTTAACCCATCCCCTTACTTGAATCACAGTGACCCCTTGACTGTATAATAAGTGTATTACTATGGGAGCACAGAAATGGTTGCAAATATTTTTGACCAATTTTGGTAACTTGATTTGATAATTACAATTTCGTGTTTCTTAGCACTGACACTTATACCCAACCCAAGTAACATGCCTTACCTGTAATGGTCCTTTATTATTGGACATAGTGAGTCTCAAATCCTTAAAGTGGTAATAGTCATGTGCACTTAGAGAATAAAAGTGCAGAAAAAGCCAAGAATATTTTGATGGTATTGTGAAGAATTGAGTTGAAATACCTAATTTCGTAGAACTTATAATTGAAATCATACAATTAAATCACAATGTCAGTCACAAAAGATACCATAACTGATGATGATTTAAAGACGTTGGAGATGATGAAAGGATTGAAAATACCGCCACCCAAATGTGCAAACACAGAACAGTTTAAAATTTACATGAAGCATTATGTTCAACAAATGGAGAAATCAACAACAGATATTGGGCAGCATAGCTATTCCATTCCTAAAATATCCTTATTTTATGGAGAACCGAATAAAGGAGAAGTGAATTTTATGACGTGGAATTATGAAGTAGAATGTTTTAGGGCACAAGGAACTTATAGAGAGGAACGATTATTGACAGGCATCCGCAGAGCATGTAAAGGAAAAGCAGGCGACATATTACGTAGAATGGGAGTAAAGGCTACTGTAGAAGAGATTCTAAAGAAATTTAACTCCACATACTAAATGCTGGAAACCGGAGAATCAATTTTAAGGAAATTTTATGCCTGTAGCTAGGAATCCGAGACGATTACCACATATGCAGCACTCGAAGAGGATATCTTTGCTGAAGCAGTGGAGCTAAAGGCTCTTGCTCCAACACAGGAAGATATTTTGAGAAATGTCCTGTACCAAGGATTTAAGCCTCACTTGTGTCAGTTGGCTGCATATAAATATGATACCGTCGTAGATTATGACAAATGTAAGATAGAAATTAGAAAGATAGAAAGTCAATTAAAGGAAGATACAGAGAAAGAGAAGAAGACAAAAAGTTTAGCCGCAACGAAAATGGATGAGAAGAGCAAACTTAGTGAAGGATTTATTGAGGAAATTAAGTGATAGACTGGACAAAATGGAAAAAGACAGAGAAGAAGCAAAGAAAGATGAAGCAAGTGCAGCCACTCCATATCAACAAAGTGGTTATACTAGAGGTTATAGTAGAGCTTTTACAGGTGGAAATTGTGGAAGATTTAATAGAGATAGAGGTCATCCACAGGATAGAGGCAGAGGTCGCGGTAGCTATACACCATCCTGACCAGTTGCAGGGAATAATTTTAGACCACGATGCTTCAAATGTGGCAGTGAAGAACATAAGATCCAAGACTGCCCAAACTAGTAAGTGCCTCTGTTACGGGGTTGAACCATGGCACAAAATTTATTGACAAACATGACACCAAATTAGTTGGCAGCTCTACCGAAGCAAAAATAGAAATAAACAGTATTAGCACTACAGCATTAATTGATAGTGGAAGTTGCATCAGCATTATATCTAAACCATTTTATGAACAACATATGAACGAAACGCCTATTCAGCCGTTAACCGAAATACTTAATATTGTATGTGCAGATGGTAGTGAATTGCCTTATCTCGGTTACAGCAAAATTATCAACAAATGGCATCCCTAAGTGTCAAGGAAAAGACTGCCTATTTTTGATAACACCTGAAACTCACTACAATACAAAGACACCTATTTTACTTGGTACAAATGTACTTGATAAACTCATTCTCGACTGTAAGAGAGACTATGGTGACGCCTATTTACAACAAGCTACTCTGTACACACCTTGGTACCTTGCATTTAGATGCATAGCACTTCGGGAACGAGAATTGAAGAAAGCTAATTATAGAATAGCTATTGTTAGATCGACTGAACCAAGACAAATCATACTGCATCCTAATCAGTCAATAAATATCAATGGCTGTTGTGACTGGAAACTGAACTTCCACACAACTAATGCAATACTTCGGGAGACATCAGTATCTAGTCTACCAAACTGTATCGACATTACACCTACTGTCATCAAATATAACTACAAGAACAAGAAGGACGCCAATGCCCTATAGCTCACCAACATTCCTCTTTGATAGTAACTTTGGCAAACACAAGAACTGTATCAAACAGGCTCATAACATGCGACAAAGCTTACCTAAACACAACCTCTTAAAAGCAAAACACAGAAACTGACATAAACACATGGAATTCTGAGCTGAACAGAAAACTAAACGCAAATAAAAATGTCAAGAAAATGTTTAAAATGCAGGGTATGAGGGGTTAATCATGGAGCAATGATAGTGAGGAACATGTATGATGAATATAAGTGCCATGGGAAGAGAAGGAGTACAGCAGCTGACCTAAACACTAAGTTAAACATGAAATTCCGAGCTAAACACAAAACTAAACGCAACTAAAAATGTCAAGAAAAATGTTTAAAATGCAGCGTATGAGGGGTTAATCATGAAACAATGATACTGAGGAACATGTATGATGAATATAAATGCCATGGTAAGAAAAGGAGTACAGCAGCTGACCTAAACACTAAGTTAAACATGAAATTCCGAGCTAAACACAAAACCAAATGCAACTAAAAATGTCAAGAAAAATGATTAAAATGCAGGGTATGAGGGGTTAATTATGGAACAATGATACTGAGGAACATGTATGATGAATATAAGGGCCATGGGAAGAGAAGGAGCACAGCAGCTAACCTAAACACTAAGTTAAACATGAAATTCCGAGCTAAACAGAAAACTAAATGCAACTAAAAATGTCAAGAAAAATGTCTAAAATGCAGGGTATGAGGGGTTAATCATGGAACAATGATACTGAGGAACATGTATGATGAATATAAGGGCCATGGGAAGAGAAGGAGCACAGCAGCTAACCTAAACACTTAGTTAAACATGAAATTCTTTGCTAAACAGAAAACTAAACGCAACTGAAAATGTCAAGAAAAATGTTTAAAATGCAGGGTATGAGGGGTTAATCATGGAACAATGATACTGAGGAACATGCATGATGAATATAAGTGTCATGGGAAGAGAAGGAGCACAGCAGTTGACCTAAACACTAACTTAAACATGAAATTCCGAGCTAAACAGAAAACTAAACGCAACCAAAAATGTCAAGAAAAATGTTTAAAATGCAGGGTATGAGGGGTTAATCATGAAACAATGATACTGAGGAACATGTATGATGAATATAAGTGTCATGGGAAGAGAAGGAACACAGCAGCTGACCTAAACACTTAGTTAAACATGAAATTCTGACCTAAACAGAAAACTAAATGCAACTAAAAATGTCAAGAAAAATGTCTAAAATGTAGGGTATGAGGGGTTAAATCATGGTAGAATGATAATAATCATCATATAGCAGCATTATAAAAGCCATGATATGGAAATAGAGCGAGTAAGTGACGTAAACAGAAGCTTTAACATTATGGGACACATACACTGACGCCGATGCCGACGCTGATGCCGTCCAATCGAGCCATGCCATAAGCTCACACAACTAAAGTTGGTGAGCTAAAAATGGTAAAATAACTGTCAATATTTCTAACATCACCACTCAGTCTGTAGTAATTCCGCCTAGATCTGTTATTTGTGAGATACAAGCAGTTGCCATAGATAAGTCAGTTTTTGAAAAGATTGAAAAGAAAAGAGTTTGATGCCTTCAAACAAATCCATGTTGAATCAGATCTCAGTATTGACCAGAAATCCATGTTAAATGCACTTCTTCAGAAACATAAACATATATTTTCAAAGAATGATCAAGACATAGGTAGATGTGATTTAATCAAACATAGGATAGATTTATTGAATGACATACCATTTAAACAATGATATAGAAGCATACCACCTGCAATGATTGATGAGGTTAGAGAACACTTAGAACAGCTATTGACAGCAGGAATCATCAGAAAAAGTAAATCACCTTGGGCATCAAATATCATCTTAGTACGCAAGAAGAATGGCAAACTGAGAATGTGGGTTGATTATCGAATGCTTAATAGCCGTACCATTAAAGATGCATATGCACTACCACATGTGGAAGAAATTTTTGACTGTTTGAATAATAGCAAGTTTTTCAGTGCCATAGACAGGAAAAGTGGCTACCAACAAGTGGAATTGGAACAAGAGCACAAAAACGGTTTGCTTTTACAGTTGGGCCACTAGAGTTATACGAATTCGAGAAGATACCCTATGGATTGTCGAATAGCCCAGCCACATACCAAAGATTGATGGAAGAATGCTTCGGAGATTTTAATATGAAGATATGCATAATATACCTCGACGACCTCATCATATTTTCAGAAAGTTTCGATCAACATCTTGGGAGATTAGACATGGTATTAACACGACTACACCAATGTAATTTGAAATTAGCAGAAGAAAAATATTACTTCCTTAAGAAACGAGTGAAATTTCTTGGCTACATTGTTAGTGAGGATGGTATCGAGACAGACCCAGAGAAAATAGAGAAAGTGAAGAACTGGCCAACTCCCTCAAATCCAGATGAGCTCAGGTCATTTTTAGCTTTTGCCGGTTATTACAGGAGATTTGTTAATGACTTCTCGAAAATAGTACAACCACTAAATGAAGTGCTCCCCCCATCAACACAGAAAAAAAACCGAAAGCAACAGAAAAATAATTGGAGATGGACACCACTTGAACAGGAAACTTTTGATAATCTAAAAAATATATTGACAAAACCACCGATATTGGCATATCCCGATTTTAGTTGACCATTTGAATTGCATGTAGATGCAAGTACAGTTGGACTTGGGGCAGTATTATACCAAGAACAAGACAAAAAGAAACGAATTGTAGCTTATTCAAGCAGGAGTCTGTCCAAGTCTGAGAAGAATTACCCAGCATTTAAACTTGAATTTTTATGTCTGAATTGGGCAATTGCCGACAAATTTACTGACTACTTAACTGGAAAGCATTTCTCTGTGTACACTGACAATAACCTGCTTACACATATACTTACAAGTGCAAAACTAGATGCAACTGGTCAGAGATGGGTATCTGCATTAGCACCATATAATTTTGACATCCTTTACCATGCAGGATTAAGGAATGGTGACACTGATGGAATGTCTAGATATCCACATTATAAAATTACAGATGATCGAGAAAGAATCAGAATAGAAAACAGCACTGTTAAAGCTATTTGTAGTAGTGTGCAAATTTGAGTACATGCAGAGACATTACCAGCTACATCTATAAACATTATTGATGCTATGGACACATCAACACAGGTGGCACAAATTGAACAGAGAGAAATAAGAAGGAACCAACGACAAGACAATACAATAGGAAAATGGTTACGTGCCAAAATAGACAGAAAACTACCTCCAGGACCCTATGATAGAGAGGACCACATCATGAAAAAGAATTTTAAAGTAATAAGAGGTACATTATATAGGTAGATAACAGATAATGATGAGAAATGTTTACAATTAGTCTTACCAACTATATACAGGGAAAAAGCATTGAAAGGTTTATATGATGATATTGGCCATCCAGGTAGAGACAGGACACTTTCACTGCTAAGAGTGAGATTTTTTTGGCCTGGTATGGCATCCGAATGCGAAAATTAGATTAAGAAATGCAAGCGTTGTTTGAGAAGGAAATCACCAGTCAATACTAAAGCTCCACTGGTAAATGTTGAATCCACCTACCCACTCGAATTAGTTTGTATGGACTTCCTCACCTTAGAACCAAGTAGAGGTGTAGGCAAAGTGCTGGTCATTACAGATCACTTCACCAAACTAGCCTTAGCAATACCAACTAGAAATCAAACTGCAAAAAACAACAGCAGAAGTATTGCATGACAATTTCATCATCCACTATGGCATACTATCTGGAATCCACTCTGACCAAGGCAGAAATTTTGAATCTTCAATCATAAAAGAATTATGTGACATTTTTGGCATTGATAAATCGAAAACCACACCATTCCATCCAAGTGGAAACGGAACACCTGAGAAATTCAATCGAACACTCCTAAATCACCTTGGAACATTAGAGCCAGGGAAAAAGCCAGACTGGAATAAATATAGATCTTCTCTTGTATATGCCTATAACTGTACGAAACATGAAAGTACTAAGTATTCACCATTTGAATTAATGTTTGGTAGAAAGCCTAAATTACCAGTGGATGCAGTATTTGAGACTGTTAACAACAACTGAGTTGACATGAACATAGATAATTACATTGGTGAACTCAAGAAGAGAATGAAATTTGCACGAGACACAGTAGAGATGCACCTCCAACAAGCACGGGATAAACAAAAAAAGATTTACGACAGAAAGGCAAAGGCAAACAAGATAGAGGTTGGTGATAAAGTCCTGGTGAAGATTCTGATACATGATGGTAAGCATAAAATTGATAAGTATGAGGACAAGAGGCCCCAAGGAGCCTTAATCGCTCACCGGCCAAAGTGGTTCAAAGAAGTATTTGGGGTCACATTCAGTTAGACATGGTTCATCAACACTACAAAGGAATGAAGTCATGAGAGACAAATTTTATGGAATTAGGGCCATGGCTTGAACAGACTTGAATCTTACCCCCCAAAGGATGCTGCAACCAAATATCAAAACATTCCAACTGCTGAATCTGAAGAAGAAGATTTTTAAAGAAAAATTCCTCATATTGACTAAGTTATAATTCGGGCTACCACTGTGAGCCCAAATATGAACCCAGGGACTTGGCTTTAACATACTTGAATCTCACCCCCTAAGGATGCTACACACCACATATCAAAACATTCCGACTGGATCTGAAGAAGATTTTTAAAAAAAATTCCTCATTTCGAACTATGTTACAATTCAAGCTCCCACAGTGAGCACAAATATGGACCTAGGGACATGGCTTGAACAAACTTGAATCTCACCCCCTAAGGATGCTGCATACCAAATATCAAAACATTCTGACTGCTGGATCTGAAGAAGAAGATGTTTTAAAAAAATTCCTCATTTTGAACTAAGTTATCATTCGGCTCCCACAGTGAGCCCAAATATGGACCTAGGGACGTGGCTTGAACAAACTTGAATCTCACCCCATAAGGATGCTGCATACCAAATATTAAAACATTCCGACTGCTGGAGCTGAAGAAGAAGATTTTAAAAGAAAATTACTCATTTTGAACTAAGCTTTAATTCGGGCCACCACAGTGCCCAAATATGAACCCAGGGACTTGGCTTGAACAAATTTGAATCCCCCCCCCCCCCCCCCAAGCATGCTGCATACCCAATATCAAAAAATTCTGCCTGCTGGATCTTGAGAAGATGATTTTTAAAGAAGTTTGCCTGAAATGCACTAAGTTCAAATTTGGGCTCCTATACGTAGCCCAAATATGAACCCAGGGGGCCGATTTGAACAAACTTGAATCAGATCCACCCCACAATGTTGAGTACCAAATATCAAAAGATTCTACCTCCTGGATCTGGAGATGACGATTTTTTAAGAAATTTGCCTGAAATGCACTAAGTTCGAATTCGAGCTTCTATAGTGATCCCAAATATGAATCCAGGGGGCCGATTTGAACAAACTTGAATCAGATCGACCCCACAATGTTGCATACCAAATATCAATAGATTCTGCCAGCTGGATCTGGAGAAGAAGATTTTTTAAGAAATTTGCCTGAAATGCACTAAGTTCGAATTCGGGCTTCTATGCTGAGCTCAAATATGAATCCAGGGGGCCGATTTGAACAAACTTGAATCAGATCCACCCCACAATGTTGCATACCAAATATCAAAAGATTCTGCCTGCTGGATCTGGAGAAGAAGATTTTTTAAGAAATTTGCCCGAAATGCACTAAGTTCGAATTTGGGCTTCTATAGTGAGCCCAAATATGAATCCAGGGGGCCGATTTGAACAAACTTGAATCAGATCCACCCCATAATGCTGTATACCAAATATCAAATGATTCTACCCACTTGTGCGGGAGAAGAAGATTTTTTAGTAATTTCTCCAATATACATAGGGTGCTTCCGGAGTTATGCCCCCTATGGAACCCCAAGTGGGCATGTCCATTTCATTTGAACAAACTTGAATTGACATATGGTAATGAACATCCATACCAAGTTTCGAGCAAATCGATCTAGCGGAGAAGTCGTTTGAAAAATGTTCATGATGCCGGATGACGACGACGGACGACAGACGACGAACGGCAAGTGATAAGTTTCGCTCCCTTCAGTGAGCTAAAAATGTATCAGTTGTAATAGACCAGCCAAATTGAGACATACCTGTGTACAAGATAAAATCTCCAGATGGAAAGGAGAGGACCCTTCACCGAAACCATTTACTGCTCTTGGATGAAAAGAATATAGAGGATAAAGTAGGGGCAACTCATGTCCCCAAACCAAGAAGAAGTATTCAGGTGAATAACAAAGAAGAAGAGTGTAAGCCAGTTCCCAAACCTAGGAACTCAGTAACAGAAATAACAGAAAGGCCTTTGGAAGAAAAGGAAAGTAGAGAAGAAATCAGAGTAGAGAGCGACGTCGATGAAGATACGGAATCGGAGGAGAAGTATGTCATGTTGCCATTCTTGACCAGGCACGCCTGTAAGACTGATTCAGAGTATAAAGATATTACAGAAACAACAGAGATAAAGCCTGTAGAAGAGAAACTTCCAGAACAAGAAGTGGTTGTGAATCAGACTGACAGTTAGGAAACCAAGGAAGCTCGGGAAGAAGAAAACAGGCAAGCAGATGAAGAGGATGGAGAGAAAGAGCAAATGATAGAAAAGTGGGAACGACCAATAACAGAGAGAAAGTCGACAAGAGTCAGAAGGCCACTAAAGAATCTACAAGATTATCACTATAGCACAGTTAAACCAGTAGATACAAAAACAGACACTTTAGATAAATTACTGGCTTCTGGTATACTTACAGAAGTCAGTACTGAGATGGCTAACAAGTTGTGGGAGGCCGTAATGAAATAGAGTTAGCCTTTGATTATCCCAGTATTCAGTGTGAAATATAAGTCAGGGTTACCTGAAAGGGTAATATTTTTTTTCACACTTAATAAGAGATTACTATTCATGTATACTAAATTTCTATAGATTTATGAATAGTGTTATACTGTGGCACTATTTAGCATGTGGAAAATTCTTGTCTCTAACGGCTGTATATAGTATATAATATTTTTAAATAGTTGCTACATACATAAACTAAATTATAATTTTTCTGTTACTTTCAGATAACTTGGAGGTTTTACAGAATGACATATCCAATTTTTTTTTACAGATTTTGAAAAACCGCATGTACTTACTGACTTGTCCTATTAATTAAACTTTTCCAGATTTCAGGTTGCAAGATTATTGGTTATACCAGTTATGACTTGCGTGATTGATTGGTATATGGATGATCAGTCCTAGTGATTGGCAGCGAGAATTGGCAATACTATAATAAATTATCATAGTAAATTTAATTTGTAATGGCAGCTTGCCATGGTAAATTACCTATTTTACACTTCTTACAGAGTAATGTTCATCAAAATTGCCACTGTGAAAGCTTCCCAATGTTGAGGACTGGATGATCCATTTTAAATGAGTAAGTACTATACCTTGTATATTACTAACACTGTTTTTTTTTCTCTGTAGACTTCTTTATATAGAAAATGATTGGACATCATTTTTTCAGGCAGGGGGAGTATGTAGCAGAGTTAGTTTTAATGTATTTTAAATTTATTAATATGTGTTAAGTGTTTATACTTTTGTCAGCCCTTTTCGAATTGTAATGTAGCGCAAGTTGTTTGTTGTATAATAACTTTCTTGTGGCAGTAACAGGCTTCCATAGATCATTTGCGCGTTTTGATGTCATGTGGTACACTGAGTACTTTTGACAGGTCCATTTTGTCATCATTGGGATCCATGTCTGTTTTCTCTTGTGTTTTGAAAATTTTTATCTGTTTATTTGATTGTGTTTGTATTTATGTGGATTTAACTGGTTCAGTGAATGGTCAGTATTTATCACTAGGTTACAACTTCATTTTCCTCGAATTTCGATCATGTTGTTCGTGATTGGTTATTTGGCTTGTGTTTTCGATTCACACTGTTTCTGACAGACCGACCGTGATTTATCAAATTACCTAAATAAACCTAACAGGTTTGCATGATTTGGTTACGGGATTCTATTTTTCAGCCTTTACTAATACAGCTGTGTTATGTTGTGTGTAACGTGTGATGGAAACGATGGTACATATTTAATACGATGAAGATATTTGATGATGGTGTATTTGTCATTGTGCTATGTACGGTAGCTTGAGGATTGTGGGAACTGGAACCACATTCTGGCAAGATTCTTTAAATGTCTGTGTATATATCTGGGAAAAGGGGGTGAGATAAGATTATTTTAATTTAATGAGTTACATTTTAATTTAAGTGATAGTGAAGCAACCCTGGTATATTTTGTTAATTGTACATGTAAGTGCATATCTGCTGGGTACCGGTGTTGTTCGTGTTGGATTAAACCTCGACTCAAGCAATGCTGGTAGCAAGTTGGTCCTGTACCATATTGACGACTGGATTGTAGTCCTTTGGGATAATTAGATAATTTGTCCCATATCTGTCCATTGATATAAGAAGGATTTCAGATGGGTATATGGAGGTATTCAACAATAGTTGAGCATTGAGGTTGAGGTAAAATGTGTGTTAATGTTATATATATTATAATACTGTTGGATGTTATGCAATAACCTATTGGATTGGCAGACACTACAATGAGTGGTATTTACATATTGTAGATTCCTGATTTGAAATGTAACATTAAGGTACCAGGAGCTTGTGAATAAATATTGATGAAAGTTATTATGAGTTAGTCGTGGCACAGATCTCATCCCATTTATCCTACTTCTATTATATGGCATCCCGAGAGGGACTGTAAAGTAGTGTTTCAGCTGTTCGTTTCTTTATTTTAATTTTCATATTTAATGGATGGTTGGCCTGTATCAGAAATATAGTCATGGCAAAAAACGATCTAGTCTAATTTATTTCACTGAGCTGGTGATTTATTTATCATTACATTACTATTATCAATAATAAAAATGGCGACCTCGAGATGTGTAATAACTCTATGCCAGTAGTGTATGGGTAACCAAGGATCTCTTTCTGAACGGAATGACTGCCAAAGTTTTTTTCTACTCCTAATACAGATTTCTAATGTGTCTAGACACTTTCACATGTATTGGGAAAAACATGTTCATGTTTTAACATGAAATAGAATATTGAAGTTTATAGCTGGTAAGTCAAATATATAAAAAAAACAGCATACAAATTATACATTGGATGTCTGTTTAAAGTATTTAATGACAAAACTTGTGTATTTCGATATCTTACTTGGACAGGGATTACTGTTACATTCGTCTGTTTCAGATAACACTTTTGGACACTCCTTTCCATCATACTTAGCTTCTACAACAATTGTCCTGGTTCTTTTCTTTGATCCACCGCCACAAGTCTTTGAACACACATCCCATGCAGTCCAATTAGATACTTGACAGTCAACTAAAGCACATAAAGAAATTTGTTTTCAGTCACAGTTAATAAAGATTAGATTTGTGTTAAAATGAGTTAAGCTGCAGTAATGAATAAAACAGTGCTTCATTTCTGTTAACACAAGGTGAGTAAAACTATAGAACCTTAGTGAGCGCGCTCACATACCCCACGCGCCCCCCCCCCCCCCCGATATTTCAAGATCTAATCATTTTTTAAAAATAAACATAGATTCTAGGAATACTGCAGAAAACAGTGTTCTGTAGTTTCAGCGGTATTGAAAGAATTCCAGCAGAATTAATTTTAATTGAAATATGGAGCCATGTTAAGACTTAATGATACCAACCTTTTTAAATCCAATTTGATCTTTCCAACACACATTGTAAATAATGTAAGGTCACACTAGGTCTTTGCTGATAAAATTACTTTAGTGTATGCTTGTTTATAAAAAAGGTGTCAGATTTAGAATTGCTATCCCAAATAACAGTGTTTATACACAAAAAGTGAAATAGATTATTGTTTTACTTCATGAACAAATTCGAAGTCGCTTCATATTCAAATCCTGACTTGAATAACTGCATGCTGGGAATATGGAACCGGGATTATTCTTGTGTCACAAGCTATGTCTTTTTTATGTACACATGGTCAATACAGGAGTCAGAAATGTAAATCGGTGAGCAAATAACTTGGCTTTAACACTTTGGAGACAATGTTTTTACTAATACCTTGCTTGGTTCTTTCAAAGTATTGACATTTAAGTCACCAACAATTACAGTAGGAGGTCTATCTAATTTATCCATAACTTGAACTAAGTTTTTCAGCCGAGCAGAACGAAACGCAAACTTCATCTGCAAGTCATTGTGGTAGATTCACATACTAAAATGGCCATAATTTAGATAATAACTGAAAGCGTGTAGAAAAAAGTCCGGAAAACTGTAATTTTTAGAAAAATGACCCGAACATCTGTTACTTGTATTTTTAAGAGTCCAGGGCCTGTAATTTCCGCAAAAATCAGACGAGCAGAACGAAACGCAAACTTGATCTGTAAGTCACTGTGGTAGACTCACATACTAAAATGGCCGTAATTTCGATAATATCTGAAAGCGTGTAGAAAAAGAAGTCTGGAAAACTGTAATTTTGATGAACTTTTCAAAGTCGAAGGGCCGTAATTTCGGTAAAAATCAGTGGAGCAGAACAAAATGCAAACTTGATCTGTAGGCCACCATGTTAGACAAACATACCAAAAATCAGCTCAATATCTGGAAGCATGTAGAGAAAAAGTCCGGAAAACTGTAATTTTGATGCATTTTTCAGAGTCCAAGGGCCGTAATTTCGGTAAAAATCAGTGGAGCGGAACAAAACACAAACTTGTTCTGTAGGCCACCATGTTAGACTAACATACCAAAAATCAGCTCAATATCTGGAAGCGTGTAGGAAAAAAGTTCGCAAAACTGAAATTTTGATGAATTTTCAAAGTTCAAGGGCCGTAATTTCGGTAAAAATCAGTGGAGCGGAACAAAATGCAAACTTGATCTGTAGGCCACCATGTCAGAGTAACATAACAAAAATCAGCTCAATATCTGAAAGCGTGTAGAAAAAAAAGTCTGGAAAACTGTAATTTTTATTAATTTTTCAGAGTCCAAGGGCCGTAATTTTGGAAAAAATCTTTGGAGCGGAACAAAATGCAAACTTGATCTGTAGGCCACCATGTTAGACTGACATACCAAAAATCAGCTCAATATCTGGAAGCGTGTAGAAAAAAGTCTGGAAAACAAGTAGGACTGACTGACGGACTGACGGACTGATGGACTGACAGACTGACGGACTGACAAACTGACGGACTGACGGACGGACCAGTCAAAAACATTATACCCCCGCAACTTCGTTGCGTGGGGTATAATAAAGCGTACCTTAATTTATTATAATGTGCTATTAGGAGGGCTGAAATTCTTAACACAAAGACTTAATGGAGGTGATTTTTTGAAGTCTTGACATTGCCCCTGGGTCATATATCGAATCGCCCTACTGGACTTGTCAATATATATCCAGAGATCTGATCTCGACTTCAATATGCCATCTCAGAAACCCACATGGTGCTAATTACCTGTATTTAGTGGGAGTACACACTTGTCTCCATAATTATTCAAATATGAATCTTCTTAATTCATTGATCTCTGCCACACTGACAGACAGTCACTAGAGCTTGGAACTCGGCCACCTATGATGGATGAATTGATGCTTGGATGGATGGGATGAATAGATGGAGGGAGGGGTGGAGGTGGGGTGGGTGGGGCGAGATGAAGGGAGGGAGAGAGAGAGGGAGTGATGTTTTATATAGATGTACAGATATCTGATCTCGACTTCAATACGCCATTATATGAATCTTCTGAACTCTCTGCTCTCTGCCACACAGACAGATAGACACTAGAGCTAGGTACTCGACCACCTATGATGGACGAATGGAGGGAGGGAGGGAGGGGGAGGGAGGGAGGGAGTGAGGGAGGGAAGGAGGGAGGGAGGGAAGAGGTGGAGTGGGTGGGGCTGGATTAAGGGAAGGGAGAGAGAGGTAGGGTTGTTTTATATAGATGGATAGATATTTTGCTAGGTGGGTATGGACTAGCACAGAGTGAACAAATTCACTTTCCTGATTAAATCTGTTTACGAGACTTGCTTTTTATTTTTAAAATATCCTTTCAACATTACGTCAAGCTGTTATTTTATTTTTTTTCTGTTTGAAAATACCTAATGACCTCATATAAGACTGGAGAGCAAGAGAGATTGAACATTCAGCAAAGCATATCATTGCCAGATAAATGGAGTCGTGCGCAAATTCAAAATAACTTACCTGCAGCCTCACCTGTCAGTAAAGATGATCAAGCACAACCAGCCAGTTGTGGGCAACAGGAAGCCAAGCCCTTGTAGCCAGGTATGCTGGAAACAGCTACTTTTACAAGAAGAAAGATGAGTTTTCAGCCACCAGACCACATGCAAATGCATACTGTGCGATGAGATGGAATGTGACATAAAAATATTATTTACCTTATAACTTGTATACTTCGTGTAAAGCTATTATGTAGGAAAAAGCAGTTGCCTTTTAAGAACGTGCGATAGTCAGCATGTGTCTGATATTTTCAACGAGAATGAGACACCTGTCTCTGAGCACATCAATTGTTCAGGCCACAACATCGGGCAACACTTCAGAATAGTTCCAATTGAGAAAAATCCAACCAATGAATTCCGTGAGATTTGCGAAGGTTTGTGGATCCGAGAACTTCAAACTTAGACACCTCTTCGTATGAATTTATGCGCATGCCTCCAAGTTAAGAAGCAATTTCTCCCCTTTGTTCTTAATACAACTATGAGGCCAGCAAACTGGTCACATGGCCCACCCAGATGCATTCTTGATAGCCTATTAAAAAAACCACAGTCTAAGGGATCTCCTAGTCAGTTCAAAATTTAAGCCATTGAGCGTAAATTGACTTTTTAATGAGATCATGGCGTATTGTGAATGGGGGTGGTAGGGGGAATACACAGCTCATCATTCCTGACAGGTGAGACTTCAGGTAAGTTATTTTGAATTTGCTCATGACTCCACTTGTCCTGCAATTGATATGCTTTGCCGAATGTTCAATTTCTCTTTCTCTCTAGTGTCATATGAGGTACATTAGGTATTTTCAAAACAGAAAGAATACAATAACAACTTAATTTAATGTTGACAGGATTTTAAAAAAGTTAAAAAATTTATAGTAATTTATATATTGTTTATACTGGCCAGTGACCCAAACTTAGCTGGTGCTAACTCTTATATTCTAGGGCCAAACACAAATTTTGCCCCCCGCAATCCCCAAAATTTGCATCAAAATCCAAAAATTACATGTCCTATGTGGTCCTCCATACTTTTATCCACTGCGCATGCGCAGTGTCAAGGAAGTCCGAAATTGGAGCCAAATCCTCATTCTTACGACCAGTGCCTGGTAAGTGTTATGTAAACAGCGGGGAGGTATGAGTTCCCAACCCATGGGAGGGCCATCCCCGTCTGGGTCACTGGCAAGTATAAAAAATATATAAATTACTATAAATTTTTTAACATTTTTATACTGTACCAATGACCCAGACTTAGCTGAATAGAAAAACGGCTGAAGGGACTAGGACATAAAGGAAAATCCAATAGACTCAATTACATGTAAACAGAATTATCCCCTCCAGGAGAAGAGGGGAACAGGCTTTACATGTATCTTTCTTGTTTATACCAAAAAAGAAAGACACAATACCATTCCGTAATTGAGCGCAATAACATCAATGATCTCTATTATCATCCAGTATAACCCATTATACTAATCTTTTAAAAGAAAAGCCTATAAATAAAGAATGTCCAGAGAATGAGACTCTTTATATACTCATTAAAAGTGTCTGAGGATTGTATATTAGCGCTCATATGACACGTGACATATACAAATGCTTCACACCGAGCTACACTTTAAAAATATTACATAAATGAGATAGACATTAGCTTTACACTTTAAAACCATCCCGGCACCGACTCGGAATTACTGACTCCAGAGGAGGTATTCCCTTGCTTTTCACTATAAAGCAGGTGAAATAAGGGAACACCACCCCCCCCCCCCCCCCTTCCCCTTGCTCTGGGTCAAATACCCCAGAACAAAGGAAGCAGCAGGACAGAGTCACTGCCGGAACAGAAAGCCTGCATAACTATAGTTGCAACTGTTTAGTGGACGACATTCTGAGCAACAGATAACAGACCTAAACAACGCGGGTCGCCAGAAATGGACTCAATATTTCTAAGATAAAAATTCGTGAACGTGAAACGCTGAGACCAATGTGCAGCCTTCATCAAATCGGTAATAACAACACTATTAGCGTATGGCCAAGATGTAGACAGTGCTCTTACTTCATGCGCCGAAATCTTAAGCACAGACTGCTGAGTTGAAGATAATTTTTCATAAGCAGTACGGATAGTTAATTGAATCCACCTTGCAATAGAATGGACTGTAATGTCCTTTCTATTAGGCAGTAGAGACAGAACGAAACGCTTACGTCCCTTTCTGATAAACTCAGATCTACGTTTATAAATACGCATGGCTCTAACTGGACAGAGCAAAGGGTTATGACCGTCTGAAGACGAAAGAGCCTTAATAACAATAGGTTCAGGATACTTATTAGGAGCCTGATGCTTAGCCAAAAATCCAACATTAGTAGTCAAAGTAATAGTATTACCAACACTACGATAGTGAGAATCATCAACCGATAGTGCATGAAGCTCACTAACTCTTCTGGCAGAAGAGAAGGCTAAGAGAAAAGCTGTCTTATAAGATAAGAATTTGAAGTCCACTGTATCAAGAGGCTCAAATGGCGCTTCTTTTAGCTTCAGAAGAACCCAAGCTAAATTCCACTTAGGAATTAACCTAAGGGTTCTAGGTCTATTTATCGAAAAGTTTTTCACTAACGTGGATAAAGAGACATTACATCCAATTTGTAAGCTATCATGATGAGCATAGGTATCCGATAGCATAGACCTATAACCCTTAATAGTTATTGGCTGCAGTTTGATCTCGTCAAACAAGTAGACCAGAAAATTAGCAATGTCTGGAATTGAGGGATCATAAATATCAATAGAATGATCCCTACACCACCGATAGAAAACCTTCCACTTAGCAGCATAATTTAGTTAAGAGGAGGTCCTCCTACAGTTAGAATTTGCGTCCACTGCTCGTCCTGTAAAATGCTTGCCGTGCAAGAAGGACCGCACAACGGAAATAGGTGAAGTTTGAGACATTGCGGGTTGTGATGCAGTGTGCGTGATTTCCCCTGCGAAAGAAGGTCCTCCTGTGGAGGAAGCTTCCGCGGAATGTCCCACAACAGACACCTGAGTAGATTTATCCATGGTCTCTGGGGTGACAGAGATGCTACCAACAGAATCTTGCAGTGAGATTGCTTGATTTTTAGCAATATCTGTTGAATCAACGGAGCTGGAGGATACGTGTATACTATCATTCCGTCCCAAGAGATCGAGGGGGCATCTACTGCAAACGCTCGAGGATCTGGGCATGGCGACACATACGTCTGCAACTGATTGTTGAGATGCGTCGCAAATAAGTCTATCATAGGACGATCCCATTGGTAGCAAATCTGATTGAATACTCGTTTGTTGAGAGTCCATTCTGACGGCAACATGCAACCTTTCCGAGAAAGGGAGTCTGCTAGAAAGTTCAGACGACCCGGAATATGACGGACCGATTGGAGAACTTGATGCTCTAGGACAAACAGAAGGATCCTTTCCATTAAATTGAACAACGGAATGGAATGAGTGCCTCCCTGGTTCCGAATATACGCTACTACTGTCAGAATTTGAACATGCGAATTCTGAAGAATGTTCATCCACTGTCGTAGTACAAGCCAAATTGACATCATCTCTTTGATGTTTATGTGCTTGTTTAGGAACTGCGGATCCCAAAGACCCTGGCACCTCGAATCTGTTGGGCTCAGAGTTGCGCCCCAACCTGTTTGGCTCGCATCCGTCATTATCGTAAAACTCGGATCCGGCAGTTGCAGAGGTACTCCTTGAGTTAACCACTTAATATCTGCCCAAGTCTGAATCTCTTGTTTCACTTGATTCGACAAGACGATGTTTGTTTCGAGCGAATGAGTCTTCACACTCCAATTCTGAGTAAAAAATATCTGGAATGGACGAGTGCGTAGCCGCAACCATCGGAATAAGATCCGCTGCGGCTCCGCACAAACCTGTCAGTCTCATGAATTCTCTCGCTGTTACTACATCTGAGTGAAGACAAAAGCGAGCGTAACAACTGACTAATTTTGCTCTGGTTAACGGCAGACGAACGAGATTGTTGTGCGTCTCGAAGCTCATTCCCAGGTGGGTGAGTGACTTGGACGGCACTAGATCCAACTTCTGTTCGTTTACTATGAAACCGAGACGTCGGAGCAGTTGAAGCAGACCCTGAACATCGTTCTGAAGTGTTAACTTGTTGCCGTACCTCTGAAGAATGTCGTCCAAGTAGGCCGACGTTACTACAGACGAATGAGCTCGGAAATGAGTCACGCATCTTTGAGATCTATGCTCGCTGCATAATCATTCACGCGAATGCTTGCTCTGACCAATCGAATGGTCTCCATATAAAATTTCGGAGCCACGATCAGCTTGTTTATCCGTCTCAGATCGATGACTGGACGAAACAAGCCGTCTGGTTTTGGAACCAGAAACAGGTGATTGTAGAAACCTGGAGATTCCTGGTTTTCTACTACCTCTATAGCGTTCTTGTCCAGAAGAGATTGAACTTCTGATAGAAGCGATTCTCTCTTCTGAACATTTGACGGGAGCTGAGTTTGACGGACTTTGAGTTAACGGAGGTTTTCCCTGAAGGACAGTTTTAGACCTTCGGACATCACCCCTTGCACCCATGGGTCGTCCGTAATTGACAACCAATTGGTTAAGAATCTCGACAGCCTTCCGCCGACTGGAATGCAATAGAGGTTTAGACCATCACCTCCTGGCCCTGCGAGGCTTGCGGGAGGAGAAACCACGTCCTCCACGACCCGCACCATGTCCAGTCGACCTAGGGGCGTCTGACCGGTTATCTCGGCCAGCATAACAGCCGCTACCTGAGTCGGTACTCCGACGGTCTCTGGAGTAAGACGTAGAGGCTTTCTTAGATCCTCTATAGGAACTTCCCTTGGACGTATTCGCCCCGAAGTGCCTGCCTTACTCCTCTCTGCTGAGTCCGACTTTTTTGAAGTGGATTTAAAAAGCAGAGATCCTGCAGATAACTTAGTAATCTGATCATAGATAAAAGAAAGCTTTCCGTCGAAGAGAATCTCTCTGTGGACCAGAGCGACTCGAAGAGAGTTTTTCACCATACAATCCACTCTAGTGGATGCAGCCAGGGCAGCATCACGTCTGACTAACTCCAGATTTGCCACTGAAAGGGTGGAGTTATATGTAGAATATGCTATAGCCCTCGAAAGAAGTTTTAACATCCTGGAATTCTTTCCCTTCGAGACGTAATGATAACGCTCAGGTAAGGTGATCTGCGTAAGATAATGCGTCTAAATTAATTCTATTAGACGAGATTGTCGTCTCCAGTATACTGGAGCTAACAGACACGGATGCCGGCAATGACAACTCCAAGTCTTCTGCCTGGTCGTCCAAACGCAGAGGAACTCTCGGCACGCCCTGTCCTGCCGTTTCAAATCTATTTCTAATATTGATGAAATGCAGGTGTATAGCGTTAGGCGACAAGAAACCGGATTTGCCAGTCTTAGAGGCTAGCTTGAATATAGCATCATTCAAAAGTTCAAATGTCCGTGTGACATTACTGGACTGGGTTGGAAACTCAGGGACAATGTCCCTATTCCGACCAAAAAAGTCTGTGTCCAGTGACGCTATCAGTCTCTTATCCGGTAATGCAGCATTTTGGTCCAGAAGAACAACTTCTGGAAGGTGCTGCCGGATGAAATCTACGGCCACCTTATGTTGTTCGGAAAGGGAAAATTTCAGCTCTTCTGATTCCCTTTCGCCATCCGACTGGACCTTGTCCCTTTCTGACAATGCAGGGGAGCAAACCGACCCAGCTTCCTCAGACAGTTCCTGTTCCGAAAAAGTTTCTGATGGCTGCTGGGATGCTGCAATGAGTTGAGCTATCTGTGATAGCAAGTCCGTCACGGAGGCCTGTGGAGCTGCGGTCTTATGTGATTTAGCCGCTGGGAGCTCCTGGGACGTTAATTCCTGCATATTTCTTTTATGCAAATGTCCCGAGTGGTAAGGCCTCGTGTCCTTGGCTACCGGATGGCGTGACCTGATCGACGTGGAATCCCTGGTCGGTGAAGCAGGCTGGATATCAGAAGTCACGTAGCCAAGCTGCGGTCGTGTGTGCTGCCATGAGGATTAGGAAGCCAATAGACTAGTCGCGCCGGACTGTCTATACGACGGAGCGTCCCGAGGAGTGGACGTATGCTCCGACTGACGAACGTTACGTATAACAACATCTGGTCCCAGATGTTGTTGTAAGAGAGAGGGGTTCTCTCGCTCGCGGTCCGGGCAGACCTGGACGAGCTAGGTACCGGACTGATTGGCTTTCCATCTTCGGATCCGTCATCGCCGGGTGTGCACAATCCATGTTTATAGTGCTCGCAACACCCGATCTCCTTTCCTGGACCGCAACGGATGAACCCGGCATAACAACCATTTCGTGAATGATTGCTTTACCGGGCGAGCTAGTTGGCGACAATACCGTCGATCCTACGTGGGACCTCTTAGGCATTTACCGAATTTCATTGAGCAATTTTGTCGCTAGCTCTTCATTTGTCTGCGACGACGGAGGCACACTTCGAGAAGACATCACGGAAACATCACCCTGTTCTTGTTCCTCTGAAAAAGAGACTGAAACACTAGAGTGACCCTGTGGTGAGAGGACCGGCATGGACCTCTCACCACTAACAATATACCGTGACACACGTCTCCAACATTTGTCATTCCAATTGGCACACACAGTGCAAGAATTAGTGCGAGTACACTGACTACAAGAAATACACTGACCATGAGAATCAGTGGAAGACTTCCTCGAATTACAATTTGAACAAACTTCTTTCATTTTGAAAAAAGTTTGTCATCGTACTCGCACTAACCCTTGAAAACAAGATACATGATAATAGTATAATCCATTACAAACATTTCAAAAAATAATTCAAAAGAAAAAATTTTTTCGAAAAAATTTTCAAGATGAGTCCAAGTTCCCAATGGGAACGATGAGCCCAAATGGATCCCAAAAAAGCCTAAGTATGGACAAAAATTTTAAAACATGTCTAAAAATTAATGTTACACTTACGGACAATATAATGTATCTGGCTATGAGCAGAACTAAATAGAAGACAAGGAATCACTGTCAGAAGTAACCGTTGTCAATGTAAACAAAAGTGAATCAAACTAGAAACAAGACTCCAGGCACTAAAAATATGGCCCGAAATCAGTAACCAATTTTAACACTATCCGATGTAAAACACAGGCTTCCTGAGAAGAAATTGCAGTACATCGAATGGTAGATGCATGACTGAAACGCCTAACCACCCTAGGGTGAGGACGTAACCATGGGGAAAAACAGAATAAACATTCTGTTACCAAGCCAAAACTCCGAAGAAATTTCAGTAAACATAATTACAAAAATTATGCCAAATGCATGGGAGAATAGCAAGGGGGGTATTAAGGAAAGAGAGAGAGTAAACACTGAACAAACAATGGAAATTCCATAGCAAGAATGAAAATATCAGGCCCATGCCCCGAAATTAGGGAACATGAAATAATTTTGCATAAAAATTATAAGTTACATCCCTGAACACATCCTTCCACTGTTCCTTCCTCTCACTCTTTTATTTCAGCCTTAGATCCACCATTTCTCTCATGATTATGTCTGGCATCATTTAAACTGAGATTTTAAGCACAGATATCAGTGTGATGTTACTGATTGAAGGGCCAAACATAGAATGAGGATTTTGCTCCAATTTCGGACTTCCTTGACACTGCGCATGTGCAGTGGATAAAAGTATGGAGGACCACATAGGACATCTAATTTTTGGATTTTGAGGCAAATTTTGGGGATGGGGGGGGGGGGGGGGGCAAAATTTGTGTTTGGCCCTAGAATATAAGAGTTAGCACCAGCTAAGTCTGGGTCATTGGTACAGTATAAAAATATAAAATGCAAGTCTCGTAAGCAGGTTTAGTCAGGAAAGAGAATGTGTTCACACTGTGCTAGTCCATATGCATCTAGTAAAATATCTATCCATCTATAGAAACATCCTTCAGGGAGCGCGGTGGCTCAGTTGTAGACTGTTGGTCTTCTATACCAGAGGTCCCGAGTTCGAACCCCGCCCGGTGCTACCCGCATTGTGTCCTCTTCCAAGGCACTTTATCCTGGTTGCCTACATGGGGGCACGATGACGCAGTGTATTAAGGCGTACTGCACGTCGATAGTGCACATGTCTTCAACCGCTGTAACCCTGCTCGGGCGGAGCTTGAACAGAGTTAGAATGTAGAGGAGCTGAAAGTTGCTCGTGGATGCTCGGTGGTTCTGTCCAGGTACTCTGGCGGCTTCCTCCACCTGTAAAACGTCACTGTCACGATAAGCCATTGTGCATAAGTATGTGTGTGACCTTCAATACCAATAAATAATATAATAAATAAACATCCCTCTTTTTCTCTCCTTCCCTCCAGCCACACCGACTCCACCTCCCCCTCCCTTTCTCCTTCCTTCCCTTTCTTTCTTGAATGCATCCAACCATATCCATCCAGCCAACATCGGTGGCCGAGTACCAAGTACTAGTGGCTGTCTGTCAATGTGGAAGAGAGCAGTCAGTTAAAAAGATTCGTATTTGAATGATTGTGGAGACAAGTGTGTACTCCCACTAGATACGGGTTATAAGCACAACGTGGGTTTCTGAGATGGCGAATTGGAGTCAGGATCCAATGTCTGGACATATATTGACGAGTTCAGTATGGCGATTTGATATATGATCCAGGGGCGAGATCAAGAATTCAATACACCATCTTGGAAACCCAAATGACGGTAATTTTAATTTATCTTACAATATTTCTCCCTTTTTTGACTTGTTCATATAATGAAGCCATTGGGTACATATTTTAATGGCATCTGTTTTTACAATGACGCAATGCCTATGAAATGATTTTTTATGAATGGAGATAATCATATTGCATTCTTGCGTTGTGCATTACATAATCCTCATTAATTTTTCTAAGAGTCCAAAACTCTTATGTTTATAGTAGTGTTTCAGCTGTTCCTTTCTTTATTTTAATTTTCATATGCAATGGATGGTAGGTCTGTTTAGAAATATCGTCATGGCAAAAAAAAAAACGATCTAGTCTAATTTATCTCACTGAGTTTATCATCACGTTACTATTATCAATAATGAAAAATGGTGAACACAAGATGTGTAATAACTCTATGTCAGTAGTGTATGGGTAACCAAGCTTCTCTTTCAGAATGAAATGATTGCCAAAGCATTTTCTACCACTAATACAGATTTGCTATGTGTTTGGACACTTTCACATGTATTGTGGAAACATGTTATTGCTATAAGATGAAATAGAATATTGAAGTTTTTAGCTGGTAGGTCAAATATTAAAAAACAGCATACAAATTATACATTGGATGTCTGTTTAAAGTACCTGATGACAAAAACTTGTGTATCTGGATGTCTTACTTGGACAAGGGTTACTGTTACATTCGTCTGTTTCAGATAACTCTTTCGGACACTCCTTTCCATCATACTTAGCTTCTACATCAATTGTTCTGGTTCTTTTCTTTGATCCACCGCCACACGTCTTTGAACACACATCCCATGCAGTCCAATTGGATACTTGACAGTCCGTGAGATTTGCGAAGGTTTGTTGATTCGAGAACTTCAAACTTAGACACCTCTTGGTATGAATGTATGCCCATGCCTCCGAGGTAAAAAGCAATTTCTCCCCTTTCTTTCTAGTACAACTATGAGGCCTTTCAAATCGGTCACATGCCCACCCAGATGCATTCTTGATAGCCTATTAGAAATCACAGTTTACGGATCTCCTAGTCAGTTCAAAATGTAAGCCACTGAGCGTAAATTGAAGTTTTAATGAGAACATGGCGTATTGTAAATGGGAGTGGTGGAGGGGATACCGGTACACAGCTCTTCTTTCCTGACAGGTGAGACTTCAGATAAGTTATTTTGAATTCGCGCATGACCCCCACTTGTCCTGCAATGACATGCTTTGCCGAATTTTCAGTTTCTCTTTCTTTCTAGTGTTATATGAGGTCATTAGGTATTTTCAAAACAGACAAAATACAATATCAACTTGATTTAATGTTGACAGGATTTAAAAAAATAAAAAGCAAGTCTCGTAAGCAGGTTTAGTCTGGAAAGTGAATTTGTTCACTCTGTGCTAGTCCATACGCAACTTGTAAAATATCTATCATCAGTAGAAACACCCCTCAGCAAGCACGGTGGCTCAGTGGTAGACTGTTGGTCTTCTATGGTAGAGGTCCTGAGTTCGATCCCCGTCCGGTGCTACCTGTGTTGTGTCCTTTTCCAAGGCACTTTATCCTGGTTGCCTACATGGGGACACGATGACGCAGTGTACTAAGGCGTACTGCACGTCGATAATGCACATGTATTCAACCGCTGTAAGCCTGCTCGGGCGGAGCTTGAACAGAGTTAGAATGTAGAGAAGTTGACAGTTGCTCGTGGATGCTCGGTGGTTCTCTCCAGGTACTCCGGCTTCCTCTACCTGTAAAACTGTCACTGTCACGATTAGACATTGTGCATAAGTATGTGTGTGACCTTAAATACCAATGAATAATATAATAAATAAACATCCCTCTCCCTCCCTCCAGCCACACCGACTCCACCACCCTCCCTTTCTAATTCCTTTCTTCCATGCATCCAACCATATCCATCCATCTACCATAGGTGGCCGAGTACCAAGTACTAGTGGCTGTCTGTCAGTGTGGCAGAGAGCAGTCAGTTAAAAAGATTCGTATTTGAATAATTGTGGAGACAAGTGTGTACTCCCACTAGATACAGGTAATAAGCACAATGTGGGTTTCTGGGATGGCGTACTGGAGTCAGAATCCAATCTCTGGACATATATTGACGAGTTAGTAGGGAGATTTGATATATGCCCCAGGGGCGCGATCAAGAATTCAATAACACCATCTTTGAAACACAAATGACGGTAATAACCAATTTATCTTACAATATTTCTCCCTTTTTATACTTGTTCATGTAATGAAGCCATTGGGTACATATTTTAATGGAATCTGTTTGTACAATCACGCAATGCCTATGAAATGATGTGCATTACGTAATCCTCATTAATTTTTCCACTAGTTCAAAACTCTTATGTTTATAGTAGTGTTTCAGCTGTTCGTTTCTTTATTTTAATTTTCATATTCAATGGATGGCAGGCCTGTTTAGAAATTTCACGGCAAAAAACGATCTAGTCTAATTTATCTCACTGAGTTTATCATCACATTACCATTATCAATAATGAACAATGGCGACCACAAGATGTGTAATAACTCTATTCCAGTAGTGTATGGGTAACCAAGCTTCTCATTCTGAATGAAATGATTGCCAAAGATTTTCTACCACTAATACAGATTTGCAATGTGTATGGACATTTTCACGTGTATTGGGGAAACATGTTATTGCTGTAAGATGAAATAGAATATTGAAGTTTTTAGTTGGTAGGTCAAATATAAAAAAAAAACAGCACACAAATTATACATTGGATGTCTGTTTATAGTATTTGATGACAAAACTTGTGTATTTGGATGTCTTACTTGGACAAGGATTACTGTTACATTCGTCTGTTTCAGATAACTCTTTTGGACACTCCTTTCCATCATACTTAGCTTCTACATCAATTGTTCTGGTTCTTTTCTTTGATCCACCGCCACAAGTCTTTGAACACACATCCCATGCAGTCCAATTGGATACTTGACAGTCAACTAAAACACATAAAGAAATTTGTTTCCAGTCACAGTTAAAAAAGATGAGATATGCGTTGAAAAAGATTAAGCAGCAGTAATGTTTAAAACAGTGCTTCATTTCTGTCAAAACAAGGTGAGTAAAAGAAAGCGTACCTTAATTTATTACAATGTGCTAATAGGAGAGCTGAAATTCTTAACACAAAGACTTAATGGAAGTGATTTTTTGAAGTTTTGACGTTGCCCCTGGGTCATATATCGAATCGCCCTACTGGACTCATGAATATATGTCTAGAGATCTGGTCTCAACTTCAATATGCCATCTCAGAAACCCACTTGGCGCTAATTATCTGTATTTAGTGGGAGTAGACACTTGTCTCCACAATTAATCAAATATGAATCTTCTTAACTCACTGCTGTCTGCCACACTGGCAGACAGTTACTAGTGCTTGGTACTCGGCCACCTTTGATGGATGGATGGATGGATGCTTGGAAAGATGAATGGTTGGATGGATGGATGTAGGGCGGGATGGAGAGAGGGGAAATGGAAGATGTGGTGTGGGGAGGGCTGGGGTGGGAGGCATGGAAGGAGGGATGTTTTTATAGATGCACAGATATTTTGCTAGATGGGTAAGGACTAGCACAGAGTGAACAAATTCACTTTCCTGACGAAACCTGCTTACGGGACTTTTTTATTTATAAATATCCTGTCAACATTACATCAAGTTGTTATTATATTTTCTCTGTTTTGAAAATACCTAATGACCTCACATAAAACAGGAGAGAAAGAGAGACTAAAATTCAGCAAAGCATATTATCGCCAGACAAGTGGGGTCATACGCAAATTCAAAATAACTTACCTGCAGCCTCACCTGTCAGGAATGATGACCAGGAACAACTGACAATTTGTGGGCAACAGGAACCCCAGCCCTTGTAGCCAGCTGTACTGGAAACAGAGCTACTTTTTCAAGAACAAGGATGATTTTTCAGTCACCAGATCAAATGCAAATGCAAACTGTGCGATGAAATGGAGTGTGACACAAAAATATTATTTACCTTATAATTTGCACTTCGTATAAATCCCAGTATGTAGGAGAAACCAGTTGGCCTTTAAGAACCGTGAGTCACTCAGCATGTGTCCTACATTGTCATCGAGAATGAGACACCTGTATCTGAACACACCAATACTCCAGGCTCCAACACCAGGCAATACTTCTGAAAACTTCCAATTGAAAACAATTCACTTTAACAAGATGATGAGTCTACCAGTGAATTCCCTGAAATTTGCGAAGTTGTTTGGATCCGAGAACTTCAAACTCAGACAACTCTTGGTATAAATGTATGCACAGGCCACCAAATTCCTCTCCTTTGTTGTTCAGTACAAATGCGAGGCCATCCAAATCAGCCACGTTTGAAGAGGAATTTAAAATCCAAATCCAAAATTCAAAGTTAAAACCGGCCACCCAGCTGCGACCTTGATAGCCTAATCAAAAAATCACAATTGAAGGGATATCATAGTCAGTTCAAAATTTAAGCCATTGAGCATAAATTGAATGTTTAATGAGAACATGGCTTACTGTTAATGGGGGGTGGGGTGGGGAGGGGGATCAGGAATGCACAGCTCATCATTCCCGACAGGTGAGGCCGCGGGTTATTTTGAATTTGTATATGACCCCGCTTGTCTGTCAATGATGTGCTTTGCAGAATGTTCGAGCTATCTTTCTCTCCTGTGTTTGAGGTCATTAAGTATTTTGAAAAGAGAACAAAACAACACCAACTTGACATAATATTGGCAGGATATCTAAGAGAAAGTGTCAATGTCACTGTAGCTTAACTTCACTTGTGTGTTTTGTTTGATGAAAAGAATAATGTTCATTGTTTATGAAAGGATTATGAAATAAGACAAGAATTGTGATAATTGGGAATATGTTAGTTTCTGTTCCTTGTATGTTATGTTTTCAAAAAAATAATTTGACGTGTAGACTGTACTAAAGAATTGAGGGGTGGGTTAATGTGGCTGTTACAGTTAATTTATGTAGCCCTCACAGTTAATGTATGCCAACCAAAGTTACCCAGTTACAGTGACATTATATCAAAATTAGTCACCCTATCAAGTTACATTGAAATCCCTTCATACATACAGCCTGTAGACTGTGCTAAAGGTTTTCAGGCTTTGGGACTGTGTAGCCATCATGGTTGCTCGATCGCAACCAAAAGGGGACGCACTCATCTAGACAGTTATACTGAGTCTTCCTACTAAGTGACAATAAAATCCCTTCAGAATTACGATTTATAGTCAGTGCTAAAGGTTTCCAGGTTTTCTGCTTGGGCAGCCGAAACAGATGAATGATGGAGACCAAAAGGGGACGTTCTCATCTAGACATTATCTGGAGTCATCCTACCAAGATGCAATGAAATCCTTTCATACAAATGACCTGTAGACTGTGCTAAATGCTTTTGGGCTTCAGGCCCCTGTAGCCATCACAGATGACCAATCATGATCAAAAGGGGACGTTCTCATCTAGACATTATATGGAGTCATCCTATCAAGTTACAGTGAAATCCCTCCATCAATACGACCTGTAAACTATGCTAAAAGTTTTCGGGTTTTGGGCTCGGGCAGTCATCACGGTTGACAGATCGCGACCAAATGAGGACGTTCTCATCTGGACATCATACGGAGTCATCCTACCAAGTTACAAGGAAATCACTCCATATTAAATATGACCTGTAGACTGTGCTAAAGGTTTTTGGGTTCCAGGCTTGGGCAGCCATCACGGTTGACAGATCATGACCAAAAGGGGACGTTCTCATCTAGATGTCATACAGAGTCATCTTACCAAGGTACCATGAAATTCCTTCATAAATACGACCTGTGGACTGTGCTAAAGATTTTCGAGTTTTGTCTCTTGACCGATCACTCACAAAAGGGGACAATCTCATCCAGACATGGCATCAAACCTGCATATGAAATTTTGTGATCATCGGACAAGAACCACGGGGTGTAGCCTGTGCTAAAGGAAAAATGTGAACAGACTAACAGACTTCCACACGTGTGATGGCAATAGCTTATGTTGTTGACTTTGTCAAGTTAAAGTAAAAATGAAAAACAAAAAAAATCTCGTAAGCAGATTTAGTCAGGAAACTGAATTTGTTCACTCTGTTTTAGTCTGTACTCATCTAGCAAAATATCTATCCACCTATAAAATACTCCTTCCTCTCTCCCTCCATCCATCCATCCATCCATCCATCCATCCATCCATCCATCCATCCATCCATCCATCCATCCATCCACATCCATCCATCCATCCATCCATCATAGGTGACCGTGCACCAAGCACCAGTGATTGTCTGTCAGTATGTCAGAAAGCAGCGAGATAAGACGATTCATGATTCATATTTGAATAAGTTTGGAGACAAGGAAGTGCGTACTTCCACGAAATAAAGGTTATTACCACCATGTGGGATTCTAAGATGGTGTATTGATGTCGGGATCTTATTTTTGGACATATATTGATAAGTGCAGTAGGGCGATTCGATACATGATCCATAGACGAGGTCGAGACTTCCATACACCATCTTGGAAACCCACATGTTAGTAATAACCAATTTGTCTTACATTATTTCTCACCTCTTGACTTGTTGATATAATGAAGAGATTACGAACATTTTTAGTACCATCTGTTTTTACAATCACGCAATGTCTATGAACTGGTTTTTATGAATGAAGATCATGGAATTGCCTTCTTGCGCTGTGCATGACGGAAACCTCTTTCATTGTTCTACTAGTACAGAACCCTTATGTTTATAGTAGTGTTTCAGCTGTGTGTTTCTTTGTTTTAGTCTTCATATTTAATGCATCGTAAGCCTGCATAAAAATATCATCATGGCAAAAAACGATATACTCTAATTTATTTTGTGCTGGTGATTCATTTATCATTCATTACTATTATCAATAATCAAAAATGGTTACCTCGAGATGTGTAATAACTCTATGCCAATTGAGTATGGGTAACTAAGGTTCTCTTTCTGAATGAAATGATTGCACAAGCTTTTTCTACCGCTAATGCAGATTTGTAATGTGCCTAGACACTTTCACGTGTATTGGGGAGAACATTTTTTTGTTGCAAGATGAAATAGAATTTTGAAGTTTTTAGCTGGTAGGTCAAATATAAAAAAAAAACCCAGTACACTAACTATAGATTGGATGTCCGTTTAAAGTATTTGATGACAAAACTTGTATATTTCGATATCTTACTTGGACAGGGATTACTGTTACATTCGTCTGTTTCAGATAACCCTTTTGGACACTCCTTTCCATCATACTTAGGTTCAACAACAATTGTCCTGGTTCTTTTCTTTGATCCACCGCCACAAGTCTTTGAACACACATCCCATGCAGTCCAGTTAGATACTTGACAGTCAACTAAAACACATAAAGAAATTTGTTTTCATTCTCAGTTAATAAAGACTAGATTTGTGTTAAAATGAGTAAAGCTGCAGTAATGTATAAAACAGTGCTTCATTTCTGTCAACACAAGGTGAGTAAAATAGAGCGTACCCTAATTTATTATAATGTGCTATTAGGAGGGCTGAAATTCTTAACATAAAGACTTAATGGAGGTGATTTTGTGAAGTCTTGACCTTGCCCCTGGGTCATATATCGAATCGCCCTACTAGACTCGTCAATATATGTCCAGAGATCTGATCTCGACTTCAATATGCCATCTCAGAAACCCACATGGTGCTAATTACCTGTATTTTGTGGGAGTACACACTTGTCTCCACAATTATTCAAATATGAATCTTCTTAACTCATTGATCTCTGCCACACTGACAGACAGTCACTAGGGCTTGGTACTCGGCCACCTATGACCTGCTTTTTATTTTTAAACATCCTATCAACATTACATCAAGTTGTTATTACATTTTTTCTGTTTTGAAAATACCTAATGACCTCACATAAAACTGGAGAGAAAGAGAGATTGAAATTCAGCAAAGCATATTATCGCCAGACAAGTGGGGTCATGCGCAAATTCGAAATAACTTACCTGCAGCCTCACCAGTCAGGAATGATGACCCGGAACCACTGAAAATATGTGGGCAACAAGAACCCCAGCCCTTGTAGCCAGCTGTACTGGAAACAGAGCTACTTTTTCAAGAACAAGGATGATTTTTCAGCCATCAGATCACATGCAAATGCAAACTGTGTGATGAAATTGAGTGTGACACAAAAATATTATTTACCTTATAATTTGCACTTCGTGTAAATCCCAGTACGTAGGAGAAACCAATTGGCCTTTAAGAACCATGAGTCACTCAGCATGTGTCCGACATTGTCATCGAGAATGAGACACCTGTATCTGAACACATCAATACTTCAGGCTCCAACACCAGGCAATACTTCTGAAAACTTCCAATTGAAACAATTCCACTTTAACAAGACGACGAGTCTACCAGTGAATTCCGTGAAATTTCCGAAGTTGTTTGGATCCGAGAACTTCAAACTCAGACAACTCCTGGTATGAATGTATGCACAGGCCACCAAATTCCTCTCCTTTGTTGTTCAGTACAAATCTGTAGCCATCCGAATCAGCCACGTTTGAAGAGGAATTTAAAATCCAAATCCAAAATTCAAAGTTTAAACCGCCCACCCTGATGCGACCTTGATAGCCTAATCAAAAAATCACAATTGAAGGGATATCATAGTCAGTTCAAAATTTAAGCCATTGAGAATAAATTGAATGTTTAATGAGAACATGGCTTACTGTTAATGGGGGTGGGGTGGGGAGGGGGATCAGGAATGCACAGCTCATCATTCCTGACAGGTGAGGCCACGGGTTATTTTGAATTTGCATATGGCCCCACTTGTCTGGCAATGATGTGCTTTGCAGAATATTCGAGCTCTCTTTCTCTCCTGTGTTTGAGGTCATAAAGTATATTGAAAAGAGAACAAAACAACAACAATTTGACATAATATTGGCAGGATATCTAAGAGAAAGTGTCAATGACACTGTTGCTTAACTTCACTTGTGTGTTTTGTTTGATGAAAAGAATAATGTTCATTGTTTATGAAAGGATTATGAAATAAGACAAGAATTATGATAATTGGGAATATGTTAGTTTCTGTTCCTTGTATGCTATGTTTTAAATAAAAATAATTTGAGGTGTAGATTGTACTAAACAATTGAGGGGTGGGTTAATGTGGCTGTTACAGTTAATTTATGTAGCCCTCACCGTTAATGTATGCCAACCAAAGTTACCCAGTTACAGTGACATTATACCAAAATGAGTCATCCAATCAAGTTACATTGAAATCCCTTCATACATACAGCCTGTAGACTGTGCTAAAGGTTTTAGGGCTTTGGGCCTGTGTAGCCAACACGGGTATGACCAAAAGGAGGGAGGGAGGGATGAGGGAGGGAGACATGGAAGGGGAGGGAGGGAGGGAAGAGGTGGAGTGGATTGGGCTGGATGAAGGGAAAGGGAGAGAGAGGGAGGGAGGGATGTTTTATATAGATGGATAGATATTTTGCTACTTGTGTATGGACTAGCATAGAGTGAACAAATTCACATTCCTGACTAAATCTGTTTACGAGACTTGCTTTTTTATTTTTTAAATATCCTGTCAACATTACGTCAAGCAGTTATATCATTTTTTCTGTTTTGAAAATATCTAATGACCTCATATAAGACTGGAGAGAAAGAGAGATTGAACATTCAGCAAAGCATATCATTGCCAGATAAATGGAGTTGTGCGCAAATTCAAAATAACTTACCAGCATCCTCACCTGTCAGTAAAGATGATCAAGCACAACCAGCCAGTTGTGGGCGACAGGAAGCCTAGCCCTTGTAGCCAGCTATGCTGGAAACAGCTACTTTTGCAAGAAGAAAGACGATTTTTCAGCCACCAGACTGCATGCAAATGTATACTGTGCGATGAGATGGAATGTGACACAAAAATATTATTTACCTTATAACTTGTACTTCGTGTAAGACCATTATGTAGGAAAAAGCAGTTGCCTTTTTAGAACGTGCGACAGTCAGCATGTGTCTGACATTTTCAACGAGAATGAGACACCTGTCTCTGAACACATCAGTTGTTCAGGCCACAACATCGGGCAACACTTCAGAATAGTTCCAATTGAGAAAAATCCTACCAATGAATTCCGTGAGATTTGCGATGGTTTGTGGATCCGAGAACTTCAAACTTAGACACCTCTTCGTATGAATGTATGCGCATGCCTCCATTGTAAGAAGCAATTTCTCCCCTTTGTTCTTAATACAACTATGAGGCCTTCCAAACTGGTCACATGGCCCACCCAGATGCGTTCTTGATAGCCTATTAAAAAATCACAGTTTAAGGGATCTCCTAGTCAGTTCAAAATTTAAGCCATTGGGCGTAAATTGACTTTTTAATGAGATCATGGCGTATTGTGAATGGGGGTGGTGGGGGGGGGGGGGGGGGGAATACACAGCTCATCATTCCTGACAGCTGAGACTTCAGGTAAGTTATTTTGAATTTGCTCATTACTCCACTTGTCCTGCAATTGATTTGCTTTGCTGCATGTTCAATTTCTCTTTCTCTCTAGTGTCATATGAGGTCATTAAGTATTTTCAAAACAGAAAGAATACAATAACAACTTAATTTAATGTTGACAGGATTTTGAAAAAATAAAAAGCAAGTCTCGTAAGCAGATTTAGTCAAGAAAGTGAATTTGTTCACTCTGTGCTAGTCCATATGCATCTAGTAAAATATCTATCCATCTTTTGAAACATCCTTCAGGGAGTGCAGTGACTCAGTGGTAGACTGTTGGTCTTCTATGCCGTAGGTCCCGAGTTCGATCCCCGTCCGGTGCTACCCGCGTTGTGTCCTCTTCCAAGGTACTTTATCCTGGTTGCCTACATGGGGGCACGATGACGCAGTGTACTAAGGCGTACTGCATGTCAATAGTGCACGTCTTCAACCGCTGTAACCCTGCTCGGGCAGAGCTTGAACAGAGTTAGAATGTAGAGGAGCTGACAGTTGCTCGTGGATGCTCGGTGGTTCTCTCCAGGTACTCCGGCTTCCTCCGCCTGTAAAACTGTCACTGTCACGATTATCCATTGTGCATAAGTATGTGTGTGACCTTAAATACCAATAAATAATATAAATAATAAATAAACATCACTCTTTCTCTCTCCCTCCCTCCAGCCACACCGACTCCACCCCCATCTCTTTCTACTTCCTTCCCTTTCTTTCTTCCATGCATCCAACCATATCCATCAAGCCACCATAGGTGTCCGAGTACCAAGTTCTAGTGGCTGTCTGTCAGTGTGGCAGAGAGCAGTCAGTTAAAAAGTTTCGTATTTGAATAAATGTGGAGACAAGTGTGTACTCCCACTAGATACAGGTTATAAGCACAACGTGGGTTTCTGAGAAGGCGTATTGGAGTCAGGATCCAATCTCTGGACATATATTGACGAGTTCAGTAAGGCGATTTGATATATGACCCAGGGACGAGATCAAGAATTCAATACACCATCTTGGAAATCCAAATGACGGTAATATCCAATTTATCTTACAATATTTCTCCCTTTTTTGACTTGTTCATATAATGAAGCCATTGGGTACATATTTTAATGGCATCTGTTTTTACAATCACGCAATGCCTATGAAATGATTTTTCATGAATGGAAATAATCATATTGCATTCTTGCGCTGTGCATTACATAATGATCCTCATTAATTTTTCTACTGGTTCAAAACTCTTATGTTTATAGTAGTGTTTCAGCTGTTCGTTTCTGTATTTTATTTTTCATATCCAATGGATGGTAGATCTGTTTAGAAATATCGTCATGGCAAAAAACGATCTAGTCTAATTTATCTCACTGAGTTTATCATCACGTTACCATTATCAATAATGAAAAATGGCGACCACAAGATGTGTAATAACTCTATGCCAGTAGTGTATGGGTAACCAAGCTTCTCATTCTGAATGAAATTATTGCCAAAGCTTTTTCTACCACTAATACAGATTTGCAATGTGTTTGGACACTTTCACATGTATTGGGGAAAACATGTTATTGCTGTAAGATGAAATAGAATATTGAAGTTTTTAGTTGGTAGGTCAAATATATAAAAAACAGCATACAAATTATACACTGGATGTCTGTTTAAAGTATTTGATGACAAAACTTGTGTATTTGGATGTCTTACTTGGACAAGGATTACTGTTACATTCGTCTGTTTCAGATAACTCTTTTGGACACTCCTTTCCATCATACTTAGCTTCTACATCAATTGTTCTGGTTCTTTTCTTTGATCCACCGCCACATGTCTTTGAACACACATCCCATGCAGTCCAATTGGATACTTGACAGTCAACTAAAACACATAAAGAAATTTGTTTCCAGTCACAGTCAAGAAAGATTAAATATGTGTTGAAATAGATTACACTGCAGTAATGTTTAAAACAGTGCTTCATTTCTGTCAAAACAAGGTGAGTAAAATAAAGCGTACCTTAATTTAGTACAATGTGCTATTAAGAGAGCTGAAATTCTTAACACAAAGACTTAATGGAAGTGATTTTTTGAAGTCTTGACGTTGCCCCTGGGTCATATATCGAATCACCCTACTGGACTCATCAATATATGTCCAGAGATCTGGTCTCGACTTCAATATGCCATCTCAGACACCTACTTGGCACTAATTACCTGTATTTAGTGGGAGTAGACACTTGTCTCCACAATTAATCAAATATGGATCTTCTTAACTCACTGCTCTCTGCCACACTGGCAGACAGTCAGTAGCGCTTGGTACTCGGCCACCTATGATGGATGGATGGATGCTTGGATGGATGAATGGTTGGATGGATAGATGTAGGGAGGGATGGACAGAGGGGAAATGGAAGATGTGGTGTGGGTGGGGCCTGGGGAGGCAGGCATGGAAGGAGGGATGTTTTTATAGATGGATAGATATTTTGCTAGATGGGTTTGGACTAGCGCAGAGTGAACAAATTCACTTTCCTGACGAAACCTGCTTACGGGGCGTGCTTTTTATTTTTAAATATCCTGTCAACATTACATCAAGTTGTTATTACATTTTTTCTGTTTTGAAAATACCTAATGACCTCACATAAAACTGGAGAGAAAGAGAGATTGAAATTCAGCAAAGGATATTATCGCCAGGCAAGTGGGGGTCATGCGCAAATTCAAAATAACTTACCTGCAGCCTCACCTGTCAGGAATGATGACCAGGAACAACTGACAAGTTGTGGGCAACAGGAACACCAGCCCTTGTAGCCAGTTGTACTGGAAACAGAGCTACTTTTTCAAGAACAAGGATGATTTTGCAGCCATCAGATCACATGCAAATGCAAACTGTGTGATGAAATTGAGTGTGACACAAAAATATTATTTACCTTATAATTTGCACTTCGTGTAAATCCCAGTACGTAGGAGAAACCAGTTGGCCTTTAAGAACCATGAGTCACTCAGCATGTGTCCGACATTGTCATCGAGAATGAGACACCTGTATCTGAACACATCAATACTTCAGGCTCCAACACCAGGCAATACTTCTGAAAACTTCCAATTGAAACAATTCCACTTTAACAAGACGACGAGTCTACCAGTGAATTCCGTGAAATTTCCGAAGTTGTTTGGATCCGAGAACTTCAAACTCAGACAACTCCTGGTATGAATGTATGCACAGGCCACCAAATTCCTCTCCTTTGTTGTTCAGTACAAATCTGTAGCCATCCGAATCAGCCACGTTTGAAGAGGAATTTAAAATCCAAATCCAAAATTCAAAGTTAAAACCGCCCACCCTGATGCGACCTTGATAGCCTAATCAAAAAATCACAATTGAAGGGATATCATAGTCAGTTCAAAATTTAAGCCATTGAGAATAAATTGAATGTTTAATGAGAACATGGCTTACTGTTAATGGGGGGTGGGGTGGGGAGGGGGATCAGGAATGCACAGCTCATCATTCCTGACAGGTGAGGCCACGGGTTATTTTGAATTTGCATATGGCCCCACTTGTCTGGCAATGATGTGCTTTGCAGAATATTCGAGCTCTCTTTCTCTCCTGTGTTTGAGGTCATAAAGTATATTGAAAAGAGAACAAAACAACAACAATTTGACATAATATTGGCAGGATATCTAAGAGAAAGTGTCAATGACACTGTTGCTTAACTTCACTTGTGTGTTTTGTTTGATGAAAAGAATAATGTTCATTGTTTATGAAAGGATTATGAAATAAGACAAGAATTATGATAATTGGGAATATGTTAGTTTCTGTTCCTTGTATGCTATGTTTTAAATAAAAATAATTTGAGGTGTAGATTGTACTAAACAATTGAGGGGTGGGTTAATGTGGCTGTTACAGTTAATTTATGTAGCCCTCACCGTTAATGTATGCCAACCAAAGTTACCCAGTTACAGTGACATTATACCAAAATGAGTCATCCAATCAAGTTACATTGAAATCCCTTCATACATACAGCCTGTAGACTGTGCTAAAGGTTTTAGGGCTTTGGGCCTGTGTAGCCAACACGGGTATGACCAAAAGGAGGGAGGGAGGGATGAGGGAGGGAGACATGGAAGGGGAGGGAGGGAGGGAAGAGGTGGAGTGGATTGGGCTGGATGAAGGGAAAGGGAGAGAGAGGGAGGGAGGGATGTTTTATATAGATGGATAGATATTTTGCTACATGTGTATGGACTAGCATAGAGTGAACAAATTCACATTCCTGACTAAATCTGTTTACGAGACTTGCTTTTTTATTTTTTAAATATCCTGTCAACATTACGTCAAGCAGTTATATCATTTTTTCTGTTTTGAAAATATCTAATGACCTCATATAAGACTGGAGAGAAAGAGAGATTGAACATTCAGCAAAGCATATCATTGCCAGATAAATGGAGTTGTGCGCAAATTCAAAATAACTTACCAGCATCCTCACCTGTCAGTAAAGATGATCAAGCACAACCAGCCAGTTGTGGGCGACAGGAAGCCTAGCCCTTGTAGCCAGCTATGCTGGGAACAGCTACTTTTGCAAGAAGAAAGACGATTTTTCAGCCACCAGACTGCATGCAAATGTATACTGTGCGATGAGATGGAATGTGACACAAAAATATTATTTACCTTATAACTTGTACTTCGTGTAAGACCATTATGTAGGAAAAAGCAGTTGCCTTTTTAGAACGTGCGACAGTCAGCATGTGTCTGACATTTCCAACGAGAATGAGACACCTGTCTCTGAACACATCAGTTGTTCAGGCCACAACATCGGGCAACACTTTAGAATAGTTCCAATTGAGAAAAATCCTACCAATGAATTCCGTGAGATTTGCGATGGTTTGTGGATCCGAGAACTTCAAACTTAGACACCTCTTCGTATGAATGTATGCGCATGCCTCCATTGTAAGAAGCAATTTCTCCCCTTTGTTTTTAATACAACTATGAGGCCATCCAAACTGGTCACATGGCCCACCCAGATGCGTTCTTGATAGCCTATTAAAAAATCACAGTTTAAGGGATCTCCTAGTCAGTTCAAAATTTAAGCCATTGGGCGTAAATTGACTTTTTAATGAGATCATGGCGTATTGTGAATGGGGGTGGTGGGGGGGGGGGGGGGAATACACAGCTCATCATTCCTGACAGGTGAGACTTCAGGTAAGTTATTTTGAATTTGCTCATGACTCCACTTGTCCTGCAATTGATATGCTTTGCCGCATGTTCAATTTCTCTTTCTCTCTAGTGTCATATGAGGTCATTAAGTATTTTCAAAACAGAAAGAATACAATAACAACTTAATTTAATGTTGACAGGATTTTGAAAAAATAAAAAGCAAGTCTCGTAAGCAGATTTAGTCAAGAAAGTGAATTTGTTCACTCTGTGCTAGTCCATATGCATCTAGTAAAATATCTATCCATCTATAGAAACATCCTTCAGGGAGTGCAGTGACTCAGTGGTAGACTGTTGGTCTTCTATGCCGTAGGTCCCGAGTTCGATCCCCGTCCGGTGCTACCCGCGTTGTGTCCTCTTCCAAGGCACTTTATCCTGGTTGCCTACATGGGGGCACGATGACGCAGTGTACTAAGGCATACTGCATGTCAATAGTGCACGTCTTCAACCGCTGTAACCCTGCTAGGGCAGAGCTTGAACAGAGTTAGAATGTAGAGGAGCTGACAGTTGCTCATGGATGCTCGGTGGTTCTCTCCAGGTACTCCGGCTTCCTCCGCCTGTAAAACTGTCACTGTCACGATTAGCCATTGTGCATAAGTATGTGTGTGACCTTAAATACCAATAAATAATATAAATAATAAATAGACATCACTCTTTCTCTCTCCCTTCCTCCAGCCACACCGACTCCACCCCCATCTCTTTCTACTTCCTTCCCTTTCTTTCTTCCATGCATCCAACCATATCCATCAAGCCACCATAGGTGGCCGAGTACCAAGTTCTAGTGGCTGTCTGTCAGTGTGGCAGAGAGCAGTCAGTTAAAAAGTTTCGTATTTGAATAAATGTGGAGACAAGTGTGTACTCCCACTAGATACAGGTTATAAGCACAACGTGGGTTTCTGAGATGGCGTATTGGAGTCAGGATCCAATCTCTGGACATATATTGACGAGTTCAGTAAGGCGATTTGATATATGACCCAGGGACGAGATCAAGAATTCAATACACCATCTTGGAAATCCAAATGACGGTAATATCCAATTTATCTTACAATATTTCTCCCTTTTTTGACTTGTTCATATAATGAAGCCATTGGGTACATATTTTAATGGTATCTGTTTTTACAATCACGCAATGCCTATGAAATGATTTCTCATGAATGGAAATAATCATATTGCATTCTTGCGCTGTGCATTACATAATGATCCTCATTAATTTTTCTACTGGTTCAAAACTCTTATGTTTATAGTAGTGTTTCAGCTGTTCGTTTCTGTATTTTATTTTTCATATCCAATGGATGGTAGATCTGTTCAGAAATATCGTCATGGCAAAAAACGATCTAGTCTAATTTATCTCACTGAGTTTATCATCACGTTACCATTATCAATAATGAAAAATGGCGACCACAAGATGTGTAATAACTCTATGCCAGTAGTGTATGGGTAACCAAGCTTCTCATTCTGAATGAAATTATTGCCAAAGCTTTTTCTACCACTAATACAGATTTGCAATGTGTTTGGACACTTTCACATGTATTGGGGAAAACATGTTATTGCTGTAAGATGAAATAGAATATTGAAGTTTTTAGTTGGTAGGTCAAATATATAAAAAACAGCATACAAATTATACACTGGATGTCTGTTTAAAGTATTTGATGACAAAACTTGTGTATTTGGATGTCTTACTTGGACAAGGATTACTGTTACATTCGTCTGTTTCAGATAACTCTTTTGGACACTCCTTTCCATCATACTTAGCTTCTACATCAATTGTTCTGGTTCTTTTCTTTGATCCACCGCCACATGTCTTTGAACACACATCCCATGCAGTCCAATTGGATACTTGACAGTCAACTAAAACACATAAAGAAATTTGTTTCCAGTCACAGTCAAGAAAGATTAAATATGTGTTGAAATAGATTACACTGCAGTAATGTTTAATACAGTGCTTCATTTCTGTCAAAACAAGGTGAGTAAAATAAAGCGTACCTTAATTTAGTACAATGTGCTATTAAGAGAGCTGAAATTCTTAACACAAAGACTTAATGGAAGTGATTTTTTGAAGTCTTGACGTTGCCCCTGGGTCATATATCGAATCACCCTACTGGACTCATCAATATATGTCCAGAGATCTGGTCTCGACTTCAATATGCCATCTCAGACACCTACTTGGCACTAATTACCTGTATTTAGTGGGAGTAGACACTTGTCTCCACAATTAATCAAATATGGATCTTCTTAACTCACTGCTCTCTGCCACACTGGCAGACAGTCAGTAGCGCTTGGTACTCGGCCACCTATGATGGATGGATGGATGCTTGGATGGATGAATGGTTGGATGGATAGATGTAGGGAGGGATGGACAGAGGGGAAATGGAAGATGTGGTGTGGGTGGGGCCTGGGGAGGCAGGCATGGAAGGAGGGATGTTTTTATAGATGGATAGATATTTTGCTAGATGGGTTTGGACTAGCGCAGAGTGAACAAATTCACTTTCCTGACGAAACCTGCTTACGGGGCGTGCTTTTTATTTTTAAATATCCTGTCAACATTACATCAAGTTGTTATTACATTTTTTCTGTTTTGAAAATACCTAATGACCTCACATAAAACTGGAGAGAAAGAGAGATTGAAATTCAGCAAAGGATATTATCGCCAGGCAAGTGGGGGTCATGCGCAAATTCAAAATAACTTACCTGCAGCCTCACCCGTCAGGAATGATGACCAGGAACAACTGACAAGTTGTGGGCAACAGGAACACCAGCCCTTGTAGCCAGTTGTACTGGAAACAGAGCTACTTTTTCAAGAACAAGGATGATTTTGCAGCCATCAGATCACATGCAAATGCAAACTGTGTGATGAAATTGAGTGTGACACAAAAATATTATTTACCTTATAATTTGCACTTCGTGTAAATCCCAGTACGTAGGAGAAACCAGCTGGCCTTTAAGAACCATGAGTCACTCAGCATGTGTCCGACATTGTCATCGAGAATGAGACACCTGTATCTGAACACATCAATACTTCAGGCTCCAACACCAGGCAATACTTCTGAAAACTTCCAATTGAAACAATTCCACTTTAACAAGACGACGAGTCTACCAGTGAATTCCGTGAAATTTCCGAAGTTGTTTGGATCCGAGAACTTCAAACTCAGACAACTCCTGGTATGAATGTATGCACAGGCCACCAAATTCCTCTCCTTTGTTGTTCAGTACAAATCTGTAGCCATCCGAATCAGCCACGTTTGAAGAGGAATTTAAAATCCAAATCCAAAATTCAAAGTTAAAACCGCCCACCCTGATGCGACCTTGATAGCCTAATCAAAAAATCGCAATTGAAGGGATATCATAGTCAGTTCAAAATTTAAGCCATTGAGAATAAATTGAATGTTTAATGAGAACATGGCTTACTGTTAATGGGGGGTGGGGTGGGGAGGGGGATCAGGAATGCACAGCTCATCATTCCTGACAGGTGAGGCCACGGGTTATTTTGAATTTGCATATGGCCCCACTTGTCTGGCAATGATGTGCTTTGCAGAATATTCGAGCTCTCTTTCTCTCCTGTGTTTGAGGTCATAAAGTATATTGAAAAGAGAACAAAACAACAACAATTTGACATAATATTGGCAGGATATCTAAGAGAAAGTGTCAATGACACTGTTGCTTAACTTCACTTGTGTGTTTTGTTTGATGAAAAGAATAATGCTCATTGTTTATGAAAGGATTATGAAATAAGACAAGAATTATGATAATTGGGAATATGTTAGTTTCTGTTCGTTGTATGCTATGTTTTAAATAAAAATAATTTGAGGTGTAGATTGTACTAAACAATTGAGGGGTGGGTTAATGTGGCTGTTACAGTTAATTTATGTAGCCCTCACCGTTAATGTATGCCAACCAAAGTTACCCAGTTACAGTGACATTATACCAAAATGAGTCATCCAATCAAGTTACATTGAAATCCCTTCATACATACAGCCTGTAGACTGTGCTAAAGGTTTTAGGGCTTTGGGCCTGTGTAGCCAACACGGGTATGACCAAAAGGAGGGAGGGAGGGATGAGGGAGGGAGACATGGAAGGGGAGGGAGGGAGGGAAGAGGTGGAGTGGATTGGGCTGGATGAAGGGAAAGGGAGAGAGAGGGAGGGAGGGATGTTTTATATAGATGGATAGATATTTTGCTACATGTGTATGGACTAGCATAGAGTGAACAAATTCACATTCCTGACTAAATCTGTTTACGAGACTTGCTTTTTTATTTTTTAAATATCCTGTCAACATTACGTCAAGCAGTTATATCATTTTTTCTGTTTTGAAAATATCTAATGACCTCATATAAGACTGGAGAGAAAGAGAGATTGAACATTCAGCAAAGCATATCATTGCCAGATAAATGGAGTTGTGCGCAAATTCAAAATAACTTACCAGCATCCTCACCTGTCAGTAAAGATGATCAAGCACAACCAGCCAGTTGTGGGCGACAGGAAGCCTAGCCCTTGTAGCCAGCTATGCTGGGAACAGCTACTTTTGCAAGAAGAAAGACGATTTTTCAGCCACCAGACTGCATGCAAATGTATACTGTGCGATGAGATGGAATGTGACACAAAAATATTATTTACCTTATAACTTGTACTTCGTGTAAGACCACTATGTCGGAAAAAGCAGTTGCCTTTTTAGAACGTGCGACAGTCAGCATGTGTCTGACATTTTCAACGAGAATGAGACACCTGTCTCTGAACACATCAGTTGTTCAGGCCATAACATCGGGCAACACTTTAGAATAGTTCCAATTGAGAAAAATCCTACCAATGAATTCCGTGAGATTTGCGATGGTTTGTGGATCCGAGAACTTCAAACTTAGACAGCTCTTCGTATGAATGTATGCGCATGCCTCCATTGTAAGAAGCAATTTCTCCCCTTTGTTTTTAATACAACTATGAGGCCATCCAAACTGGTCACATGGCCCACCCAGATGCGTTCTTGATAGCCTATTAAAAAATCACAGTTTAAGGGATCTCCTAGTCAGTTCAAAATTTAAGCCATTGGGCGTAAATTGACTTTTTAATGAGATCATGGCGTATTGTGAATGGGGGTGGTGGGGGGGGGGGGGGGGAATACACAGCTCATCATTCCTGACAGGTGAGACTTCAGGTAAGTTATTTTGAATTTGCTCATGACTCCACTTGTCCTGCAATTGATATGCTTTGCCGCATGTTCAATTTCTCTTTCTCTCTAGTGTCATATGAGGTCATTAAGTATTTTCAAAACAGAAAGAATACAATAACAACTTAATTTAATGTTGACAGGATTTTGAAAAAATAAAAAGCAAGTCTCGTAAGCAGATTTAGTCAAGAAAGTGAATTTGTTCACTCTGTGCTAGTCCATATGCATCTAGTAAAATATCTATCCATCTATAGAAACATCCTTCAGGGAGTGCAGTGACTCAGTGGTAGACTGTTGGTCTTCTATGCCGTAGGTCCCGAGTTCGATCCCCGTCCGGTGCTACCCGCGTTGTGTCCTCTTCCAAGGCACTTTATCCTGGTTGCCTACATGGGGGCACGATGACGCAGTGTACTAAGGCATACTGCATGTCAATAGTGCACGTCTTCAACCGCTGTAACCCTGCTAGGGCAGAGCTTGAACAGAGTTAGAATGTAGAGGAGCTGACAGTTGCTCATGGATGCTCGGTGGTTCTCTCCAGGTACTCCGGCTTCCTCCGCCTGTAAAACTGTCACTGTCACGATTATCCATTGTGCATAAGTATGTGTGTGACCTTAAATACCAATAAATAATATAAATAATAAATAGACATCACTCTTTCTCTCTCCCTTCCTCCAGCCACACCGACTCCACCCCCATCTCTTTCTACTTCCTTCCCTTTCTTTCTTCCATGCATCCAACCATATCCATCAAGCCACCATAGGTGGCCGAGTACCAAGTTCTAGTGGCTGTCTGTCAGTGTGGCAGAGAGCAGTCAGTTAAAAAGTTTCGTATTTGAATAAATGTGGAGACAAGTGTGTACTCCCACTAGATACAGGTTATAAGCACAACGTGGGTTTCTGAGATGGCGTATTGGAGTCAGGATCCAATCTCTGGACATATATTGACGAGTTCAGTAAGGCGATTTGATATATGACCCAGGGACGAGATCAAGAATTCAATACACCATCTTGGAAATCCAAATGACGGTAATATCCAATTTATCTTACAATATTTCTCCCTTTTTTGACTTGTTCATATAATGAAGCCATTGGGTACATATTTTAATGGTATCTGTTTTTACAATCACGCAATGCCTATGAAATGATTTCTCATGAATGGAAATAATCATATTGCATTCTTGCGCTGTGCATTACATAATGATCCTCATTAATTTTTCTACTGGTTCAAAACTCTTATGTTTATAGTAGTGTTTCAGCTGTTCGTTTCTGTATTTTATTTTTCATATCCAATGGATGGTAGATCTGTTTAGAAATATCGTCATGGCAAAAAACGATCTAGTCTAATTTATCTCACTGAGTTTATCATCACGTTACCATTATCAATAATGAAAAATGGCGACCACAAGATGTGTAATAACTCTATGCCAGTAGTGTATGGGTAACCAAGCTTCTCATTCTGAATGAAATTATTGCCAAAGCTTTTTCTACCACTAATACAGATTTGCAATGTGTTTGGACACTTTCACATGTATTGGGGAAAACATGTTATTGCTGTAAGATGAAATAGAATATTGAAGTTTTTAGTTGGTAGGTCAAATATATAAAAAACAGCATACAAATTATACACTGGATGTCTGTTTAAAGTATTTGATGACAAAACTTGTGTATTTGGATGTCTTACTTGGACAAGGATTACTGTTACATTCGTCTGTTTCAGATAACTCTTTTGGACACTCCTTTCCATCATACTTAGCTTCTACATCAATTGTTCTGGTTCTTTTCTTTGATCCACCGCCACATGTCTTTGAACACACATCCCATGCAGTCCAATTGGATACTTGACAGTCAACTAAAACACATAAAGAAATTTGTTTCCAGTCACAGTCAAGAAAGATTAAATATGTGTTGAAATAGATTACACTGCAGTAATGTTTAAAACAGTGCTTCATTTCTGTCAAAACAAGGTGAGTAAAATAAAGCGTACCTTAATTTAGTACAATGTGCTATTAAGAGAGCTGAAATTCTTAACACAAAGACTTAATGGAAGTGATTTTTTGAAGTCTTGACGTTGCCCCTGGGTCATATATCGAATCACCCTACTGGACTCATCAATATATGTCCAGAGATCTGGTCTCGACTTCAATATGCCATCTCAGACACCTACTTGGCACTAATTACCTGTATTTAGTGGGAGTAGACACTTGTCTCCACAATTAATCAAATATGGATCTTCTTAACTCACTGCTCTCTGCCACACTGGCAGACAGTCAGTAGCGCTTGGTACTCGGCCACCTATGATGGATGGATGGATGCTTGGATGGATGAATGGTTGGATGGATAGATGTAGGGAGGGATGGACAGAGGGGAAATGGAAGATGTGGTGTGGGTGGGGCCTGGGGAGGCAGGCATGGAAGGAGGGATGTTTTTATAGATGGATAGATATTTTGCTAGATGGGTTTGGACTAGCGCAGAGTGAACAAATTCACTTTCCTGACGAAACCTGCTTACGGGGCGTGCTTTTTATTTTTAAATATCCTGTCAACATTACATCAAGTTGTTATTACATTTTTTCTGTTTTGAAAATACCTAATGACCTCACATAAAACTGGAGAGAAAGAGAGATTGAAATTCAGCAAAGGATATTATCGCCAGGCAAGTGGGGGTCATGCGCAAATTCAAAATAACTTACCTGCAGCCTCACCTGTCAGGAATGATGACCAGGAACAACTGACAAGTTGTGGGCAACAGGAACACCAGCCCTTGTAGCCAGTTGTACTGGAAACAGAGCTACTTTTTCAAGAACAAGGATGATTTTGCAGCCATCAGATCACATGCAAATGCAAACTGTGTGATGAAATTGAGTGTGACACAAAAATATTATTTACCTTATAATTTGCACTTCGTGTAAATCCCAGTACGTAGGAGAAACCAGTTGGCCTTTAAGAACCATGAGTCACTCAGCATGTGTCCGACATTGTCATCGAGAATGAGACACCTGTATCTGAACACATCAATACTTCAGGCTCCAACACCAGGCAATACTTCTGAAAACTTCCAATTGAAACAATTCCACTTTAACAAGACGACGAGTCTACCAGTGAATTCCGTGAAATTTCCGAAGTTGTTTGGATCCGAGAACTTCAAACTCAGACAACTCCTGGTATGAATGTATGCACAGGCCACCAAATTCCTCTCCTTTGTTGTTCAGTACAAATCTGTAGCCATCCGAATCAGCCACGTTTGAAGAGGAATTTAAAATCCAAATCCAAAATTCAAAGTTAAAACCGCCCACCCTGATGCGACCTTGATAGCCTAATCAAAAAATCACAATTGAAGGGATATCATAGTCAGTTCAAAATTTAAGCCATTGAGAATAAATTGAATGTTTAATGAGAACATGGCTTACTGTTAATGGGGGGTGGGGTGGGGAGGGGGATCAGGAATGCACAGCTCATCATTCCTGACAGGTGAGGCCACGGGTTATTTTGAATTTGCATATGGCCCCACTTGTCTGGCAATGATGTGCTTTGCAGAATATTCGAGCTCTCTTTCTCTCCTGTGTTTGAGGTCATAAAGTATATTGAAAAGAGAACAAAACAACAACAATTTGACATAATATTGGCAGGATATCTAAGAGAAAGTGTCAATGACACTGTTGCTTAACTTCACTTGTGTGTTTTGTTTGATGAAAAGAATAATGTTCATTGTTTATGAAAGGATTATGAAATAAGACAAGAATTATGATAATTGGGAATATGTTAGTTTCTGTTCCTTGTATGCTATGTTTTAAATAAAAATAATTTGAGGTGTAGATTGTACTAAACAACTGAGGGGTGGGTTAATGTGGCTGTTACAGTTAATTTATGTAGCCCTCACCGTTAATGTATGCCAACCAAAGTTACCCAGTTACAGTGACATTATACCAAAATGAGTCATCCAATCAAGTTACATTGAAATCCCTTCATACATACAGCCTGTAGACTGTGCTAAAGGTTTTAGGGCTTTGGGCCTGTGTAGCCAACACGGGTATGACCAAAAGGAGGGAGCGAGGGATGAGGGAGGGAGACATGGAAGGGGAGGGAGGGAAGGAAGAGGTGGAGTGGATTGGGCTGCATGAAGGGAAAGGGAGAGAGAGGGAGGGAGGGATGTTTTATATAGATGGATAGATATTTTGCTACATGTGTATGGACTAGCATAGAGTGAACAAATTCACATTCCTGACTAAATCTGTTTACGAGACTTGCTTTTTTATTTTTTAAATATCCTGTCAACATTACGTCAAGCAGTTATATCATTTTTTCTGTTTTGAAAATATCTAATGACCTCATATAAGACTGGAGAGAAAGAGAGATTGAACATTCAGCAAAGCATATCATTGCCAGATAAATGGAGTTGTGCGCAAATTCAAAATAACTTACCAGCATCCTCACCTGTCAGTAAAGATGATCAAGCACAACCAGCCAGTTGTGGGCGACAGGAAGCCTAGCCCTTGTAGCCAGCTATGCTGGGAACAGCTACTTTTGCAAGAAGAAAGACGATTTTTCAGCCACCAGACTGCATGCAAATGTATACTGTGCGATGAGATGGAATGTGACACAAAAATATTATTTACCTTATAACTTGTACTTCGTGTAAGACCATTATGTAGGAAAAAGCAGTTGCCTTTTTAGAACGTGCGACAGTCAGCATGTGTCTGACATTTTCAACGAGAATGAGACACCTGTCTCTGAACACATCAGTTGTTCAGGCCACAACATCGGGCAACACTTTAGAATAGTTCCAATTGAGAAAAATCCTACCAATGAATTCCGTGAGATTTGCGATGGTTTGTGGATCCGAGAACTTCAAACTTAGACACCTCTTCGTATGAATGTATGCGCATGCCTCCATTGTAAGAAGCAATTTCTCCCCTTTGTTCTTAATACAACTATGAGGCCATCCAAACTGGTCACATGGCCCACCCAGATGCGTTCTTGATAGCCTATTAAAAAATCACAGTTTAAGGGATCTCCTAGTCAGTTCAAAATTTAAGCCATTGGGCGTAAATTGACTTTTTAATGAGATCATGGCGTATTGTGAATGGGGGTGGTGGGGGGGGGGGGGGGAATACACAGCTCATCATTCCTGACAGGTGAGACTTCAGGTAAGTTATTTTGAATTTGCTCATGACTCCACTTGTCCTGCAATTGATATGCTTTGCCGCATGTTCAATTTCTCTTTCTCTCTAGTGTCATATGAGGTCATTAAGTATTTTCAAAACAGAAAGAATACAATAACAACTTAATTTAATGTTGACAGGATTTTGAAAAAATAAAAAGCAAGTCTCGTAAGCAGATTTAGTCAAGAAAGTGAATTTGTTCACTCTGTGCTAGTCCATATGCATCTAGTAAAATATCTATCCATCTATAGAAACATCCTTCAGGGAGTGCAGTGACTCAGTGGTAGACTGTTGGTCTTCTATGCCGTAGGTCCCGAGTTCGATCCCCGTCCGGTGCTACCCGCGTTGTGTCCTCTTCCAAGGCACTTTATCCTGGTTGCCTACATGGGGTCACGATGACGCAGTGTACTAAGGCGTACTGCATGTCAATAGTGCACGTCTTCAACCGCTGTAACCCTGCTAGGGCAGAGCTTGAACAGAGTTAGAATGTAGAGGAGCTGACAGTTGCTCATGGATGCTCGGTGGTTCTCTCCAGGTACTCCGGCTTCCTCCGCCTGTAAAACTGTCACTGTCACGATTAGCCATTGTGCATAAGTATGTGTGTGACCTTAAATACCAATAAATAATATAAATAATAAATAGACATCACTCTTTCTCTCTCCCTCCCTCCAGCCACACCGACTCCACCCCCATCTCTTTCTACTTCCATCCCTTTCTTTCTTCCATGCATCCAACCATATCCATCAAGCCACCATAGGTGGCCGAGTACCAAGTTCTAGTGGCTGTCTGTCAGTGTGGCAGAGAGCAGTCAGTTAAAAAGTTTCGTATTTGAATAAATGTGGAGACAAGTGTGTACTCCCACTAGATACAGGTTATAAGCACAACGTGGGTTTCTGAGATGGCGTATTGGAGTCAGGATCCAATCTCTGGACATATATTGACGAGTTCAGTAAGGCGATTTGATATATGAGCCAGGGACGAGATCAAGAATTCAATACACCATCTTGGAAATCCAAATGACGGTAATATCCAATTTATCTTACAATATTTCTCCCTTTTTTGACTTGTTCATATAATGAAGCCATTGGGTACATATTTTAATGGTATCTGTTTTTACAATCATGCAATGCCTATGAAATGATTTCTCATGAATGGAAATAATCATATTGCATTCTTGCGCTGTGCATTACATAATGATCCTCATTAATTTTTCTACTGGTTCAAAACTCTTATGTTTATAGTAGTGTTTCAGCTGTTCGTTTCTGTATTTTATTTTTCATATCCAATGGATGGTAGATCTGTTTAGAAATATCGTCATGGCAAAAAACGATCTAGTCTAATTTATCTCACTGAGTTTATCATCACGTTACCATTATCAATAATGAAAAATGGCGACCACAAGATGTGTAATAACTCTATGCCAGTAGTGTATGGGTAACCAAGCTTCTCATTCTGAATGAAATTATTGCCAAAGCTTTTTCTACCACTAATACAGATTTGCAATGTGTTTGGACACTTTCACATGTATTGGGGAAAACATGTTATCGCTGTAAGATGAAATAGAATATTGAAGTTTTTAGTTGGTAGGTCAAATATATAAAAAACAGCATACAAATTATACACTGGATGCCTGTTTAAAGTATTTGATGACAAAACTTGTGTATTTGGATGTCTTACTTGGACAAGGATTACTGTTACATTCGTCTGTTTCAGATAACTCTTTTGGACACTCCTTTCCATCATACTTAGCTTCTACATCAATTGTTCTGGTTCTTTTCTTTGATCCACCGCCACATGTCTTTGAACACACATCCCATGCAGTCCAATTGGATACTTGACAGTCAACTAAAACACATAAAGAAATTTGTTTCCAGTGACAGTCAAGAAAGATTAAATATGTGTTGAAATAGATTACACTGCAGTAATGTTTAAAACAGTGCTTCATTTCCGTCAAAACAAGGTGAGTAAAATAAAGCGTACCTTAATTTAGTGCAATGTGCTATTAAGAGAGCTGAAATTCTTAACACAAAGACTTAATGGAAGTGATTTTTTGAAGTCTTGATGTTGCCCCTGGGTCATATATCGAATCACCCTACTGGACTCATCAATATATGTCCAGAGATCTGGTCTCGACTTCAAAATGCCATCTCAGACACCTACTTGGCACTAATTACCTGTATTTAGTGGGAGTAGACACTTGTCTCCACAATTAATCAAATATGGATCTTCTTAACTCACTGCTCTCTGCCACACTGGCAGACAGTCAGTAGCGCTTGGTACTCGGCCACCTATGATGGATGGATGGATGCTTGGATGGATGAATGGTTGGATGGATAGATGTAGGGAGGGATGGACAGAGGGGAAATGGAAGATGTGGTGTGGGTGGGGCCTGGAGAGGCAGGCATGGAAGGAGGGATGTTTTTATAGATGGATAGATATTTTGCTAGATGGGTTTGGACGAGCGCAGAGTGAACAAATTCACTTTCCTGACGAAACCTGCTTACGGGGCGTGCTTTTTATTTTTAAATATCCTGTCAACATTACATCAAGTTGTTATTACATTTTTTCTGTTTTGAAAATACCTAATGACCTCACATAAAACTGGAGAGAAAGAGAGATTGAAATTCAGCAAAGGATATTATCGCCAGGCAAGTGGGGGTCATGCGCAAATTCAAAATAACTTACCTGCAGCCTCACCTGTCAGGAATGATGACCAGGAACAACTGACAAGTTGTGGGCAACAGGAACACCAGCCCTTGTAGCCAGTTGTACTGGAAACAGAGCTACTTTTTCAAGAACAAGGATGATTTTGCAGCCATCAGATCACATGCAAATGCAAACTGTGCGATGAAATGGAGTGTGACACAAAAATATTATTTACCTTATAATTTGCACTTCGTGTAAATCCCAGTACGTAGGAGAAACCAGTTGGCCTTTAAGAACCATGAGTCACTCAGCATGTGTCCGACATTGTCATCGAGAATGAGACACCTGTATCTGAACACATCAATACTTCAGGCTCCAACACCAGGCAATACTTCTGAAAACTTCCAATTGAAACAATTCCACTTTAACAAGACGACGAGTCTACCAGTGAATTCCGTGAAATTTCCGAAGTTGTTTGGATCCGAGAACTTCAAACTCAGACAACTCCTGGTATGAATGTATGCACAGGCCACCAAATTCCTCTCCTTTGTTGTTCAGTACAAATCTGTAGCCATCCGAATCAGCCACGTTTGAAGAGGAATTTAAAATCCAAATCCAAAATTCAAAGTTAAAACCGCCCACCCTGATGCGACCTTGATAGCCTAATCAAAAAATCACAATTGAAGGGATATCATAGTCAGTTCAAAATTTAAGCCATTGAGAATAAATTGAATGTTTAATGAGAACATGGCTTACTGTTAATGGGGGGTGGGGTGGGGAGGGGGATCAGGAATGCACAGCTCATCATTCCTGACAGGTGAGGCCACGGGTTATTTTGAATTTGCATATGGCCCCACTTGTCTGGCAATGATGTGCTTTGCAGAATATTCGAGCTCTCTTTCTCTCCTGTGTTTGAGGTCATAAAGTATATTGAAAAGAGAACAAAACAACAACAATTTGACATAATATTGGCAGGATATCTAAGAGAAAGTGTCAATGACACTGTTGCTTAACTTCACTTGTGTGTTTTGTTTGATGAAAAGAATAATGTTCATCGTTTATGAAAGGATTATGAAATAAGACAAGAATTATGATAATTGGGAATATGTTAGTTTCTGTTCCTTGTATGCTATGTTTTAAATAAAAATAATTTGAGGTGTAGATTGTACTAAACAATTGAGGGGTGGGTTAATGTGGCTGTTACAGTTAATTTATGTAGCCCTCACCGTTAATGTATGCCAACCAAAGTTACCCAGTTACAGTGACATTATACCAAAATGAGTCATCCAATCAAGTTACATTGAAATCCCTTCATACATACAGCCTGTAGACTGTGCTAAAGGTTTTAGGGCTTTGGGCCTGTGTAGCCAACACGGGTATGACCAAAAGGAGGGAGGGAGGGATGAGGGAGGGAGACATGGAAGGGGAGGGAGGGAGGGAGGGAAGAGGTGGAGTGGATTGGGCTGGTTGAAGGGAAAGGGAGAGAGAGGGAGGGAGGGATGTTTTATATAGATGGATAGATATTTTGCTACATGTGTATGGACTAGCATAGAGTGAACAAATTCACATTCCTGACTAAATCTGTTTACGAGACTTGCTTTTTTATTTTTTAAATATCCTGTCAACATTACGTCAAGCAGTTATATCATTTTTTCTGTTTTGATAATATCTAATGACCTCATATAAGACTGGAGAGAAAGAGAGATTGAACATTCAGCAAAGCATATCATTGCCAGATAAATGGAGTTGTGCGCAAATTCAAAATAACTTACCAGCATCCTCACCTGTCAGTAAAGATGATCAAGCACAACCAGCCAGTTGTGGGCGACAGGAAGCCTAGCCCTTGTAGCCAGCTATGCTGGGAACAGCTACTTTTGCAAGAAGAAAGACGATTTTTCAGCCACCAGACTGCATGCAAATGTATACTGTGCGATGAGATGGAATGTGACACAAAAATATTATTTACCTTATAACTTGTACTTCGTGTAAGACCATTATGTAGGAAAAAGCAGTTGCCTTTTTAGAACGTGCGACAGTCAGCATGTGTCTGACATTTTCAACGAGAATGAGACACCTGTCTCTGAACACATCAGTTGTTCAGGCCACAACATCGGGCAACACTTTAGAATAGTTCCAATTGAGAAAAATCCTACCAATGAATTCCGTGAGATTTGCGATGGTTTGTGGATCCGAGAACTTCAAACTTAGACACCTCTTCGTATGAATGTATGCGCATGCCTCCATTGTAAGAAGCAATTTCTCCCCTTTGTTCTTAATACAACTATGAGGCCATCCAAACTGGTCACATGGCCCACCCAGATGCGTTCTTGATAGCCTATTAAAAAATCACAGTTTAAGGGATCTCCTAGTCAGTTCAAAATTTAAGCCATTGGGCGTAAATTGACTTTTTAATGAGATCATGGCGTATTGTGAATGGGGGTGGTGGGGGGGGGGGGGAATACACAGCTCATCATTCCTGACAGGTGAGACTTCAGGTAAGTTATTTTGAATTTGCTCATGACTCCACTTGTCCTGCAATTGATATGCTTTGCCGCATGTTCAATTTCTCTTTCTCTCTAGTGTCATATGAGGTCATTAAGTATTTTCAAAACAGAAAGAATACAATAACAACTTAATTTAATGTTGACAGGATTTTGAAAAAATAAAAAGCAAGTCTCGTAAGCAGATTGAGTCAAGAAAGTGAATTTGTTCACTCTGTGCTAGTCCATATGCATCTAGTAAAATATCTATCCATCTATAGAAACATCCTTCAGGGAGTGCAGTGACTCAGTGGTAGACTGTTGGTCTTCTATGCCGTAGGTCCCGAGTTCGATCCCCGTCCGGTGCTACCCGCGTTGTGTCCTCTTCCAAGGCACTTTATCCTGGTTGCCTACATGGGGGCACGATGACGCAGTGTACTAAGGCGTACTGCATGTCAATAGTGCACGTCTTCAACCGCTGTAACCCTGCTAGGGCAGAGCTTGAACAGAGTTAGAATGTAGAGGAGCTGACAGTTGCTCATGGATGCTCGGTGGTTCTCTCCAGGTACTCCGGCTTCCTCCGCCTGTAAAACTGTCACTGTCACGATTAGCCATTGTGCATAAGTATGTGTGTGACCTTAAATACCAATAAATAATATAAATAATAAATAGACATCACTCTTTCTCTCTCCCTCCCTCCAGCCACACCGACTCCACCCCCATCTCTTTCTACTTCCTTCCCTTTCTTTCTTCCATGCATCCAACCATATCCATCAAGCCACCATAGGTGGCCGAGTACCAAGTTCTAGTGGCTGTCTGTCAGTGTGGCAGAGAGCAGTCAGTTAAAAAGTTTCGTATTTGAATAAATGTGGAGACAAGTGTGTACTCCCACTAGATACAGGTTATAAGCACAACGTGGGTTTCTGAGATGGCGTATTGGAGTCAGGATCCAATCTCTGGACATATATTGACGAGTTCAGTAAGGCGATTTGATATATGACCCAGGGACGAGATCAAGAATTCAATACACCATCTTGGAAATCCAAATGACGGTAATATCCAATTTATCTTACAATATTTCTCCCTTTTTTGACTTGTTCATATAATGAAGCCATTGGGTACATATTTTAATGGTATCTGTTTTTACAATCATGCAATGCCTATGAAATGATTTCTCATGAATGGAAATAATCATATTGCATTCTTGCGCTGTGCATTACATAATGATCCTCATTAATTTTTCTACTGGTTCAAAACTCTTATGTTTATAGTAGTGTTTCAGCTGTTCGTTTCTGTATTTTATTTTTCATATCCAATGGATGGTAGATCTGTTTAGAAATATCGTCATGGCAAAAAACGATCTAGTCTAATTTATCTCACTGAGTTTATCATCACGTTACCATTATCAATAATGAAAAATGGCGACCACAAGATGTGTAATAACTCTATGCCAGTAGTGTATGGGTAACCAAGCTTCTCATTCTGAATGAAATTATTGCCAAAGCTTTTTCTACCACTAATACAGATTTGCAATGTGTTTGGACACTTTCACATGTATTGGGGAAAACATGTTATCGCTGTAAGATGAAATAGAATATTGAAGTTTTTAGTTGGTAGGTCAAATATATAAAAAACAGCATACAAATTATACACTGGATGCCTGTTTAAAGTATTTGATGACAAAACTTGTGTATTTGGATGTCTTACTTGGACAAGGATTACTGTTACATTCGTCTGTTTCAGATAACTCTTTTGGACACTCCTTTCCATCATACTTAGCTTCTACATCAATTGTTCTGGTTCTTTTCTTTGATCCACTGCCACATGTCTTTGAACACACATCCCATGCAGTCCAATTGGATACTTGACAGTCAACTAAAACACATAAAGAAATTTGTTTCCAGTCACAGTCAAGAAAGATTAAATATGTGTTGAAATAGATTACACTGCAGTAATGTTTAAAACAGTGCTTCATTTCTGTCAAAACAAGGTGAGTAAAATAAAGCGTACCTTAATTTAGTATAATGTGCTATTAAGAGAGCTGAAATTCTTAACACAAAGACTTAATGGAAGTGATTTTTTGAAGTCTTGACGTTGCCCCTGGGTCATATATCGAATCACCCTACTGGACTCATCAATATATGTCCAGAGATCTGGTCTCGACTTCAATATGCCATCTCAGACACCTACTTGGCACTAATTACCTGTATTTAGTGGGAGTAGACACTTGTCTCCACAATTAATCAAATATGGATCTTCTTAACTCACTGCTCTCTGCCACACTGGCAGACAGTCAGTAGCGCTTGGTACTCGGCCACCTATGATGGATGGATGGATGATTGGATGGATGAATGGTTGGATGGATAGATGTAGGGAGGGATGGACAGAGGGGAAATGGAAGATGTGGTGTGGGTGGGGCCTGGGGAGGCAGGCATGGAAGGAGGGATGTTTTTATAGATGGATAGATATTTTGCTAGATGGGTTTGGACTAGCGCAGAGTGAACAAATTCACTTTCCTGACGAAACCTGCTTACGGGGCGTGCTTTTTATTTTTAAATATCCTGTCAACATTACATCAAGTTGTTATTACATTTTTTCTGTTTTGAAAATACCTAATGACCTCACATAAAACTGGAGAGAAAGAGAGATTGAAATTCAGCAAAGGATATTATCGCCAGGCAAGTGGGGGTCATGCGCAAATTCAAAATAACTTACCTGCAGCCTCACCTGTCAGGAATGATGACCAGGAACAACTGACAAGTTGTGGGCAACAGGAACACCAGCCCTTGTAGCCAGTTGTACTGGAAACAGAGCTACTTTTTCAAGAACAAGGATGATTTTGCAGCCATCAGATCACATGCAAATGCAAACTGTGCGATGAAATGGAGTGTGACACAAAAATATTATTTACCTTATAATTTGCACTTCGTGTAAATCCCAGTACGTAGGAGAAACTAGTTGGCCTTTAAGAACCGTGAGTCAATCAGCATGTGGTCGACATTGTCATCGAGAATGAGACACCTGTATCTGAAAACATCAGTACTCCATGCTCCAACACCAGTCAATACTACTGAAAACTTCCAATTGTAAAAATTCCACTTCAACAAGACGACGAGTCTACCAGTGAATTCCGTGAAATTTGTGAAGTTGTTTGGATCCGAGAATTTCAAACTCAGACAACTCTTAGTATGAATGTATGCACAGGCCACCAAATTCCTCTCCTTTGTTGTTCAGTACAAATGTGAGGCCATCCAAATCAGTCACATGTTTGAAGAGGAATTTAACATCCTAAATTCAAAGTTAAATCCGCCCACCCAGATGCAACCTTGATAGCCTAATCAAAAAATCACAAATGAAGGGATATCATAGTCAGTTCAAAATTTAAGCCATTGAGCATAAATTAAATATTTAATGAGAAAATGGCTTACTGTTAATGGGGGTTGGGGTAGGGTGGGGTGGGGAGGGGATCAGGAATGCACAGCTCATCATTCTCGACAGGTGAGACCGCGGGTTATTTTGAATTTGCATATGATCCCACTTGTCGGGCAAAGATGCGCTTTGCAGAATGTTCGAGCTCTCTTTCTCTCCTGTGTTTGAGGCCATTAAGTATATTGAAAAGAGAACAAAACAACAACAACTTGACGTAACAATGGCAGGATATCTTAGAGAGAAAGTGTCAATGACACTGTAGCTTAACTTCACTTGTGTGTTTTGTTTGATGAAAAGAATAATGTTCATTGTTTATGAAAGGATTATGAAATAAGACAAGAATTATGATAATTGGGAATATGTTAGTTTCTGTTCCTTGTATGCTATGTTTTAAATAAAAATAATTTGAGGTGTAGATTGTACTAAACAATTGAGGGGTGGGTTAATGTGGCTGTTACAGTTAATTTATGTAGCCCTCACAGTTAATGTATGCCAACCAAAGATACCCAGTTACAGTGACATTATACCAAAATGAGTCATCCTATCAAGTTACAATGAAATCTCTTCATACATACAGCCTGTAGACTGTGCTAAAGGGTTTCGGGCTTTGGGCCTGTGTAGCCATCACGGTTGATCGATCGCAACCAAAAGGGGACGCACTCATCTAGACATTATACTGAGTCTTCCTACTAAGTGACAATGAAATCCATTCAGAATTACGACTTATAGTCTGTGCTAAAGGTTTTCAGGTTTTCGGCTTAGGCAGCCGAAACAGCTGAATGATGGCGACCAAAAGGGGACGTTCTCATCTAGACATTATCTGGAGTCATCGTACCAAGATGCAATGAAATCCTTTCATACATATGACCTGTAGACTGTGTTAAATGCTTTTGGGCTTCGGGCCCCTATAGCCATCACAGATGACCAACCACGATCAAAAGGGGACGTTCTCATCTAGATATTATATGGTGTCATCCTATCAAGTTACAGTGGAATCCCTCCATCAATACGACCTTTAAACTGTGCTAAAGGTGTTCAGGCTTTGGGCTCGGGCAATCATCATGGTTGACAGATCGTGACCAAATGAGGAAATTCTCATCTAGACATCATACGGAGTCATCCTACCAAGTTACAATGAAATCACTCCATATTAAATATGACCGGTAGACTGTGCTAAAGGTTTTTGGGTTCCAGACTTGGGCAGCCATCACGGTTGACAGATCATGACCAAAAAGGGACGTTCTCATCTAGATGTCAAACAGAGTCACCCTACCAAGTTACCATGAAATCCATTCATAAATACGACCTGTGGACTGAGCTAAAGATTTTCGTGTTTTGTCAGTTGACCGTTTACTAACAAAAGGGGGCATTCTCATCTAGACATGGCATCAAACCTGCATATGAAATTTCGTGATGATCGGACAAGAACCACGGGGTGTAGACTGTGCTAAAGGGAAATGTGAACAGACTAACAGACTTCCGCAGGCGTGATGGCAATAGCTTATGTTGACTTTGTCAAGTTAAGCTAAAAATGAAAAAAAAAAATCTCGTAAGCAGATTTAGTCAGGAAACTGAATTTGTTCACTCTGTGTTAGTCTGTACCCATCTAGCAAAATATCGATCCCCCTATGAAAATACTTCTTCCTCTCTCCCTCCATCCCTCTCTTTATCCATCCATCCACCCATCATAGGTGGCCGTGCATCAATCACCAGTGACTGTCTGTCAGTATGTCAGAAAGCAGCGAGATAAGAAGATTCATGATTCATATTTGAATAATTTTGGAGATAAAGAAGTGTGTACTTCCACGAAATAAAGGTTATTACCACCATGTGGGATTCTAAGATGGTGTATTGATGTCGGGATCTGATTTTTGGACATATATTGACGAGTGCAGTAGGGCGATTCAATACATGATCCATAGACGAGGTCAAGACTTCCATACACCATCTTGGAAACCCACATGTTAGCAATAACCAATTTGTCTTACATTATTTCTCACCTCTTGACTTGTTGATATAATGAAGAGATTACGAACATTTTTAGTGGTGTCTGTTTTTACAATCATGCAACGTCTATGAACTAATTTTTATGAATGAAGATCGTGGAATTGCCTTCTTGCTCTGTGCATGACGGAAACCTCTTTCATTGTTCTACTAGTACAAAACCCTTATGTTTATAGCAGTGTTTCAGCTGTGTGTTTCTTTGTTTTAATCTTCATATTTAATGCATCGTAAGCCTGTATAAAAATATCATCATGGCAAAAAATGATATAGTCTAATTTATTTTGTGTTGGTGATTCATTTATCATTCATTACTGCTATCAATAATCAAAAATGGTTGCCTCGAGATGTGTAATAACTTTATGCCAATTGGGTTTGGATAACTAAGGTTCTCTTTCTGAATGAAATGATTGCACAAGCTTTTTCTACTGCTAATGCAGATTTGTAATGTGCCTAGACACTTTCACGTGTATTGGAGAGAACATTTTTTTGTTGTAAGATGAAATAGAATTTTGAAGTTTTTAGCTTCATTGTTTATGAAAGGATTATGAAATAAGACAAGAATTGTGATAATTGGGAATATGTTAGTTTCTGTTTCTTGTATGCTATGTTTTCAATAAAAATAATTTGAGGTGTAGATTGTACTAAACAATTGAGGGGTGGGTTAATGTGGCTGTTACAGTTAATTTATGTAGCCCTCACCGTTAATGTATGCCAACCAAAGTTACCCAGTTACAGTGACATTATACCAAAATGAGTCATCCTATCAAGTTACATTGCAATCCCTTTATACATACAGCCTGTAGACTGTGCTAAAGGTTTTAGGGCTTTGGGCCTGTGTAGCAAACACGGTCATGACCAAAAGGAGGGAGGGAGGGAGGAGGGAGGGAGGCAGGGAAGGGGAGGGATGGAGGGAAGAGGTGGAGTGGGTTGGGCTGGATGAAGTGAAGGGGAGAGAGAGGGAGGGAGAGAGGGATGTTTTATATAGATGGATAGGTATTTTGCTATATGGGTATGGACTAGCACAGAGTGAACAAATTCACTTTCCTGACTAAATCTGTTTACGAGACTTGCTTTTTATTTTTTAAATATCCTGTCAACATTACGTCAAGCAGTTATATCATTTTTTCTGTTTTGAAAATACCTAATGACCTCATATAAGACTGGAGAGAAAGAGAGATTGAACATTCAGCAAAGCATATCATTGCCAGATAAATGGAATCATGCGCAAATTCAAAATAACTTACCTGCATCCTCACCTGTCAGTAAAGATGATCAAGCACAACCAGCCAGTTGTGGGCGACAGGAAGCCTCGCCCTTGTAGCCAGGTATGCTGGAAACAGCTACTTTTGCAAGTAGAAAGATGATTTTTCAGCCACCAGACCGCATGCAAATGCATACTGTGCGATGAGATGGAATGTGACACAAAAATATTATTTACCTTATAACTTGTACTTCGTGTAAGACCATTATGTAGGAAAAAGCAGTTGCCTTTTTAGAACGTGCGACATTCAGCATGTGTCTGACATTTTCAACGAGAATGAGACACCTGTCTCTGAAAACATCAGTTGTTCAGGCCACAACATCGGGCAACACTTCAGAATAGTTCCAATTGAGAAAAATCCTACCAATGAATTCCGTGAGATTTGCGAAGGTTTGTGGATCCGAGAACTTCAAACTTAGACACCTCTTCGTATGAATGTATGCGCATGCCTCCAAGGTAAGAAGCAATTTCTCCCCTTTGTTCTTAATACAACTATGAGGCCATCCAAACTGGTCACATGGCCCATCCAGATGCATTCTTGATAGACTATTAAAAAAATCACAGTTTAAGGGATCTCCTAGTCAGTTCAAAATTTAAGCCATTGAGCGTAAATTGACTTTTTAATGAGATCATGGCGTATTGTGAATGGGGGTGGTGGGGGGCGGGGGATACACAGCTCATCATTCCTGACAGGTGAGACTTCAGGTAAGTTATTTTGAATTTGCTCATGACTCCACTTGTCCTGCAATTGATATGCTTTGCCGCATGTTCAATTTCTCTTTCTCTCTAGTGTCATATGAGGTCATTAAGTATTTTCAAAACAGAAAGAATACAATAACAACTTAATTTAATGTTGACAGGATTTTGAAAAAATAGAAAGCAAGTCTCGTAAGCAGATTTAGTCAGGAAAGTGAATTTGTTCACTCTGTGCTAGTCCATATGCATCTAGTAAAATATCTATCCATCTATAGAAACATCCTTCAGAGAGTGCAGTGACTCAGTGGTAGACTGCTGGTCTTCTATGCCGTAGGTTCCGAGTTCGATCCCCGTCCGGTGCTACCCGCGTTGTGTCCTCTTCCAAGGCACTTTATCCTGGTTGCCTACATGTGGTCACGATGACGCAGTGTACTAAGGCGTACTGCATGTCAATAGTGCACGTCTTCAACCGCTGTAACCCTGCTCGGGCAGAGGTTGAACAGAGTTAGAATGTAGAGGAGCTGACAGTTGCTCATGGATGCTCGGTGGTTCTCTCCAGGTACTCCGGCTTCCTCCGCCTGTAAAACTGTCACTGTCACGATTAGCCATTGTGCATAAGTATGTGTGTGACCTTAAATACCAATAAATAATATAAATAATAAATAAACATCACTCTTTCTCTCTCCCTCCCTCCCTCCCTCCCTCCCTCCCTCCCTCCCTCCCTCCAGCCACACCGACACCACCCCCATCTCTTTCTCCTTCCTTCCCTTTCTTTCTTCCATGCATCCAACCATATCCATCCAGCCACCATAGGTGGCCGAGTACCAAGTTCTAGTGGCTGTCTGTCAGTGTGGCAGAGAGCAGTCAGTTAAAAAGTTTCGTATTTGAATAATTGTGGAGACAAGTGTTTACTCCCACTAGATACAGGTTATAAGCACAACGTGGGTTTCTGAGATGGCGTATTGGAGTCAGGATCCAATCTCTGGACATATATTGACGAGTTCAGTAAGGCGATTTGATATATGACCCAGGGACGAGATCAAGAATTCAATATACCATCTTGGAAATCCAAATGACGGTAATATCTAATTTATCTTACAATATATCTCCCTTTTTTGACTTGTTCATATAATGAAGCCATTGGGTACATATTTTAATGGCATCTGTTTTTACAATCACGCAATGCCTATGAAATGATTTTTATGAATGGAAATAATCATATTGCATTCTTGCGCTGTGCATTACATGATGATCCTCATTAATTTTTCTACTGGTTCAAAACTCTTATGTTTATAGTAGTGTTTCAGCTGTTCGTTTCTGTATTTTATTTTTCATATTCAATGGATGGTAGATCTGTTTAGAAATATCGTCATGGCAAAAAACGATCTAGTCTAATTTATCTCACTGAGTTTATCATCATGTTACCATTATCAATAATGAAAAATGGCGACCACAACATGTGTAATAACTCTATGCCAGTAGTGTGTGGGTAACCAAGCTTCTCATTCTGAATGAAATTATTGCCAAAGCTTTTTCTACCACTAATACAGATTTGCAATGTGTTTGGACACTTTCACATGTATTGGGGAAAACATGTTATTGCTGTAAGATGAAATCGAATATTGAAGTTTTTAGTTGGTAGGTCAAATATATAAAAAAACAGCATACAAATTATACACTGGATGTCTGTTTAAAGTATTTGATGACAAAACTTGTGTATTTGGATGTCTTACTTGGACAAGGATTACTGTTACATTCGTCTGTTTCAGATAACTCTTTTGGACACTCCTTTCCATCATACTTAGCTTCTACATCAATTGTTCTGGTTCTTTTCTTTGATCCACCGCCACATGTCTTTGAACACACATCCCATGCAGTCCAATTGGATACTTGACAGTCAACTAAAACACATAAAGAAATTTGTTTCCAGTCACAGTCAAGAAAGATTAAATATTCGTTGAAATAGATTACACTGCAGTAATGTTTAAAACAGTGCTTCATTTCTGTCAAAACAAGGTGAGTAAAATAAAGCGTACCTTAATTTAGTACAATGTGCTATTAGGAGAGCTGAAATTCTTAACACAAAGACTTAATGGAAGTGATTTTTTGAAGTCTTGACGTTGCCCCTGGGTCATATATCGAATCACCCTACTGGACTCATCAATATATGTCCAGAGATCTGGTCTCGACTTCAATATGCCATCTCAGACACCTACTTGGCGCTAATTACCTGTATTTAGTGGGAGTAGACACTTGTCTCTACAATTAATCAAATATGGATCTTCTTAACTCACTGCTCTCTGCCACACTGGCAGACAGTCACTAGAGCTCGGTACTCGGCCACCTATGATGGATGGATGGATGCTTGGATGGATGAATGGTTGGTTGGATAGATGTAGGGAGGGATGGACAGAGGGGAAATGGAAGATGTGGTGTGGGTGGGGCCGGGGGAGGCAGGCATGGAAGGAGGGATGTTTTTATAGATGGATAGATATTGTGCTAGATGGGTTTGGACTAGCGCAGAGTGAACAAATTCACTTTCCTGACGAAACCTGCTTACGGGACGTGCTTTTTATTTTTAAATATCCTGTCAACATTACATCAAGTTGTTATTACATTTTTTCTGTTTTGAAAATACCTAATGACCTCACATAAAACTGGAGAGAAAGAGAGATTGAAATTCAGCAAAGCATATTATCGCCAGGCAGGTGGGGGTCATGCGCAAATTCAAAATAAGTTACCTGCAGCCTCACCTGTCAGGAATGATGACCAGGAACAACTGACAAGTTGTGGGCAACAGGAACACCAGCCCTTGTAGCCAGTTGTACTGGAAACAGAGCTACTTTTTCAAGAACAAGGATGATTTTTCAGTCATCAGATCACATGCAAATGCAAACTGTGTGATGAAATTGAGTGTGACACAAAAATATTATTTACCTTATAATTTGCACTTCGTGTAAATACCAGTACGTAGGAGAAACCTGATGGCCTTTAAGAACCATGAGTCACTCAGCATGTGTCCGACATTGTCATCGAGAATGAGACACCTGTATCTGAACACATCAATACTTCAGGCTCCAACACCAGGCAACACTTCTGAAAACTTCCAATTGAAACAATTCCACTTTAACAAGACGATGAGTCTACCAGTGAATTCCGTGAAATTTGCGAAGTTGTTTGGATCCGAGAACTCAGACAACTCTTAGTATGAATGTATGGACAGGCCACCAAATTCCTCCCCTTTGTTGTTCAGTACAAATGTGTGGCCATCCAAATCAGCCACGTTTGAAGAGGAATTTAAAATCCAAATCCAAATCCAAAATTCAAAGTTAAAACCGCCCACCCTGATGCGACCTTGATAGCCTAATCAAAAAATCACAATTGAAGGGATATCATAGTCAGTTCAAAATTTAAGCCATTGAGAATAAATTGAATGTTTAATGAGAACATGGCTTACTGTTAATGGGGGGTGGGGTGGGGAGGGGGATCAGGAATGCACAGCTCATCATTCATGACAGGTGAGGCCACGGGTTATTTTGAATTTGCATATGGCCCCCCTTGTCTGGCAATGATGTGCTTTGCAGAATATTCGAGCTCTCTTTCTCTCCTGTGTTTGAGGTCATAAAGTATATTGAAAAGAGAACAAAACAACAACAATTTGACATAATATTGGCCGGATATCTAAGAGAAAGTGTCAATGACACTGTTGCTTAACTTCACTTGTGTGTTTTGTTTGATGAAAAGAATAATGTTCATTGTTTATGAAAGGATTATGAAATAAGACAAGAATTGTGATAATTGGGAATATGTTAGTTTCTGTTCCTTGTATGCTATGTTTTCAATAAAAATAATTTGAGGTGTAGATTGTACTAAACAATTGATGGGTGGGTTAATGTGGTTGTTACAGTTAATTTATGTAGCCCTCACCGTTAATGTATGCCAACCAAAGTTACCCAGTTACAGTGACATTATACCAAAATGAGTCATCCTATCAAGTTACATTGAAATCCCTTCATACATACAGCCTGTAGACTGTGCTAAAGGTTTTCGGGCTTTGGGCCTCTGTAGCCAACACGGTCATGACCAAAAGGAGGAAGGGAGGGGGGAGGGAGGGAGACAGGGAAGGGGTGGGAGGGAGGGAGGAGGTGGAGTTGGTTGGGCTGGTTGAAGGGAAGGGGAGAGAGAGGAGGGAGGGAGGGATGTTTTATATAGATGAATAGATATTTTGCTACATGGGTATGGACTAGCACAGAGTGAACAAATTCACTTTCCTAACTAAATCTGTTTACGAGACTTGCTTTTTATTTTTTAAATATCAGCAGTCAGTTAAAAAGTTTCGTATTTGAATAATTGTGGAGACAAGTGTGTACTCCCACTAGATACAGGTTATAAGCACAACGTGGGTTTCTGAGATGGCGTATTGGAGTCAGGATCCAATCTCTGGACATATATTGACGAGTTCAGAAAGGCGATTTGATGTATGACCCAGGGACGAGATCAAGAATTCAATACACCATCTTGGAAACCCAAATGACGGTAATATCCAATTTATCTTACAATATTTCTCCCTTTTTTGACTTTTGCATATAATGAAGCCATTGGGTACATATTTTAAAGGCGTCTGTTTTTACAATCACGCAATGCCTATGAAATGATTTTTATGAATGGAAATAATCATATTGCATTCTTGCGCTGTGCATTACATGATGATCCTCATTAATTTTTCTGCTGGTTCAAAACTCTTATGTTTATAGTAGTGTTTCAGCTGTTCGTTTCTGCATTTTATTTTTCATATTCAATGGATGGTAGATCTGTTTAGAAATATCGTCATGGCAAAAACGATCTAGTCTAATTTATCTCACTGAGTTTATCATCACGTTACCATTATCAATAATGAAAAATGGCGACCACAAGATGTGTAATAACTCTATGCCAGTAGTGCATGGGTAACCAAGCTTCTCATTCTGAATAAAATTATTGCCAAAGCTTTTTCTACCACTAATACAGATTTGCAATGTGCTTGGACACTTTCACATGTATTGGGGAAAACATGTTATTGCTGTAAGATGAAATCGAATATTGAAGTTTTTAGTTGGTAGGTCAAATATATAAAAAAAAACAGCATACAAATTATACACTGGATGTCTGTTTAAAGTATTTGATGACAAAACTTGTGTATTTGGATGTCTTACTTGGACAAGGATTACTGTTACATTCGTCTGTTTCAGATAACTCTTTTGGACACTCCTTTCCATCATACTTAGCTTCTACATCAATTGTTCTGGTTCTTTTCTTTGATCCACCGCCACATGTCTTTGAACACACATCCCATGCAGTCCAATTGGATACTTGACAGTCAACTAAAACACATAAAGAAATTTGTTTCCAGTCACAGTCAAGAAAGATTAAATATGCGTTGAAATAGATTACACTGCAGTAATGTTTAAAACAGTGCTTCATTTCTGTCAAAACAAGGTGAGTAAAATAAAGCGTACCTTAATTTAGTACAATGTGCTATTAGGAGAGCTGAAATTCTTAACACAAAGACTTAATGGAAGTGATTTTTTGAAGTCTTGACGTTGCCCCTGGGTCATATATCGAATCACCCTACTGGACTCATCAATATATGTCCAGAGATCTGGTCTCGACTTCAATATGCCATCTCAGACACCTACTTGGCGCTAATTACCTGTATTTAGTGGGAGTAGACACTTGTCTCTACAATTAATCAAATATGGATCTTCTTAACTCACTGCTCTCCACACTGGCAGGCAGTCACTACAGCTTGGGACTGGGCCACCTATGATGGATGGATGGATGCTTGGATGGATGAATGGTTGGATGGATAGATGTAGGGAGGGATGGACAGAGGGGAAATGGAAGATGTGGTGTGGGTGGGGCCGGGGGAGGCAGGCATGGAAGGAGGGATGTTTTTATAGATGGATAGATATTGTGCTAGATGGGTTTGGACTAGCGCAGAGTGAACAAATTCACTTTCCTGACGAAACCTGCTTACGGGACGTGCTTTTTATTTTTAAATATCCTGTCAACATTACATCAAGTTGTTATTACATTTTTTCTGTTTTGAAAATACCTAATGACCTCACATAAAACTGGAGAGAAAAAGAGATTGAAATTCAGCAAAGCATATTATCGCCAGGCAGGTGGGGGTCATGCGCAAATTCAAAATAAGTTACCTGCAGCCTCACCTGTCAGGAATGATGACCAGGAACAACTGACAAGTTGTGGGCAACAGGAACACCAGCCCTTGTAGCCAGTTGTAATGGAAACAGAGCTACTTTTTCAAGAACAAGGATGATTTTTCAGCCATCAGATCACATGCAAATGCAAACTGTGTGATGAAATTGAGTGTGACACAAAAATATTATTTACCTTATAATTTGCACTTCGTGTAAATACCAGTACGTAGGAGAAACCTGATGGCCTTTAAGAACCATGAGTCACTCAGCATGTGTCCGACATTGTCATCGAGAATGAGACACCTGTATCTGAACACATCAATACTTCAGGCTCCAACACCAGGCAACACTTCTGAAAACTTCCAATTGAAACAATTCCACTTTAACAAGACGATGAGTCTACCAGTGAATTCCGTGAAATTTGCGAAGTTGTTTGGATCCGAGAACTCAGACAACTCTTAGTATGAATGTATGGACAGGCCACCAAATTCCTCCCCTTTGTTGTTCAGTACAAATGTGCGGCCATCCAAATCAGCCACGTTTGAAGAGGAAATTAAAATCCAAATCCAAATCCAAAATTCAAAGTTAAAACCGCCCACCCTGATGCGACCTTGATAGCCTAATCAAAAAATCACAATTGAAGGGATATCATAGTCAGTTCAAAATTTAAGCCATTGAGAATAAATTGAATGTTTAATGAGAACATGGCTTACTGTTAATGGGGGGTGGGGTGGGGAGGGGGATCAGGAATGCACAGCTCATCATTCATGACAGGTGAGGCCACGGGTTATTTTGAATTTGCATATGGCCCCCCTTGTCTGGCAATGATGTGCTTTGCAGAATATTCGAGCTCTCTTTCTCTCCTGTGTTTGAGGTCATAAAGTATATTGAAAAGAGAACAAAACAACAACAATTTGACATAATATTGGCAGGATATCTAAGAGAAAGTGTCAATGACACTGTTGCTTAACTTCACTTGTGTGTTTTGTTTGATGAAAAGAATAATGTTCATTGTTTATGAAAGGATTATGAAATAAGACAAGAATTGTGATAATTGGGAATATGTTAGTTTCTGTTCCTTGTATGCTATGTTTTCAATAAAAATAATTTTAGGTGTAGATTGTACTAAACAATTGATGGGTGGGTTAATGTGGTTGTTACAGTTAATTTATGTAGCCCTCACCGTTAATGTATGCCAACCAAAGTTACCCAGTTACAGTGACATTATACCAAAATGAGTCATCCTATCAAGTTACATTGAAATCCCTTCATACATACAGCCTGTGGATTGTGCTAAAGGTTTTCGGGCTTTGGGCCTCTGTAGCCAACACGGTCATGACCAAAAGGAGGAAGGGAGGGAGGGAGGGAGGGAGACAGGGAAGGGGTGGGAGGGAGGGAGGAGGTGGAGTTGGTTGGTCTGGTAAAAGGGAAGGGGAGAGAGAGGAGGGAGGGAGGGATGTTTTATATAGATGGATAGATATTTTGCTACATGGGTATGGACTAGCACAGAGTGAACAAATTCACTTTCCTAACTAAATCTGTTTACGAGACTTGCTTTTTATTTTTTAAATATCCTGTCAACATAACGTCAAGCAGTTATATCATTTTTTCTGTTTTGAAAATACCTAATGACCTCATATAAGACTGGAGAGAAAGAGAGATTGAACATTCAGCAAAGCATACCATTGCCAGATAAATGGAGTCGTGCGCAAATTCAAAATAACTTACCTGCATCCTCACCTGTCAGTAAATATGATCAGGCACAACCAGCTAGTTGTGGGCAACAGGAAGCCTAGCCCTTGTAGCCAGCTATGCTGGAAACAGCTACTTTTGCAAGAAGAAAGATGATTTTTCAGCCACCAGACCACATGCAAATGCATACTGTGCGATGAGATGGAATGTGACACAAAAATATTATTTACCTTATAACTTGTACTTCGTGTAAGACCATTATGTAGGAAAAAGCAGTTGCCTTTTTAGAACGTGCGACAGTCAGCATGTGTCTGACATTTTCAACGAGAATGAGACACCTGTCTCTGAACACATCAGTTGTTCAGGCCACAACATCGGGCAACACTTCAGAATAGTTCCAATTGAGAAAAATCCTACCAATGAATTCCGTGAGATTTGCGAAGGTTTGTGGATCCGAGAACTTCAAACTTAGACACCACTTCGTATGAATGTATGCGCATGCCTCCAAGGTAAGAAGCAATTTCTCCCCTTTGTTCTTAATACAACTATGAGGCCATCCAAACTGGTCACATGGCCCACCCAGATGCATTCTTGATAGCGTATTAAAAAAATCACAGTTTAAGGGATCTCCTAGTCAGTTCAAAATTTAAGCCATTGAGCGTAAATTGACTTTTTAATGAGATCATGGCGTATTGTGAATGGAGTGGTGGGGGGGGGGGAATACACAGCTCATCATTCCTGACAGGTGAGACTTCAGGTAAGTTATTTTGAATTTGCTCATGACCCCACTTGTCCTGCAATTGATATGCTTTGCCGCATGTTCAATTTCTCTTTCTCTCTAGTGTCATATGAGGTCATTAGGTATTTTCAAAACAGAAAGAATACAATAACAACTTAATTTAATGTTGACAGGATTTTGAAAAAATAAAAAGCAAGTCTCGTTAGCAGATTTAGTCAGGAAAGTGAATTTGTTCAATCTGTGCTAGTCCATATGCATCTAGTAAAATATCTATCCATCTATAGAAACATCCTTCAGGGAGTGCAGTGACTCAGTGGTAGACTGTTGGTCTTCTATGCCATAGGTCCCGAGTTCGATCCCCGTCCGGTGCTACCCGCGTTGTGTCCTCTTCCAAGGCACTTTATCCTGGTTGCCTACATGGGGTCACGATGACGCAGTGTACTAAGGCGTACTGCATGTCAATAGTGCACATCTTCAACCGCTGTAACCCTGCTCGGGCAGAGCTTGAACAGAGTTAGAATGTAGAGGAGCCGACAGTTGCTCGTGGATGCTCGGTGGTTCTCTCCAGGTACTCCGGCTTCCTCCGCCTGTAAAACTGTCACTGTCACGATTAGCCATTGTTCATAAGTATGTGTGTGACCTTAAATACCAATAAATAATACAAATAATAAATAAACATCCCTCTTTCTCTCTCCCTCCCTCCAGCCACACCGACTCCACCTCCCCCATCTGTTTCTCCTTCCTTCCCTTTCTTTCTTCCATGCATCCAACCATATCCATCCAGCCACCATAGGTGGCCGAGTACCAAGTTCTAGTGGCTGTCTGACAGTGTGGCAGAGAGCAGTCAGTTAAAAAGTTTCGTATTTGAATAAATGTGGAGACAAGTGTGTACTCCCACTAGATACAGGTTATAAGCACAACGTGGGTTTCTGAGATGGCGTATTGGAGTCAGGATCCAATCTCTGGACATATATTGACGAGTTCAGAAAGGCGATTTGATATATGACCCAGGGACGAGATCAAGAATTCAATACACCATCTTAGAAACCCAAATGACGGTAATATCCAATTTATCTTACAATATTTCTCCCTTTTTTGACTTTTTCATATAATGAAGCCATTGGGTACATATTTTAAAGGCGTCTGTTTTTATGAAATGATTTTTATGAATGGAAATAATCATATTGCATTCTTGCGCTGTGCATTACATGATGATCCTCATTAATTTTTCTGCTGGTTCAAAACTCTTATGTTTATAGTAGTGTTTCAGCTGTTCGTTTCTGCATTTTATTTTTCATATTCAATGGATGGTAGATCTGTTTAGAAATATCGTCATGGCAAAAACGATCTAGTCTAATTTATCTCACTGAGTTTATCATCACGTTACCATTATCAATAATGAAAAATGGCGACCACAAGATGTGTAATAACTCTATGCCAGTAGTGTATGGGTAACCAAGCTTCTCATTCTGAATAAAATTATTGCCAAAGCTTTTTCTACCACTGATACAGATTTGCAATATGTTTGGACACTTTCACATGTATTGGGGAAAACATGTTATTGCTGTAAGATGAAATAGAATATTGAAGTTTTTAGTTGGTAGGTCAAACATATAAAAACAAACAGCATACAAATTATACACTGGATGTCTGTTTAAAGTATTCGATGACAAAACCTGTGTATTTGGATGTCTTACTTGGACAAGGATTACTGTTACATTCGTCTGTTTCAGATAACTCTTTTGGACACTCCTTTCCATCATACTTAGCTTCTACATCAATTGTTCTGGTTCTTTTCTTTGATCCACCGCCACATGTCTTTGAACACACATCCCATGCAGTCCAATTGGATACTTGACAGTCAACTAAAACACATAAAGAAATTTGTTTCCAGTCACAGTCAAGAAAGATTAAATATGCGTTGAAATAGATTACACTGCAGTAATGTTTAAAACAGTGCTTCATTTCTGTCAAAACAAGGTGAGTAAAATAAAGCGTACCTTAATTTATTACAATGTGCTATTAGGAGAGCTGAAATTCTTAACACAAAGACTCAATGGAAGTGATTTTTTGAAGTCTTGACGTTGCCCCTGGGTCATATATCGAATCACCCTACTGGACTCATCAATATATGTCCAGAGATCTGGTCTCGACTTCAATATGCCATCTCAGACACCTACTTGGCGCTAATTACCTGTATTTAGTGGGAGTAGACACTTGTCTCTACAATTAATCAAATATGAATCTTCTTAACTCACTGCTCTCTGCCACACTGGCAGACAGTCACTAGCGCTTGGTACTCGGCCACCTATGATGGATGGATGGATGCTTGGATGGATGAATGGTTGGATGGATAGATGTAGGGAGGGATGGACAGAGGGGAAATGGAAGATGTGGTGTGGGTGGGGCCGGGGGAGGCAGGCATGGAAGGAGGGATGTTTTTATAGATGGATAGATATTTTGCGAGATGGGTTTGAACTAGCGCAGAGTGAACAAATTCACTTTCCTGACGAAACCTGCTTACGGGACTTGCTTTTTATTTTTAAATATCCTGTCAACATTACATCAAGTTGTTATTACATTTTTTCTGTTTTGAAAATACCTAATGACCTCACATAAAACTGGAGAGAAAGAGAGATTGAAATTCAGCAAAGCATATTATCGCCAGACAAGTGGGGGTCATGCGCAAATTCAAAATAACTTACCTGCAGCCTCACCTGTCAGGAATGATGACCAGGAACAACTGACAAGTTGTGGGCAACAGGAACCCCAGCCCTTGTAGCCAGTTGTACTGGAAACAGAGCTACTTTTTCAAGAACAAGGATGATTTTTCAGCAATCAGATCACATGCAAATGCAAACTGTGCGATGAAATGGAGTGTGACACAAAAATATTATTTACCTTATAATTTGCACTTCGTGTAAATCCCAGTACGTACGAGAAACTAGTTGGCCTTTAAGAACCGTGAGTCACTCAGCATGTGGTCGACATTGTCATCGAAAATGAGACACCTGTATCTGAAAACATCAATACTCCATGCTCCAAAACCAGGCAATACTACTGAAAACTTCCAATTGTAAAAATACCACTTCAGCAAGACGACGAGTCTACCAGTGAATTCCGTGAAATTTGTGAAGTTGTTTGGATCCGAGAATTTCAAACTCAGACAACTCTTAGTATGAATGTAAGGCCACCAAATTCCTCTCCTTTGTTGTTCAGTACAAATGTGAGGCCATCCAAATCAGTCACATGTTTGAAGAGGAATTTAATATCCCAAATTCAAAGTTAAATCCGCCCACCCAGATGCAACCTTGATAGCCTAATCAAAAAATCACAAATGAAGGGATATCATATTCAGTTCAAAATTTAAGCCATTGAGCATAAATTAAATGTTTAATGAGAACATGGCTTACTGTTAATGGGGGGTGGTGTAGGGTAGGGTGGGGAGGGGATCAGGAATGCACAGCTCATCATTCCCGACAGGTGAGGACACGGGTTATTTTGAATTTGCATATGATCCCACTTGTCGGGAAATGATGTGCTTTGCAGAATATTCGAGCTCTCTTTCTCTCCGGTGTTTGAGGCCATTAAGTATATTGAAAAGAGAACAAAACAACAACAACTTGACGTAATATTGGCAGAATATCTAAGAGAAAGTGTCAATGTCACTGTAGCTTAACTTCACTTGTGTGTTTTGTTTGATGAAAAGAATAATGTTCATTGTTTATGAAAGGATTATGAAATAAGACAAGAATTGTGATAATTGGGATTATGTTAGTTTCTGTTCCTTGTATGCTATGTTTTCAATAAAAATAATTTGAGGTGTAGACTGTACTAAAGAATTGAGGGGTGGGTTAATGTGGCTGTTACAGTTAATTTATGTAGCCCTCACAGTTAATGTATGCCAACCAAAGATACCCAGTTACAGTGACATTATACCAAAATGAGTCATCCTATCAAGTTACAATGAAATCTCTTCATACATACAGCCTGTAGACTGTGCTAAAGTGTTTCGGGCTTTGGGCCTGTGTAGCCATCACGGTTGATCGATCGCAACCAAAAGGGGACGCACTCATCTAGACATTATACTGAGTCTTCCTGCTAAGTGGCAATGAAATCCCTTCAGAATTACGACTTATAGTCTGTGCTAAAGGTTTTCAGGTTTTCGGCTTAGGCAGCCGAAACAGCTGAATGATGGCGACCAAAAGGGGACGTTCTCATCTAGACAGTATCTGAAGTCATCGTACCAAGATGCAATGAAATCCTTTCATACATATGACCTGTAGACTGTGCTAAATGCTTTTGGGCTTCGGGCCCCTATAGCCATCACAGATGACCAATCACGATCAAAAGGGGACGTTCTCATCTAAATATTATATGGTGTCATCCTATCAAGTTACAGTGAAATCCCTCCATCAATACGACCTTTAAACTGTGCTAAAGGTGTTCAGGCTTTGGGCTCGGGCAATCATCATGGTTGACAGATCGTGACCAAATGAGGAAATTCTCATCTAGACATCATACGGAGTCATCCTACCAAGTTACAATGAAATCACTCCATATTGAATATTACCTGTAGACTGTGCTAAAAGTTTTTGGGTTCCAGGCTTGGGCAGCCATCACGGCTGACAGATCATGACCAAAAAGGGACGTTCTCATCTAGATGTCAAACAGAGTCACCCTACCAAGTTACCATGAAATCCATTCATAAATACGACCTGTGGACTGTGCTAAAGATTTTCGTGTTTTGTCTCTGGCAGCCACCACAGTTGACCGTTTACTAACAAAAGGGTACATTCTCATCTAGACATGGCATCAAACCTGCATATGAAATTTTGTGACGATCGGACAAGAGCCACGGGGTGGAGCCTGTGCTAAAATAAAAGGTGAACAGACTAACAGACTTCCGCTCGCGTGATGGCAATAGCTTATGTTGACTTTGTCAAGTTAAGCTAAAAATGAAAAAAAAAATCTCGTAAGCAGATTTAGTCAGAAAACTGAATTTGTTCACTCTGTGTTAGTCTGTACCCATCTAGCAAAATATCTATCCACCTATGAAAATACTCCTTCCTCTCTCCCTCCATCCCTCTCTTCATCCATCCATCCACCCATCATAGGTGGCCGTGCACCAAGCACCAGTGATTGTCTGTTAATATGTCAGAAAGCAGCGAGATAAGAAGATTTATGATTCATATTTGAATAATTTTGGAGATAAAGAAGTGTGTACTTCAACGAAATAAAGGTTATTACCACCATGTGGGATTCTAAGATGGTGTATTGATGTCACGATCTGATTTTTGGACATATATTGACGAGTGCAGTAGGGCGATTCAATACATGATCCATAGACGAGGTCAAGACTTCCATACACCATCTTGGAAACCCACATGTTAGCAATAACCAATTTGTCTTACATTATTTCTCACCTCTTGACTTGTTGATATAATGAAGAGATTACGAACATTTTTAGTGGCGTCTGTTTTTACAATCATGCAATGTCTATGAACTAATTTTTATGAATGAAGATCATGGAATTGTCTTCTTGCTCTGTGCATGACGGAAACCTCTTTCATTGTTCTACTAGTACAAAACCCTTATGTTTATAGCAGTGTTTCAGCTGTGTGTTTCTTTGTTTTAATCTTCATATTTAATGCATCGTAAGCCTGTATAAAAATATCATCATGGCAAAAAATGATATAGTCTAATTTATTTTGTGCTGGTGATTCATTTATCATTCATTACTGTTATCAATAATCAAAAATGATTGCCTCGAGACGTGTAATAACTCTATGCCAATTGAGTTTGGATAACTAAGGTTCTCTTTCTGAATGAAATGATTGCATAAGCTTTTCCTACTGCTAATGCAGATTTGTAATGTGCCTAGACAGTTTCACGTGTATTGGAGAGAACATTTTTTTGTTGTAAGATGAAATAGAATTTTGAAGTTTTTAGCTGGTAGGTCAAATTTAAAAAAAACCCAGTACACTATACATTGGATGTCTGTTTAAAGTATTTGATGAAAAAACTTGTGTATTTCGATATCTTACTTGGACAGGGATTACTGTTACATTCGTCTGTTTCAGATAACACTTTTGGGCACTCCTTTCCATCATACTTAGCTTCTACAACAATTGTCCTGGTTCTTTTCTTTGATCCACCGCCACAGGTCTTTGAACACACATTCCATGCAGTCCAATTAGATACTTGACAGTCAACTAAAACACATAAAGAAATTTGTTTTCAGTCTCAGTTAATAAAGATTAGATTTGTGTTAAAATGAGTTAAGCTGCAGTAATGTATAAAACAGTGCTTCATTTCTGTCAAAACAAGGTGAGTAAAATAAAGCGTAGCCTAATTTATTATAATGTGCTATTAGGAGGGCTGAAATTCTTAACACAAAGACTTAATGGAGGTGATTTTTTGAAGTCTTGACCTTGCCCCTGGGCCATATATCGAGTCGCCCTACTGGACTCGACAATATATGTCCAGAGATCTGATCTCGACTTCAATATGCCACCTCAGAAACCCACATGGTGCTAATTACCTGTATTTAGTGGGAGTATACACTTGTCTCCACAATTATTCAAATATGAATCTTCTTAACTCATTGATCTCTGCCACACTGACAGACAGTCACTAGGGCTTGGTACTCGGCCACCTATGATGGATGAATGGATGCTTGGATGGATGGGATGAATGGATGGAGGGAGGTATGGAGGTGATGGAGGTGGAGTGGTTGGATGTGGCTAGATGAAGGGAAGGGGAGAGAGAGAGAGGGAGGGATGTTTTATATAGATGTACAGATATCTGATCGCTACTTCAATACGCCATCTCAGAAACCCACATGGCACTAATTACCTGTATTTAGTGGGAGTAGACACTTGTCTCCACAATTATTCAAATATGAATCTTCTGAACTCACTGCTTTCTGCCACACAGTCAGACAGTCACAAGAGCTAGTTACTCGGCCACATATGATGGACGAATGGAGGGAGGGAGGGAGGTTTTATATAGATGTACAGATATCTGATCTCGACTTCAATACGCCATCTCAGAAACCCAGATGGCGCTAATTACCTGCATTTGGTGGGAGTAGACACTTGTCTCCACAATTAATCAAATATGAAACTTCTTAACTCACAGCTCTCTGCCATACTGGCAGACAGTTACGAGTGCTTGGTACTCGGCAACCTATGATGGATGGATGGATGTATGCTTGGATGGATGAATGGTTGGATGGATGGATGTAGGAAGGGATGAATGGGCAGAGGGGAAATGGAAGATGTGGTGTGTGTGTGGGGGGGGGGGGGGGGGGGCTGGGGGAGGGAGGCATGGGAGGAGGAATGTTTTTATAGACGGATAGATATTTTGCTAGGTGGGTAAGGACTAGCACAGAGTGAACAAATTCACTTTCCTGACAAAACCTGCTTACGGGACTTGCTTTTTATTTTTAAATATCCTGTCAACATTACATCAAGTTGTTATTACATTTTTTCTGTTTTGAAAATACCTAATGACCCCACATAAAACTAGAGAGAAAGAGAGATTGAAATTCAGCAAAGCATATTATCGCCAGACAAGTGGGGTCATGCGCAAATTCAAAATAACTTACCTGGAGCCTCGCTTGTCAGGAATGATGACCAGGAACCACTGACAATTTGTGGGCAACAGGAACCCCAGCCCTTGTAGCCAGTTGTACTGGAAACAGAGCTACTTTTTCAAGAACAAAGATGATTTTTCAGCCATCAGATCACATGCAAATGCGAACTGTGTATTGAAATTGCGTGTGACACAAAAATATTATTTACTTTATAATTTGCACTTCGTGTAAATCCAAGTACGTAGGAGAAACCAGTTGGCCTTTAAGAACCATGAGTCACTCAGCATGTGCCCGACATTGTCATCGAGAATGAGACACCTGTATCTGAACACATCAATACTTCAGGCTCCAACACCAGGCAATACTTCTGAAAACTTCCAATTGAAACAATTCCACTTTAACAAGACGACGAGTCTACCAGTGAATTCCGTGAAATTTGTGAAGTTGTTTGGATCCGAGAACTTCAAACTCAGACAACTCCTGGTATGTATGTATGCACAGGCCACCAAATTCCTCTCCTTTGTTGTTCAGTACAAATGTGTGGCCATCCAATTCAGCCACGTTTGAAGAGGAATTTAAAATCCAAATCCAAAATTCAAAGTTAAAACCGCCCACCCTGATGCGACCTTGATAGCCTAATCAAAAAATCACAATTGAAGGGATATCATAGTCAGTTCAAAATTTAAGCCATTGAGAATAAATTGAATGTTTAATGAGAACATGGCTTACTGTTAATGGGGGGTGGGGTGGGGAGGGGGATCAGGAATGCACAGCTCATCATTCCTGACAGGTGAGGCCACGGGTTATTTTGAATTTGCATATGGTCCCCCTTGTCTGGCAATGATGTGCTTTGCAGAATATTCGAGCTCTCTTTCTCTCATGTGTTTGAGGTCATAAAGTATATTGAAAAGAGAACAAAACAACAACAATTTGACATAATACTGGAAGGATATCTAAGAGAAAGTGTCAATGACTCTGTTGCTTAGCTTCACTTGTGTGTATTGTTTGATGAAAAGAATAATGTTCATTGTTTATGAAAGGATTATGAAATAAGACAAGAATTGTGATAATTGGGAATATGTTAGTTTCTGTTCCTTGTATGCTATGTTTTCAATAAAAATAATTTGAGGTGTAGATTGTACTAAACAATTGAGGGGTGGGTTAATGTGGTTGTTACAGTTAATTTATGTAGCCCTCACCGTTAATGTATGCCAAACAAAGTTACCCAGTTACAATGACATTATACCAAAATGAGTCATCCTATCAAGTTACATTGAAATCCCTTCATACATACAGCCTGTAGACTGTGCTAAAGGTTTTCGGGATTTGGGCCTGTGTAGCCAACACGGTCATGACCAAAAGGAGGAAGGGAGGGAGGGAGGGGGAGGGAGGGGGAGGGAGGGAGAGAGGGAGGGAGGGAAGGAGGGAGGGAGACAGGGAAGGGGAGGGAGGGAAGAGGTGGAGTGGGTTGGGCTGGATGAAGGGAAGGGGAGAGAGAGGGAGGGAGGGAGGGATGTTTTATATAGATGGATAAATATTTTGCTACATGGGTATGGACTAGCAGAGAGTGAACAAATTCACTTTCCTGACTAAATCTGTTTACGAGACTTGCTTTTTATTTTTTAAATATCCTGTCAACATTACGTCAAGCTGTTATATCATTTTTTCTGTTTTGAAAATACCTAATGACCTGATATAAGACTGGAGAGAAAGAGAGATTGAACATTCATCAAAGCATACCATTGCCAGATAAATGGAGTCGTGCGCAAATTCAAAATAACTTACCTGCATCCTCACCTGAGAGTAAATATGATCAAGCACAACCAGCCAGTTGTGGGCAACAGGAAGCCTAGCCCTTGTAGCCAGCTATGCTGGAAACAGCTACTTTTGCTAGAAGAAAGATGATTTTTCAGCCACCAGACCACATGCAAATGCATACTGTGCGATGAGATGGAATGTGACACAAAAATATTATTTACCTTATAACTTGTACTTCGTGTAAGACCATTATGTAGGAAAAAGCAGTTGCCTTTTTAGAACGTGCGACAGTCAGCATGTGTCTGACATTTTCAACGAGAATGAGACACCTGTCTCTGAACACATCAGTTGTTCAGGCCACAACATCGGGCAACACTTCAGAATAGTTCCAATTGAGAAAAATCCTACCAATGAATTCCGTGAGATTTGCGAAGGTTTGTGGATCCGAGAACTTCAAACTTAGACACCTCTTCGTATGAATGTATGCGCATGCCTCCAAGGTAAGAAGCAATTTCTCCCCTTTGTTCCTAATACAACTATGAGGCCATCCAAACTGGTGACATGGCCCACACAGATGCATTCTTGATAGCCTATTAAAAAAATCAAAGTTTAAGGGATCTCCTAGTCAGTTCAAAATTTAAGCCCTTGAGCGTAAATTGACTTTTTAATGAGATCATGGCGTATTGTGAATGGGGGTGGTGGGGAGGGGGGGGGGGGGGATACACAGCTCATCATTCCTGACAGGTGAGACTTCAGGTAAGTTATTTTGAATTTGCTCATGACTCCACTTGTCCTGCAATTGAAATGCTTTGCCCCATGTTCAATTTCTCTTTCTCTCTAGTGTCATATGAGGTCATTAGGTATTTTCAAAACAGAAAGAGAAAGAATACAATAACAACTTAATTTAATGTTGACAGGATTTTGAAAAAATAAAAAGCAAGTCTCGTTAGCAGATTTAGTCAGGAAAGTGAATTTGTTCACTCAGTGCTAGTCCATATGCATCTAGTAAAATATCTATCCATCTATAGAAACATCCTTCAGGGAGTGCAGTGACTCAGTGGTAGACTGTTGGTCTTCTATGCCATAGGTCCCGAGTTCGATCCCCGTCCGGTGCTACCCGCGTTGTGTCCTCTTCCAAGGCACTTTATCCTGGTTGCCTACATGGGGTCACGATGACGCAGTGTACTAAGGCGTACTGCCTGTAATAGTGCACGTCTTCAACCGCTGTAACCCTGCTCGGGCAGAGCTTGAACAGAGTTAGAATGTAGAGGAGCTGACAGTTGCTCGTGGATGCTCGGTGGTTCTCTCCAGGTACTCCGGCTTCCTCCGCCTGTAAAACTGTCACTGTCACGATTAGCCATTGTGCATAAGTATGTGTGTGACCTTAAATACCAATAAATAATATAAATAATAAATAAACATCCCTCTTTCTCTCTCCCTCCCTCCAGCCACACCGACTCCATCTCCCCCATCTCTTTCTCCTTCCTTCCCTTTCTTTCTTCCATGCATCCAACCATATCCATCCAGCCACCATAGGCGGCCGAATACCAAGTTCTAGTGGCTGTCTGTCAGTGTGGCAGAGAGCAGTCAGTTAAAAAGTTTCGTATTTGAATAATTGTGGAGACAAGTGTGTACTCCCACTAGATACAGGTTATAAGCACAACGTTGGCTTCTGAGATGGCGTATTGGAGCCAGGATCCAATCTCTGGACATATATTGACGAGTTCAGTAAGGCGATTTGATATATGACTCAGCGACGAGATCAAGAATTCAATACACCATCTTGGAAACCCAAATGACGGTAATATCCAATTCATCTTACAATATTTCTCCCTTTTTTGACCTTTTCATATAATGAAGCCATTGGGTAGATATTTTAATGGCATCTGTTTTTACAATCACGCAATGCCTATGAAATGATTTTTATGAATGGAAATAATCATACTGCATTCTTGCGCTGTGCATTACATGATGATCCTCATTAATTTTTCTACTGGTTCAAAACTCTAATGTTTATAGTAGTGTTTCAGCTGTTCGTTTCTGTATTTTATTTTTCATATTCAATGCATGGTAGATCTGTTTAGAAATATCGTCATGGCAAAAAACCATCTAGTCTAATTTATCTCACTGAGTTTATCATCACGTTACCATTATCAATAATGAAAAATGGCGACCACAAGATGTGTAATAACTCTATGCCAGTAGTGTATGGGTAACCACGCTTCTCATTCTGAATGAAATTATTGCCAAAGCTTTTTCTACCACTGATACAGATTTGCAATGTGTTTGGACACTTTCACGTGTATTGGGGAAAACATGTTATTGCTGTAAGATGAAATAGAATATTGAAGTTTTTAGTTGGTAGGTCAAATATATAAAAACAAACAGCATACAAATTATACATTGGATGTCTGTCTAAAGTATTTGATGACAAAACTTGTGTATTTGGATGTCTTACTTGGACAAGGATTACTGTTACATTCGTCTGTTTCAGATAACTCTTTTGGACACTCTTTTCCATCATACTTAGCTTCTACATCAATTGTTCTGGTTCTTTTCTTTGATCCACCGCCACATGTCTTTGAACACACATCCCATGCAGTCCAATTGGATACTTGACAGTCAACTAAAACACATAAAGAAATTTGTTTCCAGCCACAGTCAAGAAAGATTAAATATGCGTTGCAATAGATTACACTGCAGTAATGTTTAAAAAGTGCTTCATTTCTGTCAAAACAAGGTGAGTAAAATAAAGCGTACCTTAATTTAGTACAATGTGCTATTAGGAGAGCTGAAATTTTTAACACAAAGACTTAATGGAAGTGATTTTTTGAAGTCTTGACGTTGCCCCTGGGTCATATATCGAATCACCCTACTGGACTCATCAATATATGTCCAGAGATCTGGTCTCGACTTTAATATGCCATCTCAGACACCTACTTGGCGCTAATTACCTGTATTTAGTGGGAGTAGACACTTGTCTCTACAATTAATCAAATATGAATCTTCTTAACTCACTGCTCTCTGCCACACTGGCAGACAGTCACTAGCGCTTGGTACTCGGCCACCTATGATGGATGGATGGATGCTTGGATGGATGAATGGTTGGATGGATAGATGTAGGGAGGGATGGACAGAGGGGAAATGGAAGATATGGTGTGGGTGGGGCCGGGGGAGGCAGGCATGGAAGGAGGGATGTTTTTATAGATGGATAGATATTTTGCTAGATGGGTTTGGACTAGCGCAGAGTGAACAAATTCACTTTCCTGACGAAACCTGCTTACGGGACTTGCTTTTTATTTTTAAATATCCTGTCCACATTATTACATCAAGTTGTTATTACATTTTTTCTGTTTCGAAAATACCTAAAGACCTCACATAAAACTGGAGAGAAAGAGAGATTGAAATTCAGCAAACCATATTATCGCCAGACAAGTGGGGGTGATGCGCAAATTCAAAATAACTTACCTGCAGCCTCACCTGTCAGGAATGATGACCAGGAACAACTGACAAGTTGTGGGCAACAGGAACCCCAGCCCTTGTAGCCAGTTGTACTGGAAACAGAGCTACTTTTTCAAGAACAAGGATGATTTTTCAGCTATCAGATCACATGCAAATGCAAACTGTGCGATGAAATGGAGTGTGACACAAAAATATTATTTACCTTATAATTTGCACTTCGTTTAAATCCCAGTACGTACGAGAAACTAGTTGGCCTTTAAGAACCGTGAGTCACTCAGCATGTGGTCGACATTGTCATCGAGAATGAGACACCTGTATCTGAAAACATCAATACTCCATGCTCCAACACCAGGCAATACTACTGAAAACTTCCAATGTAAAAATACCACTTCAGCAAGACGACGAGTCTACCAGTGAATTCCGTGAAATTTGTGAAGTTGTTTGGATCCGCGAATTTCAAACTCAGACAACTCTTAGTATGAATGTATGCACAGGCCACCAAATTCCTCTCCTTTGTTGTTCAGTACAAATGTGAGGCCATCCAAATCAGTCACATGTTTGAAGAGGAATTTAATATCCTAAATTCAAATTTAAATCCGCCCACCCAGATGCAACCTTGATAGCCTAATCAAAAAATCACAAATGAAGGGATATCATAGCCAGTTCAAAATTTAAGCCATTGAGCATAAATTAAATGTTTAATGAGAACATGGCTTACTGTTAATGGGGGGGGGGGGGGGTAGGGTGGGGTGGGGAGGGGATCAGGAATGCACAGCTCATCATTCCCGACAGGTGAGGCCGCGGGTTATTTTGAATTTGCATATGATCCCACTTGTCAGGCAATGATGTGCTTTGCAGAATGTTCGAGCTCTCTTTCTCTCCTGTGTTTGAGGCCATTAAGTATATTGAAAAGAGAACAAAACAACAACAACTTGACGTAATATTGGCAGGATATCTAAGAGAAAGTGTCAATGACACTGTAGCTTAACTTCACTTGTGTGTTTTGTTTGATGAAAAGAATAATGCTCATTGTTTATGAAAGTATTATGAAATAAGACAAGAATTGTGATAATTGGAATTATGTTAGTTTCTGTTCCTTGTATGCTATGTTTTCAATAAAAATAATTTGAGGTGTAGACTGTACTAAAGAATTGAGGGGTGGGTTAATGTGGCTGTTACAGTTAATTTATGTAGCCCTCACAGTTAATGTATGCCAACCAAAGATACCCAGTTACAGTGACATAATACCAAAATGAGTCATCCTATCAAGTTACAATGAAATCTCTTCATACATACAGCCTGTAGACTGTGCTAAAGTGTTTCGGGCTTTGGGCCTGTGTAGCCATCACGGTTGATCGATCGCAACCAAAAGGGGACGCACTCATCTAGACATTATACTGAGTCTTCCTGCTAAGTGACAATGAAATCCCTTCAGAATTACGACTTATAGTCTGTGCTAAAGGTTTTCAGGTTTTCGGCTTAGGCAGCCGAAACAGCTGAATGATGGCGACCAAAAGGGGACGTTCTCATAATAATAACTCTTTGGCCAGCCGCTGATTTGTCGCGGTCCTCATAAGAGAAGGCCATCATTCCCCCTGCACCCCACCCCCTCTTCCCCTCCTCTCCTCCCAGCATTCATATATAAACTGCTTAATAGTGTCCCTCACTTCCTCTTTTTCAATTTCTTCAATAAGCATTCCTACCCTCTCCCTCGTGTCCGCCTTCAGCCATCTATCCTTTGTTTCTTCACCCCACTTCTGCATTATTCTTCCAGTAAATTTTATTCTATGAGGTATATACTGTGGGCATTCCAAGAGAAAATGTTCCAGGGTCTCCACTACTCCAGAGTGGCACATTTGGCATCCCTTTTCCCCATCTCTCCCAATTTTTCCCCGAAGCTCCAGTGATCTTGATCTCAGTTTGAACAGCAGTGACCCTCCAAAGGTGCCATCTAGGTACTTCTCAAAAGCTGGCTTTTCTTTATATTGTAACCCCTGCAGTGATCTTTTCACGCTAACCCCTGCTCGCCAGTTTCGATTGCAATCTTCCATGACTCTCTCTTTGACAAACCTTTTGCCTTCTTTCATTCCTACTTCTATGTTTGTGACCTCTATAGAGTAATTGTCCATTAGTTCCCTCACATGTTTTGACCACCCCGTTTCTATATTAGAATTCCAAATGGTATCGAGCATCAATTTGCACCACCGGTTGTCAGGCAGGTTTCTCAAGTAGTTAAAGTAACACAGTTTTCCCAAATCTACCCTGTCCTTGATTTTCATCCACCCAAGCTCCCCCCTTACTGCTTCCAAAGCTGCAGCATTACTTGACCCTGTTATCCATCTGCCGGCATCATTCTGAGTACTTTCCAACTTCTTAATAACGGTTTGGTTTAATGGAATCACGTCCGTGCCATACGTTATACTTGGTAAACCCACCCTCTCCCATAGTGTTTTCCCCACAAAGACCTTGTTGAAACTATTTTTCCCTAAAAGTTTTAGTTGGTTCAGAATTCTTTTCCCTTTCAGAATCAGTTTGGCTGAGTAATTTCTGTACACCCCTCTTCCCGTTATATTTATGCTTACCCCTAGATACTCATACTCTCCCTTTTCTCCTACAGTGATTTGTTTGCTTTCCCCTTCGGGGATTGAGAACTCCCCCACTCTCCATCTCTTCGTCATATCTACCTTACGTCCAACGGGTATTACCTTGCTTTTATTTTCATTTAGTTCGAGCCGCCAAGCGTTCCCATAACTACCAACAATTTCCAGCAATTTCTCTAGCCCCTGTTCAGTTCTAGACATTAACACCATGTCGTCCGCAAAGAATAAGCCTGGTATCTTTATGTCTCCAACATTTACCCCCTCCGCACTCTGAATTAGTTCGTCCCCTAAATCTTTAACATACAATGCAAACAAAATCGGTGAAAAGATACACCCCTGCTTGAGGCCTATATCCATAGGGACTCGTTTTGTAGTGATACTCCCTAGACTGAGTTGGCTTTGCACATCTGTATACAGTGCTTTCATGATTCCCACAAAGTCACCCCCCAGTCCGATGCCCTCGAGCTTTCGCCACATACCTTCCCTCCACACTCGGTCGTACGCTTTTTTCACATCTAGAAATGCCAGAAACATCTTTTTCTTTTCAGCCTTTGTTGATTCTATCAGTTGGGTGAGTGTAAATAGGTGATCAGTGACTCTTCGTCCTTTCCTGAAACCATTTTGAATTTCTCCTAGAAAACCTTTCTCTTCAATAACTTCCTCTAGTCTACTGTATATGACCTTACAGAATACTTTTCCGATGTTACTACTAACTGATATCCCCCTATAGTTATCTAGAACTTCCTTATCCCCCTTTTTGTGTATGAACGACACCTTACTTTCCCTCCACTCTCTGGGGACCTCTTGCTTTCGCAGAGCCAGGTTGAAAAGGTTTGTCAGGACTTCAATAAGTGCCTCCCCTCCATTTTTGAGGAATTCGTTCGGAATTTCATCAGTCCCTCCCGCTTTACCATTTTTTAATTTCGAGACCACGTTCCGCACTTCTTCTGCCGTTATTTCGCTACATACACGATTGGATAGGTTCTCCTCCACCAGTGTATTTCTTTTTGGTGGGGACCCACTGCCCCATCGCCTATCGTTTATCTTTTCCCAGTGCTTGACTAACTCTGAAGCGATACGGCCTTTATCTTCTGTACTTTCCCCATCCACTTTGATACTCTGCACACTACTTTTCCCCCGTTTATTTACCCAGTTCCAAAATACGTTTGAGCTCGAACCCCCCGTTTTCTTTATTGTTCTGGCAAGACTGCAATTGCGCTCCTTCCTATTATTATTCTTTATCTCATTCACCTTTTTCCGTGCCAGTTCATATTCTCCTTTCATTAGTCTCGTGTCATTGTTATCCACCCCTTTAAGCTTCCTACTTCTTCTGTAAGCAGCGCATTTTACCTTCCTTTCTTTTATAGCCTTTTTCAGTCCCTCGTTAACCCTGTATCCAAGCTCTCTCGTTGGGACCCTCACCCTTCCTATACAATCCTTCCCTGCCTCTGTTAGGCTATTTACTATGCCATCTGAAATACTCTGGACATTTGCATCCCTAGGTATACATTCAAGACTTGGTTTTAGTTTTTCCCGAAACTGCTTCCAGTCGGCTCCTTGTTTTAGTCCCCAAACTTCCTTGAAGGTATTTCTGTCTCTATTCGTCTTTTTGCCCATAATCTTAACTGTTATCAGGTTGTGATCACTACCCAAGTCATTTTTTTCCCTCGTCATCTATTTCTACATCTATAACCTCCCTCCATACGCTAATGTCAGTGAGTATATAATCAATTATTGTTTTCTTATCGTTCCTCTCCCAGGTCCATTTACCCTTACATTTCGCATCCCTGTTCAAGATCTTTAAACCAAGCTCTTTTGATAGGTCCAACATCTTCCTCCCATTCGTGTTAATTTTCCTATCCCCTCCCTGTATGCCCTCCTCCTTATCCCCGATGTGCCCATTGAAGTCCCCCATTAGGACAATACTGAACCCTCTGCTTTCAAGCTCTGTGATATTCGATCTAAGAGTTGTATATATTGAATCATTCCACTCGGGCTTACTTCCCTCCACTGCTAAGTATACAACACCAACGGCAACACTCCTGCTTCCTAACTTGATTTTTGCCCAGACTATTTCGTTGGATACTGGAATCTGAGTCCTTGCTTCTGTGAGATCTGTAATCAATGAGGGCTGTAATTCCTCTTTAGCGTAGATGCCAACACCCCCACCCCGTTTCTGACCCTCAGTTCGCCCAGCTCCTATCCACACGCAACCCTTCATCTGATCAGCCCGCTCATCCCGTCGTATCCACGTCTCACTTAGACCCATTATATCGAAGTCTCCTTCGTCCATCAGTGTTGATATTTCGCTTACTTTCTTGTGCAGACCCTGGATGTTGCAGTATCCAAACTTAATGAATCTTTGTTTCTTTGTCATCACTGGCACATTATTATAACCCTGGTGTGTCCCTGTGTTGTGCATGTTTGTTGTTCTTCCTATGTTCCCAGCATTTGTGCCCCTCTGGGTTATCGGCTGTGGTCCCCTACCCCCCTTTTCTCCAAAAAAGGCCCAGCCACCTGTAAAATTTTTTGGCCCAACAGGTCTGTACCCATCCTACTTAAATGCAATCCGTCTCGCCCATACAACTCTCCTTGTCCCCAGAATGAGTCCCAGTGGTCAATGAAATGTATTCCCAAGTCTTTGCAGTGCTCTTCCAGCTCCTCGTTTAGTGCCATAATCCGCGAGTTCCTCTCATTCCCACCACCCATAACGGGGAGCACCCCTGAAACGATGATCCGAGCATTCCTGCTAAGTAGCTTACTAATTAGGTCCTTGTATGTGTCCACCAAACGAACTGATTTCCTCTCCCTGATGTTATTGGACCCCACATGTAATACCACTACCGGATCAGGCCCCGACCCAGCTACAATACCGTCCACTCTATCCCTCAGGTCCTCCACTTTAGCCCCTGGAAAGCACAGAACTGTTCTATTTTTACTGTCCGGACCACAGACAACCTTGTCGATCCCCCGAACTATGCTACTTCCCGCAACCACCAACTTACTTTTGTCCCTCGCCCTATTTATCTCCTCTAGTCTCCTATTGTTTACAGCGTCCTCTTCCTCTCCAACAGCCCCACTCGGAATCAATATCGGTATCGGTATCTTTGACCTAGGATTACTCCTATCCTTGTCCCTCCGTCTCTTTCCAGGCCCTGAACTACCTGGACTACTCCCCTGGTCTTCTACCGAATCCCTCCTCCTTTTTCCTGGCCTAGACCCCAAGCTACTATCTGTTGCAAGTACCTCCATCTCCTCCTCTAACTCTTCCGAATCGAGCACATCAAATCTGTTTCTGGTGCTGCACTCCCCACTGCCTTTGGACTTTACACCCCTATCTACCTGCTTCTCTGGCCCCCCTTTCCTACCACTTTTGATAGTCCACGCCAAACGCTTTACAGCATTGCTCCGGCCTGGGCCCCCCTCATCTGTCCTACGTATTTTTCTAGCAGCCCCCACCTCATCACCTACCTCATTCACATCAAAGGTTCTACCCCCATGTTTCCTCTTGGAACCACCGACAACCACCCATCCTTCTCGGAAAGCTACTTTCACAGGCGTAACTCCAGACAGCCCCGCCCTACCAAGTTTTCCCTTCAGCTCAGCAATCTCCCCCTCAAACTTAACAATTGTCTCAAGTAGGCGGAGGATTTCCTGACAGTTTGCACATACCTCTCCATATCCCATCGAACGAAAGTCCCCATACATCATAGAACACTGTCTACAAACTTCAAGCCCAATATCGCCATCGGTGGCCCCACCAACCTGGCTCTGACCGACACCCCCAGTGACCTCTGTCTGCACACCAATACTTACTCCGTTGGCACCGTTGACCTGGACCGCGATATTACACGTATTTAGCTCCATACTTACCTCCGTCTGAACAGACTTGCTCGCCATCATCAAGACAAAATTACAAAATTACGCGATCGGACAAGAAAAACTGTAGACACGCGACAAAAGGCAACACGACGAACCGTTCGACAACTTAGCGCTCACAGTTTTATTTAAGACCTCCTAACTTTGTCCCAGTTACTATACTAAACTAACTCCCCACAAAGTTGAATAAAATAACCTGAAAATGAAATATATATGATTAGTAAACAATAAAAATACTTAATTTCGATTCGTAACCAAGGAGACTTCTTCTGTATACTTGCGGATCGAGATCAACCAATCTAGACATTATCTGGAGTCATCGTACCAAGATGCAATGAAATCCTTTCATACATATGACCTGTAGACTGTGCTAAATGCTTTTGGGCTTCGGGCCCCTATATCCATCACAGATGACCAATCACGATCAAAAGGGGACGTTCTCATCTAGATATTATATGGTGTCATCCTGTCAAGTTACAGTGAAATCCCTCCATCAATACGATCTGTAAACTGTGCTAAAGGTGTTCAGGTTTTGGGCTCGGGCAATCATCATGGTTGACAGATCGTGACCAAATGAGGAAGTTCTCATCTAGACATCATACGGAGTCATCCTACCAAGTTACAATGAAATCACTCCATATTAAATATGACCTTTAGGCTGTGCTAAAGGTTTTTGGGTTCCAGGCTTGGGCAGCCGTCACGGTTGACAGATCATGACCAAAAAGGGACGTTCTCATCTACATGTCATACAGAGTCACCCTACCAAGTTACCATGAAATCCATTCATAAATACGACCTGTGGACTGTGCTAAAGATTTTCGTGTTTTGTCTCTGGCAGCCACCACAGTTGACCGTTTACTAACAAAAGGGTACATTCTCATCTAGACATGGCATCAAAATTCCGTGACGATCGGACAAGAACCACGGGGTGTAGCCTGTGCTAAAGGAAAATGTGAACAGACTAACAGACTTCCGCACGCGTGATGGCAATAGCTTATGTTGACTTTGTCAAGTTAAGCTAAAAATGAAAAAAAAATCTCGTAAGCAGATTTAGTCAGGAAACTGAATTTGTTCACTCTGTGTTAGTCTGTACCCATCTAGCAAAATATCTATCCACCTATGAAAATACTCCTTCCTCTCTCCCTCCATCCCTCTCTTCATCCATCCATCCACCCATCATAGGTGGCCGTGCACCAAGCACCAGTGATTGTCTGTTAATATGTCAGAAAGCAGCGAGATAAGAAGATTTATGATTCATATTTGAATAATTTTGGAGATAAAGAAGTGTGTACTTCCACGAAATAAAGGTTATTACCACCATGTGGGATTCTAAGATGGTGTATTGATGTCGGGATCTGATTTTTGGACATATATTGACGAGTGCAGTAGGGCGATTCAATACATGATCCATAGACGAGGTCAAGACTTCCATACACCATCTTGGAAACCCACATGTTAGTAATAACCAATTTGTCTTACATTATTTCTCACCTCTTGACTTGTTGATATAATGAAGAGATTACGAACATTTTTAGTGGCGTCTGTTTTTACAACCATGCAATGTCTATGAACTAATTTTTATGAATGAAGATCGTGGAATTGCCTTCTTGCTCTGTGCATGACGGAAACCTCTTTCATTGTTCTACTAGTACAAAACCCTTATGTTTATAGCAGTGTTTCAGCTGTGTGTTTCTTTGTTTTAATCTTCATATTTAATGCATCGTAAGCCTGTATAAAAATATCATCATGGCAAAAAATGATATAGTCTAATTTATTTTGTGCTAGTGATTAATTTATCATTCATTACTGTTATCAATAATCAAAAATGGTTGCCTCGAGATGTGTAATAACTCTATGCCAATTGAGTTTGGATAACTAAGATTCTCTTTCTGAATGAAATGATTGCACAAGCTTTTTCTACTGCTAATGCAGATTTGTAATGTGCCTAGACACTTTCACGTGTATTGGGGAGAACATTTTTTTGTTGTAAGATGAAATAGAATTTTGAAGTTTTTAGCTGGTAGGTCAAATTTAAAGAAAAACCCAGTACACTATACATTGGATGTCTGTTTAAAGTATTTGATGACAAAACTTGTGTATTTCGATATCTTACTTGGACAGGGATTACTGTTACATTCGTCTGTTTCAGATAACACTTTTGGACACTCCTTTCCATCATACTTAGCTTCTACAACAATTGTCCTGGTTCTTTTCTTTGATCCACCGCCACAGGTCTTTGAACACACATCCCATGCAGTCCAATTAGATACTTGACAGTCAACTAAAACACGTAAAGAAATTTGTTTTCAGTCACAGTTAATAAAGATTAGATTTGTGTTAAAATGAGTTAAGCTGCAGTAATGTATAAAACAGTGCTTCATTTCTGTCAACACAAGGTAAGTAAAATAAAGCGTAGCCTAATTTATTATAATGTGCTATTAGGAGGGCTGAAATTCTTAACACAAAGACTTAATGGAGGTGATTTCTTGAAGTCTTGACCTGGCCCCTGAGCCATATATCGAATCGCCCTACTGGGGTCGTCAATATATGTCCAGAGATCTGATCTCGACTTCAATATGCCATCTCAGAAACCCACATGGTGCTAATTACCTGTATTTAGTGTGAATAGACACTTGTCTCCACAATTATTCAAATATGAATCTTCTTAACTCATTGCTCTCTGCCACACTGACAGACAGTCACTAGAGCTTGGTACTCAGCCACCTATGATGGATGAATGGATGCTTGGATGGATGGGATGAATGAATGGAGAAGGGATGGAGGGGATGGAGGTGGAGTGGGTGGGGCTAGATGAAGGGAAGGGGAGAGAGAGGGAGGGAGGTATGTTTTATATAGATATCTGATCTCGACTTCAGTTTGCCATCTCAGAAACCCACATGGCGCTAATTACCTGTATTTAGTGGGAGGAGACACTTGTCTCCACCGTTACTCAAATATGAATCTTTTGAATTCACTGCTCTCTGCAACACAGACAGACAGTCATTAGAGCTAGGTACTTGGCCACCTATGATGGAGGGAGGGAGGGATGGAAGAAGTGGAGTGGGTGGGGATGGATGGAGGGAAGGGGAGAGAGAGGGAGGGATGTTTTATATAGATCGATAGATATTTTGCTGGATGGGTATGAACTAGCACAGAGTGAACAATTTCAATTTCCTGACTAAATCAGTTTACGAGACTAGCTTTTTATTTTTTAAATATCCTGTCAACATTACGTCAAGCTGTTATTGTATTTTTTCTGTTTTGAAAATACCTAATGACCTCATATAAGACTGGAGAGAAAGAGAGATTGAAATTCAGCAAAGCATATCATTGCCAGATAAATGGAGACGTGTGCAAATTCAAAATAACTTACCTGCAGCCTCACCTGTCAGTAAAGATGATCAAGCACAACCGGCCAGTTGTGGGCAACAGGAAGCCTAGCCCTTGTAGCCAGCTATGCCGGAAACAGCTACTTTTACAAGAAGAAAGATGATTTTTCAGCCACCAGACCACATGCAAATGCATACTGTGCGATTAGATGGAATGTGACACAAAAATATTATTTACCTTATTACTTGTACTTCGTGTAAAGCCATTATGTAGGAAAAAGCAGTTGCCTTTTAAGAACGTGTGACAGTCAGCATGTGTCTGATATTTTCAACGAGAACGAGACACTTGTCTCTGAACACATCAATTGTTGAGGCCACAACATCGGGCAACACTTCAGAATAGTTCCAATTGAGAAAAATCCTACCAATGAATTCCGTGAGATTTGCGAAGGTTTGTGGATCCGAGAACTTCAAACTTAGACACCTCTTCGTATGAATGTATGCGCATGCCTCCAAGGTAAGAAGCAATTTCTCCCCTTTGTTCTTAATACAACTATGAGGCCATCCAAACTGGTCACATGGCCCACCCAGATGCATTCTTGATAGCCTATTAAAAAAATCACAGTTTCAGGGATCTCCTAGTCAGTTCAAAATTTAAGCCATTGAGCGTAAATTGACTTTTTAATGAGATCATGGCGTATTGTGAATGGGGGTGGTGGGGGGGGGGGGGAATACACAGCTCATCATTCCTGACTGGTGAGACTTCAGGTAAGTTATTTTGAATTTGCTCATGACTCCACTTGTCCTGCAATTGATATGCTTTGCCGAATGTTCTATTTCTCTTTCTCTCTAGTGTCATATGAGGTCATTAGGTATTTTCGAAAAAGAAAGAATACAATAACAACTTAATTTGATGTTGACAGGATTTTAAAAAAATAAAAAGCAAGTCTCATAACCAGGTTTAGTCAGGAAAGTGAATTTGTTCACTCTGTGCTAGTCCATATGCATCTAGTAAAATATCTATCCATCTTTAGAAACATCCTTCATGGAGCGCGGTGGCTCAGTGGTAGACTGTTGGTCTTCTCTGCCAGAGGTCCCGAGTTCGATCTCCATCCGTGGCGACTCGCGTTGTGTTCTTGAGCAAGGCACTTTATCCCTGCTGCCCACATGGAGGCAGGATGATCCCGTGTACTAAGGCATACTGAACGTCGATAGTGCACATGTCTTCAACCACTGTAACCCTGCTTAGGCAGAGCTTGAACAGAGTTAGAATGTAGAGGAGCTGACAGTTGCAAAGATTGATTCCATGTCGGATAAGATCTCTATGGCATTGAAAGATGGTAGGATTTCCGACGGCTAATTCGTCGACATATTGAACTAAAAACAAAAATCCGAAGTCATGAAAGCGAATATAAGAGTCAAGAGTCGTCAGATTCTCAAGGAAGAATTGAAGGATTCTCTCATGGAAAAAGGTAGGGAAGAAGCGAGACAATCGTTTCGTAAATTGTTGGATCACAAAAAGATTCCAGAAGCAATCGATTGAAAAACAAAGGTATATACAAAAGAAGAAAAATTACATATAAATTAAAAATAATTAAAAATATATATATGTATGAAAAAAACAAAAAAAAAACCCAAAAATGTACTGCGTCAAATGCAAGAGAGTTACTGATACGGTTAACGTTAAAAAAATACTGACAAAAAATATAAGTCCCATGCTTCGCGGAACGTGTAAAATGTGCGGTTCGACAAAAATGCAATTCGTCAAACATGGTGCTGGTTTGACGCATAAATTGGTTAATAATCTACCTGTTGAAATGCATCTGCCAGTACATCAATTCACGGGACCTGGCATGAAATTAAATAAGAGATTGAATCGAGATCTGACACCTAAATCTTGGAGCAAACCCATCAATAGGGTGGATTCAGCAGCTTACGCTCACGATCTGTGCTACGTTAAACATCCCGACGTCGAGAATCGTAATCGAATCTGCTATAAAAACATGTTGACGACGTTGAAAAATATACCAAATCCCACTAGGAGAGAGAGACTCGAACGTTCGTTAGTCAGTAAAGTGATCAAAACGTCGATTTGGATGGGGTCATGAAACAAAATGTCCAGAAAACATTATTAACGAATGCATTGGCAAACGAACTACACAAGCTCGTCAAGCGTAAATTTAGAAGGAGAAGGGTATTCGTAAAGGGTCTGGATCAGATTTGGTCGGCCGACCTGGTCGACAAGAAATGGCATTCGAAACGGAACAAGGGTTTTAAGTTCATACTGACGGCCATTGATGTGTTTTCGAAATATGGATGGATGAGACCTCTGAAGAATAAATCGGGACCGTGCGTGTCCATGGCTCTGAAGAGCATATTTGCATCGTCTTCTTGAAAACTGGATAAATTGTGGGTAGACAAAGGGAAGGAATTTTACAACAGTCATGTTCATCCATTGGTCGATCTGTATTCCGTCGAAAACGAAGGGAAAGCTAACGTGATTGAACGTTGGAATAGAACCATGAAGGAAAAAATGTACAAGTATTTCACGGCTAATAAAACCAAGAAATATATCGACATTTTAGATGAACTGGTTGAAGAATACAACAACACACGACACAGATCGATCAAGATGACTCCCGTGGAAGCTAGCAGTCCTCGAAATGAAAAATGAAATGAAATTTGCAGTTGGCGATCCAGTGAGAATCACTTCTTATAAGTCACTCTTCGCAAAAAGGTTACACTCCTCGATGGACTGAAGAAATCTTTAAAATCGTTAAACTATTTTACACAGATCCGGTGACTTACAAAATAGAAGCGTTAGAGGATGATGAAGATGACAGCAGAGAAATCATTGAAACATTTTACTAACAAGAATTACAGAAGACGACATTTTGAAGAACCAATCCTTCACTTTTATTTTTTTTTGCATATATATAGTTAAAAAGGAGAAAAAAATAATAATTAAAAAAGAAAAACAATTAATAATAAAAAAAAGTGAATTAAACACACACACAGACAACAAAAAAACAAAACATGACGAATATGTTAGATATAACCAAAGGTATATTGAGAGACGAAAGCATTCAAGAATATGAAGTTCACGAGTACGAACCAGTGACTGGAACCAGTCTAAACAATGCTGGTGAAATAAGAACCAATGTCGAAACTCAAGATCTGTTTGTTCATCCCAGCGAAAGTTACATAGTGATACAGGGGCGTCTCACCAAGGAAGACGGAAGCGATTATGCCGATGATGATGTGGTCACTATAGCCAATAATGGTATGATGCATTTGTTCAGTAATATAAAATACATGCTCCCGGGATAAGAGATAGAATCCGTGTTTCATCCTGGACAAGCCACCACGATGTATGGACTCTTGACGTATCCAGACGATTTTTCTAAATCTAAAGGACTCAATCAGTTGTGGGTGAAAGACACCGTTGCCAACATGAGTGCAGCCAATACCGGTGGCACCCTGAGATTCGACTACATTGTCAAGACATCGAGACCCAAAGGAACGTTTTCGTTCAGGATACCTCTGAAACACATATTCAGATTTGCGGAAGATTACAATAAAATTCTCTATGGATTCAAACACGATCTGACGTTGATTCAAAAAGGAAACGACGAAGCCATCATGAGACCCGCTGCGACTGATGAGGGTAAGATATATCTGAACAAGATATCTTGGTTCGTTCCACACATATTGCCTTCAGTCGCGGAGAAAGTACGTCTCTACAAGATCATAGAGTAAATTACCAGTGGGATTTAGAATGAGACAGTGTGACACGGCTAGTATTCCATCGTCTATCAATCACTTCGATTGGAGATTAACCCTGAAATCTGCTTCAGAAAGACCAATATTCTTCGTAGTGGCATTTCAAACTAATAGGGATGGGTCAAGAGAAAAATCCTTCCCTATTCGATCATTGTAACTTGAGAAACATGCAGGTATTTCTAAATGCCATGAGATATCCGGCCATTGATTACAATGCCTCTTTCGGTAAAAACGATTTCTGCAGACTATATGGCGACGCCGCAGATTTCAGAAAGAAATATCATCAACTGGACGAATTGATGGGTAATCCTAACCTCACTCCCATCGAATATAAATCGATGTATCCCCTATTCGTATTCAACATTAGTAAAAAGAGCGAGTGACTCAAGAGTAGCATCTTAGACAATCACATCAAGATGCAAGTCGATAAGAATGTGCCAAGGAGAACCGAGGCTTTTGCTCTATTCTTATCTGATAGAGAGTTAGAATTCGAATCGGACGGACAAAAAATGCCTATCGTTCGATGATATAATATAAAAATAGAAATTAAAATACCCCCCCCCCCCAAAAAAAAATATCGATAAGATATAAAAAAAAAATTAATACTAAAAATCCCTAAAATATGAATAATCAAGGCAGAGAATGTTTGAGATGAAATCGAACGCATTTGGTAGATAACATAATTTATTAAATATATTAGATCGGTTGGAAATGACAACACCTGTAATATTGACTTCGGAAATGGTAGAACGAATTTAAAACAGGGAACAACCACGAAAGATTGCGTGAGACATTTACTAGATACGTTAATGTAAAGAGGAAAAACGGCTTTTGAAGAATTTATTATAGCTATGTTGAATCTTGATTTAGACATGGACGAGTGTTTTAAGAAAGTTAAACCAAAACAAATAACAATTTATGCAAGTTTGGAATGTCAAACCAAAACAAAATAAAAAGTAATAAAAAAAAATATAATTGGATTTTGAGAATAGATCAATGTCTCAAAATCCAATTTTTTTTTTTGGAGTTGTCTCTCCTACACAATTTTGAAACGATTTATAACTTCATGAAATATATATTTCTCTTGCTGTTTGCTTAATTTTTTAAGCAAGAATAATAACCATAAGAGTTCATAGAACCTAGAAACGTCTTTTAGGTTTTCTCCTTGATAAGACGTGAAACACGATATCAAACGCAATTTATTTTTCTTGCTCCTCAGGTTTTCAAGAGTTAAGAATCGTTTGCGTTTGAGATATTGTATTAATTTTTCATCGGCGTTCATTTTTTTTGTGTTTTTTTTTATTATTTTCAATTTTTTTTCTGTGCTCACTGTTTGTTTAGAGGGTCCAGTTCGATCAAAAGAGAGACCACTGAAGTGGCAGCTTGAGGATTATTGGTTTTCATCTTGAAATTGATCCTATCCCCCATCTGCACCTTGAGAGGTGTATTTAAGATGCTAGTGTTGGAATGTTGCTTCTTCATCTTTTCGACACTGTAACTCTTCTCACATTCCACACCATTCACCACGATATTGACGATTGCTTTTTCACACAAGTCCGTTGAAGTCAGACTCATTCGAATGATATCACCTCCTTTTGGCATGGGATATCCTATCAGACTGCAATGGTCCACTACCCCCATTTCCAAAAGACCATTCAGCTTTTTCCTCATCTAAGACACCGCTCTCCTCGGCCCAGATGGTGATCAATTGTCTGGCGTATTTTATCTTTTCCACGACGGAGATCAGATTGCATGTATCCATCATGTGAGTGGGATCCGGCAGATTCGTGAGTACATGCCCTCCCATGTCAAGGTTACCTTCCATGATATCACTTTTTCTCCAAACCGTATTTTCTTCTAAGAACTTTCTACTGACTGCACTGGAATCGTATTCTGGGTTGTCATCGAGACCGAATAGTTCGTAACCATTCATGTTGATGCCGGCCTCCATTTTTCCTCCGGATTGTTTGTTCAGATATAAGTCGTCGACTTGAGATTCCAGATAGGATTGAGAATCCTGTATGGCAGAATCCATGTAGCCTTTATTGACTACCGTCGAGTCTTCGTCCATATCGTCGATCGCAGACAGATTCAATATCTTATTGAATCCCACATCCAGATTCGATTCATTTCTAGCTCATCGACGTTATTCTTTCTCAGTTCCAAGTCTACATATTGTTTGGTCACCACATCATTGGGATCCGTGAGAATGGGCACGTTTATTATCTTATTAGAATTCGTGTTCAATTTGGACTGCATCACTTTGGGAACGTAGCGATCTCTCAGATGGTTACTGTATCTCGCATGAGTGTTGTCCATATATCTTTTAGTGGCAGCATCGGTCGATTCTCTAGGATCCGCTACATTTACCACTCATTTAGATTTCAAGTCAAGATCGTCCGTCATTTCTTTATTCACATAATTATCCCTCATCATCTGCTGGAAACGTTCGTCTCCTCTATCGATGTATTTTTTAGCCGCGGCATCTGACAGATCGATCGGTTCGGGAAGATTGTAGATTTTCTTATTGTTTAAATTTAATGGTTCTTGTCGAGGTTCGTATCTTTGAACGTATCGTTCGTCCAAGTTGGCAATGTTACCAACAATTTCGACTGTGGTTCTTCTTTTCTTTCTAGAGGAACCTTCATTATCGTCAGCGTGACCGAATTTATCAACTGTCATGTTTTATTTTTTTTTTTTTTTATTATTTAAAAATGATATATTTTTTTATTATTTTAATTAATGCAACCAAAAATCTTTTTTTATTTATACCTCTCTCTCTATATATGTCCAAAAAATTTTTCTTTAATGTAAATCATTGAAAATATCTTGAAAGTGATCCCCTTCAGACCATCTCTTGAGAACGTAGAGGCATAGGTGACCACAAAACACTTGATCCGGTGCTTGCACTCGTTCTGTCTTGTAAATAGCTGACGTTAAATAGTTGTTCCTTATTTCTATCGTCGGTGAGATTCCGTAACTATCGAAATAATAATTTTTATTCCGATTCGAAAACCACGTGACCCAATGCTTGCTTTCACCTCCGATGTCGTCCACATTTAAAATTCCACATTCCGAATCGCAGTCGTCTTATGTTGGCCAAGCATCGCTAGAAAACACACCTTGAAAATGTTTGATTTTTAAATCTTTTGCTGCTTTCGATAGATCAATGTTGGATAGGGATTCGATGGGTAAGACGACACCTTCTATGGATATGTGTTTTATTTTCTTATTATTCATAATATGTTTTTGTTTTTGTTTTTTGTTTTATATTTATTATTTTTTTTCTATTCTTTTTTTGATTTATAAACCCATGAGTTTTTTTAAACTTATGACATTTCGATGTCTTCAGTCATACTCTATTTATCATCCTCTTGATTTTGTTGAAATGTCGTAGAATAATGTCCGAGTGTGAAAGTGTGTGTTTTATCCTCGCATATAATTCTCTTATCGTTGTCAGCCGTCAATGCAATCTTATTGGTTTCTTTGGTATATATCTCATGCATTTCGCTTTGAATCATAGCCATCTTTTTTATACACCGTCAAATTTTCGAAAAGACAGTCTTTATACTCTTCGAAAGCGATGTTTTTATTCGTCACACATGCTTGACTGCCTTTACATCTCTTGATCTCTTCACCATCAATGAGATAAGCGTACAATTTAGGTCTCAAACCCACGAATTCGGTGATTAGTCTTCCACCACTCTCGTCTTTAACTTTACCCCAACACCTTTTTATTGACGCCCTTTGGAATCTTAGATGGGTGATTATTGGGATAATTACTCGTGTCAAACCATTCATTCACGTCTGACGATATGTCCTCATAAATGTCCCTAGTCTCTATTTCGTAAGCTAAACTGCCCGTGTCTGTGAACAATAGTTTAGCTTTCGAATCGAATTTCACTTTGACGTAATTGTAATGATGTTCATACATCAACTGCTTGCTAATGTCCAAGATGATCACTCCGAGATAACAGGGTTTATCGAATCTTAGATGCATCTTTTGCATGTGCACGGCCACTAGATTTTCATCGAATATGGTTCTATGTTGATAACTGGGTTTCGCGATTAATTTAGACTTCTCTTCATACGTGACGAGTTGAACGTTAGTTCTATTCCTTATGTTTTCCATAGATTTCCCACACACGCAATTGTTCATGAGTTTGAAGAAATCTTTTTCGAAGTCGCTCCAAGCCTGCATTCTTAAATTCGTGTTGACATCGATGTATTTTTTCATCCAAGGCTCCTCGTCGAATTGAATGATTCGATGCATGTTGATCAATTTCATCCCGTGATCGATGTAAGGTTTCAGATTTTCGCAGTAGACCACATACTTGCATTTGTGATTTAAATTAGGAATGAATTTTTCGATGACGTTCACTTCCATTCATTCGGGAGCCAACGGATAATGATTGTGTGGATCGTGTAACGTTTCCCGATAGTCCAAATCAACCTCTAGAATACAAGGATAGTCTCTCCATTTTTCTTTTTCTTCCAACGTTTCGACCCATTTTAAATTTCCGATCGGTAGAGGATGACTCATGGCCCAACCGTACAAATTATTAGCATCCCAATACTGTATGTATTTACTTGGTTTTTCCGAATCGAAATCTTTTCCCATGTGATAATTATTAGCTTTGGCATATCTAGTGGAAATCATAGAGACACCACCCCTCACGGCTTTTTCGAACATGAGCAACATGTCTACATCCGTTAATAACTCCAATCGAACCTCAGCTATTTTCAGGAGAGCATCCCAAGCGAGTCCAGGTGCAGTGAAATACCAAGCCAGATCTAGGTCATAATGTCAACGACACACTCGTCGGGAATTTTCGAACACATCAGCCCAGAGAAGCACGTCAATTTTCAAATAGAGGTTGTGATATTCTCTCATGGATTTCATGTCAATTAATGTCCGCACTTTTTGCGCATGTTCGTAATCATCGTCGGAAATGTGAGACTGGTATAATTTCAAATAAAAATCTTCTTTGGGAGGTAGAGCAACGTCATCACATTTTTCGAGATCACTCATGAAATCGTAAAGATAGACGCCTTTCCTCAACATAATGTCCACCAATTCTCGTCGATCATTAAAATGTTTACTCATGATTTTAAATTTCTCCCTTTTTAAACTGTTGACTAATTTTTCCGGACTGGTTGACATAAATTTATAACTATCGATGAAATGCATCTCTCTATGGATGGGACTCATTTTTTCAATCAAACCATCGATGACTCTCTTTTTATCGACGACTTTACATTTAGTGAATGAAATGTATTTTTCATCGTTTTGCATGATGCAATTCAACTCCCCCTCGCTAACACCCATATTTTTCACGAACAAGTGACTGCCGTAACCTGAGAGATTGTGAAATATCACCGGATAGAATTGAGAGTCTCGAAATCTAAAATTGCATTTGTTATGAGCAGCACCACAAAACAGACCTGTGTAGTGATCGTGATCTCTAACTTTTTATTGTCGAATGATTGCCTACAGATGTGACATTCGATGGTTTCGTTATATTCTCGTTGTTGCTCTGGCATGATGATCATGTCTTTAGTTTTTTTAAATTTGTCGTATAATATTTGAATTTTCGATTCTAACTCTTCTACAAATCTTTGAGCCACATCGTCATCATCTGAACGCTTGGTATAGATGAATGGACCTTTCGATCGTTGGAAGAACATTTCACATAATAACAATAGCCCGAAGGTACGTGCTTCTATATTTTTCAGCATAACTCCTACGCTCGTCAGGCTGACAAGAATTTATTTTTGTTGTGAAACATTCGAAATTGGCGTAGATGACAAATGGTGGTTCAAATCTTTTTTGTAGTTGCGAAAATCCACGTAAGTGTTAGGTTTAGGCATTTCAACGGCAATGCCTTGCTTTTCGCTGCAATATTCCTGATGACTCATCAACTATTCTTGACTACGGAATGAATTCATGCAGTTAAAACAGAAATGAGTCGATTGTTGACGAGGCAGATTAGTAAACATAAGTGCGAGACTCATGTTTGCTAATCTGCCTCGTCAACAATCAACTCATTTCTTTAATCCAGCAATTATGTTGATTGTCAGCCTCTGAAATTAATAACAAAGTAACAATCTTTTCTCTCTCTTTGTGCACAGTCAGTCTGAGGGGATAGACTACTCCTTTTTTATCGTCTCCCTCGTATCCCAAGATGTTCACAGCCACGGTGGGATTTAGCTTTTTGAAATGTCTGATATCTTTTAACTGTGTCGGGAAAGATACTCCCCTCCAATTGAGATTTTTACAAGTCTCTGAGTACTTGGAAACTCTCTGAGTGTGCTTTTCTACGGGATACAAGGCCCTGATGTGATTGCCCATTTTGAAACACTCGTTATCATCTTCATTTTTCACGTTGATCACAGCTTTTTTTTAAATATGAAATAAGGTAATTTTATGTAGGAAGATGCTTTCAAAGGATTGTGTCTATCCACGTAAATCTCGACATTCAATATCTTCTCGAACGTCCAATTCTCTTGTTTTGAAAAGTAGCCATGCATTCCATCATCTTGTCTTTCATCACTTTATAAACGTCAACTAATTCACCATCTCTAAACACAATCTCGTTTTTAGATCGGAAAAAGGCATCTCGTTCCAGGATCTTACCAATTTTCAGGTTGACCTTTTACATCAGACAATACAAGATCATTCTTATTTTTAAACCCTTATCTAGATGTTTTTGAATTACATCCAACACTCTATCCTTCACCCTTCCATGAACAATTCCGGATCGATTTTTTTCATGAGGCCGGGTTTCACATCGAATGTTTTAAACCATCCTTTGATGGCTTTGTCTCGATCTATCAAAATCGATGATGATTTTTTTGATACTTCAATCACGATATCCATTATAGCATCGAGATCCTTATTTTCATTCACCACTCTCTTGATTGCAACCATCATTTTCTTTTTCTAGCAAATCGTCATCTTGAACCGCGTCACTTTTCATTTTTTTTTATTATTCTCTTTCGAAACATCCTGCTGTCCTACCACTTTTCATTTAATGGCTATCTTCTTCTTCTTCTTAGTTTTCTCAGTCGTTTGTTAACATTGTTTTGTCATCGCTATCTTCTCATCCTTTTTTTTCACGATTCAAGTTTTTTTTTTGTTACTTCCGCAGATCTTTCATCCATTCCCTTTCCATCAAGCAAATATGACTTATGCATTCATCTTTTTTCATGTATTTGACACCTTTCAATTTCAACGACTAACACACTTTGGCTTGTAATTCACCAGTGAAAGATCACAAGCCTCCTCACGCATGGCTTCGATCAATTGTTCTTTGGTTTTTTAACGGTTATAATTTTTAATTCCTAGATTTCTACAATACTTTTTCAACTCGGATTTGGTAGAAAAATATAATTTTTTTCCACGGTATACTTTTTTGTTTTTGGCATTTTTTATTTAATATATAATATTTATTTTCATTTTTCAAAAACTTTTTTTGTGAATTTTTAGACTTATTATATATATATATTTTTTTGTTTATTTTTTTTCTTTAATGACAAAAAAAAAATAGAAAATATATTTTTTTGTTTATTTTTTTCTTTAATGACAAAAAAAATACAAAAAAACAGAAAAATACGAGTACTACTTCATGATAAATACTTTAATAAGCTTTCAAGTCGAGATTAAAATATATCTGTAATGAATTAACTCTCTCATTTTTTGTCATATTTTCACGTCTGTGATGAGCATGTTAACTTTAAAGCTATCGTCTCCCTCCTGATAACTCCATTGGAAAACTAGATTCCCCCTCTCGAATGTTCGTTCTTCCTCATTGATCAGATTCAATTTGTCAACTACTTCTTTAGAGACGATCAGATATATATTACACCCGTAGATGAACGACAGATCATCTGGATTGAATTTTTTTATCTTCTCATTGAGGATGGCAAAGCGATCGTCTTGACATTTGTACATTAAATCCAAGGCAGTCTCATTCAATTTCAAAGGCAATGTATATTTGTCGTATTTCTCTCTCAATCCACTCGTCTCCACGTCCTTCAGTTCGATGGCGTTGTGCGATTGCAGTCTATAAATTGTACTACCATACTTCGAATACCTCTCAATTCTCTTCAATTTTAATATGAATTGTTTAGATACTGACGGTGTCATGACTGATTATTTTTTCATTATAATTGTTTATTGTAAAAATATTTTTTTTCGATTTTCAAAATTTTTTTGTGAATTGTTAAACTTTTTGTGATAATAATTATTAATTGTAATAAATATTTTTTTATTTTTTTCTACTTCTTATTATATATGTAAAATAACAACGTTTTTTTAAACAAGTTTTTTTCTTTAATGACAAAATTTCGTGAGTGTATTATTTTTTTTAATGATAATAATTGTTAACGTAAATATATTTTTTTTGTTTTTTTTTTTTAATTTTTTTTGTGAATTGGTTTTCTAATGATAATAATTATTCATTGTAAAAAATATTTTTTTGGGTTTTTTTTTTCAATTTTTTTTTGTGAATTGTTTTTTAATGATAATAATTATTAATTGTAAAAAATATTTTTTAAATTTTTTTTCTATTTCTTATTATTATTAAAATATATTTTTGTCAAAAATGTTTTGTAATTTTTCAATTTTTTTTTGTGAGATATTTTTTTTATACTTCTTCGATGTTGCGTTTGAGATTGTCAAACTACATCTGACTTGAGGCTGACTGCTCCCCTTTTTATACTTTCCAGAGGTACATATGGGTTTTCCCCTAGTCAGAAATATCTTGTTTGAGATTGACACACATTCATGGGTTTTCCTCCAGTCAGAAACATCTTGTTTTTGAAATCGACATGCATTCAGTCAGCAAGGTACATATGGGTTTTCCCCTAGTCAGAAATATCTTGAGATTGACATGGATTCATGGGGTTTCCTCCAGTCAGAAATATCTTGTTTTTGAAATCGACACGCATTCAGTCACAATTTCATTCTCAGCGACAATAATAGCGAGCAAAATTATTCATTTTGACTTTCAAGTTCACTGAAGAATAATGGACGACACATACCGATCATAATTATACATTTCACAAAGAAAAACACACCTGCCTAATGGTTTATATAAAGAGTTCATTCATGAGATTAAAACAGTCCTTTCAGTAGAAATAAATTCACATCACGATCTGCCTTGTTGTAGACAGTTACTTCGAGTACACTTTTTCATACACTAAATAAAACCTCGGAGCTGGCCCACCTCGACTCTGCGAGCTCTCTCTCTCTCTTCTTGCCCTTGCCAAAAACCTCACCACGTCATCGCCGGCGGGTACAGACCCACCGATAAATTCGCCTCTCGATTCAAACTCAGTTTTTCCGTGGGTATCGACGTTGGATCGCTGATCTTCCATCCGCACCGGTGGTGTCTTTTTGACGGTATTCTGTCCAAAAAATTCACCTAAAATGGTGGGTCTGTGTTACCTCTGCGAAAAGGTGAGTGTTTTCCCGAGATCGATCGTGTCAGGTTCTTACTAGCCCACCAAAAGTGAATTTTTAAGAGAAGGAATTTTATAGAGTTTGTTAAATTCTGTTGATATTTTAGTCGGATCCACATTGATCGTTAGAGAATTGAACGTTAAACACACGATGCCTCGTCTACCCGCAAACACTGTAAAACCCAGGAAAACTGATGATGTGATCGGTAGGCAACCCACGATGCCTCGTCTACCGCAAACACTGTAAAAACCAGGAAAAGTGACGATGTGATCGTGAACGTGTCACATCATACAAATCCATACATGTCGATCGTGATGAACGCGATTGCTCGAAAAAACTAAATTTTTGGTAAGGTGCAATCGAAACAAAAAATGAAATTGGCTTTACCCCCCCCCCCCCCCCCCCCAACAACCCCCCCCCCCCCGTTTCACACTACTATGGACCTATCAACTTTCTTTGAACAAGTTTTTAATCTTGAACACCAGAGAAAGTTTCATACCAAATATCAAAGCATTCTCACTTGTGGTTCATGAGAAGATTTTTAAAGAATTTCATCATATTTGGGCATAAGATCACGCCCAAAAAGGGCGGAGACCCCATTTGAACAAAACTAAAACAGAATGTGGCCCATATATGTTTCAGTTTGGGTCATTGGTTTGTGAGGAGAAGAATGTTTTGTAAAAAGTAATGTACAATGGATGACTGACGACGGAAGACGGACAACGGACGCCAAGTGATGACAATAGCTCACACTGACTTTCAGTCAGGTGAGTTAAAAAACCCAGTATACTAACTATACATTGGATGTCTGTTTAAAGTATTTGATGACAAAACTTGTGTATTTCGATATCTTACTTGGACAAGGATTACTGTTACATTCTTCTGTTTCAGATAACACTTTTGGACACTCCTTTCCATCAAACTTAGCTTCTACATCAATTGTTCTGGTTCTTTTCTTTGATCCACCGCCACAAGTCTTTGAACATACACTCCATGCAGTCCAATTGGATACTTGACAGTCAACTAAAACACATAAAGAAATTTGATTCCAGTCACAGTTAAGAAAGATTAGATTTGTGTTGAAATGGGTTTAGCTACAGTAATGTATAAATCAGTACTTCATTTCGTTCGACACAACGTGAGTAAAATAAAGCGTACCTTAATTTATTATAATGTGCTATTAGGAGAGCTGAAATTCTTAACACAAAGACTTAATGGAGGTGATTATTTGACGTCTTTACCTCGCCCCTGCTTCATATATCGAATAACCCTACTGGACTACTGGGGCCGCACGCCGCGGTTTGTGGGGAAGAAATTAGATGAAAAAGTTGCCAGGAAAAATTAAAAAGGAATTAAAAAGGAAAAAGAAAGAAAAAAAATGTATTGTTAGCCCTTAGTTAGTAACAACTGTGTGCTCTGTCACGGTCGGCGACTGACGTGTTAAAATTTGTTTACCCTTTTATGCGGATTTTTTTATCGTTTCCTTCCGGTGCCGACCTGACTAAATAAAGAAAAAAAAATAAAAAATAATAACAATTGTGTTAAACAACCGACGGCCACGGGTACAAAGCCCAGTAGGCTGTGAATTCGCAACAGTGGATACTCGTTAGGTCCAATGTCAAACATCTCTGTATAATAGTCCGAATATAACTCATCTTGTTTCCTTCTTCGTGTCCTCTGGGCTCACCTGACGCCGAAATATCTATTCCCGTTAAACCCTTTTTGTATATTATGCATTTGTGAACAAATCGCTTGCTGCCCAAATGGCAAATTTCTCATCCAGGTACTTGCCCTGACGGGGTTCTTGGTATGTCAAATAGAGGGTTGTATTACTGCTAACGCCAGACAAGCCGTCGCCTGAGTTCCATTCTGCGCTGTGTGCCAACTGGCGCAAGGGGTAGAGTGGAACTCTGGGACGACTTGCCCGCGGAGTGTGAAAAGGGCCGAGAAAGTGCGTAGGTGAGCTTATGATTCAATAACATTGAGGCCTCGAAATGCCTGTCTACAAACAATGAAATTTACGTGCCCCCCCCCCCACCTCCACTTCTAAGATGCTTACCTCCCTCCCTCTGAGTGTATCGATTTACGCCTACAATAGCTATCTTCTCAGTCCAGCTGCATTTTTCAAGAAACTGATCCCATTTTTACTTCGAGTAGGCTGAAAACGCCTTCGATAACTTCTGTGTTGCCTCATTCCCACAAAGTCCTGGTTTTGTGATCCATTTCTAACCACCCAGTCATTGCCTGCCTGGAAACTACAAATTCCCGGAATATACTTTGTCCGAACAGGAAATTTATAATCCTCTGAACTTGGATGAATTGCATCATGAATTGTGTAACTGAATTATGATCAATAATTCAAAAGGTGGAAGCATCCAAATCGGGATTCTCCAGTGTTTTGTATCTATTGTTCTTAATTTTTTCCGCACTAACTCATCTTTATGCGTCATTTACATCATAAAAAATATTTCCCAAATTAGATGGGAGAGCACGGACAACCGGCTTTTAGATGATGTTGGTTTCCCCAATGCCTCCACTACCAAGTAATTGTTTCAGCCAGTAAAGCATGAGGTGATAGATGTGTCTCCCTAATTTGCAAACACCGGTAAACTGACTAGTGACCTCGTGAAGCAACCTGCCTGGGTCGTCCTCGCGTTCTCAGGACACAATAACTTAATTACCCAGCGGAGGTTGACAACACTTAATTCGCTTGGTCTCGAAATTAATCCATCATCCAGTATTTGTGGCTTCAGAAGCTCATTTCGACCTGCTTGTTCCCTGAATGTGTTGATAGCGTACAGAAAAGAACATTTGATGTGCACACAAACCTCATCTCGCCTCGAATAACTATATTTGTTTATCAACAAAAATTAATTCATCATCCAGTATTTGTTTCTTCAGAAACTCATTTCGACCTGATTGTTCCCTGAATGTGTTGATAGCGTTCAGAAAAGAACATTTGATGTGCACACAAACCTCATCTCGCCTCGAATAACTATGTTTGTTTATCAACAAAAATTAATTCATCATCCAGTATTTGTTTCTTCAGAAACTCATTTCGACCTGATTGTTCCCTGAATGTGTTGATAGCGTTCAGAAAAGAACATTTGATGTGCACACAAACCATATCTCGCCTCGAATAACTATGTATGCTTATCAACACTGACCATGTGTTATCCCCTTGCAAAAGGTCAAGCCGAAAAGCACATACACCCCGTTATTAACCCCGTGGACTCTAAGTATATATGAGACACCTTTGTAATACAATTCTCCACCACGACGAACGTGTAAATAGTTATAATTTATAAATAACCTATGCTCTGCTGTCACAAGCTGAATATGTTTACACGAAATATGCTTTATTCAAATTTTAACTACACAACTTTTACAGCTGTTATCCTACCACTGCTTATGGTCCACATCTTTCTAGTTTACTTGAAGCGCACCCATGGCGAATAATAAGATATCGTTGGATGAGATACAGAGTGACGACCGATACAATCTTGCATCTAAGTATAATCACTCAATGAGTCATTTGCAGGACGATCATTCAGAGTCCCCTTTCACCACCCATGGTCATTCATGCAATTATTTTTCCCCTTCCAACTTCCGACAAAATTTCCACAGACAGGATAAAAATGTAACCCTTCTTGTAGAAGCCTTAGTGCTAACTGGGACTCTTTCGCCAACTTCCTCTGTGATATCCAGCAGGGTGAGAATATGTTCAACGTAATTGGTCTAACAGAAATCTTCAAACTACACGAGCATCTCAATTACAAAATTGATGGCTACCACCCAATTGTTTACAAGACCCGCCCTAGTCCAAACGACAGCAGAGGAGGCGTGGGTCTTTTTATTTCTGAGAATGTTTCGTTCAGACTGAGACCCGATCTGGCGATCTTCATTCCGAATGTCATTGAAACTATTTTCACAGAAATCAACCCTGGGCGCAAAAGCTCGTACATTGTTGGATGCATATACAGGCCAAACACTGCACCTCTTTGCCTCTTCCATAAGCGACATTCTCACCAAGATCAACTCAGAGCACAGCAGGACTTTCTTACTAGGCGATTTTAACATAGATTTGCTGAATTTTGATAATCACGGCAAAACTAACGCATTCATAGATAGTATGTTTAGTGACGGATTCATGCCAGTAATAACAAAACCAACCAGAATTACTGAGCATTCAGCGACCTTAATTGACCATATTTATTCCAATAATGTATTAGCTAGCTACAGTGCGGGAATATTAATCACTGATATTTCAGATCACTTCGCCACATTTTATATACAGGAAGGTGATAACGAGCCCGACAAGCCAATACCCCAACTAAGAAGATCATTTAAGAGAGAAAATGTTGAATTTTTAAAAAAATTTGCTTCAAAACACTAGCTTTGACTCAGTGTATAACTGTACGTGTGCCAATGCAGCATACGAAACATTTTTAGATATCTACCTTGACACATTCGAATCGGCATTTCCCCTGAGAAGCTTGAATTTACCCAAAAACCTCAAAAAAGTAAGCCCTGGATGACATCGGGAGTCCTCTCAAACTAAAAATAAACTCTACCTAGTCAAACTGAGAAAACCCACGGAAACTAACATCAACAAATATAAGACGTACTCCTCGATTTTTAATCAATTAAAGAGACGGACTAAGGCTACATACTACAACGACGTCATAGAAACAAATAGACACGATTCTAAAAAAACATGGCAAAAACTTCGTACCTTAATCAACAAATCAAAATCAACGGCGACACTCCCACCTAGCATATCTCATAATAATGTTGACATATCTGACGCCGATAAAATCGCCCCCAGTTTTAATGATTACTTCTCAGAAATTGGTCTGATTATTAACGATAACGTCTCCACCTCCGATAACAACTTCGGTGACTTCATGAATGGAAATTACCCGGATTCCTTTTTTATTACCCCAACAAACGAGCAAGAACTCATACTGACAGCCGGACAATTGAAAGGGAAATTGAGTACCGACGCTTTCAATCTATCTACAAAAATAATGAAAGAGGCAATTTGTGAGATCGCGAAACCCCTGGTCTATATATTCAATCAGTCATTTATACAAGGTAAAGTCCCCGATAAAATGAAAATAGCAAAGGTGATACCAATTTTCAAAGGGGGTAATTCCCGTGAGCTAGGTAACTACAGACCAATTAGTTTGTTACCGGCTTTTTCGAAACTTCTGGAGAAAATAATGAACCAGAGACTCACTAATTTTCTCAGTGATTTTCATATACTGTACGAACATCAGTACGGTTTTCGCAAAAATTATTCCACTCTTCATCCCATCATGCAGCTTTTGCAATATGTCGCTGAATGCAACGACAAGCCTACAAAAAACTCTACTCTAGCCGTCTTCCTTGATTTGTCAAAGGCATTTGACTCCATTAGTCACGAAATTTTACTTAGCAAAATGGAATTCTACGGAATAAGAGGAATTAGTAAGCTTTGGTTCCAAAGTTACTTAACAGGCAGAGAACAGTATGCTGAATATAACTCGAATCGATCCCCAAACCGATATGTTACTTGCGGGGTCCCCCAGGGGTCTGTGTTGGGGCCCATCCTCTTCTTAATTTACGTGAATGATATGAGATACTCCACTGTCCTTAACCTGTTATCATTTGCCGACGACACAACCCATTTACAGCTGGACACGACCTGAATACCCTGGAGACTACAGTTAATACAGAGCTGAAAAAAATATTCGACTGGTGCTGTTGCAACAAACTTCAAGTGAACGCCAGTAAATGTAAATATATTATGCTACACCCACCGAACAGTCCGAACAAATCCGACCTACTAGATATTTTTCTTAACAATACCAAGCTTTCACCCATAGGTAACTCCCAACAAGAAAAAGTCGCTAAGTTCTTAGGCGTTTACCTTGACGAAAACCTCAATTTTAAGTACCACATATCCACAGTATGTTCCAGGATGTCAAGTGCAATCTATTGTTTGAATAACGTAAAAAAATGTTCTCCCCAAGAAGTCATTGAAATTATTGTATTATACATTAGTTCATAGTCACTTACTGTATGCAATCCAAATTTGGGGGCATGGTCCATCCTGCAGTAAAATATACTCTCTACAGAAACGCGCGATGCGAATAATTAGCTGTAAAAAGTTTAATAGTCATACTGACCCCCTATTCAAGGATAATAATATTCTAAAATTTAACGATCTGTACAAAGTGAATGTCTCTCTATTCATGCACGACTGGAAAAACGATAGGTTGCCCGACTCATTTGAAACATTTTTTAGTGTACATACTTTATCTGGACTCCAAACAAGACAAGTCGGCATGATACAGTCCCTGAGAGCTAGAACCCAATTCTCTGCTAAACTGCCAAAACATAGCTTCCCAAAGATTTGGAATGGAATTGACGCTAACCTACGGGCCCTACCTTCCAGACATGTTTTCAAGAAACAACTTACTAATAAATGCTTAGCAAGCTACTCCTCACATGTTAACTGTTCGTTTCATATGTGCCCAGACTGTAGGCATAATCCTCATTGATACACGTACGTCGCCACACTTCATTGTGGGACCCTTCATTCATGTGAATATGGATATGAGAGAGAGAGAGAGAGAGAGAGAGAGAGAGAGAGAGAGAGAGAGAGAGAGAGAGAGAGAGAGAGAGAGAGAGAGCTCTATGTGCCAGTGGGACAAAGGACATTCTAGCACTATGGCGACCTTACGTATGCTGTCAATAAGGACTGGAAATTGTCCTAACTGCTAATAATATTCCCACCTCCTACTTATAAACGAGCCATATTGTAAACACTCCTACTTAAGGCGCTGACTGTTCGAGGCTTCTCTGTCAAGACGAAAACATCCATATTCTTATGACGCAACTGTCAGCCCATGCCGATGACTTCTCCAGTTATCTCATCCAACCAGACCTCGAATTAATCCCCAATCATGTCTTGACCCATCATCTCACGCTTAATCTTATTGATTCAAATTTGTAGTCTACCGTCAAATTGCACTTGCGCGTATCGGGTGCAGTCTTCCCAGTAGACTGGGAAGGGGGTCATCGCGTAGATTCGAGGTCTTTGTTACTCTCTCCATTCATTCAATAGCTGGGCCATAGGCAGTGGTGCCTATGAACAATAATATCCAGTCTATTCCATTTCTGTGTAGTGATTTCTGTGTAGTCTTTTTCACTTCCTGGGGGCAACAGGAAGACAGCCAATGTGGCTATGTTGTCTCCCAACAATTTACCATTGTATTCTATTTATGCAAAACTCTTTGTACAAAACTAGCTTGTAAATTTGGTATTTTGTTGAATAAACTTCATTTCATTTCATTTCAATATATGTCCAGAGATCTGATCTCGACTTCAATATGCCATCTCAGAAACCCATATGGTGCCAATTACCTGTACTTTGTGGGAGTAGACGCTTGTCTCCACAATTATTCAAATATGAATCTTCTTAACTCACTGTTCTCTGCCACACTGACAGACAGTCACTAGAGCTTGGTACTCGGCCACCTATGATGGATGGATGGAGGGAAGGAGGGAAGGAGGGAGGGAGGGAGGGAGGGACGGGCGGGCGGACGGAGGGAGGTAGGTAGGGAGGGAGGGATGGGATGTGAGAGGTGGAGTGGGTGGGGCTGGATGAAGAGAAGGGACAAGAGAGGGAGGGAGGGATGTTTTATATGGATGGATAGATATTTTGCTAGATGCGTATGGACTAGCGCAGAGTGATCAAATTCACTTTCCTGACTAAATCTGCTTACGAGACTTGCTTTTTATTTTTTAAATATCCTGTCAACATTACGTCAAGTTGTTATTGTATTTTTTCTGTTTTGAAAATACCTAATGACCTTATATAAAGACTGGAGAGAAAGAGAGATTAAACATTCAGCAAAGCATATCATTGCCAGATAAATGGGGTTGGGCGCAAATTCAAAATAACTTACCTACAGCCTCACCTGTCAGTAATGATAACCAAGCATGACGGCCAGTTGTGGGAAACAGGAAGCCTAGCCCTTGTGGCCAGCTATGCTGGAAACAGAGCTGCTTTTACAAGAAGAAAGAATATTTTTCAGCCATCAGACCACATGCACATACAAACGGTGCGATTAGATGGAATGTGACACAAAACTAGTATTTACCTTGTAACTTGTACTTCGTGTAAAGCCCAGTATGTAGGAAAAACCAGTTGCTCTTTAAGAACGTGCATGTGTCTGACATTTTTAATGAGAATGAGACACCTGTCTCTGAACACATCAATACTTCAAGCCACAACATCGGGCAACACTTCAGAATAGCTCCAATTGAGAAAATTCCTACCAATGAATTCCATGAGATTTGCGAAGGTTTGTGGATCCGAGAACTTCAAACTCCGACACTTCTTGGTATGAATGTATGCACATACCTCCAAGGTAAAAAGCAATTTCTCCCCTTTGTTTTTAGTACAACTATGAGGCCATCCAAATTGGTCACATGCCCACCCAGATGCATTCTTGATAGCCTATTAAAATAAGAGGCCCCAGGGGGCCTGAGGGCGCTCACCTGACATGGTAGTCTAAATATCAAACCAGGGACTTGACTTGAATAAGCTGCATACGCCCCTCCTAAGAAAAACATATACCAACTAAATGAAGTGATTGTGCCCACACAATACACAGGATTTTCCTTCTATTTTCAGTTCCTGCACTTTTAGGTCACAAAGTGGAGATAAACACATAAAAAACAGATTTTTTTATTTTTGTTCAGAAATTTTCGAAGTCCCAAACAAAATATTTTCAGCCTAAAACTTTTTTTTCTTCTTAAAACTGACCAAGACGCATAAAAACAAAAAACTAATTTCCGGTCCTAATAAAGTCCCACCTGGACCCCAAATTTTCAGTGTAAAAAAAATGTTTTTTTGTCTTAAAATTGACCGAAATGCATAAAAAAACAAAAAACAAATTCCGGATTTCAATCCAAAATTTCTAAGTCCGGAACGGGACCCACAATTTTCAGCCTAAATATGAACCCAGGGACTTGGCTTGAACAAACTTGAATCCCACCCCCTAAGGATGCTGCATACCAAATATCAAAAGATTCTTATTGGTAGATCTGAAGAAGAAGATTTTTAAAGAATATTCCTCATACTGCACTAATTTAAACATTTGGGCTCCCATAGAGTGCCCAAATATGGACCCAGGAATCGATTTCAATAAACAAGTGAAACAATCTTCCACAGATGTTAGATGTCAAATTTGAAAGCTTTTGGAGCAGTGGTTTGGGATAAAAGTAGTCTTACATGTTTTTCCCATTTCCCACAGTGTTAAAAAATGCTGACTCAGCACTTTTTCAAAGTCCCCAAAAAGTACCCTATGATAAAACCGATAGCAATTTTTTTTGACCATTCCATTCTGTTTGTCCCAAGGAAGCTTCACACCAAATAAGAATTCTCAGTGCCGTGTAGTTGTGGAGATATGGGCATTTTAATTTTTGGCTCCTGTGGTTCCCATGCGGCGACGGGAAAAAAAAATTGGGCATAAATTAAGTACTTATGACCCAATAAGCCCTCATGTCAAATTTGGTTCAAATCTGCCTCTCGGTTTGGAAAGTCAAAAAATTTATAGTAATTTATATATTTTTTTATACTTACCAATGACACAGACTTAGCTGGTGCTAACTCTAAAATATCTAGGGCCAAAAGCAAATTTTACCCTCCAAAATTTGCATCTAAAACAGAAAATTACATGTCCTATATGGTCCTCCATACTTTTACTCCACTGCGCATGCGCAGTGTCAAGGAGGTCTCGAAATTGCCGCCAAAAGTCATTCTTACAACCAGTGCCTGGTAAGCGTTATGTACTCAGCGGGGAGGTAGGAGTTCCAAACTCATGGGAGGGCCATCCCCGTCTGGGTCATTGGTAAGTATAAAAAATATATAAATTACTATAAATTTTTTAACATTTTTATACTGTACCAATGACCCAGACTTAGCTGAATAGTAAAAAGGTTGGAGGGCCTAGGACATAAGGAAAATCCAATAGACTCAATTACCCATAACAGACCTATTCCCGTAAGGAGAAAAGGAGAGATAGGCTTACATGTATCTTTCTTATTTGTATCAAAAAAGAAAGACACAACACTATTCTGTAATTGAGCACAATAACATCAATGATCTCTATAAACATCCAGTATAACCATTTATACTAATATTAAATATGGGAGCCTAGATAAATGAGACTCTATATACTCATTTAAAAGTATTCAAGGATTGTATATTAACGTCCAATTAATCACGTGATATATACAAATTTTTCACACCAATCAATACTTAAAAATTATTACACAGATGAGTAAACATAGGCTTTACCCTAAAAATCATCTCGGAACCGACTCAGAATTACTGACTCCAAGGGAGGTATTCCCTTGCTTTACACTATAAAGCAGGTGACCTAAGGGAACACCCCCCCCCCCCCTTCCCCTTGCCCTGAATCAAATACTCCAGAGCAAAGAAGGCAGCAGGACAGAGTCACTGCCGGAACCGAAAGCCTATACACACATAGTTGCCACTGTTTAGTAGACGACATTTCGAGTAAAAAATAACGGACCTAAACAATGTAGATCTGCAGAAAAGTACTCAATATTCTCAGATACAAAATCGTGAAAATGGAGGGCTAAGACCAATATGCAGCCCTCATTAGATCTGTAATAGCAACATTATTAGCTTAAGCCCATGATGTAGAAGAACTCTTACTTCATGAGCTTAAAACTAAAGCACAGACTGCTGATTGAAGATATTATCATAAGCAGCACTGATAGTAAATTGAATCAATCTGGCCATAGAATGGACCGAAATGTGGAGGAAGCTACCACGGCATGTCCCACAACAGACGCCTAAGTAAATTTGTTCACAGTCTTGTGGAGCTAGAGAGGCTGCCAAACAGAATTTGCATTGAAAAAAGTACACTAGAGCAATATCTGCTGAATCAACGGCGCTGGAAGATATTCATATTTTAATATTCCCTCTCACAAGATCGATAGAACGTTTACTGCAAACGCTCGAAGATCCAAACATTGACACATACGCCTGCAACTGATTGTTGAGATGCGTCGCGAATAAGTCGATCATAGACCGCTCTCCTTGGTAGCAATCTGATTGAATACTCGTTTGTTGAAAGCCCATTCTGGCGGCAACAAACGGTCCCTCCGTGAAGGGAGTCCGCTAATACGTTGAGACGACCCGGAGAATGGCGGACCGATAAGAGAACTTGATGTTCTAGTACCAACCGAAAGATTCATTCCGTTAACATGAATAACAGGATGGAATTAGTGCTTCTATAATTCCGAAAATACGCTAATACCGTCGAGTTGTCGGACAGAATTAGCATATGAGCATTCTGAATAACGTTATCCAATAACGTAGCGCAAGCCAAAATAACATCATCCTTGATGTTTGAGGGCTTGATAAGGAACTACGGAATCAAAAGACCCTGGCACTTCAAATCCGGTGGGCTCAATGAAACGACCCAACGTGTTTGACTGACATCCGTCAAAACTGTAAAACTCGGATCCGGCAATTGCAGTGGAAGTACCTGAGTTAAGCACTGAAAACTTGCCCATGTCTGAAACTCTTATTCACTTGATTTGACAAGAAGATGTCCGTATCGAGCGAAAGAATCCTCACCCTCCAATTCTGAATTAAAAGAAATTGAAGCGGACCAATGCGTAACCGCCCCATCGGAATAAAATCGCGGCAGTTCCGCATAAGCGTATCAGTCTCATGAGATCTCTCACTGAGACCTTGTCTTTTGAAGACAAAAGTGAGCATAACAACTGATTTATTTCGCTCTGGTTAACGGCAGACGATGTAATGCGCCTCGAAGCTCATCCCCCCGGTGGGTAAATGACCTGGAAGAAACCAGATCCGACTTCTCCTCGTTTACTTAAGAAACCGAGACGTCAGATGAATAGAAGCAGAATCTGCACATCGTTCTGAAGCGTTAACTCATTGCAATACCTCTGAAGAATGCCGCCCAGGTAGGCCGACATTACCGCAGACGAATGAGCTCGGAAACGTTTAATTTTTTAAATCAGAATTAAGAAAGGTAGATGATGACAAATATTAGATTTGTGTTGACCTGGGTTAAGCTGCAGTAATGTATAAAACAGTGCTTTGTTTCTGTTAATACAAGGTGAGTAAAATAAAGCGTTCCTAAATTTATTATAACGTGTTGTAAGGAGAGGTTAAGTTCTTAACACAAAAACTTAGTGGAAGTGATTTTAGAAAATGTATCTTGTTTTCTTCATACATATGTTTTATACATGCAAAATTAAGACAGAACGCAATGAGGGGAGGGTGGAGTGCGGGGGAATGGAATCAACAACCTGAGTTTATCCTATATTTCACTAGTGCATTGAATGGGGGAAGAACCCCGGCAAGGGCCACTGTTTCCTGTCCCCTGTACTCTACCCAGGCTGTGTTCAATATTTATACCATGCTTAAACTTCGATTCAGTGGATAAAACTAAGAGCAATTTTCGGTTTTAGTAGTCTGTTTACACTCTTGCTTTACACTGGTTTGTGCCGAAATTTTATTATTCATTATTATCATAACGTCGTTTAAAAGCATAATGACTAATCAGATGCATTCTTATATGACTTTCTTACACATAAGCTATATCCCACGCATGGTGCACATAGCACATTTCTCAGTGTCTGTATTGTATCTTCTAATATTTAATACACCCAACAATCGTGGTAGAATAAAAAGTTTATGAACCAGCTTCTCTGTAACTGTTAAACATTATGTACGGACAATGTGTTGGAAACAACTTGTATTACAATTTCAGAAATTTTTACACCTGGAAGTTAACAGGTAGGTGTCTGGTAACTCCATCTATCCACATTCTTTCAAATGATCCCATGGTTCGGTACATACGCCCATTCAAACTACTTCTGATGGGATACAGACTACTCGCCTGTAATGCGTCGACTTCACAGTGTGTGCGAAGAGTTTACCAGTGATAAATTTTCTGTGACACATAAGTATAAGCAGTTCTGTCACATTATCATTTTCTTGAACATATGAACAAAGTTTCTAAAATTAGTGGTGGGGTCAGTGGTATCTCTCGAAAGAATAACAGGTGTGACAAATGTTACCGTGCTAACAATATGAAATCAAGGATGACTAATGCACCACCCTGCATGTATAACTTTAAAGTATGCAAAGACATTGACATGGGTGGCGCCATAGATAGCTGGGCCCAATGGGGCTGAGAAGAGATGAGTATGATTTAGGAAATTACGGATCTGAGCTTTGGTGTTTTCTCAATAAGGTCAGAGCATAGCAAACAACTCATTCATGAATTGATGCATCATAAATGTTCCAAATGGTATTTTGATTGACATTTTAAGATGTAATCCGGCAGAAAAATGCTATTAAAAGACTTTGCAGAATTTTAAACTTCAATCAAAATATAAGACAGAAGTAAGTGAAGAAAAATTATAAATTTAAAGTAATTTGTATATATTTATATTTACCAATGGCCCAGACTAGCTGGTGCTTAACTCAAAGTTATTAAGGACCAAACACAAAGTTTGCCCCCTCCCCAATCTCCAAAATTTGCTTTCAAAACCGAAAATTAAAAGTTCTATCTGGCCCTTCATACATTTACTCTCCGCAGATGTCAGGAAGTGACCGGAATTGGCGCAAACATATGTGTAGAATAGAGTACAAAATAAAAATTCAGCGGGGAGGTATGAGTGCCCACTCAAGGGAGGGCCTTCTTCATCTGGGCCATTGGTAAGCATAAAAATATACAAATTACTTTAAATTTATAATATTTTTAACTGTGAACCAATTAACAGAGTTCTTGCCTAAGTACAAGCCCTTTTACTCAGAGGCTTCATATTCAGTAAATTTGCTCCACATTGAGGTAAAGGTATTTAATGTGTTTGGATTTTCCTTGTTATAATTTATTTGCCCTTAAACCGTGACAAGGCAAAGACATGTGAACAGGTTTTGGTGAATAAAAATAGTTTACACTCTACCAGTTGATGTAAATGAATTGTAAAGTTAATACCTGGTGATGGTGGTGTTGTAGTCGACGGTGGAGGTGGTGGTGCTGAAATATAAACAGAAAAATATTCAAATGGATTAGAGCTGCGTGATATTTATTTATTGGTGTTGATCATATCATAACCACAACAGCGGTATGAAGTCAAATTTTGCCAACTGTTTATACCTATCTTGCCCTCTTAAAGCCTTTTCATTCCAGGCGTTTGTTCCGAGGCCTATTATACCATTGACGCAAAACTTGTTTACCACAGTAAACCAGCATTACTCCACTTCCCGGTCTCCCACATGTGGGGGTGGGCTGTGTAATATTGCCTAAAATGAACATTCATAGTTTTATCATAGCTTGGTGTACTTTATTGGAAAATAAGGATAAATATGTAACTTCTCCCCCCATCCGCCCTACAAGTGTCTGGGTGTCTAACAGACACCAATTATCGTGGATACAAAACTCATACTTCAGACTTTCTCCAATTATTTATTTCAAAAATACTACTACTGTCTGTACAGCTGGATTGCTAATAGAGACACCAGTCACACATGGAAAAGTGTCTCATCTTCTTCCAACTTCAGGGGTGAGAATATGGGCAATGAATGGTCTCCTTCTGAATCGAATGATCCCAAAAACTGTTTCTGCGCCCAATACAGATTTGTAATGTGTCTAGTCATTTTTACTTGTATTGGTGAAAACATGTCATTGTTGTAAAATGAAACAGAATATTGAAGTTTTCAGCAGGTATGTTGAATAAAACAAGAGGCCCCAGGGGGCCTGAGGGCGCTCACCTGACATGGTAGTCTAAATATCAAACCAGGGACTTGACTTGAATAAGCTGCATATGCCCCTCCTAGGAAAAGCATATACCAACTAGATGAAGCGATTGTGTCCACACTATACACAGGATTTTCCTTCTATTTTCAGTTCCGGCATTTTTAGATCCCAAAATTGAGATAAACGCATAAAAAACAGATTTTTTTCCCAAACGGAATATTTTTAGCCTAATTTTTTTTTCTTCTTAAAACGCATAAAAAAACAAAAAACTAATTTCCGAATTTTGGTCCAAAATTTTCGAAGTCCCACCAGGACCCCAAATTTTCAGTGTAAAAAAAAAAAAAATTTTTGTCTTAAAATTGACCGAAACGCATAAAAAGCAAAAAACAAAAAATTTTTTTTACGATTTCTAAGTCCGGAACGGGGCCCAAAATTTTCAGCCTAAATATGAACCCAGGGACTTGGCTTGAACAAGTTTGAATCTCACTCCCCTAAGGATGCTGCATACCAAATTTCAAAAGAAGATTTTAAAGAATATTCCTCATACTGCACTAATTTAAAAATTTAGGCTCCCATAGAGAGCCCAAATATGGACCCAGGGAATTGATTTCAATAAACATGTGAAACAATCTTCCAAAGATATTATACATCAAATTTGAAAGCTTTTGGAGTAGTGGTTTGGGAGAAAAGTAGTTTTACATGTTTTTCCCATTACCCACAGTGTTAAAAAATGCTGACTCAGCACTTTTTCAAAGTCCCCAAAGTGTACCCCATGATAAAACCGATAGCAATTTTTTTAGACCATTCCATACTGTTGGTCCTAAGGAAGCTTCACATCAAATAAGAATTCTCGGTGCCGTGTAGTTTTGCAGATATGGGCGTTTTAATTTTTTTCTATTTTTAGCTCCTGCGGTCCCCATGGGGCAACGGGAAAAAAATTTGGGCATAAATTAAGTACTTATGACCCAATAAGCCCTCATATCAAATTTGGTTCAAATCTGCCTCTCGGTTTGGAAAATAGAAATTTTGGGAGTGGCAACAATTCTTACCCCTCCCATAACGAAGGCAAATAATGCCCGGTAAACTTCTCTTGAACAAACTTGATTCTAAACCTCAAAAGGACTCTGTATACCGTATATCAAGTTTCTGCTACTGGTGGTTCATTAGAAGAAGATTTTCAAAACATTTGGCCATATTTTCCCCACACCTCTGCTCAATATGAGCCGAAACCTAATTTGCCTAAAAATCAAAATGCCCCTGTATAACCACTACTTATATGAAATTTAATTAAAATGTGGCATGTGATTTAGGAGAAAGAGGCTCGAACACCACCTTCACGCAAGACGACGGACAGCAGACGACAGACGACGGACGAAGAGTGATAAGAAAAGCTCACCCTGACTTTCAGTCAGGTGAGCTAAAAAAAGCAGCACTCGAATTATATACTGGATATCTGTTTAGAGTATTAGATGACAAAACTTGTGTATTTGGATATCTTACTTGGACAAGGATTACTGTTACATTTGTCTGTTTCAGATAACACCTTTGGGCACTCCTTTCCACCATACTTAGCTTCTACATCAATTGTCCTGGTTCTTTTCTTTGATCCACCGCCACAAGTCTTTGAACACACATCCCATGCAGTCCAATTAGATACTATACAGTCAACTAAAACACAAAAAGACGTTTAATTTTTTTAATCAGAATTAAGAAAGGTAGATGATGACAAATATTAGATTTGTGTTGACCTGGGTTAAGCTGCAGTAATGTATAAAACAGTGCTTTGTTTCTGTTAATACAAGGTGAGTAAAATAAAGCGTTCCTAAATTTATTATAACGTGTTGTAAGGAGAGGTTAAGTTCTTAACACAAAAACTTAGTGGAAGTGATTTTAGAAAATGTATCTTGTTTTCTTCATACATATATTTTATACATGCAAAATTAAGACAGAACGCAATGAGGGGAGGGTGGAGTGCGGGGGAATGGACTCAACAACCTGAGTTTATCTTGTATTTCACTAGTGCATTGAATGCGGGAAGAACCCCAGCAAGGGCCACTGTTTCCTGTCCCCTGTACTCTACCCAGGCTGTGTTCTATATTTATACCATGCTTAAACCTCGACTCAGTGGATAAAACTGATATTTGTGAAGAGCAATTTTCGGTTTTAGTAGTCTGTTTACACTCTTGCTTTACACTGGTTTGTGCTGAAATATTTCATTAGTATCATAACGTCGTTTAAATACATAATGACCAATCAGATGCATTCTTATATGACTTTCTTACACATAAGCTATATCCCACGCATGGTGCACATAGCACATTTCTCAGTGTCTGTATTGTATCTTCTAATATTTAATACACCCAACAATCGTGGTATAATAAAAAGTTTATGAACTAGCTTCTCTGTAACTGTTAAACATTATGTACAGACACTGTGATAGAAACAACTTGTATTACAATTTCAGAAATTTTTACACCCGGAAGATAACAGGTAGGTGTCTGGGAACTCCATCTATCCACATTCTTTCAAATGATCCCATGGTTCGGTACATACACCCATTCAAACTACTTCTGGTGGGATACAGACTACTCGCATGTAATGCATTGACTCCACAGTGTGTGCGAAGAGTTTACCAGTGATAAATTTTCTGTGAGACATAAGTATAAGCAGTTCTGTCACATTATCATTTTCTTGAACACATGAACAAAGTTTCTAAAATTAGTGGTGGGGTCAGTGGTATCTCTCGAAAGAATAACAAGTGTGACAAATGTTACCGTGCTAACAACGTGAAATCAAGGATGACTAATGCACCACCATGCATGTATAACTTTAAAGTATGCAAAGACATTGACATGGGTGGCGCCATAGAAAGCTGGGCCCAATGGGGCTGAGTAGAGATGAGTATGATGTTAGGAAATTACGAATCTGAGCTTTGGTGTTTTCGAAATAAGGTCAGAGCATAGCAAACAACTCATTCATGAATTGGTGCATCATAAATGTTCCAAATGGCATTTTGATTGACATTTTAAGATGTAATCCGGCAGAAAAATGATATTAAAAGATGTTGCAGAATTTCAAACTTCAGTCAAAATATAAGACAGAAGTAAGTGAAGAAAAATTATAAATTTAAAGTAATTTGTATATTTTTATATTTACCAATGGCCCAGACTAGCTGGTGCTTAACTCAAAGTTATTAAGGACCAAACACAAAGTTTGACCCCCCTCCCCCCCAATCTCCAAAATTTGCTTTCAAAACCGAAAATTAAAAGTTCTATCTGGCCCTTCATACATTTACTCTCTGCAGATGTCAGGAAGTGACCGGAATTGGCGCAAACATATGTGTAGAATAGAGTACTAAATAAAAATTCAGCGGGGAGGTATGAGTGCCCACTCAAGGGAGGGCCTTCTTCATCTGGGCCATTGGTAAGTATATAAATATACAAATTACTTTAAATTTATAATATTTTTACACTGTAAACCAATTAACAGAGTTCTGGCCTAAATACAAGCCCTTTTACTCAGAGGCTTCATATTCAGTAAATTTGCTCCACATTGAGGTAAAGGTATTTAATGTGTTTGGATTTTCCTTGTTATAATTTATTTGCCCTTAAACTGTGACAAGGCAAAGACATGTGAACAGGTTTTGGTGAATAAAAATAGTTTACACTCTACCAGTTGATGTAAATGAATTGTAAAGTTAATACCTGGTGATGGTGGTGTTGTAGTCGACGGTGGAGGTGGTGGTGCTGAAATATAAACAGAAAAATATTCAAATGGATTAGAGCTGCGTGATATTTATTTATTGGTGTTGATCATATCATAACCACAACAGCGGTATGAAGTCAAATTTTGCCAACTGTTTATACCTATCTTGCCCTCTTAAAGCCTTTTCATTCCAGGCGTTTGTTCGGAGGCCTATTATACCATTGACGCAAAACTTGTTTACCACAGTAAACCAGCATTACTCCACTTCCCGGTCTCCCACATGTGGGGGTGGGCTGTGTAATATTGCCTAAAATGAACATTCATAGTTTTATCATAGCTTGGTGTACTTTATTGGAAAATAAGGATAAATATGTAACTTCTCCCCCCATCCGCCCTACAAGTGTCTGGGTGTCTAACAGACACCAATTATTGTGGATACAAAACTCATACTTCAGACTTTCTCCAATTATTTATTTCAAAAATACTACTACTGCCTGTACAGCTGGATTGCTAATAGAGACACCAGTCACACATGGAAAAGTGTCTCATCTTCTTCCAACTTCAGGGGTGAGAATATGGGCAATGAATGGTCTCCTTCTGAATCGAATGATCCCAAAAACTGTTTCTGCGCCCAATACAGATTTGTAATGTGTCTAGTCATTTTTACTTGTATTGGTGAAAACATGTTATTGTTGTAAAATGAAACAGAATATTGAAGTTTTCAGCAGGTATGTTGAATAAAACAAGAGGCCCCAGGGGGCCTGAGGGCGCTCACCTGACATGGTAGTCTAAATATCAAACCAGGGACTTGACTTGAATAAGCTGCATATGCCCCTCCTAAGAAAAGCATATACCAACTAGATGAAGCGATTGTGTCCACACTATACACAGGATTTTCCTTCTATTTTCAGTTCCGGCATTTTTAGATCCCAAAATTGAGATAAACGCATAAAAAACAGATTTTTTTCCCAAACGGAATATTTTTAGCCTAATTTTTTTTTCTTCTTAAAACGCATAAAAAAACAAAAAACTAATTTCCGAATTTTGGTCCAAAATTTTCGAAGTCCCACCAGGACCCCAAATTTTCAGTGTAAAAAAAAAAAAAAATTTTTGTCTTAAAATTGACCGAAACGCATAAAAAACAAAAAACAAAAAGTTTTTTTACGATTTCTAAGTCCGGAACGGGGCCCAAAATTTTCAGCCTAAATATGAACCCAGGGACTTGGCTTGAACATGTTTGAATCTCATTCCCCTAAGGATGCTGCATACCAAATTTCAAAAGAAGATTTTAAAGAATATTCCTCATACTGCACTAATTTAAAAATTTAGGCTCCCATAGAGAGCCCAAATATGGACCCAGGGAATTGATTTCAATAAACATGTGAAACAATCTTCCAAAGATATTATACATCAAATTTGAAAGCTTTTGGAGTAGTGGTTTGGGAGAAAAGTAGTTTTACATGTTTTTCCCATTACCCACAGTGTTAAAAAATGCTGACTCAGCACTTTTTCAAAGTCCCCAAAGTGTACCCCATGATAAAACCGATACCATTTTTTTAGACCATTCCATACTGTTGGTCCTAAGGAAGCTTCACATCAAATAAGAATTCTCGGTGCCGTGTAGTTTTGCAGATATGGGCGTTTTAATTTTTTTCTATTTTTAGCTCCTGCGGTCCCCATGGGGCAACGGGAAAAAAATTTGGGCATAAATTAAGTACTTATGACCCAATAAGCCCTCATATCAAATTTGGTTCAAATCTGCCTCTCGGTTTGGAAAATAGAAATTTTGGGAGTGGCAACAATTCTTACCCCTCCCATAACGAAGGCAAATAATGCCCGGTAAACTTCTCTTGAACAAACTTGATTCTAAACCTCAAAAGGACTCTGTATACCGTATATCAAGTTTCTGCTACTGGTGGTTCATTAGAAGAAGATTTTCAAAAAATTTCCCCACACCTCTGCTCAATATGAGCCGAAACCTAATTTGCCTAAAAATCAAAATGCCCCTGTATAACCACTACTTATATGAAATTTAATTAAAATGTGGCCAGTGATTTAGGAGAAAGAGGCTCGAACACCACCTTCACGCAAGACGACGGACAGCAGACGACAGACGACGGACGACGGACGAAGAGTGATAAGAAAAGCTCACCCTGACTTTCAGTCAGGTGAGCTAAAAAAAGCAGCACTCGAATTATATACTGGATATCTGTTTAGAGTATTAGATGACAAAACTTGTGTATTTGGATATCTTACTTGGACAAGGATTACTGTTACATTTGTCTGTTTCAGATAACACCTTTGGGCACTCCTTTCCACCATACTTAGCTTCTACATCAATTGTCCTGGTTCTTTTCTTTGATCCACCGCCACAAGTCTTTGAACACACATCCCATGCAGTCCAATTAGATACTATACAGTCAACTAAAACACAAAAAGACGTTTAATTTTTTTAATCAGAATTAAGAAAGGTAGATGATGACAAATATTAGATTTGTGTTGACCTGGGTTAAGCTGCAGTAATGTATAAAACAGTGCTTTGTTTCTGTTAATACAAGGTGAGTAAAATAAAGCGTTCCTAAATTTATTATAACGTGCTACTGTAAGGAGAGGTTAACACAGAGACTTAGTGGAAGTGATTTTAGAAAATGTATCTTCTTTTCTTCATACATATTTTTTATACATGCAAAATTAAGACAGAACGCAATGAGGGGAGGGTGGAGTGCGGGGGAATGGACTCACCAACCTGAGTTTATCTTGTATTTCACTAGTGCATTGAATGCGGGAAGAACCCCAGCAAGGGCCACTGTTTCCTGTCCCCTGTACTCTACCCAGGCTGTGTTCTATATTTATACCATGCTTAAACCTCGACTCAGTGGATAAAACTGATATTTGTAAAGAGCAATTTTCGGTTTTAGTAGTCTGTTTACACTTTTGCTTTACACTGGTTTGTGCTGAAATATTTCATTATTATCATAACGTCGTTTAAAAGCACAATGACAAATCAGATGCATTCTTATATGACTTTCTTACACATAAGCTATATCCCATGCATGGTGCACATAGCACATTTCTCAGTGTCTGTATTGTATCTTCTAATATTTAATACACCCAACAATCGTGGTATAATAAAAAGTTTATGAACTAGCTTCTCTGTAACTGTTAAACATTATGTACGGACAATGTGATGGAAACAACTTGTATTACAATTTCAGAAATTTTTACACGTGGAAGTTAACAGGTAGGTGTCTGGGAACTCCATCTATCCACATTCTTTCAAATGATCCCATGGTTAGGTACATACGCCCATTCAAACTACTTCGGATGGGATACAGACTACTCGCCTGTAATGCGTCGACTCCACAGTGTGTGCGAAGAGTTTACCAGTGATAAATTTTCTGTGACACATAAGTATAAGCAGTTCTGTCACATTATCATTTTCTTGAACACATGAATAAAGTTTCTAAAATTAGTGGTGGTATCTCTCGAAAGAATAATAAGTGTGACAAATGTTACCGTGCTAACAACGTGAAATCAAGGATGACTAATGCACCACCCTGCCTGTATAACTTTAAAGTATGCAAAGACATTGACATGGGTGGCGCCTTAGAAAGCTGGGCCCAATGGGACTGAGTAGAGATGAGTATGATGTTAGGAAATTACGGATCTGATCTTTGGTGTTTTCTCAATAAGGTCAGAGCATAGCAAACAACTCATTTATGAATTGCTGCATCATAAATGTTCCAAATGGCATTTTGATTGACATTTTAAGATGTAATCCGGCAGAAAAATGCTTTTAAAAGACTTTGCAGAATTTTAAACTTCAGTCAAAATATAAGACAGAAGTAAGTGAAGAAAAATTATAAATTTAAAGTAATTTGTATATATTTATATTTACCAATGGCCCAGACTAGCTGGTGCTTAACTCAAAGTTATTAAGGACCAAACACAAAGTTTGCCCCCTCCCCAATCTCTAAAATTTGCTTTCAAAACCGAAAATCAAAAGTTCTATCTGGCCCTTCATACATTTACTCTCCGCAGATGTCAGGAAGTGACCGGAATTGGCGCAAACATATGTGTAGAATAGAGTACAAAATAAAAATTCAGCGGGGAGGTATGAGTGCCCACTCAAGGGAGGGCCTTCTTCATCTGGGCCATTGGTAAGCATAAAAATATACAAATTACTTTAAATTTATAATATTTTTACACTGTGAACCAATTAACAGAGTTCTTGCCTAAGTACAAGCCCTTTTACTCAGAGGCTTCATATTCAGTAAATTTGCTCCATATTGAGGTAAAAGTATTTAATGTGTTTGGATTTTCCTTGTTATAATTTATTTGCCCTTAAACTGTGACAAGGCAAAGACATGTGAACAGGTTTTGGTGAATAAAAATAGTTTACACTCTACCAGTTGATGTAAATGAATTGTAAAGTTAATACCTGGTGATGGTGGTGTTGTAGTCGACGGTGGAGGTGGTGGTGCTGAAATATAAACAGAAAAATATTCAAATGGATTAGAGCTGCGTGATATTTATTTATTGGTGTTGATCATATCATAACCACAACAGCGGTATGAAGTCAAATTTTGCCAACTGTTTATACCGATCTTGCCCTCTTAAAGCCTTTTCATTCCAGGCGTTTGTTCCGAGGCCTATTATACCATTGACGCAAAACTTGTTTACCACAGTAAACCAGCATTACTCCACTTCCCGGTCTCCCACATGTGGGGGTGGGCTGTGTAATATTGCCTAAAATGAACATTCATAGTTTTATCATAGCTTGGTGTACTTTATTGGAAAATAAGGATAAATATGTAACTTCTCCCACCATCCGCCCTACAACTGTCTGGGTTTCTAACAGACACCAATTATTGTGGATACAAAACTCATACTTCAGACTTTCTCCAATTTTTATTTATTTCAAAAATACTACTACTGTCTGTACAGCTGGATTGCTAAAAGAGACACCAGTCACACATGGATAAGTATCTCATCTTCTTCCACCTTCAGGGGTGAGAATATGGGTAATGAATGGTCTCCTTCTGAATCGAATGATCCCAAAAACTGTTTCTGCGCCCAATACAGATTTGTAATGTGTCTAGTCATTTTTACTTGTATTGGTGAAAACATGTTATTGTTGTAAAATGAAACAGAATATTGAAGTTTTCAGCAGGTATGTTGAATAAAAGAAGAGGTCCCAGGGGGCCTGAGTGCGCTCACCTGACATGGTAGTCTAAATATCAAACCAGGGACTTGACTTGAATAAGCTGCATATGCCCCTCCTAAGAAAAGCATATACCAACTAGATGAAGCGATTGTGTCCACACTATACACAGGATTTTCCTTCTATTTTCAGTTCCGGCATTTTTACGTCCCAAAATAGAGATAAACGCATAAAAAACAGATTTTTTTCCCAAACAGAATATTTTCAGCCTATTTTTTTTTCCTCTTAAAACGCATAAAAAAACCAAAAAACTAATTTCCGGATTTTGGTCCAAAATTTTCGAAGTCCCACCCGGCCCCCAAATTTTCAGTGTAAAAAAAAATATTTTTTTTGTCTTAAAATTGACCGAAACGCATAAAAAACAAACAAAAAAAAAATTTCCGGATTTTGGTCCAAAATTTTCTAAGTCCCGGAATTGAGAAAACACGGAGAATGTTATGGAAACAACTTGTATTACAATTTCAGAAATTTTTACACCTGGAAGTTAACAGGTAGGTGTCTGGGAACTCCATCTATCCACATTCTTTCAAATGATCCCATGGTTCGGTACATACGCCCATTCAAACTACTTCTGATGGGATACAGACTATTCGCTGCGTCGACTCCACAGTGTGTGCGAAGAGTTTACCAGTGATAAATTTTCTGTGACACATAAGTATAAGCAGTTCTGTCACATTATCATTTTCTTGAACACATGAACAAAGTTTCTAAAATTAGTGGTGGGGTCTGTGGTATCTCTCGAAAGAATAACAAGTGTGACAAATGTTACCGGTCTAACAACGTGAAATCAAGGATGACTAATGCACCACCCCGCATGTATAACTTTAAAGTATGCAAAGACATTGACATGGGTGGCGCCATAGAAAGCTGGGCCCAATGGGGCTGAGTAGAGAAGATGAGTACGATGTTAGGAAATTACGGATCTGAGCTTTGGTGTTTTCTCAATAAGGTCAGAGCATAGCAAACAACTCATTCATGAATTGGTGCATCATAAATGTTCCAAATGGCATTTTGATTGACATTTTAAGATGTAATCCGGCAGAAAAATGCTATTAAAAGACTTTGTAGAATTTTAAATTCAGTCAAAATATAAGACAGAAGTAAGTGAAGAAAAATTATAAATTTAAAGTAATTTGTATATTTTTATACTTACCAATGGCTCAGACTACAAACGTCTTTGTAGAAAAGAGTACTAAATAAAAATTCAGCGGGGAGGTATGAGTGCCCCCTCAAGGGAGGGCCTTCTTCATCTGGGGCATTGGTAAGTATAAAAATATACAAATTATTTTAAATTTATAATATTTTTACACTGTAAACCAATTGACAGAGTTCTGACCTAAGTACAAGTCCTTTTACTCAGAGGCTTCATATTCAGTAAATTTGCTCCATATTGAGGTAAAAGTATTTAATGTGTTTGGATTTTCCTTGTTATAATTTATTTGCCCTTAAATTGTGACAAGGCAAAGACATGTGAACAGGTTTTGGTGAATAAAAATGGTTTACACTCTACCAGTTGATGTAAATGAATTGTAAAGTTAATACCTGGTGATGGTGGTGGAGGTGGTGGTGGAGGTGGTGGTGCTGAAAAATAAACATAAAAATATTCAAATGGATTAGTGCTGTGTTATTTATTTATTGGTGTTTAAGGCCACTAGGTCATATTAGATTATATCATAACCACAACAGACTATGAAGTCAGGTTTAGCCAACTGGTTATACTAATCTTGCCCTCTTTAAAGCTTTTTCATTCCAGGCATTGATTCCGGGTCCTATTATACCAGTAAAGCAAAACTTGTTTACCTCAGTAAACAAGTACTATATTTCCCAGGCTCCCGCAGGTGGGGTGGGCTGTGTAATATTGCCTAAAACAACCATTCATGGTTTTATCACATCTTGATGTACTTAATGTGAACATAAGGATAAATATGTAAGCCCCCCCCCCCCCCCCCCCATCTGCCCTACAAGTGTCTTGGTGTCTGAAAGACACCAACTCTTTTGGGTACAATATTCATACTTTAGACTTTCTTCAATTTCTATTTATTTCAAAAATGCTGCTGATGTTTGTACAGCTGAATTGCTAGAATGTGCACCAGTCACACACAGAAAAGTGTCTCATCTTCTTCTACTACTACTACTACTACTACTACTACTACTACTACTAATTAATTAATTGATTTTATATAGCATGAATCTACCAAGGGTGCTCTAAAACGCTTTATATATATATATATATATAATTTGTAGAACACAAGCTATGAAATAAATGATTGGAATAAATGAGTTTCTTGAAAGCAAAGTACGAAAATGCGGTCCGAACATGCAGTGGCAATGCATTCCAGAGTCTCGGACCAGCAACCGAGAAAGCACGCTCGCTTGCTTGCCAATGAAGATTGCGTAAAAGATACGGTCATCGACAAATGGTCAGAAGAATGAAGACCGCGCTTCTCACATGAGAATGCAGGCGAAAGACCATGAACACATTTAAATACCAGCATGAGAATTTTAAAATACACTCGACTTTGGTCTGGAAGCCAGTGTAGATTCTTCAAGATGGGTGTGATATGTCAAAGCATTTAGCACCACTGATAATTTGAGCTGTAATATTCTGGATTCTAGGCAATTGCTGCAGCAATGTACATGGAAAACCAAGGAAAAGAGAATTGTAAAGATCCGAATGAGAGGTTATGAAGGAGTGAACCAGTTGCTCCAAAGCTCTACCACTGAGGAATGGACGGTGTTTGCTCAGCTTTCTGAGTTGCCAGTAGTAAGATTTACTAATTTTCTTAATATGAGGTTCAAGGGTGAGATTAGCATCAAAAAGCACCCAATATGTCTAGCACTGTTAGTGACCGAGCAGTAGAATCCCCAACATCAACTGACTGAATAGGAGAGGGAAAAGATATTCTCTTCCATGCAATGGCCAATACCTCTGTTTTTGAATTGTTCACTGTCTGATGGAGTTGATACATCTTTCCATTTCAGACACAGTGCCAGCTGTTTCAGAAACATCAGATGGATTAAATGTCAAGTAGAGCTGGGTATCATCAGCGTAAAGATGGTATGGCATGCCAAGATCTCTCAGCATTCGTCGAAGTGATGCTGTGTATATGATAAATATTATGTATCCAAGAACTGAGCCCTGTGGTACTTCACAATTCAATGCTTCACTTTCAGATCTTGTGTCCTCAATATAGATTTGTTGCGAACGATGTTCTAGTTAACTATTAGACCATTTTAGAACAGTCCCCATGCTGTTTCAGAACAAAGAGTAGAAAGTTGTGATCTACTGTATCAAATGCAGCCGAAAGGTCCAAAAGTATGAGAACTGCTTTTTCAACAGACAGAGCACAAATGATGTCATTGTGCACCCGTAAAAAGGCCTGTTCTGTACTATGATTGGATTTGTATGCTGATGGATAGGGTTCAACAAGACCATTAGCTGGTAGATGCCTATTAAATTGACTGACAACTATCTTTTCAATGACTTTAGAAACAAACACCAGGTTTGACACAGGCATGTAGTTCTTAAAGTGATCGTTTTTGTAATAAGTGGTTGCACTAAGGCCAGTTTCATAGCATTAAGAACATGACCTTCGGAAAGTGAAGCCTGAACAATGTTAGTGATTATCGGAACAACAGATCTTAACACAGATTTCAGGATTGACGTGGGAATTGGATTAAGGTTATTAGATTTGTTGGGTGATGAGAGAATAAAGTTTGACACCTCAACCGGAGATACCGGAGAAAATTCGGATAAAGTAAGACTTTATTTATCATCAGATTCGTTGGTCCAGAAGGATCTGCTACACCAATAATTTCCTGAATAAGCCTGATTTTGGAAATAAAATAATCACTGAATCTGGACACCAGATCAACAACAGTTGAGTGTTCAGGAAGTATTACATGTTTCGTGTCGCCAAGTAACTGGTTTGTGATGTTAAATAAAGTTTTCCTATCAGACGCATCTGCAATTAAGCTGTTGTAATAGTTCTGCAACTGTCAGGGTTGAGAGTGTTGGCCATATGTACAATGAATAGACAATGCTCACATTCCTTCTTGTTGATACCCAGTTTTCAGAAGCCTTGCAACTGCAGATTGCTTTTGAAAGAACATAGTGTGATGTCTGTGAAAACAAATATGTTTATGATGTACACATTTTTCACGACAATGTAAATCAAATTTTAACAGCATATTTTAGTTAGGACTGATATGAAATAAGCACTGATACTGGAAAGTTGATACTAGTTTTTGCTCACAGGAAAGCTGTTCTGCTGCAACCATAGCCACAGTGTAACAGCTTTTTGTCATCAATTGTCTCACATTGGTTGACTTGAGGCTATATTGATATGGCTAACCAAGTTGTAACATTTACTGATGTTCCAGTAATCCACTTGTATACAGAATACTGAGAATTATCCTCACTATATCAGAATAACTTCCTCTTATACCATTTGAAACAAACTTTTCAATAACAGTGTTGCTAATGTTTCATTGCAATACAAATTAATACTGAGACAGAACATAACAAGGGTGAAGTATGGGGACTGGAATCAACCATCCGATTTGGAAGCTTTTGCTGTATTTCACAAGTGCCAAAGGTGACCATGAAATACAGGAAAAACTCCATCGAGGGTCATGCCCCATCAGCAAAATAACTAAGAGCATTGATTAAGCATTTTAGCAATGAGAATAATCGTAATCAGGGAACTGGACACCAACAATAATTTTTCATATCCCTTAAAAATGTTTCGGGGTAGTTATCTCTGTTGTGTGTTAAACTTCATTTGTACCAAAAGGCGGATATTAAAATAAATACTAAAATTTGAGCAAGAATACCAACATCACCTTGGACAACTGTCAAAAATTGTCCCCAAAGCGGGTTTGGGTTGGTTTTGTATATTTTATTCAACAATAATTTCTGCATTGAATGATACCTTTTGTTATACTATGTTCAAGTTCGGGCACAAATCCGACTTCTTCTTCGCGACTAGTAATGATTTTGAGTTTGACGGTCAATAATATCAACAAATTAATGGTACCTCCATGAAGAAAACATATAGTCTGTCGGTTGCATAGATTTTTATGTCAGATTAGGATGAGATGACTGTTGATGCTGCCGACAAACTTTCCCTCCAGTATCTGGGTGGTATTTTCTTGGTGTGGGAACACTCATGGAGTGATGTTTTGGATTTTGTGGATATATTAAATAGTCACAACCTGAACATCAAGCTTATAGTTAACCTTTCGGAGCAGTCAGTTGATTTTCTGAGCATTGCTGCCACACTCTCTTGGTGACACCCCAGAATGGCAAGTATATAAGCATATAAATTATGACTAATATGTTTAAAAGTGAATGCAATTTTAATTAAATGGTGAACGTGAATTATAATGACGAAACGAACACAATGTGAAATGCAAAATGATCACAAAGGGACTAATCAGAACCAAACGTATACACAATGTCTTAAAATACTGGTTTAGGAATGTCAATGTCGATTCTCCATATGTCGCAAAACAGTCTATACGATCTCACAGCCCATCTCTTTTGGAAAACAGTTAATATGTGTTATCCGTATCACAGGTTAGTTAAATATATTTGTAAATTACAGTACATTACAATAACGGTAAACATCCCTCGAAACACTCACTCCAAATCAGCTAACTGCGACAATCACAGGCGTTATTGTAACACATATCAGTTCTCAAACCATACAGTAGTCATGACATCACAAAATGGAACCTCTGATCTGCTGAAAACGGCTAGCTACATAAGTGCAAGTCCTCCTTTACGGACACCATACACTGCTGCACTCCAGCCACAAACATTACTACCACCCTCCCAACATTGTGAAGAATACCCGAAGACCTCAAACATCCAACACTATCAGCGTATATTACATGCAAACAAAGCATGCTTCTTGCCGACAGAATACCCCGCACACTTTAGACACTTAGTTGCATGATTACATGGAGAAAACAATCGTGGTCACCTTCCAAATTGACCTTCCAAAGCCTGCATGCTTGGATATAAAATATTAACCCTACGTGATTATACAGAATATATAACTAAACTAATATTATGGCGTGACATCACGCCCCCATTGAAAGAAAATGCAATTTTCTACTTGTCACATGATATAATATTCGACCTACCCAAGTAATCGGCTCCCACTTTTTCACTACTAGCAATTGCAACAATGCGAAAACAATAAGGCTGCAAAAGTATTGCCCACCTCATTAAACGAGCATTAGCCACTTTACATTTTTGTAAATGCAGAAGCGGTGTATGATAAGTCTCTAAAATGAATTCCTCACCATACAAATACCTTTCAAACTTTTGTATTGCCCATACAATTGCCAAACATTCTTTCTCAATGATAGCATATGCTCTTTCACTACCCTTCAACTTTTTACTCGCATACGCTATAGGCATTTTCATTCCTTGCTCCTCTTGCAATAGTACAGCCCACAATTAGCACAAGAACATTAGGTTTCACTAGGGAAAAAAATCGGAGAAAGCTGATTTTTTCAGGGAATATCGAGTACATGTCACTGAACGATTAGACAAAAGTCCCCTAAAATCCCAGTTGAGCCTTTTTTTCTACAGCCTTTTTTCGAAAACGCGTTTGAAAAAAATAAAAAAAAATCGCACGAACTTTGTAACCTCGAATTGATCCAACTGTATTTTTTGTTTACGCGTATTTCGAGCTACATAATGTCTAATATACATTTACCTAGAGGAAAATGTGCATTCTGTGACAATTTCTGCGAAAAATTATTGAAAATTCACAAAAGAGTATCGGATTTACGCAAAAAAATGACGATTTTCCTAACGGATTTGCCCAAAGGGTCGTAGTACAGAACGGGATGTTAGTTGGACAGACAATAAAAAATCCACTACCATTTGAAGACTTTTATCATTGCTTACAAAATAGACATTATGGAAGACCCCCTCTGCTTCTGGCCGAGTTCCCCTTTTGGCATAAAATTCGTCAGCATGAGAACTCAACTATTTTCGGGCTTGGGACCGAACAGACACGCCTGTGTCTGGCAGCATTAGATCAATAAATAATATTTACAGAATGTACAAAAATCAATAAATAATATTTACAGAATGTACAAATCAATCAACATGGATTAAGTTACATTGACTATTATCAACGCTATATACAGAAATGACATGACCTATATACATATTATTCATCGAACTCAGAAATTTCCGACAGGACAGTGTTTCTGTGGTTGTTACAAGAATCCGAACCGCAATTACACAAACCTGAGCAAGAGAGTCCTGCCTTCTTACACCCACACCTTTTTGTACAAGCACTCTTGCAACCACAACTGATCAGATTCAGTAGGTTATCGGGGGCACATGGCTTTGTGGCTGCAGTCGGTACAAGAAGTCCATTGTCTAGCGACCACCCCCAATCCGTCGGAGGAAGCGAAGTGCCCAGCCATTGTTGGACCTGGAGATAACATCTGTAGACATGTTGTTGTGCAGCATCGCTGCTTGGTGGGAGTGAGGCTAGGTCGATGGGTTTATTCAGTTTAGATTTTGCTACATAACGCTTGTAAGTGACATATCTATATTGGTCGAGAGAGGAAACAGTTTTACTCCCGTATAAGATCAGGAGAAGTTGTTCCCCGGCAGCGGCTACTGCACTTGGTGTACTGTCATCCGCCAAAATTGTGTTGACATACTGTTGTGAGTCGCTAGTAACATCGGAGACAATTGTACTGAATACTTTCTTCTTACCAACTCGAAAGAGTGCAGAAGTAGTGTCACAACCACTTATAGAATGTGCTACAAGGAGGTTGCTTCTATGGTCACCCATTTTGGTTGCTATTTCACTAACTGAAACTAGTAAGTTTGGGGTAATGGAATACATCATGTGAATATTACATCCCGGTTGAACTCGAGAGGTAAGAATGACTAACAAGTCTGTGTCTGTTCCCACAACAACAACATTGTTGTCATCTTGAGCGATGTCAAGTGCAGTTTCGGCTATCAGTACATCAGCATCAGCCTCGGCCTGCTTGGACTGAATATTGATAGCAGATAGCTCCTGCATTAGAAGATCGATCAGTTGGGTTTTGTTCTTGGCATTTGCAAGGAAATCGGATTGGGGTGTGGTGGCTGGTAACTCGGGTGAGATATTGATATCAATGGAATACCTGTCTTTAGATCTATGGGCTTGTTCCATGCCCTTTGTCGACATTGTACAAGCATAACCATCAAAAACAACCACGACGTTCGCCCCAAAATGTCTCACTAGATAATTGGAATATGATGTACATATGTCCTTATATGACGACTGTTTAGGCCATACAACTGCCCTCAATAAAAATCCACCATCTACAACAAACAGAGAATGTTCTGGGATTTTAATTTGCTCGGAACCGTATGTTTTGAGGATCTTACCGAGCGTGCTTTTCTGTCTTCCTCATTCCAGCAGAATCAAACAATGCTGGTGGTTTCGGGGCGAGTTCATATTTGAGATACTCTTCCATCTCTGCTTGTGACTGAATAACACATGTGATGCGGTTGAACAGAATTGTGGGGTCAATCACTACTTTACTTCCACGGACTTTGATGCTATTTGCCATCGATGCAAAAGACTTCACAGTGTCAGCACGTCGTAGTTTGATGCTGTTGAACGTTTTGCTTACAACATTCGATACGCAACATTCACCAATTTTGCGAACTTGGTCACAGTTCACAGTTTCGTCGGCCACAAGCCCGGTCGCTATAGAGACTAATTGTAGTGGATCTCTATTCTGAAAGGGGGAATGCACTCTGAGCCAGTTCAATAATTTGGTGATATCATTGGCATCAGTCAATTGTGAACTTTGACGGAGATCCCGATGTTGTTCGCCATGACCAGTGTGAACATGAACAAAATTTTCGAGAGCATTACATATCGGAAGGCAAAGAGGTAGTCCATGTACCCATTTCGCAACAGTGCTATCAGTTATTCCCCTGCCATGTGTGAGACCACCAGGGAGCTTGAACATTCTCATTAAACACTGCTCTATGGTCTGATCAGAATATATCCCGTCCCAGAATTTATCTGAGCGCCTTATGGTAAAGTAACCTTTCTCAGTGAACAACTTCAAATCATCCTGTTGCATTATTTCTGTTAGCTCATTCATCTGCTGCAAATAGAGATGAGAACTTTTTGCGTATGCAAAATGACCACCTGCGTGAAATACTGGAATCATATTGCGAACACAATATGTGTGGAGTTCCCAGTCGCCTGTGCGCTCTGCTCTCAAGAACAACTGGAGAAGACCTATTTGCTCGTAGTATTGTACCCAAAGCTTTCCTGTGCGTCCTACAGACGCATTCTGGAGCAGTTCGTGTAATTTTGACAGTAGATGGTTGACACTTTCTTGATTGACAGCGTCAGCTGTTGTACAGTCACCTCTGGCAAGTCCACAGAATATTTCATTGACTTCTGTGCAGTCTATGTTATCTAGTGTTCGGCTTTCTTCAAACACAAGTTTTGTAATGGCAATTTGTGTTAGCAAATGGGCACGAACTGCTCTTGAATATGCATGACCACTGATCAAATGATGGATTGACCCACCAGCATAAACAGTCCCCCAAAGTTCATCCAAGCCGCTACCAGCCATGATCGAACCAACTGCCCCTAAATATGACATAATCATATGGAAGCCGCCGAGTCTAACGAAAACTTTTGTCAACTTATCTGACGAAGACACAATCTCCACTGCTTTGATATAAAGTGGTTGGTCAAACGTCACTGGACAAACGTTCAGTCCCTGTTTCTCACATTCAGTTTGTGCAAACATGAGAGCAGTGTAAATTGTGCTCGGGTTGGATGGATCAAAATTAATAAAGGGAAGTATCTCGACATCACTTGTTTCATAATCATCTGATGATGTGACAATGTGCATATATCCAGCCCAAGATGGGCAAGGTACTCTCAGTACATGCGTCAAAGACCAAAGACTGTCGACTGTTTTTGCGAGTTTCAAATTTTTCGGATCAGATTCACCCAAAGTTGATAAATCCTTCATCACAATTTCGTCAAGACCCGATTTGCTTGGTTTACTGTAACCTTTCAAAGGGATGTACCCGAATTCACCAGAGCCAATATTCGAATGATCACCAGTTAGTCGTTTTATCGGAGACTCTTCTGTGTGATCTCTGCTTGGAGTTATACAGGCGGTGCCTCCCATACTATGGAAAGTATTCTTGCCATCTAGCGTGCGCACATTACAATCGGCGTTATCGAAAACGAATTGTGTGAAGTTCGCAAGTCTAGGCGACGGACCTTTGCTTATCATGACAGAATGAACGTATTGTTGAACTTCCCGGTAGCTAGAAGAGAACATTAGTCCATTCAGAATGTCGATCAATTCCCGAGATGCGAATTTCCTATGTATGTAAACTGCTACCGACAATAATACTGGTGACAAGAATGAATGGGGCCGACAAGAACTTATTAGAGACTGACCTATGGCTGTCACGCGTCTCTGGTTGGCTTGGATGTTTCGCCCACGCTGCGACGGAGCAACAATCCCTTGTAACAAGGTTTGGAGTGTATCGGGTAGTAGATCACTAGATACAGATAACGAATCGGGTTTGGGATAAACGTCACACTCGTAAATGGCTGACCGAATATCATCGCGGACTATAGCCGATCCTTTCTTGACGATGCGCATACGTTCATCAGTTTCATTGGTACATTTGTCTGAGTACCACGAATCATATAGTATTTTGTCTGATGAATCTCTGAATGTGACAACATTTTGTTGGGACCTCAGTGTTGTAATAGAGATTCTACTAGCGAAATGCTCAAGCAGTTTGGTTTTAAGATGTTTAATTGTGTAACCGACTTCGTCACCAAGATACGATTCAAACGTCTCTGCCAATTCGCTCAAGGAAAACTGACACTCATCGCTGTTCTCCATAAAGGTACACAATTCATGGAATGCAAGTGCTTTCTTGTCTGCAACAGGCCTACCCCGTGAAAGAGTTCGCTCAGGCTTATCTCTGACAAATCCTGTCCAGCAATCATGGTGATACCGACCTTCCTCGGCCACTAGATCGATAGCACGACCGATCCGAGTAAGTACAGACTCACCCCATTCATCACTACGTTTCAAACAACGGGTTCTGATACTATCAACAAAAGTCAATGTTTCAACGGTGTGGACTTCTCTTCTACGTTGAACGGGTATATGAGTTTGTTTGTCGGCGGATTCTCCACAGAACAGACAATGGAGTTTAAAATTGAAAGCATCTTGATCAGAGCGCAATTTTTTTGTCATAGATGGACCAGCTTCGTCAGATTCAGCTGCATCTAGAGACATTCTCTTACTTTTTCTTACAGAACTTTCCCGTGTATAATTCTTGTAGCAGAATTTGTGAATTTTCTCACCAACTGTGGGTTTCTTCGAACCGGCAAAAAGATTATCGCCAAGCTCGACGCTTACAGCAACCAACTTTTCTATACTCACCAAGTGTAGTTATTCCGGACGAGCCGGTCAACTCATCGTTACATTTGATACATTTATCCATTGCCAAAGTCACAACAGAAAAAAGATGATAGACACAATAAACTCAAGTACAATACCACAGAACAGATATCAATGTGCGGACCTGCTTCGTTGTCACCATAAGGTATCAACAGGTAACGCTAAGTGATATGCCAACAACATAACTGATCAGTTCTACAAATAACACAAGACTCTAATAATCAACAACAGGCAAAATTACATATATATCTATCAAGGGATCATTGGTTTCAATATCTAGGCATCAAATGCGGAGTGTCCAATACTGAACAGAGCAAATTGTGCAATGGACAGACCTGGAATGCGGAATTAAACAGCGTTTCCTGATGAAAGTCGTTCAAGGCTATTTTGCATCAAATTAAAGAGCGTTGTCTGTACATAAAGACCTGGAATGCGGAATTAAACAGCGTTTCCTGATGAAAGTCGTTCAAGGCTATTTTGCATCAAATTAAAGAGCGTTGTCTGTACAATACACATTTGTTTATGAGTGCACATCAAGGGCGTGCACACATTACATGCCAATGCATCTTGAGTGTAGGCGAACACCACATTATGTGATTTAATCGAACATGGAAATTGAAACAATGATGCTATAATACGGTATTTGAATGAGAAAAGTCGATGCCGTTTGAATTCGAGTTTAGGGGGTATGGTTAATATTTCACACGTTTCACCAGTTCATTATGGAATAAATGACTATTTTTATATATCATTATAAAGCCACTGCTTTTCTGCAATTTTTGATATATAACTTAACTCCCAAAGTAGTCGTAGATTTGATTTAATGGACGTTGTGTACCGTTGTGTGTATGAAAACAATAAATTTTTTTTCGTAATTTTGTACATTTTCGTGAATATTTCACCATTGAGTGTGAGGATTGGTACAAAGTTGGCATTTTCTGTTGGGGATATATGTATTCTCAATATAATTCAGCACGATATTTATCATTCTCACCCTACTAAGGCGAATAAGAATAAGAAATATGGAGCTGGGTCGAATTTTTTTTAAAATTTTTTTTTTCATCAAAAAAACGCTATAACTAAAAAAGCTCAACTCGGAATCGCGGGGACTTTTCACACTTTATCCGCAATGTGTGTCCCGGAAACATATAAAAAAATCAGCTTTCTCCGATTTTTTTCCTTACTTTCTCATTTTTATGTCTAATGTGCCTGGACTAAATATGACCCAAACAGTCTAAATTCTTATACCCAATGTAACACTTACTTGGTTTTGCAGTAAGATACCTCCCCTTAGCTTTACCAATACATCATACAAAACTTGTAAATTATGCTTAAAAGTCATGGTGTATATCAATATATCATCTGTAAAGTTTTGCACATTACTCAAATCTTCAAGAACTTTTTCTCATTAGCCGGGTAAAAGTGGCACTTGCATTCTGGGCCCCAAAAGGCTTAACTCTAAACTGAAACAATCCCTCTGGTGTCTGAAATGCGGTCTTTTCCTTTGATTCTGCTGCTAATGGGACTTGCCAATAACCCTTTGTTAGGTCAAGCTTCGTGAATACTTTATGGCCCGATAACTTAGAAAACATTTCTTCAATGTTCGGCATAGGTTCGGCATCAAAGATGGTTACCCTATTGATCAGCCTAAAGTCAATACAAAACCTATTTCCGCAATCTTTTTTCTTAACAATTACAAATGGCGACGCATATGGGCTGCTCGATCTTTCTATCACCCCAATGTCTAACATTTTTCTGACCTCTTCACTTACCTCTCCTGTCATAGCATATAGCAGGGGATAGGGCTTTTGACGAATAGGTTTTTCTGTTGTAAGCTGCATCAAATGTTCTACAGCATGAGTATACCCGGGTTTATCAGTTAAGATGTCTTCAAATTCACTCAATAAATTCATTATTGAAGATTGTTGTTCTAAATCCAAATTTGGACAGATGTGTACATTGACAATTGTTTCAGCATCTAGCCTTGGAGATTCAATTAACTCCCTTGCAACCTCAGTTGAGCCATCGTATATATTATGTAAATCTATCACTGACACTGCTATTCAATTCAAAATACAACTACTAATCATACTATGACCCACAACGTTACTACGCTCAACAAACTTCTTCAACAGATTTACATGAAACATCTTGATTTTTCCATTTATATTTATTCTGTAATCCAGGTCACTTACCTTTTCTGTCACTTCGAATGGACCCTTCCACTACATAAGAAGTTTATTTGCTTTTGTAGGCAAAAGCAGAAGGACCTTATCGCCTATCTTAAGCTTGCGAGATTTAGCATTTAGAAGTTTTATTAAGTTTTGTCTCACCAATTCACATGTCGACTCAATGCGTTCCCTGAGATCTATAACATACTGGTACACTGTTTTGACCTCTGGGTCACTTATTTCGTTAGACCAGGGTTGTTTTACAATTGTCATAGGGCCCCTAACTGGTCACCCGTAGATCAGTTCAAATGAAGAAAAACCTACACTCTCCTGTGGTACTTCCCGGTATGCAAAACGTGCAGGAGCCAAATACTTATCCCAATCCTGAGGTCTCACAGTACAGAGTCGTTTAAGCATTTGTTTCAAGGTGCCATTAAATCTTTCAACAAGACCATTACAGCTCGGGTGATATGGGGTAGTTGTCAACTGCTTCAACGAAACTAGCCTACTTACTTCAGCCATAAAACTCGACACAAACTGACTGCCCATATCCGTAAGCATTTCCTGTGGAAAACCCACTCGACAAAATATATCTATCAGTGCCTTGGCTACTCTTTCTTGAATAGATGGAAAGGCAATTGCCTCAGGGTACCTTGTTGCATAATCCATTAATGTGAGAATGTACTTATTCCCATTGCTAGTTCTTGGTGTCAAGGGACCAACTAAATGGACTGCAACTCTCTTCAATGGTATATCAATTAAAGGCATCCTGCCAAGCAAAGCACGTGCTTGCCTACCCTTTGGAAAAGACTTTTGGCATATTTCACAAGATCTACAAAATCTCTTAATGTATAATGTATGCTTGTATTCTGGGCCAGTAAAACTCACTCAGAACTCGACCCAGTGTGCGTTTAACAGCTTGATGTCCAGCCATAACTAATTCATGCCCCAATCTCATTACACTGTTACGATATTTCTCTGGAAATACTAACTGTGAATACATCTTTCCATTTTCCACTTTGGGGGACTGAAACTCTCGGTAAATGTCGTCACTTTGTTGAGCTGCTTGAAAATCAGCAGGGCAAATATCAGCGATCAGGAACCTTCAACTTACTATCAGACTTACTCTGTTGTTTCGCCTGTTGGCGAGTCATTACACTCACTATCTTTGTATGAGCAGGATCACTGGGACTACGAGCACCATCTATGTTGCCAATAACAATATCATAAATAGGCTTTTCAACACACCATGCCTTTACATCACCCGTATAAAACGGTGTACTTATACTAACATTAGCAACCAGAACTAACATTTTCGACCCATCGGCCAGAATACATGATTGGTGTTCATCAAATATACATTTGACAGGTAGTAAATTTCTCTTTATCACCACACCGCTACATCCAGTATCACGTAGAACGGCAATTTTAGTTCCTCCAAAATCACCCTCAACAATTGGCGTATTTTGTGTATTTAGTTCTTTACTATTTAGGGGAGTAGGATTACTTACCTTTGTATCAACAAGGCTGTCTGACATATGTACAAAAGGACTACAGACCGGAGTCCTATAGCTCGACCCAGCCCTGAACTGTTCAGAATTACCAAAATCCCTATCTTTCCTACTACCCTTTTGAAAACTACTCACTTGTTTTTCAGTACAACTGTCAGGCTATCTAAATCACACTCATGTTTAAAGAGGAGTGCTACCCTTGATAGCCTGTTCTAAATATCACATTTTATGGGATATCCAAGTAAGTTCAAAATTTAATCCAATGAGCGTAAACTGAATTTTTAACAAGAACATGACTTATTGTGAAGGGGGAGGGGGGGGGGGGGGGGTGATCAGGATGATGGAATGCACTGCTCCTCATTCCTGACAGCTGAGGCCACTCGTAAGTTCTTTTGAACTTGGGCGTGACCCAACCTGAATGGCCATGATGTGGACAGAGGGATGGGGACGGATGGATCTGTGGATGGATAGATGGAGGGATGGATGGATGGATATTCCATGGATGGATGGATTGATTTGAATTGATGTTTTGTTGAATGGATGTTTTGATAGATGAATCAATTTATCTTACAATACTTCTCTATTTGTGTTTTTGACTTGATCATATAATTGATTCATTGCAAAAGGCTTTTGACAAAATTCCAAACCCAATGCCACCTGATAAACAAAAAACTCTAACTTTTTTAAACGGTAATGATTTTGAGTTTGATGGTCAATATTATCAACAAATTAAAGGTATCCCTTGGGAGAAAACATACTGTACGATATGTGTCTCTATTTTATGTTGGACTGTTGATGTTGCCGACAAAAAATATCCACTTTTTCTCTAGTATCTGAATATTTCTTTGGTGTGGGAATGCTCGAGAAGTCATTTTCAGGATTTTGTTGAATTTTTAAGTAGTCATGGACGAACATCAAGCTGAAAGCTACCATTTTGAAGCAGTCAGTTAATTTACTGAACATTATAAATTCATAGTAATTTGTATATTTTTTATACTTACCAATGGCCCAGACTAGCTGCTGCTTAACTCAAAGTTATTAAGGGCCAAACACAAATTTTGAACCCCCCCAATCCCCAAATTTGCTTGTAAAACTGAAAATTAAAAGTCCTATCTGGCCCTCCATACATTTACTCTCCGCGCATGCAGATGTCAGGAAGTGACCGGAATTGGTGCCAACACCATTCTTTGTAGAAGAGAGTACTGCATAAAAATTTAGCGGGGAGGAATGAGTGCCCACTCATGGGAGGACCATCTCCATTTGGGCCATTGGTAAGCATAAAAATATACAAATTACTATGAATTTATAATATTTTTTCACTGTAAACCAATGGCTCAGACTTAAAACGGTGGAGGGCCTAGGACTTCAGAATTATTATATCAACATTGTTCCAATCCTGTAACCCAAGGTGAAAGGAAATTAAAATTATTAGGAATTACATGTATTTCTCTCTGAACAGTAATAGAGAAGACATATCATACAAAAGGAGCTCAGTTCAAGTAATTCCGTATACTTAGCATGAAGACTATGCTAATTGGATGTAACAAGTTCCTAATTTTTAAGGTTAGGCAATAGCCCGGACTAAACCCCAAAAATTAGGATGGCATATTTGAGAATGAGCGAATATCCCCGACAAACATACGCCATACACAATAAAACTCCAGCTGTATGCAGGATATAATTACGGACAAAACAGCTTCCCTCATAGTTACAGACCTATCAAGCCAGAGGAGAGATAAAAAAATACCCCCACCCCTTTTCTTTTGAAGAAATCTTCAAAAAGAAAGAGGGGAGCGCTCTGGAATCAGTATAAGCGGTACATGTACCAAAAAACAATATAAATATTCGTCGAACAGGCATTCGGGTATTAATTTATTATTAATAAAAGGTGCTTAACACCACCTCAGAAGTTAAAGCTAAAGCGAAGATACCGGTAAATAATATTGCCCGCTATATAACGTACACCGAAGCGGCATACGCGGATAGGTCAAAAACCGGTGATATAAAATATAACTTCCACATGTCTAATTGAACCACAATGAACGATTTCTGGCGATTAAATACACTTCCGAGGTAACCCACAGGCGACCCCATTCAGGTGTACAATAAATTCCAGTAAGAACACTCCCCGGCGTGTACTATCCGATATCTATGACACTATAACAGGGAATATACCAGTTGAGTACCGACATTAATAGAAACCTGGATCTAGAAATGGATGTAGGTATGATTAACAGGCTCTGACACGGACTGTCCCGAAATAATTCATAATTTCAAAGGTCCATAATATACAATAAAGCGTCAGCTTAATAATTATTATGCGCATGAGCATTAAAATCCCGCATGCAATCATCTAAATGCCAGATAACTGGTTATGCAGAATCCGAGGTACCCAAAGACTAGCAATTTAATTATGATGAAATATGCGCTCAAATATGACATATAGACGAACAATCACAGGAAACCAATCCAACTAAAAGTGGATGTGCCCATGAGGTCGCCACAGAACACAACCCAGCCGCCAATCGAGACGTGAAGAAATGCATGTATGTATTTGAACTTATACGAGGCTTGCGGGAAGAAAACTACGTCTTGCCTGGTAATCGCCTCTAAACACATTGGCAGTGTGTGTCTGTGTGTGTGTGGGGGGGGGGGGGGGGGGGTGGGGGGGGGGGTGGTGGTGAGGATTGGAAGTCATATCGAACCCTCCTCCCCCGCATTACTTAATCGTTCTTGTGTTAGTCATAAAATAATATAGGAACCGCAATGGTTCCCTCACATCTAACCGACTTCATTATGCCACTATGGGCGGAGAAGGACGTGAAGAACAAAAACTTCCCCTGATGAAGAAGGTCCTCTCATGGAGGAAGCTTTTGGGAACGTCCCATAACAGACACTTGAGAAGACTGATCCAAGGTTTCTGTGACGTCAGAGGTGCTACTAGTAGGATTCACAATGAGACTGTTTGATCTTAAACATAATCTACTGAATCAAATGAATTGGGGGATATGCGTATCCTATCATCTATCCCCTTGAGATCGGCAGAGCATCTACTGCATGCGCTCAATGGTCTGGGCATGGCGACACAAACGTGTAAATCTAAATTATTTAGTCTGTTTGGATTTTCCTTCTTAACAATATATACTCTCCCATAAATTGTAACAAGGTAAAGACTTTTGAACACAGTTTGACGACTAAAAATAATTCAGCACTCTACCAGTTGAATAAACAAGAGGCCCCAGGGGGCTGAGGGCGCTCACCTGACATGGTAGTCTAAATATCAAACCAGAGACTTGAATAAGCTGCATACGCCCCTCCTAAGAAAAGCATATACCAACTAGATGAAGCGATTGTGCCCACACAATACACAGGATTTTCCTTCTATTTTCAGTTCCTGCACTGTTACGTCACAAAATTGAGATAAACGCATAAAAAACAGAATTTTTTCCCCAAACAAAATATTTTCGGCCTAATTTTTCTTTCTTCTCAAAACGCATAAAAAACTAATTTCCGGATTTTGGTCCAAATATTTCTAAGTCCCACCTGGACCCCAAATTTTCAGTGTAAAATTTGTTTTTTTTCTCTCTCTTAAAATTGACCGAAACGCATAAAAAACAAAAAAAAATTTCAGGATTTTGGTCGAAAAAAATTTTCTAAGTCCCACCCGGACCCCAAATTTTCAGTGTAAAAAAAATTTTTTTTCTCTCTCTTAAAATTGACCGAAAGGCATAAAAAACAGAAAAAAAAAAAAAAAATTTCCGGATTTTGGTCCAAAATTTTCGAAGTCCCACCCGGACCCCAAATTTTCAGTGTAAAAAAAAAATTTTTTCTCTCTCTTAAAATTGACCGAAAGGCATAAAAAACAAAAAAAAAAAAAAAATTTCCGGATTTTGGTCCAAAATTTTCGAAGTCCCACCCGGACCCCAAATTTTCAGTGTAAAAAAAAAAAAATTTTTTTGTCTTAAAATTGACCGAAACTTATAAAAAACAAACAAAAAAAAAATTAAGGATTTTGGTCCAAAATTTTCTAAGTCCCACCCGGACCCCAAATTTTCAGTGTAAAAAAAAAATATTTTTTTTTTTGTCTTAAAATTGACCGAAACGCATAAAAAACAAAAAAAAAAAATTCAGGATTTTGGTCCAAAATTTTCCAAGTCCCACCCGGACCCCAAATTTTCAGTGTAAAAAAAAATTTTTTTTTCTCTCTTAAAATTGACCGAAACGCATAAAAAACAAACAAAAAAAAAATTCCGGATTTTGGTCCAAAATTTTCCAAGTCCTACCCGGATCCCAAATTTTCACTTTAAAAAAAAAAAAAAAATTGTCTTAAAATTGACAGAAACGCATAAAAAAACAAAAAGTAAATTTCCAGATTTTGGTCCAAAATTTCTAAGTCCGCAACGGGGCCCCAAATTTTCAGCCTAAATATCAACCCAGGGACATGGCTTGAGCAAACTTGAATCTCACCCCTCTAAGGATGCTGCATGCCAAATATCGAAAGATTCTTATTGGCAGATCTGAAGAAGAAATGTTTTAAAAAATACTCCTCATACTGCATTAATTTAAACATTTGGGCTCCCATAGAGAGCCCAAACATGGGCCCAGGCAATTGATTTCAATGAAAATGTGAAACAATCTCCCAAAGATGTTATATGTGAAATTTGAAAGCTTTTGGAGCAGTGGTTTGGGAGAAAAGTAGTCTTATATGTTTTTCCCATTACCCACAGTGTTAAAAAATGCTGACTCAGCACTTTTTCAAAGTCCCCAAAAAGTACCCCATGATAAAACCGATAGCAAATTGTTTTTACCATTCCATTCTGTTGGTCCTAATGAAGCTTCACAACAAATAAGAATTCTCAGTGCTGTGTAGTTTTGGAGATATGGGCATTTTAATTTTTTTCTATTTTTAGCTCCTGCGGTCCCCATGGGGCGACGGGAAAAAATGTTTTTGCATAATTTAAGTACTTATGACCCAATAAGCCCTCATATCAAATTTTGTCAAAATTTACCTCTCGGTTTGGAAAATAGAAATTTTGGGAGGGGCAAATATTCTTTCCCTCCCATTACGATGCCAAGTATAGCCCCACAAACTTCTCTTGAACAAATCTGAGTCTACACCTCAAAAGGAAGCTGCACACCAAATATCAAGTTTCTGCTACTGCTGGTTCATGAGAAGAAGATTTTTTTAAGATTTCAGCACACTTTTTGGGTGTGGCCCTACCCACTGGCGAGGCAACTTGATTTGAACAAAATCAAATTGCGATGTCATAGCAAACTATTATCTCAAATATCAATTAAATTGGTTAAGCGGTTTGGGAGGAGAAGACGCAAACACCATGTTCACGGACGACGGACGCTAACGGACGACGGACGGTGAGTAATCACTATAGCTCTCCTGACTGAAAGTCAGGTGAGCTAAAAAGAAGTGAATGTAACTTGAAATATGAAACTCTGAGATGTTTAAATGAGAGTCTGTATCATATCATTTAAAAGAAATGCCAAAAACAATTGAAAACAAAACAAAACCTCCAATTGAAAGTCCTCCAAAGGGATGTTGTTAAATTATTTAACACAATGTCATTCAGTTAACCCTTTACCCAAAGTAAAATATAAGAAAAAATATTTTTTTTTATTTATCAAATTTTTCACATTTCAACCAAATCATACGATGGGAGGCCTCATTGGAATGAGCCTGATGAATTTGTTGGAACGAGTGGTCACATGATACAGTTTTACTGAAATTGTTTGAATATGTATAAATTATGGGGAGAATGTGACCGCTTCATTAGTTAAAGGTTAATAACCACAAATTCCCAGCCCATGGCCTTTATCAAGAGGAAAAAAATGTTTTGAAGGTTAATATCAATGTAAAATCTATCTTGTCACTGTATACATCACACTTGGCCTTAAGGTGGAAAATTTGTAGATACTGAGTGACTTTGTTCTGGATAAAACAAAACAAAAGATACCTCAATCAACTGGTTGAATTTTTGCTTCCTACATTTATGCTTGAATTAAAGGAACTAGCACTGCAATTTAAAGGCTTGAGGCTTTGTAAATATGCTTCATATTCCTTTGAAAGCTAAATTGGTAATTTCTTACTGACTTGTCTCTTCCTCACCAGGAGCGGACTGGGCCACGAAAAGTTATCGGAAAACGCACAAAAAGGGGGAGCCCTGCAACTGGAGAAAATTTTGATTAAAGAATGCCGCTTCCTTATTTCTGAGCGATCACTGGCAGTCCACATACAGGGCATTTCGGTGGCATTTTTCTACCATTTTCATCGCTCATTCTGCAAAAATGGTTGCAACAAAGAAAGGTTCGGATCCATCGGGTGAACCATTGTTTGGGACAATTGGAGAAAATTACGATTTTTAGATCTGACAGAATGCTGAATCCTTGCACCTGAGCGATCAGTGGCACACTGCATTGCTGGTGTATCGAAATGGCCTCTTTGTGGAATGCCGGCAGCAGCCCCCCCCCCCCCCTGCTGCCCATTTTGATACATTTGATTTCTATGCAATCAGATCCATTTTGACTGTTAGTTATTTTCTCGAAATTTCAGGCACCCAGAAGTGTTTGGCTGCATCAGTTTAGGGATTTCAAACGAGCCCCAACAGAGGGACTCACCAGGAAATTCCCCAAATGGACGATGCAGCCAGTCTGCCTCTGATCGTCATGTATTGGAGAATAGACACTCTCCAGTAAATTGTACTGAAGCAAACGCATATGAGCAAATTCAGACAAATGAATTGAATAAAACTCTCTAATAGTTAATCATTTGCAAAAGTCTGTCATGACAAGCCAGCCCTAATTACAGAAATAACAATTCGAATTTTATTATTTAAAAACCTTTGGCCCTCAGAATTGTATTTTACGACACCTCATCAGAGCAAGCCCTTTCAACTGAATCCAATGAGGGACCGTAAGCTATATTTTTAGGCAACTCGTGAAGGTTTATAGTTAAAGAATTGTTTTTGCAAGTGCTATCGTTTATTTGCATTAGATGAAGGTTTAAAAGGTACAATTCTCAACTGATAGAGTACTAGTCTGAAATACTGATCCTGTTACTCCGAGAATTCATATTCAGTGACTTTGCTTCATATTGCTTTAAAATTATTTAATGTGTTTGGATTTGCCTTGTTATAATCTATTTGCCCTTAAATTGTAACAAGGCAAAGACGTGAACAAATTTCTGTGACCAAAAATAATTTATCACTCTACCTGTTGTTGATGGTGGTGGTGGTGGAGGCGGTGGTGGTGGTGGTGGTGGAGGCGGTGGTGGAGGTGGTGGTGCTGAAAAATAAACATAAAAATATTCAAATGGATCAGTGCTGTGTGATATTTATTTCTTGGTTTTTAAGGTCACTTCAGCATCTTTGGTTATATCATAACCACAACATAGTTATGAGGTCAAGTTGAGCCAACCGCTTAATCTTATCTTGTCCTCTTGAAAGCTTTTCATTCTAGGCATTGGCTCTGGGCCCTGTTATACTAGTAAGGCAGAACTTGTTTAATGATAATAATAGTATACACATTTATATAGCAACAAAATTATAGTTCAGAAGATAAAGAACCATATTCTAATGCACTGAACATGTCACTGAGCTCATGCAAATATACAAACTGAATATATTTAGTATCTTACAGACCAGAACATCACTTATAGGCTTTTTGAAACAGGTTTGTTTTGAAATCGTTCTTTAAAAGGTTGACATTTGACAGTCATTTTAGGTGTTCTAGTAAATTATTCCACAAGTGAGGGCCAGCAAAGGAGAATGGCCTATCTCCAAATGTCTTACACCTATGTTTTTGAACATGTATCAGCATTTTACCATCGGACCTCAGGTTGTATTGACACACATTCTTGGTATTAAGGTGTTCTTCTGAGTAGGTGACACGTTGTTTTGTGTCTTAAAAACTAATAAAGTTTTGAAAATTATTCAGTACTTGACTGGCAGCCAGTGCATATCCCTCAAAACAGGAGTGATGTGCTGAGATCGTGATACCCTACATACCACTCGGGCTTATGTATTTAGTACCATCTGCAGGCGAGAGTACTGATATTGTGGAAGGTTGAACAGTAAGGCATTATAATAATCCAAATGTGAAGTTACAAAGGCATGCTCTAGGGTTTTTGTTGAGTCTTTGGTGAGGAACTTTCTTATCTGTTTAACTTTGTACAGACTTCTGAAAGCCCTTTTGCACAAACTTGTAACATGTCTGTCCATAGACATGGTAGAGTCGAAGAAGGCACCATGATTATGTACACTGTTACTTGCACTGTTACTGTCATTGAATTGATGTCAACTTTAGTGAGTTGTTGTCGTGAACCAATTATTAGGAATTCAGTCCTATCATCATTTATCATTAATTTGTTATAAACCATCCATGTGTGAATGTCCGAAATACCACAATAAACATACACTACTCCACTTCTGGGCTCCCAGAGGTAGCGGTGGGCTGTATAATAGTGCCTAAAATGAAGATTCATGGTTTGATGCCGTTTGGTCTACTTAGTAATGTGAAAATAAGGGTAAATATGTAACCTCTCCCCCCAACCCGCCAAAAAATGTTTGGGTATCAAACAGACACCAGTTATACTGAAGACTTTCTTCAATTTTTATTTATTTCAAAAATACTACTGATTTCTGTAGTGCTGGATTGCTAGAACGTACACCAGTCACACACAGAAAAGTGTCTCATCATCTTCTTCAAATAATAATAATAACAAAAAAAAAATAATAATAATAAAAATAATAACTAGATGGGTGGGGTTATGACTGCAGGGCAGATAACAACAAGTTTACACTCTACTCCCTTTCCTCGCTCCTGGAAAACATGTAGTGAACATTGCTTGGACAACTTGAAAGGATCAAAAATTGACATACTACAACTGGCCCCGTCAGATAGTTATAAAAGCATTCCAGTTCATTATAACATGAAAATGGGTAAAAGTCGTCCATTACTATACTACCTGGACCAAATTTTGGGGGGTTACACAGAAAATTTATCGAAAACTTTTCGGCCATGGTACATACTATCTACTTCCAAAATTTCAGCTAGCTAGCTTGAATAGTCATTGACATATAGTGCAAGATGCCTTAACTGGACACTTTTTGGAAAATTAGCCTCGTCCTGAAATGCATGATAACACCTGCAGAAAAACCGTTTTCCCCCCAAAATACGCAGACTCTGTTGTGTCACAACTTCTGTTAATTTCAACCCTATAGACCTATTGAGTGCGGAATTAAGAAAAATGTGCTTAGAAAGTAGGTTCTTTTTCACAAATCTGAACTTTGAGCCTCGTTTGATCTAGAAGCTGGGTAGAGATCATTTGGGTTTTTTCGTTGTCATAGAGACCCTTCATTTTTATAACACATCCCACACTTATCAGAAAAAGGTACCCCTGGGTCAAGATGTTATTAATGTTTTCCAAAACTCCC